>JAECWO010000090.1:0-2400000 GCA_018150735.1 Drosophila sp. 14030-0761.01
TAATGCAGTTTTTATCGAATTTTTATCTACTTTAAAATGCCATCAAAACTTTAAAACATTGCACAGCTGGGGATTTTTGAGAATTTTTTAAAAAATTGTCTAATTTTGGTCAAAATTTCGATTTTCCCTAGGCTGTAATTTAGACAATTTTCAACCGATTTCAAAATTTTTTATCTATTTCTTATTGCATTTTTACATATTTTAAAATGCTATCAAAATTTCGACCCGATTTTTGAAAATTTTGACAGATTTGAATGCCAATTTATTACTCACATTTAGAGCAGCAAAAAAAGACATGACATTTTGAAATTGGCCAAAAATTGGCATTGTTAGAGGTTTGCAAAGTTGAGGTTTTTGCAAAAATTTTGGCACAGATATTGAAATTTTTTTGTGAAAATTGAAATTTTCCTAATGCTGTATTTAGGACAATTTTCTACCGATTTTCAAAGTCTTAATGCAGTTTTTATCGAATTTTCATCTACTTTAAAATGCCTTCAAAACTTTAAAACATTGCACAGCTGGGGATTTTTGAGAATTTTTTAAAAAATTGTCTAATTTTGGTCAAAATTTCGATTTTCCCTAGGCTGTAATTTAGACAATTTTCAACCGATTTCAAAATTTTTTATCTATTTCTTATTGCATTTTTACATATTTTAAAATGCTATCAACAGAATGGTATTTAAAAAAAAAATTTCGACCCGATTTTTGAAAATTTTGACAGTGTAAACACTGTAATTTTTTTCAAAAATCGGGTCGAAATTAGTTTTTCAGATTTGAATGCCAATTTATTACTCACATTTAGAGCAGCAAAAAAAGACATGACATTTTGAAATTGGCCAAAAATTGGCATTGTTAGAGGTTTGCAAAGTTGAGGTTTTTGCAAAAATTTTGGCACAGATATTGAAATTTTTTTTGTGAAAATTGAAATTTTCCTAATGCTTTATTTAGGACAATTTTCTACCGATTTTCAAAGTTTTAATGCAGTTTTTATCGAATTTTTATCTACTTTAAAATGCCATCAAAACTTTAATACATTGCACAGCTGGGGATTTTTGAGAATTTTTTAAAAAATTGTCTAATTTTGGTCAAAATTTCGATTTTCCCTAGGCTGTAATTTAGACAATTTTCAACCGATTTCAAAATTTTTTATCTATTTCTTATTGCATTTTTACATATTTTAAAATGCTATCAACAGAATGGTATTTAAAAAAAAAAATTTCGACCCGATTTTTGAAAATTTTGACAGTGTATACACTGTAATTTTTTTCAAAAATCGGGTCGAAATTAGTTTTTCAGATTTGAATGCCAATTTATTACTCACATTTAGAGCAGCAAAAAAAGACATGACATTTTGAAATTGGCCAAAAATTGGCATTGTTAGAGGTTTGCAAAGTTGAGGTTTTTGCAAAAATTTTGGCACAGATATTAAAATTTTTTTTGTGAAAATTGAAATTTTCCTATGCTGTATTTAGGACAATTTTCTACCGATTTTCAAAGTTTTAATGCAGTTTTTATCGAATTTTTATCTACTTTAAAATGCCATTAAAACTTTAAAACATTGCAGAGCTGGGGATTTTTGAGAATTTTTTGAAAAATTGTCTAATTTTGGTCAAAATTTCGATTTTCCCTAGGCTGTATTTTAAACAATTTTCAACCGATTTCAAAATTTTTTATCTATTTCTTATTGCATTTTTACATATTTTAAAATGCTATCAACAGAATGGTATTTAAAAAAAAAAATTTCGACCCGATTTTTGAAAATTTTGACTGTAATTTTTTTCAAAAATCGGGTCGAAATTAGTTTTTTAGATTTGAATGCCAATTTATTACTCACATTTAGAGCAGCAAAAAAAGACATGACATTTTGAAATTGGCCAAAAATTGGCATTGTTAGAGGTTTGCAAAGTAGAGGTTTTTGCAAAAATGTTGGCACAGATATTGAAACTTTTTTTTTGAAAATTGAAAATTTCCTAATGCTTTATTTAGGACAATTTTCTACCGATTTTCAAAGTTTTGATGTAGTTTTTATCGAATTTTTATCTACCTTAAAATGCCATTAAAACTTTAAAACATTGCAGAGCTGGGGATTTTTGAGAATTTTTTGAAAAATTGTCTAATTTTGGTCAAAATTTCGATTTTCCCTAGGCTGTAATTTAGACAATTTTCAACCGATTTCAAAATTTTTTATCTATTTCTTATTGCATTTTTACATATTTTAAAATGCTATCAACAGAATGGTATTTAAAAAAAAAATTTCGACCCGATTTTTAAAAATTTTGACATTTTTTTTCAATTTTTTTCAAAAATCGGGTCGAAATTAGTTTTTCAGATTTGAATGCCAATTTATTACTCACATTTAGAGCAGCAAAAAAAGACATGACATTTTAAAATTGGCCAAAAATTGGCATTGTTAGAGGTTTGCAAAGTTGAGGTTCCTGCAAAAATTTTGGCACAGATATTAAAATTTTTTTTGTGAAAATTGAAATTTTCCTAATGCTGTATTTAGGACAATTTTTTACCGATTTTCAAAGTTTTGATGTAGTTTTTATCGAATTTTTATCTACTTTAAAATGCCATTAAAACTTTAAAACATTGCAGAGCTGGGGATTTTTGAGAATTTTTTGAAAAATTGTCTAATTTTGGTCAAAATTTCGATTTTCCCTAGGCTGTAATTTAGACAATTTTCAACCGATTTCAAAATTTTTTATCTTTTTCTTATTGCATTTTTACATATTTTTAAATGCTATCAACAGAATGGCATTTAAAAAAAAAAATTTCGACCCGATTTTTGAAAATTTTGACAGTGTATACACTGTAATTTTTTTCAAAAATCGGGTCGAAATTAGTTTTTCAGATTTGAATGCCAATTTATTACTCACATTTAGAGCAGCAAAAAAAGACATGACATTTTGAAATTGGCCAAAAATTGGCATTGTTAGAGGTTTGCAAAGTTGAGGTTTTTGCAAAAATTTTGGCACAGATATTGACATTTTTTTTGTGAAAATTGAAATTTTCCTAATGCTGTATTTAGAACAATTTTCTACCGTTTTTCAAAGTTTTGATGTAGTTTTTATCGAATTTTTATCTACTTTAAAATGCCATCAAAACTTTAAACTTTAAAACATTGCACAGCTGGGGATTTTTGAGAATTTTTTGAAAACTTGTATAATTTTGGTCAAAATTTCGATGTTCCCCATGCTGTATTTTAGACAATTTTCAACCGATTTCAAAATTTTTAATCTATTTTTTTATTGAAGTTGTACATATTTGAATGCCAATTTATAACTCACATTCAGAGCAGCAAAAAAAGACATGACTTTTTGAAATCGAATTTTTAAATACTTTTAAATGGAAATTTTTGAAAAATTTCAAAGTTGACCAAATTTTTGTCCGGTTTCAAAAATTCAAATCTTTTTTTGCTGCTCAGATGACAACCCTTAATGATTCAATTAATTTCACATCCTTTTCGTTCCGATCTTTTATAGAACTTTCGATGTATTTTTTTTCTTCTAAAGCAAAAAATTCGTTTTTTTCTTTAAAGGACCTTCCAGGATCTGATAGTTTATTTAATATTATAAAAAGATTATTAAAAATGAGATTTTTTATTTCTTTGGTTTTCTTAAAATAATTAAGTACTTTTCAGTAAAAAACTATTACTTAATTAAATCTAATTAAGTACTTGTTGATTTTTGAGTATTAAATTATATTTAATTACATTAAACATAAAACTTTGGAAATCGGTAGAAAATTGTAATTAAAACAGCTTTAAGAAAATTTAAATTTTGCCAATTGCTTAAATGACCGCAACTTTAAAATTCTATAATTTTGACAATTTTTGTCCGATTTAAAAAATTCATATCTGTTTTTGCTGCTCTGAATTTGAATTATCATGTAATTATCGATAATTTTTTCAAAAATCGATAAATACAGTGCTTAAATATTAACAATTATCGATAATTAAATGTAGGGATAACGGGTTTCATACCACGGAATTTTGGTTTTGGGGCGCACTAGTCAAAGCCAGATTTATATGACAATTGATTTGTGTCAAATTTTCTAAAAATTTGCGTTTTTGACGGTCCCTTGATAAGAGTTTTCTTCTGTTTACGCTGCACTACTATTTTTTTAAATCCCCAACGCATGCTATAGTATGCCTTGTTGCACCCTAAAAGTATACTATCAAACTGTTATGACAAAAAATTTTACCTTTTTTTAAAATTATGGGAAAAATTATAGCGCTTTACGGCCAAATTTTTTATGGCCAAAATGGTTCATGTATTGAATAATTATACATTGGCGACCAAAATGTTAAATTAATTTAAAATTTATGTTAAATTAATTTAAAATTTATGTTAAATTAATTTAAAATTTCCAAAAAACCATGTGAGACAATTGGATCTTAAAACTTAAAAACTAACTGGAATTGGCAAAGTTTCTAAACAGACCTTTTATTAGTTTTTTTTGCCCAAAACATGAAAGTGGGCTATAATTTTGATACAGCAAAAAGGGAAAAATTGATTTTAATTTTTCATTGAAATATTGAACTATTCATTTCTCAAGGTAAAGAACAGTGGTGTCATGAAAGTAATGGTTTTCTTTTTGCAAAATTACAAAAACCCCAAGCACGCCATTATTTTTGCGAAGGGTGTCAACACCCAATTGGAATTGATGGGAGGAGAATTTGTACTAGATGCGGTCCAGATGATTATACATTTCCTTAAAAGGTGTGCAAATGCAAATGCCTGCAAATGCGACGCAACGTTACTTTTTTGTATTATTTAAGGCGATAAAGGTTAAAGGATTACTCAATTTACCTATCAAATAAGGTCACTGGAGCTAATAACTTCCATAGTAAACTCTCCCCAGTTCCGATTTTCTTGAATACGAATCGCTTAATCGCAGATATTAAAAATACGTCCCCGGAATTAATAATTTACAGTTTTTGTATTTATTTTATAAGGTTTGTGTCTGACCAAAAACCAAACGTATGTACATACGTCTGTAATGAAAACACCCACATACATATGATCGATTCGGGATGCTTTTCTTAGGTAAAAAAGTTAATTTCATAAATTATCTATGGTGAGATTTTCTACAATTATACGAGTATTGTACAAATTTTGTGACTGATTAGTTTACGTTTAAATATTACAAGTATTCATGGAGAAAAACTACTTAAGAAAACAGTCAGTATAGCACTAGCAGGATCTGAATTAGAAAAAGCGGACCCCACCTACTCCACCGCGTTCCTGTGGCCTTGGCTCCACTGCGCACACTACCATAGTGGTCCACGATGTGTATCTTCCAGCCCATATTGCCGTGTGTAAATGAATTATAGTAGACCGTATCCGGCCATGTTATATTGGGAGTAATATCCAGCAAAGCGGGAGCCTCATCGCTGCACTCGGTCACCAGGGACCGATTGAATTTTTTGAATGTGGGAAAGTTGTCGTCCAAACGGCGATCGTAATTAGATGGATAGCGGGAAAGACAAAGAGGACCAGCAGCCGCCGCCTTGGGCCGTCCACGTCGCGTGAACTCCACACCAGCCAACACTCGAATTTCACTCTGCTTGGCATCCGAGAGGCGATCATAGCCGCCTTGTGGTTCATCCGTAATGACCAGTGGATGATAGTGCTCCGGCGAGTGGGGATTATTACCGCCACGCACCTTGAAAGTGTAGGTGAGGCCTCGCTTTAAGTACAGCTCTGGTATCATATAGCCATTAATGTACCAGGCTAGTCCACTGGACACATGACCCGTCAGGCCTTGATAGCCGCGCAGGCCGCCGGAAGGACCAAGATATGCATTGAAAGTCCGCACAGTCCTGCCAAATTAAGAAGGTAGGAGAAGATCGTTAAAAATATTCAACTGCTTCATTTCTTACGCATCTGAAATTCGAGTCCGCTCCCAAAGTTGTACTGAGGCCTCCATCCGCTTGGTAAAACTAAAGCAATCATTGACCGGTTCTGTGGTATTAAAGTCAATGACTATATCGCTCTTAGGGTAATGAGTGTGGAAAGCAGGCTCATTGTTTGAGTCAAGTTGTCCAAAGGCCCATACCACATAGTTGCTCCGATCTAAGAATATCTCCTTATCACCATCATCGGCTGCAAAGATTGAATAATATCATAGCAGATTATACTGATTTCACATCACCGGAACTTACATGACTTAAGGGTGCGCCTGAAACTGATCGTATTTATGCCATCCTTCCGGCTATACGTATTCAATTGAAAGCTGTCAAGCCCTCCAACAACATCATCTCGACATACTCCCTTATTTTGACCAAGAACTTGTACACAAGGTGCAAGAGATGTGATATTGTAGTCCACTGTATAACCCCTAATGTCATCTATGTAGGCCACCACAACATCTGCGCCAATCATCTGACTCGATACATCGGATCCCGAAATGCCAAAAGACATGTAATCCGTCTTAGCTACTTGTCCCGACAGTTGAA
Organism: Drosophila sp. 14030-0761.01; assembly: GCA_018150735.1. Classification (NCBI taxonomy): domain Eukaryota; kingdom Metazoa; phylum Arthropoda; class Insecta; order Diptera; family Drosophilidae; genus Drosophila; species Drosophila sp. 14030-0761.01. The sequence goes on from JAECWO010000090.1 coordinate 6,464, forward strand.
AAGTTATTTGAGGACCAAACACCTCCCACGATACTTGCAAATCCTTGTGCAGTTGTCGGCAATTGGGCAGGGAAAACTCATAGGGAGTGACCTTTACCAACGAGGGAGGAACATTCAGGCCATCCGAGATGAGAACATGTCCATAGTTCTCATTGTCAGCCACATCGTAAACACTGATCCAATCGATATCGAAGATTGTTTTATCTCCAGGCAGTTCCAGTTCAATGGTCTCTTTGTTGTAGCTACGAATGGGATCCAGGCTGGAAAGAAAGATGAACAGAGATTGAATATGAAATGCTTTTAAAACACATTCTCTTGCACTCACTATCCGCGTTCGTCGGGCATTTTGCTGCCACGACTTGAGGGCTGTGCTCCTACTCCTGTCCAAAAGAAAGTTCTTTTGCCTCGTCCATCGTAAGTAAAATCTATAATCCGAATGGTCTTGGAGTCCAGAATCTCAATGTTGCTGCTGCTCACATTGTGACTGCGTTTGGAGAAGGTGCCACCCGACTGGGCCATGGGAGGTTCAAACTCCTCGGGGATATACACATCGCCAAAGTTATTCTGATTATTTAAATCGTAGACAGCCAGCCACTTGATCTCGGTCATCTTTTTGCGGTCAGGCAGTGTCAATGTAAAGTCTTTGTTGTGATATCGATCCAAGATGTTGGTTCTAAAAAATGAAATACATTTTACATTTGATGAATGAGAGTGATATGAAATCGTACTCACTTGCCAAACTCGTCCGGTACTATGAAACCCTGTGGGCCAGGACGATTACTTGCTCCAGCCCAAAAGAATGTGTCCGCACCATTACCATCGTAATTGAAGCCCACAATCAGAAATGTGTACTCATTCACGGCATAAACATCGCCCGAGACCTGGTGATGATATGAGTTAAGCTTTCCGAGATACTTTCCCTGATACGGACCATCTTCTTCGTCATCGCCTTCGGCAACTGTGGATTAGGAACGGAAAATCGATTAATATATATAGGGTGAAGGTGGTCAAGCCGCAAACTTGTTTTCTTCTGTGTCTGAGTCATATCCCCAATTGATTAAAGCTAATTTACGATCGGTGGCGCCCCCTGGTAGCCAAAACCCAGCTGGAGCTGCAGACAAAGAGACTCGGCATAGACATAGACCAGTTTCGCTAGTTAAACACAAAATTCGTTTTCGTTTGCTCAAACGGAACGATTCGAATTTCTCTTTCTCTTTTTGCATGCATTTTATTAAAATCGCAATCTACTATCCAATATATGTATATCGATTAAAAGCTTACATGCTCTGGGTAGGGCCAGATAAACCAGGAAGACCGTTAACAGACAAAGAACGTTGCTAGCTCGCAAGCCTTGATTTCGATTTCTCAATGTCATTTTCGGTTGCACTCAATTGCCTCTCTCTCCTACGCTTCCGCCACGTAATTGAATATTTTACTTGTTTAATAATATGTTTTTCGTCAATTTTCACTTTAGTGTTCATTTACTCTGGTATTGGCCCGAAATACATTTTCTCAAAATAATATCATGAACACTTTCTTTGCAATGGGAAATTCTGCAAATGTGGTAACTTCTTTTTTTTTTTTGGGTTTATCTTAAGGCCGTTTCGTCACTAGCATGCGTTTTTGGCTGCTATTGTTGTTGATGTGATTGGATACAGTGAGACCAATAACAGGTTTAAGACGCAGTCGCAGTTGTTCCGGCGTTTTTTGCCATTGCGTTCACGCGACGCACAGAATACACACAATGAAAGAAAAACCCGAATCCAAACCGTGCAGCTTTGCTGCTGAAATGAAACTGAAGCTCGAGACAGCTTGGACATTAACTCGGACTCAATTTCTTGCGGAGACAGAGCTCAGTAGCTCTCTTTTGATTCTCTTTCTCTAACTTCGTCATGTGCGCATGCGTGCCTTCCCCATACACTATACTTGGCATAATGCTTACTACAAACATGAACCTACAACGGTATATTTTGTAGGCAATTGGTATATACAGTGGGTAAATGTTGACTTTACACAGGAATATTATGTTATGGACTTAAAACTTGCAAGTATTTAAGTCTTAAGATGCAAAAAATCCAATATATTGTGAACGTATGTAGTTTGCTGGGCAGATCAATTTGTTGTATTACCAGCAACAGAAAAATTTCTTAAATATAATAATGCATTATACATATTATGTATGTACATATTATTTCCATTATATTCCAAATAAAAAGAGAAAAGATTTTAGTTTTTCGTTAAATTTTTGTTGCTTGCAAAACTAAATTTTTGTATACTTAAGTTTGCGTTTTGTTCGTTTTATTTGGATTTGTATCATTATACCCTTGTTTTTATAATAATAGCAATTCAATTAATATTTGTTTTTAAAACTAATCAATTGCATTTTTCTTGCTTTCTTGTTTTTTTTTTTTGCCTGCATCTTAAACAACAGTTTCCTTTTCACTTTTTTTATGACGTTGACTCTTCCCGTCTGGGATTTTATTTCATTTTATGAATGAGTTGAAGTTTTGTGATATTATTTACAAAAATTCCGTACAACAAAGTCGGGTCGCCGACCTTTAGATATCCTGTACCACAAATATGGGTTTGATTTGGAGCAATCCAGTTATCTAGTCCCGATGCGTTGATAAATTCTTAGATTTTAAGGAAATTTAGTCTAAATTGGAAACCATTGGCTTAAAATATTTTATGAGTTACTCTAAAATGTAGGCTGCGATTGCGGAATAAATCAATGTATAAATTCGTAGTCCATAAGATCTCGATATCTATGCAAACAGACAGAAAGGGAGCTCATTACTTAATGTTGATCGGGTATACAATCTTTGGAGTATTGTTTCTCTATGGGCACAGGGCATCAAAAGGCTTTTTTAAAGAACTATGTATGTTTGTTTATGTATATATATATGCATGAATGGGATAAAAATGTGCGTTACTTTAAAGAAAAACCCAATTCTAGTCGCTGCTATTGGGCATCTTATTAAGGTTTCTGTGTCTGAAACAATAAATGTACAAGTCGCAAAAAATAGAATTTTCACTTAAATTTTAAACGAATTTTCGTACGACTTTTCCATTTTTTTTTTTTTATTATAAACAATTCATCTTTATCATTATCATCATCATCGTACGGCTTACACTATATACTATAACTGCGATCTATTCTTCATATTCTTTTTTGCTCATTTTATGTTGTGTTATGCCTGTCTGTGTGTGTGTGTATATAACTAGTTCATTGAAAATAGATATTATTTAATACGATACACTATTCAGTTTCATAAGAAGCACAATATTTTCTTTTTTCTCTTTTTGTTCTATCATATTATTTATGCGTTTACACATTATTTGTAGTTTTTTTTTTTCTTTTTGTTTTCTCAAATTTTTGAACTTGCTGCCGTTGATTTCGTACGTAATTTTTGAAATTTCTGTTAACTAGACACTAGAAATAACACGAAAAAATGAAAGGAAAACAGGACAGAAAAATAGTTTTGAAGCACAGCGTATTCAAATGATAAAGGATATCAAAAATTAAGTAAACGTTGTATTGGTAAACTGATTGATTTTCGATGAAATAATTATTGAATGGTCTTGGACGCACGCACACAAAATGTCAAAGGTCAAACTAAAAATATCAATACTTAGCTTAAAATTTAGAGTATAAAAATAGTTTTTTTTAGTTAAGATATTAAATTATACGAATTGAGAACACTAAATAGATTATCGACTTTTGTTGAACTATTATCGATTTTTGTTTAACTTAAACTGATATTTATAGATATTTTTTTTCACTTTACATATGATGTTGATAATGCGTTTAAATTTTTTTTTTTTGTAAGATTCTTAATGAATTAAAAGGATTTAAAATGAGCATTTTTAATTGTTTTTTTTTTTTTAGGTTTTTGTTTCTCATGAGCGGCATTATCGTTTATGTTTAATAGGCGTTGATGAGATTTAATAAAATTATATATTTGAATAGATGTATGTATAGGTAAGAGCTAGACGTTTCAATTGTTATTCTCGTTTATAACAGCATGGAATGAACTTTAAACGATAACGTACAAAATAAGAAGAGAACAATTAAAAAAATTTAAGAAAATAAACAAAACTCAAATTTGTGTGTGTTTTGTGTTCGTTATAACCAATTTTGAGTTTCTTTTTCCCTCCTCTATGATTTAATTTTCCGTTTTTTAAACTTAACAAGCAAACAAAAACCAACATGGCTGGTAGAAATATTACAATTTGCATTTTATGTTTTTCTTTGTTTAAATAATATTTTCTTGTTTTTTTTTTTGTTGTTTTGTTTTTTGTTTATCTTTTTTTATTACAAATACTTCGGCGCAGGCGCCTGAATTATACAAAAAGTGATCGGAAATCGATTTAGTAATTATTAAATTGCTCTAAATCAAATTTTCGCTTTACTATTTATAAATGTTATGTATAAAAATTGGTTTGTTTTTTGTTTTTCTTTTTGTTTTGTGGTTTCCTCCTTCCTTTTTTGTTTTCTCATTATTTAGTTTTCCTTTTGATTTTCCCATGTACTTCACGTAGTAAGGAAAAATGTTACAAAGCTTTTGCTATGGCATTTGTTTAAAGTATTCTTATTTTCTTTAGTGGAGAAGGCGATGTGGATGGATGAGGGGGAAGGACAAATGGAAGAGTAGAAGGTGTAACAAGGCTGCAAAAGGGGCGAGAGGATGCGTGGTTACTGAGGTAAGTGAGCGGCGTTATGCAAACAACTGTTGTGAAATTTGAAACTGAATTTAATTAACATTAGAATGATGAGCCCGTAACAACTTCTGTGTCTTCTTCTGTGTTGTAGTAGTGTGGGGGGTGTTGGCTAAAATTTATCTTGAAATATAAACAGATTATTGGTGGCGGCCACGGCAATAATATTCTCCTCCGGATGCCAAGCTGTGTGTAGAATTTTCTTATTAAAGTCGAGACAATCGACGCTGATCTCATCCTTCTTCCGTTTGCCGCCAGTGCAAACTTTTCGTGGCTTTAGCACCGTCTTGGGCTTAATAATGTCCCTGGAGGCCTCCAGAGTGACATCCTTTTTCGAGTTGCGATCAAAGACCCGGAAAAAGTTATTGTAGCTGCCAGTCATAATTGAGCTGTCTTTGCCATTCCAACAGCACTCAAACTTATCAAAGATGCAGTCATTTTCATATAAGGAGCACAGTTTGGCGCGCAGATATTCGTGAACCTGTGAAAGATATCACCATGTTAAGTAATATTCTTTAGGGCGGGGTAAACTTTATTAACCACTTACCGGATAGGTCTCAATGGGCTTGGCTTCCATGTGTAAGTCCCAGACCTTGATGCTCAGGTAATCTCTGGAGATCATGTAGCGACCCGAATTGCTTAATTTCACATCACTTATAGAGCTGATTATCTCACTGAAGAAGCTGCGATTCGTTGGATTCTCTGGCTCCTCGAATTGCTTACTGTGCCGATCGCATAACGCTGCCGATCGCATATCACATAGTCTGATTGTGCCCTTTGAGCTGGAGTACACAAACACATTGCATTCGGTCGGATGGAATTCCGCAGCCGTTATAACCTCAGTCAGCTCCTCCATATTAGTGGGCTTAATGTCCACAATATTGTAGCTTTGATCGACCACCTCCAGATGCCAAAGATTGATGCGCAAATCATCGGCGGAGAGGAAGGTCTCTTGGTCCGAATTAACGCTAATTGAATTGATGTGATAGGTGTGTGCATTGGCAAAGGTACGGCGTGGCGAGGCCTCCACCATAAGGGGTACTTGCTTCACAGAAGGAACTCGTAAGGCAGTTACATTTTGTGGATCTCGTATCAGACCGTTCTCCTCTTTCGTATTGTAGCCCTCAAAAGACTTGTCGCGCTCACTGACCTTCCACAATTTTACGGTCTTATCGTTGGTGGATAGCAAAAAGTGCACGGGATTTTTCTGTTGTAGCCATCGTATTTTATTAATTTTTTCCTCAATTTCCAGCGACTTGAGATAATCGAATTCGGGTTCGTGCGATTGGAATGTCGAATAGACATTATATTCACCACGTCGCGGATTAGCGGCTTTTGAGGCGGGATCACGCTGCACATCAAATAAAATACTTATATTAGTTAGATCTTCAAATTACAAATGGAGAAATAGAAATTAGTTTACCTGGAAGATAACGACACGACCACCTTTATCGCCCGTGGCCAGTAGTTCGCCATCGTGATTGAACTCCACGCAGGATATGATATCCGCATCGGTGACATCATCGTCTAAGGCGCCTTTAATCTGTGAGAAGCACCACGATGCCTCTCCATTACCTGTAAACAGATAGAGAGTCAAAGGATGTGTTAGACAGAGACAGATGAATACCAAAAAAAATAAGTACAACTATTGACACTTTCGGATTGCTTTCATCTTCATCTCTTATATATTTGAAAATGCCAAAGCCTGAACTTGTTAAACATAATCAATAGAAGACGAACAACGACGTCATCGTCATCATCTTCTCTTGTCTTCGTCCTGCTTAAATATTCACTAATGACGCCATGCCACACTGCCTTCAAGGTTTTTTCCATAGACTTTTGGCTTGTTCCCGTTTAAACAACTCTTTAAGCCGTTCGGCAAATATTGTATCAGTTTTTTGTTTTATTTTTTGCCATCCCTTTTTGTTTTTTGTGTGTCTTTTTGCCAGCCACCTTGCCCGATTGCCGCACGTTGTGCAAACGATGACGTTGGCCACAAAAGAACATCCATTTCAAAAATGTCTCTCCGGTTCTATTCTGCCACAGTGGCTACCATTGATATTCCACCAAACGAATTCACAGAGGCGCTAAAAGGAAGCCATATTTGTCTATGCATCTGGAGCGACAAATGCTAATCAATATAAGCATCAAGTGTACAATAATTATGTAAATTCTGATGTAATTTGCGAGTGTCCACTGTACCACTGTTATTATACCCTGTACTCTATACTACAGTAGGATATGACCACGAAAGACAGACACATTGATGGAATCTTAGAGCGTAAGATAACATGACACGATACAGGAAAGACTTTTTTATAGTTTATGGTGAATTTATATCAATCTATAAATCCTACTTACTAATGAGTAGCGCGAAGTCGACGCCCCCAATTGAAAATATATGTAGCCAACTTTTGATATGAGCATTCGGTTCGTTTTGGCTCGGTCTTGCTCCGTCTCTGGTATGTCTATGTCTACTATTCGTGCTTTCTTTTTGTCCTTTTTTCATCATCATTTCGAAATAGTCATTTGTGTGAGTGTGTACCATCTGCAAAAGCCCTTGCAGGCAGGCAGCCCCCATGTGGTCTGACCTCATTGGCGACGTCATGATGTGATTGACGAGCCAAAAGCAATTGTTTTATTTGCCATCTCCGTTCATATGAACGTATAATAGGATCAAATCTTTTAGTCAGTTATAATTTTCGACCGTCTGCTCTTTCTTTTGTCTATTTTTAAAATCACTCATAACAAAAAACCAAACTACTCCCGCACCCTTTTATACAGTTTGAGAGTCATTGAACTCATTTGAGAGAAAAACGAAAGTGCAAAGTAATTATGAGAAAACACAAAAAGGAGTCAATGCAAAGCCCAAATACCAGTCAACCGGGTCAAGGCAAACGGATCCATTTTCAGCTAGAATACCTAAAAACTAGTTTTAGCTTTTATAATTACGCTCTAAATGCTACTGCTGCTTGCTGTCTGTCACCATCAAAGCAACAAAAACTAAAAAATTAAATTTAAAAAAAGAAAAAAACAACAGATCTCTCTAAATTCTCTCGGTTGTTTATCGTGTTTAGGAGAAGATAAGTAGAATTTCATGAGCCGCACAACAAAAATGGAGCAATAATGAAATTCAAATATTGACACAATTATTTAACACAACCACGCGATGTCGCTGCAAAACGGCACCCACCTAACTAGCATTACTTTACCGCCTCCCACCCCCTTGACAATGGTAACACGGATTCATACTAAGGACAGAAGACGGGGCCGACCTACAGGGAATGGCGGCCGCGCTTGACTGATTGACGACTACCTTCACAATATAAGAAATTATTTTCAGCATTTTTGATAAGAGTGAGAATTCGATAGCCTCATTAACAGTTTTAATTACGCCAAAAAGTTATGAAAATAAAAACTATTTTAAAATGAACGACACAATATAGAAATGAAGACAAACTTTTGAGTGGCTTAGCAACATTATAACATCTTGATGTTATAGATTAGAAGATTTATTTTATATGACCATGTAATGTCTCCAAAAATAAGTGAAAAAACACCGTGTTACCAAATCATTTGAGGCTCTGTTAATAATCTAGAGTAAATAGAAAATCAGAACAAAAAAATATAAGATAGCAGGCCATGGGTCTATAGATGGCAAAAACGATTTAAAATTTGCAATGTTCCTTTAAATAGATATTAATTAATTGTATATATTTTTATGAGATACATTTAGTTCCTTAGCTTAGAATACTCAAAAACCTTGGTATGTAAGTGAGACGAAAAATTAAACTGCCAAGGGTATATGGAATTCAACACAATGACGAAAGTTAAACTGACCCACGTTTCTGGACCTTAACATGCATTATCCATTAAAAACTGTTCAAACTACCCCCATCTCCTCCATCGCTTTGTTATCGAATTGTGCCCTTCTTTGAGATACATTATTTAAAAGTAACACAAATGTCTTAAAACAACAGCGCACAAAATGTTGTACATACGTTTGTATATAAAATTGACAAATAATTTTGCATACATCACACATGTACGTTGTCACATTGTCGATACTAGAAGGGCAAGGCAAGGAAGGAGAGACAGACAGATGGGGAGGAAAACCTCACGGACGGGCGGACGGGACACATGGACGGACAACGAGCATTGCCATTGGCACGTTGCGGCAAGCGGCTAACTTTAACTCAATTTACACAAAAGGCAAGAGACACGATCCACCAGAGCAGCGATATGTACCCCAGATATGTACATATGTACCTTACTCTGGTGCTCATATCTTAGAGCAACTATCTATTGACCGTTCCTATTTGTATGCCAGTAATTTCTGACATGTCTGTGTGTGTGCAATTGTTTATTATTTAATTATAGTTGGGCACTTTTGCCAGGGATACAGAGTTTAGACTCAACGCGGCAGCCAAATGAACGATCATTTCAGGATCGAGGGTGTATCACCCTCTTTTAATGGCTTAATATCAAAACCTGTTAGAGATCTTTTTTTATACATGAATAATTTAATCCATCAAGTGAATACAAAATCCCTAAAAATAACTGCACTTTAGTTCTTAGACTCTGAAATCAATTTAATTGTCCATGAGATCACCAGGATAACATCAATGTTCGCCATTTTGTTGTTTTAAATCTCATTTCACTCGGCTGAGCGTACAGGGGATTTTAGGGGTTAACGATCCTCCCACCGCCAATGGATCTATCGGTCAATATATGTAACTATCAGTTTGAGACCCAAACAGCCAAAACAAAAATTGTTTATAACTTTTACAACAGGAAAGATCAGACAGCAGCAAATCCATTGAGTTGGCAGGTCCAAAAATTTCACTTACCGGCCATGACAGTTGAACAGTTTGCGGTTGAGGAGCTGTTGTTGTTGTTTCTGTGGAGGAGTTAAGCGCGCTCTTTGTGAGTTTTTGTTCTTCTTTCAAATTGAAGTTAAGTTCAGCTTTGCTTTTGTTTTATTTCTTTTATTTTTCTTTAATTTTTGTGTATTAAAACACACAACTTAAGCACGTAGAATCGACGAAAACGACATATGCGGGGGAAGAAAACTGCAAAAGTAGGGGGAATAATTTAGGGGGAGCGACAGCGACGTCAACAGATGCAGAGTCAGGGGCAGAGGCAGCAGCAGCGACGTGCGTGCTTTTGCTTTGTGCTTTGCGCTTGTGTCGGTGTCGGTGTCTGTGTGTGCGTGTGAGTGCAGCCGGTGGTTGAGAGATTCGCAAAAAACAAATGACAAATTTCTTTACACAGATTAATATTATTTATTTTATTTTATATCAAAACAAACAACAGCACATCCATCACACATCCCTTTCTTTCACTCCTCTCTTCTCCTTGAGTGTGCTCATTCCTTTCGTTTTTTTTGCGCCTTTGTTTTATCACAGTTTTCTTTTTGGCCGCAAAAATCTAACCTTCAAAATGTTTATACATATGCACAAATACATAGACAGCAGAGGCATACGAATATGTGCATATGTATGGGTGTATATTCTGATTCTGTTTCAACACTTTTCGCTTATGCACAAATCAAAATTGTTAATTGCAAATTTGCAAATTATTTGAACTGAAAAAGAACCGCGTGACTTTTTCTGGAAGACGCTCTCTCACACACACACACACAATCAATATTCGATTAAAATGCACAAAGTTCTCCTTAATCCGTCTGACAAAAATCAAATATGGCAAGCTTTGTTTTTTCTTGCTTTTTTTTTTGTTAAAATCGTGAGATTCCTTCTTTCTCTCTTCTTCCTCACTTTTTGCCGCCTCTTTTGCTGCACTGCTTCGCTGTGTCGTTGCAAAAAAAAACGGAGATTACGAATCAAAGATTCACGTAATTTACACACTTTTAAACTATATACATAGTGGCTATAACACTTAAACGCGGTTAACTATTCCGACTAAGTTATGACTAATATTTCACGATTAAATCGACGCAAAATGGAAGTAGTCAAATATTATATTTATTGTTTTTTTGCTTGCTTCTTCCACCTTGATTTTTCAAACGATAAATGATAACGATAAACGATAAACCTCATCGAACCACCTTCGAGCCTCGTCAAACCACCTTCCAACTTTGTCAAACCACCTTCGAACTCATACCATTGGAGCCAGAGGTCGAACCAAATGAGCCGACGTCGAACTAAATGAGCCGACGTCGAGCCAAATGAGACGACGTCGAACCAAATGAGACAGCTAGAGATGGAAATACCATCGATTATAAGAGAGCGCCCAAGTTTCTTATCGATAAATGCTATCGATTAACTTCAGAGCGAAGCACAGTTCAAAGAGTAACCGAATACCTTGGTATTTTTTATAGGCATGGTCACACTTATTCTATCATCGACTCATCTATCATTTTGGCGGGTGTTTAAACACTTACTCTGCGGTTTTTTTGCTCCATTCATATTGATCGCAGTGTTGAATATATTTCCAATTTTCGTTATACTGGATTGTCGCATAAACGTCCGGGGAGGTATGGGGGGTGGCGGTTGCGGCTCTGGCGGCTCCACCGGACTTTGTCGGCCCCAGCGACCCATTATGATGTTTTCAGCTAAAATATAATCAATCGAATATATTAACACATAGTGCAAGGCCTGAGCGCATGTACATTATATATTGTATAATGGAAAATATTTGTTCAAGAGTTTGGTCTCTTTGCGGTCTAACCACATGAGCGGGTTGCGTGTTGCTTTTATTTTATATTTCTCGAATTTGACAGCCAATTAACACCTGTAGCGCTCTCTTATCGCTTTTCCCCCTTCTCTTGCTATGTGCTAAGATTTCTTTTAGAAAAAAAAAACTTTGAAAAAATGAATTGTGCAAATGTGCTTGTCTGACTGTCGTTTGTTTGTGTTAGAAATTACGTATACGTGCAAAACGCAGCACAGCATCTGTACGGAAAAAAAGAATGAAGAATCATAAATTGTATAAATTTGTGGATTATCGTGTTTCATAAATTAATAAATATATTTCACTTAAGAGAGAGGTGTGTCTATTTTGGTCAAATTAAATGCAAACGCATGCGATTCGATCAAAAGCACAAGTCCAAATCCGAATTTCGATGTCAATTTTTTTAAAAATGGCTGATCAGTCAATTATAACGGATTTAATAGAAGAATTTAATGCTTAGGAAATAAACTTTAGTTTAGTAAGTTAGATATACATATTTATAAGATAATTCGGAATTTTTTTCGTCCCACAGTAATCAAAATCCCAATGTTCAAATAAAAACTCTTTTAAACTTGGCTTCTTTGCCAATTCCTGGCATTCCAATTATCAATTACACAAAAAGCCAATTTTGCTAATCTCTAACTTAAATATTGAGAGTTTTTTCGTTGAACTGTAATCGAAAAGTCATAGTGGAAATTTTTAGTATTTATGTATACCCTATATTCCTAAAGTGAAAAGGTATCTACGATCCCCAAACTGTTCATATCATCAGTATAACCTGTCCATTGATACTTTAGTGAAATAATGGCATTACCAGCATATACTTACTTATGTTCATTTAGTTTAAATTGAAGTTTCAGAGTTAAAAAAAAATAATAGCTTTAAGGGTTTTCGAAAAAGTTATTAAATGACAAACAAATTTAGAGATTTGTATTACGGGGTATTTCCATGTCGGGGTCGACTTAACATACAGATTTATTTGCCATAGCTTTAATGTGAGAGAATCATACATACATACATATATTTAAGTATGTGCATATAAATATGTATATATGTATGTTTAAGTGCCGAGATATTACAAAAGTCATTATGTGTATATCACGAATATACAGTTACAAAAATTCCCCCACGTTCCGGACTCAAGTACCTGACTGCAGGAGCAAGGGAGGAGTCGGCGAGGTCTACGCAACAAGTTGAAGAAGCGAGCCATATGACTAATGGGCCAAGAGAGCAAATACCAACGTGCAGCACAACAACAAAATCGGGAGAGAGAGAAGAAAAGAATAACAGATTGTAATCCAATTAGAATGAGGTGACAACAATGCGGTGCAGAACGGGGGTGGGTGCTGGGTGCGTGTCTTCAATGTCTCTCGAAAACGTGAGCTAGGGGAAAGAGAAATTTTCGTATTATCGTACCCTATACTCTTTGAGTATGTGAGTATATTTGCCCATAGACTGAAAAAAGGATCTACATTTTACGAATTCTTAAAGCTGAGTTTTTCTTTACATACAGTTTTAAACACATTTGTGTGACAAGTTGCTCAATTAAGACTGAGTTATTTAGGGTACCAACAAGTCGGTATAGGCAATTGGCTTTTTGTTTTCGTCAAATAGGAAATGGAAATGTCATTGCAGCTAGACAAGAAAAAAAAATAAAAACTCTCATTGAAGAAAGGTGAAAAATTGTAAACTTTTGTTTTCTATTCGCATCATAGACAAACAAGAAGAAAAACCCAGAAAATGCCAGGCCAAAGAAAATTTGTTTTCACTAAAGCAACGGAAGCGGAAAAGCGCTAATAAAATATGTATTAATGTCTATATATATGTATAATGTTTTCTATTTATTTATATACAATACAATGGCATATTGTTTTTTTTTTCGTAGTAGGTAACGCACAACATTGAAGGTGGAATGTTGGGGAAAAATTCTTTAACTCAATCCGTTAACGCACAAACACATGGGCGAGTGGAGATTATACATTTTATATATGTCGATATTTCAAATTAATTTAGACTTTAAATCTGAGAGAAAAATCTAAATAAAGTGACAAATATCTAGTTAAATATTCGATCAGCTTACGTTATTCTTAGCTAATATCATCTTCAACAAAATCGGATTTCTTACAATTTTACAATACTGGTGCATTTTCTCATAAGCATATCTCAGATAAGATGATAGATAGATGATAATATTATATTTTATTTTATTACTCAAAGGGTTGTAATTTTCATTATTTGTTTTCTTGTTAGAAGTGAAATGCTCTTCAACTTTAAAAGCAATATTCTTCACTAGTTCTAATAATGTTGGAAATCCTTTGGCAGCCCTCGATTGTATACTCACCTAGGAGAGCATTTGTGTACACATTCATACAAATATATAGATGATCTAAAATTAGTAACTCAACAGTTTGATGGGCACACGACTTGCACGTGCCACACGAGACCCCATCCACGTCCATATCGACATCCCCCTGCTCAGACAGGTGGAGACGTTCCACCATGCCCAGAATCATTTCTGCCTTTGATTTATTTTTAGGTTTTCTTCTCAAAAAAGAAAAAAACCAAAAAGAATGACTGGTACAAACTTTAAGATACCCTATACCAGCTAATTATTCGCTTTAACAATCCTTAAATCGTTTTAAAGTCATAAAGTTCTTCACAATTTCAGGAATAAATAAAAGAATGCCTAAATTTCGCCTAGTTTTTCCAACAGCAACCTAAGATCAAGGAAATCAATCATTTGTAATCATTATAAGATGTTAATGTTTAATGTTACATACAGTTTACTGTCTTGAAAGTATCCAATTTCTCATAGTGTTAAAGAGTATCAAATTGTCAACCCCACTTTAGATTTCAACCAGCTTAATTTGCTTTTAAAGCATGTAACATAAAGGGAATTGGACCATTTTTGTTTATAAGTATATTTTGGGAAAACTGTCTATAAAATGCCCATCATGGTGTACTCTCCCTTTCCATCTCCTTATTTTGGCGTTGACAGTTTGACAGTCATTGGCAGGCAACAGATTTTTGGTTTGGGGGATTCGCTACTTCTCCGTCTGAATAAGATAAACAAAAGGCATTTGATGGACGTGGACGTGATTGCAACCATATGTCGAATCCCCCAAACCCCTCGACTAAACATCCCTGACACACACAAACAGTGTGTTAGTATCAATCGATGCTTATCAAACTTAGTGTACTGCCAATTAATGATATACTCTCATTTACCCCCCTACTACCACGACTTGGCCATACATCCGACATGATAAAGCGAAACTAATTAGCATTTGACAAAAAAAATGTATATGTACCCATATATATAAAATTGATGTCTGTGCGTGTGGAATTAAGCATTATATTATTGGACAGGCTTTAATCTGATATGTACATATAGAACTTGACATCAGGTAGAAAATCGTGTTTGATTTGTTAGGCAAATAATTTTTGCTGTTTTGGCCTAAAAGTGAGCAAGTGACAAAATAGTTGCCATTAATTGTTGTCTATATGGCAAATACAACTTAAACTCAATAGATTTGTACATCTGTTGTTGTTGATGTTGTGGCTGCTGATGTTGTTGTTTAGTTTTTAAACAATGCCGCTCTCAATGTTGTTAACCTCAAAAACCGCCAAGAACATCGAGAAATGAGAATGAGACTTGCTTGGCCGAAAGGGGGTCGGGGCAATGGCGGGAGCTAAGAGTTCATTTGCGAAGATCAGGGATCAGGTGTTGCTGCGGCTCTAACGTCAGCAGCTGTATTAATAATACAGTTTTAAAGCCACTGGCAGACACCGCCCACTCATGACCAGGTTGACGTAAGTCACTTTAATCATATAGAGATGATTTCAAATTCTTTTATTACGATTATTTCAATAAATGTCTCTTGGGTCCACTTCTTCACACACACATAAACAAACTCACCAGTTTATGTTCTAGAACTGCACTCAATATGTATATACATACAATATATTCATATAGTCGATATATTTATTTATTTGAAATAGTTTCAATCCACTTTTGATTATGGCATCATTTATTTGCTTTAATGTTTTTTTTGTCAACTTGAAATTACTTTGAATTGGTACTTTGATTTGTTGCTTTAATCTATTCGCGCTGTTGCATTTTTCGTTTACTGTTTACTTGTATCCTTCTTTTATAACGGTTTAATTTATGAATCGATTAAAATTCGATTTGTTTAAGGCGTTGGGAATAGTACAAGGCCCATATGTATTTATATGCATATATATTGTATACATACATATATGTGCGTAAATCAAATTTAAATTTAATTTAAATGATAGAAAATAGAATACGGCAAGAGAAGCAGCACGAACGAAATACGAAATTAACTGTCAACGCGGCAACGTTAAAATTAGCACTGAACTTGCCTTGCGAATGCGCAGCTATGATTTTTATAAATTACGTTAACTAGACTCTATTCTCTCTCTGTCTCTCCCTCTCTCATTGTGGAACTGTTGCTCTCTTTTGTAAACAAATGAGCTGTGGCTTTTGTTGATGTTAATATTGTTGTTGTCGCCTCTGATAAACGCTAATTTGCATATTGATATTGATGTTGCTCAATCTGCATACATACAAACATAATTTTTATATATGTATATTATTATATGCATATGTCTGCTTATTCTTGTGGCCGTCTAAATAACAAAATCATTAAGTTAAATTTTAAATATATATGTACATAGACAATAAATATACCTACATGCATGAAGGTATTCTTTAATTAGCAGAAAACTCTGATTGGGTCAATATCAATAAACAAATATAGGTAAATTGTGCATATCTTTTTCAAATTATTTGACTTATATATTTTTGGGAGATATTCAACAATTGTTATTATGCAGATGGACAACGTATAGCACAGACTCCTCTGGAAGGGAATTAATGTTAAAAACTATTTTCTGCTCTGAGTATATATAATGAATACATTTGGCTTTAATTTTCGAGTGTGAGTTATTTTATCTTGATCAATAATTTGAAACATATTATTCGGTTTAGTTGGGTTAATTACTAATACAATTCATTATAACAATAACTAATACATTGTGATACGACATCTACCACATATCTCTAAATGTTTTAGTTAATAGATTTAAATCCTTATTCATTGAATTGTATTTTAAGCGTAAATGATTGTTATGATTTTTCAAGTCTTCGACACCGTAATGGAACATGACCTCCAGAACCAGCAGCTGTTCATAGAGGACATCCCACGGTACGCCAATGGTGGCCGCGCAGATGTCCAATAGCCAGCGGAAAGAGCAGGGGAATAAAACGCGTAACTCCCGCTTATCAGAGTCGCGTATCTTAGACATATAACCATGCAGTAGCCAGCAATCGAAATTGGAAACATTTAAGACTAATTCCGGATTGCTGGTATCCCTATTTTCCACATTTTCAGCTTTGGGCTGCTGTGGCAGTTCGACATCCGATGCGTCTAGAGAACGTTCCAAGTGCCGCCGTGGTTGCTCTAATGGAACCTTTAATGGATCCATATTAGTTTCCTCAAAGGTTTGCAAAGAAGCCAAATCATTGAGGTTGATTTGTTCATTCGCCAGATTCAATATATATGTTGGGGTTTCTCGGACTTTCCAAAAAGGGTTATTTGCTTCCATTTTCTCGCGCCGAATGGCCCGTTCTTTGATTCTTTGTTGATACTGCGCTCCATATGTGGCTGTGGGCTGGCGAAACTTAAAGATGGGCCTTTTTTCTTTTTTGCTTAGCTCTTCAAGCCATTGCTCCATTTTTATGTCGCAATTGGCGAGACTTTCTTGTGGTTTACGTCGCTTGCTATGCAGGGGTTGGAATATGCCCACCTTTTGATAATCCTGCTGACAGGCTAACTCCTCAACACGCAGGTTAATTCCTTGAGAAGCAAGTCTTTCGGCGAGCTCCGTTGTTTGATTTTTAAACGGGGCCAACTGGCGCTCGGAATGATCCACATGCATATAATTTGGTATCTTGACACTCATTCGCTCGCTCTCTTCCGCACGAGAGGCATAGAGCAGCAAACGCTTAAAGTAACTATGGGCTGGCGTTAGGGTAGGTTGGAATTCGATGTGATCTTTGGTTGCACTCTCTGTGCTCGATTCACCACAAAGCTTAGCGAGTAGCGTCTCAAAGATTAAACACATATTCTCTTGTTTTCTTTGCATTGCTGGTGTCAGGGTCTCGTTTTGATTGTATTCTTCATCCTTATGCTTGCGCTCCTTGTTGAGTAAATCGTCAACTTGCCGTCCTAGCGGAGTCCCCACCCCAAAGCGTTGGGCGAAACTCTGATTGTAATGCGAGACTAAGACCTTGCGCAACTCTACAAACTGCATCCATTCGGTGTACACAAAGAGAAGGCTGTTTGAATTATCTTCATCAGCCGATGCCTGCATTAGATGTTCGTTAATCGACTCTGCTGACTTGGATATTTCACGTTCCTTAACATCGTCCAAGCCAAACAATAACTTTAGCACATAGATAATATAAGCCATGACACGCGCCTCGTAGCGTGGATAATTTTGTAGTCCGAAAACTGGCTCAAAAGCGGGCGGCAAAAGGTCCATCAGACTGGTCACATAACTGGCCACCAAGGGCGGAAGATTCAGTTCGTAGACATAACGTTGGGCCATATCTGTTAGATTTGGCGTCTGAAATCCATTAAGATCTATGAAACGTGACATCTGTGCTATATTCATGCGAAGGAACTGTAAATAGAAATGGGATGAAATAGTTCTCAAAAGATATGTCAAGTCTTGGCTCACCTTATATCGACACTTGTCCATTTGATGACCAAATTCAAAATCTTTTAGCAGGGTATTGCCATGAATTGCCACATGCTCGGGCAAATAGCTTAACATATTTCGGCTCGTTATATGCTCCTCATCAATGAATCGAAGGAGATCTGATAATTGTATATCGTCTTCTACCAGATTTAATGCAATGCCCAGAATAACATAGAGTTTGGTTATATTCAGGCAATAGATATTTCGATCAAAGTGATTTAATGTCTTAGCTTTGGGGCGCAGACCGTGGCATTGCATGCTGCCCGAACTGTCCACACTGTGCTTATCCAGGTGGTGAAGTGGCATTTGGCATTTTAGAGATTTACGAGCATTCTTTGACCACTGCAATGTGATGCTTTGTCCGCCCTGCAAAGTGGATTCGGAGGGAGTATCCTTTTTGCTGTATCCCGAGGCATCAAGTTTACGCTATTTGACAAAATACCAAGAAAAGAAGATAAACGAAAATGTAATTAATGAGTTGCTTAGTTTCCTAATTGCTTTAGTAATTTGTTATGTAATTTATGCAAAGATGACCTAGATCTTTGTGGGTATATAAGTGCATTCGTCTGAGGCAGACAACAGTTCAAAAGTTTCACTTACAAACTACAACAATACTACAATCATGTCTGCTGTACGCTTGGTCCTTATTAGCTTGGCTCTCTTTGTTATGATGGCCTATGCCCAACCCGCTCCAGGAGCTCCAGCCATTGATCGTAAGTAAAACATACTTTTTTGCCAATTAAACTTTTAAGAATTGATTCTCACACAGCTTCTTTGCCTGGTGCCGAGATTGAAGTGCGTCCATCTGAAGACATCGGCGGCCCACCCAAGCCTCGCACTTTTGTCCTTTTATTACCGTTACTGTTTCCCTCCCAGTTCTATTGGGGTTAATTTGACTAAATAAACTTAATTAATTAAGACAGCACTAATAACCTTTGTTTTCCTCCAATGGCGCCAATTTGCGCGTTCATCTTCAACTGTGTTGGCTTCCTTCGATTGATTTCGGCCCCGTTTACGCTTGGCCTGCTTGTGATTGTAGATAATCCGGGCATCCCTGTAACAAATCCGACTTAGATACTTATACAAATTGTATTTTCTTAATAAAACTCACCTGGGCAATACTCGCACATTCAACTTAGGTAAGCCCAAATTATTATTGTTACAGAATGCTACTTCCATGCGCCCCATGTAGGCAGCCCAAACCTGTAGTGTCATTAGCTTCAGCTCCGGCTTAGCTCCCATATTGAGAAGTTCTTGCAAAAAGCCTCGCAATACATAATTGTAAAACTCCCAAGATGTTATGTCTGTATCGTTGTCCTCGGATTTGGGTTTCGCCTTTTTTACGGCTCGGCTAGACGCATGCTTCGAGGTATCATTAAATGTGTCTTCGGCACTAATCTCAACTGCCATCGCCAGTTGCTCCTTTTTTGTTCCGCATTCAATGCAGAAGTAGAAGCCGGCCCGCTCTTGGAAAGTTCGTTCGCCACATATATCACATTCCATGTGGTCCACTTCCATTACTTCATTAGTCTCGTCCATTTTCTTAATTATTTAACTTTTGCTTTTTCTAATTGTAAACAAACTTAACATGTGCACCATAACAGTGTGGCCGCTCACTGTTAATTTTGAATAAATTATGCGTTTACCATCACTGTGTAATTATGTTAATTAACAGGCGATATATTTTTTGGTTAACAGTATTCGATAGCTAAAAACAATCGAAAGTCTCGAAAATCGTATCGATAGTGCTGTCGATAGTCTCGTAAAACGTAGTATCGATAGTCTTGAAAACGTAGTATCGATAGTGCCATCGATGGTTTTTCCAGCTCTAACATTGGATCAAAACAAAAAGGAATTAAGGATTAAAAAACGAAGTGATTGGTTTGCCAATCCCATCACAAAGTAAATATGGACTTGAGCGAAAACCTGGAGGATCAGTATTTCATATATAAACATGAGCAGTTGTTTAGCGACAGTTTTCCACTGTTCAAGGAGATTCGTCGGATGGGCAAGCTCTGTGATGTCACTTTGAAGGTGGAAGACCAAAGTTTTTCCGCCCATCGAATTGTCCTTGCAGCTACTATTCCTTACTTCTATGCCATGTTCACCAACAACATGGCCGAGAGTCGGATAAAGGAGATCACAATGAAGGAGAGTGCTATAGAGCCAAGTGCCCTAGAGAGTCTCATCAATTATGCATACAGTGGCCAGCTTCGGATTGATAATGTAAATGTGCAAAATTTAATGGTGGGCGCCTCTTTTCTGCAGCTATCTCATGTAAGAGACGCTTGTGCCAACTTCTTGATCTCCAGATTCCATCCACACAATGTTTTGGGTATTCGTTCCTTTGCCGACGCCATGATATGCCGTCAATTAATCGATGCTGCCGATAAGTACATCGATCAGAATTTTGCCAAAGTCTCACAGTCGGAGGAGTTCCTAACCCTGGAGTGTGATCAGCTCTTGGAGCTAATGCGTCGCGATGAGCTGAACGTCCGCACTGAGGAGGTGATGTTTGAGGCCTGCATGAAATGGGTGAAATATGCAGAGGAAAAAAGATCGAGTCTGTTTCCTCAGGTATTGGCTGCAGTGCGTCTGCCGCTTTTGTCACCTCAATTTTTGGCCGATCGTGTGGCTCGCGAGGAGCTGATACGCTCATCACACCAATGTCGTGATCTCTTGGATGAGGCCAAGGATTTTCATTTAATGCCGGAGAGAAGGGGTTTGCTGCAGAGTTTCCGGACCCGTCAGCGTTGTGGTGAGTTCTTTACTGGCCAAATTTATGCAGTAGGTGGGCTGGCCAGCACTGGTGAATCGGTGAGCACAGTGGAGATCTATGATCCCATTTCCAAGAAATGGAAAATGGGTGAGCAAATGTCAATGATGAGGTTAGTTGTACTTTCTGGCTATTACTTTGTGAATTAATTAATTCAATTTAAACCAGATCTCGTGTGGGCGTGGCTGTCTTAGATGGAAAACTGTATGCTTTTGGCGGATTCAATGGCACCGAGCGTTTGTCCACTGTGGAAGTCTATGATCCACGCAAAAACAAATGGTCCCAGGGCTGTGCCATGCTATGCAAACGAAGTGCAGTGGGCGTGGCTGCACTAGATGATTGCATTTATGTATGCGGAGGTTACGATGGTGTGACCTCGCTTAATACAGTGGAGGTCTACTACCCCAAGACAAATAACTGGAAAACGGTAAGGAAAAACGGGAATTTCAAGTAATTAAAATACAAATTCTTATATAAGTATATGTCATTTATCTTCTAGGTGGCCCAAATGATGAAATATCGTTCCGCTGGCGGAGTTACTCAATTGAACGGTTATGTCTACGCTTTGGGTGGTCATGACGGTCTTTCCATATTCGATTCGGTGGAACGATATGATCAAAATGAAGATGCCTGGGTTAAAATGGCTCCTATGCTGAATCGGCGTTGTCGGCTAGGCGTGGCTACATTGAATGGCAAAATCTATGTGTGTGGTGGATACTGCGGCAACTCGTTCCTGCGCTCTGTGGAATGCTATGACCCACTGACTGACACCTGGAAATTGGTCACTCCAATGAATTGCAAAAGATCCCGTGTGGCCTTAGCGGCAAATATGGGCAAACTTTGGGCCATTGGTGGCTATGATGGTGAATCGAATTTGTCCACTGTCGAGGTCTATGATCCCGAGACAGACAAATGGACATTTATGCCGCCAATGTGTGCGCATAGTGGCGGAGTCGGTGCCGGAGTTATACGTATTGAATGAAATAGTCTAGCCAAAATTTACTCTAATTTATGTCGTTTTTAGATGATCTATGCTGTATACTATTAATTTGTTTTTTAGGGTCTAAGCTTTATCTAACCATATCTGGCTCATCAATTGTTTAGCATATAGTTACACACATATACACTTGTATGTATATATAGATATATATACATATATATATCTCATTCCAGTTGTTTATTTGTTAGTCTCTATTATTAGGCTAGTTTTCGCAATACTCAATTACAAAATTTTAATCAATGTGAACAAAAACGGAAAAAACCTTCAAACTTAATTTAAAATACATTTATGTGAGCGTGTTATTTGAGTTGTTTCTTTGTATCATTCATGCAATATAATCGAATATATATCACGCATATCGTACGAGTATAACTCAATTGTTGGGTCCCTACCACCATATGCTCGACATGTGCGCAATGCAACAAACTCCATTTATTTGCACAACAATAAATGGCCGGGCAAATGCCAAGCGAGTAAAAAATGTATAGTTAAGGGGGCGTTTGTAAGATTCTTCATTATTATAGGTAACAACTCGGCATTGTAAATATAAAGTTTCTTGGGCAATATGGAAATTAATTGAATTACATCGTTAATATAAAAAAAAGGGGGTAAAAATTCGGATTTAATATCAATTAAATATTCAAATCTTAAGAAGAAATAATGTCATGTATTTTTGCAAGTTTTTTCTGAGTCAAAGGGTCGCGAAATTAAATTGCTATTCTTGAGTAAGCAACTAATTAATAATACCCTGGGAATTTTGCTAACAATTATACCAAAGTTAAACGAATCTTGTTTAAAGTTTACATCCAGACGGCATTCGAAAGAGTTTCCCAGCTACCCTCGTTTATTTATTTAACACTATTTTGTTTCTGATTTTTTTTGTTTGTCCAATCTCTTACTCT
Organism: Drosophila sp. 14030-0761.01; assembly: GCA_018150735.1. Lineage (NCBI taxonomy): Eukaryota > Metazoa > Arthropoda > Insecta > Diptera > Drosophilidae > Drosophila > Drosophila sp. 14030-0761.01. The sequence continues at coordinate 29,343 of JAECWO010000090.1, forward strand.
TTTTGTGTAATGCAATTTCAAATTGAATTTTTGCCACCTGCTGCTATTTCTACAGTATTTGGGCCCATCACACTAGCATCGGAGAGAACATCATTTCGAGGTGGCCAACAGGTGGTCCACCACAAAAAGCAAAAAATGAATTCTCACCACCATAGCACCCATTGAACCCACTCCCACTCAAGCGTAGCTGTGACCCATAAAAGTGCCGTTTTGCCAAGCTCGTCCATAATCTAATTAATCGCATAAATTCCATTTATAGGGACAGTCAGAGTAATGCTGATAACCTAGCCTTATCTAGTTCGTCCAACGATTCACAACATTCACTTTATTGCGGAATTCGCAGATAGAAATTTTGTTGCGGCAAAAGTTATTTGATTTTGTTAATAATCAAATCAGAAAATTGCTTGTCAATTAATGGGGCCCAATTTTATTTTAATTAAATGCTAATTATGTTTACCAAATGGTTGAAGTAAATATTTGATTTGGGTATCGAAGGGGATAGCTACATACGTCTATACGTTGAACCGTTCAATGAGGCTTGCTCCAGTTTTACTAATTGAAACAGTGAAAAACAATGGATTTGCCCAAAAACTATTTGCAATTTAAATGCAAATTTTACAGCAATGCAAATTTTTCAGTTTTTATGGCGGAAAATGTCTTAAGTACAGAACACGAAGACATGGCAAAGGAGGATGCGGATATGAAAGATAACGCACTGCAGGAAGCAGCTACCACGAAATGCAATGCTTAAGTTTAGACCAAAATCAGAGAGTTGGGGTATTGTTATGGTCACAATAACAAGAACAACAACTTGACCAAGCGATGTTGCATGGTCTTTATGACTTTGTCTTAAATACACCAACACAAAATGTTAAATGCCATATTTTTGGTTCGCACAGTGGGCTATCTTACAGAAATTCGTTTCAAAAATCGATAAACCTAACGAAACTAATTTATACATTTTATTTCATCATTATTTATTACTACGATTCTTATAGTAATTAAACTAAAACTTAAAAGAATGAGATAATTATTGTTGTTTCTAATATACTGCATCCAAATGCTACATACATATATTAAAATAGCTAACATATAAATCGAGAAACAGCCAGATAGGACACCTTGTAGAACCTTTCTTTAACAATCAAATCTTATATTATTTAAATTCCAGTTGTACCTTATACAAGTGAACAGGTATAAAATGATTTATAAAAAGTTTGCCATTAAAACCACAACACGAATAGCTTGTAAAATTTGTTACCCAGCGTTGACTTTAGAGAGATTTTATTTCTAATTTACCCACTGTAGTTCGCTTAATTGACATTCTCTATAAACAATAATATTAAAATATTGTTTGCTCTTTCTGTGTCAAGTCGATTGTTTGCTTAATGAGTCGTTGGGGAAATTATTTTATGATTAACTGAAAACCAATTCGGACAGTTTAAAATAAACAGCAACTCATATTTTGTGACGAAAAATTGAAATTAATTTTTATCGCTCGCTCGTCCCTCTGACTCACTCTTGCTTTCCTTCTTTTCTCTCCTCTTTTTGCTTGTTGTTGTCGGTTTTTAATGTTTTATTCACATATGCAAACTGAATTTCCCGTTGAAACGGAATTGTTTCACCCAGCCGCACACAGACACACACACACACACACACACATCGACTGAGCGACACACATACAAACAAAATAAAACGCCCACACACAGATAGTTGAATTCTATTCGACCAATTGTTGATATGCACGAACTCTCACACACACACACGCACAAATGTACAGACACTGACGCACAGACACGAACATCGGACGAGTTGGTGCTTCGTGTTTGCCATTTCCTGTTTCGCTTGGCCGCAAAACTGTAGCATATCTTTTGGCTCTCATCGTGGCGTATTCTTCGTTCGAGCCATTATAAAAGCCTGTGCCCGCTTTGATCTGTCGCTCAGTTCTCGAATACTGCCCGGCCGTGTTCGTTCGGTGTGGAAGCCAGAAAATCAGTCTAAAAGTTAGTGAAATAGTGTCAACAATATCAAACTAAAACAATTTGTAAGTGACTATAAAATGTTGAAACTTTGTTGAGCAATTTTTTTTGAATTTTAAATAAAAGAGATTGGCTTAATTTCAATTTGGGTTGTTTCGATTTAGTTCTTTTTGTGTTAAAACTTTTTAAATGTTAAATAATCTTCGTGTATTTTTTATTAATTAATGTTAACTGAATTGGCAAGTCTTACGAGCAGTTATTAAGCATAAATCATTCACGGAAAATAAACGATCATATTAACCAAACATTTCATAAAATATCCTTTATATACTTATATATTCAAACACCGTTTTTTTTTTGTTTTAATCTCTTTGAAATATGAAATAAAAAAAGAACTACAGCTAATTGTAAGGCATTCTGCGATTTGTTAATACGAAACCTGGATGGGTAGCAATTTTAGAGAAGATAATGAGAGACTGTTGGGCTGCATAAAATAATATGACTCTAAAAAGAGGTTTTTTAAAAAGGACAGAAGCTTTATATCTATTTTATTTGACACGAAATGAGATCCCTCGACGGCTTTTAAGTCATTTCGTTTTTGTGCACTGTTTTGGTGGGTCAGTTTAAGTTTGTGAGTAAAGCTGACCATTAAAATTCTACTCGTAATCTGTAAACACATTTAAAGACCATAAAAATTTAAATCAAAACAAGAAATAAAAGAAGAGACGCAAAAAAAATAACATTTCCCAAGTCTTATTTAAAAAGACATGAAAAGTTAAGGTCTTAATTCTGAAAAACATCAGTTAGAAGCAAGTAGCTGGCGTTAAATAAAATGAGAAATCTTTGATTGACATACATACTATATGTATGATTATGCAGAAAGCTATACTTAAGCATATACAGATCAAAATAACTATAAAAATTCGCCATTTTTGTTTTAATTGAATACTTCAAAAAGAAGAAAAACAAAGCGAAATATCTCAATTGCAACAATGTTTATTAGCTGCCCCATCAATTGCCAGGCAGCCGGCGGCAAAAGCTAATAAAAACGGCAACATCAATGCCACGCCTACTACTGCCCTACCTCCTTCTCGGTGGCCCGTACATCCGGTGTCGTACTTATACCACACGCAGCAGTCCATTAGGGGACATGGCCAAAACAAAACAAAAAAAAAATAAAGAAACAAGAGGAACTACACTACATGAACTGACATTCTGAGGTGAAGCTTTAAAACTGCCCTTGGGCCTTAACTTGTTTTATGTCAACTTGGACTTGGCCAACAACAACAGCAACAACAACAACAACTACTATGGCAATTATTACATGTGTAGGCCTGGCCAAATACTTGAGCTGCAGCTGCGCCTAAAAGATGCTTTAAAAGTTCGCGTCTTGCATGTGTCATTGTCGGTGTGGTTGTGTTTATATGTGTTAAGAGAATGCGTGAGACAGAGAGAGAGAGAGAGAGAGAGAGAGAGAAGGAGGGGAAATTTGAGTGTACGCTCACTAATTAACCTGGACATCTGTATATATATATAGTATAACTACATATAGCTGCAGGGCTCATTAAAAACTACAACAACAATCACAACAAGAAGATGGCCAAGTGGGGAGCCATTTAACACTGAGCATCTATCTAATGAGCACAGACAATTTCAAATCTGGAACAGTCAAATATAAAACATATGTCTGTAATGCCCAAATGACTAACTTTAAAAATTTAAATAGAACTAATAAAAAGAAAAAAGGTGGGACAGACCTCTGGACCAGTCATTTTGGCTCAATAATATAAATTTTGAAAAAAAAAAACGTTCCCGAAACCGAGAACTTTTCATATTTTCTTTGCTATAAGCACTTGGCAAAATTATTAGAAAAATTCTGCTTTTCATTATTTGCCAAAGTCCTATTTGAAGTTTTTGTACGCTATGATGCATCAATGGTTACTGGACAAAAACTTTATCATCCAACTTAAGAAAGTTTCTTTTAAGATTATGTATCTTCTATTTAAGGACACATTTTTCTATTTTCGTTTAGTTTTATAGAATGTTCAATTTTTTAAAATTGCAAATAGACCCAAAATTGATGCAATTATCCAAGTAGGTCCATCCATTACATATTAAATATTATGGAACCTTCACACATTAAATACACACACACACACACACATACACACACACGGAGCGAGAGACGGAGAGGGTCATAAAAAACTTCCTTTTCGGAGGGATGAGCTGCTGAAAATCAACGAGGCAAGACGCGACAAACGTCTTGGGTATGCGCCTTTTGACTTGTGACTTCATCAGCGTGATTTCAATTTCAATCATTTGGGATTAATTTGGCCAAGCCGCACACAAAGGTCACACACATGTCCCCGGCTCTAATGAGTCTGTGTTCACATACAAAAATTATGTTTGCTTTAATGCTTAACACAAAGAACTTAAACCGCATCAGATTTACATTACAGAGAAGAGACTTACACATATTTAACTTAAATTCTAAGAAGATCTTGCATTTAGGATGGGTGTATCTCGGAAACGGAGTTCCAGAGATGCGGGAACCTGTTGCAGTTCCACCACAACCAGACGATTCTCGCCCACTTTGAGAACTGGAGCTGGCACATAAAGTGTGACCTGCGGTCCCACCAACGGCCAATATCGACCCAAATTCTCACCATTAATGAAGAGAATACCCTTGCCCCATCCCGACATATCCACATAAGTATCGGCCAGTTGGTCCGCCTTGTCTATGACCAGCGAACCATGATAAATAGCCGGACCAGAACGAAGCATTCGGCGGGGTTTCCTCAACTCTTGGGTAAAGACTGAATACGATTGGTTGATTAACTTGTCCAAGTTGTCATACGATTCCAAAGGATATTTGGTCATGTTCCAATTGATTAGTACGCGCTTATCCAAATACACATCTTTGGTCAGACCCTTGAAATCGTTGATTTGGCGTCCATAATTGATGCGTCCTTGATTCTCCACCAGAATTTGCAAACGGCGTCCCGCACTGGCACTGATCGGCAGCTGGTATATGGGAGTCTCTCGTGCCAATATGCCAACAAACTCATCATCCACATAGACATAGCCGCGATCTGCAAGTCCAGGCGCCTGGAGCATGCTGGGATCACGCTTAAAACTGGGCAACCAGGTCTCATATAGCACCAAGCCTGAATATTGATCTAGGGCCTCAAAGGATTTGGTTTTGGTTGAATGCACTACACCTGTGGACAATTGCTGGCGAGCTTCCTGTGACAGTAGGGACCAGCTCTGCACCAGTCTTACTGATCCGTAGTCTCGCTTGGGCACTGGACCGGGTACTGGCACATTGGGCAGAGGCAAATAACGAGCAATAATGCGTCGCAGGGCTTGGTATTTGGGTGTGGGATCACCGGCTTCTGTCATGGGAGCATCATAGTCATAGCTGGTAATATCAGCCAGATAATTACCCGGTCCATTCTCATTGGCTCCGGCCGTAAAGCCGAAATTAGTACCTCCATAGAACATATAGAAATTCACACTGGCTCCGCTGTCCAACATGTCTCTGGAGAGAAGGAAATGCAATTAGAATATGAATGTATCAAAATTTATATCGCCATACTCACATAAAGGTTCCAGTTATGGCCGATGTACTGACATTTGCCATCGCCTCTGTCCAGTGGGTCAACCAGCCAGGATAATATTCTGCATTGACCAGTGGTCCTTTGGGTTCAAAGCGTCTTAACTTGGCCCACGTGGCCTTCAAATCGTTGGTAGCTCCAAAATCCATTGTAGCCAATACTCCTTGAATTTTCCCGCAACGCAGAACACTCGGACCATCGTTTGTAAAGAGCACTGCTTGGTTCTTCACATGGCTTTCGGTTTCGTCACGCAACCAATTTCGATAGTTGAGATCGCAGGCGAAATAGGATCCATATTCATTCTCCACTTGGACCATAATGATGGGACCACCATTTCCATATAGATAGGGAACAATTCGTGTCATCAATTGGCCGTACCAAATTCGCACTTCGCTTAGATAGTCTAAAATGAATAGAAATATTTAGGATTTGGGTGGATTCCATGCGAGAAATTCAACTACTTACTTATATCGGCTGTCCTTAATTGAATGCCAGGATATTTGGTCAGCAACCAATAGGGGAAACCGCCCATATCACGTTCGGCGCAAATATATGGACCCGGGCGAAGTATCACCAATAAATCCTCATCGACAGCCAGGCGTATAAAGTGCTCCAAATCGGCAATGCCATTCCAAGTGTAGACACCGTCATGCGGATTGTGAAGCGACCATTCCACATATCTAAAGCAGAAGAGTTTAAATAAGAATAATGTCATGGATGAATCTGAATGAAACTCACGTGGTAACTGCATTCAATCCTGCCGCTCGCATAGTCCGCAAATGTCTTTGCCATGTGGCCGGATGGGCACGAAAGTAATGAAAAGATCCAGCTATAAATCGAAACGGCTGGCCATCCTTCAGGAATCGATCATTTTCATAGTCCACCACAAAAGTGCGATTAGCATTGACACTACTTCCATTGACACTAAGTACGGCGAGCAAGGCAATCACCGGAATGGCGAACTTCATAGCGTTTCAAATCAGGCTAAAGTATTGGGAAAACACAAGAAATAAACATTACTAACAGAACCACTAAATCCAATTTTCTGAAACTCATAAATATAGTAGAATTTCCAGTTGTAAAATAGTCTGCAACATTTTTATTGTGCTGCTGTTTTCTTTACTATTTATGTATCACGACTTCATTGTTTTAGGTTACACAAGATTGTGAATAATTTAGGTATATCCACTTCATTGTTTACACAATATTGTGGATAATTATTACTTTATCGCAAAAGTGTATAGCTTTTGTATGATTCATACATTATCGCAATAAAATTGGTCCTAGATATGATTTAGTTTATTTTATTTATACTTTATAATATTAAGTTTATATGGTCGGAAATGCTTAGTTCTTTCTCTTTCATAATGTAGTTTTGATTCTAAATGGTAATTTGGTGATACACACCAAATTGTTGTGCTTCACAATTCAATGTAACGATTTTTGCATAACTTTTTTATAAATTTGTTTATATATTCCATTTAAAATCAACAATTAATAAGCAGCTTGGAGTTGACTTAAATCTCTCACATTAATAAACGGATTAAATGGGATTGGGAAAAAAATGCAATAATGAAATAAAATCATTTCGCAAAAGCATACGAGTAAACATATATTATATACCTACTTAATGTGCAACATGTGTGTCAATTTAGCGATTCTTTATTGACACTTTAAGAGATCTTTGAACTAGGTCGCTTGTTAAGGTAATACGTTGAACTACTGCATTGCATGTTGCATCTATTTATTTCCTAGTAATGAAATAATGCCGGAACTACCATCATGTTTATTTCCTAGTAGCCTAACGAATTGCTTAGTTTGAAATCTATGTAGATCTCGACAGTTTTCCCGTTGAGTGTGTTCTCTTCTCTCAATTTAAGTTCATGGTTCAATTAGTTGGCATCTGTCGACGACGTCATCATCTTTCCCATTGTGTTGTTGTTGCTTTTGTTGTTGATACATATAATCTCAGTTTGTTTTGCTTACGAAATCGGTTAATTGAATCAGATGCCAGGCCTTCTTCTGTTTCATATTCGGCTTAGCCTGAATAAATCAATTAATATGCTGCATGTTTGTTTAAATTTTGTGCTTTGTTTTTTGCCATTTCACAAAACGAAATCGAATTGATATAGTATTATCATTCGTGTATACATATATATAGAAAAGATTTCGGTTCTATCAGTAGTGACTTGCAATCATATTGTTTTGGTAGGTACGTGTGGTGATTGTTCACACAACATTGACTTAAGTTATAAATGAGTTTAAAAATTATTTATTTTGTACTTTTTGGGATGGCAAATCTGCGTTTGTATGTACATACATACATATATGGAGACGATTAATTGTAATTAGTTTAATGGACAGGGCTACAAAGATGATTCATACTATAAATAGCCTCATAAATGATTAAAACCCAAATTATATAAAGTTAATTTAAACAAATGATATGAAATACATAAAAAGAATGCAAAGACTATAATATCTTATAGAAGTTATTAACAACAATTATTTAATTTCATACAGAATCAATTGACATCAACTAACACTTGGTGGAAACAGCTGTCAATATTAGTTAACAATTCAATTTTTTCTTAATAATTACTGATAACCTTAGTGTCATATTTAAGAAAAACAGACTTGTTCTTTAAATATATTTTAATAATTAATTTTCTTTAGAAAGGGGATTTATTTTATATATTTATAATTTTCGAAATGCTTATCTACCACATTTGTTTAACAGCTGTTGACATGTTGATTTGCATTATATTTCGGTTTCTAGTAAACACTTCATTCATCAATCTGATTCGTTTTCAGTAAAGTCAAATTAAATGATCTGTGAAATCATGGCCCTGAACTTCTAAATTAACCACTGCCCCCCAAAAATGAAAAATCCCCCTATAGTGAGTAGAGTGGAACCGTACTTGCATTTATTTAATGCTTACCGTAGACAGCCGCACACTGATTGATTTAATGTTTAACGTTAATGTTATACGAAATTGTTCTAAAAACAAACAGCATGAGTCCAGCATTTAAAGCATTTGACCCAATTCAATTATTTTGCATACCCAGGCCCATGCCCTGGCTTGACTCCTAACTGCCCCCCGATGCGTTTCCAAGAAAGTTTAGCATTTTATGTTTTATTTTCTTTGATTTGCTGATTTTCTTTGTTTTCGCATTGAGTCAATCATTTAAAGATTGTCACTATTAACACAGATTTCGAAATTCACCTTAGCACTCACCCCAAATCAAAAAAAAATAAAGCAGACTTCTGTAGGATCTGGCAATTATTATTTTATTGTTTTTGTTTCGTTTCGATTTGCTTGCACTCGGAACACACGGTATAGCTTCTTTATACACTGATTTACTCGCGTTGGTTTTGCGGGAGAACGTTCCGTTTCGGACCTAAACTGAGCTCTAACTGATCGCGTTTAAACACAGCGGCTTTGCTGGTCGTTTATTTTATGGCATTTTGGTTCGTTTAACAGTCTGCTTGACTCTGCTAAGTTACAGAGTTCTATATGTACTACTATGTGGAAAATTAACAGAAGATATTTTTCATGACTACCAATACCTATCCAATTTCTACTTGTATTAAGATTTGTCGAAAAATATGAAAAAATTATAATGAATACAGTTTTTTGCCAAACATTTAAGGTAAATATTTTTAGAAAAATTTAAATTGAATAAATTAGATATTTAAATTATAACTGGTGCACTATTTGTCATTAATCTCATAATTTATATGGACAAATGCCAGTAATATATTTATATTTTAAAATTATTCTTGGATGTCTATGGCCTGTTTAGATTGTTTTGGCTAAAGCACAAACAAAAAAGGGGTTTGAAAAGACTCCCTTTATCTAGGTTTTGGATGTTATTGGTTTCTCTCTTTGAGAGAGTTAGGTTTAAAAATATCTTGAAGATCTAATACCCTTTAAAGTCTTCTAGTTGCTGGGCTTTTATCAAGTAAACTTAGCGCTAATAAATTTGAATGATTGTCCAGTTTATCAATGTATCTTTTACTCATTCAAACTATTTTATTTTTTATAAAAGATATCAAAGGATTTCTGATTTGATGCGTTAAAAATTGTTAGTAGGGGTTCAAAAATGATTAACCACAAATTCTGATAATCCACCAAAGATAAAAAATAAATTCAATGTTCTAAGACAGGCTAACTCTCTTTGGATCGAGAATATGCAAATTATGTATTTTTACTAATTTCTAATTTGCTGTTTTTAGTGCATAGAAACTAATGTGAAAGGTACTTAAGCAGATAGCAGCAAATATATACCTGTGAATGGATGCAGAGATGTTAAAAAACGTGTTTGAGTCTAACTTTACATATGTATGTACAATTGCGAATGCAAATTATTGCAGAATTGTCACAAATTGTGCATACGTGCAGCAGAAATGTTTTCACATGTTCACAAACATGTTCTGCAGATATACTTATGTACATATATTTGAACAGCTGATTCATTTGCGATGTTCTAATTTTTGATGATATCGCTTTATACCATATGACGTATTTATTTAACTGAACAACGATATTCTTGCTTTGCTAACAATTAATGCCCAAATGTATTATTGGGAAATTGTTCGACTTTTGTGGACAAATTGATGACTCAAATTGAAAAAAATACTTCTTTACAAACAAGAACAAACATACTTATATATGTACGTATGTAGAATGACCTTTTAACATAAAAAAGAACCTCAAAGTTGATTTGGAAATTAATGTAAATATATTGAAAATGCTCACGCACGTCTGATATGTACATATGAATATATTTCGATATATGCTGCAGCTGTTGAGCACCCAAATAAAAGAAAGAAAGTACAGTTGTGCCTCATATATTATGCATTAACTGTAGTCGTCGCCCCACACACACACACACACACACGCACACACTTTTTGTGTGTATTTGCCTGTTTGTTTTGGACTGTATGCAAAAAAGGGTGACGAGAATGCAGCCGCAGGCAAATTGGGCCAAAAAAGTGAATTTTCTATGCATGTATTGTTGTTTTATTATTAATTTTGTTTCGTTTCGTTTGTTCTTAGAGTTTCCTTTCGGTTTGGGGGCTCAGCTGAGTTAATGGGCCTTTATTACCATCACACACATACACACACAAACAGACAACACACACATTCACACACACACACAGATAGGACACGTTTGGATAGGCCAAAATGTAAATCCCAATTCCTTTTCCTTCCTTGCCTTTTGGCCATCTTTAATGCCTACATGACTGCGTTGGCATTTTAAAGTGTCCGCCGGGATGAGGCTCAGTTCTAAAGCAAACAGAAGGCCCAGGCCCACACATCCATAGACAATTAGATGTCACACATATGTACGTACGTACATATATGGGGCAAGTTAACAGCTTAGCACCAGAATATTACACATACGCCCAGTGTGTGCCATATCCTTGGCGATATGTGTGACTCTGAGACACGTTAAAGTACACAGAGCTCAGAACACGGAACACAACTCTGGCAGGAGTTAAGGAGTCCATTGTTTAACTACCTGTCTGCCTAACTGTCACTTGCATGTCACCAGCAAGACCAACACAATACACTGTGACACTGGGACACTGGGCTAGGCTCAAAAACCGGAAGCTTTATACATTTTCTATTTGTTAATTTTATGCCAGAAACTTTCGGCCAGCATTACCTGCTGCTCTATGACGACACACAATGGTAAAATAAGTTAAAATAATTAACTAATGTGCACATGAAATGGAGCAAAAAATTTGTTAACCAAAACTAAAGAGCAAATGTCAACGAAATAAAATACGTTTAAGTGGGAAGCCTCAGCACCTGGAAAAATGTTTCAAACATTTAGTACGGCTTTGGGAATTTTAGCAATTTTACTCTGCAGAATTGTGATTTTCTATCATTAGCCACCTGTCCTTAGAGTGCCCATTATGTGCCGAAAAAACTAGTTGGGGAAACTTGCCACTTAAGCTTAAGTCTAATGCATAGACCCAACTGACGTCACTTGGTGACACTTTTGTGTGGGTTTTAAGTACAGTGTTCCATTCCACAACCTGTTGATTGTCGCAAATTCAACATCAATTCAATTCAAATTCAAGTTCAATTGAATTGCAGTCGTCGGCATCTGAAATCCTCCTCCTCCTCCTTCTTCTTCTCTTCTTTTCTTTTGGGCGGGGTGGCAAGTTGTTAGCTCTTGACGCCGCCGGTGGCAATCAATTGAATTACATGTTTGTTCCCTGCTTCCTGTGCATCGTTAGATCTCGTTGCGGTTGTTGCTTTTTGCTATTCTGACACCATTTGGCTTATCAAAGCAAGCAAAGAGGCAAGCCAGCTCCATCTCCAGCTCCAGCTCTGGCTGCATCTTCAGGCATTTGCATGGCAATTTTACTTAACAAGGGCGTGGTGAATCTACACAACGACAACTTGCCGCTTCAGCTGGAGCATAATCATGTGGAACGGCGGCGGCGAAATGGAGGATGCAATTCAAGGCTCTTTTCACGTTGTGGCAAATGTTTGCGTTTGGGACTAGTTTAAGCCGTTAGCTGTTGCCCGTTGTACCCATTCCATCAAAATTTATGCATATGCAATTTCAAGTACCCCCGCTCCAGACCCAGTCCCAGTTCCAGTCTACGTCACTTATTGTGGCCGTCGCCACTTTGTGGCCCAGTGAGCACCATCACCACCGCATCCGCATCCACTAGAAACTAGACCACAAAAAGGTCAAGTAGTTGCCACGAGGCATTTGTTTTTCTCTCCTTTTCCAATGTAAATGTGAGTGCACTAAAATAAATATGTATAAACAAACAAAACAGCAAGAAAAACAAAATGGGGAGGGAGGGGAAAAAAAAAGGTTTTGAATAGAAATATTTGAACACACATATCTGCTCTTGTTAACATCCTAGTCACTGATTGAATTCGCTAAATAAATGTGGCACAAAGAATTTATTTCAAAAGAAGCGAATGAGCAGTTAAAATTGGGGGCTCTTAAACAAAGAATTTTTCACAAATTTTAGTGAATTTGGCTGCACAAAGAGTATGCAAACTTTAATAAATCGAATATAAAGTAGTCAAGAAGTTGAGGAGAGACAAATGAAATAAGTTCGAGATTACCTAATTGTATTTAATTTATTTTATCAGTTGCGACATTTTCTCAATTTTTTTTTGTTGTGTATAACAATGAAAACTCATTTAAATAGACTGAAATCTATAGTTTAGTCGCTTTTTTGGCTGTACGAACAATCGAAATAAAAACGAATCTGTTGTAAAATTTTGTAGCATACTTTTCGACAACATTTGCTTACACTCACCTTAACATTTTGTGTTTCGGCAGATAAAGATCCGTCTATATACTGCAAACTCCCGCCCAAAAGTAACCCACGCTCTCATCCGATGCTCCATTATATAGCTTCGCTCGGCATGCTGTTGTCGCTGCTCCTGCTGACCATTGCCAATGTGGCCATTGCCGAGGGTGATGAGGGCAATCTTAGCAGCACGCCAACGTCATTGGAGCCGGAGCCCAGAAAACTGGTGAAGCGAGCTCCTGCAGCAGGATTCATAGGAATGAGGGGCAAGAAGGAGCTGGAAACGGATACGGAAACAGATAGGGAGAGAGCAGTGAGCAATGATAATTGGTTGGGTCCCGATCCTCTCGACTATGGAGAGGACAATGAAGACTACTATGAGAATGGCAGGCGCCTGAAGAAGGCACCAACAGCATTCGTTGGAATGCGCGGCAAGAAGTACATACCGAGCAGCAGTCGTTTGACTGATTTGCTGCGCCAAATAGAGGAGCAGCGTTTGCGGGAGAATGTGCTGCAGGATTTCTTTGATCGCCTAACGGAACAGAGCAATGCTGGAGATGCGGAAATACCTAACAAGAGAGCACCCACTGGATTCACCGGGATGCGAGGCAAGCGACCAGCATTGCTGTCTAGCGAGGATAATGATGACGATGATGCCATGGAACTATTCGAGAAGCGTGCCCCTAGTGCATTTGTGGGTGTGCGAGGCAAAAAGGATGTGTCCCACCAGCATTACAAGCGAGCTGCTCCCCTGTCAGAGGTAAGAACACACAATTGCAGAGTTGGCAGAGAAATGGGAACACTTTGTAGTGGGTTCCTATTTCTCCTATTGATCAATTTAATGTTAAGCACAATTCTGAGGAACTAATCGCATTCAGTTCTGGCGCAATCTCTTTAAAAAGGCCTATGATGCGCGCGGCAAGAAACATCGTTTTGTTGACTTCAATAACAAATTTGTGGCGGTGCGCGGCAAGAAGAACAACCTGGATCTTGAGGATGATGGCGGTCAGGATCAGTATCTCGTCCATCCATGGTCTTATCTATTAAATGAGAAGCGAGCGCCCAATGGTTTTGTGGGCATGCGAGGCAAGCGTCCAGGTAAGTCTCCCAAATCAAAATTGATTCCCTAATAAAGAGTTCGGTTTTTTCTGCAGTTTTGGCGCTAGAGTAAGGCTGTAAGTAGTAAATGGCGTTCCTCACTTTTTGAAGACACTGCTGGAAGTTCCTCAACTAGGCCAAGAATACACACACACACACACAGAAACACACGAAGAGAAATACATATTATTGTCTTTGAAATAATCACTGGGCTGGAGATTATTTCAAATGCAACTAATTATTAACCAACAAAGGACACAAACACAGACGCAGAGAACTCTGTTATCTTAAACATAAGTTTAATATTTAACACCTCCGAGACTATGTAATATAACTGTAATTGTAATCAAAAGCTTTTAAAGGTTTTGAAGAAATTCACATAAATTGAATTGAATTATTTGCATATCTAAGTGTAAAACTATTAATCAAAATTAAATCTAAATAGAACAATTATTCAGAACAAAAAATGCATTTTTAAGCACACACACACACACACACACAACCAGAGATTTATTTATTTATTTTCCAAAAATCGCATAGACCTACATGTATGTACGAAATGTATAACAAAACAAAAACAAATGAGCCTATCTTATATCTATCACAAATGGCTAATTATATATTGTAAATATTGTATCTATGGGTAATGAAAAGAATAAAAATTATTATTACAAAAATAAAACAGAACGTTTTCGTGACAAGTCAAGAAACTAAGGTACAGGTTAATATTTTTGGGTTTGACGGCTTGATACCCTATAATAGATAATGGAGGAGAAACTTTTAGCCAGAAAATCTTAAGTTAAGGTAGATTGCTTAGCTTTTCTTATGTCAATTTAAAATGAGTGACAAATTTGAAAAAAAAGTAGATTAGAAGAATTAAATTCGATTCTTCAAATTCGAAATGTTATATACTTTCAAAGAACTTTAAATTGCTGGGTATCAAAACACCATTAAGATGCTTCACAATTCCTAGAAAAATCTCTTTAAATTACACATGTTGTACTCTGGGATAGGTACATGTGTACATACAAAACAATGAGCACACAACGGAACAGTTTTCAAATATGAACAGACTCTTAATAAGGCACCCAGACACAAGCACAGAATCAGTCGGAGCACAAAAACAAAAAAAGACAAGCCAAGTGATTGATGAATTGTGGGTGACTCTGTTGTTAGGGATAACCCAAAAAAGTTAACTGCGCAGAAATCTACAGGTAGGACGACACCTTCTCCTCTCATTAATGACGGTCACTACCTGTGTCGATTTCAATGGAAATTTTGAATTTTTGAAAAACTAAACAGCTGCTCAACATTTGTTGGACAGTGTAGGCAATTATCACCACGGCTCTCTTTCTTACTTTCACAATTTACACACTAATAAAATTTAAAATTTAACGAAAAAGCATAGTTCAACTTTTCTGATTCGAGCTTAAAAGCTTTTTCTCAAGTGAGATCGTTATATGTGAGTGTTTGTGTGTGTATGTGGGTGTGCGTGTGTGTGTGACAGCTCCCCCAGCTTATAAGTAGCAGCTGCGACGTTCTACCTCGGTTAGTTTCAACCTGCGATTCATAACGGGCAACAGCAATACAGAACAATTTTTCAAATCTTTTTCAACGTGAGTGAACCAAAAAAAAAAATAAATATATAAAAATACTCGCCGATATTTCGAAAAAAATTTATATAAAATCATAAACAACAAGCAATTGACAATAATTATAAGAAATTTGCAATTAATGGAATGAAGACAGTGGAAAATTTGTAGTTTATTGTTGTTTCTTCTTTTTTTGCCCGAGTGCAACTTGGCGTGGAAAACCAGTCTTGTGGCAATAGCTCAATTGCTGCTGCTGCTGCTCCTCCTCTCAGCTGTTTTGCAGTGAAATTTCTTCAAGTCAACCATCCAGTCCATTATTTTTTTAATTTTTGGCTTGTCGTACCCTCATCTGATTACAGCAACTTTCTTGTTTTACTGGCAGTTTTTTTGGGTGCTATTTGACGACAAGATGTTAAAACTCTGGGCATGCCTTATGCTCTTGGGTTGCCTTAGCCAGGCGGAGCCATTTTATGGAGGAGAGTAAGTAGAACACATAGATAAAAAAAAAACAAATACAAAAACAACAAAAAAAAACCTGAAAAACAAATTGAATTCTGTGTTTGGTGTTTGTTTCATGCACATTTCATATACATATATGTTTTGAAATTCATTCACCAGTAATCCCAAGTAATTAAAACAACTTTAATTATTTATAGTATCAAACTAAGCATTGGTTGTGGTATGCTAAATGCCTTTGAAGTTAATTAGAATTATTAGAAAAATGTCCTTGTAGTACAAAATTGTTAACCATAATCCACCACTCCCAGTTTATTGGTTCCCCTACATTATTTTGAAGTTCATAAGTTAAATATTCACATATCGTTTCTGTAGCTCATTCTCTCCATTCATTAATGGCTGATGATTGAATTATATTAATTCTAACTGCTCTTACAGTGTAGATAGTCAAGAGGATTCGGAATTTAAAGATTCGTCAGATGTTTCCTCATCAGAGTCCTACAAGTCCAGGTGAATTGAGGAAGTATTGACATTTATGCATATATATCCACATCAGTCAATAACCCTTGAGAACTTTACACGACCTCTAACCAAATGTAAACATAAACACAGGAAATATTTAGCAAATATTTGTGAGAAACTTCTTTTATGATTCTGTTCCCATTGGCTCCCCGTCGTAAACTTCAGAGTAAATGTTGAAATATTTGTAGGCTTCTTTTATTTGTGTTGGGTGAAATTTTGCTGCGCTAAACGAATTGACAAATAAAGTTGACCGAAATGAAATGCAAAAAACAGACAAAATAAGAAACAAGAATACAAAAAACAGAAAAAAAATCCCCAACTCAGACAGAAAGAAAGCCAAATTGTAGGTATACTATACATACACATATATATATATAGTTTAATAGTGACCCCAATTGATAAACTCAAAAGAGATTGTTTCCACCGAATAAAATATGGCTAACCCTGCAGTTCAAATCAGTTCACTTTAGTTCAGATCCGTTCAAATCTCTTCTTTTTTTTTTTTGCAAGACAATTGCAATTGAAGAAGATGAAGAACAATGTTTAACCAAAGTGGGGCATCCGTTTGCAGTTGGAGCTGAAGTTGCCGCCGCGGGACTACTTGGGCAACCTTTATCTCTTCTTTTTTTTTTTTTGCTGCCTTTGGACCGCTCTTCCTCTCCTCACTTGGCTGACTTTGTTGCTTGGCAACCTTTCAGTTTCCTCCCACTAATTTACAGTAGTAGTAGTTCATCATTTTGACACCATTTCTTGTCTGTGGTTTGGTTTGATCATGAAGATTCGTTTTGCTCAGCAACCATGAAACTAATTGACATTTGACACGTCATTAAGTGCAATTTTTCGGTACTTTTCGTGCGAACCAGGTAAATCCCAACAAATGATAATTGTATATCTCACCCTCTATGTGGGTCACCCAGTACATACCTGAATATTGACACTAGTTTTTCCATCTCCCTTTCGGCTTTCCACCAGTTGGACCTTAATTAAATCAACCAACCAATTTATCCCCCTACTTCTTTCCTTTTTTTTTTCTCCATTATCACCATTTGCTCTGTGGTAAATAACTTTCGCTTTGGTCTTTTACATGAGGGCAGCCAATTTGTTTACTATTTTGTTTAGTATATTTAATAAGTTTGTATTGTTATGCATACAATTAAACAAATCAACGAAAAGTTCTACGTGATGAAAAATTTAATTCAAATATGAGAAACGAGTTTTGAAAATCATTTTTTCGTTTTGAATAATTTTAATACAAACATCAAACCACTCTAAGCAAATTTTGACATTATTAGAAAAGTTTAAAGGGGATTTGACTATTTTTGACTCATTTTCTCTCAATGATTATCCCATTTATTTATCCTAATTGGATCATAAACAAGTTCAGCAAGTTGTATTATAATTTGTTTATGTTTTTGGATCTAAAATAGTGTATTAAAGAATGTTTAGTTAAAGGCAATTTTTTTTCCATATGAAACTCAAAGACTTTTGGGTATTAGATTTATATTTTGCAAGCGAGCGTTTCAAATTGATCGCTCGTTAATGTAGTACTTAGTTTTTAATGATTCTCAATATTCAATGAAACCAATTTTTAACTAGTGAATTTGTGGTTAAAATTTGTTGTTTTTTTTAGTTGCAATTACATTCCACTCAATCGAATTATTACCAATCGCAAAAGGCAACAAAAAAAACTCTCGGTCTCCATTCCGTTGCCCAGTTCATTTAACTCTCAGACTGAAGACAATAAATACTTCGTGACAGGCCCGACACATATCACCTTTTTGTCGGATCAGTGTGTTAAATGTGAGGTTTTAGCCCTTGTTGCTCACGTCTTAACGGATGACTCATGAGCCCGCGGCTCGTGGAGAGGGTTTTCGAAAAGTCAGCCAACTGTGGACCAATACAAAAATTTGTTTACGTTTCTAAATTATTTTGTTAGCGCTTAGTTATTATGAGGTTTTTTTTTTAATTAGCTTCCGTATGGCGAATTTTAATGAGCCGGCGCATCCCATAAAGGAAACAAAAAATAAAAAAGAATCAAAGAAGTCTTTGTCATGGAAAGTTGACCTGACTCACCTGGGACTTAATTTTGAACTAGCGATTTGGTGTGTAGATAGTAGAACACGTTTTGAATGGTTATAAATCCCATTTGATTGATGAACAAAATGCAACTTGAGGATTTCTCAAAACAAATTATTTGGTATTGCTATTTATTTTGGGTACTTAAAAAGTTATTTTTATTTGATTTGTCTATACGGAGTATGGGGGGTTATGTGGGGGAGGGGGAAAAACTACTTAATATGCGGCTCAGACAAGTGCTGCGCAAAAAAACTCTAAACAATGAGCACGATCAGCGTTTACTATATAGTATATATACACATGTATAGAGGGCGAGAGAGGGGAATACTGAGCGGGCTTCTTCTTTAATGTGCGGGAACCACCAGGGCATATGAATTATGGTGTTCCGTTTCGTTCTATGCCAATGGAATTTGCATGAGACACATTTGCACACACACACACACACACACACACACACACACACACACACACACACACACACACACACACACACACCACAAAACACTAACATGCCCAACATTCTACCCCACCCAATTTGGCCAGCTTTATGCAACATTTAACACGCCCATTGCCGATGCTTCATCAACGCACTTCGCTCTTCGCGCCCATGCCATTTGCACCGCTAGAACCACTGCATGCCCAGGCCTCCCAGCGCATGGCCAGCATCTGGCCAGCGGCTGTTCCCGCTCCATTGGCTCCACAGCGTTTGCCATTAACTAATGCGGCATTGTTGCCACCACTCTATAGCGGTAGTTTCGGCAGCGACAGCGGCGATACGGAGTTCATTCCTCTGGAACAGCAGCAACATCAGCAAGGACGTCAAGTTCCTCGTGCCGGTCCAGCTACAGTAGCCGTGGCCCAAGCTGGACAACCCAGCGGCTCTGGGCTCGAGCAAAAGCCTTTCAGTAAGTGATCCACAGAATTTCCCAATTCTGGCTTAACCTATATTCGCTGTTTATTATTATATTCACAGATATCGATACCATTACCACGGATATTAATGCTCCCAATCCAGCTGTGTTCTTCCAACAATCTTTCCCCTTCTTCGGCAATGAATTCTTCAATTCATTTGGCGGTTTTGGCATCGGTAATGCTCAGGAACCTTGGTGGAAGGGGTGAGTATCTGAAAAAAATATACAAAATCTGTTAGTAGGGCTCTAATTTATATCATCGGGATTAGTCAATATAAGTTACTAGGAATGAAATTCTTTAAGGAGTATTTATTGCTTATTGACCTTTTTTCCAACTAATTTTTCCATTCACTAGAGATTTGAATATGTATTATGTAAATTTTCCATTGAATTTCCATTGATATGGTCAGTAAGTTTGCTTCTTTTTTCCTAATCGCCGCACACGACTGACTCGTCTCTGTGTCTTGGTTCGGTCTCATTGGCTTGTTCTTGGCATTTGGGCAATTAACCGCACACAATGTCAAGTTCATTTAAGCCTATTAAATATGTTTTTTCCATATTTTTCTTCTTCTTTATTTCTAGCTTATCTCTCCTCTCTAATGTATGTGAGAGAAGATTAGTTTTCGAAGCGCAATCGAGCATTAACAATTAAATTAAAAATAATTTTTTTTTCAAACTTTGAGATTTTTTTATAATGATCAGCAGCTGGGCCAATTAATTGCCAAGTATTGCATACACTCAGCAATATGGCCAAGTCGGTTGAATGAATATATAATGCATATTATAATATATTGGATAAGTGCAAGCCATATATGTATGTATGTTTGTTTGTATGTATAACCCAGCTTGCACTTTTCTAAATTGTCATTAGAGCAGAAAAGCAACAAAAACAAAAAAAAAGGGTGAAATCAACTTGTTTACGTTTGCGTTTAGAGAATGAAAGTCCGCAATTGAAAAATTAGCACTATATATATTCATATATACGTATGTACAGATACATATACATATATGTATATCTACTTTTTATGGAGGGCTGTGAAATTTCATAAAAAAAAAACTCTACGCACACAATGAGCTCGTATTCAGTGGCCATAATTGAATTGATGCCAGGCAAAGCGGTTAAGCTATATAGTTATATACATATGTACATACACATATACAGTATAAAGATATGTATGTATTTAGGTATATAGATACGATATATGTGAATGCGGCAGATCTATGTGCAAATTCATAAAGCAAACATTATTCAGTAACAAGTGCCACTGGCAGTCTAATCTGATCCAAGTGGGGCCCATGACTAAGTTATTTGATTGAATTTATATTGTAGCTAATTTTGCTCAATAGTTAGTTAGATTTTATAGAAAGGGGCATTGACTTTTCCGATTTGCATGTTTACTATGTATGTATAATTGTTATTAGCACATATCTTCTAAATCAGAAGAACTATTTCGAACGCCATTTCTTTTGATTCCAAAATGATCTACAGAAAGAATTTTTGCTACTGAATATTTGGAGCATCAGAAAATCAAATATTGAATTGGAACTTTATGAGATTGTAGTATTAAAAAACAATTTAATAAACCGCTTAATAAACAACCGAAAATATTGAAAATATTTAAGGAAAATTAAGAAAAACTTTATACAGAAAATTATCAAATTTAAAAGGAAATAAAATTAGTTCATTGTGCAATGTTAAATGCATTCAAGTAAGATTGATATAATTGCGGAAAATGAAAGAGCTAATTAATTGAAAGCCAGTATTAGTATTATTCGTTAAATGAAATAAATTCGTATAATTTAAAAGCACCAGACTTCGACTTTAAATAACAAATTCATGGCGGTTTATAGCTCTTTTGAACACATTAGGAAATTCACCTTCTCATGATAAGTTGCAATACAAATTGTTGCCAATTAGTTGCTTAATTTTATTTCTTTGATTCTAAAATATGATTGAGACATATTTGTAATGAAATATATGATTTTGTTATTGCTCATTGTTAGACCAAATGTGTGCACCGAAAAAGAAGAAAACGAAAGCACATCCCCAGACGCCGATGTTGATGAAACAGTCGACACCTTTGGCCAAGAACGTGATGGTATTGGTAGTGTGGTCCGCTCGCCACTGTTTGGCCAATTCCAGTTCAGTGTGAACTCTTGCGCCGAGAAACCGAATAAGCATGTCTGCACCAAGATGTGAGTATATGAAATGGCAAACTGGAAAATTGAATAATTTACTTGAATGTTTCTTCATGTGCCGCAACTTTTGTGTAGCATCAATCAAAATGGCAAAAAGAAGACGCTGACGCTAACACGCCAATGTTGCCATGGCTATGGACGTCCCAGGAATGCCGATTTTGCCACGCCCTGCGAAAAGATCGAAATCAAGGATATTGAGGCCACAGCAGCTGATATGGGTGCCAAGCAATTTATTGAGAGCGCTCGCAGTGCTGGTCAATTGTCCCAGATGCTGGGCAGCAGCAAAAAGGTGACCCTCTTCCTGCCCATCGACGCCGCCTTTGTCGAGTATCGTGGAGGACAACAGCAACAGGAGAATAATGTAGAGGACTCCAAAGCGGAGGCATCTACAACAACTACTACACCATCATCTGTTTACCAACTCCATGCTGTTCTCGGTGAAGTTCAGCTAGAAGATGTGCCCAATGAGAAACTTCTGCAGACTGAATTGCCCGATCAAAAGATACGCATCAATAGCTATCAGTTGCCACCGGCCTTGGGATTGGAGCCATATCGTTATGCCGCCAATTGTGTGCCCATTGAGAAGCATGACCAGCTATCCGAACAGGCTTTGGTCCACACTCTCGGCGGTGTGCTGAAACCCCTCACCAAGAACGTGATGGACATCATTAGGGAACGGGCTGACTTGTCCATAATGCGCACCGTCTTGGAGAAGACCAACATCAGTGCAATGCTCGAGGCTGCTGACAAACCAGTTACGATCTTTGTGCCCACTGATAATGCATTCGATAAGCTGGAACCACATCTGCGACGAGCACTGAAAGAGGGACGTGGTTGTGCCTCGAGTGAGTAGCCATCCCAAGAGAAGAAGATTGCTTTAGTTTAACATTTATCTCTTTTTTACCCTCTTTAGATATCCTCAAGAATCATATGCTGGATTTGACATTCTGTTCGTTGGCCACCGTTCCGGGTGCCAAGACGACAGCTTACAATCTGTTGGGTGAACCACTCCTCCTTAATCGTACACAAACTCCAGAAAATCAGACCGCCATCTACATTAATAGTGTGGCGAAAATTTTGGATGCTGATATAATGGGAACCAATGGAGTACTCCATGTGATTGATACTATTTTGCCAACTGAATCGGCTCTGCCAATGACCACTCTGATGTCCCAGAAGAATTTGACATTATTTAAGCAACTGCTTGAGGCTTCCGGCTACGATGATCAATTCGATGATCTGGATAATGTGACGATCTTTGCTCCCACAGACAAAAGCTTGCAGAACACAGAGTGGGCACGCATGTTGAAGGAGCAGCCAGAGCAATTGCGTAATAATGCCGATTTGCTGAAATTCCTTAACTATCATGTGGTCAAACCCATGATCAAGACCTGCGATCTATCGGAGCAGTCTCTGCCCACTGTGGAGGGCAGTAAAGTGCGTTTGAATCTCTATTCCACCCATGCTCTCTTCTCCGATGTTATGAATCGTGCCACCGTTAACTGTGCCCGTCTAGTGCACTTCGATGACGAGAGTTGCGGTTCCGTCTTGCATCAAGTCGATCGTCCACTCAGCCCACCCAAAAATGTAAGCCATACATATTTAATCCTGGGCATAAACTAACATTAGGATTTCTTTATCTTTTGACTAGAATCTCTTGAAAATGCTGGAGGCCAATCC
The DNA here is from genome assembly GCA_018150735.1 of Drosophila sp. 14030-0761.01. NCBI lineage: Eukaryota > Metazoa > Arthropoda > Insecta > Diptera > Drosophilidae > Drosophila > Drosophila sp. 14030-0761.01. The sequence goes on from JAECWO010000090.1 coordinate 52,773, forward strand.
CAACTATAGTAAATTCCTCGATCTGGTCCGTCAGGCTAATCTGACTCAGCTACTGACCAACGATTCGCATAGCTATACCCTGTTGGTGCCCAAAAACGATGTCTTCGAGGAGTTCAGCGAATCCAGTGAATCCAACAGGAATCCGGCTCAGAGCCAAGCTGATAATGTGGCTCTCGTCAAGACCCACATTGTGGAGGATGTGGTCTGCTGTGCCGGAATTATTCCCACCAACTGGCCATTTGTTCGCTCCATCGAAGCCATTTCAGGACAGCATTTGCGCATTACCCGCGATCGTCGCCCCAAGATCGAAAACTCTGGAGTCACCAAATGTGATGTGATGGCCACCAATGGCATTCTGCATGAGATCAACGACATCATTGTGCCAAAGCAGAAGCCGGCCCAGCGCCAACACCAACTATTGCCACCCGTTGGTGGAAACTATCCACAGCCACAGGGCGATTTTGATGTCTTCTTCTAAGGAGTAGATAAGTGATTGCTTCTCTCACTGATTGTCAATATATATATATACATATATTTATATTAATTTTTAAACGATTTGTCAATGATTGGTAACCAATATGCATCTCTGATAAATACAATAAATAAGTATTTATAAAATAACTCAAACCAGCATACGAATGTTCCAGAAGAAGGAAATGGTTGAAGCGAATTTCAATAGGAATAGAAATAGAGAGGAAAATCGTATAGCCGATTAGATAAGTGCTTGGATTTCAGTATGTAAGTCTAAAGTGGCTCAAAAAAGTTTGAATTGTTAAGAGTCGTGGCAAACATAAAACGGCATCGAAATGATATAAGCTACGAATTGAGTCATTCTTTCCTCCAGATAGTTGCTTCTGAGAGGTTTATAACATGCATCCACAGGATAAATTGGTATATTAAAGTCGCCAAAATGTATATGACTATAAAAGCTGGAGCTACCAAATTTAAAATGAATACTCTGGTGAAGTTTATTTTTTCAGCCAATCCCCCGGAATTCGATAAGGGGTTATTTCTTTTCGTAGTCCGATAGATTTCTATTTATTCTCATAGATAGATATGTACATTCCCATATCTTTCTGCATATTCCGATAGCTTTCTATATATTCCCATAAATTTCTATATATTCTAGTAGATTTCCATATATCCCCATAGATTTCCATGTATCCCCATAGATTTCTATATTTCCTATTGATTTCTATATATGCCCATAGATTTCTATATATTCCCATAGATTTCTATATATTTTGATAGATTTCTATATATCCCCATAGATTTCTATATATTTTGATAGATTTCTATATATTCCCATAGATTTCTATATATTCTGATAGATTTCTATATATCCCCATAGATTTCTATATATCCCCATAGATTTCTATATATCCAAATAGATTTCTATATATTCCCATAGATTTCTATATATCCCCATAGATTTCTATATATTCTAATAGATTTCTATGTATCCCCATAGATTTCTATATATTTTGATAGATTTCTATATATTCCCATAGATTTCTATATATTCTGATAGATTTCTATATATCCCCATAGATTACTATATATCCCCATAGATTTCTATGTATTCTAATAGATTTCTATATATCCCCATAGATTTCTATGTATTCCTATATATTACTATTTATTTCCATACATTAATATTTATTTCTATATATTCCTATTGATTTTTATATATTTAAATTGATTTCAGCTTACCTGTATATCCAGAAGTGAATTACCAGTCCAAGTCCAGAGGTCCGATCACGCCGCCGCCCGCGCACCAACTGACCCACAGGCCCCACATAGCTCCTTTTTTATACCCGGGAGAAATGGAAATTTGGCGCGATGTCATATAACCCTATTTATTTTTTGGCGCTTTTTCAGTTAACCCCTATTTAAGTTAACCCCTATTCAAGTTAACCCCTATTAAAGTTAACCCCTATTCAAGTTAACCCCTATTTAAGTTAACCCCTATTATTATTTGAAATTTCAAATTTGAGTTAAAATTTCCGTTATAATTTGAAATTTTCGTTCAAATTTGATATTTCCGTTAAAATTTAAAATTTTCGTTCAAATTTGAAATTTTTGTTAACATTTGAAATTTCCGTTAAAATTTAAAATTTTTATTTTAAAATTTTTCTTAATCTAACGGAAATTTTAAATTTCAACGACAAATTTAAAGTTAACATTTCTCTTCACAGAAAAATGAAAATTAACGGAACATTGTGTTAAACTTCGGATATATAGAAATATATGGAATATAAAGAAATCAATGGGAATATATCGAAATCTATAGGAATATATTGAAATGTATCGTAATATATAGAAATAAATAGAGCAAGTATTTAAATAAATAAAGAAATTTACATAAATATGTATATACAATATTTCATGTGTTAGCTATCGGGGGCGAAAGGAATTTAATATATAAATTTTTCACTTGGTGCATGGTATATCTAAGTCGGCCTGACGACTCACTTGCCTCATTTCGTCTATGTAAGTACACTTGCACGTGATACACAATATAATGATAAGGTTTATGATGAAACTAAGGGCAGTGAGATGGCATAAAAAGAGGTCCCAAGTACTTCAAATCTCTACAAAGCTTTTTAACAGACGTAAACAATCTAGAAAACGGCAATGGAAATCCTGGAAGAGCTTCACAACTTGTATATACTAGAATTTTTGAAATAAGAGCATTGTAAACGATAGCTCTCTCTTGATTATCTAGCAAGCTACACACACACACTTGTAAACCTATTATCACCGCCACATTAGGTACTCAATTTTTAGTATAAAAACGCTGATTCCAGTATCCACTCAGACAGTTCTATACCAATATTCTTTCTACAATGACCGGCCAACTACCAGCAACGTTTGTAAAAGGCTTTCACAATGAGGAGCTAGTGCGTCGCATGGAATATCGCCCACTAGGCAATACCGGGCTAAAGGTTTCGAAAATTGCCTATGGTGCGGCAGCATTGAGTGGTCTGTTCGATAGCGATAACTTCAAATTCGACCGGGAGGAGGGCATCAGAGCGGTGCAGGAGGCTATCAAATCGGGCATTAACTATATCGACACGGCTCCCTTCTATGGCCAGGGCAGATCGGAACAGATCCTGGGTGAAGCTTTGAAGGGTGTGCCACGAGAGGCTTATTATTTAGCCACCAAAGTGGGTCGCTATGAAATGGACGCTGAAGGAATGTTTGATTTCACTGAGAAAAAAACACGGGCAAGTCTAGAGAAAAGTTTTAAGCTCTTGGGTTTGGATCGTGTGGACATCCTGCAAGTGCATGATGTGGATGCGGCACCCAGTTTGGACATGGTATTGAATGAAACGATGCCCATCTTGGAGGAGTACGTCAAGGCGGGCAAGGCTCGTTTCATAGGCATCACAGGTTACGATCTGGATATCCTTAAAGAGTGTGCCAATCGAGGCAAGGGACGCATTCAACTGGTACTCAACTATGCCCGCTACACTTTGCTGGATAACACACTGCAGCGATATATGAAGGACTTCCAGGGACTACAAGTGGGCGTCCTTTGTGCCGCTGCCCATGCTTTGGGTTTGCTCAGCAATGCTGGCTCACAGATCAAACATCCGGGCAGTCAGGAACTTCAGAATGTTGCGATTCGTGGTGCCGAGATCTGCAAGCAGCGGGGAGTGGAGCTGGGAAAATTGGCCATGTATCACACCATGCAACTGGATGGCGCAGCCACCTTCCTCGTTGGTATCCCCAATCGCCGTATGCTCCAGATTAACCTGGATGCAATTTTCAATGGCCTCACGCCAACTGAGCAGGAAGTCTTGGAGCATCTACGTGAAAAGTGAGTACATGCCATGGTATATGGAATTGTGCAAGTCGGATTTGGTGTTAGCTATTGCATCACAGATACTCGTACCCGATTCGAACTTGGCCTCCCAGTTAACCAGTTTATAAACTCACTTTTTCCTTCTCTTTCTCTGTCTTTCAGTGTCTTCACCAAATCCTACAGTTGGGGATCGACCCTGTCCTATATTAATGACTTTAAATGAACACCATCTATCCATTAAAAATGTTAACTATAACCATTTTTCATGTAAATATTTTAAAAGCAAATAATTAATGCAAAATAAAAACCTTAAATCAAATTATTTAAATTCAATAGCTATAAGTTTTTAGAGTATTTCGTTCACATGGGTACATATATGTAATATATCGTATAAAGCGATTTGCTGATTTGTTTTTCTTAGAACGTATTCTATACAAAGTATTTATGCATAAGGGCAACAGATTTTAATAAAAATAAAAGAATTTAGAGCAAATTTTTGAACATTTAATTCTTGATTTGGCTTTATTAGAGGGCGAAATAAGTAACTCTGCAAAATGTGAACAGTGGAAACAACTTTTAAAAAATGATTTGAAATATTTTCGAATTTAAAAAAGCATAAGCAAATGAATCGACCTTAATATATTGTTTGCCCTACATATTGGGGAAGTCCTTTGCATATTTCCAATTAGTTTTTACCATAATCGTGAAATTTTAGCGGATTTCTTTCCGTAATACACTCGACTAATTTAATAATCGTACTTAAATTGTGTAATTGCAATTAGAGAGATACCAAACGGTTTCGAGTGGTCGTAATTGGCATTAATATTTTGAAGATAAGAAAATATGGAAAAACCGTTAGATTAATTCATTGAATATTATTGATAGTGCCCATCGACGAAATAGATTTCCCCGAATTGGACACTTGACAGTATAATTCAATGTCTTCAAGTGCGCCTCTTCTTTAAGAGAAGGACTTTTCATTTTAAGAGCATTGTAACGGCTCCCTCATTTTAAATAAATTGACATACCTACATATACACACACACACACACGTAAACATATACGCATAGTCCCACCATTCCCATCTCTTATCGCAGTTGTTATAATTGAACAATTTGCCCCCTGTCTGGGTATAAATAAGCTGATCACAGCATTGAGTCGCTCAGTTCTATCCGTACTTTATTAGAAAATCATGTCCGGCCAACTACCAGCAACGTTTGTGAAAGGCTTTCACAATGAGGAGCTAGTGCGTCGCATGGAATATCGTCCACTGGGCAACACAGGACTTAGAGTGTCGAAAATCGCCTTGGGCGGAGCCACATTGAGTGCTTTGTTCGATAGCAAATTCGATCGCGAGGAGGGTATCAAAACTGTGCACGAAGCCATCAAATCGGGAATCAACTACATCGACACGGCTCCCTTCTATGGACAGGGCAAGTCGGAGGAATTGCTGGGTGAAGCCTTGAAGGGTGTGCCACGAGAGGCTTATTACATAGCCACCAAGGTGGCTCGCTATGAACTGGATCCCAATCTTATGTTTGACTACACGGCCGCAAAGGCACGTGGGAGTGTCCAAAAAAGCTTAAAGCTCCTGGGCTTGGATGCTGTGGACGTCCTGCAAGTGCACGATGTGGATGCGGCACCCAGTTTGGACATGGTATTGAATGAAACGATTCCAGTCTTGGAGGACTATGTAAAGCAGGGCAAGGCCCGCTTCATAGGTGTCACCGGGTACGATGTGGATGTCCTTAAAGAGTGTGCCGAGCGGGGCAAGGGACGCATTCAGTTGGTATTGAACTATGCCCGCTACACTTTGCTGGACAACACACTCCTGCGTCACATGAAGGCTTTCAAGGAGCTCAATGTCGGTGTCATTTGTGCCGCCGCCCATGCTTTGGGTTTGCTCAGCAATGCTGGCCCACAAGCCTGGCATCCCGGCAATGATGAGCTCCAAGCTGTAGGTCTTCGTGGTGCCGAGATCTGCAAGCAACGGGGTGTGGAGCTGGGAAAACTGGCCATGTACTACACCATGCAACTGGATGGGGCAGCCACCTTCCTCATTGGTATCCCCAATCGCCGTCTGCTCCAGATTAACCTGGATGCAATTTTCAATGGTCTCACATCAAACGAACAGGAAGTCTTGCAGTATCTACGTGAAAAGTGAGTACAACCTGTTGATCTCCATGCCATGCTATATGGAATTGTGCAAGTCGGATTTGGTGTTAGCAATTGCATCACAGATACTCGCACCAGACTCGAACTTGGCCTCCCAGCTAACCTGTTTATAAACTCACTTTTTCTCGTTTCTTTCCTTGTCTTTCCAGCGTCTTCACAAAATCCTACAGTTGGGGTTCCACTTTATCCACTGTGAATATGTTTAAGTAATTGGAGATGGAGACCAACTATGGACTATTTGGAACTGAATATGTACTAATTTATTATTATGTTTTATTCTGGAAAATGAAATAAAGCAATAATCAATCTACTCACATATGTTTTTACTTGATTATAAATACTTCCCCTATCAGCTCAAGTTCATCCCTAAGATCAGTTGCCATTTGCCTGGAAAATGAATTGCTAACAATTTCTAGTAATACCTTATTCAATTATGTATTATATGTATATGGCGTATATTGATCACAACGACAAAACCGGCGTCGTTTTTATTTACTTTACAGACAGTTCTATATAAATATGTATATTAGTAGGAATCATATGCATGTATGTGAATGGCATTGCATTTCAAAGAGAGAGAAAAAGAGAGCAAGACAATGCCCTCAGAGCAATTTCAGTGGCGAATTTCAGTTGGTTAAGGATGGTTTTAATTATTGGGCTCAATAATTGGTTAACAGAATATTAATGAAAAGGATGCTCGTCTCCTTAGACTTAAACATAAGAGAACAAATTGTGCAGTACTTATGCTAAAAATTATCAAACATCAATGGACTGTGTTTATGCTATCCTGTCAGAATTCCTTTGCTTAAGTTGCAGGACTTAGATAACTACAACAAATATAACAAATTGACAAATATAAGTTTACTTAAATAGTAAATATACTTAAATATATTTAAGCAATATTTTGAAACATAAAAAGTATGTTTATAATTAATTTTCTGTTTTTATCCTGTGATGTGATTTGTTCTGTTTTTATACCATGCATTCATAGAATGAAATGGTATATTAAAGTCGCCAAAATGTATGTAACAGGGAGAAGGAAGCTTCTCCGACCCTATAAAGTATATATATTCTTGATCAGTATCAATAGCCGAGTCGATTGAGACATGTCCGTCTGTCTGTCCGTCTGTCCGTCTGTCCGTCTGAAGAATCATCGAGATCTCGGAGACTATAAGAGCTAGAGCTACCAAACTTGGCATGTAGACCCGTTTGCTCTGCAGGCAGATCGAGTTTATTTTTTTTTTTCGCCCCGCCCCCTTCCGCCCTCGCTATTTGAAAAACAATATTTTGAGCCTCCATATCTCGGGAACTATAATAGATAGAGCTTTCGGATTTGGACATTAGATGCGTGCAGTGTGCACGCAGACCAAGTTTGTTTCAAATTTTGGCCACGCCCCCTTCCGCCCCCGAAATTCGAAAAATTCGATTTTCAGCCGAAATATTTATCGTATCAAAATTAAATTTGGCACACTAATACATGTCACGTATATCTATCATCCCACCAAATATCACAAGAATCGGAATAAAAATAGCCGAGTTATACATAGAAACGTTTTTCACCCATAGCGGTGCAAGGCAGATGCACGCGAAAAAGAGCGAGATAGCATATGCTGCAAATCACCGATTTGGTCGGGGGGCGCTAAAGTGCTCGTTTCCACAAAAGAGAGATAGCATTTGAAAGAAATTTAATATATATATCTTCACCTAATGCATGGTATATCCAAGTCGGCCCGGCGACTTACTTACTTTATTTACCTTAATTTAATGAGTTAGTCATGAAAATCGGTTACTTCTTTAACAGAAATAAATCTAATTATATGTGTATAATAAAAATATACGAAAAAAGAGGATATTCTAAAGTGTTTCTTAATATTTTTACGTTAAATGGGATATGTAAATAAAGGCAGTTGGATGCCAAATTATTAGGGCTTAATTGGCTTGACAACAACCGTTTAGAATGAAATAAAACTATCCATCATTAGAATACTCTGAATAATCATTAAAGCAACCTTCAATTACTCTCAACCAGCCCTGTACTCAACCATATCATATCAACATTATACATCTGTTTATTCAGACTATCTCGCTCTTTTATTACGAGTACGCCCGCAAACAATACACGCTGAAGTGCCTCTTTCATATCAAGAGAATCGCGTCTGTGGGGCTCAAACACTGATTGCAATAAGGGAATCCGGGAATAAATATCACCAAATTGCCATTGAAACCGATATTGTGCTATCAGTATACTCTGCGACTGCTGCGGCCTTAGTTGAATTTCAACAGAGTGTGAAATACATTTCCACAGTTTATATTTATTTATATTTAATTATGTCTGGAACATTGCCGGCTACCTACGTCAAGGGGTTTCACAATGAAGAGCTAGTCAAGCGCATGGAATATCGAAAATTAGGTAAAACTGGCCTGGAAGTCTCGAAAATCTCGTTTGGTGGGGGAGCGTTGTGTCGGAATTATGGGTAAGTATAAGGCAATAAATAAATTGCTAAGAGAATTGATATAATGTGAAGAGAAATATCATGCTCACAGGTTTGATCTTGAAGAAGGTATCAAGACAGTTCATGAGGCCTTGAAATCGGGCATTAATTATGTAGACACAGCTCCATACTATGGTCAGGGTCGATCAGAAGAGGTGCTAGGACTAGCTCTCAAGGATGTGCCCCGTGAATCGTATTATATTGCCACCAAAGTTGGTCGCTATGAACTCGACTATGAGAATATGTTTGACTTTAGTGCCAAAAAGACACGGGAAAGTGTCGAGAAAAGTCTGAAGTTGTTGGGTCTGGACTATGTGGATGTTATACAAATACATGATATTGAATTTGTTAAGGATTTGGATATTATTCTTAATGAAACATTGCCCACTTTGGAGCAGCTGGTTAAAGAGGGCAAGGCCAGGTTTATTGGAGTCTCGGCTTATCCTATTTCTGTGCTCATGGAATGCATATCAAGGGCCTCCGGAAGATTTGATGTGAGCATTAATAATTCCTTTATTCCTACTATTTCTACTCACTTCTGGTGTTCTTTTTTAGACGGTCCTCTGCTACGCCAGATATACCTTGACCGATACGACTCTCCTGGAATATTTGGACTTTTTCAAATCGCAAAATCTTGGAATTATTTGTGCCGCCGCCCATGCCCTGGGTCTGCTAACCAATGCTGGGCCACAGCCTTGGCATCCGGCTAGTGATGAGCAGAAGCAATTTGTCCGCAAAGCCTCCAACATTTGCATTGAAAGTGGCGTGGAATTAGGCAAATTGGCCATGTACTATACCCTGAAGCTGAAAGATGCGACGACTTTTCTAACTGGCATGCAGACAACTCAATTGTTGCATGTGAATTTGGATGCCTTTTACCAGGGGCTCAATGCCAAGGAGCAGGAAGTGCTGGACCATTTGGCTAAAAAGTGAGTGGAAGTGGTGTCCGAGTCGGAAGTTGACCAAAACTATAAAACAACAGAAACCAACAAAAAAAAAACAAGCCAGCAAAAATTGTGCAACTCGGATAAAATGTTACTATTACATCATATCCACTTAGCAGATGCAATGGAGTGGGGGTTAGTGGGGTGGGGTTAGTTGGAGTTGTATGTATGTATGTCTGTGTCCAGTGTCTTATGTGCATGATCATTGTCAATCTTGGCCATCGAGTTAGTAGGCAGCCCCAACAGGCGGCCCTCTCTCTCTCTTCTTCTATGTGTGGCTATCTCTTTCTGCATTTTCCACTCTTGGCATTGCATGGTGAACTTGTTTTTCTTTTCGTATCCCATGTGCTATAATTTTCCTATAAACTCTTTTTTCCCTCATTTTCGCATTTATATTTGTTGCCCAATTTTCATAATTCTCCTTTCCAATTAATGTGCATTATGTAAATTTTCAGCGTTTTGACCAAGCCTTTCAACTGGGAAGGCAATGAACTGGAAGTCTACTGGGCCGCCTTAAAAAAGAAGTAAAGCAAAGCAGCCCAAAAACGAATTTACTCTTATTCAAAAGTTTAAATAAAAAGGAACTTTCTGTCCTGCATTCAAATCCTTGAAAATGGCTAAGCCTTTTAGAAATTTGTGAATAAAATTCTACTCCACTTTGATTGCCTTTATTTTGACCTAGAAATGAACTTTAATGACTTTAGAAGAAATAAAAACAAATCTAATCAATAGATAACTCACATAAAGCAAATACAATATTATCAAATATTGTTAAAACCCATTGATAACTGATGAGTAGTAGAAACTGAAATTAAAAACCATTACCAAGTCCAAACAAAGATAAGATATATATATAGGAAAACGTATGGGTAAGGTAAGTTATGATGGACTAAAAATACTACAGATAAGTAAACAACTAAAATTTCTTTATGCATGATTACCTCAATTCAACGTCTTTATTACATTATTTGGACAAAACAAGTGCTATCGTTCAGTGAACTGACTAGAAGATACCCTGTTTTAAGGATGTACATATAAGAGAAATTGATTCCCAACTGAAGAGCCTAGTGGTCAATCTGCATTTTTCTGCTTAAGATAGTCTTAAGTGTGATATTTGATAAAATAATAGAATGAATAGCTTGTAAGACGATTACACCCCTTTAGCAAATGGTTACAAGGTACGAATTTGCAATACAACTTCCACCTTTCGCTACCACGGTCAATCACTAACTAATTAAGCCTTAATTAACGCAGTATAAAAAGAAAATAAAAGGAAAACCGCAACACGAACCAAGTTATGTTTTTGTTTGCTTATTTTTGGAGAATCGTCGAAGCGAAGACCAAAACGGGGAAGTTTTTGCTAACATTTTGAATAATGAAATCAAAAGAAAATGGGAAAAATGCGCAACGAATGCACAGCAGAAATCTCACATGAAAAGCGGAAATGTCTTTGCCGCATTTTGTTTTCCTTAAACTGCCATTTTAAATGATTTTCTTTCTCTCTCCCATTGCAGTGGCCAGAAATACATAACTGCCAATATTTTTTCGGCCTTATCAAAAAGCCTTCTCAATTAATTTACTGTCGATCAGATTCTCCGGCTTACCTGTAAAAGCTCGCTCGCCCTCTCTCTGTCTATCTCTCTCTCTCGTTGAACTAGCCTCTCATTTTCAGGTGATCTCTCATTGAAGCCAAGCTTTCGTTCAGGTGCTTATATGAGCTGCGCGCAGTCGCAGCAGAAGCGACAGTTTTGCTTTCATCTCGCAGTCTTTTAGACGTGTCGGCATAATCGATAGAAAATTGCGATTTTTGTTTTACCCAAAAAAAACTATTATACTAAAGTGCAATAATGTTGAAACTACAAAATGGAATTTTGCTTTTAATGAGCTGCAACATGCTGCTAATGGTCCATGTATCTGGCAATAAGCAACACCAGCAACAGCAGCAGCAACAGAACCAAGGTAAGGTTATCGACATCGAAGGCACGGACTTGAAATGGGGAAATTCTCCATGCAATGAGTTGTTGCTGTTCTAGCCAGACCCAGACCAAAACAAAGAAACTGAAAACCGGTTCGTTACAGGCATATATCGAATTGGTAGAATGGAGATGAATTTCGTAGTTGTTGTGGTTCGTTAAATAAAGTATATACAAGACTTTAACGGCTCTTTTTGGGCAACTAAAGATTATAGAAAGTGAATTCTGTCAGTTTCTTGTTAATTTTTACTTTAAAAACTTCTCTAAAAACCAGACGTAGGGAAACAAACAAAATATTGTAGAATCTACTACATAATAGGACCTCACTTGTGTTAATCGAAGGATATTTTTAGACAAATATACATAATTTGATAGTAATAAAACGACAACAGCACAGAAATGATTGTAAAGATTTAAAGAAATCACATAATATAAAGAATTTGACAGAATTTCCTAATAAGTTACTTTAAAGAAATCATTGAAAACTCCCGTAGAAATGAAAGGATTGCCTAACAATGTTAGACTTTTAAAAGATCACGAACTACAAAGGTTTATCACATTAAGCATTTAAATTAAATGTTGTAACGGAAATAAATGCCAACCGTAACCATTACAGAAATCTGGGAACAAGACCTTTCGGACACTTTCAAAATCGAGGGCAGTGATCAGGGCATACAAAAGGTCAATCTAAAATGTGGAGCCAACTCAATGAATGTTATGCTGGAGACGGAAAAGCCCTTTACTGGTGTTATGTACACCCGTGGAAGTTTCTATAAGCAGACGCCACCTTGCTTCATGAAGCCCACAGCACAGCAGGGAGCTCGTTCACTTGAAATGAATTTCGAGTTGGATCAATGCCAGACCCTTAAGGAAGGTGAACTCTATACAAATATTGTGGTTATCCAAAATGATCCGGAATTGATAACTCCTGGAGATTCGGCTTTCTCATTGGAATGTGATTTCCGTCAGCCACGTAGCTTGGATGTGGAAGCCAGTATGCAGACTAGGGATAGGTAAGGCAAACTATTCAAAATGTGCATGTGCATATATGTATATATACATACATAAATATATAATCTCATATGTACATACATACATCTGTGCATATGCATGCTTTATATAAGATGTGATTTTGATCTCAAATTGCAATAAATAGAAATCCACAAAAATTGCGCGGAGCACGCGGTGGAGCACGCCAGCGTCAGTAAAGCGTCAGTTTCATTAAAAAACACCGTCTCTACTCCTAAGTTCTACTTCCTCCACTTCTGTACATAAGGTACAATCAAAAATCCATTTATTCGCTGTTTGTAAACTAAACTTTAACTTCTAGAGCTTTACTAATACAAGAGAAAGACACTAATTATGCCACCCAAAACATATCTACTACATACATACATACATTTTCACAGAATTGCGACAGGTTCAAAAATTACACTCACTAGTCCCGATCCAGCAGCACCTACGGAACACTTACACAATTCGGTGTTTAGTCCAAGTGATACAGTTGAATATATACCAAAGTTTAGTAAACCAAACGAAACCATACGCCTGCGCTCTGTGGAGCAAGTCGAGCTCCATGAAAGAGACGAGCTCTAACAAAAATACAATACAAAACACTTGCACTTATTGTTAGTCCTTCCTTATCTACACAATAAACCAAATATAAAACAAAAAACACTCCAAACAACAGGTGAGGACACGCTTTTTGGTAGATAATATATTATGTTGTTTAATTCTAAAATGATGTTCTATGACCAATTCTAATTTAAAACGTCCTCGTTCACAGGAAAAACACTACTGCACCAGCAACGCTAACGGAAAACCCAGGCGAATCGAAGAAAAATTAACACTTTTATATGCAACCATCAATCGTGTATTCGTTTTCATTCTAAAATGGTTTCTTTCATATCCTGTGATAATTTTTTAAGTTTGGTTTTAAATAAAAATGCACAAAACACTACATTTTCTTTCGGCAAAGTCTTTTAATAAAATGAGTGGAAAACGGGGGAATACTTGTATACTTATAATCAGGATAAGTAGTACTAGAACAATTTCTGTCATATTTCATTTAAAACAAATAGTTTTCATTTAGGAACAGCCAAAGCAAAGTTACTTTTATTAAAATAAACTGATTTAAAATAACCGACAAAACTGAAATTCAAATGAACAAATTACTTCTCTCAACTGAATCGATATCGAACAAGTATGCATCGATATGTAATCGATGTTTTTTCCAGCTTTATTGTTATCGTCCACTGCAAGTGCAACGCAAAATTAAATTAATTGAATTAGCAATTTTTTTTCAATTTCGCGTCTTCAAAATTCGCATTTTAAAGCAGAAAAATGGGCCGCGAAGTTGCTTTGGTGCAACTTTTTGTTTTAAGTGGCACATTTAATGTGCTGGTGGTGAAGTAAGTAGAATAAATTGAAAAAACAAAGAAAAAACGCAATAGAATGCGAACCTACATATGTATGTACATATGTAAAACTTAGATGGGCCTACCTGATGTTGGAGGGCAGCAATGGTGGAAAATATGGCTTTCAGCATTCTTTAATGTTTACCCTGTTGATGTTCTTGGGGGAATTTCTATGCTTTGTTATTCACAAGGTGGCCTACAAGGTGCTTCACCGGCGAGGGGTAAGAGTTCTCGACCTGGATGAAAGTGCATTCGAATTAATTACAATCTCTTTCTATAGGAGTCTGACGAACTGGTACATATATTGACTCGCGACAGCAATGAACTTAAACCTTTGAGAACGCTTCTTCCTGCTTTGCTGGATACCGTGGCTTCCATTTTGCTTTTTACTGGCCTATACTTGACATATGCCAGTAGTTTCCAAATGATAAGAAGTTCGTTTTGTTTTGTCTTCGTCAGCCAAAATTGCTTACATTGCACTTTCTTATCTCTCTTTCTTCTCTCTTTCTCTTGTCTCCCTTTGAAGGTTCTGCTGTGATCTTTGTGGGCTTTTTTAGCGTATATTTGAATCAGTCCCTGAGCTTACGCCACTGGTTAGCTGTAATCACCATTTCGTGCGGCGTAGTGGACATCATCGGCACGGATATTATTCGAGTGGACTACGATCAATCGAGTTTGCCGCTTTTGGACCATAATTCTATTTTAACTGGAGATTTGCTTATTGTAATAGCTGAAATACTGCATGCCATGCAATATGTCTACGAGGAGAAGTTCTTGAAGGTAGACATTAACCCAATGCAGGCGACTGGTTGGAAGGGCATATTTGGTCTGATTATAACTGGTTTATTGGCCATTTGTTTTAATTATTTGCCCACTTCAACTCCATTCCATGGAGTTTTTGATAATTGGATGGATGTGTGGTATCAAGTGAAAGGAAATGCCTGGCTAGCTATAGCCTTGTCAATGTTCACCATAAGCTGTACCGCCTATAGTTACGCGGGAATGTCCATTGTGAAATTCTCGTCCACCAGTAATCGTCTGTTGGTTGATTATTTGCGGGTCTATTTTATCTGGATCTTTGTTTTCCTGTTAGAATGGGAAATATTCAATTTTATGACCTTACTGGGCCTAATTATACTACAAATGGGAATTGTCGATTATCGTCATGCCGTATTTGTGGATTGGTATAGGGCAATCTTAACCCGCTGGCAGCGTAGTCGGTATATGGACTTGAATGAAGAGCAAAGAGACACAAACGTACCCCAAAGCAGACCAGCTGATCTGATCTAAGGGAATTTTTTGAAGAAGTTCGAATTGTGTTGTAGTTTGTGATAAGAGAGATGGCCTGAAATGTATATCAAATATTCAATGTTAGTTTTTAAGCACCGAATAAAATTTATTGTTACACTTAACAGATTTAGACAGATTTTTTTCGTTCTACACCCAACAAACGCTCACCCACACCCAAAAAGTAAACCATTTGGGCTATGCCAAATAGTGGAGCTATTACCATCATCCGACACAAGCCGCCTTTAAAAAATGCTGGAATTCCCTCGTGTTTCATGGTCTTGTTAATGCAATCGATGATGCCATCGAATTGGTTTTCGCCATCTGCCTTTTTAATAGCCTGCACACGTGTCTTAATGACATCCAGCGGAGTGACCAAAAAGGCCGAGGACATGCCAGATATTAGACCCGACAGCAACGACCAATAGAACACTGCCTCACCGGAGCCATCCGTTTTTCTGGGTCCCTCATTGTTAATTGTTGCAAATAGCGGAAAATATATTACTGAAAAAGTGATGTCCCTCACCGCAGTAGCACCCACTCCTTTATACAAACCAAGGATACCCTTTTCCCTTAAAAGTTGCTTGGCTATTTGAGAGGCTGTTACTTTTTCCACATCCTTGCCGGTTGTACTACGGGACGAACTGGCTACGCGTCCAGCATCTTGCATTTGGATTTTCAACAGCTCCATAGGTGTAGTCACTACAATTTGCAGGGCACCAGCTAATCCGCCTGCCAAAGCCTGTTTGGGAAGTGTGATCTTGCCATTGTCTGAGGCCAAGTGATACCGAAAATAATCATTAGTGGCTAATTTAATGCCCTTCTCGGGTGCTACGAGTAAATTATTCACTGCCGAACCTCGATATATGCCAAAAAAACCTTCCGAGGCGATTGTCTTGCGGAAGCAGTCAAACCTACAGCCGAGGCAATCATTAGAGAATGCAATCATCGTATGGCATCCAGAACTTACATGCTACTGTACATTCGCTCGCCATTTGGACCAATTTGTTGATTTTGTAGACGTGTTTTAACCAAATCCAAAGGAAATACACACGTAACTCCAATAATACCCGCTATGCCGCCATTTATGATCTTCGGCAAGATTCTTGATAAAATATCAGCCAAAATTAACTGAATTGAACAATGGATGAAGATCTTACTCACTTAAAACTTTCGGGTTTTTTATCGGCCATTCGTTTAAATTTAATTTAAAAATGCAAACATAAAAAAAAACGACTACAAAAGAAATTAACGCGAACACAAGAAATTTAATCTTTATATATATTTCTCTTGATCTAATGGCATTATGTCAGCAGTGTATATATGTATTTATATATATATATATCATGTATATGTAGATATCTAGATAAATTGCTCTAAGTCATATTGACAACAAATAAAAAGGAAATGCAAAATCTTTTCTAGTACAATTAGAAGCAAAGAAGACAGTTGGATAAATTTGTTATGGCAATATATGTATAGAGAGACATAAATTATACTAAATGAACGAAAACACAAAACATTTACATAATTCTTAATACCATCGACTCGGTTACAGTATCTTATTGTCATTGTGGATTGAAATTTTCATTCTGCCTGTATGGATAATATATCATATATATTCGCTGGAAATAAACAAACTTTAACAATTGTCTTATAGAACTTTTCGCTTAAATTTGAGACTTTACAATGGACAGCTTTAACAACATTACATATATCTTTTTTCTTGGAACAAACCGAAAACACACAAACTATATAATAGAAATACATACACATTCAACATTCAATGGAGAGTTAATGTGAAATGCTTTTTCATTTTTGCGCTATTTTCTTTTTGCCATCATTTCGTTTGATTTATTTCTTTTCCACACCCAGCAAACCTTCGGCTACTCCCAAATAGTACACAGTTTGAGCTATGCCAAACAATGGAGCAATCACAATCATACGGCAAAGTCCGCCCTTGAAGAAAGCTGTCGGTCCCTCGTGCTTCAATGTTTTACTAAAGACGACGAGGTATTCGAATTAATGATTGCTTAAGAACTCACTGTATGTACTTACGTAATGCAGTCGGAAATACCCTTAAACTCCTTCTCACCGTCAGCCTTCTTAATAGCCTGCAACCGGGTCTTGACCACATCAAAAGGATTGACCGCCAAGGCCGCTGTCGATCCAGCCGCCAGGCCAGCCAAGAAAGAACACCAGAAAACAGCTTCACCGGAACCATCCTTACGCCTGGGACCCAAATCGTTGAGTGTGGCAAATAGTGGAAAGTATATAACCGAAAAAGTGACATCCCTTAGGCCAGTGGCTCCAATGCCCTTATACAAGCCAAAGATTCCTTTCTCTTTGATAAGTTGTGTGGCCAATTGGGTGGCTGATACCTTCTCAACGGATTTTCCAGCCAATTTGGCAGCTGCAGCCACACGACCTGCATCCTGCATTTGAATCTTGAGCAGTTCCATTGGAGTTGTGACAATAATTTGGAAAGCACCAGCCAAACCACCGGCTACCATTTGACTAGTCAAGGGCAATTTTCCATCCTTGGTGGTCAACTTATGGCGGAAATAATCGTTAGCTGTCAATTTGATGGCCTTCTCCGGTGTGATTAAAAGGATATTAACACCAGAGCCGCGATACATTCCGAAATAACCTTCGGCCGCGTATGTCTTGCGGAAGCAGTCGAACCTAAAAAAGATATTAGAACATTGATGATAACAAGAATAGCTATGCATTTATTTACTTACATGCTGTTGTACATCCGCTCGCCATTTGGACCGACTTGCTGATTCTGTAGACGGGTCTTGACCAAGTCCAATGGGAACACACATGTTACCCCAATGATGCCGGCTATGCCACCATTAATGATCTTGGGCAGCAATCTGTAAATGCAAATAAAAGGAATAAGTAAATTTAATTAAATGTGCACTGTGGTCTACATTTTCTCGGTTTTTGTTGGCCAATTGACAAGTATTTGCACTGCGTTAACTTTTGCGTTCATATTGTTGTTGCCTTGAACTTGACAAACACTAATTGCCTACGCTAGTGCGACACTATCCCATTGATAAGTCGTATCTTTGATAATAAAAAATTTAAATTTCGATAGTATAATGATTCTTGTTCATGTAAAATTTATCTAAGCCCTTAGACAATATCGATCCACTTTCTTTTGTTTATTTTAAAAAGAAAAGGTCAAAGCAAAGAGTTTTTGCAAATTTATATTATCAAAATTATTTGGTTGCTTGCCAGCATATCATATGTACATACATATGTACATATATACACATTTGCCCGACCAGTCTAGGGAGCTATTTTAAGCAATGGTAACGAAAAGCAAACAATGTGCAATACACTTGTAGAAAATTCATATAAAATTAAAACAATATTAACCATTGCTTTTCATTCTTCAAACTGTTTTTCTGTCAGTGTAGGAACATCTAACCCAAATAATGTCAAACCAAGAAAATACTATGTACAATCATGTGTACTTATTATTATGTCATAGAATGTGCAGTTTTTCACCCAAATATAGTGAATTGCAGAAATAGAGCTGACTAGAGACTAGGGTATATTCGTTTTAGACAAAAGTTTGTTTTGCAAAGAAGAATACATTCCAAACTATATATAATCAAACTATACATTCTTGATCCTCTTGTCTGCACAAGCGCAAATTAGTCATTTTTGAATCTATTCACATTTAGCTAATCTAATAATTGGTCATAATGGAATCATATGGCTTTATCATTTAACCCTGTTATGTTATTGATTTAACAGCAAATTAAACTGCTCTCATTTTTAAAAGATTGGAAGTCTTTCCAGTTATCAGTTCTCTATGATTCCAACTGATTTCAGACTTAATGGGCATTCCTCGATTTTCAAGGCGCGTGCAATTCATGTTTGTTATTGTTTTTTACATAGCTTATTTGTTGTTTAATAATAACTTACGCAAATTGTTGTTGTTTGGGTTGTTGAAGTGGTTGTTGTATTGCGGCCATGCTGGTGAAATAAATATATACATAAATAGGTTATATAGATATAGCGGAATCGGTTCAAACTGGTTTCAAATTTAGCGATGCGTTAAAATTTAAAACAATAAATATGTATGCATGTTTTCATTATTATGCTTAACTAACTTGTTAAATATATAATTGATAATTAAAGAAAAGCCGCTTCTTATCAACCATTGCCTGGTGCAAAGTTTATTGACTTGCCCCATCCGACTGAAGGCATATCAAATGGATTTTTGTATAATGATGAACAAATGTATACATATACATACATAAGTATACGTATGCATGTACATCTGAGCATTATTTTATTTGCCTTTGCTGAATAAATAATTGCCCTAAAATGTTTCATTAGCATGCTAACGCCTTAATGTTAATTGGAAAAACACTAAATACAAATAATATATGTATACTCTGACAAAAGGAAACTTGATATTTAATTGTTATATGCATTTGATATGTCAAGTTCTATTGTTGTAGATTGCACATTTCTCGAAATTAACGAAAACAGACAAATATCGAACAACTATGTATATGTATTAATATCATCAAAAACAGATACATATTCGACATTAGATAGATCCGCTAGAGTATATAAACTTCGGGGTGATCAGAATAGAACTGATCTGTCATAAATGTTTTAACCATTTTATAATTTTTAGTTTTTTCAACAATGGGTTTTCGACAATGCTTAACTAAGATAAGCAACTTCTTTATCTATCTACCAAGAATATATATTAGGCATAAAGATATCAGGAAAGAGGTAAAGTTCCAAACTCGGAAGGCAAAAGAAAGAAATAAAAACCTTGCTATAAACTTTGCACGCGGAAATTTCAAACTGAGAGGGCATGATAAAAAGTTAATTTGGACATATTTTGAAAGCATTTTAGATAACAGTTAACGCTGTTGCTTTTGTTGTTATTGTGGCTGCAGTTGCCGTGTGTGTCCACACACAAAAATCGATTATTGCTTATGGGCAAAGTAAGAAAGATTGTTTGTTGAAATTGAGAATTTCAAAGCATTTCTCCTAACACCTCCACATGTCACCAGGGCCAGGATGGGGGCGAAAAGGGGAGGTGATTGAGACACTTGCAAATCAAGTGATTAATAAAATATAGTGATTCGAACTGGAACCACTTGTAAGCGCGTATCATTTTACGTAATTTTCTCTCTTTTGGGGCTCTATCATAAGGCTCTCGAACACCTTTAATAAATTAATGAATTTATTGCCGACGCACATATACGCATTTATATGTATTTGTTCGCTCGTATACATATATGACGACGCTCTTTCGATTTAAAATGTTTAAATAAACTGGCAAAGCACCACCCCCTCCTCCTTCTGCTCAGCTGTTGTTGTTGTTGACACTCACATTGCTTTTTGTTGTTTTTGCCTGAGACTGAAGTTAATTGACTTTGTTTCACTTTCAACTTAATTATTCTATATAAATATTTTATATATTTTTTTCTAATTATTATAATTTTGTATTTTATGTTTTGTTCGCTTTCGCGCTTCGTTCTAACGCTGTTCGGCGCCCCCACACACAAACAGACACACACACACAGAAAATTTAAAAAAAAATGTACTCGTAATTTTAGTGTTGAAGAGTGAGGAATTTTGAAAACACTGACAGTGATGTTATCTCAGCGGTTTCCCGTCACATATGGCTTTTTTAAAAAGCTGATTGGAGGACCTCATCGGTGCTAGTAAATTAAGAGCATCATTTGAGAGTCTGTTACAGTTATAGAATAACACGCTGCTTAACACTGGATTATTGTTTTTGTTAAAAAATAAATCATACGCCGTTCCATTTGCTCTATTTCACTTAAGTTATAAACAAATTGCCAAATCATCGTATAAGGATTTCATAATCAATTAAAATGAATCTTACGGAGCAGAATCCGTATGGGAATGGCTTGTTATTTGCAGGCTTCAATCAGGATCAAGGTATATGCATACATATGTACATATAGATGTTGTTTACATATTTACTCACAAAGGCATGCTCTTTTACATATGTATATGAAAAATAATCTCGAATGGATATTGCGTTGCAGGTTGCTTTGCTTGCGCCACAGATACAGGATTTCGGGTCTACAATTGTGATCCGCTAAAGGAAAAAGAAAGGCAATATTTTCCCGAAGGTCTGTTTATGCAGTATTAAGATTCCCACCGCTGTTCATTTAATTAACCCATTGTCTATTGTCTTGTTTTAAGGTGGACTGAGTCATGTGGAAATGCTATTTCGCTGCAATTATTTGGCCCTAGTGGGTGGCGGCATACGGCCCTTGTATCCCCCGAATAAAGTCATCGTTTGGGACGATGTAAAGAAGTCCCCAGCCATTTCATTGGACTTCAACCAGCCGGTGCGGGCAGTACGCCTACGTCGAGATCGTATAGTTGTGGTGCTGGAGGGTGTAATTAAGGTCTACACCTTTACACAACAGCCGCAGCAGTTGCATGTCTTTGAGACTAGCTCCAATCCCAATGGCCTATGTGTCCTGTGTCCGCATAGCAATAAAAGTTTACTCGCATTCCCCGGCCGACGCACTGGCCATGTCCAAATCGTCGATCTTGCCAATACAGAGCGCGCCCCCTTGGAGGTGGTTGCTCATGAGGCGGCAATCAGTTGCATTGCCCTTAATCTGCAGGGCACACGTCTGGCTACAGCTGGTGAAAAGGGAACACTTATACGTATTTTCGACACTGAGAATGGCAAAATGGTTTCCGAACTGCGACGAGGTAGCAATCATGCAAATATATATTGCATCAATTTCAATCATCAGTCCAGCATGTTAGTGGTAGCTTCCGACCATGGCACTATACATGTTTTCAATTTGTGCGATAGCAAGCAAAAGGAATCGTCGTTGCCCATCATACCCAAGTATTTCACAAGTCAATGGAGTTTTGTGAAGTTCTCCATACCCCAGGGACCACGGTGTGTTTGTGCCTTTGGTGCCGAACCTAATTCGGTTGTGGGTAAGATTATTTTAATGCTTCCACTCCTAGCCTTCTTGTAACTGGTTCTTTAATCCGCTTTCCAGCCATTTGCGCCGATGGTCATTACTATAAATTCCTATTCAATAATAAGGGCGAATGCAGTCGTGACACTTGTACGCAATTCCTGGAACTGCAAGATGATGAATCATAAAGCTCCAATAACCTGATCAATTGTTCTATATCCTTATACCTTATATCCTGTACCCGTTACCCTATATATATCTCTATGGAAATGTGTTATACAATATTATAATTAAGCATGCTTTAATCATACGTTAAACAAACTCCGAGTTCATATATAAAAAATAGATGTAGTTAATCCTTTTACACATGGCTTATATTTATTATGAGCAACTTTTAATTTAGTTCTCTATATGATTTATTAAATCAATTTTCAAAAACTTTATTCGCCAAACCAAAATGCAATGTCTTGCTGTGCCGAAAGATCGTTAATAGAAGTGTAGGACATTTGGCACTCGTTGAGTTGGTACAACTGTTGGCCAAACATCACAACGTTTGGGCCAGCCCAGACCATAACGACGGAAGGCGAACTGTCTAATTGATGTTGTTGCTTAAACTGGTTTGCTTTCGATGCAGCTATGAGTTTTAAAGCCAACATTTTGTAACCCTTTTGTTCAAATCTCGCTATCAAAGATCCCAGTTGCCCATTGGATTTGCTAACGATTAGAGTACGCTCCATAATGCTTATTCCAAAATAACTTAATGAAATTTGAGTGGACATTTCTGACCTACTATCTTTGTGTATAACTAAATATTTTAAGTTTATTGTTTGCAAATATCACTGAAAATGGAAGTTTTAAGCACTTATAAAGGGGATTTTAACTTCATGGCGTTACAGATGCGTTGTATTGCTCTCCTCAAAAGCTAAATTGGTGGTTCCACATGCTCCTGCTCCCGCTCTTCCTCCATTCTGATCCTGAGACTTTGGCGCAAAGTCACTCTGCTGCAAATGAATGATCTTTGCCTGCTGCTGCGAGCTAATAGGCACATGAAGATTCTGCAAATTATCCATATTGATAACATTGGTCGGCGTTTGATTCTGCTCCATAGATGATGATTTCGGTGAAGACTTAATAGCTGATTGCTTATGGAACAAATTCATGTCCGATTTTTTCGAAAAATGTGCTTCGATTTCCTATAAGAG
Organism: Drosophila sp. 14030-0761.01; assembly: GCA_018150735.1. Lineage (NCBI taxonomy): Eukaryota > Metazoa > Arthropoda > Insecta > Diptera > Drosophilidae > Drosophila > Drosophila sp. 14030-0761.01. The sequence goes on from JAECWO010000090.1 coordinate 76,042, forward strand.
CAAAGAAAGGACATTAGTTGGGTAAACAATTTATTTATAGAAGGATTACTTACCCCCAAAGTACGGCCCTCGGTTTCGGGCAGAGCAAAATATAGAACTATGGTACCAAAAAACGCTACACTGGCATAAAAGGCAAATGTGCCCGGCAAAGTTAAGACGCCTACCATAGACAGAAATAGTTTATTGGACAGGAAACCAAATATATAACCCACTCCGCCGGCAAAGCCCGAGGCACTGTTCCGTATCTCAGCGGGAAAGACTTCACCGATTAATATCCATGGAATCATACGAATGCCAAGATGTGAGAAGAAGGCAGATAAGAGCAGGAGAATGAGTGGCACCCACACCAAATAGTTGTGCTCCTGCTTAGGAACTTTCAGCAACAACTCCTGCACAATTGGTGGTTTATCCGAGGTGGGAGGTAAGTTTTGTGATGGCTTTTCGGTGCTACTGCTTGTAATAGGAATCATTGTGGTGATCGCCTCCTCCCCCAGTTCGGTTGAGGCCTCATCAATGTCGCGCTTTATACGTTCCAAGCCAAACAAAGTAGTCGTCTCCATTTCATCAGGTATCATGGTGGTCTCCATTCTCTCCTCCTCCTCTCTCCTAATGGCCTGCTGCTCATTTTCAAATATTTTCGATATATTCGCCTGCGATAAAACACTCTCTTTGGGCAGGATCGATGAGGCATTTACTACCACATTGTTGACCGTGAAGCCGGGAACTTCGTTCAGGAAATGCGCATAGGTAGCTGTGCCGAAGAAGCACAGACCCGTGCCCACTGTAGAAACCAAAACCAATGGTCTTTTGCCCGTGAAATGTATGAGTATTACGCCCAATATGGTGGCCAACATTTCGGCCACTCCCAGTAGGATAGTAGCATGATATTTGTTCATAGGAGCCTTCAGCGTATGAAAGATTTGCACGGCATACGTCTGTAGTGGTGTCTTTCCCGAAAAGTGGCCAGTGAAAAATGTAAAGGAGACCAACATGAAGGGCACCAGAAAACTTCGCTTCCTCCACATACGCAACCGACTCTTAAGCGTACGGCTTTGTCCCGGTGTTATGCCATCTGCTGCCTGTTCCAGGGCTTTCTTTGTTATTAACTCATCGTAGAGCATATTGAATTCAGCCTCTATCTTGTGTTCGGGTACCCAGCCTCTTAGCCATTGCAACGATTTGACTGCCTCACGAAAACGCTGCTCCCTGATTAGCCACACCGGACTCTCGGGAACAAAGCATAATGCGCATATGGTTATTACTGGAAAGGCGGCACTTACAGCCGCCACACTGCGCCAATCCATTAGAGATCCTAGAATGAATTGCACAAAAACGCCGGTAATGACACATGTGGTACCCAAGGCCGACAGAATGCCACGATACTTGGGCTCAGTGATCTCTGCCACATAGGTAAGCACCTGCAAAAAAAAAAAAAAAAACAAACAAATAACGAATTAAATGCAATGCGAATTACATACTGAAGGCCGTTTTTTCGAGTAAACCTAAAGGTCATAAGTGTCATGGCATGACCCAGTCACAGCATGTGAAGTGAAGCAGTTAAGTATACGAGGAGTTAGCCAAGGGCAAGCAAAAAAACAGCGTAACGTATACTTAATATGCAAACTGAGCTTATACAAAATTACTTATTAAATGCATATTGGTCATTAGGCTGGAAAAATGAGTAAGACCAACACGAACAATTTAAGGTCTTTAGCTATTTAAAGTGTTAATCTATACAATATATTATTTCTAATTTTATTTATGTACATATACGACTAAAATTGGACCGATAGTGACACAATTGTTATAAATAACAATAGAAATGTTGATCATCTTCTTGACTTAAATTGTATCTAATATACGGCAGAGATTTGTTCCAGCATTGGAACCAATTGATTTTCCTCTAATTTAAGATGTGAAAATTTTAATTTTACAAATGAAAACTCGACAAAGCTGTAAGAGGCGCAGTTTGAAATATCAAGATGCGAATACAGGTGATAATTTTCATTTTATACCATTTAATCATAGTTCATACAAAAAGAGGAAATATTTTTCACACCAAATGGCCGCGCTATAAAACACGCCGTCCATTTGGCCCTCCAACCAAGAGAATCAATTTATGTCTTGGTAGTCTTTGCCCCCGTGGAGTCGAACATCTCACCTGTAACACCATATTTGTAAGCAAAATATAAATTGCAAAATAAAGCGAAAGTCTAATAGTGAATTAAATTTACAGTTTGATCCCCAGTGTAAGAAGCCACGCGATGGCGTCAATATGGAAAAATTTAAAGATTCAATTGTCGAACTTCACAATCATTATCGTTATATATTCAAAGCAACCAAAACCAAAATATGGCCTGTTCCTAAATATCTACCTCCAGTTTCTTGGGATGAGGATCTCAGTCTAATGGCCATACGAATTAGCAACTTGTGTAGTGAAAATATTACAAATCATTGTGTAAATCTTCCAGACTATCGCAATGTGGCAGAAAGCACAGATGCATTGTCAATGCATGGCAAACCTCAAAGAAAAAACGATTTTAATAGGTTTCTAAATCGTTGGTTTTCATACTACCGAAAAGGACATCATTTCAATGTTGATAGTTTTCCTGCAAATGCCTCCCAGGACGAGATATTATTTGCAAATTTAGTACACGACAAGGTGCATAAAGTTGGGTGTGGACTCTTAACTAGTGGATACAAATGGTTTCTAACTTGTCTTTATAACGTGAAAATTTTACCAGGCCAGCGCTTATATCGAAAAAAAGTTTTACGCAGCACAAATTTCACCTTATCTAAATCAAATGATCAAGAGAACATGACATAACTACCTTTGTTTTGGGGTACTCTATAACTTATACTCTGAAGAATTTTTGTATGCTTTATAAATTGAATTTCACAAAATATCCGGATATTGTTCTCTTTTTTTTTTTTTTTTTTTGGATTTTATTAGAGTTTTATTTATCTGTGATTTTCCCACCTTTGTAAGTAGAACGGGGATTAACTTAAATACTGAGACAAAAGGTATGAACAATCAAATGCAAATCTATCTATCAGCTTAACAAAAGGTGCAAAACTGATGATCATCTTCACTATTAAAGTGCCTTAATAAATAAAAATAACTTCAAGTCCCCACATTGTCTGCCCTTGCCAAGGTCATTTTGTTCATGTAGATTCCCTCATTCCCAGTAGATTATAATTGATTTTGGATTTTGATTTGTATTTGAAATCACTTACCGGCGCCTCCATCAAACCGCCGCCAAGACCAGCCAAGCATAAAGCCGCATACAAATGCTCCGTACGCGTTGAAAAGTGAAACATTAACCAGGCAGCCAGCATGGGCAGATTCACAAACTACAAAAAAGCCAACAACAAAACGATCAACATAATTGCATAATATAATCAACAAACAAACAAAAAAGATGAAAAAGGTAAAAAAAAAAAAAAAAAAAATAAAGAGTCACGCGGATCATTTCCAGTTCAGTGTGTCAATGTTGCATGTGGCGGAAGATGGATGGATTACAGATGATTGCGGTTAAGTGCACACACATGCAACACCCAGACACACACACTCACTAGTACTTATGTACACACCTGCATAGCCCTCCGTTTGCCCAGAGGCTGGGTAAACAAACCAGAGAAGAGACAGCCCAATGGCACGCAAATCAAATTTATCGAACCTATCAAAACGGCAAATTATTAAGTAGAGATTGTCAATCCCGTGATAGTTGTGAGTATATTGTGGTTTCAACTTACTAAACCAGGATATTTCATCTTTGTTAAGAACTATGTCGCTTTCGGGGTCGCTGCGTCCTTCACCACCTTGAATAGCTGGTATCACAATTGTTGGGAAACCCAAAGTCATGCCATAGCCTTGATTTGGAAATTTAAATTCAATTAAAAAAATGTGCTCAAAGTTTTACAAATTCTACAATTTGTATTAAGAACTTGAGAATGAAATTAGTATACAAAAATATAAAATTGTCTTCGATCAAATTAATATTAATAAGTTGATTACAAAGGCTTTGTACGCAATTATTTTTTATGTGTTTCCAAATTCGTTATGCTTTTTAATAAACTACTTTCATTCCAAGTTTTAATTATATATATAATTTTTCTATTAGATGCTACGAGTATTTACCGAAAAGCAATATGTTCTTAATACTAACAGCTAAAAACTGTGGTAAAGCCCGACGAAAATTGCTAACTTCCACATCATTCACGATCGCCGAAGTGCGACGATTAATATTATTATTGTTATGCCCATTTAGCATGAACAAAGGACGATCGTTCACAGATCTGGAAACAATTTATAATAAAATTTAATTTAATTCCAATTAACTTAACACTTTGCTTTTATAATATATTTATGGGCCATTGTTAATTTTTACCCATTTTTTTCAGCAACTGTTGTTGTTGTTGTTGTCGTTGCCTTGCCATTGCCATTGCCATTCAACATTGTGGCATATGCAGCACTCGCTGCACTTGCACTCAGCGTGTTTCACTACTTTAGGCGTTAAAAGTGTTTGTTCAAGTGTTTTCAAGTCAAGATGTTTGTAATTTGTTTAACGATTTCACTGGCTGCTGCTAATGCTTCTGATTTGGCTAAGTATCAATTTGATTTTCATTATAATTATTCATTGTTAACACCTGACTTTGACTGTGGGTGCAAGCAAATAGAAGAAGATAAGTACATTGAATTAGATTCACAATACATCAAACAGCATGCCGAGATGAGACCACCAATTTTTGACAAAAGACCTACCATTCTAGTTCTAAATATTAAAGTACACTAATATTCTTATTATTCAGCAAATTGTCTCTAAACCCTTGGCGGATATTTCAACTAGAAACTAAAGCCATCTTCATGTTAAAAACGACAGTATAAGCCTGCATTGTCTTTATGTAACTTTTACAATATCTCTACTCTCTAATATACTTTTGCAATTTATTGCCAACAGGTACAATATTTTTGGTAAAGCTGAAATTAAGTAGGGTCCGTCCCTTTGACTGGTTGTGTTCAAAATTCAAAAAACCTCGTCTTGCTGCTTTCTTTGAAAGTCTTTTCCCATTATTCAAGCTTGTTTATTATTCGATTGGGATCGTTCAGTTGAAGTTTAATTATTATTTATTTGTATTTTGTTTGTGGTTGACACAAATTAATGTTACGTGTTTATATGTGCGAATTGTATTTTATTTACATATATACATATTTAAAATTCTTTCTCTTTTCAAAAAAGGGTTGAAAAGTTATTAAATTAAATAGAGTTTATAAAAATTTGAATTTATTTTAGTGCGTCAGCTGACTGTTTATTTAAAACCAGTTAATATATGTATGCATATATATACATATACATTTTTTTTGTTTCGATACGTAGGGCATTTCAAGTTTAAAAAGCCAACAAATTGGAGCTTGATTATTGATGGGTTAACACTTAAACCAGTTTCCATTGATTTTCATTAGGCTCTTGGCTCTTGAAAATTTGGTTGAATTTCACTGAATTATTCGCGAACTGTATAAAACGCCGCACTTTAGCTAACTGACACCTTACTCTCACTCTTCGGACGGGATGCTCAACACCTTTCACAACTTCTTGCGGCAATAAATATTAATTATGTTTATTTTGTCGATTTTTTGTTTTTCTGTTGATTTTATTTTATATTTTTTCGTGTACCAGGTTTCAGATAAACACCATTTTTTTTAAAGATATTTTGTTGTTTTTCTCTCTCCCGCGATTTCCTCTTTTTTTGCTAAATAGAAAACTGGTTTCTGACTTTCTCAATAATTTTAAGAATGCCATTTACGATTAGCTTACACTTCTAGAGAAAGATTTACATATTAGTGGAGGGAGAAGGCTACACATCTACAGCTACCCCCAACCTGTATCCTAATCCTACATCAAAACTGGGTTAAAAGATTGTCATCGGTAACGGTGGATTGCGTGCCGGGACCGTTGGCCAGTTTGGAATAAATGTTCTCAAAGTGGTAATGTTGAGTCACAGAATTATTTAATTAAATTTTCAACTTCTCCACTTCACTGAGCTGAGCAACATTAGTTTTCCAATTTTCCGTTAGGTTAAACAATTTTACTATACGCGTATTTTACATTTCACTTGATGCGTTTCCTAGTTTACAGTTACTTTTTCTTGTTGCTTGCGTTGCTTTTTAACCTGTGCCTGTTGCACGTCAAATACAAACTGAACGAACTGAAACTGAACCGTTAAAACTTGGAGCCCAGCTTACAGAAGCGTCGATGGGGCTCTGTCGCTGTCGACGTCGATGTACTTGTTGGCGTCGGCGGAACCAGAAGCAAAAAAACAGCTACAGTCGATACGACACAAAACTCTCATTAGGCCAATGCTTATTGCATTGTACTAGCGTTGCTGTTGTTGCAAATGTCAAACGTGGCAACAACAAAACATTTGGTAATAACAATGCTTAGCCCATTTTTTTTTAGCAGTAAGAACGCAGCCAACAATAAAAACAAAAATGGAATTTGTTAAGACATACAAATTCTTTTCGAAATGACAATTGATAAACGAAATTAATAACGCGACAAAATTATAATGCAAGTTGTTCTGAATTTGCAAACCTATAAGAAATTTAGGAAATTAAAAATTAGCTAACTTTGAGGGTGGAGAAGTGTTAGTACGTTTGCTAGTGATATATAGGAACTTACAAAAGTTTTGAATAAGCTATAATATTTTGAAAGTTAGTGTTTTTAAGGGTAGTTCAACAGATTGTAGAGTCGCAATTGAGAACATCCCAAATAGCAATAACCATTTGTCAACAAGATGTACAAAAAAAATTGTAAACCGGTTATTTGTTTTCTTTATACTCTTGCGAAAAGAGTATAAACAACTTGGCCAGAAATACATAATGCAAAGACAGTATGTGTTTGTAAATCATACATATATTCCTGATCGGGAAGGCGAGCAGAGTTAATATTACCAAAGCAATATGTATATTTGGAAAGTCATCGGTCTCTGACCCTATTTAAATATATATTTTACTACTGATATTACGATTTATGGAGTACTGACAGTGTCAGTGTTATGGTTTTCATAGTAGTAATCAATTTATACTACAAATATTATAGTATTAAGATTAATCTAATTAAGCTTTAGATACCTAGGTCAGAACAGTGTTTTACAGGTAAATTATAAATTTTAAACGAAATTGGATAACTCTTTCCATTAGAATAATATGTTTAAATGCGAATTTGTTAGTGTATGAAAACCAGTGAAGCGAGACAAGTCGGCTAGTTTTAATTTGTCTACTCTTTGTAAATCCAAACTGAATCACTTGAGCGGATATTACACTGTAAATTCTAAATTGTAATTTGTTGTATTCGTATATTAATGGTTTAACAAAGCTGACGACTTCACAAATAGTAAGTAAAAAAAAAAAGAATGTGAATGCTATAATAAATGCAATAGACCTAGTTACAGATTGAGTTCACATTGCAGGGGTATAGAAAACATAAAGAAAAAGAGATAGGATAAGTGAGTTGGGCGCATAGAATATAAACAAATTATTCCATATTAAACAAATTAAATAAAAATAAAATAAAAGGTAAGCAATTTAACAATACAAAACTTTTGTTTTACTCCTTCGCTTTAATCTCGAAATTCGATATGATATAAAATTTCCTAATTTTTTTTGTCGTGAAGTCAGTCTTAATTATTTAATTAATTGGATATAAACAATTTTTTTATATTTTGTGCGATTATCCAAAATTCCATGAAAGTTGCTGACAAAATTAAGAGGAATGCTCCATATAATTGCCAACAACATATCTTCTGACTCATTTTCACATATTTGTAATAAAAATTACGAGAATTAAGCAATTTGTTTGGTTAAAATGGAACTAAAAAAAAACTTCACGCTAATGTCAGTTAACAAGGCAAATAGACCAGATAAGTATTGGGTGTGAAATAATAATTGAGAATGTAATTATAAAGGCATATATGTTCCTAGGCATGGGTCGCAATTTCAGTTCGATGAACTTGTCTCAAAATGATAAGATTTTCAAAATACTCAGCAATGGCTTATCGTCATTTTTAAAACCAATTTGACCGATGCGAGTCTTTGTTCCCGCTAGCAGAAATCGGCAGTTTCAGAATGTGTTTCAATTGCAGCAAAAATGTGTTTGAAAAAACAAGTTTCCGTTACAAAGCTCATACAATATTTCCGCTCGTCGCTTGCATACCAATCGAAGGTCATGGGATACATAACACATTTTTGTATTGAAATTAAACGTTTTAGTTGCAATTGTTGGTGTTGTTGCTTTTCCATCACACGTGATCATTGTCGTCGGCAGTGATTTATGTTTGTTGTAAACTTTTTCCCTTAATTGCAGCAAGTGTCAGTCATTTTTCACTTTACAAACATTTTCTCAGTTGAACCCACAATTAACGGAAATGCTGAATTTAAATAATTTAAATTATCAGGCGATTATATAAGTGGAAAATCAACGCAACTCACGCACACTGACTTTATTTGTTTTTTTTTTTGTTGTTATCAATATTTTTAATATTTTCTTACATTCCAGGAATTTGGCGACTTATATTGCGGCGCAACCTAGCCTCAGCCATGTTTCCACTATTATAATGATTTTTCCTTCCACGACTAATCAACTTAATCCATGCGGTGATCTTGATTTCTGTCAGTTAACTGAAAATTGTATCTGAATTTTTTTTACTATGAATTTCTTATACACAGTCCAAAAACCGTAAAACGTACCAATAAAACTTTGTTTAACAAATTAGCTTCCTTCTGCTAATTGTCTAGATCAATATGGGCTCAGACGTATGAAGTAGGATGTGGCCTGTGCTTGGCACAAAAGAGTCTCTTTTTCCAAGAAGCAATAATTTTCTTAATTATTTGAAGTTTCATTGAATTATATTATTTAGATGAAAAGTATTCTAAGGTATATATTCCTAATTTTGATTTTGAAATAAGCGGTAAAAATTATGGTATCGATAACTTAGGGATGGACAAAGTACGGTCCGATTTTTTATTATCATGTTCCCATCTCCAATAATTTCCATATGTTCCGTTTGCCGCGTTTTCTTAGTATGTAGGAAATAACCAGAATTTACTATTTATTAAAAATTCCACTTGCAGACGTAGTCAATTTTGCGCGAAACCTAAGCAAAATGCCCACTCCACCGAAGCGCTCGACACCCCCACGAATCGGCACCCACAATGGCACTTTTCATTGCGATGAAGTCGTGGCCTGCTTTATGCTCCAACAGTTACCCGAATATGAAAATGCTGAAATCTTTCGCAGTCGCGATGATAAAGCATTGAGGGAGACCTGCGATATAATTGTGGATGTGGGTGGGGAGTATGATCATGAAAAGAAGTGGTACGACCACCATCAGAAACCCTTTCAAGAAACTTTCAACAGTCTACATCCGGATGTTGGTAGCAGTTTTGACATAAGGTAAGGTACACATAATTATACATATATCGTAGTTCTAATTCCAAACGGATTTCAGACTTAGCAGCGCTGGCCTTGTTTATAGCCACTATGGAAAGCGAGTGATCCAACGCATTTTAGAAAAGGAACGTCAAGTGCAATTATCGCCGAGCAATCTTCAATTGGCCTTTGTACAAATTTATAGAAACTTCATATCCGAATTGGACGCCATTGACAATGGAGTGCAGATGTTTGAGGGCGGCGAGCCACGCTATAAGATCTCCACTCACCTTTCTGCACGAATTGGCCGTTTGAATCCGTCGTGGCAGGAGAAAGGCGTTGATGAAGAGCAACGTTTTAAACAAGCCATGGCTGCAGCTGGTAAAGAATTTGTCCAGGATGTTTTGGAAGTCTGTTGTTCTTGGCTGGCAGCCCGAGACTACGTTCGAGAGGCGTTGGAGAAGGCCAAAAGTGTTTATCCAAGTGGAGAGGTCCTCTTGCTAAGCACTTTCTGTCCATGGAAGGCTCATTTGGCTGATCTTGAGAAGGAATATCATGTAGAGGGCCAGCCCAAATTAGTGATATTCAACGACGGTCAAAGTTGGCGAGTGGCTGGGGTTCCTGTGAACCCGAGTAGCTTTGTGGGACGTAAATTTCTGCCCTCTGATTGGCGTGGTCTTCGCGATGATGAACTAAGCGAAAAGGCTGGTATTAAAGATTTGGTATTTGTACATCATAGTGGATTCATAGGTGGAGCCAAAACAAAAGAGGCAGCCTTGGCCATGGCCAAGAAGAGCATTGAGTGGCCAGAGGAAGCGCAATAAATTGAGACCGGAAAGTTCTAACTTAATCATTTTGTATGTTTCGCACCCGTTTATTCGTAGTTCCTATTAAGAAAGAGATTTTTTAATTATAAAAATTAACCGGAATTCATACAAGGAAAAAAATTGCTGGAAAAGACTTTTAAAAAAGGGTATATTTTTTATGTCCTGGTACCTGAACAAATTTTATTTGTATTTTTTCATATATCTGTTTACAATAACACCAAATGTGGCCTGCATCCTTCCTTCTGTTAGCATCGTCTTCATTTGCAACCGCATCTAATCCATGCGCGTCTTGAGCGATCTTTCCGTAATCTTATCCTTCTCGATCACATAAACAGTTGCACCCCAACCACTCATGGCATCTCGATCGAAGGCATTTACCATTGATTGGGAAATCACTTCAAATAGTTGAGTAGGGTCCAAGTCGGGACGCCACAGGGTCTCGCACATACCATACAACTGTTCCGCACACGTCCCAGCCACCACGAAATCATCTGGCTCGTTTGGGCAGCCAATTAGGTCCATGTTACAAATGAAAGGTTTCAGGGTCTTCGGATCGAGACCAGCTACCACTGGCTCAACGAAGTATGGTCCAAATCGGTGTTCGTAAAGGAAACTGGAAAGCATTGCCGAGAAGGGCTTTGGCGCCATCTCACGATTTTCACGCGTCTCGTACAGATTCTTGCGGAACGTAAGACGATCCCGGACCGTCAGTATGTCCGTCTGGAGTCCAGTTAATCCAAGGAACATGCGAGGAGCGATATGAAATACCTTCTTGAAATCTGTGGAAATCGTCTGGGCTTGAACACCAAAGCGATGATCGGTAGCTATGGCCACACAATCCTTGCCCCGCATGGCCACAACACACCCTCCGTTGTATGACAAAATTGACATCTTAGCTCCGTAATTAGTTAATTTTTACGTTAGAAAATATGAAATTTTGTTGCAGTAAATGAAACGCCGCTAGAGAAGATGACTTTTTGTTTCTCAGCCAAGCCTTGCCGGACTGTTTGTGGCAAAGCAGACCAAGGTGGCAATATTTCCAACTACTAGCAGTGTTGCAAACTTTTTATGGAAATATATAAATTACATATTACACAGATTTTCTTAAATTAAAAGAGGTTTTGCAATTTCGTTCCAAGACAATTGTTTCGGTCGTCAAAATTAAAATTTCGGGGCTAAAACTGCTAAGATTTCTTTAAAAAGGACTTAAATGTCCTGCTGAACTTCGCCACACGGTCGGCACTATTTTTAGAATTTTAAAATAGGGGTGAAACGACTAAAATAGCGTCGAAACGTCTAAAATAAGGGCAAAATGACTGAAATAGTGTAAAATACACAAATTTTGTTAAATTCTCGATATTTTTTCGCTAAAAAAAACTGAATGCTGCACGTGGAGCTAGTCGTATGTACAACTCTCCTTAATCTTTTTGTATAGACCGCTGTCAATCTACGTTGACAGCAGCAGAAACAACAACAACGAGGACAAAGTCAATCTATTCAGAGCGGCGCAGCTTGCACAACAATAAGAACAAAAGTGAGACGAAGCAAAAGGGCGTGAAAATGGCTGAGATGGTAGTGGAGGACCGCTCCACAGAGTCCAAACGATTCTTCTGCCACATGTGCAATGTGGAGATCAACATTCCAAATGCCGACTTTACGTGCCCCCTGTGCTCCAATGGATTTGTGGAGGAGCTGCCGGCAAATGCCGCTACACCCGCTGCACCGGCTCCAGCCGCAGAAGTTGCGTCGACGAGCAGCAGCAGCAGTTCGGGATCGGGAGGATCAGTATCATCTCAAGCCAATATGGAATCATTAAGGAATGATATTGTGTCGTTGTTAAGTATGAGAAATGTCCCAAATTTGGAGATAACCATCGAACCAAATCGACGGCACGGTAACGTTTTGCATTTGGGTGGCTTAGGTGGACCATCGGGTAGCCAACCTGGTGCTCTAATGGCTGGAAGGCGTGCTCGTCCGGCAAATCTGGATCGATTGGACAACGTTTTGTTTGATTTTCTGCAAAGTTTGCCGTTGGCTGGCGCCACTGCGGAGATTGTAACTGGTCCTGGTGGTGGCAACGGCGGCAATTCTCACATGTTCTTCATGGGTAATCCGGGAGACTATGCTTGGGGTCGCGAAGGACTTGATACGATTGTAACGCAAATGCTCAATCAAATGGAGACATCGGGTCCGCCGCCACTTTCTGCTCAACGCATTCAGGAAATACCAAATGTCCAAATTAGTCGCGACGAGGTTGACAAGAAAATGCAGTGCTCCATCTGCTGGGATGACTTCAAACTTGACGAAACTGTACGGAAATTGCCCTGCTCGCATCTGTATCATGAAAATTGTATTGTGCCATGGTTGAATTTGCACAGCACGTGCCCCATTTGCCGGAAATCTCTGGCCACCGCAGACGGCAGCGATGGCAGCGGCAGCAACGATGAAAATGAAGAAGAGAACTTTTACATGGATGGCGGCAGCGGTAGTGGCAGCAACTCCACAACGGCAACTGACACTACGGCCAACAACACCAGCAATTCACATCAGAGTCCAGCTAATCCCGCCCAGCAACAGCAGCAGCCATCGTCGCGAAATAACGTTTTCACCTTTGATGATGACAATATGTTTCTCGACTAAGAGTGCATTAAAACGATATTTTCCCTTAAATACAATATATAAAATATTTAAATATATATATATATATTAAAAATATATATAAGTTTATATATGTATGCGTACATATATACATATATAGATCTATATAGTTTCTCTCACGCTTAATTTTGTTAATGTTTCAAACAATATATACATAATAACAGTAATAATAATAATAGCGACGGTAAATCGGACGTAATTCTGTCAGTGAAGTTACGAGATTTTTTACATACATACATAAAATTGTATTTCTTACATTAGATATTTATACATACAATATATATATTTATTTATATGCATTGTATTGTACATAGGTACCATATATAGTAAAGCTCTAACCCATTCAAAAATCGATAAATTAAATTGCAACAATTATAAATAATATGACTTAAGTACACACACATGTAATGCTGTTGTCTGTGGCATAATTCAAAACCACATGAAATCTTTAAATAAACGAATTGTAACGATTTTTCCTCATTTTTATTATCATAATAAGAAACTGAATAACAAGATGGAAAGTTCCAGGCACTTAAGGTGGCAACACTTCTAAGAATACAAATAAATAAACAAATATATATGGATCATAACAAACTTTTTCAACATAAGCATTTGTTAGTTTATACAAAGTCCACGACGAAGCTCAAATACTTTTAACAGAAAGAGCATTCGAGAAATCAAGTGCAACTACGCGTGCCATCTCTAAGAACCAGCTGAGTCAGGCAATGAAGTGGCAACGCTTAAGCACAATTTAAATTGTTTATTTGAACGGCAAAACAGCAAAACTTTTAGAAGCCAATGCACAAAGAAGACTTTGGTTAAACACTATTTAGAGTACATTGATTACCTTCACCATTTATCATGTCCTGTGAAGACCCAGAAGAATTTGTGGTGCTGACTGAGGTGGTAAGTAATTGGGAAAAACAAAACTAAATGGCTATTAAAAATTAAATTTAATTGGTTTTGTTAAGGTGCGTGAGAAATATGTATGCTATTTGAAACGCCAGCTGCAGGAGAATGTATCTGCTTGGGCAGCAAAGTCTAGAAATCATCATAAGCCCACTGCCTGGGCCCAAATATCTCAAACTTTGGACCAACTGGAGGATAGGGCAGCAAGAGGATCCATGTCGGCTCGTATTTATCAAAGGCACATGGTCAAAATGGTATAACTGATACATAATTGCGGTTTATTGAAAGAAATCTATCTAAGATAACAATAATATTCGTCGGTACAGATAGCAGTGGTTAGACGGAACACACAGGAGTCGCGACTGGCCCATGTTCTATTTGAGAATATGCAAATCCAGCAAAATGAAGCCAACACCGAAGCAGAATCAGAAGGTACTCCACATGGTAGCTTTGTCGACAAGTCTACACAAACTGAACCCCAGAATATTAATGGAAACCATGACGATAATTATACCAGTTACGAGCTTTGGCAGAAAATCGATTTGTTTCAGGCCAGTCTTGAAAAATCAGAGAATCATCGTAGTGGTAGTCGCTGTGGTAGTAGAAGTAAAAGCCCTACCGGCGAGCAACAAATGTCGGAAAAGGAAGACGATGCTGTAGCCCAAGAGTTGGCCATGCTGTTTGGCCATGAGCCCACAGATTTGAATGAAATTTTTGGCATTGAAACATCAGCTACCGTCACAGATGATCCACAAGTGTGTGCCCTTTTAAAGGAAATTGACCAGGCAGAGCTACCGCATCAGAACAAAAAGCACTCACCGACTCCAACTCCTCCGCCTCTGCAAGATCATCATCATTATCAAATGAATGATTTGCATAACAGTCGCTGGCCATGTGAACTTTATGCCCAACGTCGCCGCCTCAATGCCTGTCTTATACGGATCCTCGAGGAAGATTGGCGCATTGAATCCTCACTTAGAGAGAAGTTTCATCTGCTCTTTGGCGAGGATAGTGATGATGAGTTTGCCACACAAATCACAAGTCCATCGATTGATCTTGTCGATGAAGTTCTGCTAGCTAGCTGCATTTTACGCGTTCGTCCTTGGATTGTGCACTTTTTGATGTCTCCATTGCAAGATGGTTTAATTGGCAACCGTTTCCTATTCAAAAAATTAGCCAAAAAATTGGCACATCTCATCGTAATGGCCAATCCGTATGCTTCCGAGGACCAAGTCAAAGAAACTGTGGAAGATTTATTCTGCGTGAAGCCTCGAGGCATACAAAATTCTTATGATCTGAATAATTTACCGAGTCTAAATGTGGACAAAAATCTGAAATATGATGAAATTGATTTGTAATAAATATAAAAAATCAAAAAATTATCGAATTCAGTATTGGTTTGAAATATGATCTCGTATTAAAAGTATCAATTAAAAACCGAATCAAACTGATCAAGTATATAAAAATTGAATAAAATAACATAATTTAAGAACATTATGATACAGGATATTAATGAAGTAAACTCTAAACTAACTCCTTCTAAGTTGCACAAAAAACACTCGACAATTATTTTTCGATTTTGTGTGGTTTTTTTTTTTTTTTTGTTTTGTTTTGTTTTTAATTATAATTAATTCAATGATTACAATAATTTTTTCTTTCCTTTTGCTGCGCATTGCTCTCTTTTTTTCTTTCCCAAATTCTGTTGCTCCTGTTTTTTTTTTTAATTATATAAATTTTAATATATTTAATAAACGATACATATAATATAGTTTTCTTTTTGTTGTTTTGTTTTTGACGAAATTGCTGCTGCTGCTGCGGAGGTGGCGGCGACATTAGAGCTAAGGCTATAGATGATCAGTCTCGAATCTTTGGATTCGAGATACGTTCCAGAGCCGAAGCTTTTCCTACTATGGTTGTTGTTTTTGTTGGTTTGTTGTTGTTGTTGCTGGTGGTGGTAGTGGTGATAGAATCATGTTGGTTGGGGCTGCTGCAGCTACATACATTTTATTCTCTTTTTTGAGAGGGGTATTATTGATCTGATCTCGCATCCATTATCTGAGGCACTACCTAGTGTCGGGTATTTGATTTGTGTTTGCTGTTGCCGCATTTGCATTTTGTTGTTGTTTATATTTTTGCTGGGACGCCGATTGCTGCTGCTGTTGTTGTTGCTGTTGCAGCTGAGAGCCACTGCCCGTGGCAGTTTGCTCGACTGGCGGTAGGCGGCCGCGCCTTTCGATGCCTCTGTCAGCTGTTGGCTTACTGCCAGTCATACCAACCCCCCCTCCACTGGCTCCGGATACCGTTCCTGCTGTTGGTGGTGATGCTGTTGAGACTCCTCCACCACCTACACCTCCGCCCCCACCACCGCTTGTCTGTGTGGTGGTGGTTGTTGAATTGTTCGCCTTTTTGTTTTTATAGCGATACTCATCACAAACAACAAAATCCTCTGGGGAGGTCTGTTGCATCTGATTCACCTGTCGCACCATCGCTGGCTGCTGCTGTTGCTCAGGTTCGTTTGCATTATTGTTGAGCAGCGTATCCTCTTCCTCCTGCTGTTGCTTTTGCTGTTTTTGCTCTTTATTTACATTATCACTCTTGGCCAAATTACCGCTATCATCATCTGAGTCCGCGTTCAAGTCCAAAGCCTCTGCGCAGAGCATAGAGAGCAGCAATGTCTCCGCAAACATGGAGCTAAAAAAAGAGAATAATAAAACATTCATTTTCAAATACATAGAAGAAACTATAAAAATCCTCCTATGTATGTTTATATTTATGCAGATATACTATACTAACCAATTAGCCCTTTTGCGTTCCACATTCGCCCATTCGGCATCCGTCAATGTGGGCTGCATAAATTGGGCCAACAGCAAAGCCTCGCCAGCTGCTGAAACGGGAGCACCAGCAGCACCAACTGCCTGGCCATTGACACCTACAGCACCAACTGCTCCATTGGCTGAGCCACTACCAACGCCTACGCCTACACCCACACTTATACCCAAGGCATTGTTTGAGCTGCTACCAGAGCCGATTGCCTGCAAGGATTGATACATTTAGAAAAAACAGATTTGTGAGATGAAATGTTAGATTCAACTACTTCTCGTGCATTGAGGCTATTGGCGGCCAGACTCGACTGTGTCTGCTGATGATTAGTGGCCGATGTCGAGAAGCTTGCTGTCACTGGCCATTCGGTTGTGCGCAGATTGGGAGGTGCAGTTATACCACCGCTTCCACCACCACTGCTTCCGCTACCGCTACCAACTGCGCCACTGCCACCGCCACTGCCTCCGCCGCCATTACCGCTGATCACCTCCGACATGGCTGCATTCGAATTCGATGTTGAGACTATAGGATGCGCGCGTCTTGGCAAACGATCGATTTGGCGTGATGCCTAAAATAATGCAAGAGCCAAAACGTAGAAGAAACACACAAAACAAAACAAAAACAAAATATAAAGACATTAAAATTTTCCTTATATATACGTTATAGGTATATATATATATATATATATATATGTGTATATGTATACATCACCCTCCATCTCTCTTTCTCTCGCTCTCTGCGACCTTACCGTGGCCTGTTGTCTATCCAATTGCATTTGCATCTGCAGTTGCTGCAATTGCGATGTCGGTGGACCACCACGTCTAACCCCGGACAGCTGTGAGAGTAATTCCGCAATGGGATCAACCGATTCGCGGCCCGATGGCGATAGGGCTGAGAGACCGCTCGATGAGCTAAAGTGCATATTGGAGCGACGCGTGCGCGGCCCCCCGAGGGTACGGCCAGGAATGCGACGCACTCCACCACCATGACGAATGGCAGATGGCTCGTCGTATTGTCTAAAGGTTAAGGCATACCAAAATCAAAAATGGAACGTATATGTTTTCAGATCAAATTTACGATCTTTTGTTAGTAAAGTATTTTTAAAACTAACTGAGAATGTTAAAAATAGCCAGGAAAGTTTAAAAATAACTTACAAATGAAGAAAATATGACTATACGATATTAATAAAAATCTTGAAGAAAAAAACCAAAAAACCATTATCCATATCCATATCCATTCAAAAAACAAACTATTTTATGTTATGCTTAGCCTTAAAATAAATAGAATCTATTAAAATAAGCTAGGAGTGTTAAACTAATGATAGAATTTGTTTTGAAATTAGTGTGTTTTTGTTGTCTTGTTTATGTGCAAAAGGATATCAAAAAGGATATTAACTCTCGTGGTCCTTGCCGATGCTCCAATGTTAGATGACCAGCAAAATCATCTGTGACTAGATTCGGCTCACCGCCTGGTAGACCGGCACACACCGGACATACCACCTCCAGACTGGTCTCCGTATGCTCTGCGGAAACATGCTCTAGCAATGTTACATCACTGAAGCCCATCTTTTTGCAATAAGGACACGTGAAACTTTGCGGTTGATCCGATGTTAGCATCTCGCCGCCAAAATATAATTCAATATCGGAACGGGTAAGAATGCATTGCATTGGATGCTCAACCAGATGGCGAGTGGAGGTGACGCCATCCTCATAGCAATCGGCACATAGATCATAATCGTAGCAAATTAAACACTTATAACGGCGCCCATTGAAATTACTTTTAAGACATGAATCGCAGCTGACACCTATATAGAAAGATTGGAAAAAAATCAATCTGAATTAAAAATTTTGCTTGATTTGGTAGATGTTCATATTCCTATTCAGGTCTCGTTTTCGAATCGTTTTAAAAAGTAAACGGACTTTATTTCTCTCATTTTCGAATGGAATGTCTATCGGTTTGCTTGTCGAAACGTTTTCCTCTTAAAAACTATTTCGAGCATCAATTTTACATATATCGCTTATAATAATGTCTTTATAAGCAATTCGTAGCAAAAAGAAAAAATTCAATTGTTATTCCTAGAACATATTCCAATTCCGATTTCGACAAGTTTTTTCGGAAACGAGAACCTTGCTTTATCGGACAACTAATTCTAAACCAGATGTTAAATTTGGTTTAATCGGATAGAACGTTTTAAAAAAAGAACAGTTAATTTTGAAGAAAACTTATAATTTATTCAATTATTGATATTTCATTTAATCAAATTGGATGACTAAAAAAATTGGATCTAGAAATGCTATATATGTATGTATGTATATTATTACCTTCATGACGACTCATTATTTAGCAGCGGCGGCGGCGGCAAGTTCTACACGTCGTACAATCGTTAAGGACGCGTTCCGTCCTTTCCTCTTTCCCTTCCCGCTGCTCTGACGCAAAGTGTCAGGAGGAGACGATACCTTTTCGCTGAATTTGTTGCTGTTTCCCAATTATTTTTGTTTCTCTTGTGTCCTATGTCTGTTTACGATGAGGTGAAAGAGGAGATTATGATGGAGGGTGGTGGTTGGCCCAGTTTTCTTTTCTATTTTTCTTTTGTTTGTTATTTTCTATTTCTCGTCACAGGATAGCAGCTGGAAGAAGAATTAAAAACACTTTTGTTGCAATTGCGTTGCTGGTGGACGGAGAAAAACAAGGAAAATTGTTGGCGAATACGACGGAGATGACGCCCGGGCAGGCACACGGGCTACCTAGACATTGTAAGTCTCAATCTGTTTTTTTTTGTGTTCTCCTCTTCTCTTTTCTTTTGCACATACACTCTCTCTCTCTCTCTCTCTGCTTATTTTCTTTTCGCTCGTGCTCTTTCACTGACGATTCGCTTACGATTACGGTTCTTTTTGCATTTCGTTTACCGAAAAATCAACAGAAAACAGAAATGCAAAATGAAAAAAAATCAAATTGTCTTTCCTTCGCTCCCCCGCACAGCTTACTTTCCCCTTCTGCCATTCCTGGCCCCTGGGTCACCCACAAGCTGCTTGAGCAAATGAAATGAAATTATTCAATACAATCGAGCGCGAGCTATCGAAAAACCAAAGACAGACACACACATTTACACTCACGCACACATTACACACACTTTTGGGGGTAATTGGAATTGCAATTGTTGCCTTTTCCTTTCAGCTTTTGTTGTCTGCCATTTTTTCAAGTTAAGTTCCACATTTATTTTTAACTTTTTCGTTTCGCGAAAAATTTTCATCAACTCATTCGACGATGTCGTGGGCTTTTTTTTTTTTGCTATTGCCTCCCCCTGAACACCCCGCTGAAGAAGTGCCATTAGAGGCCTAGTGTGGCCATACTTATCCCCAAACGTACTCAAGAGTATTCAAAGCACTGTAATATAACCTTTTCCAGCTAAACAACAACACTATAATTGTTTATAAGCAATTGAACAAAATCTGCACAGCACAAGGACTTTTTTATTAATCATGCTTTCAGCATTTTCGCGAATTACGCTTTTTCTGCCCGGCGATCTGGCAACTTTGTAAATATTTTACAGTGCAGCTGTGAGAAGGAAAATAACAGTGGGCTTATTCATCGAATGGGAATGCTTTTACTTTTTTTGCGTTTTCGTCTGCATGTTTATTTATTGGCGCGCATTCTAGTACATTCATCAATCTATATATATTCACATCTGCCTATATACGTATAATGTATAATACGCAGTTAAAGATCACACTTAAATCTTTTGTTCACCGCGTATTTCCATTGTCTTCCCTTTTCGCGATGCTATGATGCTGCACTGTTAGTGATGTTTTGGTTGCAATTTTGGGTTTAGTAGTTTTATTGGATTTGAATTTATTTGTTGAGACATACTTTAGATTGCATGCACTATAAACTACTTCTCGTGTTTATTTTAACCAACCGTGGCACTGCAAATATGAATAAAACAGAAAATAACTTTATTTCTAAAGAGTGCGAAAAGCTCGCTCCTAGCTGGCGCTGTCCGCTGCCGATAAACTCTCTGGGTAATCGACCGTCATTGTTTTTATCGGTACGACACCCTGGAACCCAAACATGTTTCTCCACCCCTGAAAGAATTGTTTTTATCTTTACAAATTTTATTTATTTCTTAATCTTCTAGTTTTTCCGGCGGAGGTCCGCATGGTTGGAGCATACGTTCCATCAAATTAAAGCGTACACGAGCCTTAGATTCGTTCTCTGCTATGGCAAAGTAATTGAGGATGTCATAGTGACCCATATAGCTTGCAAGAGAGTCGCGGTGCTGATTGGTTAGCCATTCGTATTTGGTAGTATCCGCATGTCCAGTTCCAATGTATTTGCTCTGCAGATGCTCCAACTGACTGTGGATATTGTAACGTTCACCCATTGTTGATTAATCAATAAGAGTATACACGAAATAGCAGAAGTGCGAAACTGTGGTAGGCGGTGTTGATTTTTTTGTTTATTATTACCAGGGCTGCTACAGATTAATATTGAGGTTACTTCGATATTTCAAGAATATCGATAAATATCGATATTCTTGTATCATGGTTTGAATGTTTACGCAACTTTTGAATTCTCGTTTTTCCAATTAGTTCAATGAACTTGTCTCTTTTTTAGTTAAACAATTCCAAAAGGATAAAAAAACCATCTGATCGGCAAGATTTTATTTATTGTGCATACTCAACCTTTAGTTTCTTTTGCAAATATGTTATCAACTTCTTTCATGTATCGGATTAAAGATAAGTGATAAGGGACTTATCTATGAAACAGCACTTGATAACATTTCACTTTTATTTCTTGGTTTCCAAATGCTGTTCCTTTTCCCATAATTGGGAAATACTAACACTTTCTAGGCATCCCGTCCAAGAGATAATTGTTCGATATGGGTATCCATTCAGTCGACGTATAATTTGAGCATTAATGGGTTTACCATGGAGAGCGTTCTTAAGGCGACCCCTTAAGTGATCCAACACCATTTGGCCACGAGTATGTTCTCCACTTAATTCCACAGTCGCATAATAATCCCTTTGATCTGCTATCATTTGCTTGGGAAAAAGATATGCTGCCGTAAGTAGGGCATCCGGTGAGATCCATTTATCAAAACCACGGGGAATTAGCATTTCTTTTTCAGTGGCATTTAAAAGTCGAATGAATGGAGAGTTTACCGCTCCGAGGACATTAAAACGCCAGTCCAGTGACAGACCAAAGTCTCCATCAATGCATGGTTCCCAGGGCAATATCACAGCTGGTTTCTTGAGTCGCTCTAAAACTATGTGAGCAGCTTCGGGATCGTACATAAAATTAAACTCTGCACTTTTGGTGATGTTGCCTTTGCCAAAAATATTACCCCCCATGATGTAGACACTGCGTAGTTTATCCAGAAATTTATCCCCATAGAGATTGATGCAGTTCGCAAAATTTGTGAGAGGACCACAGAGAATAAAATCCACTTTCCCTTCATAATGGCAAGCTAGCCGGTACATGGCATTCACTGCATGTTCCTGTAACAGTAATTTGGTCTCGTCTACCACCGGATAGTTGCCTACGTCTGCCAAACCATCAAGGCCATGAAAATGGGATTTAGGTATAAAGTTTCGTGGAATTATGGGCTCGGCGCAGCCCTTATAAACAGGCACCTATAAACAGGAAAAAAATATATAAATGCCTAATATAACACACCCTGTTTTGCGTTCCCCACTCACATCTAGACGATTCAATGTAGTCAGCACTCTGAATGCATTTAAAGTGGCATTATCTACATCCGTATTGCCTTGAACACAAGTCACAGCTGCCACTTTAAATTTTCCTTTTGATCCACTCTGATGGCTACTAAACTTTTCTGCTTTTAAGAGCATGGCCAAGCCCCATGCATCATCGGTTCCTATATCACAGTCATAGACCACGTAGCCATCATGACAACTTGACTCCATCGCTGCTCTTAGAAAAACTACAATCTTCTGATTTCAATAATACGGCATGGCATGATTATAAAGATAAGACTATCGCACCGAAAGTACAAACGAACATTTAGCGATTCAAAAAATTCCGCCAATATTACTTATCGATAATTCAGCTTGTTTTTAAGGGTGCTCAAAAGTTCCATCGTTATTATTACAATAAACAAACTGGAGGGAAACCAAAAAATGTGTGGAAGGACTTGTTTGTAAATATCTTTCCTAGAAAATTTACATAATTATTATAATAAACACATTGTTCGTTTTTGGCAGAACCCTGAATCCGGATGAAGTACTTTGTGCTTGTAAATATCCCAAGCAAAAGACATTTAAAAATACCAAATCGGAGGAAAATGTGAAGAAGGAACAAAATCCTGAACCGAAGGATCTGGAGTTGGATACACCCGAATGGCGCGCGGAATTCAATTTAGGACGACGCTATCATGCCTCCTATAATATAGCACCCACAGATATAACCCCCGTTTTGGTATCTGGAGCGCACTTCTCCGACGATGAAGATCAGAAATGCTCGCGTATTGTGATGCCCATGATGTGGGGCATGATTCCATTCTGGCACAAAGGTGATTACCGCAAACATGGTCTTACCACCAACAATTGTCGCCTGGAACATTTAATGGATTCGAAGCTGTATCGTGGCCCTTTTAAACGTGGCCAACGATGTGTGATCCTTTGTGAAGGATTCTATGAGTGGCAAACGTCAGGACCAGCCAAAAAGCCATCTGAAAGGGAAGCTTATTTGATTTATGTGCCGCAAGAAAGTGACGTTATCAAAATACACGATAAAACCTCATGGAAGCCAGAGAATGTTAAATTGTTGCGCATGGCTGGACTTTTTGATGTTTGGGAAGATGAAAGCGGAGATAAGATATATAGCTACAGTATTATAACCTTTAGCTCGAGTAAGATAATGTCCTGGATGCATTATCGCATGCCAGCGATAATGGAGACGGAGCAGCAAATGAATGTAAGTGGACGAAGCAGGACAAGATTGTCGACAGAGAAGAAAATTTACATAATTTTTTTTGTTTAAGGACTGGTTGGATTTTAAAAGAGTCAGCGATGCGGAGGCCTTGGCCACTCTACGTCCGGCTTCGTCATTGGCCTGGCATCGAGTCTCCAAGTTGGTCAACAACTCTCGCAATAAAAGCGAAGAATGCAACAAGCCCATCGAATTGGCTGCCAAACCAGTCAAACCCACCATGAACAAGACCATGCAGGCCTGGTTATATACGCGTAGAAAACGTGAGGATGAAATCAAAGCAGAGCAAAGCGACCCCAGTGATGGAGAGGATGCGGAGGACAAGGCTGTGAAACGTCGATCGTCACCGATCCATAGCCAGTCAAGTTCAGTAAAGCGGCCTCGATTCAGCGACTTTAAAAAGTCTGGCAGAAGCGGCGGTAGCAGTGATAGCAGTGAAGTTAAATAGGTTAATAGAAGGATCAAATATTAGTAGCTAATCGTTGATTATTAAGCCCTAGCAAAGGGTTTGTAACGCAGCTTAGAAAGTACCTCGGATAAAAATCCAGATTCTTCAGTTTTCAATATCCAAAACAGAATTTATGAAAGTTTACAGATGTTTCAATAATATGTATTATTAAGATTTGTAAAGTTATCACTTATAATTAAATTTGAAGTATTTTTTTCGAAGAATATTAAGTTTATTTTCAAAATTTGTTCTCATTTAACCAATTCTACAAAAAAGTTATCAGTTGTTCTGGCTTACATTATAAAAAAGGCTTATTAGCTATGAAAATTGTTTCGTTTCCCGTTTGCAATTTGTGCTTAATTAACTAATTTTTTTTTATTATTTCAACTTGAAAAATTGTATAAATGTGGAAATGTTAATTTATGCCTCAAATTCTAAATGATAAATAACTTTTGAGCTCTTTTTCTGTATAAATGATAAAGTGCTTATAAAGCTGAAACAAAAACCGTATTTTTTTCGGAGAAAAATGTAAAAGAAATTTGTGTCAATGCTAGGGTGGCCGACCTTGGAGACCATGAGGTGACTCAATTTATGAATTGTGCAAGTGCGGAAGGGAAGTGATTGAATATTAAAGAGAGCGAATTAACATAGAGTTTCTAGTATCTAAAACTACATGTATGTATATATCTATTTATATATATATATATATATATATATGCATGTATAAAAGTTGCAGTGAACTTTGTTATTTGCATAATGAGAAATTATAATGTTAAACTTCCTTCGTCATTTTAAAAGGCCGAAGTTGGAATACTCTACATAAAAGTGTATAAGCAATTGCAAACTCATGGAATCTTTAAAAATTTGCTGAAATTGATCTAAAATATACACACAAGACAGTAATAAAAGACAAATCAGACTATATAAATATTAAATTAATTGAAATATTACAACTTGTTTTCTCAAAACCCTTATTGTAGATTTTTAAAAGGGGTTCTCTGTATATATAATATATATTGATATGAAAGAAATCTAAGAAGTGGGAGGTAAATTAAAGAGCCATCGACTATCCATTATCTAACTGATAAATTTCTAGTCTTATGTAGAGTATTTAATTTTTGCTACGATTCCTCAAATTTTTAGCTGGTATATACTTTGTTGTTGGTTCTTTTGTTTTTCGTAATTTCGTTTCTTTTGTTGTATTTCTTTTCATTTTGCACTTTTGCGAATTAGCGGATTATGATGGAAAAAATGAAATAAAAGATATCAGAGGCATGTACGTGACTACCGTTTATAAACTTAAATGGCTATTTTATGAGATTACATGTTGTTTTTCCTTTCCATTTTGCAGTAGTTTTTTTTCGCATTTCTGAAATATTTCAACAATGTTCCAATAGATTGCACTTTGAGAGTAGAGTAGAAAGACAGAGAGAATATCGACGATGCAGAGGATCATGGGGATCGGTAGGAAGAGAAGCGCGATTGAATTGGGGACTATGATTGAATTGATTTACTCAAATTGTGTATTAAACATATTGATATTTAGATCCTCGAAGGTGGTTGGAGCACTGTGATCGAGCATTTGCAGCATATCGGAGAATTCCTGTCCCTGGCCCTGTTGGGGTTGCTGCCCGGGTACACCGGTAGCCGGTGCCGCATGTGGATGAGCATGCGGATGTGGATGGGCTGATGTGGGATGAGCTGGATGCGGATGTGGATGAGGATGAGGAGCACCCTGCCAGTCCCACATACCGGGAGCATTCGATGGCGGTGGTGGTGGAGCCGATGTTGTTGCTTGATATGGACCAGGCTGGCGTTGTTGTTGCTGCTGCTGTTGCGCATTGCCAGCACTTAGTTGGGTATAAGTAGGTCCGCTTGGTGAGCGATTTGGACTTGATTGTTGTTGATACTGATAGGTGGCTTCGGCAACGGGTTGCTGCTGCTGGGGACGCAAAGCTGCCCAGTTATTGGCCGGCACGGGCACCGGGGATGGCGATGAACCCGATTTGGGTATCTTGGCCAATGGTGAGGGGCCCCCGGCACTGCTATACGGTGAGTGAGTGGTATCATAGGAATAAACCACAGGCGGCTGGGCAGAACTTGGTCTCTGCTGCTGCTGCTGTTGTTGGGGTGTAGGAGCCTGCATGGCCAGCATTTGTGGATGATACATGGCCTCTTGGCTTGAACTCTCGCGACGAGTGTAATCCACTCCAGGATTCTGCACATATACATGTTCGGCACTCTGTACCGTTGCCTGCTGCTGCTGCTGCTCCGGTGTATGTCCCGGTCCACCCTGCTCCAAAGGTTGCCCATGCATAGTCTTACCGGAGCTATTTGTGCAGACAATGTACTCTACCTCATCGGTATAGGGATTGAGGAAGGCATACGCCTGTGTCCTTAGCCAAACATATTCCGAATTCTTAGCTCTAACTCTATACAAAAGTGAAAACATTTGTCCTTTCTGCTTGAGAACCTGATCAAATGACTCTTTCATATGACTTTGATCTTCGGGGTGAAAGAAATCGTAGCAAATCTTGCCGAGCAACTCAGTTGGGCCATAGCCCAATATATTGAGAACTCGCTGATCCACAAAAGTGAATTTCCCATCGACAGCATGACGAGTGATGAACTCACTCTGATTATTCGAACCACTCATATCATTGGCTGCCGTTGAAGTCACTTGCAATCTGCCAATGGCCACCAAGCAGCAATGCGAGGTCATATCATCGACATCGCGCTCCATATGCATATTGGGGAACATATCGGTTGGTGGCCAGTTTTTAATATAACCAGTGCAATGGACGACAGCGTAATTGGAACCATCACGCGACGGTCCAAGCGAGTTGCGTTGCTTTAGGCGATTCAAATGTCCCGACACCATGGAATCAGGATTTACATTGCCCACTCTCATCCGGCAAATGAAACCGCGCCGAGCGCCCATGCTTAAACGCATAGACGATTGATGTCCTTCCTTTTTCACTGTACCCGATTTTAGATCCAATATCCTGCCAGCATTCTGTGACTCCTGCGTGGACAGCTGCTCTCTTATCTTCTCGCGATCATCAGCATGTATGTGATCATACAAACTTGTGCCATACCACTCACTTTGGGTATAATTTAAAACGGGCGTCACAGAATCCGATACATAGATAACTCGTCCCGAATCGCAGGAGACAACAAATAGAAAGCCATCGGCTGCTTCCAATATTAAATGTTTCAATTCCTGATCGGTTAGAAATGATGGCTTATAGGTGCCATCGCTGCTTGTATTCCCAGTGCCTCGTAGTGCCTTCATGTGGGCCACTGCCATGCGCAAGATGGTCAATTTATCTGGTTTCCTGGCCAAAGCACTGCAAGTGGGCACCATATCGGACAATTCGGTTATATAGGCCGTCATTTTGTTTCGTCTTCGTCGCTCGATCTCACAATGATTCTCGCGACTAGCAAAACGCTCCTTGTCCTGTATGTTGGCATCGTCCATGTTTAGAATATTTAATTAGCTTTCGTTTCGTTTTGTGTATTTGGGTCGTCTCTGGAAAAAGAAAAAAAAAGTACGTAGTGTCGTGGGAGGGGTAAGGAGTGGGGGGCGATAAGTATTTCGTCTACGTTATGCGTTTGTGTGGGGTTTAAAAATAAGTTTCAATAACTTATTTTATCTTTGACATACTTTGCTTAAAAGTGGCCTTGTTTTCCACACATTTATGCACTTTTTTTGTACTTTAATATGGTTTTTCACTAGTTTAAAATCTTTTTCTTCCGCGAATTTTACGATAAAATCAAAAACTCTGTTTACTGCAGTGTGACCGTATCAACCACGCAGAAAATGCCAAAATCCGTGCTGGCACCAGTGCTGCAATTTTTAAATATCGATAGGCAACCCGAATCGATAAAAATTATTCTATCACTTATCGATCAGGCTCAATTTAAAATTATTTTTAAATTTTTAATTGCAAAGCTGGGGATTTTTGAAAATTTTTGGAAAATTTGTATGATTTTGGTCAAAAATCTTGTTTTCCCTAGGATGCATTTTAGACAATTTTCAACCGATGTCAGAATTTTGTATCTAACTCTTATTACATTTTTACATACTTTAAAATGCTATAAAAAGCTTCGTATTTTGAAAATAAAAAATGTTGACTTGGTTTTTGGAAATTTTTTTGCATACATTTTGGAATAGCTATCCAAAAATTTGTGGTCAAAATTTGAAATTTTCCTAAGGCTGTATTTAGTAGAATTTTCTACCGATTTTCAAAGTTTGGATGTAGTTTTTATGGAAATTTTGTCTACTTTAAAATGATATCAAAACTTTAAAAGATTGCAAAGTTGGAGATTTTTGAAAAAATTTTCAAAAGTTTCATGATCTTAGACAATTTTCAACAGATTTCAAAATTTAATAATAAACTTACATGGAAGGTTGAATCTTGAAATCTCCAAGCAATCGTTGAGCATAAAGATTCCATTTTTTTCACTCCCAATTCTATCTCGAATGTTTGATAAAATGTATAATAAAATTCTAGGATTTCTAAAACTGAACGTTTTAAGTCTTGTACTCAAACTTGTTAATGTCTTTGGGAAAACTATCAATGTGAAGCCGTCTAATAATCAATTATCGTTTATAAAGAAAAGCCAGGTGAACCACAATTTAGATATTCGTTATTCAGTGTTTTAATGGTAGTACAGCATTGCGTTTATGTCTTAGATAGATATATCAAATATAATTTCATAAAAACATTTTACATGTTCCATTTTCGTTTATTCATTCATAACTATATAAATTAGTTTCATTAGATTGCCTACAAGCTATCCAGTAACTTTTTCATTTCGCTTTAAATAAAAAAATTCAAAATGATTTATCAGTTATAGTGACATAATAACATCTCTCCATCTTCATACTTTATCATCTCTTTCCATCACTTCATTCTTATAACAAAAATAGTTAGCATGCGTTATCAAATCGCATATGCCTATTACAATCTCTTTTATAAGCTTTTATCTTGTAATACAAATCTTAGGTAAAGTTGGTTTGTTCTGTGTCTTCTTATATGTCTCGTATTTTTTTTTTTTGTTTTTTTTTTTAATAATTATTGGCAATTTTCTAACTGCATGTTTTAGATGGTTATCCATTTGTTTAAATTTAATTCAATTCATTATTTGTTCATCCAAGCTGTTTAAACAACATACAAGTCTTTTGTTCTTTAATCATACATATATGTATATATATATAGATATATATGTATCATTAAATCTTTGTTTAAAATCTGTGCACTACTTAAGTATGTATTCTAAAATGCGGATCGTTTGTATTGTTTTCTTTTGTAATTGTTTAAAATTTGCATTTGTGCTTAATTGATTTTTATTTCTATTAAATATATTATATACTTTTTTTGTTTGTTTTTTATTTTTTTGGGTGAAACTTCAGCATTAATTCGTTGACTAGAAATTAACTTAAGTACTTAAAAGTTAATTTTAATATAAACATATTTTAACACGAGCAGCTTGCAGTTTTCATTTTTAATTCTTTTTTTGTTGTGTTTTTTGTTAATTTTATTTTGGTTGGTGTTTTCTGTTTTTTCTTCTCATTTTTAGATTAAAGTGCAAAGTAATTATCTGATTTTTATATATTTTGTGCTTGGTATGTCAAATCTATAATTTGTTATTCTATATACGCATTCAAGGAGTTGCTGCAAATCTTCAACATAACTTTTCCAATAAAATCCATTAACATTTTTTCCTTATCAATTAGCACCAAAATGATTAACAAGCCAAAATAGAAATAAACAAAAATTAAATTAATATATTCATTTAGTTTGCTTAATAATTTTGCACATTAAATTGGAATTTTGACATAGATAGAAGGTGGAGGGAATTTAGAAAAAACTAAGCCAATTTGCAACAACTTTCAATTCACTTTTCAATACTTTGGTTTAAACTATATATTTCCATAACATGCATGTTTAAAATAAAATTATTAAACAATTCTTTTCGCTTAATTACAAAATCTATATATATATAGGTCGATATATACGTGCGGAGTAAGGTCAAGTAATCAATCAGTTGAACAAATTCTGGCTCTCGGGCCTACTTATTGGATAAAATCACAAAAAAATTGAATATTTATATATACTATATATAAACATATCAATAAAGTCAAAGTTTTTCATTAATATACATACATATTTATGTATATAATCTAGTTATTCCTTTGCAAAAATATTGATATAGCTTTCCTTCGACTAATACTAAAGGGTGTGGATGCAAAAGTTTATGCTCTTTCTTTTCTATTTAAAAAAGAAATGCAACAATTTGAGTGTGTTAGGTTTAGTTTGATTGCGAGTTTAAAAAGTTGTCTTTCAAATAGTAGTGTAGTAATATTATTATTAGGGAGGGGATTTGGGGAAACTGAAACGCTTCCAATTTTGGTATTTTACGTTGTGTAGGTCCTTATGACATCACGTATAACAGCCCGACATAATGGACACTGGCCACCACCGACGCCACGCCATTGCTCGATGGCACAATTATAGCACATGCACATATGTCCACACATATACAAAACGGAATCGATGGGATTCTCATAGCATATGGTACATTCGGCACTCGAATCTGTGCTATGTTGATCACTCAAGCTGTCCTTCCATTTGGTAGCATTTGCATTTGTATTGTTGGCAATTGGCTAAAAGATAGAGAAACAAAACTTTAGTATTGATTTGGACAATTACAGAGAGTATCAATCGCTTACCTCAATATATTGACTGCTGGTGGTGCTAATCAATGTGCCACTGGAACAAGCTCCATTCAAAATGCCACTGGAGGTGACTGTGGCCTGCTGCTGCTGTCTGACAGTTGCCAATTGACCATTCAAATCATGCGAACTTGTGGCAGGAGGTAGATTCACAACTAGAACAGTGCCACCGCCATTTGGTTGTATTTGCAGGATATCACCGTTTGAGGGCATGCTGATCATGCGGCTTCCATTGGCGGCCCCACCACCACTGGCTGAGGCCAGAGTGCTGGTACTCTGTGCCACACTCAACTGGGACGGATGATGATGGTGATTTAGTGACATTTTCGAGGCCATCAATTGTCCTTGACTGGCAGCGTTTAGGCTAGTCAATGAATCAGTCATTGGTAGCATACGTGAGGTAGAGGCGGCATTAGATCCACTTGGCAGTGCTCCGACATTCACTTGCGGCTGAGATGGATATGCCACCATATTGGGCAATTGCTGACGGAACATCCTTAACGATTGTGTCGAGCCATAAACATCGAGGAAGGCCCACAATTGCAGCGATTGATCCACATGCATGACAACCACGGCGGGACCATTATTCTTACTGATGCTGACCTCGCCATTTGGGGCCACAAAGAAGGCAATTTCGTCGCCACGCTGGGGTGCAGCCGCAATATCTTTGCTTACCACCCAATATTCCGGGCGATCCAATAGGAAATCAGAATCATTGGGCAAATCGTTTGGCTGCAAGACAGCTGGATTGCACGATGTCAGTCCCAGGGCCAAGGCGCCCACATACATCTGTTCCGTCTTCAATATCTGAACAATCAATTTCTCGCCAATGCGTATGGGACGGGCTGTGAAGACATAACCCTGACAAAAATCGGATTCAGTGCGTGAGGCCACAAACCGATCATGCGATAGACGGACATTACGTCCCTTGGTTATGTGAAAGGGAACGGGTATCAGACGTCCATTGGCATTATAACGCAGAGGAGGCAAACCATTGGCCAGGTCGTGGGCTTCAACACTTGTGGGAACACCAGCGCTGCCGCCAGCCAAATGCAGAGATTGCAGCGATGGCATCACATGACGTTCCAGATCATGTTCAATCAGTCCAACGACGGCTGCACCACCGGGCAGTGAACGACGCGATTGCTGATGTGGATGATGAGGATTCAAGGCGGCGACGGCAGATTGAGGCAGTTGCTGTTGTTGCGGTTGCTGTTGCACGGCTGGAGGAGGTACGGGCATCTGTTGCTGCTGCTGATACATATAGATTCGGGCATCTAAAAACTCAATGCCCGTACAATTTCCATAAATATCGATGACAGTCCATAGCAAACTACGCGTATCAATGCCCGACAAGATGACACCCTTCTCCTCATTGTTAATGCCATAGATAACATCGCCGGCATTATTCACATAGTAATACAAAATATTATCCTTTTCGCAATATTGCTCATGCAGGGCCTTGGCCCAGAATCCCGGACGATTCGTTAAATCGGGGCAGGCATATTTGGGCAAGGTTCCTTCCAGCGATACCGGATCGTTGCTGGAGAAACCGAATCGAATGCCACCGTTCCAATTATTTGAGACTTCAGCGAATTTCACACAAATCCTTTCATTAATACGGACGGGACGTGCCGAGAAGGTGATAGCCCGACAGAAACTCTCGTAACGACGAGCCAGCGTTCCATCGCGAGAGATGCGTATATTGTCGCCATGAACGCTATGGAATTGCAGAGGTGGCAGGTTATTTGGACCAGGGCAGGATGAGGGCGAGCGGCGAACTGCAATAACAAAAAAAAAAACAATTTATATAAATTAATATAATTATAATTTAGAAGTTTGTGATGAATCTTATATGGAAGAAAGAGAACTCTGAGAACTCTTCATATACTTATGTATCTACCAATTTCACTTTCTAAAAGTTAAAATAAATCGATTCTCATTTAGTATCTTCCCACACAGGCACACACAGTGTGTTTCTATATCAATTACATTTAGTCTTAGGAATCTGTTTCTATACTCTCACAGTAAATATCAAGTTGCTAGATAGAAAACATTTTTTTGTTGGTAGTCTCAAGAGCTGCCAGGTAGCCGCGCAACAACATTCCAAATTTCTCAAATTACCAAAAAAAAAAAAAAAAAAAATAGGGCATAAAATCTGAAAACCCTTTCCCAAAATACATAGCACGTGACTTTGATTATTGAACTGAAACTGTAGCACATTCCCTTTTCCGAGAAGGTTTTCCAACTGCATGGGAGTGCAGAATTCTAAGAAAATAAAAGTAATTATTCGAAAATACAATCAATATGTATGTATTCCAAATTGATTATTGGGGAAAATTGTTTTTTTTAATCTTGAGCTTTTCTTGATCTCATTTAATATTTGTTGATATTTTAAATATTTTTTCTTAATTGAGATAATTATTTGCACCTTGGGAGCACCTGCTGTGAGAGACTTTTGCCGTAATTGCCACAAAAAACCTTCCAGATCGCAAAAAGAAAAAAAACCTATAACCAATTCCTATGGCAATATAAATAATTACCAAAAGTCACAAAAAACAGGCGACAGGTTTTTGCCTTGAAGGCATCACAACAGTTGCCACAAAAAATACATATATAAAAAAGTGCGTAAGTCGGCGATCAAAGCAGCAGGGGCAGGAGGACAGGGTCAGGACAGCAGACAACAAAAGCCTGTCTTGGGACAGACAGAGAGACAGACAGCAGGACACAAGTCGATTACCATGTTGATATGCGGCGCGTGGCACAGAGTCTTTAAGAGATCTTTCTATGCGGCATGTGGCAGCTGCCTTCTTATGTGGAAAGAAAGCAGCTGTACGCCGACTCCAAAGGGACAGGTAAACCAGTGAAATAATCATCGAACAACCCTCATTGCATGCATGTGTATGTGTATATAGATTAAGGGTAGGTTTTTAGCTTCGATCACTAGGGGTTGAAAAATAAGTAACGCGGCAGCTGTTCAAATTTCCAAAAAATTGGAACTGATAGAGAAAAACGTAGTCCACATGGAGACAAATGCAACAACTTTTCAAGTATCTTTCGAAAAGGGGATGAAATTCAATATCCATCCCATCTCATCCTTAGGGCCAATGACTTGAAAAATCTTACGCCTTGTCCCTTAAAAGTGGAGCTGACTACTTCCGGACAAGGGACAACAGAACAGAACAGAAGAGACAGAACCGAACAGGAAGTTGGTCTGGTAGCAAAAGGAAATCATCAAAAAGGGAGCACAGCTTCTTCGTGGTCTGGGAACTTCTTCCGGTTGGCTCCCATTTCGTTGTGTTCAAGAGCTGGTTTGCGATTAAGAATGTATGTACTCCAATGGAGTAGTGCATTATCAATATTTATGAATTGACCGCGACGACGACGACGACGACGAGGAAGTAGGAAATCACGTTTTCTTTGGTCTGCTTTGCTTTGCGCCAAAGGATGTCGCGGCTCGAAACGGCGACGCCTACTTTTTTCTGCCGCGCCAGACGCGCCGCCAACCAGGTCGGTTGTCAATGAATTACCAACAGTAGCCATCGAATGACGGCATGAATGAAATACTCCAACGATCGTAATATTATTGTAGCCATGTTTTTCTTTCTTTCGTCTTAAATCAAAACGGTTTTACGCAAGACGCATTGATACTATCAATTAGGTAGGAAAAAAGGAGGCGACAACAACGAGCACGACGATGATGATGACGATCACGACGACAAAGACATGGCAATTAATTAGGTGGAGAACAACGGCCTAATGATCTTTGTTAGCCCGCCAGAGCTAGATCGCGTTTCACACTAATTGTTAAAAATTTAAATTAACCTAATGATTGCGGCTTGACAATTTACAAACGATCTCTATAGCCCATAAACAGGATCTCAACTGATTTCTACTATGGATCTTTGGTCAATTTGCGCTACTGATCTTCCATCTAGATCATGATGATTGGAAGATTCCTCTTCACATAAATTGGCTTCAACTTCACAACGTTCATTAGCTCGTTTTGGGATGAAAAGTTCAAACTCCTTTTCCCTCCCCTTCGCCTCTTTGGGGTCATGCGTTTACTGTGCCGAGATGCCGCTGCCGCTCTCTTCAATGGTAAAAAAAAATTGCCAAACGTGCCGAACGATCTGCCAAACGATCGGCAGGCAAATTTTGTTTTTTTTTTTTTTTTTTTGGTGTAGTGCAAAAAGGAAAAACCTGATTTACCGTTTGGCGCGTCGCAAAAACAAAAACAACACAACACAAAAACAAAAAAAAAATCATTTCCCACGCTGGCCAAATACAAACAATTCCCACGACTCCAAATTTGTATATATAGAGAGATAGATATAGTGAAACCTGTAACAAGCTACATACAATAATTGCAACCGATGAAGTGGATGAGTCTTCTTCCACATCTCACCCTTTCCCCTCCGCTCCCCCCACGATTCGTATACATATAACGCGGGTGGATGGAAAATGTGAAAATCATGCAGGTGTCATAAAAAAGAATACTATGTGCAGGAAAGTGAGGTAATCAAAAGATTGCCCATTTCGGTCATTGTTCGAAACGTAGTATTCAAGATCGTTAAGGAAAAGCAATTTAAAATAATGAAGATCGGTTGTAGATCATTAAAGATCGATTTTAAGTCTATATGCTATACTAGAGATGACGAACACTGCTGTTGAGATCACAACTGAGGTAAATAGATGCCTTCATTAATAAATAGTATTGGAGGGTGGAAAGGGGAGGGGAGGAGAATGACTTTTGTGAGTTATTAATTAGCATTAATTATCTGTTTTGTCATTGTATGATCTGTTTGTACATATTTAACAAAAATTTAGCATACGTACGACAGTGATGTTTATTTATTAATTTTTTTTATTGCTGTGAGAATTGCTGTACAAGTGCAACAGCTCACTTGTTCCGGCGACACGACTTCATTCTGTCTGGGCCAACGCCTAAAAATGCCAACAACCCACAACAATTCGATCAACAAATTTGAACGCGACGACCCACGCAATGTTTCTACAACTAATTTCACTAAACATACGAGCATAACGATAGTATTTTGGCGTAGGACGTGTTCCATTCATTGACAAACCTATAAGATCGTCATATGGCACCCACTCATCATGATCATTTGTTGATTACTTCAAATGGTAATTTATGCAAAGCGGTCAATTGTGGGTTGTGGCGGCGGCGGTCACTCTGACCAATTGATATAATTTGGTAATCGATCTAGGCAGTTGTCAATGAATTTCACTTCGCCGCCCCACACACTCTTCTTCTTCCGCTCCTACACCCATTTCCGGTATAATTAGAAAAAAAAGGGA
This sequence comes from Drosophila sp. 14030-0761.01, assembly GCA_018150735.1. Lineage (NCBI taxonomy): Eukaryota > Metazoa > Arthropoda > Insecta > Diptera > Drosophilidae > Drosophila > Drosophila sp. 14030-0761.01. Next base: position 112,147 of record JAECWO010000090.1, read on the forward strand.
AAAGGCCTTCACTATTCTGTTAATTGTTCGCACACGTCTTTTATGACTCACGCACGTGGCCCTAAAAATCACAACAAAGACACGCGCCGAAATCACAAGCACGTGACCCATGACCTTAATCAACAAGCGACAGCAACAACAACAACAGAAAGTGCGTAGGCATTAGGTGAGAGCAGTCACTAACTTGAACATGAAGAAATTGTTGCCACTTTGACAACTTGTTGCTTCTATGTATTTCGCGTTAGAAGAACTAGAGGAATTGGTTGCTAGAATATTGTAGAGTATTCATAAAAGTCGTATTTCAGCTGAATGAATATATGCAAAAACCTCACTTCCGTTCTGCATCAACCATCAATGTGGCAGCAGCGGAAGCCACAAAACAAACTCTTTAGTTCAGTATAAAGAAGAAGCCAGCTAGTGTGTGTGAGAGAGAGAGAGAGAGTGTGTGTGTCTGTAATCGTAGTGGCCCCCTCCCGGTGCCCAGTTTTTCCTCTCGAATGAATGTAACTTTAGACTCTACAAAAACAGAAAGCACAAAAGCATAGCAACAAATGAAAGAAGAAAATATGTATAATAAAAATAATTGCACAACTAAACGGCCGACTGACGACGACGACAACAACAACAACAACAATGTGGAAACCAGAGGTCAAACTATTGGATGTTGTCCCCACTCCGCCTCGAGTTCTTCTGTTTGCTAGTGTCTGTCGCTCTTATATACAGTGCTTCAAGTACAATGCACTTTTTATGCGATTAAGCGAAATCGGATGCCCCTCAATGCACATTGCAAAAAAAAGAGGGTAAGAAAAGGTTTAAAAATGATTGAAATAACTCCGCCCTTAAAGACTGGGTGGAAATAGTTAAGTATTTGCTTAGGATACAAAATAAGTTAGTAGGAAAACTCTCACAAAATTATCGGTTGCACCTTTCTATCATACTATAATTATGTACATGCATACATATATGGAGTTCAATGACTCCTAATGTCATAATATTTTTCATTCTCCCCTCCATACACACACAAAAATTTGTAAATACTTGATGAAGCGAACGTTCTGGCACCCAATTCCAGTCATCCATCTATGTAAAATAAATATATATATAATTAGCTGAATGCAGCTAAAGTTAAAGCGAGGGTGGCCAAATCAAATTAACATGGTGTATTTTTATAAGCCCACAGACAACAAACAACGACAAGAAGGGGCTAGAGCTACTCCCTCAATAAAACAAAAAATAAAAAACCCATATACACAACGTATAAATGAGGCACTGAAGCATGAGACCCCAGCCAAGAAGAACCATACGACGAATGGTGAGCCTCAAAATAGATATATGTATAGCCGATCCAAATATATACCTTTTCCATCATGCAGGCGAGCATACTTGTTGTATATAAATGTAAATTATATGATGCATATATATAACTGAACAAAAACTTGGCTTTCTTCCGCTTGTTTATCGAAGCGTTGCAATTACTAGAAGGGCCCCGAGAGTAGAGATACATATGTATCTTATGTACAACTTGCATTTCCTTAGCACTTGACTGCGTCTCCGAGACCAAGTTTTGTGTGTGTGTAATTAAATCACTCAAGCGTTGAGCCGACAGCGTTTCCAGCGTTGTTGAATTATAGACAACATTATGGCCCATAGACATGAAGAGTCTTCTTCTATGGTCTTTGATAAAAACACATCATTATAACATTATTACAAAGTATAACAATGAAATTCAAGTGTTTGCCACTCATTTCCCCTCATCGTTCAACCAATACGTTGAAGGGATTTCTTAAAAGTGTTTATCCACTTTAAGCTCTATTGTTTGACTTCTTACTAATCAAATAATAATGGCTAAAGCATGCAAATTTCTAACATCATTTTATAGCGAACAGCTGCAAAAATTAAAGAATCTAGTTCTTGTCCACAAAGAATAGGTGTACATATTAATTACTATATAGAAAAACAAAAACAAAAACAAACCCGATTTGACCAACAAAAATTTCGAATCGATGAACAAGACAGCAAAGACAGACAGCTGCTTGTGCCCGTAGGTGGTTCTCGGTATGGGAAAAAAACACGTTGATTTATGCATAGTACTGCCAACTGACTTGTTGCTTGGGCCCAAACGCCCCGTACGAACCCTGCCCGCTTGACCGCCCGCCCGCTAGCTGTCCAAGCGTATATAATTGACCCGGCGTCTTTTTTTCGATATCTTTAGAGAGCTCTAACTCTATTCTCTTATTCTCAATCTCCAAACTGAATCTCTCTTTGCGTGAGTTAATTGCAGCTGCCTCTTTGCCCGCATATATCTTAAAAACTTTTTATTTTTACCTGTTGTAGCTACCTGCGTTCCTCACTACAGCTGTTGGTTGCACCACCCTGCGGACATTCACAGCACACGGAGTTATCTATGCTTGGATTTTATCGAAAACAAAACTGTTTTTTTTTTCTTAAATTACATTGCGCACACATTGCATGCGGTGCCAACTTTGGTTCAGTAACTGATAAAAGTCAAAAGATACATGGGCATTACGTTTCCATATGTAGGTCGCTCAAATGATAATGTTGATAAAAGAGGAATGAAGACAACCGAGAGATAAAAAACAATATAATAGATGTTTTTAATAAAGAACTTGTTAAAAAAAAACCCCAAGACTTTCACGAATTTTAGGGTTTCGAAAAACTATTGGAAACTACAATGCTAAAGTCTTTTGGTATGTCACAAATCGTATTTCAAATTGATACAATTCGCACTAGTCCTTATCAAAAGTGCGAAAAAATAGAACTGTCTTATCAAAAAAGTTTCTTTTTTTACTGCACTGACGAATGACGCATCCATCTGGGGTGAGCTCATTGGAAAGAGAAGAAGGCAAAGGAGACGAAGAAAAAATGGCAAAACAATACTGTTGTGCTCAAATACAAAGAATGTTGAAAATTGAAGCGATATTCATGACAGATGTACACTTGGGTATACTCCTGATGATGCGGGGGTGTGTGACATGGGACGTGGGGTGTGTCTTTGGGTCTCTTGCTCTCTTCTGCTTATTTGCTTTGGGCAAATACAATAATGTTTAGATGAACTGAAAGCACCGACACACAACAATATTGAGTGTATGGATTCAAAATCAAGACGAGTTGGCAGCCCCGCTAAAGCAAAAAGTAAACCGTGAGAAGCTTTAGCCAAAGAGATAAACCAAAGTAAACGTGGCATACCATACAGCAACTACAAACACACAAAGCCAAACAAAAAATTGTAATAGAAAAGAAAATGCAGGTAAAACAAATCACAAAAAAACAAAAACAACAAGCCAAGGAGCTGGAGCCGAGTCGAGCCAGCCCAGCTGATTTCCAGACTGCAACAACAAAACACAAAGTAATTTCATTGATTACCGATACGCAATGCGCACGTTCGGGAATGGAATGACAGCCATAAACCATCCCTCCTCCCGGCACAAGCTCCGCGCGACACCCCTCTTCCTCTTTCGATCTCTTCTTCCATTTAAACTTCAACGCAAACTATACAACAACAACTAAGACTACTAACTACCAACATAAGCTACAGCGGGGGGGGTAAGACGGGCGCTTGGCTTTGGATATTCAGTTGATCGTTTTTTCTTTTCTTTCTAATACCCTGTAATCCATTGAGTAAGACATGTTGTTCCCTAAGAATTAATAAATGCAACTGGTGATGGGTATCTTTGAGTCGCCATCGCCGACCACGATCAAAACACGGAATTTTTTTCTTCTTTTTTTGCTTTTGCGTTTCTTCTTTGGCTTGCTGCTTTTGCCGACGGCGGCAACGGCGCTTCGCGTACAAATCTAACTTCAACTGAATGGAGGCATACATAGGCCATACATGTACATATGTACATATATGTGTGTGTGTGTGTTGGTACGGTTGAGGCCAAGAAGAACTCTTTTGCCTATGCGTCATTGGCTTTGACTTGGTTTTTCTTAAGTTTCTTGCTTATAGTGAGAGAGAGAGAAGAGAGAAGTTTTTCTCAGATGCAATCAAAACAAAACAACGAAAAGCCAAAAACAAAAAATACCCGAATCTGGGTGGGAAGGCCGAGAAGAAGATAATCGTTATGATAAAACATAATCGTCTCGTTTTTCGGGAAGGCAAAATTGTTGGGGTTTTGTGGTTAAGAGAATGCAATTTGGAAGAAGATTTGGAATTTTCTTTGAAAAAAGTACGTAAATTTGTACATTGTGTATGGAAGTGTGTGTATTGGCGATTTACAGTGGTTCGTGAAATGTTCGTAAAAAAGATAGCGAACTGAATTTCTAGCGAATTTGTCTCGCGAAATTCTGATTAACTAGATTTCCGTTACGGTTTCAAAAACAATTTCAGTTGTTTGTAACGTACATATAAAAGGGGAACTAAATCAATTAAAAAGTTAAGTGTGATATAATAGGCTCTAATTCATTATAAAAAAGATTTATAATTTCTACTAATTATTAACTAAAACAATTTGTAATTATATTTAGTACAATCTTTTTTTCTGTGTTTTTTTTCAATCGCTTTGCCTTTTATCTTGAGCCACTTGAGTCATTGGGGGCATTTGTTGTTGTTGCTATCTCTTGGGCTAACTTTTGTTTAAACAATCTCAAGCTGTTCTGATTCTCTGTTTCCCCGTTTCTCCTATTTTGCGATTATTCTTCTCGGCGCAAAATGCTAATGTACGCATTAAATAGTGTTGTTTTATTTATTTCAACTTTGCCGCATTAATTAAAACTGAGTGAATGAATGAATGATTGAATAAACTAAAGACGGTCGCCAGAGCCATATGCTAATTTTATGTGAGAACCACATATCATTCTTCTCTTTATGTTTGAATTTTAAAATGAATAATGTATTTTTCGCACGCTGTAATTACATATAGATAATACCGTTTTAATTAAAATACTAATTTTAATAATGATCACTAACCTAAGCCAAAGCGTTTCTTGATCTTTTTAAGTAGGTGCATTTTCTTTTTGCTCGACAATTTGTCCTTGGCGCTGCTCATCATCAGATCATTGCTTTCCATGGCTAGGACATGGGCGGCAGCTGCTGCAGCGGCTGTAGCAGCATTCTGATGATGCTGTAGTTGGTGATGATGATGATTTATATTGAGATGAGGATGGCTGCCTTGATGGGGCATGTAATTGGTTGGTATATCCGAAAGACCCATTTTTGTATATTATTTCGTTAAACTTTAAATTTCTTTTTATATTTAATAGAAAAACGCAAAACTAGAAATTGCAAGATAACTCGAAATGCAATTTCTGCTTTTTGGCATTAACAATTTAATTCGTCAAGTACTTTAAAATTATGTTAAAACATTTTGTTTAATATTTGTGTTGGCCCGAAACGCGAACATTAACTTCACTTGAAGGAGGAGAGACTCAACGAACGAGACACTAGACGACGAGCGAACGACCCAAACGCTTCGATGTTCAAATTATAACTGAATTGTAGTGCTGATAGCCGACTGCAAGGCAAAAACGTTTTTGTGGCTCAGCTGAGTAGAGGTGGCACTGCCCAGTGTTTCGCCGTGGCACGAAGCAAACACGAAGTAACAGGATGCACGAACATTCACATACTGTTGGGCAAAGGACAGAAGAGGCAACGCATTTAAAAATATAATAAATTTGTTGAAAGTTTGTAAGTTACTAAACTTTTTTTCGTTTTGCCATAAGGCATTTACAATTAGAACGATTTACTCTGCAACAACACTGAAGTATTTTAAAATTTTTGTGATATGGCAAACGATTTAATTTAATAAAATGTTAATACATATGCCGATTATATATAAATGTTGATTCAGTTCAATTTAAAAAGTTTTTCGACAATTTTAAATACAATTATAATTTCTAATCTTCATGCTCACATCTTCGTGTTGCTGCGCGGCACGCTCCCATCGCTACTTAACTAACTCCCGAGAGAGAGAGCGTGTGAGAGAATGAGCGAGGAGGAGAGAAAATCTCACCCGCTAACAGGAAAAAAGGCAGCAACAACACACAACACCAACAACAATTCAGTGTTTCGTCTTGCAGCTGTTTCTTATTTACTATGGTTTCGTTCCCTTTTTGTGCCTGCCTTTCGCGTGTATTGAACCTCCCTTATAATTCTGCACCTTGATCAACAATTCGGTCTTTCCTTCGCCTATTGCTTTTGCATCTTCTTCTTCTAGCCATTTATTTCGGCCCAGGCTGCTCAACTCGGATGGCTGTTAACTGTTTTTTTTCATAGTTCAGCAAAGTTCAAGCAATTTCTTTCGTTTTCGCCTTTACTTCTTGAATTTTCGTTAGCAAGGTTGTTTTCAGTTCATATATATGAGGGTTAACATAACTATGGAAAACTGGGCATATGTACAAACAGACATCTTTAGATATGCATGTCTTGCCCTAAAGTAACTGGGGTTGTATGGGCCAAGTTTTTAACACATTTTAGAAACTATGAACTGTTATACTAAATTGTATTCCACAAATATATACATATGTATGTATGTATGTATGTACGTATGTACATAATTTGCCAATCTGAAAAATTTTGTTAAAATATGTTTGCTAATATATATAGTATGTATCTAAGGGTCATTTGCGAAAAAATGATCGTCACGTTGGCCGCTGGACTTTCACAAACAATGTAATGCGCATTTATTGCAACTTATCGGACATTCAAAGCAGAAAAGAACGTGTGGAATTCTTTTTTACAACAGATTCTTTACAAAATCTAAATTGTAACACATACAATATACTCATGTATGGATGTGCGTATCAATACATACATATTTCAAGTTCCCAAGATAGAAAAATACTTGTTCATTAATAGAAATGATGAGGTCGCTAATGATATCGCGCTCCTATCTGATCTATACAATTTACCGAATTTTTTCTTGTCAATCAATTTACAAATGATTCAGTTAGCAATCGTTATCTCCGATATTCCAAAAGCCAAAATGAAATACAACAACTAATTTTGATTATGATTAATTGAAATAGACATTTCTTATCATTAAATTTCTGATCGCGGGTCTTCGAGGAGGTCATTTTTATATAATCTTTTGCAAAAATAATTAAAAATTGAATAATTGTTTAACAAATTTGTAGATTTATGATGTATAATTTTAAATCTTTTCCTAGAGATAATGCCAGAAAGCATAGAAAATTCACATTTGGCATTTTCATTAAACGCTTGCTTAAAGGGACAATTCCTTTTGAAGACATTGATATGGTTAGGACAAAAATTTGAACCTAAAGGTAAAAATTTCTCATCTGTGTCAGATGCCCGAGAAGACAGACAATGAAAAAAGTACAATAAAAATGACAATGAGAATTGTCAAGGCAAAGTTGGTTTCGTTTGGCCTGGTCTTTCGGTTGGTGGTGGTGGGATCAGCAAAAATGCAAGACAAATGGCCCTTAGGAAAAGTAAAATCTGAGAACAACGAAGACGACGAAGTAGATGAAGTTTTTAAAGCAGATGTGGAAAAACGAATTCGTGGGAGACCAAGAAAATTTGCATTGAACTGGGACTGGGAATGGCGATGGGGAGGTGAGCAAACATTGGCTAAATTTAGCCATAAACTACTTAAAATTAAGGCGAATATAAACAAGAGGGAGATATAGTCCCCAATATTATAAGGCCAGACAGCAAATGACAGCAGCTGTCTTTTTAGGGGGCCTTCAAGCCGTTCTGTGGCGCTGACAAAAAAATTATGATTATATGTATGTATGTATACATATATAAAATTTATAAATAAATGTGTAAAAAAGGAAAAGAAAGAACAAAAACCTTATCAGCTAGCAGGAGCCAGCGACAACTGGCGCACGTCTGTCGGCACGTGGTTTGCTGGTTGCCTAGACGCGACGCGATGCAAACAAATATAAAAATTTACACCTGGAATTGGCAAACAACAGAGGATAAATGTTGAAGGAATAAGGTAAAGAGAGCAAGAGCAGAGTAGAGCAACCCTTTATCCTTTCAGGCTTTTCAGGTCCCTACGTAAAATGCAACCACAGATGGATGACACCTTTTTGGGGTAGTTTTATTTCATTTCATTTCTTTTTTTTTCTGAATGGTTAGTTCCTGTTTCGCCAATATTTTTGCACAGCAGCAGCTGTATTTCCAGGACGCACGTATGCTGCCATCAGTAAGAGTCCAGCGAGGATGTAGAGGATGCTGAATATGCATTTCCACTTTAATATCACAAAAATTTAAATGCTTCTTCGTTGCCGTCTTTGTGTTGATCCCTTCCGATCTTGAGAAATTGCATCTGCTGCCAGCAGTTTGTTGTCTGCTCCAAGCAATTATTATACTTAATTTTCATAGAAAGGATCATCATCATCATGAGCACCAGCAGCAGCAACAGCAGCAGCAGTTGTCTTTATATTAGTTAGGACCTTCTCTTAACCTAAACTCTCTAACAAGAAGACTTCTTGTCAGCCATTCTGTCATATGTATATACATACTATATTCAATGTTTCATAAATTTTATCCTGAAAGAATTCAATTTTATACATAGTTTGAAAAAAACCTTATACGGATCCTTTCATTGCACATTTACTAAGAATCTCCAGGGATTGACTGAAATAATATAATTTTCCTTGTGCTGTTTAGTTAAGAAGATTCCTTCGTCGTGGTGCAGAATTTGTAGTAAACACTACCAAAATATTACAAATCCTAAAACAACACTGTTTTTAAGCTATTTTCTTGAAGATGTCTGACGATTTTATGTAAAAGAACTCTGAAGAACGATCGACTTACGTTTTGGAGTTAAAAGATGTCTGTACCAAAGGATCTTATTAATAAAGAACTCGATCGACGTATCTACTTTTATCGAACAATGTTCGTTTATTCTTTCGAAAGATATAGGTATTATTTAAACACCAATTGTTCCGATATAACCATTCTTTTCATCAAAATTTATAAAGTCTTAGCAGGTTCTTAGGGATTCTACTAGAGAGCGATTATAAAACTCTAGAAATAGAGATGTATGGCTAAAATAAGCGATCGAAATCTCCATTTATTATCACCTGCACTGACATAAGCAGCTTAGAAAGTCAATTGAAGATTCCACGCCTTATTTGGGTCACAATTAAAAATCAGAAAGAAAGATTGAAAAACTCAAGAGAAGAGGTCAATAAAAAACAGCTGAGACAAGGATTTTCACAAGGAAAGGGCGCCAAATGAAAAGAGGAACACCTTTACAGGTGCAAAAGAGAGATCCTTTCGATTTGAGACTCCAAAAAAACTTAGTTTTACCTGTTCCAATTCTTTTCCTCTCTCTGTCTTTCTATAGAGCAAATCAGTTTCTAGCTCTTTTATGCAGCTGTAGATAATAAATTATTGAGTTTATGGCCATGATTTCTTACAGCGCAATGTAAAGGACAAAAGGTAGAAGAGAAAAACCAACCAATAAGTGAAAAAAGCAAAGGCTCATCATGCACACACGCACAACACACAGGTAGAAGTTTGAAATTTCATTTCATTTTGTTTGACCATGAAATAAAGGACACTGTGCGCGCTCCCTCTATGACTTGCCAAATGTATTCTGAATGTCCTGGCATGAGGGAGTTTTTCCAACATTTTACGGGCGGGAAAAAACTGCAATGTGAAAAACTGAAACTGAAAACCGAAACCCCCGGCAAACAACATTTGGCCGAAAAACTTCATCTAACGGCAAATGCAACTCCCACTACACATATGTTGATCTTAACCGGGTATTTTTGAATCTGCTGATATTTGATTAAACGTATGCACAGAGGATGCGTTCCGATGGCGGATATAGGAAGTGGAAGTTGCCAAATTCCATCCCTTCTCTTTCCCAGCACAAAACGTTAGATTTCGATCGAATGCGCCACGGAACCACCAACTGCCATCGCGCAGGTATGCCCAAAGAGAAAGACAGAGAGAGAAAGAAAAAGATGGTCCGCCCTCCATAGATGGAAAGAAAGAGAATTGGAACTGCTGTCGCTTCTCCTCAAGTGCTTGCGCAATTCTTCCCTTCTGTCTTTATGCTGCTTTTGGATTAGTTTGGTTTATTTATATACACACACGCACACACACAACTGCTTGCCTGCCTGCCTGCCTTCTTCTTCTTCTTTTCTTCCTTGGATCGCCAGTTTGCATATGTCGTTTCGTTTTTCATTCTATTTTCTTTAATTAAACATTGGAAATACATATGTATATCCTGGACATTTGCTACAGTTTTTAGTTGTGGTAGATTCGATCAACCGATCGTTCGATAATTTATATTTACAGCTGCTTATAGATTACAAGAAACATCTGCCTTGAACTTGAAATTCTACATTCCACAATAGAGAAGTATTGAAATTATCTTTAATCAAAGATCAATAAAAACTATTCGAAACTACATATGTAAGTATATGAATTCGCCATATAAATTTAGGTTTGTCTTTAATTGCAATTTACCTCATCTGAATCTTAAATTGTTCTAAAATAATTTTAATTGACCTAATTGATGGGGTGCAACAATCAACGAACTTGAACTTAAAATTCTAAATTGCTGGAGGAACAAAAATTTAAATCTTTTTATATATTTCCATATATATTTAGTGTATTATCAATAATGACGCGATAAAAGCCTATCTAAACCACTTGAAAATGTTGGCATATAATTGAATTTATATAGATTTTCGATGATATATAATTTAATTTAGATTCCATTTAAAAGATTGCTAACATTTTGATAATAAAATCCATCAACTGCCCCAGACATGGATATCCATATCCAAGGCAAAACTAAACTAAATAAAAAAGAACACTTGCTTACGCTTATGATCATGATCATGATTGAGGAGTTTTAATTGTTTGACTGATAAAAAATGAATGAATAACGAAAATAATATTATCTAAGTGTTTAGAAAAAAGGCATGGACTGACATGGAGTTCGAATCCAGCTAAGAAATATGTATATTCATCTGAGAATTAAATATGAATACTAAACGACTGAAAAGATTCTCAATTCATCCTTTAGTCTTTATCTTTTATATTGTTTATCGTAAACATAATAATTTTGCTGTCAACACAATAAAATAGTAAACTTGAAATATTCAACTTCTCCAAATGTGAAAACAAAAAGGTTTCTATATGCCAGAATTTTGTATTAAATGTTTGCCTCCCTTGAGTTTTCCTAATTCATTATAGCATTGACCACCAGCTCTTCATCAGGTGATTCAACCAGGCGATCTATTTTAAGTCCAGCCTCTAACATTGCCTTCTGTGTTTGGCGACCCACAGCTATGAGCTTACGTTCTTCAATTGAAAGTGAATACTTTTTAATGAATTCTGCACCACTTTTCACGCTTGCTGGAGAGAAAAACACAATGGTTTCCATTTTCTTGAGTTTCAGGGCCTGTTTCATAGAATTCATAAAGTGCGGATGACACTGACTCTCAAAGCATTCGCAGGTATCCACACGAAAGCCCTGAGCCACCAGACGAAGATGTAACGTATTACTGGCTATATTGCCGGCTGGCAAAAGGAAAGGGAGATCTCTTTTCGGACCGAAGGTCTCCCTAATTAGATCACACAAATTATGAGCACTGCAAGCACTAACACCCATAGTGGGTAAATTCTGTAGGAAACAGTATACCAGATTTCGTGTACTCTTGCCCAAGGCATAATTGTGCAATGGACGCCAGCAAACGGGCAGTGGTTCCTTCTGCAGAGCTTCGTTGACAGCATGGACACAACGTGGAGCACAAAATATTAATCCAGCATATTTATGAGGATTCTGCAACTTAGAACGCAGTTGAGGTATATTCTTAAAGACATATTGGGTTGGATTTATATAGATCACTTCCATATTCGAACGTCGATCATAAGAATCATCTTGAGTTGGAGTTTTCAATAGTACAACACAATGCTTAACGCAATCGCCCATTATTCTTCTTGAAATTAGACGAGTCAGATACTAAAAGAATTGTAATTCGGTTTCATAAATCTACGAATTATTTGAAATAAAAGACGTTATATTTCAACAACAAAACTATCGCCTGCTGCTATTTAAAAAGTTCCATCACTGAAATATAAAACGTAAGACTTACGTGCAACGCATAGATAGACGTGAGAAAATGACGTAAATGAGAAGAATATATAAACAAAATGAAAATAAAACTTGTTTTTATTGATAAACTGATTCACGTATACACTTGACAATATATTTTCGATTTTTTCCATAACCTGCAATACATAAATTTGTGAATTTTTTAACAAATACTCACCAATTTTACCGGCTGACTGCCCCATTTCATTTGCATTCCAGGTTTTTGTTAACACTGATTTCACTTAATTTTATTATGTTTTATCTTTCTTTTTGTCAGGAACAACGACAAGAATACGTTTACACGCTGCATACTGAGCATGATATAAAGATAATAAAAGCCATTTGCATATATATTTAAGCTAAAATTTGTATAATACCAATTATCTTTACAATAATTACAATTTCACTTTGAATTTAATTTTATTTCCCATGAAATATCTCAATTATATTGGTAATCACAATCAGAGCTTTCGTATAAACGTCGTCGTAGTAGAAATTCACAATTGAATTTTCACGTGGCCCACATTTGGTTGTCGTCATTTCCATTGCGATTGGTATTTCCATTTATTGATATATCACTTACACGACCCGCATGCACCTGACTCATTTTGGCATTGATTTTTAAAATATTATAAAGCTTTTTGTTGTAGTAATTTCGTTTTTGGTTTCTTTTTGTTTTTTTTTATCGCCGGTTTGCCACTAAGTATGGCAACACTAAATTTTACAGTCCCAAAAAAAAGAAGTTAACAGAAAAATGTTAACAATATGTTATCGTTTAACACCAGGAATGATTTTCGATAAACACAGAAAAGAAAAGCAGTCGAAAGGAAAAACGACGAAAATCAGCGCAAAACGAAACGAAAAACGACGAAATTCAGGTGCAAAACAGAACCCAACATTGCGATTTTGCATCGCTGTTTTTTGGTCGAATTGAACAACAAACAGGGTCAAAATGGCAGATCCATTGAGCTTGCTTCGACAGTACAACATCAACAAAAAGGAAATATTGGAACGCGAAAGCCAGATAATATTTGGCGAATTCTCCTGGCCGAAAAGCGTGAAGACAAACTATCTTAAATATGGGTAAGTGAGACGCGCAAAAAGGAACAACATGGCAAAACTAAGCAAACAACTTTCAACATCTTAAAGGTCCGGAAAAAAGGGTGCTCCGCGTGAATACTATACGCTGGAGTGCCTCTTGTATCTGCTCAAAAATGTGATGCTCCAGCATTCGGTATATGTGCGTCAATGTGCTGCCGAGGATATACCAGCGGTGAATCGTCCCGATCGTAAGGAGTTGTTGGCCTATCTGAATGGTGAGTCACAGACCTGCGCCAGCATAGACAAAAGTGCCCCGCTCGAGATACCAACGCAGGTGAAGCGGTCGGCTGATGGCGATCCCATTACCGGGGAAGTGGCGGCCAAGAAGCCACGTTTTGAGGAGACGCAAGTGCAAAAAGTGCGCGAACAGTTGGCCGCTCGATGGGATGTCAATCAAAAGGAGACGGCTGTCAATATGGATAACATAAAGTCCTTGTCGGAGACCATGTCCGTGGAGAAGATTGCTGCCATCAAGGCCAAGCGATTGGCGAATAAAAGAACTACTATTAAACGCACTGATAACGATGAGGCCGCCATGGGCACAGATTTGCGGGCCATTTTGGATTACGATGTGGATTCCACTAAGGATATCATCAGTCGGGAGCGGCAATGGAGGACGCGCACTTCCATTTTACAGAGTACGGGAAAGATATTCGCCAAGAACCTATTTGCTATGCTGCAGGGCATTAAGGCACGCGAAGAGGGACGGCAGGGAAGACCGCAGGTGTCGAATAATGCAATTAAAATGCCCGAACCACCGACACGTATCAATAAACCGCCTCAGCAACAACTTTCCCAGTACAATCGTTACGATCAGGAACGTTTCAATAGGCAAAAAGAGGAAACGGAAGGATTTAAGATTGATACATTGGGTACCTATCATGGTATGTCTCTAAAATCGGTGACCGAGGGTTCTTTGGCCCAGCAACGGAAAGCACAGGCCGGTGCCGCTGGTGGTGTTGCAGCGGCAGGAGTTCGACCCAAAACCGATTTGCTGCCCACAGCACAGGCCAGACAATTGACTCCAGCAAATGGCCCACAGAAGCGTCCATCCCGAACTCCTATTATCATTATCCCATCAGCCAATAGAAGTCTTATCACCATGCTCAATGTTAAGGATATATTGCAGGAACAGCGTTACTTGTCTACAGCGCAAAAGAAAACGGCAGGTTGTCAGCGTGATACTGAGGTTCTGCTGCAGGTAAATTAATGCAAATTGAAACTTAAACAAATGATTAACCAACTTCTTCTTTTTGTCTCTTTCAGAGAAAACGCAATAATCAAACTGTCTCATATCGTGTAATAGATAATCCACTCAAGCTCAATCAGCAGGATTGGCAACGAGTTGTGGCTGTATTTGTCATGGGACCACAATGGCAATTCAAAGGCTGGCCTTGGGATGGCAATCCCGTTGAGATTTTCTCAAAAAGTAAAGTTCACTATTCTATCACCTTTGCCTCAACTTCTAATTTAAATTTCTATATTTCTTATCTGACAGTTTGCGCATTTCATTTGTGCTTCAGCGAGCTAAAATTGGATGCAAATGTGGAACGCTGGTCGGTGACGCTGTTGCGTCTATCTCAAAATAAAAGGCATTTGGATAGGGCAGTGCTTAGTAAATTCTGGGAAACTCTCGACAGGTAAGCCCGATAATTCTCTGCTCACTCGATACAATTTCTTTAATTGGACTTTCTATTCTCTTTTCAGATATATGTCAAAATACAAGCCCGACTTAAGGTTTTGAATTTCTTCGCTTCTTTTCTTACTTACGAGACACCTTCAATAACTTTCATTTTCAACACAATTTTCTTTCGTTTCTCTTCATCCACCTGCTTTAGTTTAAGTTAATTCAATCCATAATTTCAATTTAAAAAGGCTTTGTTTTTAATTAGTTTCTTCATTTTTACCACAGCAACTGAGCCTTTTAAATGGCAGCGACAGAAAAAAAAAACCGCTAAACTTTTCCTATTTAAGAAATTACCATAAAACGTTTGTTAAAAAGAATATAAAACCATCAGATAATGTAATCTGTAGAATTAGTTATGTACAATAAAACCACAAAAAAAGTTATAAGCCTATCAAGTGAGATTTTTGATTCTCTTCTTGGGGTAAAAAAAATTAAAGCGCGATCTCAAAGATCAAACTACTGCAAAATTGAGTCGTTATTGATATAATCGGTTCACAAATTGGTTTGAGTTCTGTTGTTAAAGCAGAGGCATTTGTTTTGAATTATGAAAGTCATCTTGTGCTTACGATTAATCAAAAAGGACACACCCATATGGTTAGCTTGAAATATAACAAGATAGGTATCTATAAATTAAGATGAAAATTTTCTCAAGACTCGAGCAAAACTGAATTGTAGAATCATGAAAATTGATGTCGAAAAGGAGAGTGTTTTAAAATACATTTATAAATATTAAATATAATAGTTTAGAAGTCGTTTTACCCATTAAAATTCATTACTGATTTAAAAAGTCCACTATTTTTTAAAATCATCAATTATAACGATTTCCTTTTTAAAATATTATCACATAAGCAATCGAAATCAATTCAAATTTTATAAATCACAAAAATATAGATATATATAGACACAATATTATAAAGTTAGAACAAAAACAATTACATATAATAAGAGAATTTTTTACTTAAACTGCACCCATTTGTAGAATGGGTGTAAATAGTTTGTATGCCTGTTCAATATATTGGACAGCAGATAACATTTCGGCAAAGAATGTATTGACTTTTGTTTTTGACTCCTCCTTCAAAGTCGCATTATCTTCGCCAGGTATTTGGCCTTTGTTAGTTAATATGGCCGCATAGCGATGAGCCAGACCCTGCAGATGTCCATTGAATTGCTTACAAAGATTCACAATGCCATCCACTTCATTGGCTGTGCTGTGATGCTGCTTGACCAGCAAGAGTTCGGCTATTTTATGAAGTTTCAACATTTCCAAGGAGCATGCTTCGCTCAGGGCGTGTATACTTTTCGCATAGGTCTCGTCCAAGTCAGCTGTGGTAGCTTCTTCAGATTTCAGCCAAGTGAGACAATTTAACCAATGACTGGAAATGTTGAAAAAACAAATAAATAAGAGGAAAACTTATAAAACAGAAGTGCCTTACGTGGCCAGCTCATCGAATTGAATGCCCAGATCGACATCTGCTATTGCGGACAGCAAACGTTCTCCCAACTCATTCGCTTCATAATGTCCTTCACTATCGCACTCTAGATCTTCCAGCTCCAGCAGTTCTTTCACCTCATCAATGGTCTCCTGCAAATCGGCCAAAGCATTTCCACTCACGGCCTCCAATAGTGTGTCCAATTTGAGTCTTGATTCTTTGGATAAAATTTCCAAAGCCTCAAAGTGCACTAAGCCGCAATAGTTTTCGAACAAAACATCAAATCTTAACTGGGCCTTTTTCTTCTCTATCTGGAGTTGGGCTAAAGACTGTTCAAATTGATCCGCGTCCTTTTTGGCCTCCAATAAAATGGCACTCAAATTTGGTTTATTCGCCTCAAGACCGAGCAATTTTCTTTTATTCATCAATTTGGGATCGTTGTCTTGTAAAATGGTCATGGTCTTTTTCCCAATGCCTTCCAGTGTGTCTAGACCTGTATTGAGCACCTTCGATCCCAAATTGGTGACAAAATCTAAGCCAAAAGCCTGCGAGGATTCATCGTTTTCATTCAACTGCTCGGTGCTTGACTTGTGTTCAGGTATGTCACTTGTATCCTGCTCCAGTTTTTGCTTTTGCTCCTCGGCATTAATCTTGGCCAGCTCCTCAGGCTGGGGGACGCCTATGATTTGATTCAAACCCTGATTTACTTGGTTTCCAAGTGTTCCCAATCCTTCTGTGGCTGTGCTAAGAACTGAGCTTAGTTTGCCACCCCATAGGCCACCCCAACTGGAGGAGGAGGCTGCGGAAACTGGAGTTTGAACCTGCTCTGTTGTGGGGTCTGTTTTTGTTGTTGTTGGCTTTGCCTGGATGGTGTCATTTTCATTTTCGGGTGTCGGCTCGTTCTCCACATGTACAAATTTATCTTCATCATCGCCCCAGTCATCCCAGTTGTCATCCTCATCACTCTGACCCCAATCGTTATTTGGTTTCTCCTCTATTTTCTGTTTATTTGCCATGATTTGTCTTTTTTGTTGAGTCCACGTATAATTTGTTCAAGTGTGACCAGATGTGCGAAGTTGAATATAGACAGATAGGGAGGGAAGTTATTTAACGACAAGAGACAAGAGACAATTAGAGAAGGGAGAAAATATCGTACTGGACAAGAAGAAATTTTTTAAAAACGATACCAACAAAATATAACAAAGAAATATTGTTCATTGCTGACTGATATCGGTTGATATTGATTCTCTCTTTCTGTATATATATTTATATATATATTTATATATATATTTATATATATTTATATATATTTATATATATTTATATATATTTATATATATTCCGATAGATTTTAACTGATTTCAGCCTACCTGTATGTTCAGAAGTAAATTAGTAGTCCAAATCCAGAGGTCCGATCCCGCCGACACCCGCGCACTCACTGACCCACAGGCCCCACATAGCTCCCTTTATATACCCTGGAGATATGGAAATTTTGCGCGATGTCATATAACCCCATTAATTTTAACCCCTATTTAAGCTAACCCATATTTAAGCTAACCCATATTTAATTAAACCCCTATTTAAGTTACCCCCTATTTAATTTAACCCTTATTTAATTGTAACAGAGCTCTGTTAAGGTTAACAGAGCTCTGTTAATGTTAACATTGCTATGTTAAGTTTAACAGAGCTCTGTTAACATTAACAGAGCTCTGTTAACATTAACAGGGGACTGTTAAAGTTAACAGAGCTCTGTTAAAATTAACATACAAATGTTAAAATTTTTGAAAATTTGTAAAATTCCGTTAAAATTTGAAAAAATGTTAAAATTTGAATTTTCTGTTAAAATTTGAAAATGTTGTTAAATTGTAAATTTTTAAATTTCAACGTGTGTTTTGAATTTTAACGGATATTTAAAATATGATATAAAAGGAGCTACGTGGGCCCTCAGGGTCAGTTGGTGCGCGGGTGTCGGCGGTATCGGATTTCTGGAAATCGACTGGAAACTCACATCTGGCATACAGGTAAGCTAAAATGTATATATATCTGTAGAAATAAATTGAAATCTGTAGAAATATATTTTAATCTGTGGAAATCTAGGGGAATGTATAGAAATATATATAAATATGTATACATATGTAAGTCTATAGAAATATATGTACATATGTATATAAATCTAAAGAAATATAAATCAAACAGAACATGGCTGTACCCTATATTCCTGCAGACCGATTTACATAAATGACCTAGGATTTCGAAAATGTTAAGTTTGTAGAACTTTAAAATTCTAGTAGTCGTTTTATGATGGTGGTTTATGATGGTAAGATTTCCTATATTTGAAAATATTTTTGTCAAAGCATTGTGAGGTTGCTGAAAGTGCTTAGCACAATGATTGCAAAATACTGATAACTTTTGCAGAATTTACAAGCCATTGACTGCTGCTTACCTTTTGCTCTTATTAGAAATACATAAATTATTTGCTGGGCAGAAAGCAACAACAACTACAACAAAAACCTTTGTCACCTGTGTGCAATGGAATGCCCAAGTTGGCCCACACACACACTTACGCCCAGTCTCACACATTGATGCCAATGCATACAAATTGAATTGATATTAGTTTGTGAAATATTTAAGCCTCAAAATGGCATATGTACTATATGTATGTGATATATGTATATATGTGTGTGTGTCTGTCTGCGTGTGCGTGCGTCCCTGCAGGTACTCCTGTTGTGTGACCAGAGCTTAACAAGTTCTTAGAACAGATGCTGACAATAAGAACTGTAAATTAAATAGGCGGAACGACTTTCAGATACACTATACCAACGATAATTTAATTAACAATTAGCAATTTGAGTCCTTTTTAGTCGTTTAAAGGGATAAACATAACTATTCTTTTTTCGAAAAACAATTTGAACCTACCAGTTACAGCGATTATACTTAAATTACTCTTTATATGGAGGTAGTGTATTTAAAGTTACATTTCTTCTTGTGTGTGTATGTGTGTGCGAGCACGATGGAAAATCTTTTTCTAATTTGTTTAGTTTGGGGAGAGGATAAAATGCAGAAATTATTGCCTTTTTGGAAAATTTGCCATGTACATGAGAATGCATTTTCTTTATTCTTTAGTTTTTATTTTTGTTGATTATTTTGACGTTGAGAATGTGCTTGTTACTGATTGTTTTATGTTACCAACGCTATGTAACTGAATTAAAGAATAGTTGAACATTTAAATATAAATATGAACTGAAACACATTTAAGTTTAATGTTTGTTTTAATATGTTGTTGAAAGAATTTCATGTTAAAATGTTTTTTACAGGACGTATGCACGATAATCAATCATAGATACATCAGGATTTTTTTTAATCACTCTGCAATTTCATTAGAATAAGTTTATTAAATCATTAAAGTTTTAGATTTCTTTAAATAAAATTAAATTAGAGCACAGCAATGCATCAATTCGTTTATAGGCCACTCTACGTATACGTGATAAACTTTCATAAGCATGTGGTCTCAAAAACAAGAAGACTTTTTAGATATTTCATTCGCTTCTCCTTGGAAAATAAACTAAGATCTTTTATGTCTATATACGCAAGTATTATCTTTACTTTCAAGACTTATTCAGTTTCTCTTGAATATACAAATGAATTCTAACTTGAACATTGTCCCACATCTGACTGTACTCATAAATTAGATAGACACACAAACACACACACACATGCGTACAAAAATACACGGAAGAGGAAAATTTGCTCGTCAGAGAAGCGAAAAGTTTGCGGCAGGCTAACCAGCATATAAATTTGACAGCAACGCAAAATTAACAAACCAACACAATATAAGCAACGTGCATACATATATATATACACAGACACACACACACACACACACCTTGGCATAAACAAAAGAATTTTCATAAACTTGCCTCATACTTTCCAGGCAGACGACATGAGTATGTGGATGCCCCTTATTCCCGCCCCTTCCCTCCAAAGAACCGCACGCATATTTCGTCAAGGCGAAGAGAAAATTGCGTCAAGCCAAAATTTATCTATCGTCGAAGAGTGCAACTAGTTGAATAACTTTTGCTTCGTCTTAATTTTTTAATTAAAAATGTGGCAAGGCAAAAAATACAAATGAAACACAAGAGGATGGAATAACGGATGAGAGAGATGAGATGAAAAAGTGCCAACCGCTAATATGTCAGTTGCCTGCTTCTATCTTTTCTGCCTAGTGGAAAAGCCAAAGTAATTTCTCATTTACCTGTTTTGGCAAATATCTCAAGCATGTGACAAATTTTTGCTCAGTTGGCCATTTCCTGCAGAGTTCAAGTTTATGTAAAAACACACACCCACTGAGAAATACTTACGTAATTTTAGGCCAAATTATTGTATGCAGAGTGTGTACTAATGTTCTTGTAAGTACCAAGAAGAAAATGTAAATTTGCCAAAAGCATTCTATATATATTGGCACTTTGCTTCGTAAGAATAATGCTGCTCAACAGTTTAGGATGTGCTTTTAGATATGAGCAGACAAATTGGTGATTTAAATGTAAAAGTTCACAAAATATTTTACCAATCTTTCTCTTTTTCTTCAAATTAGAATTGTCTTCTTTAGTTTCCCTATTTTAGTTCGATATTGAAACCGGATAAGTAGGCAGTAGTTTTTGCACTTTTCTCATGTGGGAAGTTAAAACCAAATAAGTATACTATATTAATTAACACTTGAAAAATATTTGAAAAATGAATTCAATAAAGTTAGGATAGTTTTATTATTTAAGCTAACATTTAGCTCATTTTCACCAGCTTTGTCTTCAAACTTTTGCTGAATTTCTTAATTGTGCTTGATATAAGAAGATCTTAAAATCATTTCCCCTAGTGTAAGCTTCGTTAGTTGCTGCTGAGATTCTCCTTGTAGTTCTCCATGCCCAAACAAAAAAAAAATACCTCAACAATGTATTGCAAAATTAAACTTGGAAATTTGTTTTAACTATGAGCAAATACACAGAGACACAAACACACGGATGTATGTATATTCCTCTGGCTCAGAAGTGGGCCAAAGGACTCAAGCATCATCAACATCAGTCATCGACATTGGCTGGCAACTGCTGACATCTTTGTTCTTTCGCCGCCCTCCCCCGTCCCAGGCCCCCCACACCAAGTTTTGGTGTTGTGCTCTACAACAATGTTATTGATACCTCAAGCTTCCGTTTAGAGACAGAGAATAGAAACCCTTTTGGCAAAGTTCCCTTGAGCATATTGTCTCAATGTACACACACACACACACACACCACTTACATATAGATTTTATTCCATTTGGTCTAAGCAAAAAGATGCCTGGGAGTTTTGCTGATGACAATAAAGCAAACTTCCAGCTGTTTATTAACATGTTTCTTTGTCAATATATACATCAACACATCTATATATATGCACATGTCTGTCCATAGACATTGACAATGATGATAGGCAAACCGAAAAGCTTCATCTTCTGTCTACAAGTTTCGCTCTACAAGTGCAAAAAATTCCTTTAGGCCAAAGTGTGCATTAAGAAGATTGTTTTACTATTGTTGTAATATATCCAAACACCCAAATATCCACACAAAACTCACAACCACACACAGACACACTCACACTCACATACACATAAACAAATACCCGCACAAGCAAAAGGACATAGATCCAAAAATACCTTAACTACATGATAGCGTCCACACTGAGAGAAATAATTGGTATTCTATTATATAGTCTTAATAGTTACAAGCTGAAAAGGTTTTAGCAAATGTTAAATAAAAATAGATTTGGAAAACACCAAAAAGTAAATGTTTGGTGAAATATTTATTCCATTTAGTTTATTTTCTATTTTTGATGAAAACTTTCTAGTCAAAATTTAAGAAGCTCTTTCCTCTAAATTATCTTCCCATACAAGTTAATAGAATTCTAATAAATCTAGAAGGGTAAAAATACTCGCAAGAAGTTTGAAATAATGTATATATGATTTATCATTATCAGTTTTCAAAAAGTAATTTGTATTTCTAGATAAAATGATTTGATATTTAAAATTTTGTTTCCTTTTTAGTTGCAGTGTATTTTTATTCAACATTGCCTGCAGGCTAAACACTCCCATGCTCTTTCTTACTCTTCCTTCTTTTGGTCCCTTTTTGCCAGTTTCAACTTCCTTGCTGTTGTCATTCCACTCAACAAAAGGATTCAAATTTCATTAAATCTCATACAAAAGTATCAAAATGCCATTGTTGTCATGGCAATACTCACACTTACACACACACACACACACACACAGAGTCCCACACACACCCACGCAACTACCATCCACCGCACAATATGTGTGCAGTTGCCAGGACTCAGGACTGAGGACCCAGGATCTTCTCGCCACACCACACACACTGCGGCACTTCACTCTGCACTTGCCACATACGTTGAGATTCATTCTGGAGGACGGCTTGAAGTCTTTAGATATTGGTAACTGCTTTTACATTGGGCCTTTTATTCGATTTACGTTTGAACTTGCCATCAGTTTATGTTAGTGTTTGTGTATGCCAAATGTGGGCGTGGTCCGATCACAATCTCCCACAAAACATATAATGGAAAACTTAATAGAGAAGACAACTGGAAACACTATATTGAGAGTTGTTGTTAAGTGCTGCCAATGTTAATCGCATAGCAATGGCAATTGTTCCTTCGATTTAGGTTGATTCCTTTCCACAGCGAACTAAGCCTTTACTTAGCGTAAATACTATTCCTTGGATTTTATCTGCGATTATCTTATATGGGAAAAAGACACCTGCATTAAATACAAAGAGGAATGAGAAGTGAAAAAAATGTACATGGATTGGATTATATTTCTTACACATCAAAGCTAAAAGCTTCTTAGAAAGTTTTCTAGTTTTATTCTTAAACAAAAATCGATTGTATCGGTTAGATTTTTACAATTTTAAAGTTATGGTTATAGGTTTTGCTTAAGCAAACTCTTGAACTGTTTATTAATTAGTCTAATTAATTATCTTCAGATGTTGAATCACTGAAAAATCCCCATTCCACATTTCTGTTTGTCATAATTTGTGTGTCGGCTCATTTAATTAATTTAGTTGGTAATTTATAAGCTCACTTAGCGTCAGAGGAATTCCATGTCCTCTTCATTCTAGTTATCCTATAACTCATGCCACAAATATTTTCATAAACTTTGTTCTCAGCTAACCGCATCTCGCATAGCAGACGCTGGAAACCAATTAGCTTTCCAAATACGAAGGAAAGGGCCCATCCCAGCGAATATAACTATCTCTCGCTATCAAAAGATGGGGGGAAAACTTTTTAAATTGCTTTCGCATTAAAACAATAGTTAACTAAAATTTGTTTGACGTCACTTTCCGTTTTTTCACATACACATGAGTTTAAAGTCAAATGTTTTATTTTAAGAAGACATAATTGGCTAAGTTAAGTCGACTGCTGTTTCTCAATTTGAAGAGAACTTTGCGAAATAAGTAAAGTCATTTGCATTTATGCACTAGAATTATTTTATGTTGTCACTTCTATGAAAGTTGAGCTGATATTTTAATTAAATTGAATGGCATTTATATTATTTTAAATGTAAAAATAGGTTGGTAATTGAAAAAAGTTTTGGCCACACCTATAAAATTTTTATTTTTATTAATTTCTTTAAAAAATTGAAGTATTAACAGGTTTTTTTTTCAAATTTCCCACCTTTCTTTTTAGAGAATTTCCGTTTTGGCTATTTCTTTTTCTCTTTTATCGTTCGATATAGATTAAACGAACTTTTGTTTCAAAATGGATTGTTTTAGCATTATATATCTACTTCCTAATATCCTCAAAATTTTACTAAACTCTCTTGCACGTAACTATAATTACCCATGAGCATTTCCACTTTGTCAAAACCAACTGACGCCACTTAGCCAACTGGTGTCATGATATTACAATACCATATAGTACACACACTCACACACACACACGCATGTACATATAGTAACATATCCATATCCTTGCTATATCAATAACCTCACAGCCGCACCCACAACGAAACGAAAATGCGAACGAAAAATGCAATTTTAATTAGCCGAACGTGCGACAAACGCACGTAGAACGCATAACCACAAGATGGCGCTGCAATTAGGCGAGGAGCAGAATCCCTGACTCTCTCTTCCAATCCCTGACTCCCCCTACCCCCCTTGCTCTTGGTTTCTCTGGCCAGCCAGTCAGTCAGTCAGTCACTCAGTCATCGACTACGTGCTGCTCTGCCAAACAAAATTATGTGGCCAACGTTCGCGGGCTTTGGCGTTGGCGTTGCTGGCGGTGGATGCCCCCGAAAATCATGCTACGGGGATCCAGCATCCGGGGGTATCAGAAGCCAGTCGTTTGTTTTGCAATGGCCAAATTACTTTATCGATTTGCCTGGTACATTTGTACAATTTGGCTTGTTGCATACATTATGCTGAGAGCAGGAGCATCAGGAGCAGCGGCTGGGAAAACTTTGCTGGAGTTGGGTGCGCTGGATGACCACGCTAACGAGCCTCATTAGTGGCATGCGTGGGTTTGGTCGCGTCTCGTTGACATGTGGAAACTGCCAGAGGAACGTGATTTCTTATAGGATTCATGCGAACAAATAATGATTGTCATCTGAGAGTTGCAAGAAAAGGATGAAAGGCTTCATCTTCGGAGACAATTGACAACTCGCTGGGGTTAAAGCAGTGGTAAAAATTATCTGTAAATCGCATGTTCTTAGATATAGGCAAAAGAGATAGCTACATCTATATGTATAGTCATTTTTGTAGTATTAGAAATGGGTGAATTTCTTTTTAAAATTATTGCGAATTTACCTAAAGATTTTACAGGCTTGAAGTGCCTACTTAAGATATTAGTTTTAATAAACTAATAGATTAATTGATTAGTATTAGTTTATTCAATCTATTAAATAAGTACTTAAACTTGGCATTTCAAGTAGGTATTTTAAATAAAGTAATCAATTAAGTTGGCACTTCAACCCGGTAAATTCCCAAGTAATTGCATTTTAATAAATTATGTAATTTATTATTTGTAACAACTGCATATTCTATTACTTATTCTCTTCTTTCTATAATACTAACAACTTCTTAAATAAATATTTATGAAAATGGTTTAAATATTACTCGTAGTTATTTCTGCATACAAAAAGTATTTTATTCACAATTGTAAATTTAAAATACTAAACAAATTGCAATTTAATTTAATTGTCCTGTAATTAAAACTAGCCCAAGCTACAGTTAAAGTTTTAATTATCTGTCAATTAAACTTGTTTCTTTAGAATGCTTTAAAATGCTTGTATTGATGTTTCACTCTTCATTCTGGATATGTAATCTATATCGCATTGGCTTGCCCTCTGGGTATCCTCTTTATCCTCTTCGCCATCTGCATAAAATCAATCAAACTGTATCCCAGCTACATACAATACTTAAAAGGCCCCGGTCTCTCTCTGTTGCGGCCCATAGGCCTAATTAATTGATTGAAGATGTTGTTGTACATGTTCTGCATTTGCTGTTGTTGCTGGTGTTGCCGTTGTAGATGTGGCCTGCTCCTTTTGACCTCATTGTTGCCATGGTCTCAGCAGTTGCAACTGTCATAATATTGACTCATTGGTCATGTAATTAATGGTGTTAAGACTCGCACGCCATTTTAATGCAATTCAATTGACAGGCAGCATCCGTTTTGCGTTTATAGCATTTCCCCCAGCATTTCGTTTCGGAAAGCAACTGGGTGGCATATTGATTTCAATTATAATGATGCAATAGGTACGGTTCAGGGGCCACAATCCCCGGGCAAATTCCCCTAATTGTTGGCTCGCTCGCTCAGTTTGTGTTCCGAATATTAAATACTCGGCACAAAAAAAAAAAATGTATATGTAAAAATAGAAAGGAAAATGGGAAAATTGAAGAACTAAGCAGTTAATTGGAATACTACAGATTAATTTAATCAAATTGCCAGCAAATTCTTTTCTTTCATAAATTTTTTAATCTATATCAACAAAGATAATGCTTCAGTTTCTTTTTTTGTCATAAATTTGTAATGAAACGGAAACACAAAAATTTAAATTAAGTTGACTTAAACAAATGGAAGACATGATTCCATTAATCCCAAATCTCACAATCAGTTAATTTGAATCTCTCTGGTCAGGTCGGTCATTAGGCATCGTTATCCTCATCGCTATCCAATTGAATTTTGCTGATTAGGGTATCGGGACATTTTGGTTTCATCACCGCCAAATCAGGCTCAATCTCCGAGGGAGGACTGCGTTGCTTGGTCC
Organism: Drosophila sp. 14030-0761.01; assembly: GCA_018150735.1. Lineage (NCBI taxonomy): Eukaryota > Metazoa > Arthropoda > Insecta > Diptera > Drosophilidae > Drosophila > Drosophila sp. 14030-0761.01. The sequence goes on from JAECWO010000090.1 coordinate 138,709, forward strand.
ATAGATTTTTCCCAGTTGTTCTTGGTGTGCTCGAAATCTTTGCTTTGGCATTCAGGGCCTTGCTCAGTTGAGACTCCAATGCTTCTCTACCGGACATGGTGGCAGCTCTCGCTGAGGACGTGGCTGTAGGTCTCTTCGAGGACGTATTTTGCATCTGATACTTTTGAAAAAGACGCTCAGCCTCTTTCTGTTTCGACTTATAGGGTCCTTCTTCGCCAAAACCTATGGGATACCTTCTCTCTGAGGGCTCTTCTTCACGGTAATAGTGTCTATCGGGTATATCGGAGAAGAGGTCATCACCGGAGGAGGAGTTACAGTCGGTATCCTCCGAGGCGGGATCTGATGATGATTTCAAATTCTCTTTATTCGAGGGTTTCTTAAATTGTAAACTTTTCGAACGGGATGCGGGCAAGGGTTTCATTCGTTTAACAATTGAGGTCCTGGCCAATGGTTTCCCTGACACTTTTCCTGTGACTTTTTGCTTGGTGGAAGAATACTGTGTTGAGATCTGCTCTTGTTTGGCCTTGTTTGGTTGCTTCATTGAAGCCAATTGTTTGACCTTTATATTTTTCTTATCTTTTCCCTCTTCCCGCATAATCAATTGCATCAAAATGGGCAACTCTTTGACATCGAATGTTGTGTTAAAATGTCCTTCCAGTTCTGAACGTGTGGCCAATGCAACTCCGGATTCCATTTTAAAGGTTTCCATTGTATGCTTAAAGCCATACCAATTGAAATATTCGATTATTAACTGATTTAGAACTCCAACTAAACCTTTATTGCCGTCGTCATTCGCTCCACTCAGGGTGTCATTTGGATTTAGAGCCAGTTGCCCCTTCAACATCTGCAGCACCTTCACATGCAATTCACTCTGCATTCTCCCCAGAGTTCCATTCTTCTCGAACTGCACTTTGATGCTATCTTCGATCAGCTGTTCATAGGCAGCCTGCAAATGCTTCTCACCGTCGTTTGCCATATTCAATTTATTTGCACAAAAAAACTTGTAGCCAGATATAAATTCTCTACGTACAACAATTTGAAATCGAATTCGAGTTTTCTGCGTCTGCGAATGTATAATGAATGATGTGTCTTTTTTACATATTCGTATGTAAGTTAAACTGAAAGCCAACTAGATTCGTTTTTATTATGATTTGTCTGGCCTGTGGCCAGGTCAGGGTTTTGCAAAAGTCTGCAAAGTTTTTTTCGGCCCCCCCCCCCAAAGATTTTATGTGCGGCTCGTTAATCATGTAGATAACCTTGACTTTAGTCTTTGCCTGTGACTTTTTTGCATAGCATTAGCCATTAGTTCAAGTTTTTCTAAATATAAGTTTTTTGGGTCTTTGTCTGCTGGTGAATTGGACGAGAGGGTTAAGAAAAAGCATTTTAATGTCCTTGAGATATAAATTAAATTTTAGAAATGGAATGGAAGATTGAAGTATAAAATACTGAAAGTCGAAGAGATTGAAATTAATGCTCTTGAATATTAAAATATTAGTAATTAATAATCAAGACACTTAAAATTTATAATACAAAATACAAATGTCCATCTCAATAACACTTTAGCGCACCTAGGGGCCAACTGTGTCGATTTAAGTATTCCGTTTAGTATGAAATTTTGAGGACTGATATCTTTATCTATTCTATATCTATATCTATAATATCTATTAATATCATGTATTGGTGTTAAATAGATCTATTACATTTTCAGTTGGATAAAATTGGATTTTACAGTTTGAAATTAGTTTAGAAATTTTTAATGATATTTTCCATATCATGATTTTAGCATCTTCAACTTTGCAACTTGGCCTCACTTTTCATTAGTTGCCATTTCTCAAGTAAGCTAAAGGCCGAGTCTAATTAGCTTCAGTGCCTAATTAAACTTTTCCACACACACACACACACACGCTAACACCCTCATATACATGCTCACCTTAAGTTGGTCCAAAGTTGCCGCCAGAGGGCGCTTGAACGAGCTGCTAGACTTTGCCCTTTTATTTTTTTTTTTTCGTGCTGTGCTATCAGTTACAAAATTTATTGCACTTAATGGAATTTAAAAGTTTGTTTGCTTTCGAGAAAATTTTTCGCATAAGTGGGCGTGTGCTGGTGTGTGTGTGGTGTGTGTGTGTATGCTAACGACAATGCCTCTTAAATGAATTTATGTTTAAACGATAATCATGCAAATTAATAGTTTCACAAGGACTTAAAAAACTACCATTGAAAGGAGAGAAGCGAAAAAAATATAAGAAAAATATGTACAAAAAGTTTTGCCAGCAAAAGTTTTGTCTGTGTTTGCATTTTCTTATTCTCCTCTTTGTAGGTGCTGGCGAAAGAAAAAAAAATATAAGAAGTTTACTCGGCAATTGAGCCAAAGAATTATTTAATAACTATTTTGGATTCTTTTTTTAAACTTCTTCTTTGCATTTGCTTTTAATTTTTGTAATGGAATTGTTGAGCAGCGCGAGAAACAGAAAGAGAAAGGGAGAAGAGAGAGCAAAAGAGAAAGCAAAGTAGCAGAAAGAAAGGGTCGAACCAGCTGATTTATAGCTTAGCCAAAAGTTTTTGAGAGAAATAAAAAAATGCATACTAAAAAAAACCTCCAAAATCTGTGTGAAAAACGGCCAGCCGCATTTGTCTTTAAGTTTTAATGCAACTGTTAGTTAAATATTTGTTCAACTAATTAGGAAAAGTGTTGCCAAAAAAAATAAAAAACCCAACAACAAAAAGAAAAGAAAAAAAAATACTCAGCACAATGCTGCGACATTTCCGGTTTATCTCTCCTTCCCTCTCAAAGCCAATTAGACAAAATGGCTGCGACACATTTCCGCTGGTCGGGAAAACTCTAGTTAAGGCTGAGGCTTAGCTTCGAGGCAAGAGTATCACTTGGCTGGCTGGTAGAGTACTATGAAAATTGTATACATTTTGTAACAAGTCATTTGTTAGAATTTAAATTTAATAGAAACTTTTGGGATTGATATTTGCACTTTTATTCCCCGTTTGTTTGGGCTAACCTCCTGAAGAAAATGTGGCAATTGTAATTATAGTGTATTTATGCAGTCACCATAACATCCAAAGTGTCTCTTTGTGTTATTATCATTTGCCATTTGTTGTTATTATTGCTCTGGCACACTTTCGCATTTGCTAATCGCATTAATTATGCGTTACTTTCTGTTTGCTGCTGGGCCTTTTTGCTTATACAATATATGTATATTCGAGCTGCCCTGCAGGCTGGCAGAAGGGCAGAAGGCAAAATGGCCAACAACATTGGTAACAAAGGCAAAAACTGCAGGCAAAAAGACAAACGAGAGATTGAGACTTGAGATGGCCAAGTAGAGAGCATAATTGCCAACACTCTGGGGAATTGAAATTGAGAGCAGTAGAAAAGCAAGATGGAAATTTTATTTCATTAATTATCAATTAGTTTTGTGAAAATTATTATGTCTCTTCTTCTCTCTCTCTCTCTCTCTCAGTTTGATGAAGTGCTTCAATATGTATCTAGATAAATTTTCTATTTAATCAATTATGAAATTTGTGTTCTTTGCCAATGGAAATGAATTTAAATTTCTCAAGTGTTTTATTAAAATCAATTTATTTAAAACAACTAATATGCTTTCGTATGGTTTTGATCATCGCATCGGCCTGAGCATTGGATGAATCACGTAACAGGCCAATGACCTCGGATATGCCACCGCCAGGTCGTCCACGATGGGATTTGGTGGCCAAGGCATATAAGACACCCGAGCAAGCGCCACGTTTACCCTCCCAATTCTCGGGACTGGGATCCAATCTGAAATCAACGAAAAAAATATATATATATTTATTTGTCGTTAACATAATTTTGCACTCACTTTTCGAGCATATCGAAGGCTTTGGCAGCCACCCAAAATTCCTCGCACTTATAACACTCATTCGCAATCAATTGTAAGAGTATGAATGCTTCGGCATTTGTATCTCGTGTGATGAATACATTCCAGGCCAATTCCGGATGGCCGCAATGGACATGACATTTGGCCAATATCATGCAATATGTATGCTGATTCTTAATATCCATATCATTGATTTGCATTAGCAATTCCTCGGCTTCCTTGTAATATCCTGTCGCACATTTGGCCTGAGCGAAATTATAATTGAATATATCATCGTTGACGAAATAGCTACGTATGGAATTCATGTACACGAGAACCTCCTCGAATTGTTCATAGAGAAAGAAGGCGGAGGCCATGCTCTGTCTTCCTGGTATCGTGTCACATTCGGTGGCCGAACTGCCCACCAAATGTAGATTCTGTTGGGCCGTCTTAATGTGCTCCTTCTGCAATGGCAAGCAAAGTGATTAAATTCTGGCAATTTCTCAAAGATTATAAGCTTCTTACCGAACCCAATTGTTGGCCGAGTGCTGCATGGACGACACCTTTCAGAATATATTCATGCGGTGACGTTGGCTGCAATTCCTTCATCAGAGCATGTGCCTCCTGTACCTCACCCTGCTTCAGATAGTAAATGGCCAAATTGAGACGCGCCTCTGGTATGATATTGAGCAAACCGGGCAACACCCTCAGGGCACCGTCTCCATTGCGAAATACAACCAAATTGTGTCTTATCAAATCCGCTCCAAATGTCCCATTATCGGCAATATTCTTGATCTCCTGTTCGGCCACACGACCATTGAATAAACGAAAACGATTGCAGGCCTTCAGATTGATGGCAATGGTGCTATCGGCATGCTGACCAATATACACATCGAGCACCTCCTGGGACATGTCGTAGTAGTCCAGTTTATAGAAACACAGGGCCAAGTAAACATTAATGGCCATATAATCCTTATTGTCCACCAGGACACGCTTATAGACATCGATGGCCTCCTGATAGTGGGAGCGCATATAGTGCATTGAGGCCAAGCTCAGCTGTTGCTCAATGTTGGGTGAATTTTGTAGCTCTTCAAGCAAATTGGCCCACTGCTCCTCCTTTCCCAGTTTGTGGGCCAAATGGAATAAAAGACGCTGCTTCAATGGATTACTCTCGATGACCAGGAACATCATCTGTTGGGCCTCCTCGTACAGACCCAAATAGAACATGCAGACAGCCAAATTGAGTTCCAGATTCTGTTCGCCATTTTCCTGTATCGATTTATATTGATTTAGGGCCTGTTGATAGTCACCCAAGTGGAAATTACAATAAGCAATCCATTGATCGATTTGTCGTTGTTGTAATTCCTTTTCTCCCTCCTTCCCCTCCTCATCATCATTCTCGCCATTGGAGTACTAAAAAAAAAAGGATTTTACTTAGTATTTCATAAATAATCACAGGTCAGTATTTTTTTTTTGTATTTACCTCCAAGAATGCTCTGGCTCCTGTATAATCTCGTCGAATAATGAAATCCTCCAATGTGGCGGGTGCCGGAGCTTTGCGTTGATTTGTCCTGCCTCCTGCAGTCCCAACTCCAGGTCCTCCCAAGCCGCCACTGCTCGTCGCATTCCGTGAACTAGCCGAATCTGTTTTGCCACGTGAAAGTATCTACAACAGTTGGTTTTTCTCGTTTATTTTCCATTCCCCTCAATATTAATGTTTTAAACATATTTTCAGCTAAATTTCTTACCATTTTTTTCCGGGAAATTCAAGTTTGTTTCGTCTGTGTTGTGGCAGTTTTCGGTTTTGTTTTGCCTTTATTTTGGTCTGCTTTGGTTTTGCTTTGGTTACGGTCACTTGGCAACCTACACAGCGTCGATAAACAAGTTCTGTGCTTCACTACCATGGCGACGGAGCAACTAACTGTTGCTCTAAACATCTAAAAATATCTAACGCAATTGCTGAGTTTAAAAATATGTCTTAGAATTCAAAGTCGTTGGATTGCAAGATAAAATCGAAATCAGTTTATCTGCTGCTGACCTAAATATTAACTTAAACTTGAGGGGATTAAATTTAAAATGTTGCTTGTATCTACAATGATTCTAAAAAAAAATATATAACTAAAATTCCAGCCATCAAAATTGTATTTTTTATGGTTTGTTTTTATACTCTACATTTATAGGGTGAAAAGGGTAAATTAAAGCCATTAAGAAGTATGTAACAGGCGGAAAAAAAACATTTTCTTAGACGACGCCGCGACTAACTTTCTTTAATTTAATTAGCTGTTAAAAGTTATTAAAATTTCATGATTTTAAACAATTTTAGACATTTTTTAACAAAACTAAAACAGTTTGTAATGAAAAATAGTGTTTTTTTTAAATTAGTTTTTGAATCTAAAAGCTTTTTAGAATTTTTTTTAAAGGTTTTATGTTAAAATACAAGTTTTTCAACTCAATTCCTTATTTAATTTTTTTTTTTTTAAATTTATTTTATCATCTGAAAGAATTAGTTTTTGAATCTAATAGCTTTTTAGAATTTTTTTTAAATGTTTTAGTTTATGATACAAATTTTACAACTTAACTTATTTAATTTTATTTTTGAATTTATTTTATCAATCTAAAATCTGAATCTAAAATAACTTTGAATCTAAAAGTTTATAATTTTCTGCCTAGTATGAGTTAGTTTGGCTTACAGCGGCTGTATATTGCAGGGTAACATTAATTCGGTGTCTCTGACACTGTTAGTTTTGTGTTCTTTTTTTTAAGCTTTTTTTTATGAGATTTTTTCTGCCCCATATTCAGTTCTTGCCGCAGGGGGCATTGTGTAGGTGGCGATAGATATGCCTCGTGGCATGCATTGTTGACACATTTTTCAGTGCATTTGCTCAAGCATTTTGTGTGTGTATGTTTTTTTTATTTTTTACTTTAAGTGTAAGTTGCATACGATTCATATTTCAATCTAGCATATCTTTCCTCTTTGCCTGCATGTCTATCTCAATCAACTGTGCACCATTAAGCCATGTCAGCAATGGCATATAAAAATCCATGGGAAAAAACATGGAAATTCTGAAAGCATTGCATTCCTCACAGGCGTTTTTTGAGTGACGCACGCATATTTCATCTTGAGGCTGACTGCATAAATATGCAGAACTCTGAGTGCAAATAGATGCGAGTGCCAGATGAAGACAGAGATTCTATGCAAAGTTTCTGGGTACAACAGAATGCTTAAATGTGCAAAATTTGAGGTGAAAGAAAAATAAAATCTATTGGTTTTGCAATTTAACATAATTTAAAAACTGAACCAAGGGTATCACTGCTTCGATGCTTTAGTTTATGGCTTTTCTAAGAATTTCCTAAGATATCATTGATAGCATCATTTTTATGGAGAATATTTTAACATTTTAAATTCACAAAATCCATAAATTTCATTTCCTCAAGAGACCCGCATTCCCTGTCTCTCTCCCACATATCCATCTGTATATCTTTGTAGAGATAAAATTTCATGTCAAAGCCACAAATATGAACAAACCAAATTGAATATAAAATACGAAATATATAAAAAAAAAAAAAAACAAAACAAGTGCTAGATAAAAATGAAAACAAATCTGTTTTGCCTAAAATAAAAACCTAAAGTAAAGTCAAAGTATAATACTAAAAGAAGAGAGAGAAAAAAGAAATATGTACATACATACAACAAACACACAAATAAGCATATTGTGGAAACAAATTTATTTTCAAGTTGGTTTTGGTTTCTGTATGCCGCGTGCGCCTTTGTTTATGCTACACTTTATTGCGCTTTTGCAATTTCGCGTTTCCGTTTCCTGTCAAATCAGCCATAAAAGACGAAGAATGAAGGAAGGAGAGAAAAGAAATCGTGACCCCGCCTTTTGCCATCCACTTGATGTGCGAGGCGCCTATTACATTTCGCAGTCGAATAAACAATGCCAACATCATTTGCACCTCCTTCATTATGGGGCTGCCTTCTTGTTATTTGTCAAACAAATAAACAGCAGGCAACATTGAAGTGAAGACGCCGACGAAATGCAGGGCATGGGAAGGGGGAAAAGGACACGCCTGTCACTTGGCTACGTGCAATTGTCTCTCTGGGCCATGATTTTCCATCATTATCATGGGGTGCCTTGTGTTTACATTTTCTTTTGCTTTTTTTTTCTTCCAAGGAATTTATTGTCATCGTCGTCTTTTTCACATCTTCTTAGCCTTCTTCTTCTTCTTCTTCGTATTTACGCTTGTTTTGTTTTGTTTTCACATTTTAGTATATTTGCATTGCCTTCATCTTCGCACTAAGGCAAACTTTTGTTGTAGTTTTTCTCAAGAAAATTGCAAACTTGCGAAATGAAGTGCAAAATTCAAACGGAAATTGAAATGGCAATGACAGAGTTGAGTTGAGAGAGCTGTAGACTTATCCTCACATACCCCCTTACCTATCCTTTCTCTCCTCTCTCTCTCTCTTTCCCACTCTATCTCTATTTCTCACTATATATGTAGGTTTTTTTGTTTTGTTCCTTGGCAGTTGAGTATTTTGCTTTTCTTAGTTTTTTTTTTCTACTCTCCTGGTCACATGTTCAACTGCAGCTGCCTAGCATGCATATATATATATATATATGTATGTATGCATTTTCCATTTTCCTACTCTCAAAATAAAGTTGAGAAAATGGCGATTTTCTCAAGCGTAAACTAAACACTTGAGATGCGAAAATAAATAAAACTGGACATCATGGCGATTTATTGGCGATGATGATGACGATGACAATGATGAGGACGATGACTGCGACAACGAAGTGAAGAAGCCAAAGCTCTAATGTTGCATGCCACTGAAGCATGCATAATAATGGGACACTGAACTTTCTGAAAGAAAGTTTTCATACAGTAAATTGCTTTAAGGTTGATATTTTAACTTCTTTTCGAGTAGGTTTGATTCGGATTATATATAAATATTCATTAGTGAATAATATTGTAGCTACATTTTAGAGTGTTTTTGTCAATGTTTCGACTAACTAAACCTATCAAGTTAATTTGATTAAAACCAAAAAAAAAAAAAATCAAAATGAAAACTAAAACTATACAAAATCAACGCTGACGAAAATGAACTAAACTAACAACAGTTGCCGAATAGTTGACTAACTGTGTGTGTGTGCGTGTGTGTGTTAGTCGCAAACTAGTCCATTCAATTATTCATTTTGCATGCAATTTGAAATTTGAATTTCATTTATGCAACATTTTAATTAAATTTTTTACCACATACAGCCAGTTGCAGGCATCTGGGCAACTGACACTTAAAGCCGCAAAAATTACGCATACGCACTGTGTACACATATATTAAATTAAAAAGTTGTTGGCGCGCGAAAAGTTCCATCTATCGGTCCATCTTTGTCTCGCTCTCTCACTCTTTATCCTCTACCTATCTCTATTTATTTGGGATTTGTGCAATTTTTGTTTTTTTTTTTTATTTTGTTGGTCAGTTATACATATTTAGTTTTCCACTTGTTGGGGAAATTAAATTTTCAAGTGTGCGTGTGCGTGTGTGTGTGTGTGTAATTTGATAAATTTTTGACAGTGATTTTATTGTTGCTGTTGATGTTAGCATAGAAAATGCAATTCATATTTAATTCCCTGCAGCAAGCGAAGGTCAACAAGCATTTTAAAAACTGCAATCGCAATGGCAATGGCAATAGAGAAAATGGAAAATCATGAAATAGAGAAATGGTAAATGGTGGAGCAGCAGCACTTATCGGCATGGGCAAGCAAATAAAATATGAAAATGTTTGTGCCAAGGCATTAAATGCAATGGAAATCCTAGGAGCCACACACACACATACACACACCCAAACACACTCGCACAACCAGTCAGCCAACGATTCAGCCAGCAGGAAGTGTGCAAATAACTGTTGCCAAACATTTTCGGCGAAAAATATGCGGATTGCATACGTTTGGGATCGGCAATGGAACAACGTTTTGTACGCTGTGTATTTTGGGTGCCTGTTTCCTCCTTCAATCGACGTTCTCATCGTCGTTGGAGTCGTCGTTTGCCGCTTGCCGCTTGTAGCAATGCATGCAAACAAGATTTAACGATAAAATTTTAATTAGTGCATAAATGGGCGCTTGATTGTGTGGGGGTGGCATCCCATAGAGTAGTGCAAGACATGTTGCCCATACATATGTACATACATACATGCACAGGCACAGGCACACAAGTTGTAGAGAGGTGGCACAGGCAGACAGAGAGAGGAAGTGTAGCCCAAACACATTGCGGCTTTGGCGCGTTTTGCTTTTATTTGTTTTGTGTTCTGCGCGAGAAGGAGAAGGAGAAGGGGCAGCGAGGGGGATTGAAACTGTTTCTGAAATTAAGCAATTTTGAGTGCCTGTCCCTTGGTACATACAATTCGGGTCTTTGGGCTTTCAATGCGTTCCTATGAAAATGTTTTCCAAAGACTGCATGGCACGATAAGCGTTAATTTGAAAGCAAACCAAAGTGCGGCGAAAATATTGCTGAAATTGTATGAGACACAATTTTGCTGATATGCTGATATACAAAATAGAATATGCGTAAATTTTAAATAAACTTTACTATAAACCAAAGACATGCAATGATAATATCACTTTTATGGGCCCAATGTTATAATTCTTACAGATAATTCAAGATCTCTTTATAAATATAGATTTATGAAATTGAGATGATTTTAAAAATCTCCTGAAAATGCAGTATAATTTGGTTTATTCATAGATTTTTTCTTTAATTTTCAGAACAAACTTAAATGAAAATAATAATCAGGGCTGTTCACGTTTTTTCTTTTTTGAACTATTTAGTCAATTCAATTCAATTTATTGCATCTATTTGTTATAATATTGGTATGCTTATAAAATATAATTACTTTAGAGTTCAGGGCTAATGACCTTTTCTGCTATGTTACATGTTGGGTTTATATTTATTAGTACATTTTTATACCCTTGCAAAAAGGGTATATTAATTTTGGTCAGAAGTGTGCAACGCATAGAAGGAGGCATCTCCGACCATATAAAGTATATATATTCTTGATCAGCATGACAAGGCGAGTTCAAATCCGTTTGTCCGTCTGTCTGTCTGTCTGTCCGTCTGTCTGGATCAACAGCTTCTCCTCCGAAACCGCTAAAGCTACAGAGCTGCAATTTTGCACGAAGTCTTGTATATTCTGCAGGCGTTGTATATCTCGGATTCATCCGGATCGGACAACTATATCATATAGCTCCCATAGGAACCATCGGTCGAAAAATGAGTTTTAGATCAATAACTTCTTTCTTTTTCACCCGATTATCATAAAACTTATCATTTGACAGTTTATTATACATTCAAGCGTCCATGCCAAATTTGACTAAGATCGGATTACTATATCATATAGCTCCCATATGAACGATCGGACCAAAAATAGTTTTTCTTCTAGAAACTTTTTTGTTTCTTGAGCGATCATCGTCAAACTTGGTAAATAACATTTTCACATAGAAAGTTATAATTCTGGTAAATTTGATCAAAATCGGATGACTATATCATATAGCTGTCATACAAACATATGAAAAAATTGCATGCTGCATGTCTACATACATGCATATGTATGCGTGCCGTGCTATGGCGTGTAAAAACGGATTTTTACACCAGGGTCTTTACATTTCAATAACTCTTTTTAGGGATCTAGTAACACAAGAGCTTGCAAGGGTATACAAACTTCGGCATGGCCGAAGTTAGCCCGGCCTTCTGGTATTATTATTATTACATTATATTAGGGGATTTAGTCGGATTCAAATCATTTGCCATTTAGTCAGTGAAATTAAACGTAATTGCCAACATTCTCATGCAAACATTCTAGATATTTTTCTATTAATCTTTGATTTGTTAAGAACAATACAAAACATTTGTCGATAAATTTGATTAAGCCATTAATTTACAAGAATTATTCTTACCAGGTAACCACAAAATATACATAGTTTGAAAAATTTATCACAGCATTTTATTAACATACATTATTAACATTTATTAACATAAATTTTTAATTAATTTGATTCGTTAAGATTACAATTAAATTATTTAAAAAACCATTCACAAATTTGATCAATGTTATTTTTTGTTAAGAATTGTATATAAAATACAAGTCGATAGTTAATTAGTTGCAAACCTCGGCAACTCTATAAGTTGAAACGAAACGAAAACGTTGCAAACTTAACTTCGAAAAGTAAAACGGTTGACAGCAAGTTCGAAAACTATACAGAATTAAAGTCGATTTACGTTTCACTCGGAAACGAGAATGAACCTGAAAATTTTTTGCTCTCTTGATGCTTGCATCTCTATTACTTTAAATAATTTATATTAATTGTTGCTGTAATTAAAATTTCAATTTGCAACTTAATGATAACATACATATACATATACATATACCTGAATGTTTGTAAGGAAGTAAGTTGCAGGATATCTTTATACATTATTGTGAATCTTCACTTATCTGTCAGAATGCTTGTCAAAATATGTAAATTGTTGGTAATGTTCAGAATTCAGGAATGAATGCCACATGAGTTATTCAAACATTCCTGTAGGTACTTGGACATAACAGCATTTTGGTCATGTTTAAGGATAACCAACAGTGCCTACAATATGCATGGGAATAGTGTGTGTTCGTCTATAGAGTGTAGATGTGTGTGTGTGTGTGTGTGTGTGTGTGTGAGTGAGTGAGTGTAGATGCTTTTTAGTTACTGACTGGCAAAGCTGTGAAAAGACGTGGACGTGGCAAAAATGCTTTCAGCAAAATGTTTGCGTATTTGCGTTTATATTGGAACTCAAACACACACACACATACATACACACACACACACCTATAAACGACCCATAAGACTTTGTGAATCCCGTTGACTGTTTTGCACCGTTGGGGCCAAACCAACAACTAAAGCAACAAACATTTCATTGCTTATATCCTGGCACTGACTCAATGTTACCCTGTACACTATAATTTAGCTAGCCAGTGTGGGAGGTCTTACAAATTATAACCTCTGATATGTAACTCGAATGGAATGAAACTTCATAAGGATCAGGATTATATACTTTCCTTATATTTCCTTCTACTTGTCACAATGCTAGCGTTGTAGTTCATATAGCTTTATGCTTTGTAGGGACATAGGGTATAACGGGGAATAGTAAAAAATAGGGAAAAATGTAGAAATATATGTGCTGCATACGATGAGGCGCAACAGCCCGACAGGTACTAACTTTATTCAATATTGTAACATTTTTCCTTCATGTTGGCTGTTGCTCCGTTTTCTCCACTGCTTACCTTGATGTCTGCTTTTATTTATTTTAATTTTTTCCCTCTCATCCACGCCCTTCCCTCCCTCTCTCTCTCTCTCTCTGTAGGTTTTCTTATCTGCCCTTTTGCCTTCTTTTGGCCTTTTTTATGGCTCACCTTCTCATCCGTTCTCTCGATTGCTGCTCGACATGCACTTTGCATACATTTTTTTTTTCTTTTTTTGCTTTTACGATCTGATGCTCCTTCCTCCACGTTTAAATATTTAGTAGATAGTAAACTATGTTCGAGGTGTGTGTGGATGTGGGGTGTGAATATGGTATCAACTGAGTGTGTGTGTGTGTGTGTGTGTGAGTCTATTGAAATTTTTATTAAAATAACCAAAGGTATGCCCAAACTATGCCATAGGCAAAGATTTTGAATCAATAAATTGAATCATTTGCAAATGTCGAGTTGATTTTCGCTTAAGCCCAAGTTAAACTTCAGCTAAATGAAATTCAGTCATCATCATTTGGCTTGCACTTTTCACAGTTCAATGATTATGCTGCTTTCCCTGGCTTAAATATGAAATTTATGGTTTAATTAAAATATGTAAATGCGTCAAATCAAACAGACAGAGCGAGCGAGAGAGAGGGAGAGAGAGATAAATGAGAAAAGGATAGAGATGGGTCATAAATTCTAATATCGTAAAATATTTCATACATTTGAAGCAAAATGCAACATATTTACCCACAAATGAAGCGTAGGGGAGGGTGGGAGGGGTCAGGCGGGGGGAGTGTGTTTGGCAAATTTGAAAATAGCGCGCATGGTCGAAAAATCGCAAAACCGCAAAACAAATTTTGTTTATTTGCTTGCAATTGCAAATAACAGTTGACTTTACAATAACCTCTCACTCCCCCTCGCCCCCCCCCCCTTCAGCCTTAGCCACTAACGAATTTATTTTGGCCAACCTGCTGCATAGTGAAAGTGCCGCATTTTTGGTTTTTCCATTTCATTTTCATTGCTGCATGTAACTAAGGTGATCATGCCCAAAACTTACATCTATATAGAAACCAATTTATTTAATTGATCTGCAGCCTAAAAAAAACATATAAAATTGTTTTGGATTTTCTAATTATGAAGATTTATTGCTGGGGGAAACTAAACGAAAATCTAATGCTCTTTATGTACTTTTTATGACTGTGCACTCAAATGGCATAAGTCGGAAACCCCTTAGAACCATTTCATATGCCAAGCTGGAAATTTCCTCAAAGCCGCATAAACATGGCAACCAGGCCCAAAGTCCCCATGCAAGTTAGCAAAAACAAATCAGGCGCAGCAGAAGCAGCAACCAAAATATTTTGCCACGATAAGAAACTTGGCCAGACAACAATAATAAACCAAAAAGCCAAGTCAGAATTCTCAATAGCTCTCCTCTGGCCCCCCTCCCCCTTCACACTAAACTTCTTTGCCCCAACCCATGAGCGGGCAAGACAATGCTAATGCCATTAGCTCAAGTGCCATCAACAGGAGTGTCGTGTCATATAAAGTCTAAACAAAGGTAATAAATAAGTTTTTTAGGTTACCACCCTGTGTGTGTGTGTGTGTTGGTAAATGGGCGTGGCTGGGCTGGGCTGGTTGGCTGGCAGGCAGTTTGCTTAGCTTTGGCTTAGCTTTTAAGCCTATAAACTCTCAAATTCATCTCGGGGACACTTTTGCAGCCAGTCGGAGACCATAAAGAAAATGTATAAAAACAAAATTACAGAAAACAAAAGAACAATAGAGAAAACGCAAATATTTGCATCTGGTCGCTAATTTTGTTTAATTTGGCAAATTTAAGACAATGCAATATAAATGAAATAATTTATTTATTTCAAATGTGAAAGAAAATATACAAATAGAAAATTTTGGCAGGAATTGGGATGGGAAAGGTGAAGGATCAGTAAGCCCAAAGAAAAACTTTACTTGGCTTATATAAAATATTTTTATAATATGTTTTTGAAGTCTCAATTAAATAAATTCCTAAAGGGGGGCAAGTCCCAAATCTGTATTATTTGAATAGAAAACTTCAACTGGAAGCTGATGATGTCCATTTAGTAACTGAAATTAGTTTAATTAGTTAAAATATGCAATTGAAAGATTAAATATAAAACGAAGCTATATAAATATCTAAGTAGAAAAGGCCTAGTTCTTAGTCTAAACTCTTAAATCATTTATAAGATACTTGTCACAAAAAATTTGGATTTATAACAAAGAGTGAAAAAAATTGAACTGAAACGAAGCTATTTGATTTTTATTTTTCTCCTTTCATTTCAATTGCCTAGCAAGTCTGGCAAACTCAATCGTTTATATTAATAGTAATAAATATTTTTGTATTTGATTTTCTCTAAATTGTTGGATTAACGAAACCGTTAGCATAATGTGTGAAATACCCAAAAATATGATCACCCACGATCTAGTGCATAATCTGCGATACGATAAGCCGGCATTCTCTGTTGTAAGAAATAATCGCTCATTATTATTATAATATAAGTTTAAATAAATTATTAATGTTTGTGAAATGTAGTCACATGACATGCAAAGGACGAAATTCTGGCCCGGGGCTCGTTTTATGGTCGTCTGTGAGAATGGGGATCTGAATTCCGCTGCCCACTGCTTGGCCAATTTAATGCAGGAGCCATTTGAGGACCATCCCATGGCCACTGTGGCGGTTGAACAATCGGTGCGAGATGATTTCATTGAACGAGTGCGAAGTCGTTTTAAGCAGCTGAAACCCCATGTGGTCTTCCATCCGAATTTCGAAAGGAACTACAACATGCTGAAGGCCGATGGAAGTGTTAAATACGTTGTGGCCAATGATGAAGATGCTCCAGCCTGTGCCAGTCCTGTTCTGGTGACCGAGGGAGTTACACACATGTTCTTTCCCAGCGGTGCCACGGGAATGACAACGCTCCATTCATTCGAGACCATAGCGGAAGTGGGCCAGATCTTTGGCAAAGAGACACCGCCCTTTGATTCGATTCATCTGTTCGATGAGGGCATTATTAGTGTCTATCAATTGGCGCCGCGAGTCAAGTGCGTGTTGTTCTATGTGAATTGCATTGAGGTCTCGCTGCTGCCCATAATGCAGCACTTTGCCAGCAAGACTTCATTTGTGGTATACAAGAATGGCTATCACTATGAGACCCTGGAAATGAATGATGAATGGCGCATCATTGTCTATCCGTATGTCTTTTCGATAGCTCGACCTTGCTGTTGTCCAGCTGGTTCTTGTGTTTGTCATATTACGAATGCGATTTGCTGTGAAGATATTTAAAATTCCAAAATACTTAAAATCAAAGAGCCATAGAGTAAGTGTCATGACTTCCAGTCTACAGTCTGCAATCTCTCTCTTTTTTATTTTCGTTTGCCAAGAAGAGGGCAAAGATATTTCAGCAGTTCGCAATGAAGACTGGCAACATGTGTGAGCCATAATTTTCGCGGCAGTTGCCTTTCGAATACAGTAAAATCTAGCTACAATTAACAGCAAGCTAATGAAAATAATCCGTGTAAATCGCAAAATAAATGTAAAATTTAAAAATGTCTAAACTAATGAGAATAATCCGTGTGAATCGCAAAATAAATGTATAAACTGAAAGAATGGCCATGCTTTTGGTATTTCCTAGTCAATCTCTACTGTAGTTTGCCGTTTTGCCACAATAATTTTGTCGTATTTATCAGTCCATGTCTTTTGCTTTTCCGCTTTGACAGACGAGAACCCCCTCCTCCTTTTCCCCTCCCCAAAATGCACATATGTCTCCGACTGGTTTGGCTTTTAATAAAACTTCTCACCGCCGCCAAATATTTGCCTTGGCCTTGCCCAAAAAAAAAAAAAAAGGAAAAATGGAAAACCCAAAAAGGAAATGAACAGTTATTCTCAAGTTTCTTGGGGTTTTCTTTCCAAAAACCAAAAATTTCTGGCAACCATTAGTTGCGGCATCTTGTCGCCAGCCGCCGCCAACATTGAAGTTTTTGTTTGGCTTTTATGTGCCAAGTTGTTAATGAGTTTGCCAGGATGTACAGTGGGGGGGAAGGGATGGAGAGGCTTTCTTCTATGCTGCAGATGTTGTTGTTATGTTACCTACTGCAATTTTGGCAATGAAATGTCTGCCAAATGTTCGCTGCAATAACTAATAAGAACTGCGACTGTCTGGCCTGTCTTTGTGACACTCAGTCAGTCAATGTCTGTCTGGGATTTGCAGTTCCATGTCTAAGACTTAATTTTAAATTCTATTTTGATGGCATCTCAATTGGAATGGCTACATATGGTGTGACATTTAATAGCAGAGAAAACTACTTTTCATCAGCTGAAAAGTATGCTATAAAAAGTCAGTGAAATTAGTCAGCGATTTGGCAAAAACAAGAAATTCGTTGAGAGATTCTAATCGAAAGACGTTTTGCTGGGCCATTAAACATTTTACGACTCAGTTGGGAGTAAAGTTAAAAAGGATTTCTTGGGCTTCAACTCAAATATATATTTTATATTATGCTCATTTGTTTGATATATATATATCTTTAGCCGTTAAACAAAGACTCAGACATCGTCTCTTTCACTTGTTGATCATTTGGAGATAATAAATTATTTTTGGACGAATTTTAAAGCTGTCTGAATCTGCTTAAACAGTTTAATGTAAATGCATATTTTAGTAATTTATAAATCATATATATAAATTATAATGTATAATCTTTAATTATAAATTGTAAAACCTTAAGAATTTAAATCCCAACTTGGTTGTAAAAGCTGTCTGCAGCTGAGTCAACAATATGAAAATAAATTGAATGAAAAAAAAAAGTAATTTAATGTATTAATAATACTAAAATTAGTTTAGAAACTATAAAACTGTATTAAAATAGTATAAGTAGATAAATTTCACTATTAATTTGTTCAATGGCTGCACTCTCCTTTAGCTATCTGACAGATCGTTACTAGTTGAGAAACTGTCACCTTAGCAAGCCTTGTAATTTGTCTCCCATATACACAGAGGAATACAAAATTGCAACTTTGTTTTTCTGTTTCCTGTGGCGAAAATGTGGAATTTCCCAATCAGGCATTAACAAACATCTAAAAATCTCTCTGTAAAACCTCAAAAGAGGAAACATACAATTCCAAAACTAAAACCAAATGTCTCTCAAAATGACCACAACAATTTGAAAAACATTACCCATACGTTGCCATGTGAAAAGGGTACGGAAAGGGGTAGGGGAAGAGAGGGGAAAAAAGGACATGAACCAACTCAACCAGAGACAGAGAGAGAGAGAGAGAGAGATAGAGAGAGAGTGCAGTGTATTTTCAACACCTGCTGGTCAAACAAATCGTGTTCATTTCGGTACAAACACTAATTTCGACAAGGTGCAAACAAGCTGACGAGAAAGGGTAAAGGCGGCAAGAGTGGGTGGAGAGGGAGAGAGAGAGAGCAGCTTGGGGACCTGCCACGAATAGGAACATGAACGAAACACAAACACAATACATTCAAACCCACACACACACACACACTAGCATGTCACGTGCAGTGAGTGTTGCCAGTTTGCCAGCCTGTGTCCCCGAGTCCTGGATCCTGGATCCTTTTCCCAGTTCCCAGTTGCTGCTGCTGCTGCTGCTGTTGCTCCATTCCTGGAGCCTGGCGACGACAGATAAAATGCTTTTTTTGAAAAATGTAAAATTGCATTTGTAACCGCATTTCATTAGAGCAAGAAAGTCAACCATCAGGTAGCAGGCAGCAGACAACGCACGTTCCAAAAACGTGAACGGGACAGAAGGCGGCCAAATACTTACCGACCAGCTGTCCCCTCTTCCCGCATTTGCCGACAGCGAAACGAGAAAGAGGAGAGAGCGTCACGGTCAGTGGTGAAAACAACGAGACATGAAGATAGCGCAAAACTATTCTATCCCAAATGGCGCGACTATTTTTTGGGGGAGAGGGGTAGGGGTAGGGGGAGCCTTTTGGCCGTAGGGTTGGGGCTGCCGCCATGTTGCAGTTAGCCATTTTTGTTGCTCTTGGCCTGTGGGACATAAACATGGCTTGTGTCTGTGTCTGCGCCTCTGAATTTGGATGCTTTGTCTTTTGCTGCCTTTTGGGCCTTTAAATGTTCCAACTGGTAATGGAATGTTGTTCGCCAGAACAAAAACAGCCATAAATCACATATTGCATTCATATTAAGCCACTCGAAATGAGTTTTCGAATGGTTTTCGATTGCCAAATGAATATTTAGACAATCGTTTGATTAGTTTCAAAGATTAACAGCTAAATGAATAGCTCAGACTTAATAATTGCACTTGAGGAACAATATTTTTTCAATATTCTCCACACTTATGTTGATAAAAAATTACTTTTCGAATGGTTTTCTATACTTTGATTAATATAAAACGCTTCTGATTAATATATAGACTAATATAAAACGCCTTTGACTGAAGAACTTTTAAATTTCCATTAAAATATTTAAGTTTTAAAATTGAAAATTTTTGTTTAGAAGTTTTTAAACACATTTTGCCAAATATTTTTCTTTAGAGTTATATTTTAACATCGTTTCGTTTGAGCCAAATGAATATTTAGACAATCGTTTGATTAGTTTCAAAGATTAACAGCTAAATGAATAGCTCAGACTTAATAATTGCACTTGAGGAACAATATTTTTTCAATATTTTCCAAACTTATGTTGATAAAAAAATTACTTTTCGAATGGTTTTCTATACTTTAGATTAATTTAAAATGCTTTTGACTCAAGAACTTTGAAATTTCCATAAAAATATTTAAGTTTTAAAATTGAAAATTTGTATTTAGAGGTTTTTAAACACATTTTGCCAAATATTTTTCTTTAGAGTTATATTTTAACATCGTTTCGTTTGAGCCAAATGAATATTTAGACAATCGTTTGATTAGTTTCAAAGATTAACAGCTAAATGAATAGCTCAGACTTAATAATTGCACTTGAGGAACAATATTTTTTCAATATTTTCCAAACTTATGTTGATAAAAAAATTACTTTTCGAATGGTTTTCTATACTTTAGATTAATTTAAAATGCTTTTGACTCAAGAACTTTGAAATTTCCATAAAAATATTTAAGTTTTAAAATTGAAAATTTTTGTTTAGAGGTTTTTAAACACATTTTGCCAAATATTTTTCTTTAGAGTTATATTTTAACATCGTTTCGTTTGAGCCATTCCACTGTAATTTGGTGAAGTACTTTCTCAGTAAAATTTACAGGTGTTTGAAGGGACTCTAGGCAGAATTCCTAGACCTATTTGTAGACTTTGGTCATGATTTCAAAGAGGTAGTCCAGTAGCGTGCAAATTCCTTTTGATCCTCCACATCTAACAACATTTTGAAGTACATTTTTGAGATGCATTATCAGCTAACTTTGCCATTGCCATGCAGATTTTTTCAAAGATCCTGTCCAATATAGTATTAAATATATTCCATGCTGGTTGCAGCGACGAAATCGTATCCGTTACGGTCATAGATTTATACATTTTGTATAGCAATAGGCCTATAAGTGCTGGTACAACTATAGCCATAGCAATGCGAGCTAATAGGATGATCACATAGGAAATCAATATGCAGCTCAATATTACAATTAGCAATCGTCCAATATCTATTGGTTTAATATTATTCGAATTGGCCAAGTCCTCCAAAAGCGAAGGATTACGCCGCAACGACTCCAAATTATCACCTTCCATTTCAAGATAAAATTTCGAAAAAATATACAATGATTTTGTGATCTGAATTCTGTGAGAGAATGAAACTGAATACTATTACCAAGCAAGACCTGATGGATACTAATTCTGATTATTTGTGTATGAGAAAAACGGGAAATGGTTTACTTTTATGCCATTTACAGCCAATTGCCAGCGTATCCTGCTCTGACAACTTGACAAATGAATGATCGGGCCGCAGTTGGGTACCACAGGGCGGGCAACCTCAGACATCAGACAACAGACATCAGGACATCAGGACATCGGTTGCCCATGATGGCCCTGACGCGTCGACAAACCGCAAAAACGGAGAGGAAAAAAAAAGAACTCAGCATTTGCCAACAATTGGGCAAACAACAAAAGGCTCAACAATGAAAAGTACCGATTACCGATCGGGTGATGGCTGCCTCATCGTTAGGAGTAAGAGGTGTGCAGGGTTGTTAGGCTTTCCGTGTCTGGTGTCTGTGCATAAATTCCATTTCATATGATATCAATTAGTGATAGTGCGGTGCGACTGAAATGTCATTTGCAAAAATGCGCATATTTTAAACGCGTGACATACGCCGGAGCCAAAAGCACCGCCAGAACGAGAACCAAAACCAGGAACAAACCCATCAGCAGGACCTTCCATCAGAGCGTCACAGCCATGATATCTCTCACAAACAGAAAGATGGCCGATTGTTCCCTTTTTTTGCCGTTTGTGTGTGTGTGCTCTACAATTGACCAGTAGGTTTGGCGTTTTAGGAATATTTCCCAAAAAGAATTCAAGGGAAAATTTTGATAAATATTTAAAAGTGATAAATATTTAAAGACAGACTTAAAAAAATATAGAAACTTGAATTTTTATTAAAATAAATTAATTGAGATTTGTCAAGCTAATACATTAGTGTGACCAGTCGCTTTAATTTGATATAAACATCCTTTTCCAACACTATTTGAACTCATCCTGCTCATCTAACAAACACATTTCAGTCTTCTCAATTAGTGTGACCAACCGCTTTAATGTGATATAAATATCCTTTTCCAACACTGTTTGAATTTATTTAACAAACACATTTAAGTCTTCTCATTAAATAGCTAAAAATCTTGCAATAACCTAACCAAATCGCTTCTCTTTTAAAAGAAAAGAACATTCAATAGTCGCTTAGGTCTTAAACATAAATTTTCTTTTCATACTGTTTGTTTTGGTTTGTTGGTGTGTTGCCTGTTGTCCATTGAGCCCATAAAAACCAAACAGAAAATGGCCAAACCTTCCAAACGGCAACCTGACATGGTCAGCCACATAAAAATCAGCTCGCCCGCATAAACTGCTCTCTCACACATATAAACATACATGCAACATTTGGCGAAGAGATGGGGCAGATGGCGGCGAATGGCATATGAATATGCAACGATGCTGTGCGATGATGATGACCACGAGATGTCGACGAAGCTTGGACCAGTCAGAATCTGCAACGGATATGCATGCAGGTGCAATCTCAAACAGAGACATGTCAACGTTAACCAAAAACGGATGGTGGGCCGTAGCCAATAAAACTGCAACCAAGTGCAGCTGGGATACATACAAAGACCAAACGAAAAAAAAAAACACAACACAACAAAAATAAAAAGAAAACTCTTAAGCAAATTGATGGGACACTGTTAAGAGATATCCTGTAAATGGTTTGATAATTTTACGATATAGATTATTAAATTTAATTGATGAGATCGGCTTAGCTTTCAGCTAAACTTTTAACCCATAAAGACTGCTACGACCTACAAGATCTTAGTGCCCAGATGAAGTGCGAAAAAACGTTGACCAAATTGGATCGATTTCCTTACTGTTAAGTTAAAAAGATCTCAAATGCTGCATTTTAATACACTCTTTTGACATCTCAAATACAGGGTATATGGAAAATCCAACAAATGAAATAAAAAATATGGCCAACAATACTGAATACGAGTAACCAACGACGATTTGGTGACCGACCACGGCGTATCGCACACAAATTACATTTGCAGTTTTTACTCGCAATATCTTCCGCCCTCTGCTGGATGGCGGGCTCTGAATGAGAAATTTAATTTGGCAAGCCCACAAAAACCGACAAAAGAAATACCACCGGAAAATGCCAGCGAGTGCATTATTTTGTTGGCTTATTGACACTCGCAAATGTGAAAATTAATACCGCGCACCAGAAAAATGTGAAAGGTTGCCAAATTGTTGTTGCTTTTTGACATTTTTGCGGTTTCCGTTTGGCGGGTGCGAGCTGATTTTTTGGGCGCAGATAAACGAAATTGTTTTGTTCTCTTTTCCAAAATTTGTTTAGCAAATGTTTTGTGGCGGCATTAAGTTTTTTTTTGTTGTTGGTTTGGCAAATCGCTTATGAAAAATTATCACACATTTAATAGAATATAAATATCAAAGAAGCTAACTTCGGCTATGCCAAAGTTTGTATACCCTTGCAGCTTTTGACCATTACATTTTATTTTCTAAAAAATTTGTTGTTTCTTAATCCAATAAAGAAATATTTTAAATACATTGGCCGGGGGCAGCCAATCGCCAAATAGTAGACAATGTAGCGATTGATATTCATATTCACACACACACAATCGCAATTTTGACACATATATGTGCTTCACTGCTTATGCGTGCACTGCTTATGGCAGCAGTACTGCTGCATACTGCTGCTGCCGTAAGCAGTGCACGCTATATAGGCAAATTTTATATCGTCGAAATCAGGCGTTATGTTTCTCCGATTGTTTTGAAATTCACGCATATGACGTAATCCCTTTTTATTTATGTACATAATCAGTTTGGATAAGATTGTTCAAAAATAGAGAAGTTATTCGCATTTAACGATTGTATTTGTATGGCAGCTATATGATATAGTTGTCCGATCTTATTCAAAATCGCAGATGTGTATGTGGCTGTATAGAAAAGCTTATATACGAACTTTGAATGCGATAGCTCTAAAACTGTGGGACTAGATCGCGCAGCACCAGACAGACAGACGGACAGACGGACAGACGGACAGACGGACAGACGGACAGACGGACAGACGGACATGGCTATATCAACTCGTCTTCTCTTGCTGATCAAGAATATATATACTTTATGGGGTCGGAAACGATCCCTTCTCTGCGTTACAAACATCTGACCAATTTTATAATACCCTCTGCAAGGGTATAAAAATAGATAAACGTTTCAAAAATATTGTTTATCTTATTATGTATTTTGATCTTGCCTTCTCAGTTCTTGCACTTTATTTAATTTTGTGAGAAAATAAATTTCCTTAAATTGATGTGTACACATTTTTTTGGGGGGTCTTTGCACCTGTAACCTCAACCTGATTTTCATTTTACCTAGAGTCAGCTGAATTGGCCAAGCGTTAAATGGCTCTCCATTAGCCCGCTTGTTGACCCACACGGCCTTCATCGTATTTATACTTATATTTTTGCAGTTTTCGGCCTTCAGGCAAGTGACCTGAAAATCGTAAAGCATCGTTTAACAATTTCGGTTCTTTCGAATAGAGAAAAAAAAATGTTTTATGAATTCTGTAAACCGAATTGTGTATATAAATGCCAGTTATAGAATTTTTTTATGTGACATTTTTCAATTTGTATGTGCTATTGACGTTTCTGGCCAAAAGAAATTAATAAGCCACAAGAGTTAGTGGCTTATTGGCTCGCCCTTATTTTTCTCTTTCTTTCTTTCTCTCCCCTTTTTGGCGAATTAATTTCCAAGTGTCAAATGCCATTGCAGAAAAATTCCATTCAAATCTCAATCAAATTGGCAATAAAAATCGAAATTAACTTTTAACAAAAGGCATCATAAAAATGCATAAACGCTGCTTCTGTTCGTTCTCTTTTCACTCGTTTGACACAAACTTAATTTGCAGCAAAACACACACACACACACACACACAAAAAAAAAACTGGTAAGAAAGAAAAGGAAAACGAAATGAGGAAAAGTGAGCAAAAACTGTGGTGGATGGAAGAAGAAGCTGTTGGCTGATTGCTGAGGTGGCAGTGGAGAGGGGGGGCAAAAGGTGGCAAAAGACTTTAAGCCACAGGTAGAAGCAAACAGTTGATGAAGTTTTTTGCTAAAAGAAGCTGCAAAAATCTCTCTTTCACACACACACACACACACACACACGGACGAAATGAAATAAATTGAAAATCGAGTGAGCAACAACAAACATTTCCCAGGGTTGTCAACTGCATGGATGAAATGAAAAAAGCCAAAAGAAATAGAAACAACAAAAACGAAGAACGAAAAAAAAAAAAACACAACCAAAATAAAATGAGAAAAAAAAGAGAATACTAAAAATGGAAAACTCAACGTAGAAAAATCTAAGCTTTGGCATTCCTCTTGCTTAACAGCAAAAGTTTTTCCATTATTTGAAGATTATAGACTCTAAACATTCACCCAAGTTGACAAGATATGAGTGGGAGATGATGGTATGTACCTCTAGTTGATTGTTCTTGTTGTTATTGTTGTTGCTGTTGTTGATGATGTAGCTGAAAATGCTGCACACTTTTTTCTTTTATGACAGGAGCTGATAAAACGGCAAAACTCCTAGAGGGAGAAATGTAAAAGTTTTTTACCCTGACAACCCCTTAAACATCAATAGAAACGACAACCCTTTCTTCCTGTTGGTTGCTGTTCCTGTTGTTGTTGCTGTTTTGTTTTTGCCATAAGCTTTTCATTCGACTGTTAAAAAATAATAATAGCAAAAAACAAAAAAAAGGAGACGAAGTCTTCTTCATCATCAGCAACGTCGATTGGCATGTCCGGAACTGACCAAAACAATTGCGGTTATTCAGTTAGATTGAACAGTTAACTGTATAGGTAAAATACACCTAAAGAAATTTGTGCTGAGTAGGCCATTTTTTTTATGTGAAAAAAAGTGAAAATTAAATTAAGACTTGGATTTATTGTCAGAGATGCCATTTCGTCATTCATGTAAAAGAAAGGTCCAAGAAGATGAGGAAACTTCTGTCAATGGTGACAATATAGAGGAGGATGCGCAGACCAATGTCACCGAAGCAGAAGTGAAAGGACCAACGCCAATTAAGCGTCGATATGTGGAGGTGGAAACCAATCATATTATTCAGCAACAGAATCGGGATTCTGAAAGTGTATCAACGAAAAGCACTCCGCGCTTCTCTTTTTCCCAAAGTTTACTGAGTTTGCGTGGCCGATTCAATGCATCGGCGAATGCCTATAAATCACATTTTTATTCAGGACCCATCAGATTTGGTGGCAATTCCGGGGCCAATCGTGATCTTAGCTCCATCAAAGATTTCTCACTACAAGCTAGTTCTGGACTTTATCCTCTCGGTGGTGGAACAAATCACAAGTTATCACCATTATCTGACTCCAGTGGGAGTTCATCTGAGCCAACGGCGACGGCCAAGAAGATAATGCAAGTGTTGGATAAACAGCGGCTACCATTTAGCAGCAGCAGCACCACACCCACCACGTCCACCACCACCACACCCACAACGCCCACCACCACCACCACAGGCGATGACAGCATTCAAACGAGTCCTCGGCCATTCCGTTTGATGCAGACTTCCCGTCAATTGTTTCGGAATACATGTAGGCTAACTACTACCAATTCCTAGGCCTTCTTCTGGTTTATCTTCTACTTCTCTTACAGCTTCTTCTTCTTCTTCTGAAAAGGAGTCCCATCAAGTCGGCAATGATTCGCTTACGTGTCAGATAAGTTTGGACCGAATGTCTCCTGCACTTAGAAACTATTTATTGAAACGATCATCGCTTGAGTCCAGTAAAAAATCAAGCCGCATCTTTACATTTGATCCACCATGGCCATTGTCACCGGCTAAGAAGAGAGAAACCCGTAAATTTACTTTTGTGTCACCTATCCCACTGGAGGAGGACTTCTTGACCACCAAAGAGGAGCAGCCAGTTGCTACTTCCGGGTTTGGCTTCTTGTTCAAGAAATCTTCTAATGAATGGGAATGTGAGACGTGTATGATAAGAAATCCCGAGAGTTGCCAACAGTGTGCTGCCTGTGAGTCAGCCAAGCCAGGATTAGCTCCAACATCTTTGCCTCTGGCCAGTCAATGTTTGAACGAATTATCCCCTGAATGCAATAAGAAGTCATCGTCTACAGATTTCTTCCCATCCACGGTGGCTAGCTGCGGTTTTGGAGACGCTTTCAAGCCCAAGGCCAACACGTGGGAGTGTTCTACCTGCCTGATAATAAATCAATCAAATGTCAGCCAGTGTATCGCTTGTCAAGCAGATAATCCCAAAGGCAAAAGTTCCACATTTAATCAAAACTCTAGCAAATGGATTTGTATATCCTGTGGGGGTCAAAATGATATAACCCGATTGAACTGCGTTTTTTGTTGCTCTTTGCCTTAGAAGAATAAACTAGAATTTTTCTCACTGTGTATCTCGTGTTCTTCTCAATCAATAATTTGATAGAAAATGCAGCAAAATAAGGAAAATGAAATGAAATTTGAATGCGTGCGTGTGTGTGTGTGTATGCATGTATAACTGCAGGCTAACTGCAACACCTCACGGCATCAGAAAAGTCAGTACATTTCAAACAATAGGAAGCGAGCACAAAACGACGACTGACTGTGGTGACTGTCGAGTCAAAATCAGTGTTGGAGTCAGAGTCGGAGTCGGACAGCAGGCAGATAGATAGACAGACAGACAGATACAAAAAAGGAAAGAAACTTTTCCTCTGCTACTAGAATATGCAAATTCAATGGATTTCCACACAAAAAAAAAAAATGGAGAAACTTTTCGGGGGCAAATCAAGCAGGGCGAGACCAGACCAGACCAGGCGTGACGAGACAGGGACACACAGACAGACAGGTGTCATTTCAATGTCGGTTGTCATGATTTTTGATTATTGTATATAAAAAACATAGATAAGTGTATATATATCTCAAAACATATAGATACATATTTATCCAGAGCCGTAGTGAGCTTCTGTCTGTCTGGGTTTTCAAATTTTTTGCAATTAGATTCGATTTTCACTGCCGGATTGTTAACTGATCCAAAGGAATTAAAAATACAATACAATGGGAAACTACTATAAAATAAATACAATTATGGAGGCCTAAAATTCTAGAATATTTAATATATTTCTTTTCAAAATAAATATTATGATATTAAAAATTCAATATTTTTAAGTTAATGATTTAATTTTTCAGTTAAATCAACTGAATTGGTATTTAATGATACAAAAATGTAATTTGATTTGATTTGAAAAAGATAATTTTATATATATAGAGGAGAAATAATTATCAGAAAATTATCACAGATTATGTCCATCTACTTTTAATACTTAAATGACGATATTTGAATTCAGTAGAGCAATTTATCCCTTTTCTCTCTTCTTTCTTTATACTTTACTTTATGCTTGCTATTATTAGGACTCTATTATTGTGAATTTATTTACAGGCTCACAATATACTAAACCCTCGTTCCCTAGCTACGCCCCTGTAAACCCATACTTTATGTTATAATAAACAAATAGACTTTGACAATAGAAAAAATGTTCAGCATATTTCTGACTGGAAAAGACCCACATCAAGAGCAACAAGAACAAGAGGAACACCTGAATAGCAAAAAGGGATAAAAAGGGACCAAGAGAAGGAAAAAAATATGTGAAAATATGTGAAAAGTTGTTCTTGAACTCATAATTTTATTTACTTTTTCTCTTCTCTCACTCTCTGCCATTTTTTTTGTTTTTTTCTTTTATGGATATAAGAAAAGTTTTTGGCACTTGAACATAATATTATACAAATTGATGGTCATTTTCATTTGTGAAATTATTTAGAGTAAAGAAAAGTTTATACATTTTTATTATTTCGTGTTCAGATTGAGGATATTTGAAAAGTTTAACTAGTTCAGGTCCAGTTGGAAAGTATGTAAAACAAATTGCTAGAGTAAATTAATTAAAAGAATATAAAGTTTGAAGTTGCCAATGATAAGAGGACACAATGATGTTCTATCCTTTTGCCAGTGTGATAAGAAAAAACTTCAGAATTTATAATCTTATGTTTTAGGAGAAATCTGCAAAAGCTTCGGATTATTCATGGCTAACAGATGGATTTTAAAATATTTAAAAAGTTTTTAATGTCGATGTGGGGGAAAGGATATCTTTGGTATAAAAGAATAAAGATTCTTTTTTTTTATTTTCTTAACGGGCAAGAGAAAAATGAGGAATACTTTTGTGCTTTTTGCTTGGTGCCTTTTTTTGTTTTTTTTCGCTTGGCAAAACAAGTGAAGTGCATTAAAATGCAAATTCTTTTTTGCCATTTTTATGTTGTTACTCTTAGCGCTCGCTTGTTGTGATTTGTGTGTGGGCTGTTGGTCCACAGTTTAGTTGTGGGCGTGGCATAAACTAAGAGAGGCTGGCTCGGGTGTAGGCGTGTCTGTCCGCCTGGCTATCTAGCTGCAGTCTTTTATAAAAATCGGATTTTTCCGTCATGCATAATCAGTTTGCATTTTTTATTTATTTATTTTTACGCGTTTTTCATTTGCCTGAGCTCTGATTCTGATTCTTTGCTTTCTTTCATCTTATTTCATTTTGTTTGTTATTCCGCTTTGTGGGTTTCGCAGATATATATATATACGAGTATTTTGCGATTTTTGTTTTGGGTTTTTCTGTTGGCAGCACATAAAGTAATTTATTTCACTTGAACACATTTCGCATTCAAATGTTTTATTTTTTATTTATACTCTCTCCAAAAGGGGAGTATTTCTCCATGACTAGAATTGACAGAAGTTATTTCTGTAAGAGTATACTTAAAATCAGTTTTTATCTGCAGCAAAGTTTATCTCGTATTTGGATGAATTCAAAAATTGATCGACTCCACAAGATTAATTGGCTTTGTGAGAGTATGAAAACTTCCCTCTCTCTCTCTCTCTCTGAGCAGACTATCAAGAGAAAAACTGTTTAAAAAAACATCCTGAAATTGTGATTTTTGACTGCATCTCTTTGTCGTTGATGCATTCCACAAAATTTCTCTGTGTGCATTGAGTTATAACATTTTGAAGCATTTCATTTATGCATTTTCAGCTGATTCCTT
The DNA here is from genome assembly GCA_018150735.1 of Drosophila sp. 14030-0761.01. Lineage (NCBI taxonomy): Eukaryota > Metazoa > Arthropoda > Insecta > Diptera > Drosophilidae > Drosophila > Drosophila sp. 14030-0761.01. Next base: position 168,599 of record JAECWO010000090.1, read on the forward strand.
TTTTTTTGTGTTAACCGCCTAACAAAAATTGCTGTGCATCTCACTCTCTCTCTCTTTCGGTCTTTGATTTGTGAAAAATTTAGGTTCAAAAGGTACTCATGTGTGAGGATTTCAGTTTGTTGCCAAATACATATAACAAAAAAAAAAAAAAAATACGTTATTGTTTAATTGCAAAAAAAAAAAAAAAATTGGAAAATCTAATCAATTTATTCGGACTTGAACAAAGGCTGGCGGAAAAGAATTGTACGCGTCAGCGGGCCTAAAAATTTAATTGAATGTAAAATTGTTAAATGCTGGAAACGTTATCTAAATATAATATATTGGTTGTACTATCTCAACAAATTGAAAAAGCCATTTGGTAGTATATCAAATTATTGGTAATTGATGTTAAAAAAATAGAATTTGATTGCAAAGTGGTAATTTGAATACTGAAAATGAAAAATTAATAGAAACAGAAACAAAACACTCTGAAAACAAATGTTCTCCTGCATTGACATACATATTAATAAGCTTTTTAATATCAAAATTTTGGGAAATTCATTGGCAACAAGTGAACATATAATTTATAAATGATAAATTCGACAAAAATGCCAATCAATTAATTCATAATGCTGGCTTATTCATTAGTATTGAGAACTGGGAGAACCCGTTGGCATTCAATTATCAATAAATGCCAAAATTCAAATGGCCATAAAACCGAAACTAATCAACAAAACAGCAAAACAGCAGAACAAGCTCCAACATACACCTTGGGGAGCTCTTAGACCGGCTCTTCGATTGCTTCGAACTGACTGTTTCGTCTACCTGTCAATGGCAACGACATACCAAACTTTTGCCAGGACTTGGCCTGGAGTGTGTTGAGTATACGCCTAGTTAGTCTGTCTGTCTGACTGTCTGACTGCCAAACTAAACTGCAAAACAGAACTCTCTCAAGACTGAAAAATAAACTTTATAGATTTCTAATGCCTGATCGAAGTCCCTGGCTTATGTATATATATATGTAGCCATGTCCATGTTACGAGCTTGTGCAATTTTGCTGAAGCTCAGCTGCTGCTGCATTGGAAACCCTTCGACAAACTTTCAAGGCAAAAACTTTGTCGGCCCCAAAGAGTTTGTTGGTTTGTGGCTGTTGGCAAGTTTTCCTTCTCGACAAAATTGTTGGCAAAATAATTGTGTACGCCTTGCGGTTGCCATACAAACACTTACATTCTCACACACACACACACACACATGCAAACGTTTTGGCAAATATTTAAATAAGGAAAATGGAAAAAAGTCAGGAATTGACCCAATTACATTTTGTCGCTAAGCTGATGGCAATTTCACAATTCAGCTAACACACGCGAACGACGCGAGGTGTCAACACCTTTGGCCAACAGCCAAAAGCTGACATTTTCCTTAGCATACTTTTGAGCGTCTTTTAAGGGCTAAAGTAGCTGTGTGTGGAGAACTCTGCAAATGGTAGAAGGTCCTTGTTCACTTTAGATGAAATAAAACCAATCACACATTCCCTTGTAATTGTAAAAGGTTTAGAAGTAGATGTTGCCATTCAATGAGAGTATAATGATTAAAATATAGCATACTTTAGAGCGCTGTTTGCTGGAATTGCAAATTATATGATACGAATTTATTATTAAACATTAAAACATATTTTGTGCTTTTTAAACGCTTTCATTACTAATTGAACATAAGCAAATCACAATTTACGAAATTGATGTACCTAAAAGTTCACTAATTTCTATTATTCGCAATAATTTTGTGACAAATCTAGCTTAGCTTTGATTATCTTTAATGGTAATCTAAGAAAATATCACCATCCACAAGAAGAAAACATTTTTCCTTATGGCTTTTGCCCGTCAACTATTACAAGATTGTTACAGAAAATCTTGGCCCTGGCCAAGTCGTTCACTCACTCACTCACTTACAGCCAGAGATGGAGACAGAGACAGAGACTGAGAAAGAGAAAAGGAGACTGCACAAGTAAAGTGTTTGTTAGCGCATTATGCTGACTTGGATGCTGGGATTCACACGCCAGGCCAGGCCAAGCAACCAACGAACCAACCAACCAACCAACGAACCAAGCCAACCACTTTTACTTACTACTGCTGCGTCCCGTCTCAAATCTTCCATTCTCCTTGTTTGCCAAGTGGCGTGCTGACAGCCAAAAAGGATTTTCGTTGGCCGTTGCCAAAGCTTAAGCCTTAAAGCCAAAAGCTAATTTTACTTTAAGATTTCCCCCAACAACCACACAGAGAAGACAGAGAGCTGGCAAGGACGTTGGCCCACACACAAAAAAAAAAATAAAATGCATTTTTCTCTTAAGGACAAAAGCAGAGTGGGTGAGTGGTTCCTCCTTGGACATTATCCGTTTTGTGATTAGGTGTCCTGAACATGCAAATGTGTGTCTCTCTGTGTGTGTGTGTGTGTGGAGGGATTCGTATCTCGAGCCAAGAAAAAAGACAAACCCAAACTGGGCCAGGCAGTTTTCACAAAATTTATGCACTGACATTTTACATTTTACTCAATTGCCAAATGTTTTCCCCCACCTGATGTCTCTCTTTCTCTCACTCTTTCTCTCTCTCTTTCCCTCTTCTTCAACTTGAAGTTGTAATGAAAAGTTTGTCCCACCAGAAAGAGAAAAAAAAAAGAGAAAAAGCTCAAAATAATAAGTATCATAATTTCCAAGGGTTGTCAAAAAAGTCTTTTAATTTATGTTTGCCATTTCCGACCAAAAAGTCCAGGTCCAAGTCGAAAGTCTGGCTAGAAAATCAACATAAATAAGCCAAAAGTTATTCAGGCTTGAGTCTGAGTTCAGTTCAAGTAAAGTAAAAGGCAACCTCTTTCGCTTTTTCTTCCTTTATTTTTGTTGCTCTTTTTTTTTTTTTGTTTTATTTTGCACTGGACCCCCACCCCAAGGACCAAGTTTGTCTTTTGTCCCTGTGTGCGTGTGTGTGTGTGTGTATGGTTGTGTGTCATTTGTTTGCTTTGCGTTGTGTTTATGGCAAGTTGGCAACTCTGTTACAATTGTGCCTAATTTCATGCTTTCCTTTTTGGGCTGCCTGGCAAACAAATGTTGTTGCATACTTTCAGGTAAATAACTTTATTAAAATAATGACAAGCCAGAGAGCTCCACAGTCTCCAGAACACAGTCACCATCACCACACAGCACAGTCTGTTGCCTTGTGGTGACATTGACTGACGCTACATCGAAATGGAAAGGGCGTAGAAGCTAGATTTAGGGTCTTAAAGGGGAGTTAAACCTGATGGAGTTGGAGTTCCTAAGCATTTATTAATTTTTACTATTACTTGTGAGTCGATGGCCTTAGTAGCTAGCACTCCTTACCCGTTAGTTATTATATTAATTTGTATAATAATTAATTATAAATAAATAAATAAAAATAAAATATTACTTGTTGTAAGTGAAACTGCATAAATAAAGTTGGATTTCTCTAAACTCCAAAAGAAACCTATTTTAGGAAAACTTTTTATTATACATACAATTGATTTTTAAAATATTTAAATGTAATATGAATTTCTTGGCTCATAAATTTGGAATTACCACCTTAGGCAACCCCCTTTTGGTCCCACCCCTGGGTTTATTGGGCCTAGTCAAACTTTATGCATTCTAGAAGATGGTGAGATGAAGGGGTGGGGGGACGAACCGTTCGAAACTTTTACAGAACCTCCTGGTTGGTTGTTGGAGCTGTTACTACTTCTTCTATGGAAACTGCTGCCATTTGGCATAATGCACAACGAGTTTTATGTCTGCAACGAACGGGCGGTCGGGCGGACGGGCGGTGGGGCTGTCGGGCGCCCCAAAAATGTGACGCTTCTAATTATGAAACTAAGCAGCTTGTGATTTGTTCAAGCGTGAAAATGGCTGTCGACAACAGTCCGGGCTAGAAGGGAAGGGGTTGGCGAACGGCGGGGCCGACGGCACGCAAAATATTATGGCAACTTGTAAATAAGCCGCAGCTGCCGACGCAGGTCAGGACCAGAACTCGAACAGCCAGCGAGAGAGCCCGAACTGGAGTCAGTACCAGCCAAAGCCAAAAGCAAATTTTCCAAAAATTTATGCAAAATTATTTTGTAAAAGTTTGCGTTGTGCCATCGCCCAATTTTGGTTTTTTTTTCCCGGTTAGGTGGCAGCGGCTACGTTGACGACGACGACGACGACGACTGATGCTGCTTAAGCCTTTTGATGATGGCTCTAGCTATGCTCCAACTAGGTTGGGTTGCTTGTTTTGAGAGTTCATCGCCATCTCCACCGCCGACTTGCCTCGTCTGGCCGCCGTTTTGATGTCGACAAAGTTTAGCATTTTGCGCGACAAAGTGGCAAACAGTTTAGCAGAGTTTACGACAACACACACACACACACACACACACACACACACACACACACAGAGAGAGAGAGAGAGTTGGTGCTCCCGATTTTCCGCTATGCCTTGACAGCCGTTGGTGCCCCAACGCTTTATGTGTGTGTTCTTGCCTCAGCCAGTGGCTGAGTGTGGACTGTTTAATAGCAGCTGCCATGCGGCCATGATGCTAATTACAGTTGCCATTTAAGTGGTTGCACCAAATGACACTGCCAGCAAGCATATTACATAAAAAATAATACGCCACAAGGGAGAAGGGGGGGCAAGAGAAGAGCACTTCGGAGTTGGGGACTATAAAGGTGACAGGCTGGTCAACTTTTTCCAAAAGGGTCAGAGTGTTGTTGTTGTCGGTATTGGTGTTGTCGGGCCATGGCTAGATTAAAGATATGACACGTTAATGTTAACTTGCTTATAACTGCTTAAAGTCGAATCATTTATTATTTTCAGCATTTTTAATGGCTCTGGGCATTTCTTTAATGACAAAGGAAGCTTTAATATATGCCAGCAGATTTTTCCCTGCTTTATACATACATATATCTAGATGAAATGAAAGATAGTCTTGCTGTCTTTTATACCATTTTAACTTCAATTCTTTAAGCTTTTATTTGCCCTTTGGTTTTATTATTAATCTCTCTTTTGTAGTAGCAAATTTATAGATTACAATACCTCTTTTCTATATAATATCCTTTATGTATATAAACCCCTAATGTATGTCTCGAATGTACTAATACCCTTTATACGATAACGAATAAGTCATATCGTTATCACTTATGCTTAAGCTTATGTATATCGATAAAAGAGACAACTCTGAAGCTCACTTCCTTTCGACGAGCTTCAGGCGAATGACGTGTGTGAGAGAATAAATCTAAAGCAAATTCTAATCATGCCATCCTACATAAACTTATTTGACTACAACAGAGTTTAACTTTTTAAATTTTCTACCATGCCAAAGATATTTCTATACTTTCAGATTAATTTTTATCAGCAAATTACTAGTAAAAATGTGAATTAAATTAGTGATTTGAATTTTAGTTCTAATTCCTCTTTTCTCATAGTGTTTTTTTAGTACTATAATATAAAAATTAAAAGTAAACTTGGCGGATTCTAAAAGAGCTGCTCATAAATTGGAGGGCTCTCCATGAATTCTTGTGCTTAAAGGTTCCAGACGACAGTCCTGAAGAGAGGTATTTATGTTTTTCATCCTAATTTGTATAGCTTGCAGAATCTCAAATAGAAGACCTTATTAAAATACACCCGAAATTGTTAAGAAAGTGAGTTGTTTTTTAAAAACTCTATGTAGGACTTACAACATTTTGTTTACTCATTTTTACTGTCAATATAGAAAGATAGAGAGAGAGAGAGAGAGGGAGAGAGATGGAGAGAGAAAGAAGGAGAGAGAGAGAGGGAGAAACAGAGAGTACGAGCCAGCGATCCAATCAAATTCGTGTTTTATTTTTCTTGTTGCTGTTATTTCCTCTCTAATCGAAGGGTTTCCACTCGAAGTTCAATATATATCAAAACATACCAAAGCATCTTATTTCGTTTAGCCAAAAAATGTTGCTACAATTTCATCTGCCCTCATTTCTGCATTCCTTTGCTCTGCTAAGTCGTAAGACTTGAACATGTTCAGCCCGAGTAATGCGCGTTTAAAAAGTTTACAAAACTTTGCCAAGTTTTGTGCGGAATTTTCTTATATTATGTTGGTTTTTTTTTTGTTCTCCCCGCTGCTTGCTTTGCTTTGCCCTGCAAATTCATTTTTTCACACCGCCTGCAACTTTGTGGCAAGCGTAATGTCAAAAGAAAAAGCAACGAATGGAAAGGTGGCAAAAATGGCCACGCCCATTTTTTGGTGCAACACGCGCCTGTTTACACTTTTCAACGCTTTGATGTTGTTCTTTTCCCTTTATTTGGCGCTTAAACTGAAAAACGTGACCATTTAAAAATGCGCCACGTTTGCCAAAAACTTTGCCAATGCCTCGAACTTTGCCATCAGAATAACGCCATGAAACGAAACGAAAGTTCGTGACAAAGGTGAGGCAGTTGGGCGTGGCAGTCATATGCAACTGCGGCCTTTGCCTTTACCGTTGCCGGCACAACTGTAAAATTTATGAAAATTGATTTTGTTAAAAGGCCAAAACCAAACTGGGTGAGACAGCTTAATGCCCGAAAAACCAAATGGATAGAATCGAAAGACCTAACTGAAAACTGCTTTTAATGACATTTTGACTTGAGCGACGAACGTGCAAGATGGAATTGTTATTGTTTTCCACACGTGGGCATATAAAAAAAGGTCAGAGAAGGTGGTTCACGTGTTAGTCACGAGAATTCCTGTTGATATCGGCATGATAAAGAAATTGTAGCATGTTCTTGATTAAGAAATCATCGGTAATTACTAAGAAATTGGAAAAATATTGTAAAAACTGGAATGAGATTTGCCTAATAAGGGATTACTAATAGTAGCTTTTAACTAAAGGATGTCATAATAGAGGAGATAGAAGACCTAACTAACTTCTACACCATCTTCTTATTCCAAGAGAAGTAAACTTTTGAATTTCTATGCAATTGCCTTTCAATTTCTTGTTACTTTTTCTTTCGATTTCATCAGAATTTCTTACGCATTTTCTACGAATTCTTTTATCAGAACACTCTCGCATGATTTTGGCCATAAAACGGACTTCACAACCGTTGACTACGTGCCGAAAAAGTGATGGCTGCTCCCGCAGTTTTAGCCGGGGTCCTGGTCAAGTTAATTTTCTATAGCGTCTATTGCACGTCGTTGTCATTCGACGCTTTTATTTGGACATAGCCTGCGTCTATATATCCATACTCCTGTTCGCTCTTTTCCCCGCATAAAGGACATAAAGGGAGAGAAAGAGAGTGTGAGGGGAGTGGGAGGGGGATCGCTTTAATTGAAAGCAAAACATCAAAACGAAAGCGTTGAGGTGAACGCTGGGCTAATTTGGTAATTTGCACGCAATTGCATGAGTTGTTGACTATATCTATAGAATGAGTGGATATATATGTATACCCATGTGTGTATGTGTGTGTGTGTGTGTGTGTGTGTGTTGGTGTGTTGGATGCTGCATCGTTAGCTTTTGGCAATTGACTTAAATGACAGCCTTTGTTGTGTCTGTTCCGTTGTGTTGTTGTTGGTTTACATTGACAGCTCGGCGTATGCGTAATGTTCATTTGATGTGCGTGCGAAACTGCGAAGAGAAAACAAACTGATGAGGCGTTTATTTAAGATACAATATACTAAATATATATATATATATATATATGTATATACACTTAAGACTATCGTTATGACCGTTTTATCTGGTGATTTGGTGATACGGCCGAAACTGCGAATGAAATTTGTTAAGCTTATTGAATTGAAACTTAAACATTTGTTGATATCGACTCTGAGATAAACTTAATAAGCATTGAACCCTTGTGCTTTATATTTTCATTATTTTAAACGTTAAAAGCAGATATCCTATACTAAATAAATAAATAAGAATAAATAAATAAATAAATAAAACTAATGTTTGTTGATATCGACTTTTAGATAAGCATTAAACCCTTGTGCTATATATTTATTTTCATAATTTTCAACGTTAAAACTAATAGCTTAACACTTCGTTTTTTCACCCTTAATAGTATATCTTAACAAGAAAGCTTAAATATATTAGCTATCTCCCCATTTATGGCCCTTTTTATGTTTTTTTTTTTTAAATCCTAATCATTTGGTTAGGTTACAATAAAAGAAAAATATAAATGCAATGGCCTAGAGTCAGAAAAATTCTCCAGTTTAAATATTTGTTCACCATAAAGATTAAAAGAAAGTAATCGATGAATTTATAGCATTTATAAACATTTTCTAGCTAATCACAAACTACATATGTAAGTTAAAGCGGATTATCCTAATAGTAGATATAATTTGAATACATTATTTAGTTCTGTATATAAACCTACATTACCCTCGGCATGATGGACTCTATAGCTGACAGCAAGTGGATGAACGGATAAACATTTCAAATACATGCTAAAATCGCCAAAGGCAAATTTCATGGACTTTTGGACTACAGTTTGCTGACCCAAAAGCCTAACATGTGCATATCCTGAAGTTAATTACCAAAGTCAGCTGCAGACAATGTAGAAATCAATAAGCAATGGACTACCTGATTGGCCAACTATCCAATTCACTCGCATGATTCAAGCACATATATCATATATATATATATAGGTTGGTAACTCTTTAAAAAACTAAGAATTCTTTCTGATTTGAAAACCATTTTATGCAAAAGAAAAACTTCAATTTGAATGCAACTGTAATCAAAATCAAATTTGATGGGTAAGCTGCTTGAAACGAAAAGTTTAGTTTAAAGTTCTTTGATGGCTTTGCTCTCTAAATCTCAGCAAACTTTCAAATGATCTAAAAATGAAAGAAAAAAAGATGCTAGATGTGGAAGGACTTCTTCATAGATGGGGAGGGGTATGTATGTATGTGATTGTGTGTGTGTGTGTGTGTGTGTGACACGCTGCGTTTAACACAAATGAATATGAATGCGGGCCCAGGAGACAGAGAAGCTGCTGTAGAACAGTGCAGACAGGACTCGCAGAGAGTGCTAAATAAAATTTAATGTAGTGCGAAACGTTTATGAGCTGCAACCGCAAGCTGATGATAGCTGCCGTAATAGGGAGAGCAGAGCAGGGCAGGGTATCCAGTGTTCCCGCACCCCGGGAGTTAAGAGCAACGAGGCGGAGCGTTAAATAAACAAGTGGCAAAGTGTGTGTGCATAGAGTTGGCTGCCACTCCCCCCTTGTTCTCATCATGAGCAGCATTTTCATTTGGCAATTGAAAAAGTTCCTGCATACTTAAAGTTCTTCTTTTCGCTTCTCTATCCTTTTTGTGCCCACATTGCGTATACGCAATTTCTTTTTTTTTTTTTTTAGGTAAGTGCATTTGGCAGGCTAAAAGTGAGATTGAATTTAATTGAATTTTTCTATATCTACAGATGCACATTTTTGCATGCATGCATGTTGGGTGAATGCAATATGTAAATATATTTAGTTTGCACTTCAAACCGCAAAAGGTTGGCCTAGACGGGGCCCCTGGCCCCTTTTCAACGACTGCGCTCCGTTCCTTTCACACGCCAGACACTCATATTCGACAGCTCTGAAGCGCCATTTGATTTTTCAATTTAAATAAATAAAATTGCATTCAAATGCAGTTGCGTATATATATGTAAAAACTCACACATTTTACGCCATACGACTCAGAAAATATTTTGCTGCTGCTGCATGTAATTGACAGGCCCCATGACAGTTTAATTATTTTATATAGAAATGATTTCTGCGGTTAATCAAAACTAAATGGAAATGCATTTCCCCATATTAACAGCAACAACAACAACTCAGTTGGCATTCAAGTTGATGAAGAAAATTGCATTGACATATATGTTAAATCTAAGGAAATAAAGCTGACATTTTGGTTTTGATTTGATTGAAAATGAAAGTAAATTAATCAAATTTATTAACTGAAAGTTATTTGTGACATATGTGAGTGTGTGTTTATTTTTTTATTGGTTTGATTTTAGCTTTTAACTTTGCCTATCTGTCATATTAATTTTTAATTGTTCTATAATTGTTTCTCAAAAGAACGATTAAAATCGATTAAATCTTGTCTTTTATTTTATATCAATTTCCTCTTTTTGTGTGCTTGTATTTATGAGCAATGTTAAGCGGAAAATTGACAGGATATACGTTTAAGTAAGCACTCAAGCACCAACAGGAATAACCTACAACAGACAACACTTAAAGTGTCCAACTGTTAGACGCTGAGGGCCTACTACACCATGTCCCAAACCATTTCCTTCAAGTGCTCCTTTGGCATCAACTTCTGTGTTAGTATCGGAAAACAAAAAATAAAGAAAATAAAGGAAAAAAAATGAAATAAAAATCAACCCAACGAAAGTAAAACTTTCCTGCGCCCACAAAGCGAAACGGATATCAAACGCACTTTGCCTCCCATAGACAATTTCCGTTTCCTGTTGTTAGATGGAAAAACTGAAGGAAAATTGTAGTCCTGGTTGCTTATGCTGCTTGCTGTCTGCTGCTCTGTGTTGTTAGAAAAGGCGCTAAAGTAATGGAACCAATAAAAATAGCCACCAATTGGCGGCCAATTGTGTGTGCAGAGTTTAAGTGCTCCTCATTTCGGATGTGAGAAAAACACATTTTCAACTAATAAATTAATAAATACTTGCATATCGAATTCAGTTGATTTAAGTTAAAGTTTTTTTTTATTTTAAATACGATTTAATGTTGGAAAATGAATCATTAGATCTGCAAATGAATTTCTTATTTAACTTGTGGATTAAATTTCTTAAACTTCAAAAGAATTTCACTCAAAAAGTGATATAGGTTTTCGAATTGATAAATTTCTCAATTATTAACAATATTTATTGGCATTTTCTAGTTTTTCTTTTATTGAATAAGCCAAGTTAAAGTTTTTAATTTTAAATACGATTTAATGTTTGAAAAATTAATCATTAAATCTGCAAACCAATCTCCTGTTTAACTTGTGGAATCTTAAATGATTAAATTTCTTAAACTTTATTGATTTTTCAAATTGATAAATTTCTAAACTTCTATAAATATTTGTTTGCATTTTTCTAGTATTTCTTTTGTTGAATAAGTTAATGTTGGAAAAAAGAATCATTAGATCTGTAAATCTCTTATTTAACTTGTGGAATCTCAAAAGATTAAATTTCTTAAACTTCAAAAGAATATCACTCAAAAAACGAATTAGGTTTTCAAATTGATAAATTTCTAAATTATTATAAATATTTATTTGTATTTTTCTAGTATTTCTTTTATTGAATAAGTTAAGTTAAAGTTTTTAATTTTAAATATGGCTTAAAGATGGAAAAAAGAATCATTAGATCTGCAAATCAATCTCTTTTTTAACTTGTGGAATCTTCAAAGATTAAATTTCTTAAATTTCACTCAATAAGTGATATAGATTTTCAAATTGATAAATTTCCAAACGATTTAAAATATTTATTTGCATTTTTCTAGCGCATATTTCTTTTATTGAATATTTTCTTTAAGTTATCGTGTTCAAAGTTTTCCATTTCTATCATCCCGATTGATGTTGTGCCACATGTAAGTGGTTAAATCTAGTTTTTTGCCTAAGCTCATATCACAGAGAAAAGCCAAAGCTAAGCAGGACATTAGTCAGGCACTTAGCAGGGGCATTAGTTCTAGCCCCTTCTCTTGACCCTCTTTGCTGTGGGTCAAACATTTTGCTGTCTTTTAATGCGTTTAAGAGAGCATTTACTTTTGCTCTCTGCGTATGAGATACCTACTCGTACTTACTTGAAATTCAGTTGAAATTTGTTGGCAGGACGACTAGAAACCGAACGAAGGAGGAGGTAACTACCAGGAGCAGCTGTTTTTGCTATGATTGGGCACTTGTTGCTGTTGTTTCAGCTGCTGCTTAAGCCACCACCCACTCAACCACCCACCCACACAGACAGACAGACAGACAGACAGCAACACACACATGAAGGAGAGCAAAGAGCTGATTATGTTAATGCGCAATGCCCAAGCGAAGTCAAACAGCATTTGCGGGTGCATGAAAATTGAATTAAAAAAGTTCAGTGAAAAGTGGTTAAGGCAATTAAATTAAAAGTTGGTCAATTTTTATTACGATTTTATGACTCTCGCGTAAATGCGAAGCAAAGAAACAGCAGACAAGAAAGGCAACCCGATAAAAGGTGAAATTAAGTGTGTGAGCTCATTTCAACTCAATCCACTTTCAAAAGAAAAGGTATCCCAGGAATACCAATTACTTAAATTGGTAAAAAAGGAAGAAAATTCTCCTCCGTTTAAGTGAAAATCAACTAAAAAAGTGTTGAATTAACTTTAAGCTTCACATTCAATTATTTAACATTTAGAATGATCTTTAGGGTATTAGATCTTCGTTATGGCATGACAAGTTTTTGCTGTTAGTTACATTTTCTCTTTCGCTTTTGTTTGTTTTAATTTCCATTTTGGCCTCTTATCGGAAAATGAAAAGCTTCGCCGGCAAAAGTTGACCCGCATTTTAAAGCTGCTTAACCCTCATGCAATGAATGTTTTTCCTTGTGGACGAAGAGACAAAGAGAGGGGGAGGGGAGAGGGATGGCAAGATGCAAGATGGAAGCGGGAGATGGACAGCCAAAAAGCGGGGGAGAACAAAAACAAAAATTCATTAAAATTTTGCATATTTATAAAAAAAAGAAGAGGAAGAAGAAACCTGAGTGACCCGCTTTGCGCCTTGGGGCACTTTTGTTTTTAAAGCATCCCCCCACAGCCCCCTGATTTACTGCCCACTCCCTCGCACAACTTACTCGGAAAATTCTCTTGTTTATGCTTCGTAATGTGGCAAGCTTAAGTTTTGGCTGGCCGAAAAGTATGAAAAAGCATAAAAAAAAGGGAAAACGATCTCGCGATGCCCTGTATAAAGTCATCAAATGTTGTGGCTATAAATTGGATGATCTCAATCGAAAATCGAAGGTTTCGCTTATCTCCTTTTGATTGATTTTACAATTTTGTCATGAAGATTTGCTTTTAACAATGATTGGTATAAATTTCTTTTGAATATATTCCCACTTTAGATCTTTTAATTCTTAGATATTAGGTTGATTTTTAGCTAACTTTTAGTGCTCCATTTGACAAAGGAACAGAGTCTCCTAAGCCATTTATAATTTAAAATTTACCACCTTAAATGTTTAACTGGTGTGTCACTTCAGGTGTCCTCGAATCGTCCTGATTAAACGTAACTGGTGTGAAAAGTCTGAGTAGTTAAGCTTAAGTACTTTGGCAGTGAGTGGAAAAACCTTAAGCACACATTTTCCAAAACATTTTTGATCTGCCGGCATAGTAGACCACACATAAATCAGTTAAAAATAGTTTTCAAATTTAAAAAATACATATCTTAGAGGATATTCTTTAATTGTTTGTCACAAACACATTGATAATTTCAATATACTGGCTTAGATAATAATGTTTACAGGGTATGAAGTGTGCCGGCAACTCAAACCAAGTGCAAAGTATAAGGAAAAAAAGAAAAGTTTTTAATATGCGGATAGCTTTAATTAAATATGTTTTCCACTAGACGAACCCAAACGAAAAAAAAATATAAAAACACCAGCAGCAGCAGCAACAACAACAACAACTTTGGTGTGTGTGTGTGTGTTGGTGTTTGGTTGTTGTTGTTTTATACTGTTTTTATTTTACCAACATAAACATAAATGTTAGTCGGTGTAGCAAGCAAACAAGTTTCCATTTTTTCCTTTCTCCTTTTTGCTTTTTGTTTTTCTTCCTTCTAGCCTCGAGGAGTTTTCTCCTATTTGCATTTGGCTGGTTTTCGCCTGTGTTAAGTTTTTATTCATTCGTTGATATTTGTGTTTAGGGTTAAACAAAAGATTTTGATTCGGAATTTTGTACAGCAATTTGTTTTCGTAATCTTTTGTTATTCAATTTCTTTGAGTTGGTGTAATTATATTTGTCTACTTTTGATTCCATGTAAGTGAAATTTAATATATTTTTATTAAAAAATTTCCAGAATCACGCATTCATTTTGCATATTCGTATTGTCTGAATGCAAAAGAAAAGAACCAAAAACCTTTCAACATTTCAGCATGCTGTGTTCAGCCATTGATAATAATTTATTATGAATTTCTTTATTATATTTCGTTCTCTTTATTATGTACCCTGTAATACCCTTAAAGGTTGCAAGGGTATATATGTACATTGGCCATTTCACTTGCCAAAATCTAGTTGAAAATTTCTTTAATTAATTATATTTAAAATGTTCTCTAATTTATTGCCACTAAATGTTAGTTCAACTTATTTATGAGATGATTTCAATTCGAATCACTTTCGAAGAGGGTAACATTATGGTTGGATTCTCTGAATTCTTTGAATTCATTCCATTGCTCTGGTCTGGCCATTGTTGCCTCGGCGTGGCTCTCTTTTACACTTCTGTTCATTTTACTCCTACAAGGAAGTTTAAATAAACATAAAATGGCGACAAGCGAATGAATAAGGCAACAGCAAATATGGAAAAGCATATATATGTATATGTACAATATATATCAAATTTATAACCCACACATGCATCCACTTTTCCACAGCCCCCACTCCCCCCGTCGCTCGCCCACACACACAGATGAAAAACAAACAAATTGACATGTCGATGCCGAATAACCAAAAAGAAAAAAGAGTCAGAAAAAGGGGAATTCTTTCATTTTTCTTTCAACTGGTTCATGCTGTATATGGCTATGGTTTTCCTTGTGATTTTTTTTTTGTTTAAATTGTTGTAAAATTCATCGGATATGAAAATCTAATGATTTGTAAAGGCGATGATAAGCGTGCGAGAGGATGGCCCCTTCAGGCGTTGAGAGAGAAAAGTTTTTTTGTGTTTTTGGGGTCTTTCCATAGGCAGATGAGAAAAGGATTTTCCACATTTATTGAAATATTATTTAATATTTGCTTTTTATCAGCTCATGTGTGTGTGTGTGTGTGTGTGTGTGTGTGTGTGTGTGGGGGGGAAATGGAAAACTTTTGCACACAAAAGTTTTTGTTGGCTGTAAAATTAAAGACAGACCAAACCAAGAAGCAGCTTAAAAAGTTTCAACAAAAATCAATTGGAAAAGTTAAACTTTTTGTGTAATTTTGATACTCTAAAAAAAAGCCACAGCATAAATATTCTAGTGAAGAGCTTGTAACACACTAAATGAAGTACCCCATGGAGTGTAATATTCTTGAGTTGAATTTGCAGAATCTAAGTACTTTAGAAATCCGTATTTATTTTTGCCAAAGAAAGTAATTCTTTCTCTTGCATCAAATAGAGTCCAATGGGAAGGGTATAAGGGTATTCGGCTCCACCTGAGGCTAGCAAAGCCTTTAGGAATTTGATGGCTTATTTGATGAGGACCATCTGAACCAGATTAAAAAGCATTATCTTTGCTATAAATTAGTTTCAAACAGAACTCAAGAGATCTCTACATTTTATGGTATAAATTTTATTTATTTTAGATTTATTTATTTTTGCTCTTAAGCAAAATCTTGTACTACTTTTGTTGTTGTTTCGTATTTTTGCTGCTTTTGCTTCGGCATTAAAAAATATTTACTATGTCTAGACGGGCAAGGGCATAAATCAAATGCATTCCAGGGGCAAGAAGAGTTTTCTTGCAGCTTTCGGCAAAAGAGAGAAATGTGAAAATATTTTACCCATAATGTTACACCCCCTCTTCTCCCCGTCCCTTCACTCTATGTTCATTTCACTGCACTGTATCCGATTCTTAATGGGTTGCACAGATTTTCAGTGTCCGTGTGTGAGAAGTTTGAATGTGAATGAATGTTTTTTTGACCCAAAGACATAGTGAAAATAAAAAAAAACACATGTTAGACCAAAACATTGAAACATTCATTGTGAACTATCTAGCTTAATTTGGCAAATAAAATACATCTACATAGATAAATCAATCTCCCCGTCTTAGGCCACTGGGATCGAGCACAAAACGCATACCGAATGCACAGCGATCCGTAAGCATGCTCATTATCACACTGAAACCCACTTGAAGGGGCAAATCTGTTAGATATCTATAAGTGAAAATAGTTGGAGCATTAAGCATTAAGCACAAGGATTCGCAATTCGCTTACTTGGTCCACATGAAACCCACAGAGGCATCTGAATCGAACTTTCCATGCACTTCGGAATTCCAGAAATTCCATTGATAGCATATGGTGGCAATGGTTTTGCGTGTACTACGATTCCAGGCCAGTAAATTGGCCATTTGTATTTGTGGATGGATGCGTTGCCAATAGCTAACATCGAGTCCTTCCGGGGAGGCGCTGGCCGCAAAGGAATAATTGTGATGTGAATATCTGAAATGGGATTAGAGAAGAAAGTGGCTAAAAAATATCAATTTCCTACCGTGCTGCAAATGCAATATTACTCATAAGTCTCTTCGGTTCATTCCATTCGAGCAGGAGTTCCGTGCCAATGGCCCAGTGCGCTGATATGGAGCGCATTACCGACAATGTGCAGCGACCATTATCACTTCTCACATTATATAGATTTGCTGACCAAGTGTCGCAGGGACGTGTCCATTCGATTGTATATTGCGTTTCCACCGGAGTTGCCTCATTCGCCTTTTGCATAGTGGCCTCCATGCGCAACGATTTGAACGGATAATACAATACATTCAGATTGGCAGCCAATGTCGTGGGATGTATATCGCCAATAATTGTGGGAGTGAGCTGGAATGGAGAGAGTTGTATAGCAATTCGATTAGCCATAACCGCATCATCTCACCATTATATCATCTGCGACGCGAAATGTGTAAAGTCCGCCGAAACGAAAACCCGCCGCTCGCACATGACTCAGCGCCCAGGCGGCTGTGATATATTTATTTGGAGCCAATCGATGCAAATAATCCAATTCCATGCCATCGAAAAACTTGGGCATTACCTGTTGGAACAAGACATGAAGTCCTTGGATATTTCCGGGATTCTTTTGCGAACAGACACCGCCATAACGCTCAAAGCAGCTGGGAAAGAAAACGCCATTGACCTCATTCGATGGGCAACTCTTGCAGGGCATGGCCGCAGAGTGTGTGGGACATCAACAAAATATATGTATATTGAACGAAAGAACCCAAAAAAAACTACGTCCTTCGATGCACAAAATTTGGACTTCTCTTCGATCTGGAGTGAAATGATCTATTCTTAGAGTTAAGAATTGTAAATGTTCGTTTTTTTTTTTTTTTTTTTTTGTCAGTTGTTCATTATTTCTATTTCAATAACATTAAACCAAATGTTACATAGATTTCAAGTAAGAGTAAATAAATAGTTAAGTAACCGAAAGTGGTGCTGCCGAAAACGAATGTAAAATGCATCATCATCAGCTGTCAATTGTCATTTTATGCGCCATTTGACAACTACATAGCTTTAATCCTGTGTCTTTGTGTCCCTTTTCTTTTTCTGACTTTTGGGCACACCATTAGGCGCATTTCACACTTTTTACATTATTTATATGCCATACACTTTGGTTACTCGTCTGCTCCGGCTTGATGTCTCTTTCGCCTCATGAAATATTTAAATGGAAGTCCAAATCGCTTGCCAAAGATGATGGCAAAGTTGCTGATGATGGTAAAGATGATGATGATGAAGATACTGATACTGATTCTGATGATGATCAGAATAAACTAGTGTGTCGTCGTTATATAATATTTATCATCATATTTTTTAGGGGAGAAATCTAAAACTAAAGTTTACAAATGGAAATGCTTTTTATTTAATTTCTTAAACATCAATTGGTTCCTTATAAGGTCCAGCACTTTTCGAGTATTTATTGTTCTGATAATCCTCTTCAGTCCAGCATAGATTTGGATAAATTTGATCTTTGTGTCGGCACTGATTGCCGGCTTTGGCACCCCATTTATAGATCGGACGATCAATCAGATTGTCGGTGGCAAAGGCACAGCTAAAATAGAAGTATCTATAACCCGACATGATGTAGCGTAGAGCAGCGCAACCAAATTGAGAATTTCGCTCATTTATCAAAAGAGTTGTTCTATATTTTCGTCTGAGAAAAAGTAAGGGAAAATTAAGATAGTTTTGGTATTATTTAAGTAGCTTTCACTTACGGCTTTTCAAAGCTACTGGGCAATATCAATGTTTCGGTACGCGATATGCCAGTTACTTCCGATGACCAACGATCGATTATTTCCGTCATCATGGCAAAGTTTCCTCGATCTCTTTCATACTGCGAGAATGTAATCTTATCGGCCATATGTCCGATATAGTAAAAAAATGGTGAACTCATGCAGGGTCTCGGGCTCAGACGGCAGCGACTCACATCCAAACGGGCGAACATGGCCAATTCATTGGACCAGCTCATTTTGCCCATGCGTGCAGCTTTGGGCAAGTTGCGATATTTGCCACCAGCCACATCGTTACGCAATGCATTGAATATGTTGGCCAAAGAACTCATATATTTTCCCATATTCACCAATTTTGCATTGCGTGGGCAATTAGAAAGATTCTAAAAATCATGGAATATATGATTTTATTTGCTTATAATCTTATTAGAAGGACAAACTTACTCCTGGATTATTACAGGCCAAGTTTAAAGTCTCACAATGCGGATTCTGGCAATAGTTTTGAATTCTTGTTACTGAATTTACTATATTAATTAAGTTAAGAACGACTAGAATTCTATTTGTCAACTTCATTTCGAGGCTTGTTAAAGAAAACTGAATTAATCGAACCTAGAAGCTCAAGCTTTTTATTTACATATGTTTTATATGTATCTTGCCATTGGATCGGCAACTATTACAGCTAAAAGCAGTTGGTTGAAGAGATAAAAATAGCATAACGAAGTGGAAATACTCTATTAAAATGCCTTGGAATAGATTCTTCCCGATGAAAATCAATATAGAAATTTATGGTAATTACTTTATTTTAAAGATCAATATATTTGTATTGATAGAGTAGCAAAAAAGAGTCCCATTCCTGTTTAAAACAAAAAGAATAGACTATGAAACAATTTATAACCGTTATAATTTAGTGTAATATGCTCGATTTTTCCTTAAAAATCCCAAAGAATTGCTCATTTAGTCTTAGATTTAATTTCTTATTACGTTTCTCTTTTATCTTATTCTAAGTGTGTCCTTATATCGATATATTACAAAGACTACAATGACAGCCCACAACATACAAGGACGTGGAGCGGTCACACTTAAAAAAAAGTGTGGTCGCTTACATTAGTAAATTTTTGACTAAGCTCCTTTAAAGCTGACATTTTTCCTTCTTTGCCTTTGTGTGAATTGAAATCGTTTGCGTTTGTTTATAAAACCAATACACTCTCTAAAAGAGCATAAACGACAATGTCAATGACGTTTGCTGCCGCCAGCTCTGCGATGATGACGTCTAAGCCGATTTCCAGTTGCTGGAGTTCATGAAAGCAAATGCAAAAGTTGTTTATTCAGCAGCTCAGTCGCGGCTTGGGCACGGACATGGGCTTTGTGCGCTTTTCTTTTGCCTTTTGTCGCACTCGGAGACATCACTTATTTAGAAGCCAGCACTTAAATTTATCACTCCAACAAACCGACAGACCAACCAACCAGCAGCTGTTCAGTTGGACTTTAGTTCTCCATCCCTCCCCCCCCACGATGTGCCATTTGCTTTAATTTAATATGCTAAAATATAGCGGAAAGCCCGCATAACGTATTTGGCAAATCAAAGCTCAGTTGCGACCACAAAACTTTTGCCCACAACTCACTCTGAGTGTGGAATCAAAGCGGGACGAACAGGTAGGGCAAGAGATGGGGGGTGGTGGGAGATGGGGAAATGGGATTGTAATCATAAGCAAATACGAGACAAGTACGCAGAGCCCAAAAACTTTTAATTGGAATGCTGTGACAAAGAGGAAAATTCAAGTAAACACACAATTCTTGGAATATCAATTAATATTTGTTCATTAACATTAAATTTACCCCAAACTAAACTAAACTGTTGCACGGCAAGCTAAACAAGAGCAAAAACCAACAAACAAATGACCCAATTTAAAGCTTCTTCAAATAAAACAGATGAATTCTTCTATAAATGTTAAGCCATTGAAAGTAATTGAATATTGTCATAGCATTATTGATTTATAATCTTTTTTGTATGCCCTTTCACAGAAGAGGTTTACACATGATTTTTTAATTATTTTTCCTTCCTCCTAAACGAAACAAACTCTGATTTTATAGTGCAGAAATAGATAAAGCGGCTACAGATTTCTTGGCAAGACATGTTTTTTTTTTACAAATAATTTGGATTACTAAACAATTCACACCCTGTTGAGTTTTATTGGTTTTTTCTAGTTTCGATTAAATTTCATTACTACTTCGTAAAAATAATTCCACAAAGAATTTAATTTTTCAAGTTTGCTTTAGATCAGAAGTTTCATAAATGGATATTTAGCTATACACTAAACACCTTAGTTAAAATAATAATACTGAAATATATTTAGCCATTCGATTGATTACTTAATACATAATATTTTTTATTTGAAAACTATTGTTATATAAAGTTTATTATAAACATCACTTATGTAGTTTCAGTTTCATTACATTCTGCATTGAAAAAGTAAAAAAATGACTAAATGTGAGAGAATATTTAAAGTTCGGTGTATTTGCAATTAGCTTATGATATATTTTTTCAATCGGAAAAGTTCGAATGAATATAAATTAAAATTGAAATATAAATACACATGCGAAAAAACTTGGCTACATTTTAAATATTTACTGTCCAATGTATGGTGGAAATTGTAAAACAGTTTTCCCCCACTATGCCTACACACACACACACACACACACACACACATACACAGGGAAAAGAAAATTGAAAATTCAATCGCATTGCCATGAACAAAAATTTATTTATTTATCTCCTTTTGTATTTCGTTTCTCTGGCCATTGCTGTAAAATGCTTACAAACGTGTTTATTTTTTTAATTGCTTATTGTTTTTTTATACAGATGTACATATATGCATGCATTCGGCATATAATTTAATTTTATTTATTATAGCCTTTGCTAAAAAACATACAAAAAATACTACTACTAGTACCACAAAAAAAAAGAAGAAAAACCCAAAATAAAAAATATACCTCACTGCAATAAATTTTCAATATTTCAAAGCGTTTTGTTTTCTCTATTTCTCTCTACGCGCATTTGCATTGATGAATTTTTTGTTATGGGTTAAAAACTTGCAAATGCGTTATCAATAAAAGTTATTTGTGTTAAATATATATACATAAATATGTATATTGTTGTTGTTGGTGTTGGTGCTAGTGTTACTTTTGTTGTTATAAATGTTGCTGTTGTTGGCGGGGAGCCCTCCTCATGGGAAATGAATTGGGACTGTTGCAATAGGTATAACGTGTGAAACACTTTGTTCTATGTTTTTCTTTCTATACCCTAATACCCAGATGAGAAACACATGTAACGAAGCCTTCTAAAAAAAATAAACAGAGGAGAGATCGTTTTCATTCAGTGATTTATGTTAAATTCAAAACGACATATTCCACAACTTAAACAAGTTACTTCCCCTATATATATAGGGTATCACAAAGTCGGAGATGTGCCTTAGTTAGCTCATTTTTTCGCCACTTCACTGTGTACAAATATTTGTCAATGAAATGCGCAAAGTGCAAATAACAAAGTACAAATTCTCTGTTTGTTAGCTAATATTTTGGAAATTTAATAATGTTCTACAAATATATACATTGGATGGAAAGTCAATTAAAGGAAATATTGATATTGACCAAAATAAAGATTTATATACTCCAAGCTCCTTCTGGCATTATTCATCAGAAATATATAGTTATATATATTTTATAACTCTTTGTGTAGAGCGTGGCAAAAGATGTTAGCATTTTTCATTGCCTACTTTTAGGATTTCAAGTGCAAAATAATTTGTTTCTAAATTATTCTCAAAGTTGAAATCTGCACAATACTATAAATTTACATTGCAATTTTTGTCTTTGATTATACAGCATTCACATGAATTTCGTTTTATTTACAATTTGTTTCCCTTATTTCCCTTTATTTGCTCTAATTTCTGATCCATTTAATATTTACAATCACAAATCACAAAAGTGACAACAAACAGCATGAGGGGGCCCGAAAAAGCACTTTGCCTACCGATTTCCACTGTCAGAAGAAATATTTGCATAACCATTTCCCATCCACAGCCCAAGTCCATCACGGAAAACGTCTTCACGTGAAAGAGTTTTCCAGCAGAGTGAAGAAAAGTCAACCCACTTCAGGGCTGGGCACTTAGGCACGATTTGCATTACTCTTTCCCTTTCCATTTCTTCTGCGAACAATTTGCCATTTTCATCCATTATTTTGTAATTATTTAAGTGCCTTTAAGGAGTGGGGATGGGGCACTGAAAATGCGAGAGAGTGTGGTGGGCGATGTCCACCTTATTGGATGTGGACACACGCCCCATTTTCCAGGCAATAAGTGAAAAAATCAAAAAGCCATAAAAACTTTACACAATCGAAACGTGCAAAAGTTGATTTTTGCCAACGCCAGCAGCAAAAAGCAAAGTAAAAAGGCAAACACGCCCTCTCTTCCTTCTTACCAGAGAGAGAAAAAAAAAAAGGAAAAAGAATAAAATCATCAGCGATAACAACAATAACAACAAGAGTCTGTAGAAGAGGGGGGAACATGGGGTCCAAATAAAAAAGGCAGACAACAAAATCAAAGTGCGGCCGGCATGTGAAAGTAAAGTTTTCTATTCTTTCTTCCTTTTTCCTTTCTTATTTTTTCTTCTTTTTGTTGTTGTAGATGGCAGCTAATACGGGGGACAGTTCGACCCATAAAAAACGAAGCAAATAAAAAGCGCAAGAAAATTACTTTCCGCTCTACAAATTCATTTTTTTTTTTTGTGCTCCAAAGAGAGCGATTTCCTCGCATAGTGGTTATATGATTGGGAAAAACGTATGGAAAATTGGGTAAGAATTTCAAAAGAAAATTCAGAGTAATCGTAATATTTCACAAAAGTGGATTAGATTTAAAATTCCGAAAATATCAGACTTGTTTGCAAAATGTATCCAAGAAACTAGATTAACCTGCTTCTTCCGTTAGATATATTTTTGTTGTTGGTTTTTTTAAAAAACTTGTACCACTGTGCCATATATGTAGTGCAGGTTTTCAAAAGTCAAGCGTGTAAAGTAAGTAAAGTTGCGAGTAAAAACCTTTTCCGTCTTTTTGGCTTCCATCGATGGCTTTTGGCTATCGGCCTTTTGAGGCATTATGTACTGACAATTTTCATGATTATGCGCTTACGGTTTGTGAGTGTCCAGCTAGCATTTACCCCTCTCTGCCCGCTTCTCTTTCATCTCTCCATCCCCCTCTTTGGTCTGTCTCGCTTCTTTCCGTATCCCTTTCCACATCTTCACGCCTTGGTAAGCGCAGCTGTTAAGCCTTTTCCGTTTCCGCTAGCGCTCATTTTTTTTGCTCCTCCTTTTCTGTTCGGTTCTTTTGCTTTTTTCTACGTTTTCTTTTTTGTTGCTTTTGTTGCTTTTGTTGCTACTTGACTTTGGCGCCTAGAGAGTATTGAAAGTATTGATAGCATTGACAGGCAGTTGAAATTCCACATCAGTTCCACCAGTTTTCCACCAAAAACGGAAATGAACATGGGCGATTTCATTGAATTTTTTTCCCTTCTTTGTGTTCGAATTGTGTGGGTATCAGAGGGGGGGAAACGGCCAAGAGAGCAATGGGAAAATTGTGAGTCAATGTGAAGTGTTGCCAATTGTTGGGTGTTAGACATTTTACGGGTAATTATGGCTTACTGTATGTATCTGTATCTGTGTGTGTGTGTGTGTCGGGAAGTGGAAATGATTGAGTTGAGTACTGAAAAGTTGTGAAAAGAAAATCGATTAAGTGATTTAAGATAATTGTAAAGCTAAAAGCTCATCACTTATCATACTTATCTTGGCATTAAAGAGTGATAGTTATCTTTAAGTTAAATGAATTTAATCCACAAAATAATCATAGTAAATTCTTCTTATATTTAAAATGTACATATTAAAGCTGCGTTATTTTTGCTCACTCAATTCCAATTCCAATCACATCGGCCACATTTTCATTATTTCATTTAGCCATAATCACAAATAACATTGGCGTTCAAACAAAAATCTGAGCTCCATAAAATTGTCATAACTGCAAACTTATTGTGACATTTCCAATAAACAGGAAAAAGAAAATGCCAGCTGTGACTGTTATTCGAATCAGACTTTGGCCTCGACTTTGGGATTGGGAGTGAGACTGGCATTGACTACGGCTCCAGGACTCCCAGCCACCAGAGTCCCCCGTTTTGTTTCTGGGAGTATTTCTAGTTAATTTACTACAATGCGCCAAATATGCAACATAAATAATGTTGAGTAAGAGTATTTGACATAAATAACCGAGAGATGGTAGAGAATTGTTGGGCAGCTGCTGCTGCTGCTGCAGTTCGCTTCGTCGGTAACTGTAACAATTAATTAGAAACTAAGAAAGTTCCATTTGGCAGGCAGGCGCTAAACTTGTCCCTGGCAGTGAGCATCAAAAGGGGGCGAGCAGCACAGCACAAGGAGTCGAAACGAAGTTCAAGTTGATGTCAAAGTCGAAGTCGAAGACTGTCGCGCACATAAAACGCTTTTAATTGATTTTCCGCTTACGTGCTATGGCGAATTGGCAATGTCGTGTCCTGTGTACTGTGCCACACCTCTCTTCCATTACTTTTCTCCTCCTCTCCTCCATCCATACATTTGTGGGCCCTGCCCCCTATTGGCTGTAATCGTTCATTCATTCATTTCGAATTGTAGTTAATTAATAAATTATTCCATGCGATTGAACTAACAATGTTGCTCTGGAAACTTTCACCAGTTCACGAGTGTTCTTCTTTCGTCCTTCCTTTCAAGAGCAGAGTCTTTAATTATCCTTGGTCCAGGACAGAAAGTGGACCAACTTCCCCTCTGCTGACGCATATATACTTTGTTTAGCACTTGACACTCATATAAATTTAATTTCTCTCCCACACTTTCTTTTGCAATTAAACACATTTTTATTTGTTAATGTTTACGATCCGCACACGCAGAAAATATTCTTTTTAGGAGTTATAACCTGAGCATAAACATTTCAGCTTTAAATGGGCCACTGTTTCTGGTCTGATGTTACTTTAGTCTCCCATTTTCTCTCTTTTTGTGGTAATAAATTAAATTTCATTTTATTCTCTGTCCATTGGCATGAGGGCAGTTTGCTCGCCCCCACTCCCCGCTAACTTGCCACCATGGGCTCCACCTGTCTCAGGTGCTGCAAACATATTGGAAATTTATTAAAAGCGCAAATACTCGTAACTTTCGTAAATGCTCATCGCATGCGGTTGAATGTGAACCTTTTATGTGAACCTGCTTTGCGGTTAAGTTGAAATTACTTTTCTGTTGGGGATTTTCCATTTTTTCCCCATCTTGTTTCTCATTTCCTTTTTTTTCGAGAGGGGGTGGGAGGAGGGTAATGGGTCTTGCACACATTCTGTGGTTTATGAAAACTGAAAATGTTTGAAGTAAACTATTTGATGAGTTAACAGATAATGCCAGAATTTTGTGAAGGCCAAGTCAAATTTTATATATTAAAGCTCAATTTTATTTGTAGTTAAATCGTATAGATCGAGGGGTTAAATAGAACTTCAATCATTCAGATTCTGACATAATCATTTTAATTTTTCCATCAGAATACAACAGAATCCCAGCACTTACTTACCTCTTTAATTTTTTTAGGTCCTTTTATCCATTTTATTTAATTTTATCTGCAGTATTTTCCACTACTTTCGTTCTCAATTGGATTTCTTGCGTGTCCCCAGACAGACATTAAAATGAAAACTCCTTCATTTGGCCAATAATTTGGGATTTGCCACCTTCATTTCTTTCTCTCACTTATTGTCTCATTTCCGCTTCAATATGGCTTGACTGAGTTTGGTTTACTCCTGACTCCACAGCCAACTTGACATGGCTCGTAACACCTTTGGCTCTTGACTTGGTCTCTCAACAACTTTCAGTTGATTAGCCGCATTTTCTTTCTCTCATTTTCTAATTAACTGCAAGCTAACTTGCTCATAAAATTCTTGGCAGGAAACATAAAAAAAAAAAACGAAAACTTTACCGAGCAATTGATTTTTATAGAAAGGATTCGAAGAACACGCCATTGAAAATTAATTGAAAAGGTGAAGATGGATCTAGAATTGTACGTATATATATATCCAATTTTTACTTCTGTCTAGATAAGTTTAAGTGCAGTCCATTTGTCTGCCTTCTGCAGGCCATTAAGACAAAAATTCTGCTCAAAAAAGTTGACCCAAATATGACAGGAAAAAAAAGCAGACGAAGTGAGGCAAAGAGAGAGAGAGAAAGAGAGAGAGAGAAAGGTTAAATTGTGACTTCGGTCTGTGCCTAATGTTCCAATTGCGTCTGACTTGACTATGGCTTTGGCTTTTGCTTTTGACTTCTCTCCTCTCGGTTTGCTCTCAGTCAATTTGATTTTTTAATTAAATTTATTATGGCAAACAGCATAAAATTTTATGTGGTCAGTTTGCTTTTCTGGGTCGAATGGCCTAATGACCACTAGAAGAGGAAGAGAGGAGTGTACCAAGCACAACTCCGACAACGAGATTTCAAGTCGAATTTGGTCCAATTGCAAGATGCAATGCCTTCTCGTCCTGACTGCCGCCTGATGTCCTTCTGACAGTAATCTGCTGCTAATGCCTTTTTCCTCAGTATCTGTGTGTAGGAGCTTTGCCATTTTCCCTTCATGTGTGTGTTTGTCTGTGTGTTTGTGCGGTTGTTTATTCAATTTCATTTTTCTTTTTATGAAATTTGTATTTTTCATTCGGTTGCCTCTGGACTTATGCAATTTCTCTGGTTGTGTGTGAAAAGAAGATATAAAAATGCAATATAGCATAAAAAAAAATATTTATTTACATTTATTAAACTTTGCTGAAACATTTTCTTAGACATTTAACAAGCAACCCAAAATTTTTCATACTCAATAAAATAAAACAAAAATATTTATTAAACAATTCAGATTCTTATTCATCAATTGTTTTGATACTACACAAAAATTCGTGTTCAAAAACGTGTTTAGATAATTTCACCTTTGGCCTTAATTCATTTAAAATCATAAAATAAATTGGTAATAAAAGAATAAAATATTTTTCATTTTGATTAAACGATTTTTCTTTAATTTCACAACAAGAATTTGGAGGCCAATTAAAGCATGGATCGCATTTTATCCAAAAAATATTCAATATATTTAGTTTCCGATGAATTTAAAGTTTTTGCCTGGTAGACGCTGTATTCGAAGTTCTTTTCATCGTTCAATCGCTTATAGGCCGCTGCTCGATATAGCCAGGCTCGCAAATATCTTTTATCCAGATGATAGATAATATAATCACAATCCTTAATGCAACGTTTATAGTTGCGTTGCCTTTAATTCATCGGTTGATAAATCAATAAATAAGAGTAACTTCATTCAGTTCACTCACTTGAGGTGGCACAAGGCACGATTGACAAATAGCACTGGAGTATCGACTATATATTCCAGACCTTTGGTATACAAATGGATGGCAGCCTCAAAACCATTGCGACGATATTCAAAATTTCCCATGCGTCGAAAATTCTCAGCCACCCGTTCCCGTTCGATACGTGTTGCGATTCTTTTCTCTTCGGTCACATCAATTTGTCGCATATAAGTGAACTGATTTGTGTTACCTGAGATCTTATTTTTCGATTTCGATCGCTTTATGGACACACGATCATTGAATACGGCTCGTTTGCAGACCAAAAATTTGGTATTCGCCAGATCATCGTCCATGTCATCGAGAGGTGTCTGAAATGTGCTTTTCCCCGTGTCTGTCCTGCAAATTAGATGATATTAGATGCAATGGCCATTAATATATTGACAAGCCCATACTCATCCAGTTTATTGGGATTGGCCAGTTGATCGAGAAATTGTAGAATCTCATTGACCTTGGAGGGTCCTTCGAGAAACTCCTCGTTCATCTCCTGTGGCTTAAGATTTTCAATGGGCGGCATATCCGCTGCGATTTCAGTGCCTTCTGTCTTCTCATTTTCTGTGTATGTACCTCTTGTTTTTATTTTTTTCATATTTTTTATATATGTTTTTTATTTGTATTTTTTGTATATTTTTTGTTTGTTTTCTAAGATGTTTATTGTTTGTGTATTGAGAATATTTGTGTGAAGGATTGTAAAGTCAAATCAAAATGAAGTTTGTGTAAAATAAATGTTAATATCAATCTATCAGTTAACAATAATAATTATTTTAACAATAACATTTTGTTAAACCCGTAGATTCGGCTATCATCAGTGACTATACATATGTAATCCGATCTATGTATGGGATACACTTTTTGCTCAAGTAAGCTTCAATATTTTAGTCTTAAAACCATTTATTTGTAATTTCCTTACTCTCAATCTAATTAAATACATTTTTCTTTCTTGCATGTTTTAATTTGCAGAAACCCAAAGATTAATCACAATAATGGTGAATTAAGAAAAATCGTTTAAAAATCTTCGGAATGCTTGGAATCAGAGTAAGTATAAAAATAAATTACTAACACAACTTTAAACATTTATTTCTAATAATTTAAGCAGGGCTAAAATCTCCTAGAAGAGTTTGCGATAACAACTAATAAGGATCGAACTGCATTTCATTTTAGTTTATAATTTATTTTTACTTTCCTTACTTTGTTATAAGGAATGCTTAATTTTTTTTTTTTTTTTTTTTGTTGATGGCGACTTTGCCCATTTATTTGCTTCTAAAATGTTCAACGTTTTCTTCTTTGACTTCCTTTCTGGAAAGACTGGATAACGAAATGATTTTTCATTTGAATTGAAAATGCATCAGTGCACTGATTTTAATGCATACACAATTAAAACTGCAAGTCAGGAAATTGCAAATGGAGTTTTTAATTCGGCGAGAAAATTCAAATGCGAAAATCAATGAGCAATTGTGAATGCAAATTGAAAATGCGCAACAACAACAACAACGGGCAAGTGAAAAGTGGAGAGGGAGAAAACCGAAAAATAAATTAAGTGAATGCAAATCAAACTAATGCATAGTTGTCAACATACGCACACACATTTCTATATCGTATAACCTCTCCCGCCCTTCCCCCACCCATTTTTCATTGTGACTCGGGAAAAGTTGAAAAGTTTTGCCATGCTAATCGTTAATTGCTTTTAAAGACACTGCGAAGGGAAGGTAAGCGAAAAGGCAGTTAGAAAAAGCGGGCGGGGTCGGTGAGGGGTTGGTGAGGGGGTGTTGGAGGGTGTTGTAATTGTCGCGCTTTTAAATGCGCAATTTGCAATGCAAATGTTACGCATTTAGTTTAGCAAACCGATGAGAAAACCTCATCCATGCCATCAACAGATGGCGCCACCATCACATGAAAATACTTTTATGGCTTCCTAATGGTTAAGGGTAAGAGGATGTGGTCGGGAACAGGGACAGGGACAGAGACAGGGACAGAGACAGGGTGTCGGTATTGGCAAGTTAGCTATGTTTGGCAACAGCTTAGCGCACAATCAATTAAACTGTTTTATTGACACTTTTTTTCATGACAAATACTTTCACACATATGCACACACACACACACACACATTCCCTTCTTGGTCTCTTGACTCAAAGTAAGTTATGGTTTACGAATAAGACTTGCTGGGTATCCTTTAAAGAGGATATGATAGGATTTTAAAGAGCTTTTCAAGAGGATTTTGTTTAAAATTTAAAAATTTAAAATATATAGAAATATACCTACCTATATATAGGTTTTAATCGGCTCAGTAAGAACCTTGAGAGTTGAGTTTCAACCAATAATTTACTTACTTATTCGTTATGGATATTATATGATTTACGAGGCATTCAATTATTAGCACTGCCAAAGTTAGCTCAGTTTTCTGATTAGCATTATGATCCATGCTTCAGTTTTGCGCTAGTTTGAAGATGAGAAATCATAATCATTTTTTTTCTTTTATTTTCTTTATGAAATCAGCTAAGTTGGGTCTTGCAGTTTTTCTCAAATTAGATAACTTTTTCGTCTAATACGACCATTAGCTACCCTTTGGAGGACTTTCGTTTTTCCATTACAGCATGGAGCAAAAAGTAAATACTACAATTAGTTGACTTAACTTCTATGACACACAATTGGCAATTTATTAGCGGAGCACAAAAGGCATCTCTCAGAGGCTGAGAGGCTGGGCCAAGGAAATTGAGTGTCCTTGCGAAAGGGATTTATTTATGGTTCATAGATTAAATACTAATTAACACCCCAAACATAGACGATACACACTCAGACACACACACACACGCATTGTAGACATGTATAGAAAGAACGAACTGCTGGCATTTGATTTATGTTAAATGAAATGCCGAGAGTCTCCCCTTTACCCTCTCTCTCTCTCTCTTTTGCTCCAACTCTCACTCTTCTTGTGGCACTGTATGCGTATGTCCTGTAAGGATTAGATGTAACTCACACAAAAAGAAAGAAAGAGAGGCAACAAAAAAAAAAAAAAGAAATAGAAATACGAGAAATAACATTTGCCTGGGCCATTGACCATGCTCGTCCTAGGTCCTCGACTTTGGCTGCTCTGCGTATCTTCCTTCTTTTTTTTTTTTTTGCTTAATGCCATAAATTCTGCTTAAATTATTGGGGTTGGTTAACACGCTTCGTTTTCGGTTTTTGTGATACTCTGTACACAAAAGGGTATAAGAGTATATTGAGTCCTCGAATTGCATCAAATTTGTATATAGGCTGAAGCTGGAATTTGAAAGTTCTTTGGATTCAATCTTCTTTAAGCCATCTACTAGTGAGATGTTAGCTTAGATACATTAAACTAAATTTATGTTGTGAGCTAGTAAAGGATCAAATCTGAAATTTCATACAAATGAACCTTAATTTGGCAAAGATTACAAAATATAGGGTATTTGAATAGTCGTCTTATGGTATGCTGCCATGATGGAGGCTTTTTTTGCTTGTCTTTCTTACTGTTCATTTGTTTTACTTTAATGCCCCAAACAACAAGCACTTGACCCTGCCAATACTTGGCTACAGATTTGGGTAAAGTGCCGAACTTAAAGGCGTCAAATTATAAGCAAATATTTTCCAACTAAAAAATGAAAATACTCTTAGATGAGTGCAGACGAAAATCTCCGAGTCTGTGTTCACACTCAGCCGGACCCGGTCGCAGGGCCGGGGGGACGGTGGGGCAGCTCGTTCGAAACATTGTGAAATTTATGTGTCTGCATGTCGCGAATGCGTAAAAAACCTGCATAAGAATCCGATTCTGGTGGGGCATAATCAAGCGAGAGACAATGCCGGACTCCAACCATTACCTTCGACGCCGCTAGAGGCATCGGTGCTACCATAAAGTCTGCTCAATTCTGTCCAACCTCATCCCGGACAGGCTCTGATTGTGATCCAGAGGGTGGTCTGAGTGGGTTGATTAACGGCTCCACCATGCAGATGTATGATTATGTGTATTTATTTATTTATCGGCCTATGCAAATGAGTGTTGCGAAAAGTATAAAGATTCCCCCACCGCTCTATCTCCGCTCTCTCTCCCTCTCCCATCATGCAGAGCACTGAACGAATTTTAAGCTTGGCTTATTTTAATACACTAATTAAATGCGCTTTAAAAAATCATTTATAATTTGTGCCAGCAGAAAATTGAAATTGAAACGAGAGACTTCGAAACGTGTACAGAAAATTTTCATATTTAATACAGTGGAAAAATACATCAAAGATATTATTTATGAAAAGTTACAAAATAAATTAAATACGTATCGAATGTAATGCTTACTCATTATATAAAATTCATGTTAAAGTTGTTAAAATTGCATTCAGAATAAAATGAATAAAATGATGAACATGATTTAAGCAATAATTTAAGATTTATATAATAATCTGATGGACAAGTAAATGTTTATTACTTTTTTAGAATCTCGATATCCAAAGCTAATTTTGGAATAGTTTGAGAATATTTTCAAAAGCTTTCTTGTTGACTTTTTATGTCTACCTCAAATCAATTAATTGATGGATTAATGCCAAGAGCAGTGCATTTTTATTATTAATTCATTCTTTTGAATATTCTTTTTAAATACAATATAAACTGTGAGTGTGTGCGTGTGTGTGTAGCCGTAGGCTGGTTGGATAATTTTTCCTCTTCAATTATAAATACCTAATTGAAAAATGTGTTTAATTAAATGCATTCACAATTTGCGAAAAAGGCAAAACTATTTAAGTCACATCTTCCAACCGAAGTTCCGCCAATGAAATGTGCATTAACAATTTCTGTGTGTGTGTGTTTTTTTGTTTTTTTTAATCATTCCGATTAAAAATCCATTGAGGCATTTGGTGGTTTGGATGCAAAAATGGCGACTTAATCGAATTAATTAAAATTTCATAATAATTTTCTATAGTGAAACGAGATTTCGTGGCCGAAAGAATCCCCTAAAAGACCCAAAACAATTTCGAGTTGAGCGCACAAAAAGCCAACCGCATATCAAATATGCGTCTAGGTGTGTGTGTGTGTGCGTGGGAGTGTGTGTGTGTGTGTGTGTGTGCTGGCAATTTAATGCAAATTTATTTAAATTTCATTATTGAAAATAATCAGAGGCCAGGGTAGCGCTTGTCAGTGAGTTTGGTGAGTGTTTTCACTTTGCGCCAATTAAATGTACACATACATATATAGAAATTCATATGTGTATATGTGTGTGTGTGTGTGTGTCGGAATGCAAATATCCGCAATTAAGCAATAATAATAAGCATCATTAATAAATCATTGCGAGTGAAACAAAAACCAAAAAATTGTATGACCAGCCATGTCCAGCAAGCAGGAGGTGGACAATGAGCGAGTATCAATATGCCTTTTGTATGGCAAGTGCCATGTTTGTTGGTGGTCGAGATTAAGGGGCAGGGCAGGGGCAGATAGTTGGTCTGGCCAATGAATCGATGGATATTGGAAACCAGTGGATGCCATTTGTGCGAGCATTGGTGTCTGTCATTGTATTCACTCGACGAGGCTTGCAATTAACATTTCACAAGTTGATAGCAAGGTTTTAATATAAAAATTTCTGAAGAATAAAAAAAGATATTTCCACCATATGTGTGGGGGATACAAATGAACAAATCTGACATATATTTGAGGTTTTGTCATTTAATTGTGCATTAAAGTGTGGTTAAACTTTAGTAGTTTGCGGTAAATAATTCTTTAAATCTACAAATAAAGCTTTACCATTTAATGTAAGCCAGGAAATAATTATAAACAATTTGTAGAACAGTTTTTGTAGAGATCGTTCGAAAAAGTTTGTAGAGATCCTCCAAAAGGTCAGATAACTGTGGGAGAAATTTAATTTTGCTTCGCATCTATAAGCCATTGATCATTGCATCATTTGGCTTTAGTGCCCCAGACTTTGCCCTACCGAAAAGCAATTAAAACATTCTTCTCTCGTAGCTACACCCCCTCCCCCCCACAGGCTCCCCTCTTCTCGGGCACTTGACACAACAACTAACGATTTCTTGTTCTTTCGCTCTGTTTGTCGTCCATTTTGTGAAAGCGTGAAAACTTTTGGGGGGCATTCTTCTTGGACACTCTCGTAAATTTCACCATGGACGTTTTTATGTGTGTGTATGTGAGTGCGGGTAAGGATAGAGGTGGAGTGTGTTTGTGTGTGTGTGTGCAGCGAGGGCACTTCAAATAATTTCAGAGCACAAAAATTTATTGCAATTTTGGTAATGAGTGTGCAGCAGCAGCAGGAGCAGCAGAAGAACCACTAGGAGGAGTTAGTCATGTACCTTAATGCTGTTAGTGTTTGCCTGGCGGTTTTCCTGTGCGTTCGTTGTTTGAACTTTGTGGCATTTCCGTTGCATTTCTTTTGTGTGTTCGCTACGGAAACGGAAGTTTTTAATGTGTTGCCCATTGCCCGCAAGTTTCTCTACTTTTGCATTGCCTCCCTCCCCATGTCCCCACCGTTTGCATTGTTTTTGTGTAAAATTAAATGGTTTTTTGCCCTCTAGAACGTGTGTGTGTGTGTTGGTAAAATTGTGAGATAGAGGGGAGCCCAATAGTAAGTTGCTTAAATGCTTTTTAAAGCTTTTGCTCCTTTACACTACAAAGCGTATTTTCAATGTTTTTATGCTTGTTTTTCTGTTTTTTTGCCTCCGTTGTTTATTTTCTTGTTTTTGTGCAGCGGCTGCCCGCATTTTTGTTGTTGCTCTTATGGCCAAAAGGCCTACTCTTACCAGCAAAAGGGGGACCAAGATAAACACACATGCATACAATACACACACACAACACACACACACACAAACAGACAGCAGCGTCAAGTGCGTTTACGTTTTATACCCAAAATGCACGTCGCTCGTAAATCTCGCGCGTGAAAAACATCAGTTTTCAGTTGTTGGCCTGAAGACTGGCCAACAAAAGAGGGGGAGGGTGGTGGGTGGTTGGGTGAAACGCGGTTAGCGGTCGCGTGTCTGTTGTACCCCCCATTTCTTCTTCTCCATCCACCCATCCATCCATCTACTCCTTCCTCTAAGCAGCTCTACTCTTCTGCGGACAAAGCAGCTTTAAATCTGGTTGCAAATCTAGGCATAAAATGGTACACAACAAAATAAAGCCCAAAACCTTGAAATGTTATCGGGGTATACTCGTTTCTCGATGTCGCCTGTAAATTGTTGTCCTAGACGAAAAGTCATCTCATGTTTATTCAGTTTTATTATGTCAAAATTCAAATAGAAATTATGAAAATGAACCCCAAAAATTCAACAAAATTACCTTTCCGAAAAGGATGCATTGAATTTGAGAAGGCGTTTGGAATACCTCTTCAGCAAGTGCATTTTTTACAGTCCAAAAATTATACTTATTACTACTGAATGGCTAGGAAAAGTCCCTAAAAATATCCATACTAAAGTTTTTATTATAGTAGCATTTTCTAGGGTATTACAACTTCAGCAAGTCCGGATTTTTTTTTTGGTTTTTTTCGTTTTATTATTCTGTTTAAAAAATCAGACATGCATCGCTTTCCATATCCCGCAGACATAGTACCTTGTGAACGCCTGTGAGCCTCAACAGTACCTCAAACCTTCATCTTTTTGGGGCAGTAACTCTAACCTAGGCTAGGCTAACCCTTTTGTCACGCCACTCGTCAGCTTTTGATGTTTTTGCTGGTTTCATTTTTAATACTCAACGACTGTCGGGCCAACCCTTGCGTTGAAATTTTTGTCTCACACCTGTTCCAGCACTTCAGTCGGCTCTCTCACTGATACAGAAATTAATTGCGTGGATCGAGTGGCTAGCTGAGAGTGAGTGTTGCCAAAATGTTGATGCTAGGCTAAGCCGGCTTCCCCCGGCACTCTCTCCGCTATCTATCTGGCATCCCGTTTACCGCTTCCATTTCCCATTCTCTAGAACCGCAGAGCCCCAAAAGTGACAAACGCAAACACATTTGCCATCCGCCTGATACTATTGTGTGTGAGTGTGTGTGTGCGAGTGTATCTATGTGATGCGGCCAGCGTGTATGTGTGTACGAGTGAGCACTTGACGAGATTTGTTTATTTGTCTATGCGAATGGCCCGTCTGTGGCTGTCTGTGTTTGGATTTGCCGTCTGGGCACACAGCAAAAAAAAAATTGTTTATATCTATGCATACATACATATATAAAGAGAAATCCGTTAAAACAACAGCAAAACAAATCTGTGAAATCTTTTGCATTGTTTCGCTTCAGACCCGCAGAATTTTTCAATATGTTTGACTGGCAATGCAAATCACTTTTCCCATTCAATAAACACGAAATTAATGCTTTCCAATAATGACTCCTATAAGATTCTAGACGTCTAGAAGTAAGGGTTATCCTTTCTACTCTCATTTGGCATTCTTTTTTCACTGATCTCTTAAAGTTTATAAATATTTCTATGGTATCAGTTCATTTAAAAATTTCCATTAAATTACGCCAAACACATACACTCACACTATACTAAGAAAAGTATAGAACGGTTAATACATGTTTACATTGGAAGTTACAGACAAGTCATTGGAATTTTTTATATATTCAATTTGCATGCAAGAACTCTGGCAGCCATGATTGACTGCCAACGGCACAAAATGGCAAACACACTTAATTAAAACTAGCCCAGGTGCTCCTTATTCAGCTCAAAAAGAAATATATGTAAATATAATTTGTCATAAAAAAAGCTGAAAAACGCTAACCAAATTGTAAATAAAGCTAAATTAGCATCCTCTCGCTGTCTTTGAATTTCCCGCAGTCGCAATCGAAAAAACGCCAAATCTGAAAAAAAGGCTAAAACGGCAACACTGCATATAAAAGAAGCTACATTCGAGGGGCTGGAAGGTCAGTTAGTGCGCGGGTGTCGGTGCAATCGGACCTTGGAACTCGGCTGGAAACTCACTTCTGGACATACAGGTAAGCTAAAATCTATATAAATATATAAAAACATATAGAAATATATACAAATACATTCAAATTGTAATATATTATAATATATATTTAATATTTTTATTCTTTTAACTAGATACTGAAGCTTCTTTGTGTAATCAAAACAAAACACATACAGGTAAGTTGAAATCTTTATAAATACATACATACTTATATAGAAATATAGTCTTATATATATATAAAATAATTGATACAAGTCTAGATAATCATCCTCTTTCCACGCAAATAGTGTCAACATTTTCTGTGCACAACATTTTCTTATTGCAGCGACAAAGCTAACTGTAAATTTTGGTGTATGTTAAATATATAAAACGAACGCCCAGACAAAGCAAAACAGAAAAAGAAGGTCCCGTTACTTAAAGTTTGTGATTTTTTGTTTTCAATTGCAACTGCAAAAATGCAAATGAATTTCGCTGAGTCTATTTATAGAAATTGATTGAATGGTTAATAAATCGAATTCGAATAGGTTTTGTTGCCTAGCTTAATCCTAACTCCATATGTCCAGGAATCCCACCTTTAGCCGAGACGCGTGGCATTTTTTTTAGTAACCCTCTTCACTACTCTTCACCCCTCTTTCATATGCACTCGATTCATCCTTGTGGAAACAAAGGAATGATGTGCTACTGAATCTATTAGTCGATCATCATCGATATCTCATCACGCAACAAGGCACCAAGTTTAATCTCATTTAATTATTTAATTTGATGCTTGTTTTATGTGATTTTGAACATGAAATGAGCCACGGTCGCGCCTCCAATCCTCCCACAAATGTTATTAATTATGCTGATGTGAATTGGTTTTTTTTTCTCATATATGTTTATGTTGTTGTTGATGTTGTTGTCGTTGAGTTAATGCATAAATTAATAGAAAATGCATTGTGTATATTTAATTATTTACAGTAAATCTTTAGCAGGTAATTTTGATTTTTGTCCATAGGCTTATAAATATTTAATTTATTGTACATATATTTGTATTTTGTATGCGCAGAAAAATTAAATTTCAATAATGCTGAATAATCTGGGTAAAATTAGATACACATATTTATTTTAAAGTGATGAAATGTGTTTATTTAAAACAACAACTGCCCAAATATTAGAAATTAAAATGAAATTAACCTTTTCGATTTTCTTTGGTATCTTGAGTTCACAAATTCGTTAGTGGCATTCCTTAGCAATTGACGAAAATGTTGATTTTTGTCTTAAATGCAATCAATTATAGTTAAATCTGCTTGTTCCATTATTCAAATTAGTAAGCATATTTAAATACAATTCTAAATCAAGACCATCGTACATTAATTCGCATTTGTCTCTGCGCAAATACGCCTTGTATTTATTTATTTACCAGTCCATTAAATAAGAAATAAATTTCTATGCAGAAAATTGAGCTAAATACAATATTTGTGAAGCATAGATGATGGGAACGAGTAGAGGCAGCTCCTCACAAACCCAGCCTGGCCCATTAATTTGCACAAATCCGCGTAAATATTTGTACACAAATTGCATATGTTTGGGAACGTTTGCAGCAGCATTTGCTCATTTGTGGAAGTCAACACAACATTTCCATAATGGCCAAATACTATATGGTATGGTATAGGGCAAGAGGCTTCATCTCTTGCTCGAATGTCTGTAGTTCTCAGCTCTCCATTTGGTCTCGCCCGATTGTAGCAGGTGCCATGTTTTCGATGTTCGTGTGTATGCAAGACCAAATTTTGAATCGCCAGTTGCCCGCCGTCAGGTTATTTGTGCTTATTGATTTATGCAACGCCATCTTGGGCTACCTTTGCCAGCGAATTTCACCCAGACCCATTCTTATTGCAACTCCTACGCTTCCGCCTATGCCTTGCCTTGGGCTTTGGCAAATGCATTATTCAAAATTGGCTTTCTCTCTATCCCTATCTCTCTCTCTCTCTCTCAAACACACACACAATCGTTGTCGACCAAAATCACCCTGGGGTAAAGTGATTTAGCATGTACCTTGGCCCCTTAACCGCAATGCAATTGTAATTACCCCAATGGCTTCCGCACCCAGTACTCAATCCCGGAATCCCTTTCCTCTTTTTGGCCCAATTTTTATTGGTCGTGCATTGCTGCAATTAGTTCCAAATCATAAGCAGCACTTCCGTTTGGTCACTCCCCTTAAAAATTGCACCCACACCGCCCCTTCTCGCCCACCATTTTACTTAACCCTCTTCCATTGTAATGCACAATTGCGTGTAAATTTAAAATTTTCAACAAAACGAAACAAAACCACCAACCACAACAGATACAACAATAATCACAATGGCTTTCAAAATGTGTGCAATTTTTCTGAAATATTTAAGGGTTTGGGGTGAGTGTAGTAGTGAATAGGGTGCTAATCCTCTGAAATTTAAAGAGATAAAAGAAAATATATTTCACTGAGATATGCAAATGTGCATTACCAAAAATTTACAAAAAGATTTATTCATTGAATGGGGCCAAGAAGGAGACGAGTAATGCGAATGGCCCAAAAAAAGGGGATTACAGAAATATATAAAAATAAAATTTGGTTGGTTCATAATAAAATAAATTTTTATTGCAAAGAGTAATCCCTTTCTTAGATTCATTATTTTCAATGCAAATATTCATACAAAGAGATAACGCTTTCATTTCTCTAATTAGTCAAGTCAGAACCGATTGTTTAAATGAAAATAGTAAGAAAATATATAACTAAATGGCTTGAAATTGAAAAAAGATATAAATGGATATAAATTTGGTATTTTAGTTGGATAATTATGATAAAAACAAATGCCCATAAGTAAATAACCCCATGAAAATCTCTGGAGTTAATTTATTAAACGCAAAATGTTGCAAATTCGAATCGAAAACTTAATTTACACACGTTTGTGAGTGTTTTAAAAGTTTGGAATTTTAATTTTTGCCTGACCACGATTTCTACCTGCAGTTTGTTTCCCTCTCCACATTCCAAAATATCGCCATCGTCCATCCTCCTCCAACCTCGAACATATTCAAGCATATCCTTTCGTATTGTTGTTGGTATTGCCGTACTGCGTATCTGGAGTGTATCTGTGTATTTATAATTTATATGCATTGTCAGCGAGCACAGGTTGGCAGGCTCCCCAAGGACCCTCTGCCCCCATTACCTCCATCGTCCTGCCAACTGCAGCATTCATTCGGTTGCAGATTGTTTTATGCGTTTGCACACACGAACACACGAATTCCGTTAAAGTGGAGTGGGCGGAAAGTGGGCGGAAAGAGGGGAGAGATGGGCTGGAGCAACGAATCGTTGCGATATTGCATTGTTGCATATTTAGCAATAATAAAATATTTAGTGCCATTTCCATAAATTTATTATCGCCGACACACACTATACAGAGCAGAGGCTCACTCATTCATTGAGTACACAAAAGCACTGAAGGGTGGCCAGAGGGGGTGGGGTGGGGAAAGATGTTGTTCCACTCTACCCCCAAACCCTTAACCCCTGATTGCAGGTTAAATATTATAAATGAGCCATAAAAATGCAGTTGCCTTTGCGCAGTAGTTTGTTACCTCAGGCCAAGCAATATGATAAATTTCTATTCGATGCCATCTGCTGGGGGGCTGCCTTAATCGCTGTAGCCCAAAAATCTTGTAGTAGTTATCCCCAACCAACCCACCAACCCAACCACCCACCCACTAAAATGACAATCTGCATTCAAATGGCTTTAGCCTCACATGATAAATTACACACCTTGGCCTTTTCAATTTATGGGGTTTGGGGGGATTGCGATAGTTGGGGCAGAGAAGATTTGCAAATTGTTGCATTGCACAAATATTTCCCAGACATTTGAGGCATTCTTGTTTCGCAGTGTGGGCAAAACAAAAGCCAAAGCTTTGAGGAATTTATGGCCTTGCACTATGATTGCAGGTGCTACGATTTGGACATGGGATGAATGATGGAACAGTATAATAAATATATATCCTCTTATCTATTATTTGACACATTTATACCCAATGTGTGTCCATCGATATTCATATATAGAATCATGAGTTTTCAGTGTGAATCTGAAACTTGCAAAAAAATTCCCACTTTAAAATAAAAGAATTGTAAAAATAATTGAAAATCTATTTTAGTTTTAAACCAATTTGTTTGACGAAGAAAATAATATTCAAACATTTTATTGATGAAAGAAAGATGAGAAATATTCCATAATTTGTAGAAATTTTATTTATATTCGATAGCTTTAAAATAATTCTTCAATCCTTGTGGATTTTCCATTTAGATTTGTTATGGTTTATTTTTTTATAAAAATTTAACTACAAGTTTAAAATTTTATTTATGTTTTTACAACTTAATAGAAATTTTATCATTTTCCATTGGTTGGTTGGTGTCCTCTGCACTTATTTGTGTATAGAATGATTTTCCATCTATTTATATCAATCTATTTTCTTCCGTTTTTTTTTTCTTTCTGTTTTTGTATTATCAATAAGGACACAGATAAAGTAAATACTCGATGATGTAATATATACGAAAATAATATTCCATTTATTTATTTTTATATATTTCAACATTTGTTTTGTTCTTTCCATTGCTATTACGGTCGCTGTTGCTGAGCTCTCCATAAATTGTCGCTAAATGATAATCATAAACAATTTTGTCGCTGTAATTCCAGTTTGTCGGCTGGGGGGAAAAGGAGGCAGACGATATGTATAGTATATCGAATGATAAATGTGCTTAGGTCGCGCCGAGTGTCAATTGTGTGTGTACAGATTTTCCATATACTTTTGCCATTATATTTATGGTCAGTATGCTCATTCAGTAAATATTCACACATTAGCAGAGAAAAAGAGATAGAGAGTTGAAATCAATTGAGTAAATATATATGAATTATTTGTTCAATTGAAGTGATTTTCAGTGGTTGCAACATATTTGGAATGTCTGTATTTTTCTCTCTCAATTTCTATACGAAAGTCTAGCCAAGTATGAATTTTTGCAAAGACAAAATTCTCTATTTGTCCGAACATAACAAGTTGTGTCTTCTCTCTGTCTGGGAGGGCTTTATCCAGGGCATGGCCTTTTGGCCCAAAGTTGCAATATTATAACGTTGCACAAAACTTTCCAGTTGCAATAATTCGGATGTGCGAACTTTTTAAAGTTTTTGTGCTCATCAATTGCTGCTGCTGCTGGCAGGCAGGGAGTGGAATGAAAAGGAATCACTAGGTTAGCCCAACTAGTAAGCAGCTCAAGTTGCTATCATCCGGTCGAAATGGGCGATGGGCGATGGCCGTGTGGTAGGAGTGGTCAACTGGAGCACGCAGTTCCTTTTGTTAATGATACTCTTGCCGAATATCAAAAAAAAAAAAAAAGGAAAGGGCTATGGCAGCATAAGGATGGGGCAGAGGGAATCGTCGTCGTCGTCATCATCATCATCATCATCAACGGCAGAAGTATGGCCAAAAAGGATGCCAGGATGCCAAAACAGGAGTCGGTGCAATGAGGGGCAACCATTTTGTGGATTTATTGACATTCTGTGATGTTATTAAAGTTGATTGCCAGAGACTGTGCACGTTTTTGGCTTAGACGAAGTGCCTCATATCTGCCTCTGTTGCTCCCTTTCTCTCTTCTCTCTATCTCTGTGTGTGTGTGTGTGTGGCATCAAAATGCAGCTCAGCTTCAACAAAATGCAATGGATTTCAAACAGAGGAGTGGAAACACAGCTCAGTGCGGTCAATTCAAAAGAAACAATAGCCAGGGATACCACGAAGGGGCACAAAGGGAGACAGCTGCAGTGAAATTCAGAAAGAATCGACATGATGAGGGGCTGAAATGGTGGTAGCATCATTGTCATCATCATCAAGTCTAATATGCGCATTATTGGTTTTGTCCTGTTCGGATCTCCTGTTCTGTTCTGTTCCCTTTTTGGTTTGCCTCTGCAGTTATCCTTAATATGCCTTGCATGTTAATATGCTTATCCTGCGTGTTCTTCTGTGCTGTCCTTACACAAAAGCACTCACTGCCAACTCGTCATGCAAATATGAAATGCAAATTCTATGGACCAGAATATTACAGGAAAATAAAAGAAAGTATTCTCTATTCCCATGCATGTGTATATGTATATACTCTTGCACAATAGGGAATTATACCGAAATAGAATATATATAGTAACAATCCAACGTCCATCTATATCGGAAAAATCGATTCCTTTTTCTAAAGTGATGAAATTTAACAAAATACAGAAGAAACATAGTAAAAATCATTTACAGAAGAGTTTTAGTCCAGCAAAATAGCTTATAGCTGCTGTAGATCGGTAGATACTTTAACTTGCAAGGGTATATAGACTTCGGTGTATCTATGTAAATAATGTTTGTCCTTTTGATTTTGCTTTTTCTGGTTCGTTTTACGTTGCTGCCTAAGTAAATGTAATAAAAGGAAGAAAAAAATAACACAAAATGTGCGTAGCCCACAAAATCCTTTTGATCTTGTTTTTTAATTTTTAACATTTAATTTTGTTCTCATCTCTTTCTTTTTTTCTCTCGCTCTCTCTCTTTCTCTCTCTGTCTGTCTGCATCTCGGTCTTACTTTCTCTATGCCTTCATTTCGTTCTCCATTTGCTTTGTTTGTGGCAACACATGGCGTATACTTTATATATGTATATATAAGTGAAAACTCAATTTCGTATGCTAAAATTTTTGATGAAAAAATGAAATTTGGGTTATTGTGTTGTTTGCTGTTGTAAATTTCATTAGATGCATATTAAATTTTTGTACACTCCTTTGTATATTAATATTATTTCTGTTTTACTAAGTGGTTTCTACTTATACATACAAAATATTGTATATTCAAATTGATTTTCGATTTAATATTAAAAGTTTGCTTCTTGGATTGGCCTATATTCTTTTTGCTTGCTCCATCAAGATAAATACTTTCATTCTTTAGAATCTCAATCTGTTATTGTTAACAAATGCTTTTTGGCACTTGAAACAAATTACTACAGATTTCCACTTTACGTATCAACAAAACAGCGAAAAGGGGGACGGCTAAAAGTCGAGAAAAGCGGGTTAACAATGTAAAAAATCAGGCTAAAAAACACGGTGACAGCATGATAAAAAGCGAATCAAGAAGAA
This sequence comes from Drosophila sp. 14030-0761.01, assembly GCA_018150735.1. Classification (NCBI taxonomy): domain Eukaryota; kingdom Metazoa; phylum Arthropoda; class Insecta; order Diptera; family Drosophilidae; genus Drosophila; species Drosophila sp. 14030-0761.01. The sequence continues at coordinate 212,158 of JAECWO010000090.1, forward strand.
GTGAGTCCAGTACAAGAGAAAAGGCACATACACTGTGCAAAATTGTGGGTTAAATTGAATTTCTTGAAGGGCTAACAATTCTTCAATCAACTATCAAATGCGTGGAAGTAAATTAATTAAAAGCAAATATAACATAAAGAATAAAAATGTTTAATCAATTTGTAAAAAATTGTCTGATAGTTCTTACAATTCTTTTTTATTATGCTATATCTTTTTTACATAATTGTAACTAACAAAAATTATTATATTTAAAATATCTGAACTGAGGACACAAATCTTAGATGAGTTACTTAAAACTGAAATTACATTTCATTATTAACCTTTAGTAACTTAAAGCTAAAAGGGTTTCCTTACTAAATAAAACATAATTACTTAATTTACTGCGACACTTTTCTCTGTACTTAAATACAAATTAATCTTTATTTTTTCTCCAAGTGTTTAAAGAACAAGTTAAGCCTTAGAGCCAGGGTCGAAGGGAATGGAAGCCTCGCTAAGTTTGTGTGTGTGTGTGTGTGTGTATTTGTGTGTGTGTGTGTGTGTGTATTTGTGTGTGAATAACAACATTTTTAACATATTTACTTTTTGTTCTGCTGCGCGCCAACCTTTATGCAATTTATTTCTGCACGTTTTTCGCGTGCTCACTTTTCTTTTTCACTCGCCTTTTATATGTATCTTTATGTTTTGCTGTTTTCTTTTTTTGTTCTGCTCGGTTACAAAGTATGCCTGGCGGCTGGTGGGTAATGTACAATCTTTTGCTTGTCTTTCACTTCACCGACAGAAGCCAAATTTTGAGGAAAAAGTGACAGACACGACTTGGAATACCCTTTTATAAGAAAGAACCACAAAATGAAGCCAAATAAAAGGCAAAAAACGAGCCACTTTCTAGGTGCTTATAATCAACATATTAAAGTGTGACAATGTAAATTGAATTTTAAAAAAATTAAATAAGTAGAGATTAATTTTTGCTTTCTTTCTTATATTATTTGCGAAATCTTTTAGGATTTCCGTAATTAGGGTATTATCAAATTTGTTATTTTTCTTTGTTTTGCTGCTCTTTGCTAACTTTTTTTTACTTGGTCAAAAGGTAAAGCGGTTACGTTCAAAAAAAAAAAAAAGAAAAAGGCGAAAAGTGGCTTAGCTCGCGGCGGTCAAACGCTTTACCTTTAAGACTGAACTTCAACATTGTTTATCCAACAAATGCGAAACACAAATCTGAGATACTTTCGAAGAAGAGTGAGCCAAAAGTTTAAAGTACAAAACAATGGCGCAAGTTAACGTTAAGCCAGAAATAGTTAGTTGCCCCACCAACCAACGCCCACACCTTTCGACCCACTCACCACACCAACTCCACCCACCCACAAATCCCCTGCTGTTTGCTTATGCAGCTCAAGTCGCCACGCTTGACACATTTCTCGAGAGACGCCCGCACATTCTTGTCATCTTCGCTGCCATTTGCCGTTGTTCTTGTTGTTGTTGTCCAGCTGTAGCCGTAGCAACTTGTCAATGCAGTCATCAATGTCGGGCGTGACAGCATCAGCGCCTGTAAGTATGCCATGCTTTTGCAATGTTCGCACATTTAGCTTCTTGTAACTCTCCTGCTGCTCTACTCCTGTTCGTGGTGTTCCTTGTCTCTCCTCGAACATGTTGCATGCCTCTGACACTGGGTTTCTGTGCCAATGACCAGCATATAAGTAAGAAACTGGTCAGTGAGGGGCTTTCGACTACTGATGGCAGGCCACTTGCAGCTACTGCTAACAAATATTAATGAGAATATTCTACCAAACGTGATCAACATCTTCGCAAAGAAAATTGTTAATAATTTTCTCGTAAATAAATTGAATGCCAAAACAAAATAAATGTAGTTAAAGTTGTTTACGCCAAAGCTCTTCATTTACTTTAAGTAATACAAATATAATAAACAGCAGTCTGCTCTTTTTTATGCCGCAGATATGAATTCATTTTGATTCCATTGTGTTTTGTTTCTTCTAAGACTATTATCAATCAAACAATCCCTTAAAATTCCCAAGGGCAGTTAATAAGGATTAACAAGGACTTTTGCCAAATTCCACACAATTTTTTGAAAACTAAATAAAAGCGAATTCGATAAATAATTAATTTGGGTTTAAAACCTTTGTAAAATCTGATGCAAAATTAACTTTCACTTAATTAAACGGTAGTTTCTCTCTTGTCCATTTGCAAATCTGTTTACCGTTACACAAGCGTTTAATCCTCTCGTTCTCTTTGTGCGTACATGATGGAAGAGAGAAAACTTAAGAGATTGCAAGAGTATAGAAAAGAGAACAGAGATTGCAGTAAATTTTTGAGTTTAATCTATGTTAACAGAAATACCCTAAACAGCGGCTGGGCATATCTTAAACTAAACTTACTGCATTCGAATGTAACTGAACTATCAAAAAGACTTTAACCTAAAGCCATTAGCCTTGCATTCGAAAGTCCTGATTAATAATGTTAATTTTAGACGCATCACCCCTTTTTCCCTATTCTAGGGGTTGCCATTCTCCCCTCAAGCTAACGTATGTATGACTTCTATGATTATTGTCATTTTGATTGCCCAAAGTTTCCCCTATTGCAGCACGTGCTGCACAGACATGGACACCCTTCTTTTTTCCCCACCAGCTCAATTCAGTCGCCGGAAGCGAAACCACAAAAAAAAGTCACGTGCAAAAAACTTTCTTAATTTAAAAGAAATTTTCAAACAAACTCAATTAAATAATTTCAGGCACAAATAAAGATGAAAATGTGACAGAGCGAAGGAAAATCGAGGGGAGATAGAACGGAAGAAAATGGGAGACTAACGGCATAAGCTTTTCACAGTTTTTACACGCCATTCTTCGCACACACACACACACACACACATACACACACCGACGCACGCCACATTCCTCTTTTTGCTCTCTTGCAAGACAATTTTAATGCCACAAAATTTTTAATTGAGTTAATCCTAAAAACCACATGCTGGCTAACGAGCCAGATGCCAGTTTCCTTGTTCTAACTAATTTGCTGCATGCCATAGATAGACTGAAAGAGAGAAAAATAGAATGTGGAGGGTAGACTCTCATACTGCCACCATTAATGTAAGGAAAGGGGAGTGGCACACATGTTGCCTTCGAGGCAAGTTCATGTCCAGATAACTGCAGCTGTACCTAATGATTATTACTTTTCCTTCTTCAAGTTGGCTAGGAAAAACTAGTTGGAAACAAGTTTTAAATACATTTCCCAGTTTCCACTCTCCATTTATTCCAACAAGACAAACTAACAAAATAATAAATAAAAAAAAAAAAAAATGGAAGATTCAGAAGACTTTCTTTTTGAGCGATCAGAAGTTCTGAATTTGATGAAGCTATTGGATGATATTCATGCAGCCAATAAATTAGAGTAATTTTTCCACGATATTAATTCATAATTAATGTATAATTTCTCTACTTTAATTTGCAGAAGTTCCAAAGATATAGATAAGGATGTGAAGAAACCGGAAGTTGATATCACAGCTGGTGTAACCGAGGCAAGTTTTTTGGTTATCCGGCGAACACCAAAGGGCAAGAAGTCATATGCCTCAAAGTCGGTGTCCAGACGAACCCAGAAGCCGGTGAATGTGAATCAAATGTCGTTTATGCGTCAAGTCGAAGTGACTAAAAAGCAACGAACTCAGGCACGTGAAGAACGCGTGCGAGTGGCTGAAAATTTTCGCAGGTTCGTAATACCAAATATAAATTTGTATGATTTACTTAATTTTCTCCATAAAAACTCAGATTGGGCAACGAAGAGTACCGTAAGAATAACTTTGATAGATCAATATTATTATATGGCAAAGGTTTGCAGTATATTAAGGATACGCCAGTTTTATATTGTAATCGTGCTTTGGCATTGATAAAGTTAGTTAAATTTTGGAATTTAGCTTAAATTTGGAAATAATTTCCCCCATACCTGTTTTGATAGGAAACGTGAATACAAATTGGCACTTTTCGATTTGGATTATGTAGTGAATGAATTGAGCCCCACATGTTTGAGAGCTTGGCTATATCGTGGCGCTGCCATGAAGCGTATGAATAACGAGACTGAATTCGAGGCGTCCATACAAATGGCTCGCAAATGCCAAAGAACTGAAAAGGATGTCTCATATGTTCAATTGTTTTTGGAAAAATTGCGTACCGATTTCTAAATGTCGCGAACACATACCTCTCATATTTTTTTTATTTAACAAATTCTTAAAATTTTTGGCCCTCCCACCGTTAACAGTGCCACGCCCTTTTATGTTATGTAATATCTATCAACTGCAATACCTTTTATTTTCAAGTCAATTCATTTACTGTCACATGCAATCTATTTACTCTCAAATATTAACTCTAAAAAACAAAACGAAATTGAAATAAAATTGCAAAAAACATTTTTGCAACACAAGGGGAAAGCAATAACAACAACAACAGCAACAACAAGAATAACAAGAACTATGTGAGTGGTGAATGAAATTTGCAATTTTTGCATAAATTCAATAAAAATTCCTATTGTCATGAGAATATTTGCCAATACACAATATGGGAAGCGGGTGGATTGGGTCGGCACCACCCCAACTCCCACCCACACGATAAGGGCCACTTATACGCTTCGTTTGGTATACATATACATACATATATACTCCTCTCTTGCATCTCCCCTCTTGGACCACAAAAGACTGACGCTGCGGCTAGAAATGCGGGTCATGGTAGCAGCAGTGGGAGTTGTTGTGGGAGTGGCACTAGCTTTGTAGGTGTTGCCATTGAAGTAGAGTTTGCAGTGCTTTCAATATGGCGCCAACACCATTTGCATTTGCATTTGGTCTGACTGGTCTCTCTCTCCCTCTCTCTCTCTCTCCTTACAAGAAGACTACACACCAGGCACGACCAGTTTCAGTTTCCCTATAATGAAATGCAGTTCAAATGCTTGGGGTATAAACTTTTGTCACAGCAGCAAGCCAAGGGAAGCCAATGGCATTGGCTTGAGGGGGAGGGCAATAGAAGAAGTAGCAAGGGGTCGGTGCAGCGGCGAGTTAGATTGTCGTCAGTGGGTTGTAAACTAGCAAACAAACGCAACGGAAGTGCCACAAAAAGGGTTTCACTGTTTGTCAATTGTGTGCGGCCGCAGGAGTCGACACCTAAAACACAAATATAACCCACTTTCCAAATCAGCTAGAGATTGCAGTGTATGCAACTATCGGTTGCCCTAGAGAAAGTAGCTTATACTAAAAGCTGTTAAAGTCAAAGGTCAAAGAATGATCATATCATTTGGGTTTAATCTACGATAATTTTGTTTCGATAAAGTCGTAATATCGTTTTCAATATTAAAGTTAAAGTTTAATAGAAGATGCTCCACTTATTATAAATTTGGTATTTTTTATATTAAAAGCTGTTAAGAATGATTATATTATCATTTGCAATTTTAACTGACTTTTGGCTGTATTTTCTAATAGTGAAAACATATTTTTTATTTTTTTACTTATTTGTTCTTTTATTGTGTGGCAATTACAAATTACAACCAAACTTAATACTTGCTATAGATGGTTTTAAAATACCACATTTATATTAAGTATTAAACGATATATTTATACTTGAGTTACTTTTAAAGTTAATACCACTTTCTAAATTCATCCCAATTCAAAGTAAAAGAAATAATATTTTGTTTTGAAGAAGTCTTAATATCTTTTTCAAAGCTTGATGAAAAATTTTCCACTTATCATTCATTGGCTATACAATTTTGGCTGTAATTTCTTATAGTGAAAACTTATTTTCTAACTGTTTCATATGATATTAAAATAACCCATTAGTATTATTAAACGATATATTTATACTTGAGTTATTTCTTCTGTTGATACCACTTTCCAAATTCATTCTAATTCAAAGTACTAGAACTTTTTCGAATATTTTCCATACATATATATTTTTTTAAAGCAATATATTGTTAAAATTAAGAGTAATAACTAAATGCGGGATACTCGTATTGGAGATATATCCAATCAACTAGGTTTTCCCTGTGCATATTTGGTTTAAATGAGGTAAAAAGTGCAATATTTTGCCCATCTTTATCGCAATTTTCCACCACATATAACTAGATATGTGGGTGTATGGCATTTCCCTGGTGACACGGTAACCTGGCTGGCACCAGATTCATAGATGACAACTGGACAGAGCCAATGCTCACACCAATCTTAAGAAAAATGCAAAAATTGGTGTTGCTTTTGGCCAGAGACTGCTCTGCTCTAATCAACAGCAACTCAACTTGCCACTCCTGTATGTGCCACGCCCATAGCTTGTAATCAATGCTGTAAACACTTATTTTTGTGGTTGTCACGATGCCCCAGTCACAGTCATAGCCACAAGAGCAACAGCAACAGCAGCAACAACAGAAACAATGGGAGCAGCAACCGCCTTTTGGCATTGCAATTTGTGCCACAGTTGCAAAGTTTTGTTCTTACTCCTATGCTTGTGCTCGTGTCCTCGTGTCGCCTGTCTCCTATTTTCTCTCCTAGTCTTCTATCCCCTCCCTATACCATCATACATTGTACTGGTTTCTATAGTTTTTGCAATCAGAGAGAGAGAGAGAGCGAAGTAACAGTAATAGAAGGTTGGCCAGCTTTAGCTTTAGGATTTTTGTTTTGGTTGCTTGCAGCAACATTGCGGCTTTTTATAGGTGTGGCATAGAAAACTGTAAGATTGTTTTGTGGTTTTACAGATTCAGATTCAGATTGAGACAGAGAACAGGGCAGGGCAGGAGAGGCAAATTGCAAGCAGGCGACACGAGATATAAAAGGAAAACTCTTTTTTTTTTTTTTTTTTTTTTGGTAATTCGACTTTAATGCTGTTTACATGAAAGTGTAAATGGTTATTGGCAGAGATGCCAAGAGATTTGAACAATGTAAAAGCCAAATGCGAAAAGTTTTTTAATCACATTTTAGTTGCATGTTCCAAGTTTTTTGAAAAAGCTTAAGTTTTGCCAAAAATTTTCGCTGGTTAAAAATTGAAAATGGCAAACAATCTAATTCCCTTATGGCACTCTCAGCCAGTCAGGCAGTCAGTCAGCTTCAAGATGGATCTTCATAAATCACAGCTCATTGCACTTTGGCTGATCCCAAAATGGCTTTTGAGCCAAAGCTCAAGGAGAACAAGTTTTCCCAAAAGGATCCAATGTTCTGCTCATAAACTCATTTTCCAAACTATATTCCTTTCAATGTCTCGTTGAGGTTGTTGTTGTTGTTGTTGCTGCTGTTGCTGTCCAGCGTTTTGGGTTGTGTTTAGTTTTCAAGTTGCGGTTCGTGGCTACGCATCGTGGCAGCTTCTTGGCCAGAAAGTAATTTTGGCCTTTATCTGTTGTGCGGTTTGAACAGCCAAGAGCATGCTCTTGTTTTCCTTTCCGTTTTTTTTTTTTTTTTTTCTTCTTGGCCTTTTGGTTGTAATATTTGTTGGTTTAGCATTTCAGTTTACTGTTGCTGCTGTTGTTTTGCCACTTCCGGGACTCATTTTGGCTTTTTTCTTCTGCTTGGCTCCTTATTTTTTGGTTTGAGTGAACGGAAGTGTGGGTTGGAATTGCACTTTGCCTTTGGTGAAACTTTTCATTTTGTTCGGCTCAATGTTTGGTGTTTTGGGCTAAAATTGACTTTAGCTGCTGCCGCTGACATTTGCCTGAATATTTCTAGGGAGCTGCTGGGGTAACAAGTTTTTCATTAAACTGGCAGCATATTGGAACCACCCTCCCCCCCTCCCTACAGCCTGTCATTTAGATCTGGCAGTTCATTTAAAGTTTTCCTTTTTAATTAGCTTCGACTTGGACAGTTTTCCCCCTCCCCCGTCCCTCACTCACTAACTCACTGATAAGCTTATCTATTGACATTTGTTGTTTTTTCTTTGGTTCGAGGGTCGGTTTATTGAATGTTTATTTGCTTTGTTGATTTCGATTTTCCCAACGAATGGACAAACGAATATTTGAAATGCAAACAGCAAAGCCGAAACTGAATAGAAAGGAGGACACTGGCTTAAGGCAAAATCCCCCACACTTTGGCTCCAAATAAGAAAATACAGAGTGCCAGAGAAAAGAAAAAAACTGAACTGGGAGCGGGAACGGGAATGGGAATGGGAAACTATGAGCACGCCTGCCAGCAATGAACGTTAAATAAGGGAATATATTGGAGATATTGAGGAACATGGAAGTGAGAATCGACTCATGACGATGATATGGCAAAACAGAGAGACAGACAGACAGACAAAAGGGAAATACCGACTAGGAGTGTGACTACTTCCACAGTCGGTGAATTAGCAATTGACATTTGGATGGTGCTGGTATTTGGTATTTGGGATGGATACCTGCTGGCCAAGTCCTATAGGAGACAAGCCATGCACTGCAAGAAAATCAAGATCATCTATACTTAGTAATTAATTAGCTAATGTAGCTAATAAAGCTGCATTTGTCCTAGTCTATTCCACAATAATAAAATTGTCTTATATTTCCGCGACACTTTTTTTGTTAAAATTGATATATATCACACACATTACTTTAAGTGAGTGATAGGAATAAAATGTAGAATCATATAACTCAAAAAGATTCACTCAATTCTATAATGAGCTAAGCGGGTTTTCATTTCTTAAGATTTATTTTCATAATTCTAAATTTTTCTCTCATATTTAATGTAGATTTTTGTGGAATTTTTCTGTTTTTAACAATTATATTTATGGGTTTTAATTTAAAATAATTTTTCCCTCACTAAAAAACAAAACACAAACTTATTTGAACAGTGTACTCTACGTGTGGTGCTCATTGTAGCGCCCATAGAGAATGCCACACTACTTCTTGTGGCACTTCTGCCACTTCTTGCACTCACCCACAGCAAATAACCTAAGGAAATATATTCACGTTGCTTTTTCATTATTCATGACAACTTGCTCTTGGCCCGGTGGTTGCCTGAGGTAGCTGTAACTGAGTCAAAGCAAATAATACAGATACACACCCACCCACACACACATACACACACACACATGAGAGGGATGAAACAACAACAGCCACTACAATAACAAATAACAAAGATGACAATAAAAAGCAGTAAAACAATTTCCCCATAGCTAAAGTCAAATGTTGTAAGATGGGGAAATAAAGGACAAAAAAAAAGAACCAAAATAGGAAGAAGTGGAAAAAGGAAACTAATATTTTAAGAAAACAACACACGGCAGCACACGAAGAGGGCGAAACACTGAAACTGAAGCGTGTGTGTGCCTGAGTATAGCAAAAAGAAGTGAAACAAGCGAATGGGAATGGGAATGAGCCCAAAAAAGCAGGCAACAGTTTTCGTTCTTTCACATTGTTTCCTGTTTCCTGGCTTGTGTTGCTCCTGCTGCTGCTGTTGCTGCTGCTGCTACTGCAAGTGGCCTGGCCATCATCAAATTCAAGTGACATATTTAGACAGCTAAGCAAGTTCGACTCCCAAGGTGAAGTGGAAGCCGTTGGCAATTTTCAGTGTCTAGACCAAAAAAAATCAAGAAATATGCAGCTGAGGGTTGTAAGACAACCCCACAGAATCGACGCGTCGGGGGACGCCCAAGAAAAGGAGAGGCAAACGGATGAGAGAAGAAGATGCCACCGACCCACGACAGTTGCTTTTAATAATAAAATCATTGAGCATCAAAGCATAAAACTCAGTCAAGTGCAACATAAGCTTAAAGACCAATTCGTGTGCTCCAGCTGCGGGGGCAGCAGGGGTAGAAATGGTAGAAAAGGTACAAAATCTTACCACACGCCTCCAACCCCAACCAACCAACCAACCAATCGCATGTGTGTGTGTGTGCGTGTGTATTCAATTCGATTTTTGGTATTCTCTGGTTTTTTTTTGTTTTTTACTTTTCCCTGTTTTTTGTCTCTCCCTTTATTTATTGTTGAATGTGATTTAATGTTATTTTTACAGCCAAATTAGTTGGCTTTTGATGTGCGTTTAACTTTTCAGCTTAAAGTTTATAAAAAAACACACACACAAATTCCAGAGTTGAAGCAGAGGGAAAAACAGAATTTATGGCTTACGCATTTTGTGTGTGCAGTCATAAAGATACTTTCACCATAAAAACCTTTGCGGTGGCACATGTGTATCATGAATGTATCTTACAGATACTTTAACTGTAAGTGCAACTGTTACTTGCAATGTGCTTGTGGCTAAAGCATTTACTTTAGGTACTCATTTGAATGCCAATTCTGTGTTATTTTTGGCCTACACAATTTGAACTCAACTCGAGAGCCATCATTTCAACATGTTGCATTTGTAATTACCAAAAAGTAAATGCCATTCGGAATGGCAATCTGAACTTGAACGTACAATTGTTAGATATTAGTTTCTAAGGATATCATTTCAAGTGCGGCTGCTGCTGCTTCTTTTGAAGGATAAGCAGCAGCAGCAGCAGTCAATTATTTTAGTTTGATTCAAAATATTGTGTTTTTGGCTTTTATTGTGTGGCTTCTTGATGATTGATGAATGAATGGGAATGCATGTTTCATGTTCTGTTATTTAATTGAAATACAAATAAGTTCGAGTTGATGTGGTGTGCGGGGAAGGAACTTATAGAATTGCAAGCTGGTAAATATATGAAGTTGGCTTTAAATGCAGGTAACAAATGAACATGAACTGATACATATTGATTTCATTTGATAATTAAACATCTTGTGTTACAATAACCAAAAATATTGAAGAGATATATTATTGGAAACAAACTTAAAAATCTTAACGACTTTTTGTTACTGTTTAGACTTCTTTTATTATCAATGAATATTCTAACGCTCAAGACTCTTATTATATAATGAATTTTAGCGAAAAGAAGTGAACATTTTTAACATTTGAATGATTTTGTCCTTTAGTAAGAAACACTAAATTATTTGTACTTTGTACAAAACAAAATAAATATATAAAACAGATCGAGCTCATAATTTTTAGTGTATACAATATATGATTCTTTAACATTCTAGTGTATTATAATTTATTAATATTAAATATATTAAAAATATATTCGAATTTTTTTCTTTTATTATCTTGGAAAGAAGTAGTTTTACAGGCTTACATAAACGAATTTTAGAGAAATATCTTTCATATTTATTACTTAAATATTTCTTTTCCCTAATTCTTAAGATTGTTTGCATCTTTTGTAATACTTCATGAAAACTCAACTTCAAATTAAATTGTTTAAACTAAGAAAAGATGTCAATCTTGTGTATAACAATTTCAAACTCATTCTAAGACTGTCGTCTAACAACAACTCAATTTCAATTTCCCCTTACTTGAAACAAATTGATTTATAATTTAAATTAAATGTTTCGTCATTCAACCAAAAACAAGGCACTTAAATAACTAACTATGCCAGACATCTATCTGTAGAGAGGAGAGCAGGAGAGGAATGATGAGACAATCCTTTTGAGGCAGTTCAAGCAAAATCAAAGGCATCAGAGGAAACGTGACATCTTAATGGCATTTCCAATTGCTTGCCAACTGGCTATAGGGGAATCCCCTTTTGTCGCTACTAGTTAGTTGATTCCTCACTTCACCCCCTCCTCCTCCACCCTCTCACTCACTCCCTCTCTCGCACTTATTACGCTCGCTCATTGACATCGTTTTCATTTATTTACTTTTGTGCTTGTTATTTTGTACAAATTGTTAATTATTTTCATTGTGCTTGTTATGGAACTTTTTGAACTGCCCCACCCCCCATTCCCCCGCCTCTGCCATTATTTGCCACACTTTGCCCGCATTTGGCGTGGCTCCTGTTGTCTCTTCTGTTTTTCGTGTTGTCCTTAAGGATTTTTGGCATTTAATTAAGCACAATCAAGTTGACATTTTAAACAATTTAAACAAGCAAACAGACGTCGCGACACCAGATTCCCCTGCCACCCCATTTCCCCTTTCTCTATTGTATCTCTTTGCTTTGGCTTTGACTACTTTGGCGCATATTAAAACGCTTTATGACCAAAGGCCAATTGGCAAGGACACAGGGAGAGAGAGGGAGAGGGAGAAGAGAATGCGAATGATAGTCCTAAAAGCCTAGCCGCAGGCTCTAGCCAGAAAATCGATAAATGAGTCTACCTCCTCCAGCTCAAACCCATTTAGCCCCAACCCTCTCCTCCTCTCCCCCTCTCCCGTCACCCACTTTGCTATTAATTATGTCTTTTGCCGTTTTGTCGTTTCTATTTAAAGGGAGGAGTTGGCCAACAGAGCAGAGAGCAATTAAGTTGCTAGGAAAATTCTCGTCTGCTACTGAAACCTAGCTAGGACCCACAACCCAAAATTTTCCCTAGCCTTTTGGTCAGTCACATAATACGTATCAATGGACATGTTTGGACCCCCCACCTCTCCACCTCTACATTTGTCTACGTGACCAGCAAAGTAATTCATATGAAAATTTAATTTGTTTGGCCCCGCAAAAAGTGAACGAAACGAAACGAAACGAAATGGTTTTTACGTTTCTAACCGCATGTGAAAATAAATATTATTAGGCTTGACCAACTCGTATGCTGCCATTGGATGCTGCTGCTGCTGTTGCTGCTGCATCATGAAATATGAAAAATTATTGCATATTTAGCAATAAACAGAAATTTGTGCGGTTTGCCATGTTTTGCCTTTATGCCGAACATGTGTGTGTGTGTGTGGGAGTATCTCTTTCTCTCTAGTGGGTGTGTGTGTGTGTGTGTGTGTACGTGTGTGTCAACACACAACCAAAAATACCGCAAAGTATGCCCCGCAATTTTTCCATTTTTGAATGATTCGTTCTTGATTTTTTTGTTCGAATTTGATTGCATGAACCGCAATTTGAATGATGTTTGGTTTTTGTGGTCATTGCATTGATATCGATATGTTGATTTGTTTCGGTATTTATATTTGGCTTTCTAACGGCTATTAAGTGAGTTATTCTCCTCGATTGAAAGCCAGCTGATAACAACAATGATTGAAGCGGCATTGAATTTGGATATTTAACGCTTCTAATTTCTAAAGAACATAAAAATCACTTTATGCTGTTTATTCAAATTAATTAAGAATTCACTTTTATTGCATATCTCTTTACTTGAAATCCGATTACAGCCGAGAAGTTCTCCAAAGCTATCCAATTCTTTTTGTGACCTTTCAATGTCCTTTCCATTCTTCATTTATAAATTCAAAAACAAAATTTCTAATGGAAAACAGATAAACGAAAACTATTTTTATATATATTTTTTTTAAAATTTATTTATTATTATTTATGCCAAATGAGTAGTTAGGGGGAGAATTTTATCCCCAGGCGTGAGCGGTCACACTGGCAGGAGTGAAAAGTATCGCCATTAGTATCGAACGCGTTCCGACCCCGATTTTTTTCTTCAATCCACTTTTTCATCTGAAAAGCTCAAGATCACGAGTTCTGTGAATAAATAGATACATATACATATACAATATCAGCCGAAGAAATCCTGCGATTTCATAAAACCCCCACCAAAGTCTCAGCCATTAACATAAACGACATTTAAAGATTTGGCAACCACCAAGTATATTTCCTTTTTTAAATAATTTTCCGCCTTCCTACATAAGGAATTATGATAATACTTATAATAATATCACTTAATAAATAAAATGAAATTGAAATTTGCATTTTATGCTAGTCTCCAACCGATCTGTCGGTCAATAATATATCTTAAATATACTAACAACTAGTTTAGTTTTAGATAATAACAATTGGATCGCAAGAAAAAAGTTTAAGAAACAGCTTGCCTAAGGAGTATTTAGTATTATAGGAGATCTAGGATCTTGACTAAAACTATTCCTTAAATTAGTTAAAGTATTTTAATTAGCAAGATTCTATACTCCAGCAAGATGCCACTAATGGATGTGGTCAATCGTGAAGAATATGTAGAACTAACACTGATTGGATTGCCTTCAGTTAAATAAACTAATCCGTTTCCTTTAGCCACATCCACCTCTCATTTCCACACTTATCGTTTATCGGCAATATTTCAATTGCAAATGGTAAACTCATTAGCCCAACAAGGCAGAAAATGCCAAGTACAAGGCAAACTCCAAGACAAACTCCAACTCACCGTCTCTCTATCCAAGAGTCCAAAGACAGCAGAGCAAACTTAGCAGCCAGAGCCGGAGTCAGAGTCAGTTGAATTGCCAAGCAAATAAAGTCCATTGAAATAATTACCGAGGCAGTTTTGCCCCGTTTTGCCTGGGAATTTGCATTGCATGGTGGCCACCAGCCACCAGCGCCCACCTTGTTTCCCTCTGGCATGGTCAGGACCAGGGCCAATCTGCATTTGGCCGACCGCAGCTTCTGGCAGCTCCTTTTGGACAAACGCTTTAAATTTCATTAAATCTGCTCACTTCGTTTGCCAATGCAATCAACAAAGCGCAAAACCAGTAGCTAAGTGAGGTGAAAGGGGTCAGGGGGAATTGTGGCCGGAGGATGGGTAGAAGAAAGGCAGCGGCTCTGCATTTCATTTACAACGCCTCAAGTGCTTGAAATCTACTTAGATCCAGGGAACTGGGTGAAGACTATAACGACGACAAGAATGAGAATGAGAATGAGCATGAGGATAAGGATGACGACGACGTCGACTAGGATGAGGATGAGGACGAGGACGAGGACTTCTCTTAACCTCACGTAATTAACTTGCTTTTGCTTTTGTTTTGCTACTTTCTTTTGCTTTTCCAATGCCCTTCACCAACTTGGGTACATTTCTTTGATGATGAATAATGTAAAAATTTTAAATTCTGTAAAACTTTACGTTTTAATTTATATATATTTTTTTGCTAAATAATTTTAATTACGGTATATTTTATTTTATACATTTGTCCAAAGAGAGCATTAAACTTAATTCTTAGATTTAGTTAGTTAATTCTTGCGGTTTCTTTTTTTCTTGTGCAAAAGTTAGTTTGATCCACTTTACGCGAGGATTTTAGTTTAATTTCTTGCTATTTTTTTTTGTTCAGTTTCCAGTTTTCAGTTTTCTCTTTTCCGAGTAACCGAGCCGCCCACCGACCCGACCCGACCCCACCCGACCCACTGGGTTTGACGTTGAGTTTGTATTGCGCTTTCGCTTTTCTCTAATTTCTTTGCGCTATTTTTCACAAGTTGGTTTGGTTTTTCTTCTTCTGTGTTTTTTTTTTTTTTTACACTTGGCGCCTGTTCTAAGTGAAAAAGTAAACAGAAATCCATTAGCTTGGCAATCATTGACGGCGCCGCCAGCGGCACTCTCCTCTCACCCATTCTCTTTCGAAATTCGCTCCATTTCTCGCTATCTTCCAACTTCGTATGGGCAGAGGTGGAGGTCAGTGTGGCTTTTATAAATTACTGCCATCAAGACATTTGTTCCATTTTTTTTTTGCCGTCTCCCCAATTGGCACAAAGTAAACTTAATGCTAAACTTATGTGTGTGTGTGTGTGTGTGTGTAGTCCTCTATTCCATATCAATTTTATAGCCCAAATCAATGGAGGCGCGTATGTGCTCTTTGAGATTTATGAAACCATTCCGCAATGATTCTTGGGTTAAGAACTCTTTGACTTTTGTTTCATTGTCACAGAATACCAAATTATCCGTGTGATCGATTAACTTTTGCAGGTCCGCGGGAAAACGATAGAGAATCAATAATGTTGAACTTGACGCATCGGCCTGACGACACAGATCACTCGATAGCTTCGATATGCCCTGGGCGGCTGTGTAATCCAATCCGTTTATCCGATGACCATCAATTACCACCGTGATCTTGAAATCCGCCTGGGTGCAGGCCTTCAATACACGCTCCCGCAGATAATTGATGGCCGGAAAGTAGATGCCATTGCCGGGGGTTACGCAAATGTATTGCATATCATCCAGCTCCTGTATCTTGACATGAATCTCGGGACGTGCCCAAAGGAAAAGCAAATGCAGAGACGTCACAATGATGCTCACAAATAGGCCAACCTCCACACCGAAGAGCACGCACACGCAAAAGCATAATAGCCAAATCCCGAAATCCCGTTTCGATTCACGCCACAGACGCAAAGGTAATTTGAAATCCAATAGCGTGAATATCGAACAAATCAAAATTGCTGCCAATGTTGCTTCCGGTATGTAGTTGAAGTAAGGACTGAGATAGCTTAAAGCTAGCAAAACAATTATACCTACAAAGGAGACCACGAAACAAAATTAAATAAGCAACATGAATTGCAAGTCCTTGTTGGCAAAACTTACCCAAATACAAATTAGCCATCGGCGTCTTAAGGCCACAAGCCGTACTAATGGCATAGCGAGTGAAGGCTCCCGACGAGGGCATCGCCTGGACACAGGAGCCAAACATGTTGCAGAGTCCGACAGTGAGAAGTTCCTGATTCGTATCCACAAGACCCTTGGGAGCTGCCAAATATATGAATTTTTTGGGTAAGTGAAAGTGTAGTTTAAATTAAATTATAATTAAATCAAAAGAGTTTGTAGTTCTATTTTCCACTACTTATCTAGGCTCGTTATACAGATCATGATTTGGTATAATCTTTTTTTTTTAGGTTTTGTTTAGGATTATTTAAAATTTTCTGATTGTTTTTCTCTTTTGCTTTGAGGAATACAATATTATTCGTTGTTTGTTTCAGAATTATTAAGAGTTTCTTTACTTTACTTTTGACATGCGATCTTTTGAGCTTTAAAATAAATTTTTTCTGTTGGAGTTTGCTTATTTTAATTAGCAAAATTTGTTTCCCTTTCCGTTTGTTTATCAATAATCTAAAATGATGCCTATTTTTAGAGGTAATCAATTGAAAACTTGTTAAATTTATAAATTAAATAAATTGTGCTTGAAGCCGACTATAAAAATCATTTTACTGGCTAAGATTTAGCTTAGGATGTTCTTAAAGTAAGGGAAAGGATCAGTAATTCTCTCAATTGCCATCAAATTGAGTATTTTAAAATTGTTGTGTAATTATATATCATTAAAAATGAAGTAGATGTCAGTTTAAAATATGGTTTCAAGCCCAAACAAATGGCATAAAAGGACAATTACTCGTGCTCTTCTCTATTTACCATACTTACTTAATTTTCCAATCGATATATTCGTGAGTATGCCCACAATCGGTATGACGATAATGCCAATATTCAATTCACGGAGCACCTCCCAGAAGCTATAATTATGCTCCGGGGTTGCAATGCTCAAACTGGGCACTGTGAAATTCGGCAAACTGGATAAAGCACTTTTGCCCAACGAATAGGGCACTTGACCCGTCTGACCCAACCAAATGTAACTGACAATGCCGGCAATCAGTACAATCAGCGTGTTTCTTGAGGTAGATAAATAGCGGCAACATATGCGTAGTAACTTGCCACGTTTCTCATTGCGCGACACGCGCTCCAGCAGCTAAATTAAATGACAGAAACTAACTATAGTACAAAGATCTTAGAAAGAGAATTCTTTAAACGAAAACTTACCTCGAGAAGCAGTAGAAAAACTATGGCACAACAGCCCATTATTAGATCAGCGATATTTGCCTCATCGATGCGGGAACTGAGAGTGGTCACCGAACTCAGAAGGCCAGCGACTAAGTACTTAATGCCAAGTAATACCTTAAGTTGTGATTCAATTACCAAAATAGCTGTGGCCGAGGAAAATGCCTTGATAACCGGCATCGAAATGAACTCAAAAATGAAACCTACAAAAAAAAAAAAAGACGGGAATGACACACATTAAATAAACAATTTATTATATATCGGTAATTGAATTAACAATTCATAAAATTTACGCAAATGTGTCCTCTAAATAAAAGGGGAGGGATGGGGGGTATATAGATTTGCCTTTTAGCAAGTTCATTAGCAACTCTTTGATTACAATTTTAAGTACGTAGGGTAAATATTTTTATCTGTGAATGTGTTAATTTTTGATCAGTCTGAATGACTTATTCATGCCTTGCCAGCGTGCCCAAACTAAATATCATCTCAATTAGGTTCTTGAACCGCTTCAAATCGGATATTCGAGACAATCTATCTAAAGTGGTTTGCGCTGCGCTCGTGAGTGTAATAAAAAAAAAAGCATCTCACCTAAGTTCAGGGCTGAAGATCAGATCGAGGAACAAACTATGTGTGTACATATCACTTAAGTCAATTTAGAACTATTTATATCCCCGTATCACATGTATGTTGTATGTATGCCCACATAAGTTCTACTCACCCATTCTCAGTGTGCCCATAATGATCTGCACAATGCCGCTTAGAAATGTCAAGAGGAAGGCAAATTCGATGGGGCGACCCACAGTGAATTGAACACTAACCAAAGCCACCAAACTAGTCGGCCCAATAATCACTTTATCGATGGACCCAAATATCAAATAGATCAAAGGTCCAATAAATGCCGAACATAGGCCATAACGAGCCGGCAGACCGGCAAGCAGGGCACAGGCAATACTCTCGGGTATTATGGTGAGTCCCAAGGTAATGCCACTGATAAAATCATCAATGCCCCATTCCATATTGTAGGCAGGTAGCCATTGGAACATGGGCACATGACGCAATAGGCGACGTTTCCATTTACTTGGCGGCGGTGATTTCCTCTCGTTTTCCGTGCCATCACCATTGCCATTTTTGGGCAAGAGCCGTACAATAGTTGCCTTTTTTTGCTGTTCAGCTTCCGTCTCCAATTGCGGATACATTTCGGAGATCTTTGCGCCACGAAACGCGAATTGTAAATGATGCTAAATTCGCTCGACTTGCTGATACAATTCCAAATAGATCATCGTGCGCCTAAGCTTGTTTGCTTAAAATATCAGAGCTTTTAGTTCGCTCAATTGCAAGCTATAGTATATATATATATATAGTAGGAGAGAAATCAGCTGATCCCATCTGATCTGATCCGATTTGGTCTCGTTTTTCTCTCGCCTCGCAACCTGTTGTCATTGGATTATGCTCTGATTATTACATTTTAACACAATCGCCTGACACCGTCTGACTCGATTCTCAAGCCACGCCCCCCTTTTCAAAACTCCCCTATCTAATTGCCTAATTCAATATTTGCAGCTTAAGCCTGACACTTTGGTACTGGTTAGGCTCGACTGCAATAGAAACACAGCCGGAGACGACGTCGACAATCCCCGAAAATTTTGTTAATTGCCTGTTAATTGGTCAAATGCCTGAGATAATATCTAGATTAAATAGTGTGAATTATGGCACAACTGTGTAAATTTTTCATTTTTCACATTGCCAATGAGGCAGGGAGAAGGTGTTGAGAGAGCTTTGTGCAGGATGTAGTAAAAGTATGTCAAAGACGTAGATGCCAAATAGGTGAAAATTCGATAACTTTACAGTTGAGTAAATCGAAAAAATCTATAGGCATGTGTATTTGTATTTCAAATATTTATTTTTATTGTTTTCATTTAGCTTATTTATTTTGTTATTCTAATGAACTGATCAAATATGATGATACTAATTGTCTAGGTTCGGGTTCTGTCTTGATTTCACCATTTAAAATGATCAGTTTTAGGTTTCTCTCATGAATAGTAAAATGAAAACATTTCAAAATCTTTAAAAATGTAAATAACTGATATATCTAAATAATATTCCGAATGCAAGTAATTTTTGATCTCTGATCTTATAATGTTGTTATGAGTTTCCATTTTAACTTTCGAAAAAAGTTTTATATTTTAATATACGATTTTTCGTTGAAATTGCCACCGAATGGTAGCTACATTTGTTTCAAACTGCTACTTTGCCATAATTGCTTTTGAGTTTATAACAAATTTCTTCTCTGTTGACGATTTTTTTTTCTTTTGCTTTGAGACTGAGTGTCTTTCTTATTTATTTAACTTTTCAAATTCATTTTGCATGCCCCAGTCATTATGGTCGGCACACATGGCGTATGATTCATATTTATTTTCCGTGCCCATTTTCATTTTATGTTTTTTTTTTTTTTTTTTTTTTTTGCTGCGTGCCGCTGCGTCTCTAGATTTTGAGTTATGCAAATGTGTGTGAAAAGTTTGCTCCCTTAACTACGTCAAGTTAATGAGAGAAATGGCAAATGGTGAGATATAAAAAAAATTGTTTATGCAAATTAACCCAAACCGAACAACAAACAAACAGCAAACAAACAACCAAACAAACAGCCAAAAGAGACAAAAAGGAACAACACAAAATGGTAGGGAAAGGCGGCAACAAATGTCAAAGCAAATAAAAAATGTCAGCATAATTTTAATGTAAATTAAAATTAAAAAGTTTTGATTGACTTTGACACTGAGTGAACATTTGGTCTTAAGTGAAAAGTTTGCCAAATCAAAATATATAGTTGGATATATCAGCATTTTGGTATGGCCTATACATAGAAGAAGATTCATGATTATGCATCAAATCCTTTTTTGTTGAAATTTTCATTTACTAATCGGCTCATTTGTAATTCGAAACCGATTTCAGTCTGCATTTTGTTTCATTTGTGGATTTTGTCTGCTACATTGGTTATTATGCAAAATCTATATAAATCTGCTTTTAATCACAACTTACATATAAAAGGCAAATTTTGAATTTGCCATTTACCATCCATTCTCCATTCTCTATTTTCCCCTTTTTGCATTTGCATTTTTCCATGTGCGTGTCAGAAATTTATAAATACATTTTTGCCCATTAGAAGAGAGAGAGAGAAAAAAAAGAAAAGCGGCAATTGTAACTGTCTGTTATTTCAAATTTGAATCTGAGTGCGTTATGTAAATGGACATATACATGCAATCCATATATATATACATATATCTACTATTTATATACATATGTATGTATATATGCAAACAATTAGCGCTAAATGCGTTTGCATAACAACAGAGTGTAAAATTTTGAATGGGTTTGGTTTGGTTCGTTTGGTTTGATTTGGTTCGGTTTGGCATTTGCTTTTTTTTCTACTCCTCCTCCTCCTCCTTATGCAGGCGAGTTGTTTGCAAATTTGCACAAAATCAATTAAATCAAAATGCAAATATCGAGCCTTCGGGATAGGCGAAATAAAATTTCAAAACAGAAAAACAGGCATGAGAGACTCTGAATTATATGGCATAATCGAATGTTTCAATAACATTCAGGCAACCAGAAATCCATACATGGATAGATAGGGTAATTATAATATTTGACAAATTTAAAGTTGACTTACTCATTAGCCATGAATGAATGAAATTAATAATCCTCAACTATCAGCTGGACTTTATCTACATATAAATATCGAAATAAAGAAGGTAGAGAGGCACCCATTAAGGTAATGAGAACATACTAGAAACTAGGTTTTCCAACAGCCCTGGGCACCTAAATTAAGATTAAATCCTTACCTTGGCAAGAGCATCAAAGTCGGTTGCAATGCAAGTTGTTTTATTTGTTTTTTTTTTTATGGAAATTGCTTCGCACGTACTTCCATAGCTTATCATAAGAAACAATGACTGGATGAAGAACAGAGAGAGCGAGAGAGAGGGAGAGAGAGAGGGAGAGAGTGGGAGTGGGAGTGGGCGTGGGCGAAGTTCATAAAATGATGCACTTAAAGTTATTATTTGCCGGCATTTATGGCCATCGTAACGATTGCAACAATTGTGCACATATTTAAATGAAAATTTTAAGTGCCCTACCACCTTTTACCCCAAAAACATTTCCACAGAAGAATGGCTAAAGCAGCTGTGCCGGTTGGTGCTCACAACTTGCTCCATCTCGTCTGCTGGACAATCTCACAGACACATGCCTGATTACTATTTCCGAGCACACTTCGTTGTGGCATTATTATAATGACTGTTGCAGCAAAATTCACAACGCACCTGACTCGAATACCTACCACAAAGTCTGTGTTCGCTAGTCAGAAAATGTCTATTTAGTGCAGATGAAAACAAGAAGAGTTCAGAGAGAGAGAGCAGTTGATGTTGCATTTTCAACTCACAATCACTGAAAATATTCTTAGAAAACATTTCACTCTAACTTTTACTAAATTGCTATCTATGTTTCAAGAGTTTGCTTCCTTTTGTTTCTATTGCTTTTCTCTTATTTTTGGTTTTGTCATCCGATAATATTAATTAAAAATAATTTTTAATCAATTTTTTAATCATTGCGAATAATTTCCAAGAAGGCAATGACTCATTGTTTTCATCTTTTATTTGATTTGCAATGAAGAAAAAGACAAGAGAACAAAAAACCCAATTCACGGCATTATCTCTAGGCAAGACATTCGTCATGCGAGTGTCGTCGGGTACTATCTTCTAGTTATATTTGCACTCGTCCGACTGATAAAGACAATGGGAAAGTTATTGAGCGGGTGCGCCCAGGTAATGAATGGGAATTGGGGAAGTTTGAACTAAATTTATCTATATATATATATGTATATGTATTCCTGAGTTCATTAGAATGTTTCTGTTTTAACAGACAACCTTCATTTTATAACCAAATTATGACCGATTGTCATAATCGAAGCTATGCAGTATCAGGAATTTAATAGTGGATTGATAAATTTTAACTTTCCATGCAGTCTTTTTTTTTGGAGAACAGCTGACTATATATATAGTATAGATCTATAAAACTGAGTGCTCACCTGAATTTAATGAATATTTTCTAGACTTTAGTATCGTCATAAAGGTGATGATGATGATTATGATTGGCACAGTAAAAATCCATTAAAAATCAAATTATAATTTGCAAGCAAGAGAGAAGGAAAATAAATTAAAATTTTATCACGTATAAGCCAAACACACACACACACACAACACCTGGCTAAAACCCCGAAAACCATAATAAAAAATATAAGAAATAAATGCAAAAAAAGTAAGGAGAACTGAAATGAAATTCAAAACTCGAAATTAAACGAAATTTTATTATAAGTACAATATATATATTTATGTGCAAGTATTGTATCTGTGTGTGGGTGTGGGTGTGTTAGAGTATTACTGTTTTTTTTTCTTTTTATTGAAGACGCGTCTCGGCGTCGTCTCAAGTGCCCCATATAATAATCTCTGGCAAATATTACGTATACGCCGCATGTGGGGCAAACAACACACGTCGCTGTCGCTGCTGCTGCCTTTGATTTTTAGTTAAGGACAAACGAAGCGATGTCGATTTTTGCCAATTTTGACAGCCTTGCTGCCGCATTATTTCCGTCAACTGCCACGCCCACTTATGCCACCATATAGAGGATATAGATGTAAGCTTGTGCGTGTGTGTGTGTGTGTGTATATTGAAAATTGCTCCATGTCGCCTCTACAGAGACGTGCCATGGATTTCTAATGAAACGTGTGTTTTCTGTGTGTGTGTGAGGCCAAAAGGAAAACGCTGACTAGAAAGAGATAGATGTAGAGTGAGTGGGAGAGAGAGAGAGAGAGAGTGAGGGGGACGGGAGATGGGAAAAATTACTCATACGAACATTTTTACGAGTCTTTCTGTGTGTTAGGCGTAATTTTAATGGTCTCAACATGCAACTTCAACAACTGGAAGGCGGCACTGGTGGAAATCAAAATTTTTTTTTGGGTGTCCTGATGGAGTGGAGAGGGAAGGGGGCGTTGGCGGTACTGATGTGAGTTTTCCTACCATTTTTATTCTTTTCTATAGGTGTTGTACCGGAAATTTAATTGTGTGCGTGCTGGCGCAGTCAAATTTGCTTTTCCTTCCACAGAGTTTGTTTTGTAAACAGGTGTAAAAATAAAAACTAAGGCACTCCTCCTCGTTGTTGTGTGTGTGTGTGAGTGTGTGTGTGTTTGCGTTTATTTTTATGATCATGTTGCTCGTTAGGAATAATGCCTGAGCCCAAGCGTCACAAACTCCCACGGAATCGGCATCGACAGCAAACATAGCAAAGCCTTCCAAAATGGATTTACGGCAATTTGCGCCATTTGCCCCAGTCAGAACCCCCTCCCAAGCTACTTCATACCCGCTGCCATGCCCCCACACCAAGTATAATTGGTATTTAAAATAATGGTAAGGGGGAAAAATTCAAGGTGGCATTTGATATGATTTTCCCTTCATGTCTTTTCACCTTGATAGTTTGGTTTTTATTCCTTTAGGTGGATTAAACTAAATTAATTGTTTTAATTGCAAAACGTTTTCAGTGTGGGGAAATGGTGTTTGACACGTTTCCAGTTGAATTGAGTCAGGAGGGATAAAAATATATAATTGAAATCATAATTCAATACTGGTTTGAGTAATCAGTTGGATAAATTCAATTAACTGTAGCAAAGAAAGAGAGAAAAATCAAGGAAACAGCAGATATCAATATATTATGCATAATGAAAATTGATATACATTTTCCCCTAATTCACACCCATTTCCATTGATCGATTCATCTCATCATCATCATCATCAGCATTCGCATTGGGCATAAATTATGTTTGGCCATGAATATTTATGCTAAGTAAAGTCTCAACAAGGAGTAGCATCTCATAGATGCCAATTCGCTTGGCATACAATTGTTAATTGAATGTAAATGACTGGGGACCCACATTCAATTACAAACTCCCTACCCCACACCCCACCCACCACACCCAGGCATTCAGAGTTATCCATTCGACACTTACCTGTAGGGCGAAAATTTCTGAAATGGAATTATCTGTTTTGCAGTTGGAAATCAAATCATGCCTCAAGTTGAAAATCATCTGCATCTTAATCTAAAGTCTCAGCATCAATATAAATTAAGGCACTCAGAGAGAAGAATGCAAATGAAGGTGTGAAATGTGAGAGACTTTTTCGCTCAGTGTCTAACTAGCTTGAGAGAGGTTTAAGTTGTCAACTTAAGACAAACACCTACATCTTGACTGTCAATGTGCAGATTGTGAAACACTTGAGATACTTGAGTGCTAGAATTTAGCAAAAGATTTCAATTTGTAAGATAACATCGTGAAGCACACACACACACACTCGCACACACCATCCTCGGTGTGAAGTGTGTGTTCGTGAGGGGAAAGCACTCGAATGTTTCTAGCAGGGTAATAAGCAAATTTCCTTTTTTCTAAAAATAAATTGCCAAATTTCAACAGTTTTCCCTGCTTCATTCCCTCTCTTTATACATATATATCTGTCATTCAGTTACAACTCATTAGCCTCCTCCCCAAACCTAACCCACTTGACACTCTTGAATTTTGGTTTGCTGATTTTGATCTGGTTAAAATTGTATTGGGATTGGTTTTGCCTTTGACTGAAATGTCAACGACATGCGGTGGATACTCCAATGTCGATATGATGTCCAGTGCCTGGGAAATTAATTAATAGTTTTGTCTGTGTGTGTGTGTGTGTGTGTGTGTGTGTGTGTGTGTCACCAAGTGTGCGTCTTAGCTCCCTTGACTCCCTCCCTTGGCCCAGGCCCTAGATTCAGACAAACCAAATTTGTATCTCTGCATGTCTATCTTGAGCATTTTGGCTTTTGGTTTTCTAAGCACTTTGAGTAGACAGTCTGTCTGTGTGTGTGTCTGTGTGTGTGTGTGAGTTTATAGGTGTGGGTTTTGTGGGTGGGTGTGGCTGGACCTTTGCCATTAGCATTGATTGGAGGCGTCTCTTCAATCTCCTTTGTTTGCCTGCCATTTGACCAGTTGCCATTGGTGCTTGGACTTTGGACTTTGTTGCGGTCGAGTTGAATCTGAAAATGGAATTGCATTTGAAGTGTCCATGATGGCAACTGATTAGCAACTATGTATTCTCACCTATCTATGAATATTGAATACACTGGCATTGTGAAAGTTATTCATTAGAAATGAATCAAAATAATACTCAGCCCATCCATGTAAAGATATTTATTAAAATGTATATATCATTTTGATTATAGTTATTCAAGTGAATATTTAACTAATTGAAATAAAATGTCAATCTAATTTCGGTGCACGCTTTTTATTAAATTATAATCGGTAAATCTGTGTGATGATAATATTTTTTTCTTCACTCTGGATATATTGAAAGGGAGGTCGAAAATCATTTCCAATCATTCCTAGACAATTCTCGACTATATACAATAGATATTTTCAATCATCTGCATTTTTATTTACCCAACTCTTTCGCTTGCCCCAAACATCTACGACCATCATCATCATGAAGATTTTTGTGTTATTTTGTCTCGCTACTTAATCGATGTAAACTTGATTTCAAGAGCAACCAGCAACAGCAACAAGCAACAGCAGCAACAACAAACAATGAAGAAGATTGTGAGCAAACAATGTAACCAAATTGTGCCAACAAATAAACATAAACAAACGAAGGAACGAAGGATGGAACAACGAGCAACAACAAGGAACCGCAGGACCTGTGCCGCGGGTCAGTCGGTTGGGGGGAAGGGGGGTTGGCTAACACAGAAAAGAAATCCAGACAAGGGCCAGAAGCAATGGGGCCAGGACCTGCCTTTGGCTTGAAGGATATGCGTGTAAATGCCAAAGCTGAAAGTGTTCAGTGATTTAGTGGCCTTGTGTTTACATTTGTGTGGGTTCAATCTGAGTATCTGTGTGGATATGCGAGTGTGTGTGTGTCTCTCTCTTTCTCTCTCTGTGTGTGTGTGTGTGTGTGTGTGTTGATTGGGTTGAAGCAAATAAATAAACATGAAATCAGCAACAACCAGCATCTTCTTTCACTCATGCCACTCAAGTTAAGCGAAAATTGATAAGTGTATAAGTAAAAGGAAGCGTTTCCACTGTCTACGTCACATGGAGTAAGTCCTCCTGGCCAGGACTTTAAGTGGAAGAGATTGTAAACAAATCACAGACCAACCCCCCCCTCACACCCTCATGATGCTTCACACTTTCCATCTTGACTTCTTTCACTGTCAGCTCGACAATTAAGTGTCTTAGTTGGATGCTGGAATTTGTATAACCCCTAAGACCCAAGGATTTGCAAGTGACACATCACAAGTTGCGAGAATATTTCTCGCTTTAATCCATTGTGCAATCTCATAAAATTTGATTTAATTTCGTCTATCATTTGCTCTACTGTGCCATAATATAACTAACTGAAATCGCAACCAGTTAATACTGATTAGAAATGTCAGGTCACTGACTGTTGCGACGTGTGTGATAATATTGACAGATGGCTTAACTGCATTTTATTATTAGATACGACAACCAGACAAGGCAACTAGTGGAAATGTTTGCAGTCAACTTAATAAAAGTAATAAATTTGCCATAAAATCAGGAGTTTCAAATGGGTTAAACTAGAGAGTTAAAATTAGTTCTCTTTAATGTTTTCAAAAATTGTATTTAAACTCTTTGTTTAAGCCTTTTCCTGGCTATTAAATGTATCCGCTTTAAACTCGAATTTTGCAACTATAAGTTTTCATTGTCTTGGACAAATAATTATGTATGTGCATTTCAATCATAAAATTTTGTGAATTGTGTAAACCAATTAGAAATTTTGCTCATTGTGCAATATATCACAATTATATTATTTACATCTCATCATCATTATTATTGTTGTGGCAATCAGCATGTGGCACTTACCAGCAAAAGTCTTATCTACTCGTAAATGACCTGCAATTATGCTAAAAGGAATACATTTATTTGTCTACAAATGATAAGAAGGAAATGGTATGTCGAAAGCATAAGCTTGATAATTGATATAGAAATATGAAATCGGCACATTGAATCGGATTTCTGATTAATAAATCATTGTTTCCAAATTTGTCGAAATAGTCTTGATTGTTTTTTTGTTTTTTTTTTGTCTTGTACTTGAACAGGTGGAATGTGATTGATTTAGAGATGGCTCTTGTAAATTAGCAAATTTGTTTCAGATAGAAGGTTGAGTGTGTGTGGGGTGTGAGGGGGGATGGTGACTTCAGGTGGGGTAGGCAGGCAGGAGGGCAGACAGACAGAACAGAGTTATTTATTTTTGTATCATTTCTATGCTATCTTATCTTGGGGCAGGGCATTCTTTGAACATGTTGCCGACAAATTAAAGGCACTGATTGGAGTAAACATTGAACAACGTAGGTACATGAAGACGACGACGTAGAGGGGAAAACACATGATCTTGTTGGGGTTTTTTTTTTTGTTTTTTGTTCTCTATTGTGTTGAGTTAGTTGAGTTTTCATTTTGCTTTTTGAGCCCAAAATGCGTCACGGTCATAGTTTTTGTATTTATTTTATGTATGTACATTCATTTCTAATAAATTAAAAAACTAAATAAAAGAGGTCCGGGAAAATAAAGCTTAAAGGCACGGATTGTTTGAAACTATTGAGCGAAATTACAATATATATTAGTTACATATATGTAGTATGTTAGATAAGCAGGGCAAAAAGTATTAACAATTTGAAGTCCTAATGACGGTTGATCAGCACCATGATTAGAGCCAACAAGCCGGAAATCACAGGAAGAGACTGGCTGGCAGAGCTTCTATAGCAGCTGTAAGAAATAATGATAATAGGTTAAATTACAATTTTTTTAGATATAAGTATTAGTAGTTTTTAAAGTGTACTTACTTATCGTGCGTCACGTTGGAATAGCTGTTGCTCTGGAAGCTGCTGAACAACAACGAGGCATTATTGTTGATCTCACCCAAGATAGTGTAGTTGACGGCCAGTGAGTTGGACAGAATGAAACCAGTGCTAGCCGTTTCATTGGTATAGGAGCAACCAATGATGACATTGGTGGTCTCATTGAATGACAATAGCTTAATGACATAGGGAGCCTGGGCTACGCCATTCTTCAAAAAGGTGACATTATAACCGCTGGCGGAACTCTCGCCCAATGTAATGTTGGTAGTCAGTTCAACATTTTGATAAGACGATGTGTTGGATGACGATTCAACGACATCGATTCCAAAGAAGGTAACGTTCGATGAGTTCGTATACAGGCTGACGTTAATGTCAACGCAAGTGGCTGCGGGAGCAGGATTGCGAGCTATTTCGTACCATGTGCCATTCAACTAAGGGAGTAAATTAAATGTAATTGTAATTCCCCTGGCAATCGATCGATAAAACACACTCACTTTGGTGTTATTGAAATCCACACCGGTTGCCTGTTGGCAAGTTTGCGGATCGGCTGCCAAAAACTGGCTACCAAAAATAGCCAAAATGGCGGATATCAAAATCACTTTGCACATCATGGTCGATTGTGTTTATTTTGTTTAACAATAATGTTCTCTTCACACACACACACACTTATCACCGTTAGTTCAGGTTCGTTTCGCTGCGAATGCGTCGTAATACTGTCGCTGCGCCCTGTATGGTATTCTCTTTTATAGGCTCATGTCTTCGCTTGGGTATACAAAATAACTGAAAAGATAAATCGGCATACCCACTGGGTATACTATATAGTATATATTTGTATGTACTTGTAGATTCGGTGCAGCTACCGATTTCATATGGCGTTCGTGTAATCGCAAAATGGCATTGTCTTATCGATTCCGATTCTGATTCTATCTTCTCTATGACTAAACTCTTGTGGCTTACTGTGCCTTAACTGTGTGTGTGTGTGGGTGGGTGGTTGGGTCTCTGTGTGTGTGCAATTTTTGCACTATCTCCGCAAGTACGTAGAAAAAAGTACCGTTGTCTGGAGTCTTAAGCTCTCAATTGGCATGATGATAGTTTGACATGTGCCTGCAATTTGAGCAAAAGTAATTCCACGAACTAATTAACCTCTCGAAATAGAACAAATAGAAAAAAAGCAACAACTTGGGCTTTAATTAAATTGAAAATAAAATGTTTTAAAATCCACAATTAAATGTGATTTCCTTTAGTTGCTGCGCTGCGTGATATGACGTCATAGGATTGTACTTTTTATCACGTATACATATAATGAATGTTTTCACGCATTTGATTTACTTGTGCCTCGTTTTTTTATGATTGCAAGGTGTGTTTGTGTGTGTTTCTAACAATATTATATTGCGCAAAAGACAATTAATGGCAATTAATAATGTGTTTATAATCATTTTCCTTATTAATTTAGCAAATTTTCCATAATCTATGCAAGATATGTATATGAAACATACAATAAAGTAATGCATAGAGAGAAAATTTCTGCGAGCTAGATGAAATAGTTTATCAATTTAGCTATATCCTACATTATTCTTAAGGGGTTATTGCAAATTGTTGTATGGATTCTCTAGGATCAGCATTATCGATCTCAATTCATGATGGTCTTAAAACATATTTGTTAAATTTTTAAAAGTGGACTAGACATTTGAGTTGTGAAAAAGTCCATAAAATATTTCTAATTTGACTATTCTTGGGTTTTTGACCATATTGAGGATCTTATTGATTATTGAAAACATATTTACATGTTGAATTATCCTTTAATCCTTGTGGAGGGAAATGGATCTTTTGTTTGTAGTAAAAATTCGCTTCATTCCCCCTTAAATTCTTATTTGCTGTCGGCACCAACAGCTGTTGCTGCCAGTACCAGCAACAGTTGCTGTTGTACTTTTTGATTTCTTTTTTTTTTGGTAGAACTGACGTTGTTTAACTATTTGCGTTCATATGAATAATTCCTAATTATTATTGGCAAACAAGTAACATGGATTTTCCACATTGAATTATAAAGTTTTTATTTCTGATAAAATAGCTGGC
Source organism: Drosophila sp. 14030-0761.01 (assembly GCA_018150735.1). Lineage (NCBI taxonomy): Eukaryota > Metazoa > Arthropoda > Insecta > Diptera > Drosophilidae > Drosophila > Drosophila sp. 14030-0761.01. The sequence continues at coordinate 242,609 of JAECWO010000090.1, forward strand.
ACTTTATGACTGTGAAAATTATCCATTAATCATTACATTTGCGTACCGGTGATGATTATTGGAATTGTATATAAACCTGATAAGAGTTTGCCAACTGTCAAAGCAAAGTCTCAACTTGTTTAAATACCTCTGTATTTTCCCCATGTTGCTTAAAGTGCCACCATATTACTCATTCGCAAATGTCTAGAACAAATGGAAGAACGGAAGCGCAATTCTAATCAACGGAATAAAAACATATTTTGTTAAACACTGCCACACAGTTCTGCCAAGATATTATAAAATGTAAATGTAAAGATTAGCCAATTTTGAGTACATTTTCATTAATAACAGATAAAAGAACAAGTACAGCCAGCAGACAGATACTGACTGAATCATCATCGCTGAAAATGGAAAGCAAAACAAACTTCGACAAGTGATAAAAATTAATCAGTGCGGAGTAAAAGAAGCAAAAGCAAAAGAATCAACAACTCATTATCTTGTCAATATAAAGATATATATATATATGTATTACGTACATATATTGAAGCATATATGTATATACATGAATGTTATCAAACGAAAGATATGAAAAGACCTCGAAACGCATAAATTTAAGTGGAGTAAACGCGACAGAGAGAAAAGAAACTTCACTGTTATATAATGTGCATTTTGCTTTGACTTTCTTTGTCTCTATATTTGTCCCGTTCCTGTACTGGCATATGTATATATATTTCTCTCACTCTAGATAAGTGTTGATTTATGTCAGTCACCTGATGAAACACTTGACAATGGAACACCATGACTCGTGGCTGAATATTGAATAGAAAATCTATATATGTAATAATAACAATTCCTCATAAGTTTATATATAAATCAAAGTACTCAACTCTTTCTGACATAACTCTCTTATTTTATTATTTTTCTTGGAAAGACAATTCAAAAATATTATAGCACAACAATTAAAAATTTATTAACGTAATGTTTACTTTAAATACGCAAAAATAATAAAAGACAAAGCAAAATAAAGGGCCGATAAGACTGTTGTAGGATTGGCTCCAGATGCATAGCAACTAGAATTAAAAGAAATTAAATGAACCAATTTAAAGATTATGATCTATATGACTTACGTATTATCTTGGGTAATCACTGTCATGCCACCCACTTGAAAATTTGGATATGAATTCGAGGCCAAACTTTCCCATGAGAGCAAATCTGTTGTATTTGGGGCACGATCACGAGCAAGCAGGACTCCAAATGACGTTGAATTGTCTGTAGCATTGGTGTAACCGCAAACGAAGGCATAATTTGTATAGTCTGTATCCAAGACCTTGAACACAGCGTAGGGTGTGTAATTGGGAGGATTCCAGTAGGTGAAATTATAGCCATTAACGAACTCAGTTTCATTATATGTCAAAGTGGCATTCATGGTCTGATTAACCCATGGATAATCAACGGTATTCGAATATGTCGTATCAATAAGAACATTGTTATCCGTTGTATCCAGCTTTGTAATATTGACTTGAGTGCAGAAATAAGAGTTTGATGGTTGACGTGCGATTTCCCACCAAATTCCCGAGAACTGAAAGGGTTAGGAAAGACATTTGTAAGAAATAATTGATTGTAAAATCTCGATGCCTTTTACCTGATTTATGTCAAACGATGATAGGCCCTGACTCTCTTTACAGGATTTTAATGAATCTGTCGACTGGGCCTGGATCGCATGATCGGCAATCAGAGCCAATCCCCATAACAGGCACAGTAGCTGCAATGCGTTGACTTTTGAAGACATTCTGCAATTGAAAATTGAAAATTCTTGTGACTTGAATCCACTGAACAAAAAAGCGGCTACCCGTCCAGATACATACATACATACAAAATCATATGTATGGTAATCAATCATACGATATCAATAATAGGTGTCCAGTGTTGGTGAACATCCATTTTGAATACCCTTTAAAATGTGGGGCGATATCTCCTCCCATTATTCAACCACTTATACAAATATCAATTATCTGGAACGCCCATGTGATTGCTACTCATTTCTGTGTCTTTACTTTAAGCATTGCCAATGCCAATTACATATCATTTCAATAGAAAGATTGTGAGGCCATCGTGCCATAGTTCTCCGATAGATACATAACTGATAAGCTGTAATATGTCAAGTGATCAGCAAATATCATAAAAATATAGATAAAGAAAAAGAGGTATCTATAGAAACTTTAATTTGCCAACACTGTACCCATACTGGGCATGGTTAAATTTTAAAAGCAATTATTTTCCATCCATGTCTGTCCCACATGAGTTAACTAGCCTAAAAGAGTGTTCAACAACGACATATTTTTCGAGTTTTCTTGCTAACACCATTCTGTCTTCACCTTGCCTTGTGTAAAACTCTGCGGAACACCTGCCAAATGCGACATTAATTTTAAATGCCTAACATGTTTTTGAAAGTAGTTCAAAACTAGTGAGATAGGCCGTTAAAAGGGATGCTGTTGCTACCAACTTTTTTCTTGTTGATGGCACACATTCAGTGAAATTTGTGCACATTGTAAAGGAAAGTAAATTGTCTTGGGTGTAGTTTTTCGTACTCATTGTAAACTTTCTAAAAGCTAAAATTGTGCCTCACCCGTCCCATGTTATTTCAAAAATTGTGAGGAAAGTGTAAGAACTTTTTGTGCTTTGTGCTAGCCTTCAAGTCTGTGCGAACTTTTTTCATGAATTAATAAAAAAACTAACTAGTAACAAGTAGTACTTAAGCATTGTCATTAAAAAAATCTCCTAATTACAAGGTTTTGCGAACACTTACACTAGATTGATAACGTTCCAATTAGCCAGAACGACACAATGGTAGGCTTTGTTTATAGGTGGTTTTCCTTAGACTAAGAGAAATTGCTATCAATTCTTGACACTATTTTAAAAAGTAAAGTTTTATACCAGGATAAAGTCTCATACTGCTTATTATTAACGAAATATTTTTAAAATTCGGGTCGTTTTTCAGATTTGAATGCCAATTTATAGCTCACATTCAGAGCACCAAAAAAAAGCATGACATTTTGAAATTGGGCAAAAATTGGCATAGTTAGAGGTTTTCAAAGTTGAGGCATTTGCAAAAATTTTGGCACATATTTTGAAAATTTTTTTGGGAAAATTGAAATTTTCCAAATGCTGTATTAACGACAATTTTCTACCAAAGTTTTGATGTAGTTTTTATCGAATTTTTATCTACTTTTAAATGCCATCAAAACTTTAAAAGATTTCACAGCTGGGGATTTTTGAGAATTTTTTGAAAAATGTTATAGTTTTCGTCAAAATTTCGATTTTTCCTAGGCTGTATTTTAGACAATTTTCATCCGATTTCAAAATTTTTTATCTATATCTTATTGCATTTTTACATATTTTAAAATGCTATCAAAAGAATGGAATTAATAAAAAAAAATTTTCGACTCGATTTTTGAAAATTTTGACAGTGTATACACTGTAATTTTTTTCAAAAATCGGGTCGAAATTAGTTTTTTAGATTTGAATGCCAATTTATAACTAACATTCAGAGCAGCAAAAAAAGACATGACATTTTGAAATTGGGCAAAAATTGGCATAGTTAGAGGTTTTCACAGTTGAGGCAGTTGCAAAAATTTTGGCACATATATTGAAATTTTTTTTGGGAAAATTGAAATTTTCCAAATGCTGTATTAACGACAATTTTCTACCGATTTTCAAAGTTTTGATGCAGTTTTTATCGAATTTTTATCTACTTTTAAATGCCATCAAAACTTTAAAAGATTTCACAGCTGGGGATTTTTGAGAATTTTTTGAAAAATGTTATAGTTTTCGTCAAAATTTCGATTTTTCCTAGGCTGTATTTTAGACAATTTTCATCCGATTTCAAAATTTTTTATCTATATCTTATTGCATTTTTACATATTTTAAAATGCTATCAAAAGAATAGAATTAACAAAAAAAAATTTTCGACTCGATTTTTGAAAATTTTGACAGTGTATACACTGTAATTTTTTTCAAAAATCGGGTCGAAATTAGTTTTTTAGATTTGAATGCCAATTTATAACTAACATTCAGAGCAGCAAAAAAAGACATGACATTTTGAAATTGGGCAAAAATTGGCATAGTTAGAGGTTTTCACAGTTGAGGCAGTTGCAAAAATTTTGGCACATATATTGAAATTTTTTTTGGGAAAATTGAAATTTTCCAAATGCTGTATTAACGACAATTTTCTACCGATTTTCAAAGTTTTGATGCAGTTTTTATCGAATTTTTATCTACTTTTAAATGCCATCAAAACTTTAAAAGATTTCACAGCTGGGGATTTTTGAGAATTTTTTGAAAAATGTTATAGTTTTCGTCAAAATTTCGATTTTTCCTAGGCTGTATTTTAGACAATTTTCATCCGATTTCAAAATTTTTTATCTATATCTTATTGCATTTTTACATATTTTAAAATGCTATCAAAAGAATAGAATTAACAAAAAAAAATTTTCGACTCGATTTTTGAAAATTTTGACAGTGTATACACTGTAATTTTTTTCAAAAATCGGGTCGAAATTAGTTTTTTAGATTTGAATGCCAATTTATAACTAACATTCAGAGCAGCAAAAAAAGACATGACATTTTGAAATTGGGCAAAAATTGGCATAGTTAGAGGTTTTCAAAGTTGAGGCATTTGCAAAAATTTTGGCACATATTTTGAAATTTTTTTGGGAAAATTGAAATTTTCCAAATGCTGTATTAACGACAATTTTCTACCGATTTTCAAAGTTTTGATGCAGTTTTTATCGAATTTTTATCTACTTTTAAATGCCATCAAAACTTTAAAAGATTTCACAGCTGGGGATTTTTGAGAATTTTTTGAAAAATGTTATAGTTTTCGTCAAAATTTCGATTTTTCCTAGGCTGTATTTTAGACAATTTTCATCCGATTTCAAAATTTTTTATCTATATCTTATTGCATTTTTAAATATTTTAAAATGCTATCAAAAGAATAGAATTAACAAAAAAAATTTTCGACTCGATTTTTGAAAATTTTGACAGTGTATTATACACTGTAATTTTTTTCAAAAATCGGGTCGAAATTAGTTTTTTAGATTTGAATGCCAATTTATAACTAACATTCAGAGCAGCAAAAAAAGACATGACATTTTGAAATTGGGCAAAAATTGGCATAGTTAGAGGTTTTCAAAGTTGAGGCATTTGCAAAAATTTTGGCACATATATTGAATTTTTTTTGGGAAAATTGAAATTTTCCAAATGCTGTATTAACGACAATTTTCAACCGATTTTCAAAGTTTTGATGTAGTTTTTATCGAATTTTTATCTACTTTTAAATGCCATCAAAACTTTAAAAGATTTCACAGCTGGGGATTTTTGAGAATTTTTTGAAAAATGTTATAGTTTTCGTCAAAATTTCGATTTTTCCTAGGCTGTATTTTAGACAATTTTCATCCGATTTCAAAATTTTTTATCTATATCTTATTGCATTTTTACATATTTTAAAATGCTATCAAAAGAATGGAATTAAAAAAAAAAAATTTCGACTCGATTTTTGAAAATTTTGACAGTGTATTATACACTGTAATTTTTTTCAAAAATCGGGTCGAAATTAGTTTTTTAGATTTGAATGCCAATTTATAACTAACATTCAGAGCAGCAAAAAAAGACATGACATTTTGAAATTGGGCAAAAATTGGCATAGTTAGAGGTTTTCAAAGTTGAGGCATTTGCAAAAACTTTAACACATATTTTGAAATTTTTTTTTGGGAAATTTGAAATTTTCCAAATGCTGTATTAACGACAATTTTCAACCGATTTTCAAAGTTTTGATGTAGTTTTTATCGAATTTTTATCTACTTTTAAATGCCATCAAAACTTTAAAAGATTTCACAGCTGGGGATTTTTGAGAATTTTTTGAAAAATGTTATAGTTTTCGTCAAAATTTCGATTTTTCCTAGGCTGTATTTTGGACAATTTTCATCCGATTTCAAAATTTTTTATCTATATCTTATTGCATTTTTAAATATTTTAAAATGCTATCAAAAGAATGAAATTAATAAAAAAAAATTTTCGACTCGATTTTTGAAAATTTTGACAGTGTATACACTGTAAGATTTGAATGCCAATTTATAACTAACATTCAGAGCAGCAAAAAAAGACATGACATTTTGAAATTGGGCAAAAATTGGCATAGTTAGAGGTTTTCAAAGTTGAGGCATTTGCAAAAACTTTGGCACATATTTTGAAATTTTTTTTGGGAAAATTGAAATTTTCCAAATGCTGTATTAACGACAATTTTCAACCGATTTTCAAAGTTTTGATGTAGTTTTTATCGAATTTTTATCTACTTTTAAATGCCATCAAAACTTTAAAAGATTTCACAGCTGGGGATTTTTGAGAATTTTTTGAAAAATGTTATAGTTTTCGTCAAAATTTCGATTTTTCCTAGGCTGTATTTTGGACAATTTTCATCCGATTTCAAAATTTTTTATCTATATCTTATTGCATTTTTAAATATTTTAAAATGCTATCAAAAGAATGGAATTAATAAAAAAAAAATTTCGACTCGATTTTTGAAAATTTTGACAGTGTATACACTGTAATTTTTTTCAAAAATCGGGTCGAAATTATTTTTTTAGATTTGAATGCCAATTTATAACTAACATTCAGAGCAGCAAAAAAAGACATGACATTTTGAAATTGGGCAAAAATTGGCATAGTTAGAGGTTTTCAAAGTTGAGGCATTTGCAAAAATTTTGGCACATTTTTTATTTTATTTTTTGGGAAAATTGAAATTTTCCAAATGCTGTATTAACGACAATTTTCTACCGATTTTCAAAGTTTTGATGTAGTTTTTATCGAATTTTTATCTACTTTTAAATGCCATCAAAACTTTAAAAGATTTCACAGATGGGGATTTTTGAGAATTTTTATGAAAATGTTATAGTTTTCGTCAAAATTTCGATTTTTCCTAGGCTGTATTTTAGACAATTTTCATCCGATTTCAAAATTTTTTATCTATATCTTATTGCATTTTTAACATATTTTAAAATCCTATCAAAAGAATATAATTAAAAAAAAAAATTTTGACTCGATTTTTGAAAATTTTGATAGTGTTATACACTGTTATTTTTTCAAAATGGATCGGGTCGAAATTAGTTTTTTAGATTTGAATGCCAATTTATAACTAACATTCAGAGCCACAAAAAAAGACATGACATTTTGAAATTGGGCAAAATTTGGTAGTTAGAGGTTTTCAAAGTTGAGGCATTTGCAAAAATTTTGGCACATATTTTGAATTTTTTTTTGGGAAAATTGAAATTTTCCAAATGCTGTATTAACGACAATTTTCTACCGATTTTCAAAGTTTTATGTGATGCAGTTTTTATCGAATTTTTATCTACTTTTAAATGCCATCAAAACTTTAAAAGATTTCACAGCTGGGGATTTTTGAGAATTTTTTGAAAAATGTTATAGTTTTCGTCAAAATTTCGATTTTTCCTAGGCTGTATTTTGGACAATTTTCATCCGATTTCAAAATTTTTTATCTATATCTTATTGCATTTTTAAATATTTTAAAATGCTATCAAAAGAATGGAATTAATAAAAAAAAAATTTCGACTCGATTTTTGAAAATTTTGACAGTGTTATACAATTTTTTCAAAATATGGGTCGAAATTAGTTTTTTAGATTTGAATGCCAATTTATAACTAACATTCAGAGCAGCAAAAAAAGACATGACATTTTGAAATTGGGCAAAAATTGGCATAGTTAGAGGTTTTCAAAGTTGAGGCATTTGCAAAAATTTTGGCACATATTTTGAAATTTTTTTGGGAAAATTGAAATTTTCCAAATGCTGTATTAACGACAATTTTCTACCGATTTTCAAAGTTTTGATGTAGTTTTTATCGAATTTTTATCTACTTTTAAATGCCATCAAAACTTTAAAAGATTTCACAGCTGGGGATTTTTGAGAATTTTTTGAAAAATGTTATAGTTTTCGTCAAAATTTCGATTTTTCCTAGGCTGTATTTTGGACAATTTTCATCCGATTTCAAAATTTTTTATCTATATCTTATTGCATTTTTAAATATTTTAAAATGCTATCAAAAGAATGGAATTAATAAAAAAAAAATTTCGACTCGATTTTTGAAAATTTTGACAGTGTATACACTGTAATTTTTTTCAAAAATCGGGTCGAAATTAGTTTTTTAGATTTGAATGCCAATTTATAACTAACATTCAGAGCAGCAAAAAAAGACATGACATTTTGAAATTGGGCAAAAATTGGCATAGTTAGAGGTTTTCAAAGTTGAGGCATTTGCAAAAATTTTGGCACATATATTGAATTTTTTTTGGGAAAATTGAAATTTTCCAAATGCTGTATTAACGACAATTTTCTACCGATTTTCAAAGTTTTGATGTAGTTTTTATCGAATTTTTATCTACTTTTAAATGCCATCAAAACTTTAAAAGATTTCACAGCTGGGGATTTTTGAGAATTTTTTGAAAAATGTTATAGTTTTCGTCAAAATTTCGATTTTTCCTAGGCTGTATTTTAGACAATTTTCATCCGATTTCAAAATTTTTTATCTATATCTTATTGCATTTTTAAATATTTTAAAATGCTATCAAAAGAATGGAATTAATAAAAAAAAATTTTCGACTCGATTTTTGAAAATTTTGACAGTGTATACACTGTAATTTTTTTCAAAAATCGGGACGAAATTAGTTTTTTAGATTTGAATGCCAATTTATAACTAACATTCAGAGCAGCAAAAAAAGACATGACATTTTGAAATTGGGCAAAAATTGGCATAGTTAGAGGTTTTCAAAGTTGAGGCATTTGCAAAAATTTTGGCACATATATTGAATTTTTTTTGGGAAAATTGAAATTTTCCAAATGCTGTATTAACGACAATTTTCAACCGATTTTCAAAGTTTTGATGTAGTTTTTATCGAATTTTTATCTACTTTTAAATGCCATCAAAACTTTAAAAGATTTCACAGCTGGGGATTTTTGAGAATTTTTTGAAAAATGTTATAGTTTTCGTCAAAATTTCGATTTTTCCTAGGCTGTATTTTAGACAATTTTCATCCGATTTCAAAATTTTTTATCTATATCTTATTGCATTTTTAAATATTTTAAAATGCTATCAAAAGAATGGAATTAAAAAAAAAAAAATTTCGACTCGATTTTTGAAAATTTTGACAGTGTATACACTGTAATTTTTTTCAAAAATCGGGTCGAAATTAGTTTTTTAGATTTGAATGCCAATTTATAACTAACATTCAGAGCAGCAAAAAAAGACATGACATTTTGAAATTGGGCAAAAATTGGCATAGTTAGAGGTTTTCAAAGTTGAGGCATTTGCAAAAATTTTGGCACATATTTTGAAATTTTTTTTGGGAAAATTGAAATTTTCCAAATGCTGTATTAACGACAATTTTCTACCGATTTTCAAAGTTTTGATGTAGTTTTTATCGAATTTTTATCTACTTTTAAATGCCATCAAAACTTTAAAAGATTTCACAGCTGGGGATTTTGAGAATTTTTTGAAAAATGTTATAGTTTTCGTCAAAATTTCGATTTTTCCTAGGCTGTATTTTAGACAATTTTCATCCGATTTCAAAATTTTTTATCTATATCTTATTGCATTTTTAAATATTTTAAAATGCTATCAAAAGAATGGAATTAATCAAAAAAAAATTTTCGGTTCGATTTTTGAAAATTTTGACAGTGTATACACTGTAATTTTTTTCAAAAATCGGGTCGAAATTAGTTTTTTAGATTTGAATGCCAATTTATAACTAACATTCAGAGCAGCAAAAAAAGACATGACATTTTGAAATTGGGCAAAAATTGGCATAGTTAGAGGTTTTCAAAGTTGAGGCATTTGCAAAAATTTTGGCACATATTTTGAAATTTTTTTTGGGAAAATTGAAATTTTCCAAATGCTGTATTAACGACAATTTTCTACCGATTTTCAAAGTTTTGATGTAGTTTTTATCGAATTTTTATCTACTTTTAAATGCTATCAAAACTTTAAAACATTTCACAGCTGGGGATTTTGGAGAATTTTTTGAAAATGTTATAGTTTTGGTAAAAATTTCGATTTTTCCTAGGCTGTATTTTAGACAATTTTCATCCGATTTCAAAATTTTTTATCTATATCTTATTGCATTTTATATTTTAAAATGCTATCAAAAGAATAGAATTAAAAAAAAAATTTTAAAACATTTTTTTAAAAATTTTAAAATTATATATAAAATTTTTTTTAAAAAAAATGGAAAAAAATTTTTTTAATTTAAATTGAAAATTATTTATTACAAAAAAAAAAAGAAAAAAAAAAAAAAAAAAAATTTAAAAAAAAAAAAAAAAAAAAAAAAAGTTAAAAAAAATAAAAAAAAAAAAAAAAAAAAAAATTTTTAAAAAAAAAAAAAAAAAATTTTTTTTTTTTTTTTTTTCTAGATTCTTCAGAGGCAGGAGGCAAAAGTCACAAAAAACCATAAATGTCCTTATAACTCAGCCATTTCAAGAACTATGGGAATGTCCTTTGGTCAGATTGAAACACTCGGTGATCCGCGTCGATTGATACTATTAGATCCTGAAATTCAGGGAACTGAGATAAAAGAACTATTTTGTGCTTACAAAATTAGCTCGCGAGTCCTTTGGAGGATCAGAGCAGAGCAGAGTGATGTCAAACAATTACTTTCCTCAAGGACTATCATTTGGGTAGAGGACACCCCGATTGCCCTGCGGGGAGCTGAGTTGCCAAGGATTTTCTGATGTTTTCCATTTTTGGGTGCAGTCCAAGAAAACACAAAAGTCCCTATAACTCGGCCATTTCAAGGACGATTTGAATATCTTTTGGACAGATTAAATTCCTAGTTGATAAGCGTCGATTGACATGTGCAGCTTTTAGATTGTCCTTTAGCAAACGAAAATATCGTTTTTGGTATTTTTGACTTTTTTGTGAATCGTCTAGAGCTAAAAAATCACCAAAACCCATAAATGTTCTTATAACCCACACACTAAGAAACCTGTTCTCAACTCAAATCACTTTTACATCAACAGAAGATATAAGAATGAAAGGCAAGTAACCTCTAATTGGCCTACTTGCGTATGGAATTTACTTGCACCTTGCTCTGCCATCCATTTTCTTTGCTCATTTAATTACTCAACAAGCTTTGCCGCTTTCCAGGAACATGTATATGTATGTATATATGCACATAAGGCATATTAACTTCCTTGCACTTCAAATGCATATCCTCGGTGTTCAAGGAGTCTAAAGGATGAAACGCGCCGGGAGAAATGTGGCAGCAGCCACAGCAAAGTGCAGCAGGCGGCACCCACTAAGAAAATAATTAAGTTGTTTATCTTAATGCAAACATTTCCCCTCCCTCTCACCACCTCACATACTCCGTCATTTTTCCTCTGATGCTGCAAGTAACTGTTAATTACACCATGAGCTTTATGCAAAAAAAAAAGGAGAGAAAAAAATTACTGCATAAAGAAAAAGTGAAAATAAAAAGCGCAATGCAAACTTTCTATTAAAGTGAAACTTGCTGGAGACGCACACGAACACTTACACACTCGCACAATGGCGCACACACACACACGTTCATATAAATGATGAGTATATGTAACTGGCAACTCCATCTTTTTCTTCTCTCCCTATGTCGACTCCATCTTTTGTGGCTCCTTCTCCAAGAGTGCGCAGTGCGCAAGCCAATTTAAATTTTAAAATAAGCACATTAACTGCATGCACAAGAGCTAAAACAAACGCATCCCCTCTACACATGGACATGGACGTAGTTCCTATAAGGTTCAGGGGTTGTGTAGAAAGAGTTGGTTGGTCCACAATGTTGAAAAGAAAACTTTAGTTGATGGAGGTTAAGGTCGTCCCCGCGTTACGCCCGTGCCTTCAAATTCGCAATCTTCTTTGCCTACTCTCCTTCCCCTATCTCATCCCTACGCACACGCGCGCATTTTAAATTTGCTGCAGATTTACGCCTCTTGCCACTTATCTCCCTGATATTCCATTTTGTGTGGGTGTCTCAGTTCTTAAAATAAAAGCAATAAAAGTTGAATGAATTGTCATTTGATCGGTTTTCATATTTCATAATTTGATTTTTAATTATTATCCATATCTGATGCTTATAGAAAAAGGAAACTAATTCTTGGAAATTCGTTTTACAAAAAATTGATAAACTAACTATTTATCGGCATATAATTATAATTATAATTATAATTACTAATCATTATTAATTTAATTTAATTGATATTAATATTGTTGTTGTTGTTTCTTGTTCTTTCGATTTCGATTTTCATTTTGCATTCGATTAACTGGCATTTTAACATTATAAATTCGATTAAATCGTTTTGGTTTTTCTTCATTTTGTTGTCTTGCTTCATTTTCATTAGAATTTAATATTATTATTTTGGTTTCTCTTCTGGCAAATGAAAGAGATCTTCTACATAATGTAGTTTAGTTTTCAGTATACGAAAAATGTTACCCCATATACATATACATACATATGTTATATAAAGTCAATGCTTGATATGCTGTCAAAGTTTATACTTAATCTCAAAAAAGATATAACAGAAAACAATTTACCTTTTTAAGTACATATATACAAATCGAATTGATTAAAAGAATGTGTCCTTAGGATAGTTAACATAAATGCCTATATAGTTAGTCAAGTAGTGTGTGTTTGTGTGTGTGTGTGTGTAAGAGTAGAAGATTTTTGGAAGTACTACACAATACAGCAAGTTTTTGTATTCGTATTCGTTTATTATTATTGTTATTGACTTGTCTCGACTATTTACAATGCAATTTATCATGATTAGGAAACGATTCGTTCGATAGTTTAGAGCTGGGAGTAAAAGATTCGTGAGATTTCCTTTTGTTTGTACTGATATTGATAGTGTTAGAAACCAGGTTGTGCTATATTACATAAATCCTATATATGGGGGTTATCTCATTTAAAATCCAATATAAAAATTGATATGTGATATTCGAAAAATAAAAACAAAATAAAAGAATAGTAAAGAAAATGCAGATGGAAGTATAGGTAGTTAGATAGTTATAAAGAGTTGAAGTTTACATTTACTATAGAAAAATGAAACAATCTTTTGGCCAGATCAGATATGATAGAGACATATATATAATATACGGGGCCTTATCAAAATCGGTAAAAATAATAGAATAGATTGAAAATGATAGAGAATTCGACGAAAGTGAGTGAAATTATTTTCAAGCTTCTATTCTGCTTCACTCAAATGATAATATGTTGATATTATTAAGCCTAGTTTATTTTATATGAATGATTTTATTACGTTTAAATATTTGTTGTTCACTTATTATTTTTTTTTTTTTGGTTTTGTTTACATGTTTGAGGATAATCCTTTTAAGCTGCTGTTGATTTGATTAAAAGGGATGTGTTGTCATTCGTTTTGTCCTTTTGTCACTCGTTTAATGATTGTGCTACTGCATTAAATGTTTCTCAATATTCAAAACTATTTTGTCATCTACATTTCACTTATTATTTTACATAGCCAAAGAATAGGATTGGGTCGATGCAGAGAGGGTGGAGAGAGAGCGGGGGTGGTAGGAATCACAACGACACTTGAACTTGATCTAAAGCAATTATTCCATATGCATTTCAGATTATTATTGTTTGATGGCTGACCGAAGTATTGCAGATGATTAGTTAAAGCTAAAGGCTAGGCTAAATGCTATCCAATTACTAACTTTTTATTGCTACTTATCAATCTCAATGGGGGATGGGCTGGAATGGGGTAATGGGGTAGAGAGGGGGGAATGGTTATACATGTATGTATGTATGTATATGTGTATGTACTTGTATTTGTATGTATGTATATAAACTACAAGTTATAGGATACATTGCATTGTGCTCATATAAGAAAATTTTCAACGTTTTTTGTTTTTTTTTTTGGGATTGTTTTAGATTCGATATAGCAGATATATCTTATTGGAGGTTAATATTATGTAATCATGCTTTACTTTATATATATATATATATATATACAGCTCAGATACAACCTATCTATGTAGCAAGTGTGGGGGGCATCATTAACATGTGTGGTTTGTGGGTGTGGTTTGGGTTTAGCCCCGCCCTAAAATGGTTCACTCGATATACCTAATGGGTGTTTAGTAGTTCTCCTTCAAGTAAGTAGTTTACACGCTTTAGCCAACTTAGTTTTCCTTAGTATTTAGTTTTATACAATTTATTATTGTTTTCGGGCATTAAGTAAAATACGTTTTAGATGATTATATCTAGTTTTTCCTTCATTCACTGGTATTTATTAATATGTAAACAGTCTTGTTAGAGCCTAGCTAAGGCTTGTCTTAAATGCAGTTTTATTCTTTTCCAAAAATAAACAAAATCTCAAGAGCGAAATATTAGATATTCTTAAGCAAAAAAAAAAGAAGTTGTATGCAAAATTTCAAGTAAAAAATTCTCCACTTACTATGAAAAATAAATCAATTTTGTGTTAAGCGAGAGAAAAATCTTTATCCAGTCCAAAAGTATGCCTAATAATCATCAAATGAGAAGAAAGCCTACAAGTATGCAGCAAAAATCTGTCGCTGTTAATTTACAGAGCTCTGTTAATGCTCCACTTTGATTAAAAATTTCCCACTATCATTTTGTTCCTTTATTTGTTTCGTAGTTGACTTCAATTTTGTCAAATAAAATAAAAATCAAATAATAATCAAAAATAATAAAAGCCAATTTTGTTTTGTTTAGATTTTTTTCATGTTTTTTGATATTTTGGTATATTTTTTGTAGGCATTTCTTTGCATTTTTTCTCGTCTCTCTGATCGTGTTTTTTTTTTGTTTTTTTTTCTGTTCTTTTCTTTTCTGTTTTTTTGCTTACCAAACTAAAATAACAAACAAATTAAAATAAATTTAACTTAAAAGTAACGTATTGACAAGGGGGATTTTAGTTTAGTTTAGCATTAGTTTTAGTTTTAGTTGTAGTTTTTAGTGGTTTTTACATTATATAAATAAGTTATCGCTTTCGATTGGTTTTGTTTTTGTTTTTTTAAATATTGTAGAATTTGGCAATCACATTGGAAAAACACTTAAGAGCTATAAGTTCTTTGTTTCGCTAAATACATATTATTAACTAAAGTTACACGGTTTGCTTCTTAGTGACTTGATGGCAAATAGAGCTTTAGTTTAGTTTCGGTTTCTCTTTTCTTTTTTTGTTTTTTTTTGTTCTAGCTAAGATATCTATTGCTTTCACGATGTACACGCAGGACTGAAAATTGATATAGGACTTACAGCTTACAACTTACAAGGACTTAGACTAACTGTACACGGGAGGGAGGAAGGGTGGTGGAAGAAGGGCGGAAGGGGGAGTCTATGCCGGCGATAGACTGCTGCTGGGATTATTGTTATCCAGCTGAGAGGTGACTGTGGAGCAGGGACTGCTATTGTTATTGGGACTGGTTGCCTCATTGCTGCTGCTGCCGCTGCCCGAGACAATTGTCGGTTGGTTGGCGGAGGAAGTGGCGGTGGCCTGCTTGCGGCCAATACTCTTGTTCCAGCCAAAACTCAAGGCGGCCGACAACTTGTTGGTTGGCTTGGATGGTGGCTGATGGAGATGCTGCAGATGCAATTGCGGTTCGGCCAGATCGTAATCCTGTCGCCCAATTGAACTAGCTGGCGTGTGATGGCTATAACCGGAATCGGAGCCAAAGCTGGAGTCTCCGTAGGGCTGTCTATAGTCCGAGGTGTTGGTGATGGGGGCGGCATATGGACGTGCTCCGCCGCCGGCCACAGGATTGGCGCTCTCGTAGTAATAGTTGGCATTGTACATCATGGGCTCGGCATAGCCGTAGGCTGGCTCGGATGGCGGCAGTGGAGCAGCATGAATACGATGATGCTGATGCTGGTGCGGACCAAGGCGGCGATCCACTATGCGTGGCTGGGTGCGGGTGCGCATTGTGGCCGCCAGGAGACCGCTGGTGCTATTCGGAGGATAATGCTGGGCACTGGGATAACGGATGCGTTCCCGATAGATGGTGGACAGGGGCGCTGGTGGACCGGTCGGTGCCTTGCTCAGCTGGGCATTGATGCGATTCCGGCGCTCCACTTCGTGCTCCAGGGTATTGTAGAATTGCGGGGCATTGGATCGGGCCATATAGCCGAGGGACATGAGATTGCTACGATTATCGTAGAGTGGAGCCAGATCGGCAATCTCTGCCGTCGAGCTGCTGTTGTTGAGATCATCGGTGAGCTGGGAGGGACGTGGTTGGCGCATCCGTGGAGTTCGTCGCGAGGACATCAAGGCCATGTCGTTGTTGTTGTTGTTGTTGCTCGTCGTGGAGGCTGCTGTGGCAGTCGAAGCATCCTGTCCAGTGGATGAACCACTACTCAGGACACTGTGACGCTCTTGGGTGACTCCTCCCAATGGCAACAAACTACTCGAGGCGGCTGATGTTGATGCTCCTGCTCCCGCTGCTGCACCTCCAATAGCTCCACTTACTCCTCCTGCTGCCGTTGCTTGTCTCTCATGATACGGGGTCATGCTGGCTGACATTGTGTTGTTGGTATTGGTGATTTCCTTCTGGAAACTACATTCACCTGGCAGTGACAGTTCATCTTCGGCGAAATCATCATCGGAATGAAGTGGCGGCTCGCTCTCACCATCCGAGTCCACTCGTCCGGGACCCAATTCCTCGTAGACATTATCATTCGAACGATAAGGATCGGGGCCAGGCGATGAGCTGACCAAAAATGGTGGCGAACGAGTCATCGGATAGCCACTTGGATAGTGAATACTTTTGCCTTGCAACAGCTAAAATGAGAATGAAAAAGAGTTGAGACTTTAGTCAGATGCGATCAGATGAGATGAGATCAGAGGCGATTTAAGGAGCTTAAGTAGCTCTGTCCCCAAAGGCCTGCTCCTGCTCCAAAAAGGAGCTGTTTATCAGACAATAAAATAAACACACAATCCGCCATCCATCCATCCGTCTGTCCTTTGCCTTCTGGCCAAACAAAAGGCCAAAGATATGAACACAAAAAAAAGGACATGACAGTAAAGGAAACACGTTGCCAGAGAAGGCTCGCAGGCGTCAGAGTCGTAAAAAACAAGAAAAGGGGAGCAGAAATTAAGCTGCAGAACAGCAGGATATCATATCCTGTATGTATTCTCCCCCTGATGATGAGGTTCAAGTGTAAATTGAGGCGTTTCGTAAAGCAATCATATGCATAAACAAAAACGAGTGAGTCCAACTAGAAAGGATAGGAAATGTGGTTTCATCTTACACTCACAACTCGCTGAATGAATAAACGAATTGAATTGAAATGACAGGCAGACAGACGGACAGGCTCAAAGGACATTTCTGTGTCGAACAACAATGACAATCAAAATGCAAAATGTCAGTTTCGCCATTTGTTGTGACAGCAATTGTCGTAATATTTTTGCTCTCGCTCTTTGTGTTTTTTTTTTGTTGTTATTTTCTATATCCTGTTATCGATACTAACCTCGGTGTGATGTTGCTGCGGATGCTGATGCTGCTGCTGCTGCTGATAATGATGATGATGCGGATGGTGATGATGATGCCGCATGACCAATGGCCTATGATGACCCAAATGCGCATCGGGATCCTCATACATGCCATGATGATGATGATGGTGATGATGATGCAGCGACGAATTGTCTCCGCTGCCCAATGGCATTGCCCCATTTAAAGGACCTCGTGTGGGCGTTTTGCAGGGCAACAGATTTTGCACTTTACGTTTGTTTCTGCAAAGGAAAGAGAGTGGGAGAAAAGAGATTAGTAAGTGAGCCTTAAGCCAAGATAAATCGATTTGTAATGACCAGCAAGGAGAAGGAGGAGGAGAAGCCGTGATAAATGTCAGGTAAGCAAGCCAAAAAACAAGCCAGCTAACTTCTCTTTTAAATTGCCCCAAACAATTTGATTAATAAAGAATGCCCAGAAAAACGCCAAGTCTCCCCATCCTCCCCGTCTTGTGCTCATCTCTCTCTTCCTTCCTATTCAACAAAATAGGCTATTCAAAATTCAATTTAAATGAGCATCAAGCGTCACAAGCTTGTCAAAACGTTGCGTCATGAGGAGGGGGCAAGGCGAGGCGGCAAGCAACCGCGTGCCATGAAAATAATGAACATAATTAAGTGTTGCCCATGGCGAAAAGACAACAGACGCCAGAGCAGGCAGAAAGAGATGTGTGTGTGTGTGTGTGTGTCCTTCGTCCTTGTTGGCAAACGAAGACATTGTCATGCAAGCATAAGCATAATGAAAAATGTGAAATTAAATTGACGCCACGTAGCAAGGATGTTCTTAGAGAGGGACGAGATGTTAGTATTCTTGTAATGTGTTTCATGTAGGTAAACATGTTGCCTTCTCAAAACGGAAGTCGCTCGTAAAATCGCGCACAAGTAGACGAAGGAGATGCCAAAAATGAAAGCAAGAATGTACGAGCGGCAGGAGCAGAAGTTGGTTTTGTATATTAAAAAATGACATGCCTACTTATGAGATTCTTATGTTCATATAAGAGAGATGAATTTTTTGTCCCCTAAGTAGATACCAATTCGTAACTCTCCACTCCACTCTTCTTTCGATCAAAGTTTGCTTCATTTCATTTCATTAGAAATGGTGTGAAGTGAATTTTGTGTGTGTGTGTGTGTTTGTTCAGGCGAACCATGTTTGATTTCTAAACGTTATGACCAAAAGGACCCATGAACAGGAGAAACACGTCAAGCATCAATGCCCCAGAGTGTCGTACAATTTGGCAAAAGAAAGTAAAACATTTGTATGTATAAAGGGTTGGCTACACAGCCACAGTAAAACTTAAGCCAAGAGCGTATACCTTTGGGGGGCGAAAAGTGAGTTTTCCATTCGTTTTCTCTTTTGCTTTGCTTTTGGCATAAGCAATTTACAATAAAAAGTAGCAGCAAAAAGGGGCAACAATGTGTTTGTATGAGCATGAAATTTGTGTGTGTGTGTGTGTGTGTGCCCCCACCCTTCTTGGAGGGGTGTGAGTTATGCCAAGAAGTGAATCTTTTATTTATGAACTCTGGAACTGAACTGCTTTTTGGGGGTTGCAAAAAAAAAAAAAAACGAAAGAGAAAAGGGCAAAAAAGTAAACTACAAAAGGCTCGAAGAGAAGTGGCAAATATTCCCTAGAAACTTTTCTCGGCCTAGGGGCAAGGGCAGGGGCAGGGGCAGCACACACATTTAAGACTTTGATATGGAAATTGCTTGGCAAAGTGAGAAGAAAATGCATATGAAAATCAATAGTTAAAGCCGATTTATTTGAATCGGTTTTTTTTTTTCGGTTGTTGTTAAAAGTAAATGAATTCTGATGCCCTCAAATGATCTCTATGGTGGTCTCTTTGTCTCATCCAGACAACTGACCAACTGATGCAATTGCAATTGCATAATCTAACTGACCGATGGACATAAAGCTAACCGCAAAAGCCAAAAGCCACAAGAGCAGCACAACTTCACTTACAAGAGCAGAGACAGAGAGGGGGAGAAAAGGGAAGGTATGAGGAGAGGAGCGCAGGGAGTTGGCAAAGAAACCTGAAGTAGGTAGGCATCATATTACCAACAATTATAGCCAGAAACAGCTGTTGAGCTCTATGACTCAGACCACACGACAGGCAGAACATATCAACTGGATAAGAGGAGAGAGGAGAAGAGGAGGGGGGGAGTGGCACTTGATTAAAAAATATTTCGCCAAGACAACAGCAGGTAAAACAAATAAGAAAACACAAATTATTATGATTCTTATTGCATACTTTTGGGGCCTCATACGAGGGCAGACGAGATTGCATGAAGGTAAAATTGATTTTATTTATTTAACAGACAACATTAAAAACATTTATTTAACATAGGGGGGATGGAGGGGTGGTGGGGGAGGGGTGTTTGGGGGAGGATAATGTTGCTGTGGTTACCTTATTTAATATGAATGAGACAACCCTCGCTCGGGCTTTGAATTCAATTTATGCGACAGGCGAAAGGACTTTTGCTACTTTTTCTTCACCTATTTCAATTATTTACATTTTACTTAGTTTGATTTTCTCTTTTTTTTTATGATTTTTTGCGTTGGTTTTATGTCGCAGAATGCAAATTAAGTAGAGCATATTTATTTAAATATTATTAACTGCCGCTCTGGACAATGTTAACAATTTTAATGACAAGCATTTCACAATTTTTTCACTCCTTCGAGTGTGTGTGTGTGTGTCACACATGTGTTGCATATCCATGTAATTAATAAAGTGCAAGTGAGCAAACATTTGCAATAAAAAAAGTTATACCATGCCGGCGGTTTATTAAAATAATTAAGGTAATTATGAACAGAAAGAGAACGAGCGATGGCAAAAGAGAGGGATGCAAGGGGATGCAATAATAAATGCAATTTATGGTTTGAAATTTTATATCTTAATCGGTGTTTGGAGCACAAAAAATGCCTCTTCAGTTAATTGAATATTTATATAGGCAAATATCACAATGCCTACACTTGGAGGCAATGTATAAATTTTTATTAAACCATTTTAGTTGGAAAGAAATTCATTAAAAATACAAAATTTCAGTCTAAACTTTACATAAATTAAGTCAAATTTGCAATGTTTTAAGAAACAAAAACCAAATTAAAGTGTTCAAATATCTTTTCTATCTATATGCCATTTAAAATCGAAACAATTTAATTGTCATTTGTATTTTATAATCTAAAAATGAGGTAAAAAATATTGCAAATGTTTGCTAAATTATAATTTAATGTTCTCGATATGAGAATTTAATTCTTGAATTAAGTTTAAAGACCTTTGTTTTGTTTTTTCAAGTGTAGAATTTCCGAAACTCCATTTTTGTGGACTATTCAATGTCAATGGGTGTTGGCAGAATAAATATTTTGATATAAATAAAATCTAGTTTACCATTTATAGATGATAACTGTTGGTTTTTGTGTGTGTTTTCTAGTTGCTGTTGTTGGGGAATGCCACACGATAAAAGCAAGAATAATGTGCCACATCATAAATGCCACAAAAATGGCTCTGCCTCAAGTTTTATTTTAGCCATGTTTTTTGTGCTGTTCCTTCTTCTTTTTTTTTGTTTTTTTGTTCTTTTTGCCTGACATTCATAGTCGTTTACACACACACACACACACACACACACACACACACACACACGCACGTAGAGAGGGACAGAGAGACAAATGAGGAGGAGGGCTGGTCAAACACTTAAGGCAACAGCTTCTAGTATCTAACACACGCACACACACCCGCACACACACAACACACACATACATAACAGTGTAATAAAGATGCTCGTTGAGCTTTTTTTCTTTTGCTCTTTGTGTGTGTGTGTGTGTGTTTTGGCCATAACCTCAAAAATGATGAAGCACAACAACGTCCTGTTTTGTGTCCTCTTGTTGTCCTTTCCCCATGCGTCCTTCACCCATTTGAGTGCGTGCCTGCGGTCAGCAAACTTTAATGAATATGTATGAATGAATGAAATGAATGGAACGCTTGTATTTAGGACCCAACACAACACAGAGAACGACTGATTCGCATGAATATATATATATTTTTTTTTCTTTTGCGGCTATTCACCCCGAAAAGGGGTAGAGAAGAGGGAGAGAGAGAGAGAAATCGATGATTCGGTTAACACACTTGTTGATGTCGGTTCTTCAATGTATTCCTCAAGTCAATGCTAATGAGAAGACAAGCAGCTGGCTGGCTGTGAGGCCACAAATGTGAGAAAACTGAATGAATGAATAATAAATAAATAAGTAAAATTCGAGTTATGGCCAATCAATCGGAAAATTTAATATGAACATCATCATCAGAAGTTTCACTTTAAAGGAGCAAAAGTTGAAGTCATTGTGACTAGGCATTTTCCACAAGTTGCTCTTATTTAAGTCCTCTTCTTTGCTCTATCCCATCTCAATTATTCATTTATATTTAACTTAGCTTTTTCTCTAATTCTGTGCTACATGCAAAAAACTAATGGAAAACAAGCGAAAGAATGGGAATGGTTTTTTCCCGCCCCCACCCCCTCCACATCCTCATTCGTTCGCTCTCTCTCTCTCTATCTCTCTATTACTACTTTTGTGGTTATTTTTCTCCAGCAGATTTTTCTATCTGTATGTTTTTTTTCCATCTCTCTCTCTCTCCTATATATTTTTCCTTTTTTTTTTTTGGGTAGACAGTAAAAGTAAATTGTTTTATATGCTCTAGTCCATGGCGAGTCTGGGCCATTTTTCACTTCTTGTTTCTCCATTCCGCTTTTCATTTCATTTTTTTGCCACGTTTATTTAAAAATTTCAATTTAATTTAGTTTTGGTTTTAAGTGCATAACCACCCACACACACAAACACACACACATACATATGTATGTAGGTCATGTTGGTGGCTCGCTCGAAAGTAGACTACATTAATTTTCGTTTGGCTGTTTGTTTCCTTGTTTGTTTTTCCGACTTTGGCAAATGGTTTTCATTTTTTTTTTGTTTGCCCCTCCCACCAGCGGAATCTCGTTTTTTTTCTCTGTGTGTGTGTGCATTTTCATTTACCCCGTTTTCTCCAATGCTAGAGAGTTTTCCGCATTGCTTGCATTTTTGATATGGCGTCAAATGGAAATTGTTGCACTAGCAACAATGTTTCATAGTGCTAAAATGTATTTAACTTTTTGATCTAAAATAAATGTGGAATGAAAAATGGAATTCTTCTTAACCGCTTTCCAATTGCTTTAGCAAATTGTCTGAAATTTTTCTTAGTCTTGTAATTAAGTTAGTGGCTGTCTCTCTCGTTTGATTTTTTTCTTCTATATTTTTTTGTCTTTCTTTTGTTTTATCGCCTAGTGGCAATCTTTTTCTTTTGCCATGGCACATAAATCAAAAAGCAAAGAGCAACAGCAACATGCAACATGTTGCAGGCAAATGGTTAACGCCTCCAATTCAACTTCAACTTTAGTTTCCAACAGCAACAACTTTCTGAGCTGCCTCGCTGCGATAAAAGTTGCCAGAAGGGGGCAAGCCGCGATAATAGTCAAGACAAAAAGAAAAACCACACAAGGCGTTTGAGTAGCGGAGACAAGCAAGACAGCGGCATATAGGGGGCAGGCAACGGTGGGGCAGTGTGTGTGTGGGCTCCACCATTCCCCCGTAATTGAGTCATTCAAGCATCTTTGCAAATATTTCACATTTTTCTTGTGTATAGAGAATCTTTTTCTCTCTTTTAAAACAAAGAGAAGCATCTAAATATATATATTTGTTCTAAAGAAAGGGTATTTGGTGTTTCTTATAGTAAATTTAATTTGCTTTTGTGTACTTACTTCCAAACAAAAAGCGAAGAGATGAGCACAATCAAGACCAAAAGCAGGGAGAAGACGGCTATCATCGCAGAGGTGGCCAAAGATTGACTGCTATATAAACTGGCATCCAAGATCTGCAAGAGAGATAGAGAGAGAGAGGGAGAGATGGGGGGATGGTTAGGTTAATAATAATCACAAATGGAAAAAGTAAAAGTTAAACATTGGCAAAGGCGAGTAAATCAACAATTTTAGAGCCCAGCCGCAACAACGGAAAGTCAAACACAAAGCCATTTTGCATATAAACAAACATTACACAAAACAAAACAAAACAAATAAAGTAAGTAAGTCGCCGGGCCGATTTGGATATACCATGCATTAGGTGAAGAGATGTATATTAAATTTCTTTCAAATGCTATCTCGCTCACTCTTATGTGGAAACGAGCACTTTAGCGCCCCCCGACCAAATCGGTGATTTGCAGCATATGCTATCTCGCTCTTTTTCGCGTGCATCTGCCTTGCACCGCTATGAGTGAAAAACGTTTCTATGTATAACTCGGCCATTTTTATTCCGATTCTTGTGATATTTGGTGGAATGATAGATATACGTGACATGTATTAGTGTGCCAAATTTAATTGCGATACGATAAATATTTCGGGTGAAAATCCAATTTTTCGAATTTTGGGGGCGGAAGGGGGCGTGGCAAAAATTTGAAACAAACTTGGTCTGCGTGCATACTGCACGCATCTAATGTCCAAATCCGATAGCTCTATCTTTTATAGTTCCCGAGATATGGGGGCTCAAAATATTGTTTTTCGAATAGCGTGGGCGGAAGGGGGCGTGGCAAAAAAAAAAAATAAACTTGATCAGCGTACACTCCAAACGAGTCTACATGCCAAATTTGGTAGCTCTAGCTTGTATAGTTGCTGAGATCTAGGCACTCTATCGGACGGACGGACGGACGGACGGACGGACGGACGGACGGACGGACGGACGGACGGACAGACAGACGGACATGTCTCAATCGACTCGGCTATTGATACTGATCAAGAATATATATACTTTATAGGGTCGGAAAAGCTTCTTTCTTCCTGTTACATACATTTTGGCGACTTTAATATACCATTTCATTCTATGAATGCATGGTATAAAAATCAACGAAACACAAAAGAAAGCCACAGCCAACTAAGTAAAAGAAGAAGGAGACGGAGAGATGGAGATGATGATGATGAAGAAGAAAAAGAGGCAAATATTTTGGTAAATATGCCTAACGAAATGCAAACAAAATCGCAGAGCACGCGACTTGGGCTGTTAACCTTTTTTTCCTCTTCTTCTGCTTCTTACTTAACTTGGCCATCTTGAGTTGGCCAAAGGAGTGGGTCGAGTGACTGAGTGAGGTGAGGTAAGAATAGGAATTGAAATTAAGGTCAACTTTACAGGGCAAAGGTGTGTATGAGAGGCAGAAGTTGAAATATAAGGAGGCAAGTCCCCAGCAATTTGCCTTTGAATTTCTGCTTGAGTATGCAGGAAAATGACAAGATATATTTTAATGCCGACTACTAAATACTCTCTCAATCAGGTTAGATTTTTCTAAATACAATTTGCTGTCAGTTCTCTGTCAAGCTTGTCTTTTAAGCTTCTGTTTTTTTCCCTCAACATTGCCTGTCAAAAAGATAACTTTCGGGTTTTTTTTTTGTTCACTCTTTTGTATTAAGTATTTTTATTTATTTATGAAAATATTTCACTGTTATTTGTTATGGAAGATTGAAGGTGGTGGCGGGGGGAGAGAAAGAAAATCATAGGTAAACGGCTCTTCCACCTACAACCACTTCCATCTCCATTTCCTTCTACTCATCCACCTGTCGTTTGGTCAAACATATAGCATAAATCACTCAAAAAAACATGGAAAATATATTATATATTTTTTCGGGATGAAATTCCGTGGAAAGACAGTTGCTGGGGGAGGGAAACAACAACAACAAGCGAGAGAGAGAAATAAAAGAGCTAAAGCTACGCTTCAACACAAAAATGAGGTCAAACTTTGACAGCTGTGCAAATAATTTCGCCTCAGTGTGCAGCAAGAGACTGGGTATGTGTGTGTGTGTATTGAACTGTCCATATGTGTGTGTGTTTGTGTGTGTGTGTGTATATAGGCCACTCTTTAATTTGTAATGCATTTTATGCATATACTAATTTATTAAATGAAATGAGTTTTGAACTCTTTCCTTGATTTATATTTAACCAACAAACATACAAATATTGATGGCACAGTTTGCTCTACCGCCTCCCCTTTGCCACCTCCTCCTCCTCCTCACCACTTTGTTTGTCCCTCCGTGGATCACCCTAGATGAAATGCGGAAGCTCCCAATCGCTTATCGCCTAAAGCATGGGCAATATAAATAATATTAATATTTCATAGGGAGAGTGAGAGCAGCAAATGCAAATACAAATGCATCACAAAGCATTTGGAGTGCATCCATTGATAGACTAGGAGATACCCTATACTTTAAATGAAATACTAATAAAAATTCGTAACTAATTTTTACTTCTTCTAGATCAACTCAAATGAAATACTAATGGAGTGTGTATTCTACCTACAGGGTATTTCCAGTTGCCTTTAAATCGTAGAGCCTGAGAGATAAGCTATAAAAATATTGACATCCACATTTCGTGGCCATGGCGAAATTGTTGAAGAAAAAGGGGCACACACACGCACACACACAGAGAGAGCAAAATGGGCCAAAGCCCCACAACAACAACACACAACAAGCTGCTCACATTTGGCGCTTATCATGGAAAATTAAGAAATTTTTGTTATTGTTTTGAAAACCATTTCAAAGACAAATCGCTGATCTACAGTCCCCTCCGATTCCCTCCACTCCCGTCCCACCGCACCACGAATATGAGGAGAACTGACAGAGGCATAACAAACAAATACAATAATAATAAATTAAACAATTATATTCGGAAAGGGCCAGTGCAATCGGTTTTTTTTTCTTCTTCTCATTTTTCTGTGGTTGGTTTGTGGTGGGGGGGGGGGAAGCCAAAAAGAAGCATGGCTGGAGGGGAGAGAGAGAGGCAACAACAAAGCTCGTGCGTAATCAAATTGATTAATGAGACCTGACGCGAGTTTTTCTTTCGGTTTTTTCTTTTGTACTGCGTCTGGGTGCTGGGTATGTGGATCAGAGTAGATAAGTTTTCAAAGAGAGTTTTAAAGACTTTACGAAGACTCTTTAAATGGAATCAATACCAAATCAATGGAAAGTTATTTACAAAAATGTATGCCTATCCGTAGATTCTGCATCATCTATGTATGTATATGAGGGAATATAATTCCTAAGCTAAATGTAATATTAGAAGCATATATTAAGGTATTTTATAACTTGTTTCTTAATAAATTCTCGCAATGCATTCAAGCTATGCAAACTCATATGCCCAGCTCAATGGACGCTGCCCTACAAATTCCCTAGAGTGCAGTGTCTCTGCTCATAGACAAATCTCACTTGCAACA
Organism: Drosophila sp. 14030-0761.01; assembly: GCA_018150735.1. NCBI lineage: Eukaryota > Metazoa > Arthropoda > Insecta > Diptera > Drosophilidae > Drosophila > Drosophila sp. 14030-0761.01. The sequence goes on from JAECWO010000090.1 coordinate 269,415, forward strand.
TTCAATTTTCGAAATTTGGAAAAAAAAAATAAAAAACGAAACGAAAGCAGCAATTTCCCATTGTCTTTTTACGTTGTTAGATCCATCAACATTTTTATTTCTTGAACCAAATTGTGTGCGTTGATAATCGATAAATCCGAAATACATATGTATGTACATATATGTGCGTGCCCCACCCCACCTTGCCCCTGTCGGTCAGAGACAAGGTGGGCTGTGAATGATAATATTAATAATAATAATAACTGTACCAGATGTTGCAACACTGTTTGCCACTGTCGGCTATTGTCAGCTGCCACCGACCCAGAAAGGGGCACAGCTACAGTAGGAGAGCAAGGGATTAACATTAACCAGATCCGAGATAAGAAAAAAAAAATGTGAAAGCACACAAACTTATCAATGGCTGGGCCGACGACTTTGTGTTATGTTCTGGTCATGTTTGCCCATAAGCGCGAGATAAGCGATTTTCCAGTAGGCAATATGATTGAAAAGGTTTTCCAGTAACAGCAAAAAAAACAAAAACACCAGAAATAAAGGAGTAGGCAAGGTAAATAAAAATAAAAGATAAGAATTTGAACGATTTATGACAAGGCAAATAGGGAAATGTAAACAGAGTGAGCAGCAGCAGCAGCAGCAAACGAGACTGCCAACTTGGGTGATAAAATAATTAAGCCACGCCCGCCCTCCCCCAACCACGCCTCCTCCAAAAAAAAAAAAAAAGAAAGCCATTAGAGAGGGAGACAGAGTTGTGTCTTGTTGTTGTTTCGGTCTAAGCATATGAAATTATGGCATAAAGTTAAGAATAAGGAAAACGAGCGGAAAAGTGCTGGGAAATGGAAATGGAAACGTAAAGCAAATGGAGATTAACCGTTAGCCAGTGTTGCAAAATGTGGTTTATTTTTATGAGTGCGCAACTTTTTAATCATGAAATATTTCCATTGCCTCGGCAGAAGCTCAAGGGCAACCAGCTAAAAGGAGGGGGCTAAGAGGGGCGAGGGAGGTAGCAACAGAGGTTTAAATTTTTTTTTCTTTTTCTGACTTCCTTGAGTAGGCCATAAAGTGAAAATGTTTCGGAGTTGCCTTTGACCCAATTTTTAAGTGCAGATGAAGTGAGAGAGGAGATGCATAAAACTCCACAACGAAAAGCGGGAGGGGAGAGACGATGGGCAACAAAGTTGTGGGTGGTTTGGCAAGTCATCAAAATCGGTCGTCAAAATGTTTATAACCAAGCAAGCGGCTGGCTAACACCTCCCTACACCCACACCCACACACACACCCCTCCCATTTTGGTTGAAGTGAAAAGTTCTCACCGTTTGGCAACTTAAAGTTAACAACTTTTTCAGGCAGCGGGTTTTCCATTTCCCCTTACTCCTTTATACCCTCTCTCTCTCTCTCTCTCCGCGATACACAAAAGTTTCTGTTCTAGAACAAAAAAAAAAAGAAAATAACAGAACACTAGACTGATGATGTGTGGAGGGGGGAAAGAGTCGTGCTTGCAACAAGCACGTGCCACTTGCAGGCAGCAACAACTGATAAAATGGCAAAACTTTCCAACATGCAAGGCACACACTCACACACACACGCACATACCCAAGTGGCTGTGTGTGTGTTACCTCGTTTTTTCTCAACACTTTGCCTCCGCTTTTGGCCTAACTGAAAAGTTCGATTTCATAGCACGTGCATACACATGTATCTGGAGTAGTAGTAGTAGCATCGATCCCTCGGCCCTTCCCCACCACCATGTGGATTCACTGCATCACAGTGAGCTGCCTCCTTGTTGTTGTTGGCTGTTTTGTAACCACTTGGCCAGGCAATTGTTTGAAAACAAACTTGTGATTGAGCGTAGAAGCGAAGAAGCATTCTTTGGCTAGTGTAATGAGGCAAGCTTCTGTGTGTGCATAATGAGTTTGGGGTTTGCCTTCCATTTCTTAGATACATTTCTTTGCATTTTGATGTAGACTAAAATTTCGATTTTTCCAACTCTTTTACACCCTGCTCTCACTTCCGTTTTGTGTCTGTCTGCAGCTGTGTCTGGGCTCTGTCAACTGTAAACAACAAGCAACACAACAGAAATTCGAAAAGGCAGCCATAAGCAACATTTTGTTGGGACTAAACTTGATAGATATAATTTATATATACGAAGAGGAATTCTCGTTCTCGCACGACATTCGATATCAATGTCAAGCTATTTGCTCCTCTTTCCATTCCATTCCATTCCTCCTCCATCATCATCATCATCATCATCATCTTGCTGCTTAAAGTTGAAATATTTTACGCTAAAGGATTATTTTTTTGGCACTGTCACCGCCAAAGGAAGTAACCACGCCCACGCCCCACGCCAGGGTGAAGCGAAATCAGTCGCTGCTGATGAAATTTAATTTAATTTTCCTTTAAGGACATGTTTTGCTTCCTTCTGCTCCTTTCACGCACACCCACACACGTTTTACTGAAATTGGCACAATTCCCTTTTTAAACTTATCAATTTGATGACGAGAATGTGTGTGTGTGTGTGTGTGTTTGAGTGTGTTTGTGTGTGAGGAGGAAGGAAAAATCGGGAAAGACTTTTCTTCAAACTTAATCCCTTAAATTGATTTTGATGGCAAAATTGAATTTAAGCTGATTTCGCTTAGATTTTCATTTCGGTGGTTTTTCTTTTTATTTTCTTGTTATGCGTTTCGTGGGAACAGTTTCTTTTCTCTACCTTTGCGAGAGAGTTAGATTATCCCTAAGATACTTTTTGACATAAAATGCATGTTAACCATTTGATTTGTCAGCATAAATCAGTTCACCAGTTGAGAAATCCACTAAGCGACAGTCTCAAGTGCCCACACACACAATTTTCGGACCACACACAGATCTGGTTTGGGTTTATTTAAATTTTTTTTGTTACATAAATGCTGGAAAATTAAGTGGAAAACACTTGACAGAGGGGGCAGAGGAGGTGGAGGAGGAGAGATTGTTGGGGCGGCAGCTAGCACGTGAGTTTTATTTTTCATATTTTTTGTTTCTTGTTTTTTATCAATGTTGGTGTTGATGTGGAATTTGATCTCAACATTTGCCTCGCTGCCTAAATAAACACACTGACAGGAGAGCGAGAGCGAGTGAGAGATTAAAAGGAATGGGACGGAACATTTTCCCAATGAAAATTATCTCTCGCTTTTCCTGTATTTGGTTTAGAAATAATTTGTTACAAATGAAAATGATAAATGAAATGGTTCTCTCTGTATCTGTGTGTGTGTTTGTATTCTGTAACCGCTGACAACCTTTAAAGTTGTTTGGTGGAGTGAGATTGGGTTGATTTTCTGGGCCATATGTTGTCCAGCCTTGGTCTGGGCCTCGGTCTCGGACTCGAAATTTCCTTTGCCTACTTACAGGCTGTTGCCCGAGAAAATGTTTCACTTTTGTGTATTTTTTTTTTCTCCTTGTTTGTTGTCCTTTTTTTTTTTATTTATTTTTTGTTGATAGCGCTTAACTTTTCATTGTTATTGTAATTTGTTGCTGTTGGCCCCCATGGCATGGACAAGGGCTGAAATGTGGGCGGAGATGTGGGCATCATCATCATCATAACGAGGTTGTGGGCGGTGTGGACCGTGGGGGTAGACAAAAACAGAAACAAGAGCAACAGCTGTTGCTGGGGCAACAGGAAAAAAATGTATTCTTCTTTATATATAGAATGCGGACTTCAAGGATGTTTTTCTTTAAAGTGATTTCTTGTGGTTGTTTAGGCCATTGTAGGTGTGTGTGTGTGAGTGGGCGACATTTTGAACTTTAAACTTTGTGCCTTCAAAATTGAAAAGGTGCCTGGCTGGATGGCTTAAGGGTTAACATTTAAAAAGGGAATAAATTGGAATATTTAAGGCCTTAAAAAATTGATTTAGGTTTTTGGTCGAAAGGCAAATTTAAAGTTCATGTTAAATAATATACATTTTTATGATCAAAAATGCCGTTTCTGAATTCTGCATTCACTTGAATTGACTACATTTTCATATCAGATGTGAGAAATGTTTGTTCTCTGGCATAAATCATTTCACTTCGCTCAACTGTTAACATTTATTACGCCCTCTTTTATTTGTATTTTTTTTTTTGCTGGGCTCAACCCACCACTTCAATTACAACAAGTAGGCGGGCAGTTGTTGTTGCTGCTGTTGTAATAATATGCAATATACATAATTCAATAAGGCAACATAAATTTCTGACACCTTTTCAAAAGAGAGGAAAAAAAAAAGAACAAAACCAAGAGCTGGAGAGAAAAGTCAAAGCACTTGCAAAAATAGAAAAGGAGGAGGAAAAAAAAATTCAACAGCTGCCTGCAAAATGCAGGCTCATTAGGGGTAAGAGAGGGTGAAATGGTGTGGCACAACGCTTTGGCAAGGGGTTGCCTTTTCAATATATTTTTGGGGTGGTCCAATTGAGAACTTACCGGCATGGCCTGACAGACATCGCTGTCCCATTGCTGCTGTGCCAATTGCTCCTCATTGCAGTCCTGAGGCACTACCGTGTATTCGGCCAAACTGGGCGGCCTTGGGGGTGGTGGCATGAAGAATTGTGGTGGTGGAGCCAATGGCATCCCGGCGCATTCATCGCACTCGAACATGAAGAGTTCGGCATCGGTCATTTCCATCATATCCAACATTTTCCACATTTGTGTGGGTGTGTGTGTGTGTGTGAGTGAGTGAGTGAGTGCGTGTGTGTGTGTGTAGGTATCCTCCTCTTCTTCTTCTTCTTCTTCGTTTTTGGTGTGTATTTTGGGATGAGTCGAGTCGTTTGGGAATATGTCTATTTCTATTCCAATGGATTTTGCTCCTTGGCTGCGTGTCAAATTTGCTTCCAGCTGATCGTCAACCTCATCGCTGCCTTCATCATTGGCGGCGAAGCTATTTAAAAAGGAAGAAAAGAATGCGAAAAGGACATTGGTTAGTTGTGTTGGCTTATTATGTGAGACGAGGTGAGCTGAGTTGAATTGGTCGAAGCGACAGCTGTCCATGTGTGTTAACACACGAGTGTCCTTTGTCCTCTTGCCGAAGTAATTATCTTCCCTTGGTCTTCCCCGGCACGTAACCTCAGTGAACCGCCTCCCCGTTTCTCTCCACATAATTGGACTGATCCTAGCAATGGGCCTCCACACACGCATTCCATTTGGACTATCTATCTTTCGCTTCTAGATATGTAGAGGGAACGGCCCACCCCTTAAATCTATATTTAGGTACGCAGGACCCCGGACACATTCCACCCTGTGGCTTAATGTTAATTTTCTTTTTTTTTTATTGATTTTGTTTAATGCGTTTCCATTTTTTGCTATTTACTTTTTATTTACTTTACTAGTTTGTTCTCTCACCACTCGCCTGTGTCCTGCATTATCCCTTTTCCCTTGTTTTTTTTCGCCCCGTAAATCTGTCGACTCATTGGCAATTGTTTTTTCTCTTCGCTTTCTTTCTGTTTTTTTTTTTTTTTATTATTATTGTGTTATTATTATTATCCTTTTGGTTGCGGTTCTGTTGTTTTTTTTCACACATATGCTGACAAAATAATTAAGAGAAAGGAAAGGAAAGTTGACTTCGGTTCGATCGATCGATCGTTTGATTGATTTTAGATACAACTTTAAAAAAAATATATATTTTCCCCCCAAGTTTTTGATTCATTCAAGGCTTCGGAGTGGCAGTGACTTATATTCATTCAGCTCAAGTCGGAATCCAACGGAATGCAACCCACTTGACAGCAACTCAAGAGTCCATGTGCTGCTTCTGCCTGTTGGTTGCTTCCTTTATGTTTTTTTGTTCGTTGCTGTTGCTGCTGCTGCTGCTGCGTGGGGCACAATTCAGAGAGACTTCTTTTGAGTCTGTGATGCTGGGCAACATATGTTGCCAGTTGGTTTCATTTAATTAGTTGGAGAGCTGCTGTCACTTGTCTCACAAACAGAGAACTGGAGAGAGAGAGAGGCAGAGAGCACAAGCGAGAGATGGCGAAGATATTGCCAAAGAGAGTCTCCTGATAAGATCTCCAAATAAGAAAAGAGGAAAAACTACAATCATTGAATCTGTTTGCTGTTGGTTGTTGTTGTTGTTGTTGGTTTGGGTGTTTCTCTCTCTCTTTCTTTTTCTCGCTCTTGTCTTGCAATCAAATGTAAGCCGCTGTTGACATTGGAGATTAAAAGATATTAAAAACGAAACGAGACGGGACGAGAGCGACAAAGCCAAAGGAAAACGAAGCCGAGAAGGAGACGAAGAAAACGAAGAAAACACAATGACAAAACAGACGGAAACAGACACACACACACACACACATACACACAACTACACACGGACAAAACATGTCAAAGATGAAATGTTGTAAAGAAAATTGAATTGAATTGAATGGAATCGAGTCGAGTCGAAAAATAAAAACCAGACCAAACAAATAAATAACTAAAACCAAAACCAAAAAGACAAAAAAAACACAGAGCAAAAAATAACTAAGATTGAATTTCATTTAAAAAGGCCCAAAAAAACAACTTAAAGCTTAAGTTTTATCGATTGAATTGTCTGACGACTTCGACTCCAACTCCGGACGGTGATTAACTTGAAAAACGAAATAATGAAATAAATCGTGTTGAAAAAGAGGAGCGAACGTCTAAACGGAGAAGACGTTTCAATGGGCCAAGACCAAAACGAAGAGACAGATAAAGAGACGTAGAAGAAGGAGACAGACACAAGACCAAATCGATTTGTTTTGAGATTAAGCCTGGGTAACCTTCCTTTCCCCTCCTCTCCTATCCTCTCCACTCCTCTCCTGGGGCAGGGATTCAAGCGTAAAACGGACAAAAAAAAAGGAGAAATAAATAGAAGTAAGCATTTTAATGGAAATCAAAGTCCTGGCGGTAAGGCAATTAGCGGGTGTGAGGGGGACGAGAGGGAAATCAAAGTAAAAGGCAAAAGCAATTAGATAATTGGCTTTAAAACCAGCTGCCGCAGACGCTCCCCACTCAAGGCAAAGAACTTCCCAATTTGAACTCAGAATTGAGAAATCTTTTCTTATATCAAAAAAAAAAAAAAATATACATAACTCCAAGCACTTCAAGCCAATTAAAGGTTCAAGTCTCTATCTCTCCCTGTGAACCCCTTTTGCTATATGTCTCTTTGAGGACTTTCTTCACTTTCACTCTATATCTGTGATTTATGTGCAATACTTGAGAGAGTAAGTAGAAGAAAGACAATGGACAATACAGCTGCCCATAAAAATTGCTTTTAATTGAAACTTCAATAGGAGGAGAGTTTCAGTTTCGGTTTCGGTAACTTCTTTTTTTTTTTTTTTTTTTTGGTTTTTCGGGGGGGTTTTTTACGCATTTAAATGGCTCAATTGAAATTGTGTCCATGTACAATATATCTCTATGTAGAGAAGGAGAGAGGGTCGCACCAAAAGTCACTCTCGAAACACACTGTGTTCGACGAGTTCAGGTAACAGAAACACATTTATTAGCTACAATGATAAATGTTCTTTAACCTGGGCAAGGATCTAGCCAACGGACGACGTCGCGACGTGTAATTTTAATTCGTTTTGGGTTCTGACCAAAAAGAGAGAGACAGACAGAGAGAGAGAGTGATAGATAGAGGGGAGAGTAAGGGATATTGATATGGGTGCGTGTGTCTCTGGTGTCTCTGTGGTAAACGAACTCAATTTCAGGACCAGGTAGAGACATAGAGAGAACACAAGGCAAACGAAAATTGGGAAATTGAGACATTATAGTTTTTCTTTTTGTATTTTTTTTTTTTTTGGGTTTCTTCGACTTTGGTATCGGTATCGATAAGTGTTATGGGCATACGAAACCACGGGATACTAAGTGGAACAAATGCAGGGCAAGGACAGAGGGAGAAAATTTTCAAAGACAAATGTTGCAAATTAATAGGAAAATGTAATAAAAAAAAAAAAACGATTGAAAAGTAGGCAAGACAATGCTACCGATAACTGGCCCATAAAATTTCTACTCTATATGAAATGCTTACGGAGTTTTCTAGTCCAGCTAAGTTGAGCTGAGACTTCTTATATAAACTTGGCTTAAGGCACTTTTCTCTTCTCCTCCAATGCGCTTTAATCTTTGTCGTAAATATGCCTTGCAGCATCTTCCACTAAAATAAGCCGGGGACAACAACAACAACGAAGAGAGAAAAAAAACAAAGATTTCGCTGGCCCTCAAAACTTATTTTGACTTAGTTTACATATCATTTATTATGTTGGACAAACTGAGAGAGGGAGAAAAAGAGAGGGAGAGCGAGGTGTGTGTGTAAACTTGTTACGCCCCTGCGGCCACATTAAGCAAAAACTTTTAAATAAACCACAAAGGAGAAAACCAACAGCAACAACAACAAAGCGAAGAGAGAAAAATAACTGACAAAAAAAAAAACTGGCAAAGGAACAGGACCAATCCTGTTCAGCAGCAGCAGGAGAAAAAGCAGAGGCCGAAAGCGAACGAAACAACAAAAAATAGAAGAACGAGAAGGAAACGAGACGAAGAAGATGACGGGCATGTCACATCAATGTCACTCAGCATTAAGAAGCCTGCAGAGAGGAGAGAGGGGAAGAGGGAAAAATGTCCTACTAGGGACTAGGGAGGGCTGCGATAAAGTTCTTCAGTTTTTGGTTTTTTTTTTTGCGCCTTGGCCGACGGGCAGCAATTTATTGCCCCGTCCCCCGCTCCGCCCTACGTCGACCTTCGGCTCTGCAACATTTTCACAGCTTTCGCTTTCCTTACAACGTTTACAAGCTTATAACAAATATTTTGTTACCGAGTTTACAATTTTTTTTCTCTACGTGATTTTTTGTGTAAATATTATGTAGATCTATTTGCATATACTTATGTGTATGTATTTTCTTTTCTTTGTAATAAGCTTAGCGCATATGTTTTTCCTTTGCTCATTTTTCTTTCATCTATTTGTTTCGAGTCATTCATCAATTCCCACGCCTAATAAAATTCTCTCTATTATTTTTTTTTTTTTGATAATAAAGACATTAAAAGTCAGAGGTCTTGACAAATTTATGCATGTAGGTACTTTGATTTTCAGTTGAAATACACTTTAAGCATACTAATTAGATACAAAAACGGAAATCCTGTGAGGACCACAAAAAAAAAAGTTGGGTACAAAAAAAGGGTTAACATGTGAAGCACACAATTAAAATTCAATTTGCCAACAGGTAGAAATGATATATATATATAAATTTAATATAGGATTAAACTGAACCCTTTATTTACTTAATTTTTTTTGGAGCTTGTCAACACTCTTTTGGCTTAGGTACATAGCAAAAATGTATGTTGTAGGTTGCCGACGAAGCGACTACAACCACGCACACAAGTTAACCATTAACCCGGCCAGAGATTGAGTTATTATTTATCTTCATCGCTGGCCATAGTCTTGCCTTCTCCCACCTCTCTGTCTCTCTCTCTCTTCGTCATGTTTAACAACTCATTTAAAGGCAAAGCGCGGCTACATGAATCTAAAAGATACACTCACACACACACACACACACATGCGGCACATCTTGTACTTGTATTTTTTTTTTGCTTCTCTATAAACATAAATTTTATTTTGCGTGAATTTATGAGGCCTTGGGGTATGCAGGAGCAGGAGGAAGAGAAGCAGGTTGAGGAAGAGGGAGATGCCCTCTTAAAAGACATTTTTACTTATTTACCAAAGGATTAGCACACACTCAGAGGAGAACGAGAGGAAGTAGTAGAAGAAGAAGAAGAGGAACAAGAATATGATGAAAAAATAATAATAATAAACTTCACCGTACCGCACCGCACTTGTTGCTCATTTGCTAATAATTTAAACAAATTTACCTAAAACAAATGAAAAACGGCCTCTCTCTCTTGCAATGCCGACAAACGACACAGAAAACTAAAAAAATAACAAAGGTGCGACCATTAGTTGGGAGATTTTTCCAGGTTTCATTTCGTTTCTCTTTCCCTCATCTACACAATATTTGATTATAATTAAAAGAACTTCTCTTTGGCTCGTTTTGTCGGTGCTTTTGTTGTAGATTGTCTTAAATGAGTTGTTTAGTCTTTGTTTCCAACAAATTGTGACACGTTGTCACAATCTATCTTACTCCATGGCTAATAAGTATCTGATGTCCATTGAAAATATCTGTTTTGCGAACAGATGCAAGTGTTTAATGCAAATAAATATTCCATTTGATTTACTAATGGCAATAAATTGGCTGCAAATGTGTCTCAATATGCGAAATCACTCAACATTATCAAGAAATAATGATTCAAAATAATCTTAATCTTTATATCTTTGTCATATTTATAAGGCAAATGAACAAGGAACAACTGTTTAATTTATCATTAAAATACTTGAAATCAACAGTTTATGTATAGCCTAGTAAATCTATCTGTATATACTTATAACTTTAATTCTATTCAATTTGACTAAGTGAAACCTGGTTTTAAGCACGTTTTAATATTTCTATTATATTCATTGATTGTAATTCCTCTAATTACAATTGCTTTTAATTGATACTAAAACAAATGTCATTTGCTTATTGCATTTCTGACCTCAAAAACCAAATCAATCATTTTTCCAAGCATAATTTCCTATTTCTAAGCAAAGCGTTTTAAAGTTTTAGCTTTATCAACCTAAATATAGACACAAAGAGATAGAGAGAGAGAGCGACTCAAAGGGAGATGATTGGAGCTTAGCCACACTGATTCCTCTTCTTCTTAGAGAGCCTACGCGGTGATAATCCCCCCGTCAAAGCCAAAGGCAAATCAAATGCCGTTTGATAAGCCTTTTTCCATAGATTTCACTTCGCCTACATTGAGTGGAGTGCGCGCATTCTCGAATGCCGAAAACCTTCTTTACACTGGGGGTTTTTTTTCTTCTTGTTTTTGGCTTACACTTACCCGCTAGAGTCTTAGTCCAAAAAGTTGAATGGGAGTTCTGCTTGATTTTTCCCAAAATATACTGCTTATTTAATTTTCGTTTTTATTTCTGTTTTGTTTTCTGGACACACACCATACACACAGATTTATCTATGTATATATCATATACACAATTCACATCAACAATTTTCCTTTAAAACTTTTCCTTTTTCTTTGGCTGTTTGTTTTCCTTCTAATTTTTTTTTTTTTTGAGGGATTTTTTGCACGACGCGTGGAATTTGTTGTTGTTGTTATTGGTGGGTTTCCAATTTTCTTTTGGCTTTTTGCTTAGAGACGACAACCACTGCACATATGTATGTGTATGTATTTTCCACTAGTCACTCCGTCAGTTTAACTTCTTGTTAGTGTCAGTCTTTTGCGTTAGAAAATCAAAAAGTTTCGTATTCCGTATGAGATTTTTGTTTCGAAAATCATCAAAAAACTCGCGAGGGGACACGTCCGTTGACGTTGACTGCGAGTCGAAAACTGAGTTCGAATTTGGAATTTTGTTGTGTTGAGGTTTTTTACAGTGTAGTGTTTCTTTTTGTTTCAAACGTCATTGAGCCAGAACGAACTTCATTTCGCCAGCCGAACCTAGTCAAACCACCTTCGAACTCATACCATTGATGCCAACATCGAGCGAATGAGCCCAACATCGAGCGAAAGTGTTCTCTCGCTCTCTCTCTGTCCCTGTCGCTGTGTTTATAAATTTCTCTTCTATTTCTCTTGTGTTATCGTTGCTTAAATGTATTTCTGCTTGCACAATCCTGTCTTTGCTTAGGATGGTAGGACACGAATATGTACATATATGGGATATGCTGTGTATATCTTTTCTGTGGCTAAAGGAAATGAAAAAAAAATTGAAGTAGATTTTATAATAATTTGTTATCATATAGAATACTTAAAAAAAGGCGATATTTTCTATTCATCGTAAGCATAAATATATACATACATATGTATGTATGTATGTACATGTACTGGAGACAATATAGACAATATCCCCCAAATGCTGATTGAACATATTATCATGCAGAACTGTTTGTGTTTTATGTCCAGGCTATCGATTGGAGGGTTGAGCAAAATTTTTAAATGTGTTTATATTCCCAAATATTTTTGCTTATTCAGTTTGAATTTTCGATATTTTTTATGAAGGTATATCAGGTTACAAAACCAAAAGAAAAAAATAAATAAAGTCATTTAATTATACTCTATATTTTGATTCGTAATCAAAAATTTAGGCAAGTTTGGAAAGGAACTCATCAAGTGAAACAGCTGTGAATCATCCCACTAATAGAAATTCCCCTAAAACCTCACTCACAGACGACAAACTGTAAAATGCCATAAACAACATCATTATCATCATCATCGTCATCGTTATCCTTATCGTTATGGCCAATGTCACTCTCAATTATTATCCCCAAAAAAAAACAGTTGTGCTATGACGAATTCTCGCAACCAATATGCAATTTTCACAACAAACATTTTCAATAAAAACCCCGTTCCGCCCCCTACAACAGACCCCCGCTTTCCCATATTCCCAACCAAAATACTACCCACTATATGATCAAGGTCAATGTCTCGGGAGTACGAGCTGCGCTGCTCTGTTGCCGCTCTGTCGCTGTCGCTGCCTTTTTTCCAGCATTTATTTTTTGTTGAGTTGCTGTTTTTGTTGCTTGCGATTCTTCTGCTTCTTCCATTTTGCGGCATGTAAAATTACAGCAGAGGCAGCGACACCGACAGTGGCAGAGGCAGAAAGCCGGCATGAAAATTCAATGTCGTTTTTCTTTCCATGCAACACACACAGAATCCCATAGCAACATAGGAAAACATTTTCCTGAAATTCGAACTCGAATAACACGCATACGTTCGCTCTCTCTCAACATTTGGGAACTCTTATAATGTTGCTGCAACATGTTGGTGCAGCAGGGAATCGGCCATGGCATAAAGCTAATATACAAATGTATGAATATATTTTTCAAAATTTATCCAAATTGTGTAGGATTTATAATTCGCTCTCTGTTATAGTCTCTGTGTTGCCTATCTAACTTGGCAACATGTTGCTTGGCCTAGTCATGTTTAGATACTTTGGGAAAAGTTGTGTTAGCTATAGTTTTTAGTTCAACAATTTTTCGACTACAAAGTGAAGCTATAAATGGGCTTTTCTTCGAAAAGATCTGAGAAAAGTACATAATTTGATAAATTTCACTCCATTTGAATGCAATGTTGCTCCATTTATGATTGTTTATGCATTTTTTTCGCACCTCACTTATTACACTTGAGTTTCTATTTTTTTTTTGTTTTCTGTTACACTGTTTACATTCCACTTTCACCTTTTGTTCTATTTCTTTCACTGTTTTGTTTATAAATATTTTTCGCCTCCTTCTGTTTATTTTCAATGCAATATTCCATTTCGTGCCGGGCGTTGAAATTGAAAATGAAATCGAAATGCAAATGGAAATGGAAAGGGGCCAAACTAAGTGTGCGGCGGGGGGGAGGAACCATTTGTTTTTGGTAGGAAATTCCTTGTAAATTGTTTAGAGCTGTCGACAAGTAGAAGACAGAGAAGGAGAGAGAGAGAGAGAAGTGGAGACAAAGTCGCGAACCGAGTGGCATCTTTTTGTAACTGAAATTTGTGGTTCTTGCCGCCCCTCCCCTCCCTGCCCCCAAAAACTCATTAGGCGCGTCAAGTGAAATGTTTCTTGGGGCCAGCCCACCCAAAACACATTAGCAGCTCATTTCATGCAACATGGGGCCGCAAATTAAAGAGGCATTAGGAGCTAAGACAGAGGCCAGACCCAAGGCGTGGCTTGGTGACCACATTGAAAAACCAGAACAATGACATATGGATGGAAAAAGATAACAAATTTCAGCTGAAACTTTGGCAGACCACAAAAAAACAAAAAAATATGCGAAAATTAATAAGTGACGTCTCAGAAAATAGTTAAAACTATCAATCATACATCAGCTAAATGTGCATCAAAATCTCATCAAAAAGGAAGACAGAATCGCATATAAATCTATATATTTTGTTTTTGTATAAATAAAGACATTTCATTGCTCTTGCACTTGAAACGAACTGGCCTTAAATCAACTAAAAGTCTTGATAAAATCTACTCACTTGGCTTAGCAATTAGTCAACCAGGTTGTCCTTTTTCTTTTACGGCAACACTCACACACACACACACACACCTAGATGGGTATTTATGTGACACGCACACACACAGCCCGACCAGCTGACCAAACTCATGTTTGCAGTTATAATAATTAATAATTCCAGGGATAAGCCTTGTGTTTGTCAAAGTGATATGGCTTACAACCCAAAAAAAAAAATCTCTGCATATCTACAGAAGGAGAAATGAAATTTGCACACACACACACACAGAGAGAGAGTGAGAGGGAAAGAGATACAGATACTTTCATAGAAAACCACACAAAACCTTTTATATAAGCTGAGGATTTGTCCTCTGGCATTCGGGGGCTGAATAGCATCAAACATCTGCATAAATACTTATAGATTGGTCACCAATTTTCATCTATATTATGAATTGAGTGCAATTTGTTTGCTTGAGGCACGTGAATGTGTGCCCACAATATGTATTTCACCTGGTTTTCAAGGAGCGTTTTACCTTTGATGGCTGTGACATTTTATTAACCATTTTTCAATAACTTCATTAGGCTGACATTCATTGAAAACAGGATGTGTGCGTTGCGAAATTCATCTGAAGAGTAACCCAATTAAAGGCATAGACAAATATAATTATGAGTAGTGGAAAATATTAGAAATTTTCAAGGAGCATTGAGCTAGAGATCGTTATGTCAATATAGAATTTATCAAGGGCGCAGTTCTTAGAATTATTTGAAGATTCTCTTATCATCATATAAACTTTTTACCAACAAAGTTTTTGGGATCTTATCCCCCTGACTGTATAAAAAATATATATGTGGGAATCCTTAAAGAAATTGCTTTAAGTATTATAAACAAATTCTGAAGTAAGTTAGATTGTCTACTTCCAATTAGGCACTCCAATTTGCTGCTTGAATTTTCCATTAATTTTCCATAAAATACTTATTTAAGCTATGCAACTTCTGGCCAATTTTAATCGAAACACTATGTTTCATATTCGCTATATTTATTGAGATAGATTCGATGACACAAAGAGCAAACGAATGTATTCTTTGTTTCGTTATCTACTCATATTTTGGTTTGACATTATCTTTTGCACATATTTTGGGGCTTTCAATGCAAACGTTGAAGAATATTTTGATTGAAACGTGACTAAGTCAAACGAAATTTGAGATATGAGATAATAATATCTTTACAATTGTCTGACCTTTACGAAGCTTCCGCTCCCTTATCAATTTTGAAATGTAGATCAAGGTGTTTCTCTCGTATCTACATTTCACGTGTAACATTTACTTTAAGATAAGAACGCTCCTCATCCCCATCAGAGTGATGGGGGGGAGGGAGGTATCTGTCTTCCCATGTTATTCCACCAATTCCCTTTGTGCCAATTTCAAGTGCAATTATAATTTTTGTTTGTCATGCAAAAACATCGACAAAAAACAATAACAAACAACAATAGTCGATCCGCTCCTCCCCTCCCCTCATCCCGCTTGTACCACTATAACGACAAAATGAAATAGCAAACAAAACGAGGCACGGAATGTGGGCGTGGGCAGTGGGCAGTGGTGGGTAGTGGTGGGTCCATCATGCCCACAATCAAACTGGGTCACACAGAGCCAAGGCATTACAATTTGCATATGCATGAGTGTGAGTGTGTGGGTGTGGGTGTGTGTGTGGGGGTGTCCTGCATCCTAACACCCTGTCCCCGCTCTAGTCCCCCACTAAGCACACGGCATGACTTTACACTTTTTCAACCTTCTCTAATAAATTTGAACCAGCAGGAGGAGCACGACCAGCAGCAGGAGCAGGCAAAGGCAAGAACTGAATATGCAAAGTCACCAAGGATATGGCAGGATATGTACCTCGATAGAGAGGGACAGCCAGATACATAGTATATACCACATATATGTAGATGTATATGTGCTCTATATATATATATATATCCATATACTAGTCATAAATCAGCGCCCAACTGTGTGACTTTGCTTGCATTTCCTGCGCTTGGACAATGTCCTGTCTGTGTCCAGTTTTCAGCATATTTGCCAGTGCCTTTTTGTTTTTATCCATGTAAAAATGTGTGTTCATGTGTGTCTCTCTCTCTCTCTCTGTGTGTGTGTGCGTGTCCCACATTTGCATTTAAGTCCTTAATATTCCTTTGTCGCTATGCTGTTTGTTGCATTATTCTAATATGGTGGAGGGTAGGATGAGGGGGGAAGGGGGAGCCCATATCATTTACCTCAGCTTTTCTTTTAGCCTCCGATTTCTATATGATCACTGACCTTTGCATGCGTATGTATGGGTGCGTCTGCATCTCTGTAAGTGTGGGTGGCTCCTATTTTACATATTCCACTGTCCCAGTTTTGGGTCTTCTACCTCCCGCCATCTGAGGCTGGGCCATGACCATTTTTGGCCCACATTCCGCTCTGGCTGCACTCGCTTTGTGGCCGTAATTAAAGGTGTTAATGCCGTTGGTAATTACACTCGAGCCGAAAACTTTACAAACATTTCGTAGGTCCTTTTAGGCTATCGTGGCCAGCCATAAATTGTTTGGCCCGTGGGTCACCACCAAATACCCATAGAAGAGGCATATTTTATGCCTCTAAGTAGTTGCCACTTGGCCCTTAGAAAACGAAACTAAGTGGTGGCCAATGTGGACCAAAACTAATGCCAAAAAATGTAAGTGAAATAGTTTCGAATGGGAAATTAAATTGGTTAAGCATATTCACTAGATAAAGGGTTAAAGTTAATGAAAATAACAATAAATTTTTAGAAAATCTACCAAGATTCATGCTAAGTTAAGTCAAAAGGTTCCAATAGAGTTTAAGAGAATTTTAAATTATATATTTAGGAACTTTCATGAAATGCTTGAATATTTTTTTAAGTTTGTAAAGCTTGAGATATCTAAGATCATCATAGTAAATGCATTGTAAATCTATATTTAAAATTTCATTTAATGAAATATATTAAGATAAGGAAATCTTATCATGAACTGAATAAATGTTATTCAAAAATAAACCATTAAGTTCGTGAAGCTTAATAAATCTAGGATCATCATAAAAAATTCATTGTAAATCTATTTTTAAAATTTTATTTAAAGAAATATATAAAGATAAGACTCAAGATTACTATAAATGGTTTATAGGTAATTTAGATATATTTAATAGACTGACTGACACTTGTTTCTAGTAAAGTAAAGACATGATTTTTCCATTTAAAATTCTATATAATTTAATTACAATTTTTGGTATAGTGAAATGCATTTTACTTCGTTGCTTTGCACTGATTTTAATATTGTTAATTTGGCTCTTTCGTTATTTTAGCATAATTTTCCTTTGGCACTTAAGAATGAAGAGGAAAATCAGAAAATCAGTTTCCCTTTCAATATGCTTACTTTGATACTTAAGTGCACACTCACACACACACACACACGCGCACAGTCACACTTTATGCGATACTTTCTCAATTTCACCATTATTTACCCCTTTTGCCCCACTTCGACACTTGGGATGCTGCTGCCGCTGCTGCTGCTGGTGCTGCGACTCGAGTCGACTCTATTTACACGAACTCTCACAATGTAAGTGGCGTTGGAAAAATGTTCGAAATTTAATTAAACTACGCAGCCTCGAAGTGTGTATTTACCCAGCTACGCTCCATCTCTTGTCTCTTCTTGGCAGCAGCAGCAGCAGCAGCTGTCACTTGCCACTCCCCCGAATTTGCTGCCTTGCAACGTTCCACTTGCACCCGCTGTGTTAAGTGAGCGATGCCAATTTTTGCATGCGTCACTCAAAAGCAGCCGCCCCAACAACAACAACAACAACAACAACACTCTCAACTCTTTTTCCATTTTCCCACCTCTCCGCTCTCCCCTCTCCTTTCTCTTTTTATGGTTTTACTGGCAGCTACTCCTCCTGTTCCCGGCAATGGCAGCCAATTTGCCTCGCTTTTGTTGTCCAATGCGACAGCGTTGGCAATTTCTAATTAAATTATTCAATTTTTTTCCCCACTTGCCCCAAAAAATAAAAAAAAAAAAAGAAAGAAAGAAAAACGCAGAAAACAGTCGGTCGACAAGTGTGAGGAAAAAGCAAGCGGGTGGTCCAATTGTGTCATAGAAAGAAAAGAAGACAGCCACCAGCTGTTTGCCAAAAAAAAAAAAAAATAATAATAATACATATTTGTATACCCTGTGAAAGATATTTGTATCTATAGATTATATATAATAATTTCAAAGCTTTCGAAACTATATCCCAAACCCTAACCTTATTCTACTTCTATCTAACCCAACCCCAGAAAATCTAAGAGAAATTATAAAATACCTCAATCTAGCCAATATTATGAACCTCTTATAAGATAAGCTAACATACAAAATAATATAATCTAAACTAAGCAAAACTATATAACTTCTATCAAAAGAATTAATATCTAAGCATAAATCAGCTATGGTTGTCCCCCCTCCTGTAGCTATAGATTTATCTATAAACTTACACTGTAATAAATGAAATGAAATAATAAGTAGAAAATATTTGTATCTATAGATTTGTATATATAGATTTATGATCTTAAAGAAGATATTATCTAGTATTTCATTTTGGAAACAATTAATAAAGAAATATTGAATATTTAATCTACATGTGAAACTGAGTTTTTTTTTATTTACCTCTGCCTGATCCTTCGCTAATCGATGTGGGAAACATTCTCTCAATTTCAGCACGTTTCTATAATTCGGAAAAGTTTTGAAAGATTTTCATTCTTAAATTTTAGCTTTTGGAAGATCCCCAAATTTTTAATAGGCAACCCAATGGATGATGAGGACAAAAGTTGGACCAGAAATAGCTCACCAAAGATAAGGATTTCGACAGCTAATATACTTTTCAAGAGCATACAAACATCGGTATGTTTTCCACTAGGAAATGGAAATAATTCTTAAAACTCTGAGAAATAGCCAAGCCTTAAAATCAATGTGAATCTATTGCCACCATCAGCTGTAGCGAGAAAAACTTTTAGTTTTTCACAAACCATTAAAACATCCTCCCAGATACACACACACACACACATTGAGAGCATAGCAAAATAAAAGCCAAACGATAAAAAGAAAGTTGTCATTATATCCTAATTAGATTCAAATATCTAACAATTTTCCAACCGCAAGCCGTTTTACCAGCAAACTTTGCCAATGCCATCAGAAACCAGAACCAGGAAAATGCTAAAAAGGACGAGAATAAAATTGGGTGGGCTTGGATCGAGTGGCACAAAACGGAAAAGAAACTGGGAGTGGGGTGAGGTGGGATGAGTGGGGATGGACATGGCAAATAAAATTGCAGACGCAGTTGGAAATTGAACAACAAAAATGCATTTAGAAAATATGAAAAAGGCAAAAGAATGAGACTGAGACTGAGAATGAGAGAAACAGCGGAGAAATGTCAGACAGATAGCAGCAGCCAGCAACTGACAAACTAAGCGAAAGTCGAGATGATGGGAGGAGATGGTGGGGTGGTGTGGGGGGTAGAGAAAGCCTTTTGTTGTTGTCTCGGCATGGTGCGAATATTTCCGGTTTCCGCATTTGCCAAATATGTTAGAAGCAGAAATGGAGAATTCGTCGTCCTCCCCCCCCCGCCACCACCTCCACCCGCACCCCTCAGTTACTCAATCACCAACTTCATACGCCTCCTTCACCCTCTTTTTTCACCCATCTATTGGTCCTTTCTACTGTTGCCGACACTGATGAAACAACCAACACTCGCACTTTCAAAACTTCCGTCTGTACGGAAAAGCAAAACAACAAAAAATCCAGAGTAGAGTAGAGTAGTGCGGAGAGAAGAATCAGGAAAAAGTTTTATGGCCATGCATTGCACATAAATGAAAGTTTTTAGCTTAGTCCTTTTCCAATCCTGGGGCCTTGTAAAATGTTTGCCAAAAGTGTCTTGCAAATGGTCATGTCCACACCAAAACTAAAAACTTGCATTCGTGGTTCGGTTTTTTGTTCCTCCTGGAAAAAAAATCCAGGAAAATCAAAACCATTCAATGGGGATTTTCAACTTAAATGGTTACATTTTCGAAAAAAAAGCAAAACACAAAGGAAAGTGAAGCTTGAAAATCCGATTAGTCAGTAAATAAAGTAGATCAATCGATTTGGCAATCAATATTTCAATCATCATTTGTTATTTCTTAGTTTTGTTTGCGAAACATCAATAGTTTTTACATTATTTAGAATTCAGACCAATAACTCTAGCTTTTGAATTTAATGGTCATCGAGTAAACCTTGAAAATAAGAACTTTTTTAAAGTAATTTTGGGTCGAGAAACTCTATTTCTTTTTACCTGAGATTTTGAGACTTGAAATTTTGGCTTTTTGTTCTACAAACTTTTAAACTTCTGACTCGATTTTTATGATCTTAGACTTAAAATGTTCACCAAGGAAATTTTTATCTCCTGAAAGCTTAAAAAAAACTGTAATATTTTTTATCACTGTTAAAAAACAATCTAAATCTTATTTAAATTTTCAAATATGTCAAAATTGTATTTTTTTTCGACTTTGAACGCTTATTACTCGTTTAGTTTGGTTTGAATATAAAAGTGTTGTAGATTATCATAAAGGGTAGTTAATACCTTTCGATTTAGGTGGATCTCAATCCAAAATAATCTTTATAAGCACTTTTATATGAAGGTTAATTTTTAGTGTAAATCATTATAATTAACTAAAACGATAACTTTCTGATGTACCGATACTAGTATAACCCTTACACACCTTTTAGTTACATTCCATTTTCTAAATTGGCAAATTTCTCTACTGTCATATGGCATCTCCTTCTCCCTTACTCCTCGCTATCTCTCTCTCTTTCTCTGCGAAGTGAAATTGCTTTTGCTCAACTCTTCAGTTGACACCTTTAGCCATTTCTCAAGCGTCTTTCTCTTTGCTTCTTTTGCAACTTCTTCTCATATCTCTTCAGGCAGCAAAAGGAACAACGAAAAAAAAAGAATGAACTACACTTTACCTTATAAATCGTCCTTGGTCCTTGCTTAATCGTTTAATTGCCTGGCATAATTACAAATGCAGCTCATCATCAGATTTCAGCTCAATTTCTTAGAGTTTTGTAGCCCCCGGCCCCCAAGTTTGGGGGAGGGTTACAAGTTACAAGCAGGAGAGATGGCAAATTGACCCCCCAAAATGACTTTGGCTTCACTTTATCAAACGAAGCCAAAGGAAAGGGAAAGAAGAGGGAAAAAGAAACTCTGATGGCCAACCATTTCACACTTGCCCATAAATTCACACTAGTGGATAAACTGGGCGGGGGAAGTGGGAGGTTGGGGGTTGGGAGGGCTTATCTAACTGCAGCAACTATAATTTGCTTTCAATTGATTTTGCCTCTGTCTGCTTTTCCATCGTCACTTTTCTCCCCTTTTCTTTTTTGCTGCTGTTGTAACATTTTTCTTCATTCCGCCCGTTTTTCTTTCCCATTCCCATTCCCATTCTTTTCTCCATTTCTTTAGCAGGCATTTTCATAAATCGTTTGCCCTTTGTCCCACACCCTTCCCCACCCAAGGATCTTGGGCCTGACACTTGTTACAGTAGCTGTTATCCTTGGGCTCCCTTCTCTCTCTCTCCCCCCCGCAATGTCCAGGACAAATGTGCATTAATGCCTTTGACCTGCATTTTTTTTATGCCTTCGGTTGCTTTTGTTGGTATTTTGTTTTTGGGGTAATTCAAACTGGAGCCAGAGGGGGGAGTGAGGTGGTGGGAGTGATTGAATTTCGTAGTTTTGCAATATCTTTTGTGGCCTGCTCCTGCTGCTGCTGCTGCCTTTCTTTCTTGTAATGCACACAGCTGACAGCTGCTTTTTCTTCATTAGCAAAGTCAACCCTGACTCTCTGGGTCTAGAATCTCACTTGGATTCGGACACTGTTGCCACTGACTCCCACCAAAAACCGCCCAATCCGCCCCCGAGTGTCCTTTGTTAGTTCCCCTCCTTCTTCTTATTGTTGGTGGTGATTTTGAGGCGACCTTTTAAATTAGTTTACATGGCTGCGTGTAATGGGTTTTCTTCCTCTACCATTTGCTGTTATCGCGGGGGCCAAGGCCAACTGTTTGTTGCTGCTGCTGCTGTAATTTCATATGTTGCAGCCACAGGCGGCCTCAACTCGGTGGCATGGATGGAGGCGGGAAGGCCAATGAACTGTAAGTTGTTTTGCGGGCAAGTAGGCATTTGTTATTTCCTCTGTCTAGATGACTGGCTGGATGACTGGGTGGTTGGGTGAAGTACTCAATATTTTACTAGATTTCGATATGCATTACTCTTCGAACAGTAATTGTAGATTGAAATTAGTTTTTCCCACTTATGAGGGAAGCTTATCTCGAACTAAGAACACTTATTTCTATATAATTATTAGTTTTTCCAATCAATAATACAGAATTACTTCTTAATAGAAGTTAATAAGGGCTTTAAATACGATTTAAATATTTCAAATAAAATATAAAATGTTGTTTAATGCAATTTCTGTTCCATATAACAAATTTAGATCAACAAACCGAATCCGAAAATTGGAATAAATAAAGGGAATTACCCCTCAACCGTTTCGAATTGGTTTTAAATGTTTTCTGAAATAAAAATTTACCTACTACTTGGTTATTTCTAGGACTCCTATCTCTCTCTGAAAGTCTAAAAGAATATTATTCAAAATTTAACTACTATTTGGCTATTTCGATGACTCTATCTCTCTTTTTCTCTCTAAACGTCTAAAAGAATATTATTTTAAGTGGGTTTCATCTTAAATTCATCTGCGGTTTATTATTAAACAAAACTTCTTCGGTTTTTTGGTTTTCTGGTCATTTCAATTGAAGAAATCCTATGATAATACCCATGATTTGCAGCTGAAGTAGTTAAATTAAATTAAGTAGTTCCATTCATCATCATTCGAACAATAGGGAAACTTTAAAATATTCAATGAGATTTATTTCTGCTTGATTGAAAATTCAAAGGAAAATCCTAAGAAATAATCTAAGACTTTGGATACCGATTTGCCACCTGAAATATTGACAACTAATTGCTTGCCGCCCGAGTCCGATTATCACCTTTCTTGTTGTTTCCTTTTTCCACCTAATAAAGCCCTTTTTGGACCTCAATCCCGGCATTTAACAAATGTGTCTCATTAGAAGGCCTTATCATGAGCTACTCCGGCTCCTACTCCTAGCTCCTAATCCTTTTGTACCCGACTCCGAAAACGGCAGTTTTCCAAATGTCATCATCATCATGCGTGTGTGTGTGTGTCGGTTGGCTCAAAAGGTCAATAAACACAAGTTGCATTGATTTCCAAACAATTAAGGCCACATTTCAGAGTTAGCCAAGAAATTATGGTGTCACCACAGAGAAGAAGAAGAAGAAGAAGGTGACAGGCCGACAGGTCGGGGTCTGCTTAGTATGCTGACAAATGATATAGAAACTGCTGACTTGGGAGCACAAATGAATAAGTAATCCTTTAACCTGCCGCCATCAGCCAGTCCCAGATCCACAATTCACTATTTTTTCTCCTATTTTTTTGTTTTTGGGTCAAAGAACTAGCCGACAATGACAACGACTCTCGCTCTCGATTGAGACATGGCGGCATTTTTATCAGAGGTGACAACAGCCGACGACGACGACGACGACAACTCAGGCTCCAGACATTGACAAGACAAAAGACAAGGCCCGAAAAACAGGTAGCCCACATGGGCCACACGGCCACATGGTAAACCAAAACCTCAAAGGACATTTTCACAACTGACTGCACAGCCACAAAAGCAAAAGAAGGACACAAAAGTTTCTCATTGTGCAATTGGCACAATTAAAACAAGAACTCAAAAAAAGATGATGATGTGGCGACGGCGGCGACGGCGGCTTTGCTCTGAGAAGATTTTTCATCCGAAATTTTTTCCAAAAGTTTGACTCATTCTTTCACTTCTAAACTCTGTGCCGTCGTTTTTGTGGGTCAACTTCAAAGGTGAAATTGTTGCCGATTGTTTGATTGTTTGACACAAATGTTTATGCTTGACTGCGAAACAAACAAACACAATTCCTGGCGGTGGCTTTAGATCTGTTAGACCTATTCCTGGGTCCTGGGTTCTGGGTCCTGGGAAATTTATCTAACCTCTGCATATTGAGCGGATTATGTTACTTTTAGCGGAAAAACCTCATAACCAAAACCACAAGTTGCCGTAGCAAATGCCAAACTTGCGTCAAAAACAACAGGAAAAAAAATGCACCAAGATATAATTAAAATGAATGTTCGCAACTTCGCGGTGTATGTGAAAAAATAGTGGACCAAAGAGAGAGAGAGATGGAGGGGGAGGAAGAGTAGGAAAGTCCTGGAAAATATTTTCGTCAAAACGGAAAATGCCGCATGCTAGGCCAGCGAGTCGTGCACACTAGTGGCATAATTTGATTAAAACAAGCCGCGAAGTGACGGACAAACGGCCAGGACCCAGACATCGCCACCCAAGTACACTTGAAGAAAATACTATAACCAGATTTGCATAAATAACAAGAGGTCTAAGCTAAACTTTGTCCCTCCTACAATATGTAGTATTTCCTTCATACAGATAGATCTAAATTTTTCAAAATTTCGTCCATTTTACCTATAGCTATTTTCTAGCTGATTTCAAAAGGTTGTATCCTCAATTTAAATATGATAAAAAAACTGGGAAACTTGAACAGAAAAAATAAATAAATTTATATATTAATAATTTAAAACTTTTTAGAAGTTTTTAGAAATTGGTTAAGGTCTTTTTTCCGATTTCAAATTGATTTCAAAAAGTTCTATCCCCATTTTAAACATTACAAAAAAACTTAGAAACAGAAATACTTAATTTAGAATGCTATAAATTTTTAAAAATTTGGCTGGAATTTTTTCCCCTGAGTTTTTAGCTGATTTCAAAAAAATGTTTCCCTTTTTTAAAATTAATAAGAACTGAGAAACTTGAGCAGAACAATTTGAATAAATTTGAAAATTGCATGAAATTTAAATGATATATTTAAAAATTGAGTAGGAAAATTTATTTTCCAAATTTAAATGCAAATAAAAAGATGATTCTTTGAAGTAAAAAGAGAAATAACTTTCTCCGTAATTCCAAAAAAAGGCAGAGTTAATCAAAAGCAAAACAAACTAAACGGGAAACTGCTTATATTACTAATTATATTCTACTAAATTCTTCATTTAATTTCATTTTCAGAATTTCCATTAGAATAGAAAGCAAAGTCTTGGAATAAACATGTTGAGTTGATCACACAAAAATTTTGGAGCACAGTGTAGAGATTTTTAGCTTTAGGTTCTAGTTTTCTCTTTGTCTCCTGCTTGTCTGAATATTTGGGATAATTTCACGCTCTCGAGTGTTTTTGGTGGCGCAAAATACCCAGAAGCATGCTTTAGTCTAGTTTCAGGCTCGCGTTTGCCTTTTTTTATGGTCCATAATTACTGTGCACACCCCTTTGGGGGCTGCAGCAACCGTCGGCGGCAAATGTTGCTCCATTTGGACTATAAACATTTGACTCCCCAGGCGTGCCATAAAAGATCTCAGGGATTTATATTTTGATTTCTTTCATATGTTTAAAAATATCAATTTTATAACAAGGGGCTTTAAGTTTTTGGCTGCAGCTGTCATATGACCGCAACGAATTAATGATGGAAACCAAACCGAAACCGAACCGAACGAAATCGAATGTCAAGCCAACACACCTATTCACTTCAACTATGGGTAACCAAAACACCGCAGGACACATGCGATGCGAAATGTCCTTGAAGTATTAGAGGAATTACCTGCGAAAAGTAACCCAAACACTGTTCACACTCAATTATCGCCGGTCGACCAATGTAATTAGCAGCATATTAGGAAGTTCTCTCTCTTTGGAAATCCTTGAACAAATTTACTTATATCTTAATCAAGCATAACTAAGCCCCATCCAGCGAAAACTCTAATTGAGATATAGTAGATATAGATATCGAGACTTTGAGATAAAATGATGGCGTAGAGAATTGTTGGAATAACATGCAACACAATCTCGCAATCTCTCTTACCCTGACCCTCATGGCGGCATATGACAAGAAAAAAAACACATGAAACTCTAAAGAAGAGAATTCCAATTCCAAAGAAAATGACTTTAAGTTTTCCTCATCGATTCTTGTTTCAATCACACAATGATCTTGCTCGAATCTGGATTTGAAAAAAAAAAAACCGATCACAATGCACGCTTTAATGACTAATTATAGACGGACTTTATTTTACATTTCCATCCCAGCCTGTCACGCTATGATGAGTTGTCATAAAATCCTCACAGTACGGAAAACTATTCAAACAACTCCCGAGACCCCGTCGGAGTCGCCTCTGCATCTGACTTTGACTCTCTGCCTCTGCCTCTCTATGGCCATGTCAAAGTTGAAGTTGTGGCAGAGACAGACGTGTCGTAATTGATTTTTATGGTCTTTGTCATTGTCATTGCTGGCCTCCAAGACAAAATGTTTATGAAGATCGTAAATCTGCCCAGAAGAAGACAGAGAGAGACTCTCCGCATGTCATTTTAGTTTTGTGTGTTAAGGTTCTTCCAGTTAGAATTGCCAATGTGTACGACCTTGACCATTGCAGTTTGTGTTTTTTTCCCCTTAGTTGCAACCTTGAATCTTGCATGAGACACGCTGAGTTCTGGGTTTTTTCTCTGCATTTTCATTCTCGTTTTTCTTCTTTTTTTTCAGCGGGGGAGCGAACATAAACAAATTATCGACGGTTTGGCCAGTAATCCTAAGTATGATGTCTTATGGTGTAGCTGTCAGCTGGATAGTTTCGCAGTTTCACCCGAGGTGACAAGGTCAAGCATTGGTTTGTGGTAGCCCGAATCGAGGGGCTCCATATGGTTTCGTTTGGTTAGCCAAATTTTTGGTAGACATTTCGTTACGCTATTCGAGAATTTTAGCAGTGAATTTAAACTTTGTTACGGATCTACATAGGTTGGTTCCATTTAATCGCCAAGAAATTACTGTGAACTAAATTCAGAAGGTCTTTCCCTTGTTGGGAACTACTGAGTGTGAAATGAAACATTTGTATAGCAATAAATTTAAAAACTTAATTGCAAAACTATTGCTTTAATAGTGGGGAAAAATTTTTAAATAATTTTGCAATGTGGAATCACATAGTAAAGAATATAATAGAATAGAATAGTATAATATAGAATTAAAAAAAAAACTTTTTCCTGTACTTATCATAGTCTTAATTATATGTATTTAAATATTAATAAATATAGTATTGAAAGAAATAATAGAAACGGTTTTTTTTTGAGTGTATCTTTCATGTAAACTAGTTTTTTTTCCAGTTAATATTTTTCTTTAAAGAAACTAAACAGAACGTTGAAAATATAATGCTTAAACTTTTGCAAAATATATTTCTTTATAAAAACGAAGGTGTTTATGTCACTGGCATTGGAAGAAAAAATAGAAACGATAATCTTGAAACTACAAAACATAAAGTTTGAGCTCAAGGTAAAAACTTTGCTTTATGGTGATAGTTAACTAAATATTTAGTCGTTCCACCTTTGTTTTCTAACATTTTTATTATTGGAAGTAATGTAAGATTTAATAAACGAATCTTATGGAGAATTTTCCATTAAAGAAATCTCAATATTTGGCATCAATATTAGTTATATTGGTATACAGAACTATTGATAGATGTTTCCAATATGTTTCAGTAGCTTCTCACATCTGCACTTATTTAATTTTGACTTATTGCGATATGAATTCGGCATTAATATCAATTCTCTATCACAGTTGCACATTTATTCAATTGAATAAAACCCACAAAGCATTTGACCTAAGCCCAATATTAATTGACTTGATTACAACTTGGAACGCCCCCGTCGGAAATGATAAACCTCGCAGACAGAACTCGTAATAAGATAACAAACAAAAAGGAAAAGTTCAACAAACAATTCAGATCAGACAGAGAGAGAGGGAGAGAGAGAGAAAATACTTATTAAAAATTAACAACAAAAAAATAATTTCCCATAAATTCTCGTTAACACGTATCCCCTCCCGCCCCTACCCTCTTGTCTAGCTCTCCTCCACCGCCATGCAATTTTGTTGTTAGCGCTTCACGCTGCCTAATTAAAAGCAAACAGCCAAAGAGTGAGAGAGAGAGGGAATGAGGTTGATCAGGGGGTGAGGATGAGCCTCTGATAAGTCTCTCTCTCTCTCTCTCGCTTTCTCTGTAGCTATCTCTGGGGCGGCTCATCACACAATTTGTCTCATAATCAAATATCATTTGTTAATGTCTAGGCCGGAGTCTGCGGGCCAAGTGTGCGGGGGAAATTCAATACTCATTTTAAATGCAAGCGTAAACATTGATAGCATATTGATGATGATTATGATGATGAGGCTGAGGCTGCTGCTGCTGCCCCTGCTGATGATGATGCAACTGTCCACTGATAAGATGCAGCTGGACTCCACTGGACTGGATTGGACTCCTGATGCTCTGATCGCTCGATGAAAACAAATGAAACGCAACGCCCTTAATTAAATTTCCTTCTCCCTCTCTCTCCTTCTCTCTTCCTCTCTATATGCATTTATGTATATTTCTTGTTTTTTTTTTGCGCTCGTGTTTCCTCTCCAGTTTCCAGTTTTCATGCCGTGAAATTTTCTGGCCACACGAAGATCATTTGGTGAGCTGCCTGCAAGCTGGAGGAGCTGGCGTCTTTAATGTCTCAATTTGCCTCGATGTGCCGCTGGTGGAAGCGCAATGTGAGTGGGGGGGGGGATGGTGATGTGGATGTTGGGGGAAATGTCTTCATAAAAATCGACGCTGCACACAAACGCGTTAAATGAGCGATCGTTAAAAGGAATTGCAAATCGCATGGCTTGTCTTGACTTTAACTTGCCCTCAATGTCTTCATCATTGGACTCCATTGAGTTCCCTTTTTCTGCTTGTGCCCCAAAGGCGTAAATGGTTACGTTACGTACGTAGCAAGGCGATAGTTTTCAGCATAGTGGTTACAGATCGCATTGGCAAGCAAGTAAAGTTACTTGCAGTAAAAATTTAAATCTATAAATTATGGAAATTATGTAGAATCAGTCAGAAAGTGATTAAGATTTTGAACTCTTTGATCTTAGCTCTACCAAACTATGCACAAAAAGGTAAACTCTGATAATGTAAGCTTTGCCTATCTCATTTCGCTTCATTTTGTTGTAATTCCCAACTAGTTTTAGCGTGGAAGATATGGTAAGGGCATTGTAATACTGGAGTCTTTAGCAAAATCTGCTGATGAGAGAACTTAGTGGTTCTTGAAAGAGATATACAGACAACCTGCTCACCTTTTTGTGTTGCTAACAATTATTTAACAATTATCACTATTAAGATTGCCATAGATATTTCTTATGAGAAACCATTTCCTATGATCCAATTGGTTTCAAAAACTTCTCCTCCTATCTAACTAAAGTTTGTATTCAGAACTAGCTTAGAATAAGCGTGCACCACCATTTAAGTTTCGACTTTATCTATGATTTACAAATTACTAGAATAAAGTCTTGAAGTAGAGACCACTCTACCTGTGGAAAAACACACTTTACGTACGAATTTAATAATAATATTTAACTCTTTGACTACATATACATATACTAGATATTGTAAAGAATAATTGCCCAGCCATTCAGTCCTCCCCATTCATCTTTATCTGTTATATAACTAAACACTTTTGATATCTTGATGATTCTCTTCAACCACTGTGCCCCCAAACCCTAGCTCTGATGCAACAATCTGCTTGACGAAGTTGCTCAAAATTTTTTGCGCAAAGCCCCCACACACAGCACACGACGCAGAGGCAGAGAAGAGGCGTCGCGACGTCACGAAGGCTCTTGGAGCTCGTCGTTCGTCACACACGCCGAAAGTTGGAGCTTGGAGTTACTCAAACTGGTGGAAGTGATGCTGCTGCCGCTTGCCGTTGATCTTATCGGCAATTTGTCATGCAAAAATTTACTGCCGCAGAGTCATGACAAGCGAGAGAGAGAGAGAGAATGGGAGAGAGAGAGCAAGAAGATAAGTTGGAGACGAGTGGAGGGACGCCAGTGTTTGGGGCTGCCCCCGTTTGTTTATAATAAAAGTTGCTTATGTGGTGTCTTCAAAGCGCTTGTACAGGATGTGCGTTGGTTTTCTCTCTCGCCCTCCCTCCCCCCACTCACCCTCTCTTTCTCGCACTCAGCTTCCTCTTGGGGGAACCGCCGCCTGATCAACTCATACAAAATGTGTCGATTAATGCGCTCCAGATGCTTTGGGGAGCAGCACTCGTCTTCGTCGACGTTGTCGGCGACTGGAATGTGCCTTTGATTTGTTGGTGTTTGTCAGAGCAGGAGCGAGACAGAGAGAGAGAGAGAGGGAGAGAGGGAGAGCATTGCCTTGCCAATGAATACGAATAGGAGGAGCCGCAGTCGGAGCTGCAGAGGAGACGACTCTGACACTGATGAATGTCAGTCGTTTGTCAAAACGCGCTGGCAAAGTACGACGACGACGACAGAGGGCGGTGGGCCATGTAGCGTAAGGGTGGGGTGGGGTGGGGGTGGGTGAAGAGGGGGCTGGCAGCGGGTATGGCATTTTGAAAGCGAAATGAAAAGAGTAACAAAAAAAATCATCTAAATGCAATGCAATGAATGAAGCGTACGAAGCTTTTCCCCATTGGGGAACTGATCAGAGAGAATGGGGGGGAATGGGGAGATATGGGGATTTGGTGTGTGTCAATGGATGACGCCACTGCTGGACACCTTTACGGAGTTGCCTTCCATCTCCGGCTGGCTATGTGTGTGGCCCAAGTCACAATGAAACTTTGTTCCATATTAATGCATCTCAGTGTCATGTTTAATTGCTTGAGCAACAGGCAACAGCTCTCCGATGGGCGGTCGATGGGCAGTGTGGCGCCTCCAATGCCACTCAATATAGTAAGTGTCTGGAAATAATGGCATTGACTTGCAACAAAAAAAATAACGCATCATCTAGCAAATTCAAGTGACAAACTCTAGAATAAGTGATTGCTTTTTTATAGTACAAAGTATTTTGCAATTTCTTCTGAATAAATTTCTGCATTATCTAGAAAATCTATTTAAAAATATTTTATTACTAAAGGGTAATAAAACGCATTAATTAATTAATTAAAGTGATTGCTTTTTCATACTACAAACCAATTTGGCAATTCTTTTTGAATAAGTTTCTGCATTATATAGAAATAACATTACTTGGATTTCTTTACAATTTATGTCTTAATGATTTTCTTATTCCAGATGTCAATTGAAACGAAAATCGCCACTTGAAAAATCCCATAAACAATCAACGTCATCCAGTACCTGGTTTTTTCGATTCGTTTGTCGTTGTTAAAAACCACAAATTAGAAACAAATTATTAGATTAAAATAGAAAAACCCAAAATCCATAGCGTACATCCTAAAGGAAAATCAAGAAAAACCCAAAAGAAAAATACACTTGAGTTTGCATTTCAAGAACATCAGCCAAGTGGAAAATGTGCCAACAATGGCAGAATTTCCTCTCTCTCCCTCTCCCACTCTATCTGTCTCTGTCTCTTTCGCTCTGTTTGGCTCAGAGCCAAAGGAAAACACAGAAACAGAACAACAACAGTTGTTGAAATTTGAAAACTAAAAAATATTTAAAATACAATAAAACATTCTTTGCTTCGTTTTTACTACGTTTTTGGGTCAAATTCACACACACACACACACACACACAGAGAGAGAGAGAAAAAAAGGTATAGAGTCATTATGATAACAATCTGACGAAAGAAAACTATAACAGAAATTGTCATTAAAAATGTGCCGAGATGGAGATGGGGTACACGAGAGGGAGGGGAAAATTAAATGGACAACATGTGTTGAAAGACGGTGCAAGGATAACAACAACAACAACAGCTAGGATAACAGTTGGCCTGATGTGTTTATGTTAAAAGGAATTTCTCACACAGCAAAAAAAAAAAAAAAGACTGAAATTTTATTTATACGAAAAGTTGAGAATTGAAAAAAACCACAAAAATATTCCCTCGGGTCCCTGCAAAAACTATGTTGAAAATGTTTGAAAAATTATGAAAAATCTTTTTGCTGATTGAGTGGCAAGTCAGTAGTGGCTGTCAGTCAGAAGGACTCGCACAGGATACGCACAGCAGGTAACCCAATAGAAATTGCAGTTTGCAGCTACCTGGAGTGATTTGCCAGAACTAACTGAGATGCTACGGTTTGATAGATGATTGAGCAGTTCTGAAACAAACAGTTAGCTATGTAGTTGCTAGACAAGGACCCAAAAATTAGTCACACACACAGAAGTTGAGTTTAGTTGGCAAAATGGAACTAATGCAATTTTGCAACCGCAGCAATCAATTTTCAGCGCCGTTGCCATGAAGCACTTAAGAAACTGCTAGGTTCTGGGAGGTCTTCGGAAACGGTGTCTCGAGGTTTTTTCCCCTCCTGAGACATAGATACATTTCTGCAGACGCAATGTGGGTATGGACATGTCAACACACTCAACGCACAACCGATTGATGGCTGTCACAAAAAATTGACATAACAAATGTCAATCGTGAGACCGTGAGCTTATGTGGCGTTTTGTTGTCTTGTCTCCTGGTTTCCTGTACTCACTCAAATCAAACGCAACTAATGTTTGTTTTCAGAACGATTTTTGTCAACAGAAAAGTACATATATATATAAGATATATGTGTACATCCAAGACAACAAAAAAAATGCTTGATATTCAAGATTACAGAGTTCATCAGGGGTTGCGTTAGAACATGTGTTCCACTCGATTCATTTGGGGGAACACACAAAGTCTTGCTTTTGGGTAAGAAACTTTCCAAAAAAGTAGAAAGAAAGAATTTGTTACAGATTTTTTAATGTAAATATAATTGTATAATTAAATAATCTATGGCAGATGTCTAGACTGTCACGATGGGAGAAGGGATTTTGAGGGTATCATGATATTAATATTGTAGGAAGTGTGTGTTTTATCAAACTGTGTGTTTAATATTAAGTAAATGAATTGGAACGAAGGCAGGAATTTATGGATTTAAGTGTCAGAAACGTTGTCTATGAGAAAAACCAACAAACTAGAAGCTAGAAAAAGAAAACTCACAACCCTTCCATGAAACAAATATGTAAGATGCGGTTTGAGCAACAACTAAGAATCAAATAAAGATGTGTTTAATCTTTATTAATCGGATTTTGGTTTTTTCTACCCTTGGTTGGATATGAATTGGAAGATCCTCTTGGCAATTTCTTCGGGGTTCTGATAGGAATTATTATTATTATTATGAATTATTCTTCCATTTGATCTTATATAAATTTTTAATCAAACTTTGCCAACCTCTTGATTGTTTCTTTATATTTTTTGTTGATCCTACATAAAATCTAAAACAAATTTTTGCCATCCTTTGAACACAGAATCCTCATACATATTCATATAGATCAGACTCAATAACAAAAAAAAACACAAACACTCCTCTTGGCCAGCTGCAAATCACCAAACTACATCAGCCACGCCTCCAACCATACCGCCCCATTTCCATCATCAAAACTGAATCTCATTCGTGTGCTAATCACATGAAATTCAAAGAAAACCAGACAAAAAAAAAAAACCAAAATCACGCGCCGTCAAGTCAGGCTCAATAAAGGAAAGAAGGCTTCGGATTCGGGCCCAGAAAAAAACAAAAACAAAAAATTGGAGTGCTTAGCACCCCTGCGGTTAAAGGTTTGCAACTTGCTCCTGACGATCGGAATTAATTTCGAAACACTTCAAAGGCCCAGACAGACGGCAAAAGGCGACGCCAGACTTGAGAATCGAAATAAATTAATTAAATATGCTGAGGCGAAGGCGAAGACTCTGGTTCAAGCCGAGGCTCAGGCTTTGAATTCGTAACAAAATCCTGGCTTGGCTCCCTGGAGGCACTCGACTTCCTCGACATTGTTTGCGTCAAATTTTCAAATTTAGTTGTTAAACCCGAAAAACAAGACAAGCAGCGCTCCCAAAATGAATGAGAGAAGCGCCCAAAACTACGAAGAAATCAACCAGGCAAAAAAAAAAAGAAGAAACCAAAAGGCGTCGGATCACATCACTCACAATCTCAAACTCGGGGGTAATTATGGGTTATGCAATGCTAAAATAAAACAACAAAAAAATGAGAAACCAAAGGAAAAACAAGGAAAACACGAAGAAGAAATTTGAAGCAAAAGGTTCCATTGAGATTCGGGCAGAAAATTTAGACATTAGAGCCATGGCCACTTATTGGCATCGGTCTGCCTGCCGGTCCTGACTTTAGAAATTGCAGTTAGCAGGTAGTCACAGGCCCAGTTCCAGTTCCAGTCCCAGATCCATGCACTAGCCATGGATCATGCACTTGGCCACTACTACTACTGGGGACGTGTTTCGGTGTTTTTTAGGTTTTTATTTTTGCTTTGTTTTTGCATCTCTCTCCCTTGTGGATAACCTGTCATTAGTTTAGCTCTCTCTCTCTCTCTCTGAACGGAGGTGAACAAGGAGCTGCCTACTACCGTCTCCCGACTGCATGCTGTGCCTTGCATTGAAATTGAGACATTTTGTATGCACTTGGCTGAGGCAGGCAAGGTGTGGATGTGGCTCTGGGTCTGACTTTGGCTTTGGGTCTGGTGAACTGTTTAACGACTTTGTTATATTGCCTTTTGCTTGAATATTTACCATAAAATATATATTGGGTAATTTATTTTGTTTACAAAATGAGGCAATACATTTTAATCGAAACCAATTTAAGTTATTTCAAAAGTTATTGGAGTTATTTTAAGAAATTTATAGAAGTCTGGAAATCGAAGTATGTTGAATCTATAATATATAATTGAAGTATTTGTAAGGTAAGCAAACTTTGAAGGATGATATTAGGCTTCAGTTTAGAAAAAAATGTTAAATTGATTTTAGAAAATTTTGGGTATATGTTTAACTAATTTAATCATTAATTTTGGGTATATGTTTAACTAATTTAATCAACATTTTTCTTACCAGAAATTTGTTGTCAAAGTTATAATGTGAGCAAATGATTGAAATTTTAAAAATTTATCTGACCTAAATAAGGATTTTTTGGTATACAATCTTTGTTTTAAGAGAAAAACTAAACCAACCTTCAAATTAAAAGTAATACAAATTTAAATTACAGTTTAAATTTTAATCAGAGAGCCTCAAATGAATTTTGAAACCAATTTATGTTATTTCAAAAGTTATTGGAGTTATTTTAAGAAATTTATAGAAGTCTGGAAATCGAAGTGTGTTGAATCTATAATATATAATTAAAGTATTTGTAACGTAAGCAGACTTTGAAGGCAGTATATTAGGCTAACCTGACTTAAAATTAGAACAAAAATGTTAAATTGAATTTTAGAAAATTTTTGATAAATGTTTATCTAATTTAACCAACATTTTTCTCTCCAGAAATTTTGGTTTCCAAGTTATAATGCAAGCAAATGATTGAAATTTTGGAAATTTATCTCACCTAAATAGAAATTTTTTGGTATTCAATCTTTGTTTTAATAGAATAACTAATCCAACCTGCACATAAGGTAATATTTAAATAAAATCGGATGCTATGGAAATTTTAATTTTAATCATAGAGACCACAAATGAATTTTTATATTATATTTAAAGCACATTTGTAATAATAAGCCATTTTTTCTCTATTTTTGATTATCTTCATTGCTGCTGATCATTTTGGAAGATATAGCCCAATTTAAATTTCGTATCACACACTTTTCATAAATGCAACTTAATAATAGAAGGAGACGGGCTTCCGCCTCTAACTGCGGCTCATTGTTGCCTTCATTGAAGGCGAAATGGTGATGCGAGGCAAGGGGCACGAGGCAAGGGAAAAAGCCGCAAGTAGAATATTCAAAGTATCTGCAAGTATTTTGCATGACAGTGGCGTTAAAAGGCAGACATCAAATTGAATGGCCCCAGAGAGTGAAGTAAGTGCGAGTAGCAAGCGCAATGCAAGTGGAAGTGGATGCACAACTGGCAACTTGCTACTTGCTGCATGCAACTTGCATTGCCCACCACCCCTCTGCCTCTTCAACTCGTCGTAGTTGTCTGTTGGCTTTTTATGGCTGCGGCTAATAATGCAATTTGCCGTTGGTTTCTCCCTGCCTCTGCCTCTGCCAGCAAAGTAGCAAGTTGCAAGTAGGTAAGTTGCAGCTCCTTTGCCAGCGAAAAAAAGTCGCATCATTTGACAAGACATTTATGCGGCACTTGGCGTTGCGTATTGCTAAATTAGGCGCAGCATTTTGCCTGAACGAGAATTGCAAGTGCAATTATTCAGTTATGACAAACATTATGCCTGATATACACATGTGGCTGAGTTTGGTGATTTCTGACACATTTTGTGGCACTTCAAAATAGTTGCCAAATTCAATTGAGTTAAACCATCATCAAACGTCATCAAATTAGTGCAAAACTTGTTATGTTGTGGGGTTAAAACGAAAACTTAATTAGTAGTTTTAATTGTTCAATTAGAGCAACCGAAAAAACATTTAATTAAATCACAAACAAAAACATAATAAATTAAATAAACTGATTTGTATGTGGCCAAAAAAAAAAACAATTGTGGAAATTCAATTGCAGCAAACTTTGTTTTGTTTTTCAAACTAACTTGTGAAGCCTTTTCTATGTTCTTTTTTTACAAGTTCACACCAAATGTTCACACCTAAAGGAGGCGGCAATTCATTCCTCTATTCCTCGAGAGAAGAACAAAAGGTGTTAGAAATCAAAAGGCCCTTAGCGCCGCCTTTGGCCACATATATTGTATGTTGGCAGCATAATTCACTCGTTCGTTCGCTGGTTCTTTTCACATTTTTTATGGCATTTAATTGCATTTCGATGGCCAATAAAAGTTTCACCCAAAGCAAATTAACGACGGGAAGTGCCAACAAAAAAGCCAAACGCTAAACATAATTAGCATCTTTCGGTTCGTTTGATGCTCCTGCCGCTAAAGATGGCGCCACATGTTGCACTGTGGTCAGGAGGAGGAGGAGGAGGAGATCGATCTACCATCTCCCACCCTTCTCTAGTTAAATAGAAATTATTTGCATTACACCATCCGACTCGATTAATTTGTAATTTCAATCTCTCTTTTTGGCCAAAATTTGCATAAAATTCCATTGGAAATTATAAACAAATTGAATATTTATCAAAATGGCAAAATAATCATTGCAAATAAATGTGGAATAACTGCTAAAATTATGCATAAAACGATGATATGAATGGAATTTTTGGGTATTTGAATATATGATGAAATATTTTGTTTTGTACAAAACCAAAAAAAAAAAGAAACATCCGGTGGCACTAATTGCCAATGTTCGATACATATGCGGGTGCAGCTGCATCTGCATTTATATACATAATCCACTTGGAAGTTGCCATTATCTATCCTACATGATCGATAAGCTAATCACAATTAGTCAGCTAATGATAATTTGTTGTGTAGATTAAGGTGCCTCATTAAAATGGAGACCAACATTACTTACATTCTTCATCCTCGTCGTTGTCGTCGTCGCTTGACATAAGTATTCTCCATACGTTTACAATGTGAAAAGGTTTCCACAGTATTGTAAGTGCCTGAGTGGGTTTCGGCCACTTGAAAGTAATTAAAAATCCTTTAACATATTTTCTTATCGTGTTGAATTGTACACCATGATGATAGAATGCCATGACAAAGCAGGGGTGTAGCCTGTAAGAAAAAGGAGCAAGAAAAAAAAAAGGATTAGAATTGGTAAAAATAGTAAAAACTACTAAAAACCATAGAAGAAAAATGGCTTTAAAAAATATTCAAAATTAAGATAAGATTAAAATTGGTTTAAACATAACCAGAGTAAAAAATACTACAAAAAAATTGATTATAAATGGTTCAAAAAAATATTCAAAAGTAAGATAAAATTCAAATTGATTTAACCATAACCAGAGTAAAAAATACTGCAAAAACATTGGGTAAAAATGGTTTAAAAAACATAACCATAAACATAACCAGAGTAAAAAATACTACAAAAAAATTGATTAAAAATGGTTCAAAAAAATATTCAAAATTAAGATAAGCTTAAAATTGGCTTAAATAAAATAATTTTGCTGAAATTGTGCTCCTTGAGGTAATTTTAAAAGACCTACTTAAGTTCATTTGAAATGTTAATTATAATGCAAATTGTCTTGTTTCTATGGAAAACAATATAACACTTCCATTACCAACTTTGGCATCTTCTTTCTTATGATTTCCGTTTTCAGAGAGAGAGAGAAAGAGAGATAGAGAGAGGGAGAGGGAAACGTTCTTTCACCTGCCTAGTGAACAACTTATGCACGTGGGTAAACGTTTACCATCATTATTTACCTTTTCAACCTACACAGACACAGACACAGAGAACACTTGGCATTTTGTGTCCCTCCTTTTGGCCCTAAGGAATCCCCTTAACAAACAACGCCTCTTCTAAAAGACATTTTGTTGTGCTGAAGTGCGTTACAAGCAACCATTTAAGTGTTCAATTGTGCAAACTCCTCTGATCTGATGTTGCCCTCTCGCTGTCATTGTCTCTGTCTCTGTCCCTGTCCCTGTCCCTGTCCAGTTGCCCAGCTGGTTGTTGGTTAGACTCCTGCTTAAGCGCAGGCGCAACTCAACGCATTGCATCGATGTCGTTTGTCGCCTGTCGTAATGTCTCTTCTGTTGTCTGTCGTTTTGCGTTTGCTTATCGCCACGCACTTATCTTCCCCCCTTTCTCCCCTCACCAAAATACGTGGCTGACGACAAACATTTGGAGGAGCAGCAGGAGGAGATGAATCGCTTGAGCGATTGCGAGTTGCACAAGTGTGTGCGTTGGCTCATCCTCATCCTCGTTGCGATGCGATGCGATCTTCCTTCTTTTTTTTTCTGCTCCTTGAGCATGTTTGTATCTTAATTTTCAGGCGCGCATACGTGGAATTTCAGATAGTTAGGTAGGTAGGTAAGATGGTTTTGGGGCAATGAGCATGTCTGGGACGCGGCGTCTGAGTTACGAGTTGATGGCGCTGAAAGTGACACAAGTCATAAATTCCTTTTGTTTGCCTGTCTCTGCCTCCTGTTCCTATCCCCCTGGTCGAGCTGATTCAGTACGTTTTTGGTTTCCATTCTTTAGTTCTTGTGCATCTTATCTTGATGATATTGTGAATACGGATTGGGTTACCGTTTACCTTAAAACTAAGAGATCGATCGGTAGCAATGTCAGTTGGTCACATCCTTTATGGATTTTCTCAATATTTGGAATTATTATTTGGCGCCCGCATACAGGAAGTTGTGTGTGTCTTGAAAACCAAATCAAAATCATGAATTAAAAGGAAAAATCTTCTTTCTCGAAACAGTTTAGTTTATGGAGTAGACTTGAGGGAATGATGTTGGAACAGTTTTCTCTTTATTTTTCCAATTACCGGATTACAAGAATGATTTTTATGATTTCATTCCTGAAACTTTTCCCAATCCAATTAATGCATCTCACCTTGGCTGGTTTTTTTTCACCTTCTGCTGCCGAGATTAAATATCTTCGATATTGATCTATTGCTTGGCATTCGAACATTACTCATATCTACACTCCAGCATCGCATCCATATATCTCTTGCTCTCTGCTACTACAACTTGTTTACAATATCCAATTACCCCTCAGAAAACGATTTCGTTGGCCCCCCCCGAAGAGACAAAGCCAAGGCACCGACCCGACTCCCAAGTCTCACCATCAATATCAACATCAACATCGACATCGGATTCCAACTTTAACTCCGTCTGGGACTCCTGCCTGCAAGTAAGCCAAGTCAAACATGTCAACAACTCAGTTGACTACATTTCAACGTAATTGCCACAAAAACAAAAACCCCAACAAGACTTCACCTGACTACCTTCTATAAATTATTGAAAGTAAGATCTGGGCTCCTCCTCCTCATCCCTCGACCCATCTGGATCTCCCCAGTTTCATCTCTCGTGTGTATCATCGCACTTATCTGATCACTGACCGACCGACCGCCTGTCGTCCCTCGTCTCCTATCAGGCCCAACCATCTGGGCATCAATAATGTCTTTGTTTAGACGACAGTCGACGATCAACGGAACGTTTCTGGCTAGGAAAATAAAAATTCAGTGTTGACATTGCACCATAAAATGAAAACAACAATGAAATTCCCCAACTCAAGGGTAGAAGTCGTCGACTTTGATGTACCCTGTTGCCATTCATATTGGGAATGACTAAGAAATAGGAATTTATAACTAGATTCGAATTCAATTTTGTTAGTAGTAGTAATTTTGTTAGTAAAGTCTTGGTAGTTAATATTTAAAAATTAAACTCTTATCATCGGGAAGTTCTATATACCCTTTTATAATAGAGCCCTTGTCCTACTATTTCTAGATAGTGCCTTCCCTTCTAGTATTAAGTTATTATTTACCATCTAAATATATCAAACATTGTTCAAAGTAAATACTATATAATTTTCCTTTGTCCGATTTGACGTTCAAGCTCAAAATCGGACTTGTTATTCGTTTTTTAAATTTAAAAAAATGTTAAAGTTTGAAATTTGGATTTTTTTTTTTTGTTTTAGTAAGATAAGCCTTTATAAATTTAAGGAAAAATGTTAAAACTTAAAATAAGTAACTTAGTACAAAAGAAAAAACTAATTTTAATAAACACAAAGTCTTGTCCGATTTGGCGTTGGAACCACTGTAGATATAATATCTTAACTCTGTATAAAGAAAATAAGCTAGCTCTAAGCTAAATGTAATAATTTGGAAATAAAGCATATATTAAAAGCAATGAGTATACCCTTTTATGTTGAGGGATTTACAGGGTATTAGAAAAACTGAAATTGGAAATTGTCTTGGCAAAAGGTTTTCGTGGAATCTATGTAGAGTCAGTTGGCAGTTGGCAGTGGGATCCTCCTACTTCTGGCAGGTGAATTCACTCCTGGGGACTCTCGGTTGAAAGGGTGGCCCCCAATGTCGTTCCCAATGATAAATGATTGCCTCCGTGGCAGTTGTTGTTGTTGCTGCTGTTGTTGTTGACATGTTTGTTTACACAAACTAATTTCATTTCTAATAATCGTTTTGTTTGACTCTCGTTCTACATGTAAATTGCCTGACTGTCAAGTTTATTATCATATATATATTTTTTTTCCATTTTTTCCTTCTCTTGTTTTTACTTATTTACCATTCGCGTGACGGGGGTCTGTGTCCCGGGTACTCTGGTTTATTAATTCGGGGATTTGGGGAATTAGCTTTTCCTCCTCTCTCTCTCTCTCTCTCTCTTCTTTCCCCTCTATTCGTTTCTGTTTTGCTATTTGTTTGCATTCGAAATGGACACAAAATAAATTCCATTTCATAAATATGCATAAATTTATGCTGGCAAAAATAAAGAAAAATTGTTTGTGGTCCCATGTAAAGTCTAATTTGGCATTTTTACCACGCCTATAACTACATAAATGACATTCGCTCTCCCAGGATTTGCAAGACGCAATGGTCAAATCAAGCGAAGAGAGAAAAAATTAATAGGCTCAGGGAATTGTGCTAGCAAAAAGTATTTCAAATTGCCGCAAATTCAAGTAAATTGTTAGACAGAATCTTTATCTAAAAGATATAAGTTTATGTAAGATTTAGTATTGTTTTAATGGATTCTGAGTCAGAAGTATTGCCTTGGGATTCTTTATCAATATGGTCTTAAAGGGTTTACTCCTTACTTGAGTTTTATTATTATATCTATTACCCCCTAATCGTAAGTCTTGGAAAATCTCTATAAATAAATATACTCAAATATCATTTAACGACAATTCAAGTTCATGAGTAATTTTCATGTCTCGATTTTGTTAGTTTTCCCTTTAGGAATTCCTGAATGCATGTAACATGTGAAGTACGATTATGATTTTTATGTGCACTTTGCTCGAAAATCTTTATGTTCCCCTAAGAACTTCTTTTGCATACGAAAATAGTTCGACATGACCAAGAAAAAAAAAATAAAAATATAATAATTTTAATGACACTTGCCTTGGGAGGATTTTCTGTTTTGGTAAACGTAATTTGTGCATTTTTGTTAAGTGAATTTCATTTTGCTGCTGCTTGGTCATATCTTTATTGGATAAACATATAATTTTAATTTCTTTTCATATGAAT
This sequence comes from Drosophila sp. 14030-0761.01, assembly GCA_018150735.1. Classification (NCBI taxonomy): domain Eukaryota; kingdom Metazoa; phylum Arthropoda; class Insecta; order Diptera; family Drosophilidae; genus Drosophila; species Drosophila sp. 14030-0761.01. The sequence continues at coordinate 311,582 of JAECWO010000090.1, forward strand.
TTTGGCTATAAAAGTCAAGAGACTCATAAAAATGGTACTGAACTCTGGGCGAGTCTCGACCCCGACCCCGACCCACACTTTTGGTGTTGTTGTGACCAAAGAAAAAGGTGTGAATTTCCCTGAACATTTCTTGACATTTTCTCTGATTAATATTAGAAGGAGGCTAAGGCTGAGGCCAACCAACAACAAGGGCAGGGTAAAGGAAAATGGATAATAAAATTTCTAAAATGAAATGTTTGTTCCATCATTTTTGTTTTTTTATGTCCATTAATTTCCTTTCGTGTTTCAAGGAGAATTTGATTTCTATCAGGCATATACACATTTTTATGTGAATAAGAGGAAGAAAAACTGCTGTGAAGATATTAATCAAGGAGTACAGTTACTGCCAAAATATTTCAAGTGGATGCAATTTCACGAAACGAATTGTAATCGGTAAACAGTATCTAAACAGGGCAGGGCAGGGCAGAAGGAGACGAATCCGTTTCGGTGCTTCAAAAGAAACGAAATGAAGATGTTCATCATCATCATGATGATCATCATCGTTGGATGCCTCTCGGCATGTGGCATACACCAGAACCTAATGAAGCCATTAGCAGCGCCTTATCTGCTGTCTCAATTCAGTCCAGGACCTAACAACTGCCAACTCAAGGATCCTTCTCTTTGTTCTTTGTCTCTCTCTGTGTTTTCTGTGTTTGCGGGCAACTTTGAACAGTTTTTGGGCAACTAATACGCCTAAATTAGATCGAGATCAAGTTGGGTTCAGCTCGCGGCTGGCACAATACATAATAGAAGCAGATGTTCTCTATAGAAAGAAAGAAAGATGCAATGGCAGAGGCGTAGCAGAAATATCCTGACTTTTGTGGCCAACCATTAACTTCACTTTCGATATTTATGCTTCGTTTCACTTCTTTGGCAAATGTCTTTATCAGGATACATTTGTGTTTCTTCTTTCTTTTTTGCCAAAAAACCTAAATCATGATAGCACCTGATGCATTTGGTCATTAACCAATTATTGGTCAGACTTAAGAAAGGGAGCGATTGCCCAAGGGAATGGGCGAGTCTTCTTGGCAATTTTCATGTCCAAGGCAATTAGAATAAAAAGTTAGAAAGAATCATTAAAAGGCCGATTCTAAAATATGAGAACAAACTAATTTAAAATACATGCAAGTTAATATATAAATATATATATAATAAAATCAGAAATGAGTCTTTTGTTGTATTTCGTATGAATTTCCAATTTAAATTCCAAGCTAGATTAAATTTGTTTAGCTCAACGATTTTATGGCACTTTAAAAAAAAAGAAAAACTTAAGTCTAGTTATCCAATTTTTCCGCTTTATGTTCTCCATGTGTTTCTAACCGCACACATAAATTACGTAAGAAACTATTTTTTCGTCCTTGGCGCTTTACAAATATTGCGGCACTTAAACACAAATGCCGCATCCTCGCATCCTAATGTGCTCCTTGGGAAGGATCCCGATTGCTGCAGATGTCGCCTGCTACTATTCTGTTTTTCCTATTTTTAAGAATTTTTTTTCTACTGTTTTTCTACTGTGTTAGCAGCGGCACCTTCAACACTTTCCAGACAATTGCAACAGCGAGTGCAACAAGCTTTGCTCCTTCACCTCCTCGGTCCGCCTCCACCGCATGTTTTATTACTTCCGCGCACTTTCGCTGCCACGCCCAGGCCAAAGTCTAGAGAATGTTGCATGTTCTCACATGCGAGAATGTGAGAAAAAGTTCTTTCCTCCATGCAGTTGGTTAAGGGATTGTTTAAACGGAAGCTGCCTCATGCTCGTCCTTGTTGCCGCATTTTGGCGGTTGCTGCATAGGGTTTCCTGTCAGAGAGATGCGTTGGCGTTTAAGGACACATGTGCCAGACGCGCAAAGAGAAGGTTGCATCCCTACCAAAGAACCTGGCAACTGTTCACTTTCGCTGCCTTCTTATTCCCCCCGTACCCCTCCTTTTTATCCCACTCTCTCCATGTGTGTTTTGTCATTAAAGTTTAACCGCAGCGGCATCTGTCACAAGGAGCACCCGGAGAAGCTGTTGGGTCTTAAAGCCTGCTAAATTTTAATTGCCCATATGAATTTACAGGACCAACTAGACTGGCAGACAGCAAAAAACACAAGAAAAAATAATTGGAACAAATGTAGTTGCTACTATTATTTTTTGCTACTCCTTTTTTTGTTTTTTGTTTTTATTGCTACTTCAACTTCTTTTTATGGCCAGTTGCACGTTTTGTGGCCTCGTTTTGGCCACAGCTTCTCCTCAGCTCCATATATCAAGAATTAATTAGCGTAATGCATTCACAGAAACAGAGAGAGAAAGAGGGCAAAGGAGCGCTCCAGGACGAGGTAGATGGGCCAGGACTTTCAGGCGACGCTTTTTTTTATGCGGACCACTGATCGTGAAAAGTGTTTGCCGCATTTTTTCTTTCATATTTTCTTCCCTTTTTTTTTGTGGGAGCGACAGAGAGAGTAAAAAGTTTCCATTAAATATGCGTGGCAAACCATTTGCATGATGATGATGCCACCATGACTCGTTTTTTTTCTGGTTTAAATTGCCCAAAAATTGGGCACAAAATGTAAAACTGTTCAAAGAATTTGTAAAAATATTCAAAAATCTGTGAGAAGCTTGTGGGGAAAGGCAATTGACTGAACTTAAAGTGTTTATTTTAGTCAGTTTGCTTCGAAATTTATAATTTTTAATCATCGATAAAAGTGGTTTTTATTTTCTTGTTGTTTAATTAATTTTAATTTTAGTTTTGTGAATTTTTAAAGTTTTTTAACAGGAACTAAAGAGCCTTTTTCCTCAAAAACTCGTTTTATCACTGGTCTCCTTTAAGCTTCATACAATATTATGTCATCATTTATAATTTTCCCATTGTCCTGGGTACTTACTTTTACCACTTTTGCCATGCGCCATTCTTTTAAACAAAAGTTGCATAAATTACCTTAAAATTTTGCCATATTAAGAGCAGATATTGTTAACCCTGTTTTTGGCCGCGAATGACACGCCCCCTCCGAAACGAAAACGAAAAAAAGGAAAGGGCGCTTGCATTGTGATTGCTGGCTGACAGGCGATGACAACCAGGTGCAAGGAACAGATACTGTGAGAAGTGAGGCGACAGGACACCAGCGCCATTTTGTTTGCCGGCTGCATGTGGCAGACGACGACGACGAGGACGACGACAACAAGTCCCGAAACAAGGAGAAACCAAAATGCATGGCAAATTAAACAGCAAATGCAGCAAAGAATGCAAAAAAAAAAGAATAAAAAACGCAAAATGGGTGAACCGACATTCAGCCAACCAAAAACAGCAACAACAGTGTGAATTTTTAATGCAGCAAATTGCATGCAGCTTTTGTTAAAATCAGCCAACCAACATTTAGCAGAAAAAAGGGGCAAGGAAAGGCATGGCTTCGGGCCAACATTCAACTCATTGGCCATGAAGTTTTTCCACCTGTCGACAATGCGATGATTGCTCCCGCTCTGCTGTCAAAAAAAAAAAACAACTTAAGGCAACAACAAAATCAACTTTCAAGTCCAACTTGCTGCTGAGGGCCATGATTGTGGCCATTTGTCGACCGATCATGGCTGCTAGTTCCCAAAGGAAAGAGACAGCAAGACAGCCAGAGAGAGAGAGAGAGTGACAGAGTGACAGGGAGAGGCAAAGGGTTAAGAGTCAGCCAAGCGTAGCGTAGACCCTTATTTTTCCCATTCCTATTAACTCTTTTTATGTTCTTGTTGGTTTATTGCATTCATTTAGCGCATTTTTAAACAATGGACGCAAGTGACCAACCCACCCCACCGCACATTTCCCCCCCTTTTGCCATTTTCAGCCATTTCTATTGATGTTTCATTTATAAGTAGGCAGTAAGTTACTTTTACGACTCTGCCACACGCCATCTTCTGTCTTGGCCACTCTCCAAAGAGTTGGCTATTCAATTGTCTTGCCACAGAATTTTCAGAAATCATTCACCTGCAAAAACGAAAAAAGTGGCAAATGTTGCATGCCAAAGTTAAATCAACACTCTCTATATAATTGAAAATTGAGGGAAATGTGCATTTTTTACTGGCCGCAAGTAAAGAAAATTTATAAAATTTCTTTGAACGCTGCAAGCTAGAGAAATTAATTTAATTTCGATCAATTTGGATTGGCATTTTGTATTTATGATAGTTTTAGTTTTATTAACTTCGAAACCAATCGAAATATCTTTTTTATGACATATGAAATCTTGCTTTTGTATAAATTCTGTTTGGATTTATTTAATCCTTGATATTATTGATAGAGCTAGTGCAATGTCCTTTGCTCAGAAGATGGCATTTGTCGATCGAACTCATTTAATATAATTTAATAAGTCAAACTTGAATCTGTATAGAAAACACTTATTCCACATAATGCTTTGGATTACAGAATTTAATGGGCCTAGTATTAGACGAATATTCTACAAATATTAAAAAACAATTTGAAACTGATTAGTCTTGAAATTCTAATGAATTCACTTAATTTTTGCTTAATATTCAATGCTAACTAATAAAATTTTTGTTTGAAAGGTAATTAGAATTATTGTTTGATTTTAATGACTCACTTTAGGGTTTTTTTTTTGAGTTTTAAAATTTAGATTAGCCTTTTTAATTAAAAACATTCTTCAATTTGTGACTCATTTCGGGGCAATGATTCAGAGGCATTTTATAGACTAGTTTCCCATCTGTTTGTCATGTTCGCTTCCATTTCGCTTTTTGTGTCCCCGATGATGTTATTTGTTGATGTTTTTTTTGCGCTTTTGGTTTGACCACACCCACATCCTGTTAATGCTAATTTCTATGGCCCAGGTCTGGCAACGCTTTTTCATTTGGTTGCCCCTCACCTCTTCCACTTTCCACCTCTTTGCCATCATCGTAAAGTTCAAACTGAAACCATAACTCTTCTTTTGTTTGTTTTCCTACATTCCCTTGGCATTTACTCACAGTGTTGCAAAGTGTTGCAGAATTTTTGAAATTCCACACACAAACACATACACTCACACATACACAAAAGGGTTTAACGAGAGAGAGATAGAGAGAGAAAGAAGAGGTGTTCGTCTCATTATACGCAACTCGATGCATTTTAATGATGTGCCAGGGCCCCACAAATATAATTCCATTTTTGCATTTTTGCATCTTTTGCTGCTTGGAAACTGGAAATTGATTGCAGACAAGAGGAGCAGCAGCAGCAGCAGCAACTGCGCCAACAACACGCAATGCATAGCAAAAATTGCAGTCCGATTTAATGAGCTCAAAAAATGCGCACAACAATGAAGGGCAGGCCAGGGCAGCCCGAGCCCAGGCCCAAGCCCAAGCCAGGCCAGGCCAGGGCCAAGAGCTATCAGGGCAAAAGCAACGACCAACCGGCCGACCAGAGAGGCAATTTCCAAATGGCTAACCAACCTTCTCTCCCTTCTCCCTTCTTATCCATTGGGGTTGGGGAGCTGCAGCAGCAGCAGCAGCATTCGTGTAATTAAATGCAATTTTATTGCCACGATCAGAAGGCATTCATAGGTGGGATGGAGGCAATAAAGCGAGAGAACAAAAGTGTTGAAAATGCGGCGCTGCAAACTTGATTTATGCTACAAAGGCTGAACACACACACACAGCCACCCACCCTGTCCCTGCCTCCCTCCCTGGCAGCGGTCAAATGCTAAGAGAACTTCCGTTACCAAGAAAAACAAAAGAACTGAGTAATTAATTTCAAAGTCAACAATTTATCAAGAGTTGGCTAACCAACTAGGGACATGGTCCCCACCCGAAGGTATGTAAATTATATGGCTTGTATTGTGAGTGTTGCAAAAGGCCAGAAAATGCAATCGCTCAGGTCTATTCTCAGGGTGAAATGACTACAAACTGATCGTACTTATAATTCGCATTGTTAGTTTATTTGAGCCATAACTTTTGAACAAATAGACCAATTCAGATCGATGGAGAGTTAAAAAACCGCTAGGAGAAACTGAAAAACATCAGAAGTATCTAAGCCAAGACCCAAATGATCCTACTTTGGCGCCAATTACAGAAGCTCTAGGCATTAAACAACATGGGTGATCGTCTCATTCTACTCAATCAACATAAAATGAAGTAGACTATAAGGAACAAAACACACTTCCTTAATGCAAAAAAAAGTTTATAATCAGTTTCCTCGAATCACCTTCACTGACCATCGTTTTTTTTTGCCTTGTTGAATTAACCCTTGAGGCTAACAATATCTGTGCTTACTTTTAATCTTTTCCGACAACGACTACTTATACACTTAATTAACAAAAAAGTTTACTTTTATGTTCAGTTTGCCAAGCACTTTTCGGTTTCATGGCTATGCTCCAAAAGTGCATTAAGACGTGCTCATCATCAGCAGCATCAGGAATCAGCCATCAGGCAGAGAGTCAAGAGGCTCGAGTTTCATTTTTGGATAAGTAAAAGTTAAATGCAATTTGAAAGAGATTACGATTACAATTATTTGATGGCACTTGGCACACTTGCCACAGAGACAGAGAGAGAGAAAAGTTTTTGGCGAGTCATAAATTTACGACAAGGCTGAACGGATAAGCACAGCAATCAAAGACCATTTGAGAGCATGAATCATAAAGTGAATCATTCAACAAATAAGCAACTGAGTGAATGAATGGATGAATAAATGAATAGATGGTCTGTGGGTCTGTGTCTCTGTCTCTGTCTGAATCTTGCTAAAGGCAAATGCATACAATAATATTGCAGTCGGACCGACCTCAAGTCATAAATTAAGACATTCAACAATAAATAAGCAAACAAATGAAACGGGAAGAGAAAACCGATGATGTTGCACGTGTTTGTGGTTGGGTCTCTGTTGGCTTCAAAGAGTTTGTCAAGCGGCAAAAGTCTGTGGCTAATTATGCGCACAGAGTCTCCCTCCCCCCCACCCCCATCCCGCATGACGCGTCTGATGCAATTGCCTTCTCCTCAAAGAGACGGAAAAGAAATGCCAAAAAGCCGAAATAAAATAAAAATGACATGTGAAAATATGCAAATTTTTAACCAAAGTGCAATACGATGGAGGGGGGGATGGATATGGTTCTGCTGGTTTCTGGTCCTTCTACTACTTTGACATTTGCTTCCATTTGCACGTATTATGTGCGTGTGTGTGTGTAATAATGGGCCAAAGACAAGAACCAGATCCCCAGACCAGACCCAATGTCGTCGTCGTCGTCATGATCATCATCATCACCATCATCATCGCCATCATCATTGCCGACATGCGCTTTAATTATGATGTCGAAATTCGCATTAATTGCCAACTCCCGACTCCTGCGACGACCCTCACATTTGACTGCACTTGAAAGGGAACAGGCATGGCAAAGAAGAATGAGGTTCCCTCTAGGCCCCCAAGACAAGTCACTTTGACAGCAGTTTATATTATTTTTGACAAGCGTTTAAATGCCTTGCAGACCGTCGACAGTTGTCAACTGTTATTGTAGTTGCCTGTAGTGACTTGATTTCAGATTCAGATTACGTCCCTGATAATGGTATGGTGGGTGAGCGGCCGGGAGGGGGTCTATGATCATGATGATGTCGCCATCTCTTCCTCTGATGTGACTTAATGCATTTGGACAGCACGCGATTTAAATTGCCACAGCAAGTCACTTAATTATTTGCAAATGTGAGAATATGCCACAGAAAAATGAAAATGGAAAAATGAAGTGAGAAGTCGGCACATAATCGCAACAAAGGCAACTCAAATGCGATGGAAAATTAAAAAGTGGAGTTCCAATTGCTGGAGCAAAAACAGAAGAATGTTGCATCCTTTAGGGGGAATTTTCAGATTTTTAAGGAGTATTTGGTATGAATTATATTCTTATTTAGTTCAAATAAATCTTTTGATTATGCAGGATCAATTTTCTATAGAGTGAAAGATATGTACTTTAGGCAAAATATTGGGGAAATGTCAATTAACTAATAAAGTTATTACTTTATAAAATATTTTGAAGAAGTTATGCTAAGAAGAAGTTATACTGAACTAAGACAGTTAAAGCTTTTGATAACGGAGGATCAGTTTTATATAGATGGAAAGATATGTACTTTAGGAAAATTATTGGAGAAAATGTCAACTAACTAATAAAATTAATATTTTATAAATTATTTTTGACGAGTAGTATTCTTTTTTTGTTCAATTAAAGCTTTTGATTATGCAGATTCAATTTTTTATAGAGGGAAAGATATGTACTTTAGGAAAATTATTGGGAAAAATGTCACTTAACTTATAAAGTTATTATTTTATAAATTATTTAAAAGGAGTTATATTATTTTTAAGGTGAATTAAATCTTTTGATTACGCAGGATCGATGTGTGAAAGTTACTTTACGAAAATTATTGTGGAAAACTTCGAAAATTATTATTTAATAAATTATTTTTAAAGAGTTTAATTCTTCTTTAGTTCAATTAAAGCTTCTCATTATGCAGGATGAATTTTCTATAGAGGAAAAGATATCTACTTTGGGCTAATTATTGGGGAAAATTTAAATAAACTTTTAAAATGTTCTTGAAGTAAAGTTTTGTTGAGAAAGTTTAGTTGATTTGCCTAGATTAATTAAAAAATTTGATTTGATGGAATATGCAGCATCTGTTAGGACATCTCCAACCCTTCAAAGGATAATTAAGTGGCTCCAAATGGATTGCCAATCATGTCCTTGTCTCACTCACTCTCTTTCATTCTATTGGTCGCAAGTCAGGGACAGCTGCTGGTCAGTAAACTGCTTTGATTTATGTTTAAGCTTTTATTAAAATTTCGCCATCCCCCCACCAGCCACTCCTTTCTTCTAATAACTAAACTGATTAACAGTAAGAGGAAGCGAGACGTGCGTGATGCCAAAAACACAAAGGAAGCAACAGTCGATGAGGAATGGTGGAGATGATGGGGGGTGTGGGGAAATGGGAATGGAATTTTGGCGCTTTCCTTTAATTAAAATAGACAAATGGCGCACGATTGGGCACTCGATGATATGATGGCACATCTGGCGCTTCGTCTCTCTTCCTAATTTATGAAAAATTCACAAAACGAACTTATCAATCATAATGCTTCAGCTTTGGCCAAAATGGAGGAAGAAGACAGAATGTTGTGGCGCTACTACATTGTTGGACCTGAACGATTCACCATTTCGCTTTTGGCAGTCTGGGCACGTGCCGGCCCGCCGCTGAAGACCAGGACAGTTGCCACTTCACTCCACAAGCAAAAATTCAATAATACAAAAAAAAATGAAAAGAAAAAAATCGAAGAAGGAAAACCTTTTCGACCGACCAATTCTGCAGTTTGCAATTCTCAACGTAATTGTGAGAGCCTTGTTCTCCCTCCCCCCTACCCTCACACCGCTTCTTTTTGAGTGAAAAGGAAGTGCATTGCCGAAAAGAGAGGGTGAGGAGGGAAGGGCGACACCAGGCCCTGATGAAGATAATGCAACGGATGCTTTACTTTTAGCCAATTTGGTTGGCACTCGCTCAGCTCGATGACACGATGGACGTGACCCGTTTGTCAAGAAAAAAGAACCTACCGGAAACCTTTTGATCAGCTTTAAGTTCTTCAAAACTAACTTCCTCCTTCTACAATATATTTATTGTTTTTCTTGAAAATGTTTAAAAGCCAATTTACAGATTTGGCTTCAGCAGCAGCAACAGCAGCAGCATAATTAGTCACAATCACTAATTTTGTAGCCAGGAAAAGCGGCGGCGCGCGGCGGCACACACAAATTGAATTTCCATTGAAAAAGTGAAAAAGATGAAAAATCAAAGCAACAGACACGCGACCACAAAAGCAAAAAAGAGAGAGAGAGGAAAAAAATTTGTTTTCCTTTACTTGCGCTGACGACAATTCCAAGAAATTTTAATTATTCAACATTTTTAACGCCAGGCAAATGAGTAAAACTGAGTTCCCATTCCCCTAGAACCGAAACTCAAACCAAACTAATTAAAGCAGCATCCCACCTACAAAGGGGAGGGATGGGAGGAGGGAGGGAGGTGCTACCACTGCTCCTGGTTTTGCTCCTTACCCGCGATAGCTATTCGAAAAATCATACAAAGTTATATAGTCATCAACTGCACATCAATCATAGGCCGACCGACCGGCCGGCCAGAACACAAGTTGGGGCAGACACAACGCTTTGTCTAGTGGTTTAGGGTCGTAGCGAAAAAGAACCGCAAGAAAAGCGTGAAAAATTGTCGAGCATGACGCAGTCTTGGGATCCCATACAGCCCCACAGAGTCGACTAGCAAATGCATTTTGCTAGACATTGGGCTAAATTTGGAGCCCGCATTTCGCTTACGCCATGTGTATAGGCATTTTGCTGATAATTAGCACAAGCGAAAGAGAAAGATAGAGAAAGGAGAGAGAGAGAGAGAGAATGCAACGAGAGACTGTGTTCCGACGCCCTAATTGATAAACATTGTGTGGATATGGAGAAGGCAGAAAACTTGGTATGTTTGCCTAGGGCCCTTCGCCACTGCACAGCCCTCCCTCTCTCCCTCCACCTCTACTCCTCCTGGCCACGATGATGCCATTGCTCGCTCTAGCATAAAAATTATCTTAATGGACAATTTAAGAATCACTCATTGTGAATTATGCGGTGCATTTAGTTGCCGAGTATGAGAATTGTCTGGCACTTGAATTGGTTGAAATGGTTATAAAGGAGGGCATCGGGAAATATATCTATTTTGCGGTACAAAGATACATATATATTTATATAATTTGTATATATATCTTTAAGTAATCAAGCAAACGTATTTTTGTAGATTTTAGTGGGTAGATTGGAACAGAACTCATTGGAAGAAATACATCCAAGTTAATTCTTATTTGAGCAAATACTTTTAGGTAGTTTTAGAACAATTTGTGGCAGTATTCAGACAAAAAATATGTCTTATCAAATTATCCACAAACCAATTCGATTCGTTTCGATTTACTAACAGGATAGTAAATAAAATATTACCAAAAGAATAGAAAATAAAATATGTAAGTGCTGAAGATCTAAAATGAAATAAATATATATTTTTTTAAAGTGTTGGAAAGTTTTTCTCAATTTTTTACCGATCCGATTTTCCTACAATTTCTACTGAGAACTCTCTTTTTCACTAAGCTCTCACTTGGCGAATTTTCAGCTGATTCTGAAATCTAAATTATAGAATTTCCTAATTTTTAAAAGTTACCTAAAACTGCTTGTTAATTTTTTTTAAATAATCATAAGATTTCGACAGCCAGAATTTATGTAAAACTTGTGCCGAAAATAGTTTAAGTTTTTTAGAGCACAATGCTATTTAAATTGCCATTTCAATTTTAATTAATTTTACAATTTTTCAAAGGTGGGCAAATGCTTTTAATCAAATCAAATGATCTCAAGGGTTCCATATTTTCTGCTTTTTTATTTCCCAACAATTTTTTGGTGAAGAAAAATTAGAAAAAAAACCATCAGAAAATTCAGATTACGACAGCATGGAAAACGTTTTCGAACAAAAAATAAAAATCTATATGAAAGTATATTTCTGTTAGCCACTTGTGCCATCAGTGAAACAAAGGGGAGCCGAATGGGGAGCCATGTGTGCGATTGTTGTCTCATCACTCAATGCTACAGATGCTAAAAACAATCAACAGGCACATTATTTTCTCATTTACCCTCAAAAATGCATGCAAAATTATTATGGGGCATGGATCTGTCTATGTCTACGTCTGGCTCTCTGTCTGTCCGTCAGTCTGCCTGGCTGCCTACTTGTCTGTTTTCATAGGCCAAGCGTTTCATTCTAATGATTTTAATGAAAATTTTCTACTTAATTCCCAGGCCAAGTGAATTTATTGTTTTGTTAAAGAAAATGGAAAATGCAACAAAATGAAACGGATTTTCGTGGTCCTCTCTCTCTTCACAGTAACGCGCTGTGTGGGCACTCAAAAATAAAATGCCAGCCAAGACGAAGCCAGAAGAGGCAAGTGAAGTGAAGTGAAGTGAGGTTGCTGCTGCATTGGCTATGCCGCTGAGTTGGGGCTTTGGCTTCCACCAAGAGTCAAGCTGCTTATGCGCAGATTTTGCGAGACGAACGAACAGATAGGGATGGGGATGGGTAGGTGGGTAGGTGGGTAGGTGGGAAGGGAGGACAGATTAATCAAGCGCATGATGCAAGCATTCAACTTGCTGCTGCTGCTGCTGCTCAGTGACTTTACCTAGGTGCCACCAACTCTGGTGCTGGCTGACTTCTGTCTGCTGCCACTTTGCCAGCTGATTAATGTCTTACATGCGACGTTTTAATACCAATTTTTTATGCATATTCAAAAGTGCAAAAGAAGAAATATAAATAAAAACCAAACGACTAACCAAATGCTCAAAACAGAAAAAGGAAAAGTAACTAAGAGAAGTTGTTCATGACATTTCCTGTGCGTGTGCAGATAGGGAGCTGCTGCCTCTGCCTCTGCTCTGCTCTGCTCTCAACCTGATGTTGCCATATTCGTTCAGATTGAAAGGTGTTAATGCCAAAAACTTGCACAAGATTTGTTCACCACTAATTTCAGCATATTTATAAAGACAAAGTTGACAACGAAATGACATTGAAGCGGAATGAGGCACAGAGAATCCCCAAGATGCAAAGCCCCATCGATGCTCGATGAGCAGTTGCAGATAAGTTTTTAGCTGGCAGTTTGGTTAGGCAGCTCAAGTCATTGGAAAATTGTAATTAAAATGAAATTAGTTAGCTGAAGTATATAGACAGGCAGTTAGATGGTTTTCTAGTTATGTACCTAGTCGGTACTTCCTGTTCTAATTACAGAGAAATTACTTCATAAGTAATGCTGAAACTAAGTCGTCAGGCCGACTTGGATATACCATGCACTAAGTAAAACCAAATGCATAACACATGCAATATTATAAATGTTTATATAAATTTATATATATTTCTATAAATTTCAATAGATTTCTATATATTCCCAAAGATTTATATAGATTTCTATATATTCCCATTGATTTCGAGACATTTTGTATATATTCCCATAGATTGCTCCTTACGTATTCCCCATTGATTTCTATAAATTTCTAAATATTGCCATAGAATTTTTATACATTCCCATTCATTTCTATATATTCCCATTGATTTTTTTATATTTCTATTGGTTTCTATATATTTCTATAGATTTATGTATATTTCTATAGATTTATATATATTCCTATGGATATATATTCCTATTGATTTCTATTTATTCCTACAAACTTCTAAATATTCCTAAAGATATCAATATATTCCAATAGATTTCTATATATTCTAGTAGATTTCCATACATCCCCATAGATTTCTATGTATCCCTATGGATTTCAATATATCCGTATAGATTTCTATATATTCCCATAGATTTCAATATATCCCGACAGATTTCTATATATTTCCATAGATTTCTATATATTACTATTTATTTCTATATATTCCTATTGATTTTTATATATTTAAATTGATTTCAGCTTACCTGTATATCCAGAAGTGAATTACCAGTCGAAGTCCAGAGGTCCGATCACGCCGCCGCCCGCGCACCAACTGACCCAAAGGCCCCACATAGCTCGTTTTATATACCCTGGAGACATGGAAATTTGGCGCGATATCATATAACCCTATTAATTTTAACCCCTATTTCAGTTAACCCCTATTTACGTTAACCCCTATTTACATTAACCCCTATTTAAGTTAACCCCTATTATTTTTTGAAATTTGAAATTTTCGTTAAAATTTCCGTTAAAATTTGAAATTTTTTTATTCAAAAATCCGTTAAAATTTAAATTTTTTTCAAATTTAAAATTTCCGTTAAAATTTCAAATATTTTTATAACCAAAAATCCGTTAAAATTTAAAATTTTTCAAAATTTCCAATTTAAACTGATATGTTAGCTTTAACATTCCTTTAAAAAAATCCTAGAATTAACGGAAAAGTGAACCGATATATAGAAATACATATAAATCTATGGGAATATATAGAAATCAATGGAAATATATAGAAATCAATGGGAATATATAGAAATCTATGGGAATATATAGAAATTAATGGAAATCTATTAAGATATATAGAAATCTATTAGGATATATAGAAATCTATGCAAATATATAGAAACCAATAGGAATATATAGAAATCTATTGGGATATAAATAAATCTTAGGAAATATATAGAAATCTATGCGAATCTGTGAAAATATAAATAAATGAACATACATATATGTATGGCCTGTTCGTTGTCAAACGGAACAGGGATGTATCTGAAATTCCCGAGGAGCGGTTTTTGTGAAATTTGGTGGATTTGGTAGGTTAAGTATTACGGAATGGTAAATCTCATATGTAGATTTTAGCTAGCTTTTATAGCTCATGGCAACATATATGAATTTCTCTTGTTGTGCTGATCAAAAATTAAAACCCTTTATAGGATTGGAAATGCTTCCCGCTGCCTGTTGCATACATTTTGGCGACTTTAATATACCATTTCATCCCATAGATGCATGGTATAACCTAGCAATGGTCATTAGGGATCACTTATTTTTGTTTATTTCGTTTTCTTCTGTCTCTGTCATTTGGAAGTGTGTTATATCATTCTGTTAAATTACCCAATTTCTATTTCTAACCATTTCCCTTTTTCAGTAGGTGTCATTCATTGCACCTCGTTTGATGACTGGCCAAAATGATTAAAGCCGGCACAAAAATAAGAGCAAGACAAAAACCCAAAAGATAAAGAACTCATAAATGGATCTCAGGTCTCTCTCTCTCTGTATTGAGGATTATGCGTTTTGTTCGTGTTTATATCACTTCCGATTTGAGATGCATGAAAACGAAGCAACTCTAATTGGCTTGAAGAGGTTCACAAAAGGGTTCTTCGGCTTGTTTCTTTCTTCCTTTACCTTTACCTTTTCAAGGTGCCAGTACTTAAAAGAATCATATAAAACTTAATGATCTGTAGAGATTATTAAAGGAATTGAATAATGATTTATAATAAATTTTAGCTCTTGAAAATTTGTAGCCTGGATCCAGTTACTCAATAAATCACAAGTGAATTATAGGGGAAGAATAAGTAAAAGAATCTTTAAGTTTCAGGTAAAATTCAATTTAAACCTTTGTCTAATGAAGAAATTTTACACTTAACTATGTTCAAAATATTATGTGAGTAAAGCTCGGGATCCAAACGAACCAAAACGGCTTCAATTTCAGTTTGCAAGAATCCATTTTGATGGGTTTACTTTATCTATATCGATAACTTTATGTGGATTTAACTATCTCACATTGAAAGCCAATACTTTGTTTTCCAATTAAGGCTAAGTTAGAAGTCAAATCACCTTGCTTATATGCTACTGAATCGAAGGAATATCAATTACTGAGGCATTGATTCTCATTAATCTTTTGGTTTTTATTTTTTGCTCAAAGATTTCTCTCTCTTTCTCTAAACTCACGTAAATGAAACCTTCAAATTGTTTTCTTCAACAAATTGAATTCGCTGCAAATAATCAAATCAATCAAAATTTTCGTTTTCAATCTTATATCTTATTAATATGCCGAGTTGATGATTTCCACAGCTCTTGCATGACACCTCATAATCATAAGGGATGCCTTTTGCTTGTTAGTACTCAATTTTTGTTCTGCTTGTTAGTAAATACAATTAAAATCTAATTAAATTCTACCGGCATTTGATTAAATTTTTCGACCCCCGTTCACACACACACACACACACACACAGTGAAAGAGAGAGAGAGACACATAAGCATCATGTTAAACAGGCACTCATAATACCTCGACATACATACAATTATCATCATCAGCCTGCCTGCATATCATTGACGAGGAGCACTCAATGTCAACTGCAAAACAAGCAACGACAACAAGGGCAAACACACACTCGCACACACACACACACGCCCACCACCCACTCACGCCTCTTCTCCTCCTTTACAGAAAACAGAAAAGATAGACAAATCACAAAAGTACGAATGAAAGAGAAAGAACCCAAGCAAAAGGGGAAGGGGGGAGGAAGAAAAACTTTATAAACTCAATTTCAATTTTCCACGCCCACAGCATTTTCTCATATTTAAGACGAAAAAAAAAAACAGAGGGCCACTTGAAATTGTGACTCAACGAAGTTGCAATACCCTTAAGCTGTGCCTCTATGAAATTTCACAACCTATCCTTAGATATTTGTGATGCCAACTTTGGACTTTGCCTGATGAAACTTGCAATACCCTTAGAGAGGGTATAAATAATATTTGTTTATATGTGTGGAATAAATTTTTGGGCCTTCAACCGAAGCTGCTGCCTCTGCCTCTGTCTCTGCCTTGGCTGAGGGTGTTTACATTATTATTATTATATCTGGAGAAGGTGTCAGGCACAGACCATGCTCACACTCTGACTATGCTGCTCCCGTGTATGCTCTGCTGCTGCTGCTCTGGCATACTCGTCGCCTGCTGTCACACAAAAAAAAAATAAAACTTTTGAAACTGGCACTGGGATCAGATCAGCAGGCAATGGAAATTGAAAATGTATGGCAATTCGGGAGGTTGAGGAGTAGGACACATGAGATATTTATAAGTTGTTGAATTTTCATTTCATTTTCATTTCAGTTCAAGTAAAATTTTCATTGTCTGAAGGAGCGACAATTTGCACGTGAATGGCTGAGAAATTATTTTCTATTAAATTCACAAATTTCATTCACAACAAAATTCGTATTCACTTTAGAGGTAAATAAATCATTTGCATGGTTTATTTATTTTTAATGACATATCGTATATGTACTCGTATTTTGTTTTTATTTTTCTGAAATCTGTCAACAGATTTTGTAATTTATTATCTGCTAGTGAAGGGAAAATATATGCGTTGTTCGAGTCACGCCCACTTTTTGCTGGATCAGAGGCTGCTTTCTCAGCAGCGAGATCACTTGTAAAAATGGGCGTATTTCACAGGGTGCTCCCACATGACATGTGTGTGTGGTGTGTGTGTGTGTGTGTGTGTGGAGAAGAGTTGTATATCGGAGGAACATGGCGACGAATGGAACATGCAACGGATGAGCACATTTTGGCTACCGCATTGGTCGTATACATACACAACACAAAATAGGCGTGGTAATGAGGCAACACAACCATGACGATGGAAAGATCATGTCTCTGACGATGGGAAGTCGTTGACATTCTCGCTGATCACAGAATTCCTGTCTATTCCCATGCCCAGCAACGTGTCGATGTCAGTCTTCATTTTGTGTGCTCTCTGCTTTTCCTTTGAAGTGAAAACTTTTGGCATTTTATTGAAGTTCAGTTGACTATTTATAGGCTATGAGGTTTTTGATGAATTGATGGCTCCCCAGTGGGATCTCTGAAAGCGTTTTCTTGATGCTCGTTTTAGTTTTGATAGTTTTTTGAAGGCACCACACAGAATAAGAAAAGTCTTTTGCATTGATTTTCGTTCTCAGCTCTCTCGCCAAACATTGTCTGAAATTTTTGAAATACTTTCAAGGATGCAAATGCCACTGCCGCGCCTCAGACTCATCCACAGTCATCTGCAGTGGCAGTCTGGCTGTGTGTGTGGAAAAAGTGTCGTCAAGTTAATTAAGTGATTTATGCTCTTCGAGGTCGCGCGTCTACTTAATTATCAAATAGTGTGGCATTTGGGGAATGTTTTCGTGGAGATTCTCTTTTCGTATTTTTCTTTTTTTTTTTTTTTTTTGGTTTTTCGGTTCAGCTATAAAATTGGTTTATAGCTTATGCTTGGTTTAGTTTCAAGTGGAGCAAAAGGCATAAATGTGGTTAAACGGCAAGATAATGAATGAGTCATGGCATCATCGAGGAGGTAAATAATCGAATTCTTAAATCGAATACTTTCCTTTCGCAATTCGCATACTTAAAGTCTCTTTAATCATTGCTTCTCTTCAAGGATATGTGTTGTCCTGATTCGCTGCCCTCATCGGTGGCCATTTTGGTCCGTTAACATTATCCTGCTGATTATAACGTATGAAAAATGGCCAAAAGAGCAGAATCCTTGCCGGACTTTATACATATGCCATGGCGATGGCCTCTTCAATGCAATATTTGCATGCATTTATCGATATGCACTTATGATACCCTACAACAAATGGGTAATAACAAAAGTTCTGTGAGGAATTTCACATCACGAAAAGTATTTACAATTTTTTATATGAAAAGTTTAAGTTTAGTTGAGATGGAAAATATTTTCCTATGCATATGATTTCCCATTAGGTTTTGTTAATGAAATAATTGTAAATATAGATAAAGAAAATATTGAAATGGGCTTGAAAGTGCCTAAGAAATAGGAGAGATCCTGATTTCCATCAGTCTGATCTTAATTAGCCTTAGATTAAATGTTCGTTGAATACAAATTCTGAATTTCACTTTTGCTTTTTGTCAGCGTATCTAAAAGTCGTTTCATTGTTGTTATTATGCTCCTTTTTTCGTTAATAAATTTGGGATTTATGCAAAGTTAAGCATTTCGCTTTGTCCTGGGGTATGGGCGAAAATGCATCCTCCCTACTCGAGGTGTCCTGACCCCTTGGCCAATGCAACGGGCAGGCAGGCAAGCAGCATTCAATTAACAACGCACATAAATTTACTTTGGCTGTAATAATGCAGCTGGGATCCTCTACAGGTCGTCCCCCTCTGCCACCCATTTCCTTTCTGCCAAACTCCTCTCTCCCCTCCTTCTCCAGAATGCATTCAAGTTGGCGTTTATATCCTGTTTATTTAAAGCTGCGCATTTATGTATATTTTTGTATTTTTGCCATTTTTATTTTTGGGGTCTTGGGCAGCTTAAGTTGCGGCCTCGTAATTTATGGCCCTCCGGGTTTGGGGGCTCCGAGGGGGTTGGAGACCTACGAAAATGGCGTTCTAATTACTTTAAGCTGCAGACGGGCTATTATAATGGCCATGCCCTGAACCCCAAAAGGACAACATGGGCGCACATATCCTTGTCGGTGTTTGTGTCTGCCTCCTGAGTATCTTCCTTGCCCCCGAAACCGTTTATTAGCTGACCACACATGCCACAAGACTCAAAATCGCTGCTTCAAACTAATTGCAATATGACATTGCATCCTGAGTGGGTAGGTGGGTGGGTGTTTGGTTGATCCTTTGCCAAGGACTCTTGTCAGGTCTGTCATGTTTGACTTGCTCCACTCCTCCCCCCACTCCACGCCCACTGCAGGACACTGCAATGAGAAGCTAGTGATGTGGCTGCAGCTGCCTTTGACAAGCTGACAACATGCAACATTTTGTGAGTTTTTGAGGAGGGGGATGGAAGGGGGCTCCCTTACTTTGACCGCATCCTGGATGCATGTTTGTGCATGCCTCACTGACAAGGACATGCCAAATTAAAATGCAATAAAAGCGTTAATGAATTTGTGCACTTTTGGGCAACAGAGTAGAACGTAGAAGCAGTCGCTTAATGAAGTACTCAATTCCAATTTTATTTTGGACTACTCAACCCCCCCCGTTCCCCCCTCCCCACACGCCTTGTCCACCTTAAGCGGGGTTAAAATGTTTGCCCTCGGTTGCCCATCCGCTGTGTTAACATGGCTAAGAAATGTGTTGTCGTCATTTTTGACATCGTTGACTAATTCCCAAACAGCTGTCAACATTCCTCTCGCTTAACCCTTTTACGCCTGTCCATCAAACTGGTTCCACTCGCTGGCCAAAAGGTCAACCCGCAGGCTGAAGAGGAGAGGAGTCAGAGGAGCCTTAACCAGGAAGGCTTCAGCACAAAGGACTAATTTAGTCGTGGATATTTTTAAAAGCAAATGAGCGCACATTTATAATGACAACAAGGACAATTCCCAAAAACAGGAGGGAGAGAGGAGAGGAGGCTTCAGTTTGCTTGGTTGAGTTGGCCCAACTCATTGCCAGTTTATGTGACAGCGTCAGCGGAAAGACAAAGAGTTTTTTGGCCCTTATTTAATCTGCAGGAATTCGTGAATCAGCTGCATACCATAGTCAATGATCTGTGAAGATTGCATCGCTATATCTTATGATCTATTTTATATTAAAAATATTCAAATTTTGTTTTGAAAATGTCAAGTTGAACAGATGATTCTTGTGAATAATTTAAATTTACTTAATTAGTCATAGATATTATTAATATTATTTTTGCTCCTGGTTTTCAAGTTATATATAATATTAAATATTCAAAATGAAAGCTAAATAAATACAATAAATGATAAAATATATACATAATTATTAATAGTTTAGTATCAGTTGAAATTATTATATTAAATAATTAATATGAAAGCTAAATAAATACAATAAATAATAAAATATTATTTCTGCTTCAAGTAATATATAATACTAAATAATTAATATGAAAGCTAAGTAAATACTATATATAATAAATAATAAAATATATAGATATTAATAATTTAGTATAGTTATTAAGAGTTTAGTATCAGTTGAAATTATTTCTGCTCCTTGTTTTCAACTAATATATAATACTATATAATTAATATGAAAGCTAAGTAAATACAATAAATAATAAAATATATAGATATTAATAATTAAATATCAGTTGAAATTATTTCTGCTAACTAAAATTAATTAATGTCATTCTGTTTCCGTTTTATCTCATATATGATATTCTTGTTTCTAATCGGTTTCATTTTAATAATAAAAATAATAAATTAATAAATAAAATAATAAAAATAGAATGTGAATTTGCCGAGTAATCAGTTTCAAATATAACTTTAAGCCACGAATAAATAAAAAGAGTTTGAACATATTATAATAGTATTGATTAATAAAGCTTCCTTTTGTTTGTTAATTTAGTGCCTTCATCGGCCCTCTTTCTCCTCTCCCCCAAACAATATTTCATTATAATACCCCAAACATTTATTTGCATTACCCATTCTTATTTCAAATATGTTTCATCAAAAAAAACGTGAAGATATACATATATTAATTATGCAAAACAAAAAAAAATGAGAAACCCTCTAAAATAAAATAAAGGGACAAATGACAAAAATGCCCTAAAAATACACAAAAAATATAACAAAACAAAAAAAAAAAGGGAATCTTGTCACAGTTGAATGAGTTTTTCGTTTTCGTTGGACAAATTGAAAAGGAAAAAAAAAGGTATGAAAGCTGCTGCCAAAGGATATTTTCGTTGTTTTCTCTTCTCGTTTTTGTTTTTTTGGCAACATGTAATCAGGTTTAAAAATGACCAGAAAAACGACAAAAAAGCGAGGAGGCAAAAGGGGTGGGGAAACAACAACAATGACAATCAGCAGAAGGAATAATGGAAATTAACGCTTGTAACGTTTTGTAATCAAATTTGCACAAGGACATTGGGTCCGCGGATATCTTAGTTAGACATTCATTATAATGTTTTATGGCGGCTAAAAACATAAAAGAGAAACACGTGGAAAATGCAGAAAGCAATTTAGACAAGGGGAAATACATTTTTAATACGTTTTCCATTTACCACTAAAATCTCATTATTTTCCTTATTTTCCATTTTGATGGGATTACCCAAAAACCTTCTTGGGAATAGAGAAAACCAACACAAACTCAAAACTTAATTTCTAATCTTCCCCCAAAAAAGGGGGCTTTAATGACAGACACTCATTTGTCATGGACACACATCGTAGATCTTCTCACACCTTGCTACCCACCCACCTATGGCAGCAACCTGTTCTAACCAACCCCAAGGACTCCAAAGAATTGTCAATTATATAACTTTTTGCATGGCAAATGAAAACATATGTTTAACAAGAACTGTGCGGGGGGTGGGGTCGGTTGTGTGAGGAATTGTGAAGCTTTTCATATCCTTTTCCGGCTATCAGCAACTGCCTCCGTTTACCCCAACTCCCTAGCTCGAAATCATCATCGCATCATGCCGTAACCCCAAGGGTTGGTAGTGGCGGTCGTTTAG
This sequence comes from Drosophila sp. 14030-0761.01, assembly GCA_018150735.1. Classification (NCBI taxonomy): domain Eukaryota; kingdom Metazoa; phylum Arthropoda; class Insecta; order Diptera; family Drosophilidae; genus Drosophila; species Drosophila sp. 14030-0761.01. Next base: position 333,485 of record JAECWO010000090.1, read on the forward strand.
ATTTGCCTTGCACGTTGAAAATTAAATGTTTCAAAATGAAATTCCTCAATTGCAGTCGCCACGCTCAGACACCAATAGGCCGGCATGCCGTGTGGGAGAAGGGAGGGGAAGGGCACACCATGGACGGGTCTGACGTGCAATAGACCCAAAAGCAATAAATCCTGAACAACGCAACGCAGGAGCCCAACAACCCTTGCAATTGCCACAACACCCACACCCCCACCAACCCCCCACCCACTGCCACAATCACCTCCAAGCCAGCCTAAAATGCTTGAAGCTTGCTTTTCAAATTGCAATTAAACGTTTTACAAAACCGCGCTGGCCAGTCCAGTCCGTAGTCCAGTCCGGAGTCCAGTTCGTTGCGAGTCCTGCTGTCTGCCAGATATCGTTTCCACCCACCCACACACACACACAATATATAAACGTTTCTCTATGCCTGGGTAGAGTTTCAGTGGCCTTGGATAGGCCAATGTTGTCTAAACACAAAACAAGAAGCGCAAACTCCACAATCCACAAAAGGGGGCTGGATAGTTATTATACCCTGTAGACAGGCAAAATATCATTCATGGAGAGGAAACTGGTAGCATAATTAAACCGACTTCTTTTAGTTATATTTATATTATTATTAAATCTACCTTCTTGGTGCTACTTCGAGCATCCCCCCACAATGAAAGCTGACTTCGTCGCACATCCTCGTGGTGGGCCATTGCGTTATTTCCGCTTCCGTTGACTTGCCGGAGCTCCGCTTAAGCAAAACCAAGACCCATTGGGGGTGACTACCACCACTACCACTATTTGGCTGGGATTGGGATTGGGTCGACTACTCCTCTAGCATTTGCAGACACTTTCATTACATTGACGCCGCGCTTAATTGCGTTTGTGTTTGTGTGTTCAAAATGTTCAATGCACAATTTTAACGCATTTTTGCACGTGCTACGATTGCCTCTTCCAACCATGGTTCAATTTACAATTTTTCATTTGCCGTATTTACCGGCCAAAAAAAGGGGGGACACGTGTTTAGCAATTCGTTGCGGTTTGTCAGCAGTTGCAACCCTCCTTTGAGCCTCCTTTCCCACCCTTTCTGCTGCCTCTTTTTGCTCAAGCGCAAATAATTAAAAACTTTTCTTCAATGCATTTCTTTTTTTCATAAATTCACTCAAAATGCAATTAAATCTTTGGTCAACTTGTTGGTCCAATGCAACAGCTGAACCAAGGGAACTAACAAACGAAATGAAACCAAATTAAAATTCCAATGCAACACACAAAATTTCCAGACTGCAATTTTTACTTAGAAATGGGGGAAATGTGGTGGGGGGAGGGGGAAGAGGCACCTAAACGGATACTATGACTGGCGAATGATAATGAATGCCAGCGAAATGCTCGTTGATTAGTTAGCTAGTTTGCCAATGGGGAAGAAGGAATGCGATTGGGAGCAAAGGAAGAGGGAAAAAGAAGACCAGCTGACGCCAAAACATGATGACAAAGTGCGAGTCAAGTTTCGTAGAGCACGTCCTGTACACCTATTTAGAGAGTGCACTGAGCGAAATAGTTTAAGTAAGGACGAATCGGGGAAATATGTTAAAAATAAGAGCGAAATAGAAATAACTTTAATGAGAAAATTTAACAATTAGTTGAAGAAGCTTTTGGAATAGAATTAGTTGTTAAAAAAAAGAATTTGTCTAAGCTAATTTGTTTGTTTGGTTTAAAAAATTGATAATATGAATAATAAAAGATCATAAAAGATTGCTTACCAACTGAATTTCCCTTAAATGGTTTCATTTAAACGTTTCTTAGTTTAAGTTCTCAGTGTTAAAAATAAGAGCGAAATAGAAATAACTTTAACGAGTAATTATAAGAAAATTAAACAGTTTCTTGAAGAAGCTTTTAGATTAAATTTAATTGTTAAAAAAGTCTAAGCTAATTTGGTTAATTTTTAAATAAATGCTGATATTTACCAACTGAATTTCCCTTAAATGGTTTCATTTAAACGTTTCTTAGTTTAAGTTCTCAGTGTTTAAAATAAGAGCGAAATAGAAAATACTTTAACGAGTAATTATAAGAAAATTTAACAATTGCTGGAAGAAGCTTTTAGATTAGATTTAATTGTTAAAAAAAAGAATTTGTCTAAGCTAATTTGGATGTTGTAAAAAATTGCTAATTGGAATAATAAAAGGTTACAATGCTTACCAACTGAATTTTCCTTAAATGGTTTTATTTAAACGTTTCTCATATTTATTTTAGTGTATTTCAGCACAATCATTTCGCATGTAAACTGTGCGGACTTTGTTGCCTGATAAAATTAAAAACCATTTTAGAGCCACAACAAAAGGACAGCGTCAAGCCAGGCAAAGGATAACTACAGGATGGCTAGGTGAGGCCTTCAACTTTTAAGCGTTATTTGTTGTGTGTGTGTGTAATCCACCTCCTCGTTCTCCTCCTCCTCCTGAAATGAAAATCCAACTATATAGTTAGCAAGCAGCTGGCACATGGCAGTGGTTTGTTGTATGGGTTTTTCTTTTTGTTTTTGTTTTTAGAAGGATATACGGAAAAACATTTGGCGTTGGGTCATAAAAATTTCATTGGCCATTTTCTGGTTTGAGCTTAGGGTAACAGTTGGTTAATGACAGTTAAAAGCCATTTGGCTAAAAGTTTTTGCATATTAAAAGCATATTTTTGTTCAAGGACTTGAATCAAATTAGTGTTCCTCAAAGACAAACACACAGAGAGAGAGTGAGAGAGAGAGAGGGGGAGGAGGGAGGGGGGACAAATCAATCATTGCCAATTAGACTAAGGCGATTTTTATGAGTCAAATTGGAATGGGTCAAAGGACGACGACGACGACGACGACGACGCATAAGTAGTTCTAAGTGACGACATGCTGATGTCCTGCTGCAAAAGCCAAAATCCCAAAAGCATTCCATTAAATCTAATCGCATTAAATGAGCAGCAACAGCAGCAGGACTCCCGATTCTCGACTTCAGAGCTGCCTAGAAAAAAAAAAATAATAAAAGGGAGAAGCACCAACACGAAAAAAAAAAAACACAGTGGAATAAAGCAGCAACAATCCGCTGACAGTTAACGCAAATTTATCGATTGGCGATTAAAAAGGGACACAACCCAACCAGGAAAATGTTGCTAGGCAGCAAGGACGACGACTACGTCGAGGACAATGATGAGGATGATAATGCTACCAGGGTGAGTCCCCTGACAGTCTCTGACTAAAAACGAAAATCACAGGAAATTAATTACAATTACGCTCTCTCTCTCTCTGTCTCTCTCTCTTCGAAACGATAAACGAGCATTAGCTGCTCTCCCTCCGTTGAGATCCTTTCTGCGACCCCTAGCAGGACATCGTCCTGCCATATGCCATATGCTGGCTTAATGCCTCAACGCTTTATGGCCCGCCGCTCCTCTCTCTCTATTTATCGATATTTGTGTATTTTAAGCATTTTAAGTGCCAGCAATTGGGTTTCGCTTATCAAAAACGAGCGAAAAGAAAAAACGTGCCACACAATGTGGCAATGTGAATGATTTTGTGGGTTCTTGGCATATGGATCTTTTAGTTCGCAGTTGAGAGGGTGTCGTTTCGCTTATCATTCTCAAATGCAATTGTGCGGAAAATTGCAATGAATAGAATTTTCACCATTGTCTGCAACTATTAATTGTTGAAGGAAACCTCGAAGAGCCATTCAAGTGGGAGGATTATTGTGGTAGCAGTTATCAATCAATTTGCAAGATGGTTGTCATTAATGCAAATAATGAGTTAAACGAAATATGATCTAAAATGTTTAACTACACTTAACTTAGAGGTGGATTTACGAGGGGGGTGGTAGAGGTAGTAAGTCTAACCAAAATGAAGGATTTCTACTTCTAAATTTACGTCTATATTCACCACTGAATCATTTTCATTGCAAGTAATTTTTCTATTGACTATGAAGTTCTTTTTCCCATTATTTAATCCTTACAGAACTTCTTTGAAAGTCTAAAAAACATAACCAATTCGTGATTTATTCACTTTTTCTTATATTTTCGACTATGCAGCGCTTTTTCCTATTATTTAATCCTTATAGAACTTCTTCGAAAGTCTGAAAAATAAAACCAAGTCGTAATTTCTTCACTTTTTCCCATATTTTCGACTAGGTCCCCACCTTTTTCTTGTTATCTAATCCTTTTAAATTTTTTAAAAAGTCTGAAACATTGAATCAAATCGTCATTTCTTCACTTTTTCCTATATTTTCGACTAAGAGGCACTTTTTCCTATTATCTATTCTTTTATAGAACTTCTTGGAAAGTCTGAAAAATAGAATCAAATCTTAATTTGTATACTTTTTCCTATATTTTCTATAACCTTCTTCATTTAATGCAAAACTAGACAACTTGCCAACTTGCTTAACTTTAAAGCTGCATTTCCAAGCACATGTACATATATATGAGGCTTCATTATCCATTTATGGGATTAATTTTGGCTTACATAATCATAAAATTTGCATTATGAAAACTAGCTTTTAACATAGTCTGGCACAAGTAACTGATTAAAAATCCAAAAAGCCTTATTCCCCTATTTTCCTCTTCATTACCATTTGTTGATCCAACAACTAAAATACCATTAAGACAAACACCCAAAAACACTATGCCAAAACACAAATGGCCAGCAAATTCAAGTACTTAAGGCTAACAAATACACACACACACACACCCATACACACACATACACAGAGTCAAGTTGTTTAGCAGGATTGAGTAGAGTTAATTTGCGTTAAAGCCAGAAGGAACAGTTCACTATGCATATATATATATATATATCTGTTTATATATATAGCTATAATATAACCCAGCACTACAGAGCAGTCTAATCGACTCAATGACTCATAAAAATGCCAAAAATGTGCGCCCAGCTGTATGTGTGTGTGTGTGTGTGTGTGTGTGTGGGCGGGTGAACGGTCCTTCAATAGTCAAAATCCTTGAGCAGCGTTTGTTTATGCATATTTTTCCTTTTGGCCAACAAGAAAAGTTGGCCAAAAGCATCGGAAATTTTGCGGTTTATCATAAAAAACATAAAATTTGCATAATAATATTTTGAAATGTGCCTTATGCCCGGGACCAGGTTCACGTTCAGGTCCAAGTCCGGGCTCGGGCTCAGGCTCAGTCTCAGCTGGACGCAAGAATCCTTTATGTTTGATGAAGTGAAAGTTTGGTGAATTATTGAAGTGTACATACGTCCCCCGCTCTGGCCCCCCTCTATCTGATGTTGCCCCCCCTTCATAATGGACTAAAAATGTAAACTATTTGCCATAAAAGGATTGTCAACTGGGAGTTTGAAAATGCCGCCAGCTGCTGATCAAGTGGCAGGATAAAGTGCAAACATTTGGCGACTGTGATTTTGTGAGCGGGTGGAAAAGGATTAACTTTTCGCCAGGACTATTGCCACACACACAGCGACACACGAACACGGATACGGACACGCGACTAGCGGCACGCATGCGAGACGCAAAACAAATAAAAAAACCATTCACCAAGGAACCAGTCACCAGGCGAAGGATTGCCAATGCTTTAAGTAAATAAAAATAAAAAAAGGGAAACGTTGTGTACGCATTATCCTTCGTGGCAGCAGGTTCTGCCATCTTCTGTTTCGGTTTTCATTCTGTGCTGCTCGTGCGTGTAAAATCACTTGAAGCATCGTCAATCAAAGTGAAAAAAAGCATTTTCACTGTCAGCCACTTGAAGTTATATCCTTTGCATCCTGATGATGCTCTTCTCGTCTCCGTCCTCGTTGTTTTCGTTGTTGTTGTTAACAAACAAACTCATCTCAACTCATCAGACATGCAACGGATTCTTAATTCCTTCATCCTTCTGCCATCGTCTTCGACGAGCGAGACAAGAAACCAGCACAGCAAAATGCACATTTTGTTTATTTTAATTAGCAAGACAAGAAGAAAACCAAAGGGAAAAGGAATCCAAAAGATAAAAATAAGCATAAAGAAGAAATCCAATTGAGATTGATGATGATAGAAAGAAGTTTCTTTCGTATTAAATATGCAAATGTGCAAAGAAGAGATATCAAAGTGATATAAATAGCCAAAATGCATACCAAGAAATGATATCAAAAATTTTACAAATCAATAGAAAAACATTTTCTCACTGAAACTTACAATTATCTCCTTTTTGAACCAACTCGACTTTAGAAAATAGAAAAGATCTAAAATCTAGAGTCCCAAAATTAACAAAATTCTTCAGATCAAACGAGGAAAACTCCCGTCTATTGATTCCAATAACAAACTTTTATTACACTCATATTCTAAAGTCCAAAGCATTATTCCTTTATATTCATTCATTCATTTTTATATCCCTTTCCAACTCTCAAAGTCCCAAGTCCTACAAATCATAGACCTTTTTATAATGCAATTATATTTTCGTATTAACAAATATAATAACCGAAATCATAAACAGCGAGGCAAATCCAAAGCAATCTGCCTTGATATATGATATATGGTCTACGTTTTGCTTTTACATTTCCATTCCTTTTGCAGCTCCATTCGCCTAAGACAACGAGGATTTTTGCATTTTATTTGCCCCGCCACACGTCCCTCTCCCCACCCATTCTGCCCCATCCCTGCTCTCTGCCCTTTTCCCTTACAATCCATGCAAATGCCAAATAATCATGGGCCAGAAATAAATTCTCAGTTGGGGAAGCAAAAAAAGAAAAGATGGTAAAAAGTAAAATAAATACAAAAAATAAGGCAAAGTAATATAAAGAGAAATAAAATTCGCCCACACAATTTCCTTTTGCATCGGGTTTGGTTCTTTTTTTTTTTTGGACTTCTGAAAAAAAAATTTATTTAAATTTTGATTTAAGGACATCATCAAAAAATTTTTACGTTACATAAATTTTTGTTTCTCCCACACTAACTTTTCATCTTTTCTGTTTTTTTTCTTTGGTTTTTTTGGTTTTTGCTTGTTTCCTGTAAAATGGACCACAAAATTTGTACAACAAGTTGTTCTTCATGTTGCGCTGTATTTGTCCTTGTCCGTCCGTCTGTCTGTCCGCAAATTCTTAGATTTTTTATTGTTCTTGTCATAATAAAAAGGAAAATAAAAATTGCTGCAGCTTACACCGAGGAGGGGGGAAACTTTTCGGCCGCCAGCTAAGACAAATTAAAGACATCAGAAATTATAAAGCGTAAAAATGGTCAAGAAGTTTTTTGGTTCCTTAAAAGACGCCTTCAAGTATGCAATGATTTCTTTTCGCTTTGGGTCCAAACTTGGAACTAAGTTGCCAAATTGAAAATGGGGGAAACAAAGTTAAAGTTTTATGCAGTGCGGCGGCAAAAGGAAAAGCGGATTAAATTCAAACCAACGGGAACCTGGGCATATGTACATATATGTATGGTCCCTCCCCCCTCCCCTCCTCTTTAGCACTCTATTCATTCTGTATATAGACGTCATCAAGGTGTGCGTATAAGCGAAGAGAAGGGGAAGAAATATCTGTGTGACTGTACAATGAGTAACTTTGATTGGGTCCTTTACATAAGCGTTTAATCCTATTTCGCGGTAAAATGCATAAATAGACAAAAACCAAGGGCTGCATAAGACCCACACAGAAAGCAAAAAAAAAAAAAAAAGCATATGGCTTTGAAAGGAAGGGGGAGAAAAAAGAGAGAAAAAAAACAAACAAACTGAATCCAAATCAGATACAGACAAAGACCGAAAGTGCAAATGCAATTTTCATGTCACGTTCGTATCAAAAAAAACAAGGAGGGGGGGTTGGAGTGGGTGTAAAATGCAGAGAGAAAGGGATGATAAGTTTACTAAACGGTCAAATTTGGCTATATCAAGTAAAACTTGACAATCATTTAATGCAACATGACAGTAAGTACACGTCGTCTGTACATAGTTGCCACAGATGAGTATTGGGATGATGATGATGATGTTCTGCTACTTTTACCACATTTCAGTGATGCAACCCTTATGTCCTTGGATCCTTGGTAGCATGAACTTTGTCCATTTTTCAGGGGCGTTTAAGGCTTAACTCTCGCTTAATGCGCAAAATTAAAAGCATAAATGTATGCATGAGGAGAATATGTATGTGATGGTTGGTGGTGACTCAAACTCTCCTTTTTTTTCTCTCTCTCTCTCTCTCGTCCTTTTGCCCTCTCCTTCGCTCTTCAAAGGCCACAACTCATGCGCTTTAGGGCATTTCAGTGAACTTACCTTTAGCTTTGAATTTGGATTTGCTTGTTTCGTGAATTTATTGTGCATAAAAGCCAAAAAGTGGGCATAATTTGTTCCAGACAGAATGTGAGAGACACGCACAGACATCTACAGGGGCTTAAACAAATATTAAATACATTAAAACTGACATACGAGGTCGAGTTGAATGAGTGTAAACAACAAGAAAAGTTTGGCGGGGTGGGGGGGGTAAAATCGCATTCAAATTGGCTTTACTTTCAGCATTACGAACTTTGATGTGGCTAGTGCGGAAGACGACGGAAGGGTGAGTGGGTGAGAGGGTGTGCAGCTTACCTAAGGACACACACAAGGCTTAAGCCACAGGGCAAATGAATGGGGCCAATTGTTTGCTGTTTCATGGGTTATCAGGCAGATCTAGTCCCTTTTAAGGCTTGCCGCCGCAGACTTAAGCCCGAATCTACCTCAGTTCTACTTACTCTACATTACCCTAGAACTGTGTATTATTGAAATCGTTGCCATAATCCAATTAGTCACGCAATAACTCTAGTATATAGGGAATATACTTATATGCATGTGAATCACGCCAAGTGTTGTTGTGTGACTCATTAATGAATCAAATTCTAAAAATCTGTTTCGACAATTTACAGTTTAGATAAAATAAATATTTTTAAATGCTATGTCCTCATGATTAATTCCAAAAAAATATTCTTTACGTGTTCGCTCAATTGTAATAATTGCAAATGAATGAAAGTTCATAAATATTGTTTACCTTACCAAATCCAACCGTGGGACACAATGCAGATATAACTTCTCGATATATTTATGTCCATATATTAAAGCTCCGGCAAAAGAAACAGAGCAACACATTTACCGCAGTTGCAACTGCAAGCGAAACAGCAACAGAACCCGTAACAGAAACCGAAACCAAAACATCACCAGATATAGAATGAAAGAGAACCGCATAGCCAGGCAGATAGCTGGGGATGGGAGTGGGCTGCGATTGCAATACGGGGAACGGGAATGGAAATAAGAGAAACCAAACTCATACAGATGTAAATGTTTATGTTTCCTGAGATAGGACTGGGACCACACACACAGACGCACACACACACACACCACTGGCCCAATTTTGTTATTATCATTTCATGGCATTTTTTTATACCCTGTACAAATTGCGCTAATGGGTATATTTAGATCGACCAAATTACAAATATAGGCCATGACTTTGCTCTCTGATTCGTGTAAAACTTTTATATAATTTTCCTTTAATTTAAATTAATTTAATATCAATTTAAAAATGTAAAAACAAACCTTTTGAAACAGGAAAAATTTATTTGGCTTTCAAATTACAAATACAATCAAATTACAAATATAGGCCATCATTTTGCACTCTGATTCATGTAAAACTTTTGTATAATTTTGCTTAATTTAATTAAAATAATTTAATATCAATTTAAAAAGGTAAAAACAAACCTTTTGAAACACGAAAAATTTATTTGGCTTTTTTTCCAACAAGCGAAATCAGGATCAGGATCTGAGTGCGGTGAATGGATACGTCCCTTTGCAATTTCTATTTAATGTAGGGTAACTCCAAGTCGTTCTCATTACATTAAGATTTTTTCTTTTTTTTCTAAATTATTATTTTCCATTTGCCACACTTTTTAAACATTTATTAAGCGCCATCTTTATTTTCGCTTAAGAAACTCAGTTCCCTTCTTTCGCCCACTTCGCATATAAAATGGGGGCGTGGGGGTAACGGTTATGGGGAATTTTGTGCAATATTTTTAATATTTATATGGCCACCAAACACACACACACACATACATACAAGCACACAAATCATCAGCAGGCAACCCCAAAAGAAAAGGAGCATCACACAAAAAAAAAAAAAAATGAAGCCAGCGAAAAAAATTCCTGTAAATAATAAATTTCTGTGCGGTGGCCAACAACAACAATAACAAAATCAACAGAAAGCAACAAAACAACAAAAAATGAGAAAGAAAAACCAGAAAACCCTGAAGAAGGAGCTGGGAAATACGCGGAATTATAAACCGTGGAAAACTATTACCCCAAGGATGCTCAAATCCAAATACACATACACATACAAACAAACAAACACACACACACACACACATGTGTAACACACATACAAACGCGCTTACGTGCTTGGCGGAATATTGCAAAAATATTGCAACAACAGTAACCGAGGACAGGAGCAGATGAAAATTGTTCATTGGCGCATACTGAATTATTAATACTCTCTCTATGCTTAAGTGAACTAAAATAAATAATTATGCAAAATATAATCGGATCAAATATATATAGAGAGAGATCATTGGATATCTGTCTCTATAAAGAAGACTTCTTTGAGATTTTTATTTCTAGAATATATAAATATATCTTAACTTTTAATTTAATAACTAATTTCTACTAACTATTAAGATTCTTTTTAGCATGTTGTATAATATAGGAAACTTTAACGCTCATAAAATAAATACTTTATTTATTATATTTTAATTATAGATAAATTTTTGATATTTCAAAAGGAATTATTGGTATTCCTTTTAAAATTTTTAAAGTAAATTATAGTTAAACTAAATAATCATTTTACTTTTAAGAATTTTCTTTGAAATCAATTTTGGTAAAATCCTTAAAGTCTGAACTATGTAAAATAAATAAATGTGAGCTATATTATAGTTTCTTTAATAGGTTATATACCTTTTCCGCAATTAGTGTATTAAACATTGGGGACTTTCCTTTTTTATCATTTTCCCTACTGTTTTTTTCAGTGTGTGTGTGTGTGTGTGTGTGTGTGTGTGTTTCCCTCGCACCAATATTCTTGCTGATGAACTTTTATGCGGGCAACACAGAGAAAAACCAAAAATAAAAAAAAAAAAATTGTTCGAATATTCATTCATATGCAGCCAGCAGCAGGACTTGCCCCACTCTCCAATGCCCCGCCCCCACACAGCTCCTCATTGCTGCGGACCCACTGCTTTATGCCCCACAGCAGTTGACTTATATGTGTGTGTGTGTGTGTGTGTGTAAATGGGTGTATGAGTGTGTGTCGTATGCAGCCACCATGCATATTTTTAATTGAGTGCGCGGGGAATTGATTGTCAAGGACGTGAACGTGGAACTGAGTTGTGGATACAGCAGAAGGATGTGCAGTTGGAGGAGTAGACAGGTAGGAAATGGAATAAAGGGAGGGGGGAGAGGGCAGAGGGAGCTGGTGGGGTTCTTGTTTGGCTACCGTTACCATTACCTTTTAACAATTTGCTAGCATCTGTACATCCGCGCGCGTGTGTGTGTGGACTATGAATAACAGCACTTGACTTGCTTCGTTTGTTCTTTTTTCTCGCGTTTTTATTTAAGTTTTCCCTTTTCTTTTTTTGCAATGTGCAAATAATATGAGTACTTAAAGGGTTTCAGTTGCATTGCTAACCATTTTCTATGCTCCTGGCCACGAGTGGAATGGGATGAATGCGCTGAGTTCTATGTCCGTGTAATACAAGACGGAAAGTTGCTGAGTGTATCAAAATGGAATTGTAATTAATTAAAAATATATATTTGCAGCTAACACAAGTTGAATATATGTACTTTAAAAGTCACTGCAAACAACAGTTCTTCAATTCTACATATAACTTTGGAGATATATCTTAAGATCTCTGCCACTAGAGACTGCTCTCAGATGTTCAACTAGGCAGCATCAAGAGAAACATTTCAAGGATGCGATCTGTGTCACAACCTGAGTTCATTTCTGTTTTGTTTTGTTAAGTTGTTAAAATACTGAAAAAATTCCTACTTAAATTTTTAGCCATTTTTTTGTTTAAATATTTTTCAACTTGCAGTTGCTCTATATAGACCAAAAGTGCTTTTTGTAATGGTTTAACAAAAAAGCGCCATAAATTCAAACAATTCCACGAATGGAACTTAACTATCTTCCACCTCCTGTTTCTCATTTTTCGCTCTTTCTCTTCTACGTTTTCTCTGCGTGTGTGTGTGTGTGGGCCACAAACATAGTTTGCTGTCTCTATGTTTTTGCTGCTCTGCACCTCTGTTTTGTGCATTTCCGTTGCATGTTTCTATATCCGGGCCACAAATAAAGCGACATGCAACACAAAAGAGTCGCCAACTGGAATAGTTCAAATGCATGCATTTTTATATAAACGGAACTAAAACGAAACTTTAAACAGTTCAAAATATCTGTGAGTGAGAGAGAGACAACGAGAGTCCTAGTGTGCCTTTAGATTTCAGTTAACAATATATATTTTGATAAATGAAAATCTGTGAAACGGCAAATGAACTACAATTTACAACTTACAACTTTGGCATTTTCACATGCACCGTTATGTCCGCCATTTTGTATTCGGTTTACAGTTTTATGCCCTGTTTTTATTTTTTTTTGTATGCGGCCAAAAGGCAAAAGTTGCATTGCAATTTCCGTTTTTTTTTTGCCTTTTTTTTGGCTGCGGCATATAAATAAACATTTATTTCGTGCATTTAACCCACCGCGACGCCTCTCCCACCCACACACACACACACACACACATGTCATTGCCCCCATTGCATCCAGCTAGCTCCACACATTCATTGCTTAGTTTGCAGCTACAGTTACAGCTACAGAGTTACCGTTAGTTTAATTAATCTTAATTCACGACTGAAACAGACGATGCCGCTCTTCTCTCTATGCCACTTCACATGCAAGATTTTATTTATGGCCAAAATACTATACAACATACCAGAGAAAAGAGGGCCAATATGATCTAAGCCACAATTTCTATGCTCTTCCTAAACTTTAACTAACCTAATATAATACATTAACAAACTTAATATATATATTATCAAGTTTCAACTAAAACTGATCTAAACAAATACACAAAACTGTTAATTATAAAACTTAATAAAATTCGCTATAAAATGAAGAAAGTTCTTCAGAGTAAAAATATTCTCAATTCTCCAAATTCGAGTTTTAGAAAACCAAAGGATCACCAAATAAAGATTTCTCTTCTAGAAAATCATTGATATCCACAGTTCAGGAAAAATTTCTATACTTTATGTTCCCAAACTAAGCCCAATACCCTTTTGGGCAAAGAGTATACAAATAGGTACAAAAGGAAAACCCGAAAAGCGTCTCTGTAGAAGCCATTTTTATTCTATATTCGCGTAATGCTTTTAGCTTTATTTTTGCTCCTTTTTTGTTAAGGTTTGTTTGTTGTATTTTTTTGGTATTTGGTATTTTCCACGCACTTGAAAAGCTGCATATAAAAGCCAAACGAAAAGTGGAAACTCCCACCATGAAAAAATATTATTGCACCAAACAAAAACAAAAAACAAGTAAAAAGCAGCCAATTTTCGAATAAATTCAAAATAAAAATTCTCGGTTTCGCGTGTCATAAACAAAAGATATCAAACAAATATTTTTTGAAATTGAGTCGACGAGTTATGTTTCCGTATACATATATAAATATATACATATGTGTGTGTGTGTGTGTGTGTGTGTGTAACTAAGTTTATATGTATGAATGAATAGAAATCTCTTTTCTATGCCCTCAATGCAATTTTGACTTTGCGGCCATAAATCTACTTGCCAACAAAGGATCAGACAGGATGAGAGGGATGAGAACTAGACGGATGTCGTCTATATATATACATATATATAAATAATAATTCAATATTTCAATTTGTGCGTGATTTTCATTTTATATTTATATCTCTGAATGGCAGAATATCTGTATTGATGGGTTTTTGGTTTTGATTTTTTACTTTTCATGTAGGTAAATAATTTTAATCAAATTTCAAGAAGTGCTCATCTTTATGTTGGCAATATAAGAGATTTTCCATATTTATTTCAATTCATTGCAATCAAAAATAATGAGAACTTCTATGAATCAAAAGTCGTATTCAAAAAATTAATTAAACCAGAAGAACTATCTTAATTTTTCTATGTCAAACTTTGAATACTCTGAATCAAAAGTCGTATTAAAAAATGTCCTGATAATTAATTAAACCAGAAGAAGTATCAAAAGTTTTCTATATATAACCAGATGAACTATCTAAAGTTTTCTATATCAAATTTTGAATACTCTGAATCAAAAATTTCCTAATAATTAATTAAACCAGAAGAACTATCTAAAGTTTTCCATATAAAATTCTGAATACTTTTGCCAATTATTTCTCTAATTTTTTAAACGTTTTGATTCACAACTCTAACATTTCGTACTCTCTAAATCGAATGTAGTCTTAGCCCTGTCCACCCTTCTGGTTGGTTACTCGTCTATAAATACATATAAACCGATAAACTGTTAATCCCATATCATATCATTCCCATCACTTAACAAATAATGGCCAAATTGTTTCCTTAAATTAATTTCACCATGATATAAAAGTATCTTTATTTCATTTGTTTTGCTCCTTACCAATCCAAATTGGTTTCATGCCTGCCAATAACTAACAAAAAGTTTCACATCCATCTCCACCCCCCACATTCCCCCCCTCTAGCATTCGTGATTAGTTGGGCCATCAAACCTTTGCGTGAGCTGTCAAAATGACAACTGAATTGCAGTCAGAATGGAGTGAGGATAAAAGTAAAAAGAACTTTAGACTAACCAATGTCGACAGTTTTCCCCCCCCTCCGCAAAAAAAAGGAAGTTTTTCGGTCATGCACACAGACGATTGTTTCCCATAATGTACATATATATCTCTACTATATAGTATATAGAAGATATATGTGTAGTGTGCCATGCCATATGAATTTTCATGCATTTTGAGGCCACATATATCCCCAGGAGTATTTTAGCACGAAGCAAACATTTTTTTCACTTGAGCTGTCAGTCAGTTGTGGGGTGTGTGTGTGGTGTGGTGTGTTGTGTTGTGTGTGTGTGGGTGCAGTGACATGCGGCTGTACTTAATACTGCCTCTCCACCCCCCCACCCCCCACACCACACTGTTCCACGCATCATTGGTGTAGTTGTTTTGCTTACGTTTTTGACAGCTAAATGCAGAAGTAGAAAAGAAGACAAAGTCTGAGAAGGAGTTTCTTGGAGACTCATGCCGCCACTCAGTTGTCAAATGTTTCTACACTTGCTACGTGTTTCTCTCTCTCTCTCCTTCTTGCTTTCTCTTCGTCACTTTCTCACCCCTTTTGTTTCTGTCGGAGCTTTTAAAAAATGTTTTTTAGCAAATTGTTTGCCAAAATGCTGCATAGACATTGAAAAACAGAAGCAAGGAAGGAGTACAAAAAATGACGCTAATGGAAGGCCCTGTCATTTGTCTACCAAAAAGAGGAAAAACTTGTAGGAGGGACAGGGTAAACCAAGAGAAATAGTGGGCGTGGGAGTAAAGGCAATAGATGGAGATTGAAGATGGGGTGGGGGGTTGGAGTAGGGGGTGGGTAGGGGGATAAGTGACATGCCCAGGCATACGTGTCATATGCGTTTAATGTAAGCCAGTGTCTTTGCCAGTAGTCAGAGTGCGTTAATTGAAGCAGTTCTCCTCTTTCGTTTCTCTTACATTTCGTAGTTGAAGTTCTTTCGTTTCTTTTTCTTTTTCCTCCCACTATTTTGACATCTGTCAGAGTGTGCAAGAGGAACTTTATTTGCTTTTTGTGTTTCACCATTTTTCTCTTTCTCCATTTCTTTTGTTAGTTAGACGTTGGCAACTTATTTACCATTGTCAAGAAATTGAGCGACAGGTGCAACAGCAAAAAGATTGCAACATGGGAAATTGAGAGAAAGTAGCACAGCTAAATAGAAGAAAAATTAAAGCGTTTGAGAAATCGTTTGGAATATTGTTGTGGAAATTATATCCCTGATGCTTGAGGTCCTTGAAAATTAACTTATTAAATAAGAAACATAATAAATTAATATAAAATAAGTTTACTAAGTTAATAATGACATTATAATGTAGTTTAAATTTTAGTAGATTAAAGCATCATTTTAATTCCACTTGCAATAAAAATCATTTTCAAGAATTTAAAACTCTTTTTCTCGTGTTTTCATTTCTTTAACATACTTTAGGGGGCACAGAGTTTTTAAATAATTTAAAACGAGCTTAGTGTTTCCTCTGGTCTCTGGCCACTGGTCACTGGCAAAGTCGTAAAACGATTTCATAAACTAAAATCGCATGCTCTAGCTGCCATCAACTTAATAACTTAAATTATGCATATAAACTCCACATGCTAATGAAGCATCATCCGCACTCACAATTTATTCCTTTACCGAAAATCCCCCCCCTCCATCCGTTATCCTTCCATTTTGCACTATAATCCGAATGGCACCTCTCTTGCCCCTTCTTGGCTACGGCTACCTAAGGCAGCTACTTTGCATATGCCTTGCTTCCCTCTGCCGCACTCCCTCCTCCTATCTATCTTTGGCATGTGTAATAACTTGTGCCAATGGCAGCTGGCTATTATCCTTCAAGCAGGATATGCAGCACAGGCGGGAGGGATCTGTAGGAGGGGCGAGCGAGAACGACGTGATCGGATTAGTTATTTTATTAGAAGCTCTCTAAAGCATTTTTCCAACATTTTTAACGTTCTTCCTCCTCCTCCTCCTCCTACTCCTCTTCTTCTTCCCAACCACAAGTAGAAAATTGAAAAAAATAAATTTTTATTTATGCCATATTCAATAAGGCATCCAATACTTCCCCATAATAAATAAGCACGATAAAAACTGATGGGCGGACGTGTGTGTGTGTGTGTGTGTGTGTGAGTGTGTGAGGTTGGCTTAGGTGAATATATGAATGAATGAATCACCCATCGGGGTGAATGAGTGAATCAAGTCATTGCACATGCTGCATTTTGTGCGCGGCTTTGAAGCTCTTTCAATTTCAATCACTTGAATAATGGCAGCTAACTGTAAAATGTTCAATACAATTTGATTATGAACCAAGGGGGGGAGAACGAAGGGGGGAAGCCATGTAACTCTGCACTTGATTGAGTGCCTTGCCAGGGTATTTGAGTGGCTTTCGAGTGGCAGGCAGCGTGCAACTGTGCTGCAAGTCAGTCAACGATTCTGAAAGCGAAAATTGCATAAATGCATGGCACTTTTCTACTATTGCCAATAGGAAAAACTCGGTTAGAATTTCCTCTGCCCCACGAACTTCTTTACCACACACACAGAAGCCACAAGTCAGTGACTAGAGTCAGGGAAGGAGAGGCAGAGGCAACAACGTTCAATATTCAAAACACTTGGTTGCATATGCAAATGTTTGGCAAATGCAGAAGCAAAAACGAGAATGGAGAGTGGGGTGGGGTGGGGTGTGGGGGTCAGCAACCAGAGGCTAAAATCAACAGCAATGGCTGTGGCAGTTGGCAGGACACAAGGACAACAACTGCACAACAAATGCTCACTCAAATGACCCATGTGCCAATGGACAATGTTTCTACTATGCCCTTGGGGCAAATGCCCCAAATGAGAGAGAGAGAGAGAGAGAGAGGGAGAGGGAGATGTATGTATGTATGACAAAGGACAACGAGGCAAGAGGCAATCAGAATGCAATTGTTAATAATAAATGCATAATTTGCAATTGGATTTCGAAATGTTTTTGTTTTCCAGACCAGGGAATTGATTACCAGAAGAATGGGGCAAAAATAAAACCAAACAATTTCCATACTTAATCGATCAATACAAAAGTCAAGCGAATGGTTCATTGATTTGTCTGCACATTTCTTTGAATTGAAATTCAAACTGAACTTTACCCTTCACCTGGCCAGGCGAGTCAACAAATACGCCTTGACCACACTAATGGGGGAACTTGGCCAATACAAATTAGATTAAGCCAAGCGTAAACTTTATTTTAAGTATGGTTTATGCATATGAAAATTTTTCCTCTTTTTTTTTTTTATTGTTTTCGATTAAAAAGTCATAAAAATTAGTAAAGGAATCCAAAATAAAAGAGGCGAAAGGCCACAAACATATGTAAAATGGACAATTAACTTAATTAGATGGCCAAGAGAGAGACAGAGAGAGAGGGAGAGAGAGAGGGAGAGAAGGCGTTTATATGGTGCGCTACTTTTTGTATCTCTCGAAGGCAGCTGCTCGCTGCTCAGCTTGATTCTGACTTGGGTCCTACCCAAAAATTAGGAAACGAATAATTTTCAAAAAAAACAACCGAAAAACAAAAAGTGAAAGAACGCAGAGTATCGGGCGAGCGTGAGGGAGGGAGGAGGGGGAGAAAGGGAGGTAGAGAATGGGCCACCTGCCGGAACACACGATCGGGAAAGCAAAGCAGACACACAGAGCACAACTGACCCAGCCACGCCCACTCATCCACCACCACCACCAAGAACAACAACAGCAACAACAACAACTGCAATTACTGTGTTAGTGTTGCTCATTAAAATTGATGTCTTAATTTGAAAGAGTTTTACATATCCAATGGAAGCAGCAGGAACCCAGTCGAAACCAGGACACAAACACGACTCACACACACACACACGCACACCCGTACGTAGAGACACCCTGTAATTAGGCGCCGCGCCAACAAAATGAAACGAAATGAAATGAAATTGTTAACAAATGAATTTTACCACAAAATTGGCTAGAGGGCACCAAAAGGCAAGGGCACAGTGGCCCAGAGACAGCGAGAAGCGGGGAGCGAGGAGAGTGCAGCAGGGGGAGGGAGACAGAAGACAGAACCAGTTAAACGCAAAGACAAATAACAAGAAGGAAGAGCCAAGCAAGCAAAGGTCCAGATCCAAAAGGTTTGCCATTGCCTTTTGATTACGCGTTCAGCAATTAGGCACAAGAAGATCCCCAAAAGCCCCAACGTTCGACTGGTCGTTCGGTTGGGGCGTTCGCGTTATGATGAAGTTGTCAGTGCACTTGGGCTACTGTATGCATGCATGTGTCCAGAGATTCGTGGACTGCGACTGGGTGCTGTTGATTTAGCCATAATCATTCTTGTTGTGCTCTCGAGCTAGCCCGAAGCGTTAACGCAAATGAAGGAAGGTTTCCACTTTTGGTTTATGGCACGCACTTAAGCACAATTCTTGCCATCCTCAATTCAATTGGTTTTCGATGGCGCCAAAGGGCGATTTACATGCTTAGAGTATGCGAATTTAAATCCTGAAAACGAAGTGGAGAGAGAACTTAAAGAGAAAATCTCGATTTTCATGTTTCATACCCCAAAAAAAATTCACAATTTTTGTCATTGTCAAGGGAAGAAGATGTGGAAGATGTCGAAGAAGAAGATGAGGGACCGGGTCCTGCATCTGCTGCTGGCACAGGATCTTACATCCTTCTCATATCCGCATATCCTTCTAACTGCAATTCGTTTCACATTCACCATGGACACATGGAGCACAAAGGCTTTTGTCCGGGCAAATGTGCTGCCCAGGTAGACACACACACACACACACTCACCTAGAGGGATACATACATTTTTATCAATGGCTTATATATCCTTGGCATATCCTTTAGCCCAAGCTTTAGTTACGCTACTTTGATTTCAGATTATTGCGGGGAATTTAAAAATGTTCTTCATCCTTCTTATTTGAGAGTATGATGTAACAATTTAATCTTCTCTGGGCAGCTGAGTGTGTCTGTATGTGTGTGTGTTTGTGTGTGTCCTGCTGGCAGCTGTCTTGTTTGTTTGCATCAGCCATGGTGGCTTTAAGGACTCCCTTAGGACCTGCTACTAATCACAAGTCGTTGCCTGTTGTCACTTCCTAATGAGAGAGAAGGAGAGTGCAACACAACACCCAAAAAAACACACATGTCCCACAGTCCTCCTGGTCCTAGTCCTGGCGTCATCAAGTGCCCCGACTGACACTTGATTTCCCCGCATCCCCTCTCCTCTCCTCTCCTCTGCTGGCCAACTAATTTTATGCGCTTCTCGCGACTTGCAGCCCCGTCAACAGTGTCAACTGTCAAATGCTTGGCAGCAACAATTTTCTCGCCTCTCTCCATCGAATGAGGGGAAATTGGATGCCGCATGAAAGATTCGTGTTTATATTTAAAAGTGTCATCAAGTAAGTCGCTGGCAATTGGATAGGACACATCCTGTCCCCTGATTCTCAGACATTCTCCTCCTCGTCAGCTCATTAGCAACTCTGTGTGGGCAGTTACACGCTTATTTAGGTATTTATATGTATACTTCAAGTAGAATTCTGGGCCAATCCGACCATTAAAATCCTTGTCCTGACATCATAAATCATACTCTGTCTCTCTCTCTCTCCCCCTTCTCTCCCCTAAGACCTGGTCAAGTCTAGTTTCAGTTGCATAAATCAAAGCGTATGAAATGGATTTGGATAAACAAATATATTAGAGTATCATATTTCTTCATAGTATTTAACTATTTGCTCTCCGAAACTCGTTTCGTTCCAGGAAAGTACTTGAAATCATTTTGAAACCTAATATCGATACTAAGGAATAAATCTCACATCATTTAGCTAAATCTTTCAAGAAATAAACTCTTCATAGATTAACAAAACGAAAAACTGATTCTTTTCCCCCCTCCTAAATGGACACATATCGAATATGTTTCCACCCCCCGATAAAAAGTGAATATATCAATAGTAAGGTAAGTAAGTTAGTTGCCCCATAATGCTCCTTATAAGTCATAACAAGATTTTGCCTTGACCATTGGATACCGAATTCGTATGAGGGTAAAACATTGTCCCCTTTTCTTTGGGTTAAGCCAGTGTGTTTAATTTTATTTTACTTCCCTTTTTTTATGTTTCTAATGGCAAAATGTAACATTATTTATAACTCAACGACGCAAGGAGGATAATGCCATATTAAATGTCAACTGCACTAGAATAAGACTTGTGGGACACACAAATCCCAAACATGAAAAATCTATTGCCAGGCCACATATACAATATTTCGTCAGCATTTGGGCGGGGGGGAGAAGCTTCCAAGTTAAATCCTTAAGATGTCCCAGAATCCTCTATGAGGTTACCTTTTTCCATCTTTTTTTTGGGTGTTTTTTTGGGAGGGTTGAAGTCCTTTTGTTTTTACGCGCCACTGAAGACATCGAAATGCTGGGGGTCCAGCTTATGACAGCAGTACCAAGTCCTAGTCCACAAAAGCTTTGGCCCAAACCGAGTCCTTGCACTCATTTTTAATTCAACTCACATGCTCTCTCGCATCTCTTCGTTTGGTTGGTTGGTTGGTTGGTGGAGGAGAATCTTGGCCTGCAGTTCTCAGAGAGAGTCTCTCTCTCTCTCTCTCTCACTTTTCCTTTGTGCCTGGATTCCATTGATTTATGCGCTATCCTTGTATGTCCTTTAGGTGGGGCTTCACTGGGATGGCGGCATGTGTGTGTGTATGTATGCCCCACTGGCTACTTTGTTTCACTTTGGCCACATTTGTGGCCCATCTTGGACATGCCTTGCATGCCAGAGATAATAAGCACAGTAAAATTTCATTATCCATTCGAAATTCGTTTTGTAATTAATTTAATATAACCTATAAAATGATGCGGCCAAGCATATTGATTTGTGTATCAATTTGAGGCAATGTCACGAAATGAATATTTGCCTAATCCAATCTAGAGAACTCGAATTTAATCGAAAGACATCTTTGGATGCTGTATACCCTACAGTTCGGTGGGGTCATAACACTATTCGAGGGCATCCAACTGGCAGGTTGACTTTCATTCTTCATGCCTCCCAAAAATACTTGGCCAGAATGATAAGTAATGCATTCCCCTCTCTCCCCCTGGTCAGTGGTCCGCATCTGTTGTGTTCATCATGTGGCCAGGCCGGCGGCGGCCTTTTGTCTAATTCTATCAATTTAATTAGTTTCTTGCGCTCCAATTGTATTGCCAAGTAGACATTTGGAAACCTTTTGCGGTTGAATCACGTACCAAATGAGCAGTAGCCGAAGTGAAAGGATAGCAAAGGCTACCAAACCCTAGGGAGGGGGCGTGGCAGCTCATTGCTCGCCCAACAGTTCACACCTCCTTCTCGTGCAATCCTCAATCCTACATATCCTATCAATCATAATGGCAATTGGAGAATTTATCTCTTACATTTTGAGGTTTCCAATTTTTTTGTTATTGGGTTTTCTTGTTAAAAATAAATTTTTGACTTTCGACTTTTTGGCTTCTGCTCGATCATTGGATTAGTTATCAATCATTTGAGTTGTGGGTCTCCTGGGGCAGGGATTTTCATTTGTGTTGTCAACTCCTTCTTTTCTTGTTCGGTTCTTTTCTTCTTTGTGGCCTTTGTGGTTTCTCTTTTCTTCTGCTCTCTCTCTCCCTCTCTCTCTCTCTCTGGTTTCCATTTTTGGTATCTCAATTTTCAACAGCAGCCGCAGCAGGAGCAGCAGCAGCAGCAGCTGATATCCTGTGAGTCGATGCCGCCTTTTGTTGTATTGTTGCATTGTAGGTGTGAAATGTTCCTGATGCTCATGCATATCCTGTTGACAGGACGGACTGACTGGTTGACTGGCTGCCTGCTGGCCTCAGGCCCTTTGTTAGACAGTGACCAACAACGCTCTCCTCCTCCTCCTCCTCCTCCTCTTATCTTCCACTGCCTCACCCTCAATGTGTTTCTGTTTCTTTGCCTTTGTTCTCTCTAACATGTGTCTCACAAATGTTCCTCATCATCACCCATTTTAAGGATCCTGTTCTTCACATTTTTAATTTATGTTCGTCCTGTTTGGTTTTCTTTCAGTTTTCAGTCTTCAATTTTTTTTTCTAATAACTCAATTAAACGATTTTGTCTCCGCATTTTTTTTTTCGCCCATATCAATGGCAATCTTTTGAATAAAAATTTCTTTGCCATTCTTTAATTCAATATCCTGTGGCACAGCTTGGCAAACGACAAACCGCAGACAGGATGCTGGCAAAAGGCGCACGCTGAAGCACAAGGAAGTCGAAATCATTATGGCAATGACGGGAATATCAATTTACACACGGGAATTTCATATTCCCGCTAGGCACAATATTTGCCATGCCACTTAATTATGTTGCGGTGAGATGAGGTGAGGTGGGGTGAGAGGAGAGCCGAGATTATGCCATATTTGTAGGTGTATCAAATAAAGCAAATTTTCTGCTTGAAGTCTTTAAACAGACTAGCGATGAGAGTTGAATACTTGACGTGAATTGTGACAAGTAAGGAGACTCTTTAATTGCAATAACCTTATTAAAGTTTAAATTTTGAAACTAAATACTATTTACTTATCATTCAAGGTGATTGGCTTTCCCCCCTAATTGAAGTAATTATTCATCAAACCTTCTTCAATACGTTAAATGGCATCGAGAATGTATTTCGCAATGTTTTAATAATGTTAATAATGTTCTCTATATAAGATCTTTTTTAATAGCTTTAGGCCCAGTAGATATAGCTATTATTAAGTTAAATAAAGTGAATAAAGAAATAAAATCTTATAAAATTCTTTGATTTATCAAATGTAGCAATCAGTAGTTAGCTTAAGTCTAGTGGTTCTTTTATCTAAAAAATGATCTGAGACTAATAACTTCAAAATGTTCAATATAGAAGCTGCACAAATTTTCTTCTTCATTTTGTTACACTAATAAATTTTTCAAAAATGTTTAAAAACCATTAAATGATTGGTCACAACCTTAAAAATATAATTTTGTTTTTAAAATTTTTCATCGGGAAGCTACACAAATTTACTTATTCATTTTGTGGCATCATAAAAATTTTTCAAAAATTTTTTAAAAACATAAAATGATTAGTCACTACTTTAAAAATATGATTTTGTTTTTAAATTTTCTAATAGAGAAAGTAGACAAATTTTCTTCTTCACCTTGTACCACTATATGAAGTTTTCAAAAATTTTTTAAAAACATAGAATGATTTGTGACAACCTTAAAAATGTGATTTTGTTTTTAAAATTTTCAATAGAGAAGCTACACAAATTTGCTTATTCATTTTGTAGCATTATATAAATTTTTTTTAGCATTTTCTAAAAACATTAAATGATTGGTCACAACCTTAAAAATATTATTTTGTTTTTAAGATGATCATCTAATTCAAATTTCATATATTAAGTACATTACTAAACGTTCCTTTTCCATAGTAAATGTAAAACTTTTCCAACTTTTTCACCACAAATTAAATAACTTTACAACTCATGAGAATAAAATCACAGAATCACTGACTTTGGCATCTCCAAACTTCAATTGGAGTCTCGTTCACCTTCGACGCGCCGGAAGCAAAAGCAAACGCCATGAAAATTTGCTTACTCATTGTTACGAAAAGATGCAAAAATGGCAAGAGAAAGAGAAAAAGAGGCAGGAGCAGCAGCAGCGGGTGAAGGTAAAAAAATCTTCCTCCATCTTCCATCTTAACAAGTAATAAGTAGAAAGTGCAAAACGAATGGCAAAAATCAAAGTGAACTTCCAAGAAGAGAATACTTCATCTGCACAGGTAAATGAAAATAGGATTATTGTGAAGACGGCGGCAGGTAGATAGGTGAATACTTTTTAACTAATTAGAGTATCTTGATCTTACAAGCTACTCCTAAGCCTACTCAAGTGCCCCTCTGTGCCTAAGAACATAATTATGGGCTTGAAACCGAAACGGCTAAGAGAGAGGTAATAACCAATACAGAATATCCGACTCTAAGCCGGTCAAGCAAAACCAATCTAGCCACTTCATTTGCATTTTAAGCAGCATCTTAAGAATGCATTTTCGTTTGTAAAAGCAGCTTAGCCAAAAGGAATCACAGAACTGGTATTGAAATTGCTATTGGTGCTTGGTGTTTGCGGTGGGCGTAGGTCAAAAGCCTCAAAAATAGGAATTATGAATATGATTAGAGGCATAATTGAGCTCATTTATATTTTTCGTATGGAATATCTCTCTCCTTAGAACTGGGAAATGATGATGTAACCAACAAAAGCAGCAGCAGCAGCAGCAACAACAGCAACAAGAATGAAAACGAGCTGTGAATCTGTAGGTGTTTACCTAAATTAGAATCTGGCATCAGACAACAAAGGTCTCCTGCTGCACACCTGCAGACATTATCATTCCCATTTCCTCCAGTTTCGATAGATACACATATACATAGATTGAAACTCGTCGTTGGCGTTGGCATTGCCATCGCTTAATTAAAAGCTGCTTTTCATCTCACAACACGAAAATCACATAACACCAGGGCAAGTACAGCCCAGAGTTTCCAGTTCCCCGTCAACCTGTCGGTCCGTCCGTCCGTCTGTCGTCCGTCCGTTGGTCGCTATCTCTC
Source organism: Drosophila sp. 14030-0761.01 (assembly GCA_018150735.1). Classification (NCBI taxonomy): domain Eukaryota; kingdom Metazoa; phylum Arthropoda; class Insecta; order Diptera; family Drosophilidae; genus Drosophila; species Drosophila sp. 14030-0761.01. The sequence goes on from JAECWO010000090.1 coordinate 358,834, forward strand.
TCACAGTGGGTTGTCTATCTCACCATTTCGAAAATTCCAAACAAAAGCCGTGAAAATTTATCTCACAGACGTCGGCTAGTTGGTTACTTGGTTAGCTACCCAAAAATTAGGTGCTGAGATCTCAAATTGACTTTGGGCACCATGTTGCCCGATGATTAGCTGCTGATAAGTTGCAACGGGGCCCCCAATCAATGGAAATGTTGATATATGTAAATACACACACACACACAAACATATACAGATCTAATGTCTAGAGGAGGAAAGTCTACAATGTATTTATGTGGGTTCCAAATGTGACACCATTGTCTCCATTCCGAAGTCTGATCTATCGCAATCTGATCTCAACTTTGGCTTCTTTCTTTCCTCTCTCTCTCTCTCTCTCTCTCCCAGTCTCAATGTCTGTAAAACTGTGACCAGTTTAATGTCTTCATTTCTTTTCTTTTCCAACTAAATAAAGTTGTATTCAAAATTGGAAATTGATTATAAAATTATGCAGCAAAAATTGGAAGACACCTCATTAAGAGCGTGTTAATATTATATATGTATTGTATATATATGGTGTTTCAGATTTTACCACGAAAGTGTGAAAGTTGCAATCACACTTTGTGAAAAAGAGAGCGAACGATGAAGGGAAAAGAGAGTTAAGATTTAGTTTTGTTGAGGGAAATCGTTGTAAATTGCATTCCAAATTGTCAAATCGAATATTGGTTATATTAATGATGCTTCATGGTTAATTTCGAATGCTAAGATCCATAAGGACCTCAACATTTCATTAATTAAAGATGAAATCAAAAAAATCAGTGAAGGATACCTTAAGAGACTAAGTAATCATGCAAATAAGTTAGCCACAAATCCTTTAGATAATAGTCAAATATTAATCAGTAAGACATTAGTAGAATTTTTAAACTTATGTTATTATTATTCATTTGAAACTTTATGTTATTTTGAAACTTATATTATTATTATTATTATTATTATTATTATTATTATACTCTAAATTAATACAAATAATGAATTTTGTAAATAGTGTAGAAATTCTTTAAGTGGAAAGTCTTATTGAAGACTTTACATTATATTACAGACGGATAACATTATAATATAATATTATTATGACAACTAATTTGCTTATGAGTCCATTAAAATATATTTTACAAAAACAAAAATTGTGCTTATGCTTAAATAAATATATGAAATATGTGACTGTTTATATCGACCTTTTTTATAATTCATCACTTTAGAATGAGGAGAATCGATGACATTAATGGAAAGCAAACAATTATTTGACATATCTTTATTCTTATTGTTTAGTGTTCCCTTGATGGTCGTTTCTCTAGCGTACTTTCAGTTCAAGATAACATTGAAGATCTTATTCTAAATAATTAATCATCATTTATATATTGCAGCGTTTGAGATAACATTAAGGATCTAACTCTAAATAATAAATCTTGCAGCGTTTGAGATAACATTGAAGATCTAATTCTAAATAATAAATCTTAATATAATTACGTCCATTTAAATGTATCAAAATACTGCCTCATGTAACATTAAGAAGAGTAAATGAAACCTTTTAAAATATATTTAAGTAAAACATTGTATGTATTAGTAGATAGGGCACTTTTTCAGACTCAATCCACACATTTCCTACCGTCTGTCTATACCTAATTTAAAGCACTTGACAAAACTAGCAAATTTCCGATCAAAATTAATTTTCAACCAAATTTTTAGAATTTCGCATGCTGCTTAAAAGAGAGAAAACAACCCAAATGCTGGCATATTTAAGTGAATTAGTTCAAATATGCTAAATTAAATGCCCTAATGTTTTCACTTTCCTTTAGAGTTAGCATCTATGTAGATTTAATTAAACTCAAACCCAAATTGTTAGCTGTCACATGAAATTCGCCACATTTCTCTGCTTTTGGGAAATATTCAAAAATTTGAATTTTCCATATATAAGTTTAAGCACTTTTAAGCCGATACTAAGTGTCATGTTGAACACATGTACATCAAATTCAATCAAATCAATGAAACTCTCTCCCTTCGGATGAATGCAAGATTTTCACTCTCTCCCTATCCCTTTCTCTCTCCTGTATCCATTGTCTGTTCGTGATATATTTTATGTGTTGTATTCTGTCATTTTGTCTGTCAATCAGCTGTCGCATATATTTTGGCAATAAGGGTTAATTTACGCTCATAATCCTAGGGCCCAAAGCGACGAGTGATGAAGAGATGAGAAGTAATGTAAAGGGGGTAGGGGGTTAGGGAAATGCTTGCACAATTTTGTCACACAAAACATGTCCTGGAGGACAAGGATCGCAGAGAGGCAGAGACAAATCAACTTTGCTTTTTCCGACATTTTGTTAGGCTCCTATTGATTTTTAATGCTGATTGACAGTCGTTTTTGGCAGTTGAATTTTATCGATCTGCCACGCCTCGGATGTCATTTGAAAATTTCACTTTTGTTGCACAAAATTTCCATATTTTTGCTTTTCTTTGCTTAAAACTGTGTATAATTGTGCTCTCATGGAAATAGTAGAATCGTTTTGGGCATTTTGAGCTCTTTTAATTGCCGCATAATTGTGGTACCTCCCATTAGGAGGAGATGCGGCGGGGGCGGTGACACGGTGGACTGTCATTAGCGCAACATGAGACCAAAAATTGGAACCCAAAACCATCACCAATGGCCACCACACATCAATTAGATGATGCGCAACGTAATGGAACAAAAATATAATCGTGTCAGCTTGCTTTGTGTGTGTTTATGTGTGAGTGTGTGTGTGTCCCTATCCAGGATAATAACTACAGACTACAGTGCTGCAGCAACCATCCCAAAAAGCTAATCATCCTGCCAAGAGTGCAATTTCTATCATAATTGTTGCTCATAATTGTTGAAATACCCCAGAGCTGCCATGGCAATTCGTCTAAAGGTTCATTCTTATAGCGCAAATAATAATGAGGGAGTCCGGGTGAGGGAGGAGGAATGGAAAAGTGAGGTACACCCTGTGGCTTATTCACACGTAATAGTTGGGTTTTTATTTTCCACCGCTTTGCGCAGAAACTTTTGTTGTTGTTGTTGTTGCTGTTGCTGTTATTGCAATAATTTAAGGATTATATTCATAAGCCCCGACATGAGGCTTATCTCTGGGTTGCCGCCTGTTAACCAACTACATTTCAGTTGATGAGCCCCGCCCCATCCGCCCATCCACCCAAGGGCGAGAAGGCAGACTGAAAGACAACACTTTGGGCTTGATTATAAATGTTAAGTTAAATGAGGTCCATTTGGAAACCTCATGGTTATTGTAGAGATAAAAAATAGAAATTTTTCAAAATTGTTTAAATAATATTTTTAAAGTAGAAAAATAAGATTTGGGTCCAAAATATTTTTACATTTTACCCCCTTATGGATTCTTCGTTTATGTTGAATATTTTTTGAACCAATTAAATAATTACAGTCTTTTACATTTTTATGTTATAAAGTTCCATAAATAGTTGATTTAATAAGATAAAATAGGGTGTTGTAAGTTTTGAGATGAAATTCCAATAATTTTTTTTAGAAATAGCATAGAAAAAAATTAAATAGTGACATCTCATTAACATATTTATCCTATAAAGTTCCATAAATTGGTAAAAAAAATAAGATTTAAAAAAAAATTGAGATAAAATTTCAATGATTATTTTTTGAAAAAGTTTAGAAAAATTTAAAAAAAACTTGGTTTTTAAATAATAATAAAAGCATTTCAAATACTTGTATTAATTAGACTTTTATCTCGATTTAATGGAATAATAATAAAAGCATTTCAAATACTTGTATGTCAGTTAGACTTTTATCTCGATTTAATGGAAAAATTGTAGAAACTTCATTTCCACAGCTATATTCTTCCCGATTTCTTTAAAAATCATTATGCTATAGGGTTTCGATTTTTTAGATATTCTATTCTGCTAATAATGTATTTTTCTTGATCATAATTTGATAATACAAGATTTTCAGCAATTAATTCAATGCAATCTCAATCCCTTCTCGATCAAGCTGTTAAGAGAGAAATGCTTCATTTTCTACAGATTTATTATATATTCTCTTCTAAGGGTAGCACAACAAAAGGGGATGTTTAATCATTTAACATTTAGTTAGACTACTCCCTTAGCTTCTGGTTTTGCCAAAACTTAGCAATTTCCCACCGAAACCTAAAATGTTAACCGCAAAATTAATGAGGACAAACTAAATCAAACAAAAATGCGAAGAGTGCCACAGGCTTTGGTGGTTGCAGATACATAGTTCTTTTGGGATGGGTTGGGCTGGGATGATGGGGTGGAAGTTTGACCACTGCACTAGACCTAGGGGAAGTCACAAGCAAAGAGAGAGAGAGAGCTAATGCAAACATTATGCTTATTTGCACAACGTTGTGCGATGAACTCAATGCTAATCGCCAGAGACAATTTAATCTCTAATCAAAATTCAAATCGAATCGGCAAATTTGAACGAAAATTGAGAAAATGGAATGGAAAATGCAGTCGCACAAAAGCTGCCTGAAGGAGACAAAGTGGGTGAGTGGGTGTGTGTGTGTGTGTGTGTAGTGTGTTTGTCTTCGTGGGAGAGGGGTGACAATAATGAATTAAAGAGGGTCATTCTCCAACCCCCCGCCGCCTTCAGGGATATATCGTATCTCTTCGCTCTTGTTGTTGCTATTTGTTTATTTAGTTTTCTGGTGGCGTTTATTGGAAATTGAGAAAATATTATTTTGTTTACACTGCAAAAGGATTTTCACACGTTCTCGAGCATATCGACGCTTGCCTTTGGGCCATAATATTTAATTATTGATTTATTATATATGTATGTGTGGCAGACAACCTCCCCCTCCTCCCCCGACTGAGTTTCTCCTTTAGCTCATTAAATGCATTGCGTTAACGAGAACATTTAACAAATCTTGAAAACAAGAAAACCAGCAACCAGCAAGTTGATCAAACGCACCACAGAAAGAAGGATTCCCTATGGGTTCGTTTCGTTTTCACTTTGAAGTTTCCGCTTGTGGCACATGCAACAGCAATAAGCAGAGAGATTCTTCTTATTTTTATGTTTTTTTATTACCATTTGTTGTTTGATTATGGCAAACGGATAAACTCAGAGACCTCGAGCAGGAGACAAACAAAAGATGCCGCAATTGGTTCTTGTATGGATGCTGACTGTGCCTGGGCCCGATGCCTGCCCCTGCGCCACAGACCTCCCTCTCCCTTCGCTTTGCCCGCTGAGGACAAACAAACAAATCCAAAACACAAATCGAAAATTTCTCAAAAACGAAAAAAACAAAATCTCATTGCACCTTTCTTGAAAAATCACAGAGAGAGAAAAAACCAAACGACGTGCGACGCACTGCAAATAATACAAGGAATTCTATACTTAAAGGAAGTGTTTACACACATATGAGTGTGTGTGTGTGTGTGTAAATAGTTATGTCTGGTGCGGCCCATGAACATTGTGTAATCATCATTAAGCCGACAACGCGAGACTTAGGCTTGTGCAAGAAATTAGCATGAGACGAGACAAAACACGAAATGGGGAAATGGGAAATGTGAAAATGGGGAGAAAACTATGCGAGTTCTTCATAAAGATAAAGGATGTCAAGCGACTTTCTAGAGATCTATCAATAGCAATATGAAAAGCAGAAATTCTAACAAAGAAAAAACAGAAAAACAGAATTTTGATAACGTTCTCAAAATAAAATAAAATAAACAATTTTTAGTGCAGGTCACTTGGGTTTAAATAAGATTAAAATCATTATCATTGCATCAATTACAATTAACAGATCTAAACTGTAGACTCTAAAGTTTAGAGATGATCTTTAAATTTAACAACGAAAGGGAAAGAAATGGCTCTTAGTTTATAAGTTTACTTTTAAAAAGAGTTATCTTTCTATATCAAAATCCATCTAAATCTTGTATTCCAAACCTTTTTAAGAAATTCTTGAAAATATGTACTTTTTTAAGTGGATTTTAAATCCAAACTTCATGGCTTTGAGATATAAATTTGATCAAATTTAAAGAAATTTAACCAGGTTATTAAAAAAGAGATGTCCTTCTTTATGAAAATCCATTTAAATCTTGCATTTTAACTCTTTTTTAATAAATTGTAGATAATATACTTTCTTATATATATTTTAAATTTAAACTTCATAGCTTTGGGAAATAAATTTAATGAAATTTGGAGAAATTTAAGAAAGCTTTTAAAAAAGAGATGTCCTTCTATATCAAAATCCATTTAAATCTTGTATTTCCACACTTTTTAATAAATTCTATAAAAATATAAACTTTCTTAAGTGGACTTTAAATCTAAACTTCATGGCCTTAAGATATAATTTTGATCAAATTTGAAGAAATTTAAGAAAGATCTCAAAAAAGAGATTTCCTTCTACATCCAAATCCATTTAAGTCTTGAATTTCAACTGTTTTCAATAAAGTCTTGATGATATACTTTCTTAAATTGAATTTAAATCCAAACTTCATGGCTTTGATATATAAATTTGATAAAATTTAACAAAGTTTTTAAAAATAAGATATTCTTCTATATCAAAATCCATTTAAATCTCGTGTTTCAATTCTTAAAAATACACTGTATTAAATGGTTTTTAAATAAAAAATGTATCGCCTGGAGATATAAATTTGAGGACATATATATCAATTAATTAATAACAGATTTCTAACATTGTAATTCTCTTCAACCCAATTTTTGATGGCTTGTATAGAGTAGCTCAACTCGATTTGAACATATTTTTAGCAAGTTAATCTACTCTCCATTCAAGTGTGGTACATATGTGTGTGTTTGAGTGGGTTTTTATACATGTGTGTTGTATGCCTTATCACTTAAACGCACTGTCAACCTCCCACACACTGTTTGGGCACTGCTCTAACCAGATAAGAGTCAAAGTGCATGGCGAAAATTGAACTTGACTTTGAGGGTCTGCTGCTAACACTGCCTATCAACCAAAATATCTAACAATCAGAGTGAGAGAGGCAGCCTGTCATTTGTTCGACTCTTATCGTGATTTTCGAAACGCCCCCCAATGCTGACGCCTTGAAGTATGCATTAAAAATGCGATTGAGGTTTGCTGCCTGTGATGTGTTTGGCAATCATCCCAATGCAGGATGCAGGATAAACGGCAGCAACAACAACAACAACTTAGTATGCTGCTGCTGCTGCTGCTGTTGCTTTTATCCTGCATTTGACACTTAACACTTGAACGGAGTCCATTAGGGGGAGGGAAGAGAGAACGCTGACGACACACGCTTTCAATATGGTTATCAACAATTATTGTTATTATTGCTTGGGAAATGCAGTTTTCCTACCACATCCCTGCCATCCTCAGCCACCTTTCTCCAATGTATTGTATGTTGATTCAGCAATGCGGAAAAACTTTTTGGTTTTTAGGTAAGTAAACTCACCCTTCGTTGATTTTGTGATTTTGTGCATTCGATTTCATTTGAGTGGACAATCGAATTATCGTTTTGAATTGTATTCGAGGGGTTCCAAGTTCTTTTGATTCTTTCGGTCGTGCAATCTCTCGCTTTTTTATGGTCTCCTTTTGGTTGGCCGCTGCTCATTTGTTGCGGACACGTTTTTTGGTCCATTCGTGAGAAATTCGTGATAGATGCTTTCAAGTGTAAATTAAAGTGTGATGCCTAATGCATGCTCACAACGTTCTTCCGCTCCCTCTTCCAGGATAAGACCCAGTCACCAGATATCAGTCTTTCCCTTATTGTGTGCGGCAACTTCCTCTATATTTTATATGTCGCCTTAACTTCATCAACAACATCTTGATTGTCCTCAATAGACAAATAGACAAACTCATTGGATAGAAGCGTGTGCCTGTAGTCTATTATGTTGATATTTCCTGGGATTTCTCCTTTTTGTTGGAGTTTCCCCTTTTCAGCAAGGGAACTTCATTTTATTGAGTGTCAAATAGACAGAGTAGCATAAGTAAATTTAATCTCATCTGGTATATACAATAAGATTTTCCTATTATTTTCTGCATAAATATAAACCAGCTAAATACGAACAAATTCTGATTATTTTTACATTTTTAGAAACTTTCAAATGCTATTAAGGGCTTGGAATTTTGAGAAAAAAATTTCGACTCGATTTTTGAAAATTTTGACAGTAATTTTTTCCAAAAATCGGGTCGAAATTACTTGTTTAGATTTGAATGCCAATTTATTACTCACATTCAGAGCAGCAAAAAAAGACATGACATTTTGAAATTGGGCAAAAATTGGCATAGTTAGAAGTTTTCAATGTTGAGGCATTTGCAAAAATTTTGGCACATATATTGAAATTTTTTTTGGGAAAATTGAAATTTTCCAAATGCTGTATTAACGACAATTTTTTACCGATTTTCAAAGTTTTGATGCAGTTTTTATCGAATTTTTATCTACTTTTAAATGCCATCAAAACTTTAAAAGATTTCACAGCTGGGGATTTTTGAGAATTTTTTGAAAAATGTTATAGTTTTGCTAAAAATTTCGATTTTTCCTAGGCTGTATTTTAGACAATTTTCATCCGATTTCAAAATTTTTTATCTATATCTTATTGGATTTTTACATATTTTAAAATGCTATCAAAAGAATAGAATTAACAAAAAAAAAATTCGACTCGATTTTTGAAAATTTTGACAGTGTATACACTGTAATTTTTTTCAAAAATCGGGACGAAATTAGTTTTTTAGATTTGAATGCCAATTTATAACTAACATTCAGAGCAGCAAAAAAAGACATGACATTTTGTAATTGGGCAAAAATTGGCATAGTTAGAGGTTTTCAAAGTTGAGGCATTTGCAAAAATTTTGGCACATATATTGAATTTTTTTTGGGAAAATTGAAATTTTCCAAATGCTGTATTAACGACAATTTTCAACCGATTTTCAAAGTTTTGATGTAGTTTTTATCGAATTTTTATCTACTTTTAAATGCCATCAAAACTTTAAAAGATTTCACAGCTGGGGATTTTTGAGAATTTTTTGAAAAATGTTATAGTTTTCGTCAAAATTTCGATTTTTCCTAGGCTGTATTTTGGACAATTTTCATCCGATTTCAAAATTTTTTATCTATATCTTATTGCATTTTTAAATATTTTAAAATGCTATCAAAAGAATGGAATTAATAAAAAAAAAATTTCGACTCGATTTTTGAAAATTTTGACAGTGTATGTAATTTTTTTCAAAAATCGGGTCGAAATTAGTTTTTTAGATTTGAATGCCAATTTATAACTAACATTCAGAGCAGCAAAAAAAGACATGACATTTTGAAATTGGGCAAAAATTGGCATAGTTAGAGGTTTTCAAAGTTGAGGCATTTGCAAAAATTTTGGCACAGATATTGAAATTTTTTTGGGAAAATTGAAATTTTCCAAATGCTGTATTAACGACAATTTTCTACCGATTTTCAAAGTTTTGATGCAGTTTTTATCGAATTTTTATCTACTTTTAAATGCCATCAAAACTTTAAAAGATTTCGCAGCTGGGGATTTATGAGAATTTTTTGAAAAATGTTATAGTTTTGGTCAAAATTTCGATTTTTCCTAGGCTGTATTTTAGACAATTTTCATCTGATTTCAAAATTTTTTATCTATTTCTTATTGCATTTTTACATATTTTAAAATGCTATCAAAAGAATGAAATTAACAAAAAAAAAATTTCGACTCGATTTTTGAAAGTTTTGACAGTGTATGTAATTTTTTTCAAAAATCCGGTCGAAATTAGTTTTTTAGATTTGAATGCCAATTTATAACTAACATTCAGAGCAGCAAAAAAAGACATGACATTTTGAAATTGGCCAAAAATTGGCATAGTTAGAGGTTTTCAAAGTTGAGGCATTTGCAAAAATTTTGGCACATATTTTGAAAATGTTTTTGGGAAAATTTAAATTTTCCAAATGCTGTATTAACGACAATTTCCTACCGATTTTCAAAGTTTTGATGCAGTTTTTATCGAATTTTTATCTACTTTTAAATGCCATCAAAACTTTAAAAGATTTCACAGCTGGGGATTTTTGAGAATTTTTTGAAAAATTGTCTAATTTTGGTCAAAGTTTCGAATTTTCTTAGACTGTACTTTAGACAATTTTCCACCGATTTGAAAATTTTATTATGACATTTTTACATACTTTTAAATGCTATCAAATGCTTGGAATTTTGAAAAAATAAATTTCAACTCGATTTTGAATTTTTTCAAAACAGTAGGAGATTAATTTCTTTATTACTTATTGGTAAATGTAGAAAGAGTGTATGGAAATTTTTACATGGCCACAATTAGTCGAGACCTCTTGGATGCCTTGATTATTTTTTAGTCATGTTCAACTCCAGCTGTGAGCTTTGCCCTCCTTTTCTTCCTCTCTTTCTCTTTCTCTCTTGCTCTGACAACAAACAATTTGTCAACATTTATTTAGTTGGCATAATTTCCAAGAGTTAACAATTTCATACAACCAAAATGCAGCTTAGAGGGCAAAAGCCAACTGACTAATGCATGTAACTCCCTGTATATATGTATGTGTATGTGTGTGTGTGTGTTTGTGTGTGTTTGTGTATGTCATCCGTTTGCCATTGTCATTTAGTTAAGAGTTTCCTTAATTGCAAACATGTCCCCAAACTGAATGCGAAAGGATGCAACAGTTGCCACCAGGCAGCACTCGACACTCCAAGCTCAAAATGATTTGGAGCAGAAAATTGTGCAAACATGGCAGCCAGCAGCCAGCAACCAGCAGCATGGAGCAGAAGTGGAGTAACACCATCTGGTTGAGCATTTGCTAGTTTATCCTTTGGCCACAGCCACGTAAATAAATAAATGCATATTTAGTATAATATTCAAAGGACGATTAAGAAGAAGGACTCTCTGTGTCGCTCTCTGTGCATCTGCAATTAGAAATATCTCCCTCAAAAATCAGACACCAACAAAAAAGTTGAAGCGAAAGTGTCCGAAATTTGTTCAAATTAGTGTAAAAGTCCCTAAAACATGAACATGAACATTTGTCGTGTGGCAGAAGAGGGGGAGAAGAAGTAAAACATTGTGAAATTATGGTCATAAATAATTGTCTAAAGCTTTTCAGATTAACTGCTTTCCCTCCTTTAATCCCTGACAAGCAAAATCTAGTTACAACTAAATGGAACTAATTCACACGAGTCCATCAGGTACATACGAGGTGTGTTCGAAGAGTAAGTTAGTCTTTCGTTTGTTCTTTACGAACATGTGTGCTTAGTTTCAAATAAATATGTTAGTTTTTTAAGAAATTACAATTTGGAGGTTTAACGATTTCTTATGAGTTGTTATTTATTTATGGAATTTTTAGACCTTGAGCCCTCAGAAGAATGAATTCTAATGGTCATATGATCATATTCGAAAAAGTCTTGAGCAGGTTAAATATAAGATTAAATCTCTAGATCGGAAATAGCATAGACTTAACAAGGTTTAATTTTAATCCAATTACGAAAACTCTTAGTAAGTTTGACACGTTATGTATCACTCAAAAACGATTGGAAAAACACCATCAAATATTTATAGAAATCCTTATTTAACGTCTTTGAGCTGGGACGAATTTCACCCCCATCAAATCCTTTCAAATGCTTGATTTTTTAACTTTTCAAAAAACCACTTAACCAAGAAGAAAGCATGAAAATTGTACAATCATCATTTCAGAAAATGTTCTTCTTATATTAAATGCAATAAAATTAACATTGATTAATTGACCAACAACAATTTGGAGTTCTACTTTCTAGACAAAAGCCCCCACCACCATGTAAACCAAAACCAATTTCGGTTCAAATCTAATTACTAAAGACAATCTCTTTCACTAAAATTTGGAGAGGGGACAAGTTGTTCTAGCAAGAGAATCTTAGGATTAACAGGTTGTTTCGTTTCGAAACCAATTTTCTTTCTGACACGCCACATTAAAGGCAATAACAAACAAGATCTAACCATAAAATTGTACTGAAGATTTGGAAAGGAAGAAAGAAAAACAAAGTGAGCCAGAGAGAGGCAAAGGTAGAAACTGAAAACATTTACTCGAATACTTCTTCTCACTTTTGAAGTGGAAAAGTATATAAGACTCTTACAACTGTAAGAAGATTCCAAATTGTAATTACATTTTAAGCCAATGTTTATTATAGATTAAAGATTTTATGTAAAATGATGTGAAATGAGTTGAATAACTTCCGAATTTCTTAGTCGAATTGCCTCGAATATATGTATTTTATTTTATTTCCGTAATGGGTATAACACGGCCGGGTCAAAGGGCTCACAGATCTCGTTAGGTTTATTTATTTTCTTTGCAGGTGTTTCAAAAAATATTAAAGAGAACCGAAATTAGTCTAACCGAAATTGACCAACATTTTAATGGATCTCGAATTGGATTTTTCTTAACGGATTACAAACGATGTAGCCATTAAAATGTGAAAAGTCGTAAACTAAAATTTGGTAGTTGGTGAAAAGAAATATATATATATAGACTAGAGTAGGAGTCGAAATGGAGAAGAAGATGAACGGACAGTCAAGTGTGTGGTAATTAGTATTAAAAAGTATTAAAAAATCAACAACGCGAACGAATGTAAAAAACGAACACAAACTCTACAAAATTCACACAATGCTTTTTCACGTTTTTTTTTTTTCTTTTTCGTTTTCTGGTCGAAAGGAAAAAGTCGTAAATAAAGCCATAAAAATGTAAAGCCAGTGGACTGAAATTGTGTGGAGACTGTGTGGAAACTTAATTAGTTTAAAGAAAATACAAGAGAAGAAAAAAAATACTTAGATACGGCGAAAGGAAACTGCAAAGTTCCAAACGATAAACTCCCAGTGATAACAATTAGAAATAGTTGGAACCCCGATCTGACCTGGACTAATTTATGAATGCACCTTGTTGACAATGCCGTTTTCGGACAGCTCGTAAAAAACAGTTTCGAGTGGCCATAAAAATTATAACAATAGAGAAAGAGAAAGAGACTCTGGGAAACATCTGCGTGGGCGGGTAAAATTACAAGCTCGATTGATTTTGCACAAGGTAATTATTATTATTTTTCAACCTGAATCAACGATAGGGAAATAGACAAATAAGAGAATTGCTTCTGCGATTGCCAATCCATTGCTGGTCTTTCATTTCTTTTCGTACTCCTCCTACTCCTATTTGTCATCTGTAATCCTGCTGTGCACATGGTCGTGGTAGTAGGTGCACCAAGGGATAATCCTGTCGGGCCACAATACTGTGACATTTACACGAGAGCTGTTGACATGCAATTTGTTGAGTGTTCCGCTTCGTTCCTTTACTCTTCTCCTCCTCAATTCTCAATCCACAATTCTCCATCCTTAGCCACATCCTCATCAGCATCAGCATCATCCGAAAGGCTGACATTCGCTTTGCCGACTGGAGGGGTGACAATGGCGGATTTACTTCTGCCGTTGATGCGGATCCAAATGCAGCGACTCGAACTCGGCTTTGGCTTAGTATTTTTTGGGTTTCTTTCTATTTGTTTTTTTATAGATTTTTTTCTCGTATTTTGCGGTTTGTTGTTTTTGTTTTTTTTCTACAAATTGAAAACGTGATGTTTGGCGAATTGTTTAGTGAAATTTTTTGGAAGAAAACGCAAATATTTACCTAAGTATGGTGAAAATTCTCTTCTTATGAAATTTTCAACTATTTTCCCACATATTTTCTATCTTTAATCGTCAGCTGAAAGCTCTCATCACTAACTGAAAATCCTCTTACAGTTGCTCTCTGCTCCTTGCAGCAACTGTATTTATGGCCACCAAGCGGAATATTTATGAACTGTTTATGTGTGGTGCAAAAGCCAACCCATCTGCCACATCAAAACCCACAACCGCTCAGCAGGCACCAGGCAGGCAGCAGGGCAAAACTTAATTAATTGCAGCTAATGCAATGCCCAGAGAGAAAGAGTAAATGGGAAAAATGCAGCCGCAAAAGTGAGTACGAAAAAACAAAATAGACTAAATAAAATATGAAAACTGCAACATGAGCAACACTCTGTGGGTGGCTTAGGTTAAATGGGTTAAGGGAGGGGGCGGGCTCTGTGGGGTTTTGGGGTGGCGGCCTTTTTATTAAGAGAATTAAATACAAAATATGTTTCTGTGTAATTTCCTGATGAAACTAGAAGACTGGGCAGCCAGCCGGAAGCATTTGACTTGCCCAGAGGATAACCAAAGGAAGGGCAAAACTAATTATATAAATAATCACCTGTGTGTCTTTAATAAAAGGAAATCACTTAAGTGCATTTAAAGCCTAAGATTATTGTACTTTTTACAATGAGAGAAAATTTGCTTGGATTCACATTTTGTCATAGAATTTCTTACAACTCAAAGGACAATCAATCAATCCCAATAAAATCTAAAAAAGCCTAACAAGTGCCTGACCCACACAATTAAGTTCTATTTAAATAGTTTAAAATTCATTGAATGCCAAATTCCACCCACATGCCATCAAATCGAAAGAAAAGGAGAAAAGCAAACGCTGACAATTTGACAGCTTCCTCCATAGACACACGAATGTGAAATCCAAGTAGCTGGCTGAGAAGCGAAAAACTTTCTTGCCACTTACTCACGAAATGCAGCGGCAAAGACATTGCATTGGTTGCCCCCTCCCGAATGTTTCGTAAATTATGCGTAGATGTTGTGACTGGTTTCAAATTTCAAATGGCAAACCCACATCGAGGGGAAACGAATTGCATTCATTATACATTTTGGCATACTCCTCCGTGGTACCTTCTGATTCCATCTCTTGCCATCGGTATTTTGCATTTTTCCGCATTTACTTGATGTGCTTAATGTTTGTGGCGAATTTCTAATGCTGTTTGCCTTTGACTGCACACTGATTTAATAGGATTTTGGCGCATCGAAGTGATATTTCAACGCCAAATGTTGATGTTTGATGTGTTAGAAATGGAGTTGGAGACTATGCACTTGCTCACACTCCTAATTTTAATCCTTTTTGCCACTCAGTTTCCATTAATGAGAACCTTTGCGATGAAGGAGAGCTTATTGTAATTGCATGAATCGCGGGTAAGAGTTTAATAATAGAAAAAAAAGAGGTAAGTAAATAATCTATTAAACAAATTTCAACGTGAATTTTGCTGGAAAATACTTTAAATGCTTTATTAAGGTTTACTGTCTCAAAATCTTCTGTTTTTCCCATTTCCCAAAGATGCATTTCAATCAAAAATCCACTCAGATGCCAAGTTTCTCTCTCTTTCAGGACACACTCGCACACACACACACTCGCAGGCTGACAGTTTAAGGAAGTTGAGTTTAACAACATTTCCACGTGCCACAGGCAATTCATGTATGTGCACACAGAACCTAGACAAAGAGCCGTAGAGATGCACTCTTACTAAAGGAACAGGACCAATTCCACAGTTCCTAGAAGAGATAGATAGAGAGAGAGAGAGAGAGAGAGCCGAAAGCTTTTGTTGTTTTTGAAGGAGTAAAGTCATTTGGTCTCTCTGGACTGGTTGTAAATTTATGGCTTGCCTTTGGCTTCTAATGAGTTTGTCGGCATCACTCACAGCAGACCCACAAACAGAGAAAGAGGGAGGTAGGTAGGGAGGGAGGAGTCGCCCAAAAAGCAGCTTAAACCAACACGCCTGGCCTTGGGCTAGGCAAAGAAGCATCAGCATCCCCCATAATGGGTTAAAAATGCGTAAATGATTTTGAGCGTTTGTAAGCTTCTTAGACTTTTGCATGAGATTTGCCATAAATTGCGAAATGGTGGTGGAGAGAGGAGAGTGGAGAGGGTAGAGAAGGAGAGAAGACGGAACCTGTGCTAGCGGAAGCATTTTGATTGATTTACACACACACACACACACATGGTCACGGACACGGAATAGGAGCTGCCATCAGGAACTCTCTGTTCGCCTCCTTCAGGTCGGTCATGTGCTGAAATTTACCATAAAGCCAAAATACGGCCGTATTTCTTCAACTTCCGGCATTAAGTGCAGAGGCAAATTAATTAAGTGACGTTGACGTTGGTTTGGGCGATGGCTACGACGAGCTTCGAGAGGAGTGAAGCAGAAGAATGGAAGATGGAGCAACAAACTGGGGTGTTTCTCTCTCTCTCTCTTGGATTTGGAGGTCTGTCAAATTAATTAAACGCACAACCGGAATGACAAGAAGCTAAGACCCCAAAAATGCAGTTATTGTCGTTCCTCTGCTCTTGTACGACAGCTTTATGGAGGGCTTTTTGCTTAAGCTTTTGCATTTACACCTTGCTCCAGATAAGCCAAATGGTATGACATCCCAAATCCTCAAAATAGCTTGGCTTCCATACCAAGGAGTTGATTTCCTTAACACTTCTCTAACATTTCACCTAAATTTTTCATAGCCTACTTTTGCGCTTATGTCGGGAATTATTTCGCTCTTAACTACTACAACTATGGGAACGAATCTACTTGCCATTTGTACAATAAACCCATTGATAGTCCCCACAAACCCCCCCAAAAAAAAAACACCTACAAGTGTCACTTGCAAATCCCGTAGACTAACAAAAATACGCAGTGAAAACTGTCGATACCGATATGCCACACACACACACACACACTCACAAAATGACAAACCTTGCCAACTGTTTCAATAAAACTAAGCCACAAAATTGCTTTTTAATGCCACACATTGGAAAAAGCCAATTCCAAATTCAATCCCTTGCCTCTCCTCCTCTGAACCCTTGCCAAATGTTTTGCCTAATTTCCGCACTAAGCCATCAAGCTGACTGTAAAACTATGTCAGCAGAGGATTTAATATGTGGGTGGGAAATAGAGTTCTATTTTTTTTAAGTTTTTTTTGGTAATGAAAATCAAGGGCAATTATGATAGAAAACTAAAACAAAAAAGTGTCACAAGCAATTTGGACTTAAGTGGGGCTTAAATGACATTTAAAATGCAGCTCTTTTAGCTTAATTAAGCCAAAATTAAGCCTTAAAATGGTATAAGAAATTGTGACTTTAATCAGGTAAAGGACAATGGAATTCTTGGCAAATGTGTTCGACAAGTTTCTAACATGACACAGTATAAATTATCCTGGACTGCTCTCGCTCTTGCTCTTGCTCTAGCTGTTCGCTGCTGCTGGCTTAACAATTTTTGTCTAAAAGCATTTCCAAGTGACATGCAACCAAATTGCAACTTAAACGAAGGGAAAATCGCAAAAGCGATGGTTGAAGGGGGCGTGTCTTCACCCTTAATATGTCTGACTGAAATAGTTGTTGTTGTTGTTGTTGTTGCTCGTCTGGTTCTATTTTGTATAATTTAGCGAAAGCGCCAGACAGACGCGTAAAGAGGAAAGGAAACGTCTTTTTTTTTAATGCAATTAGTGAAAGCTGAAAAACATTTAACACACGCACACACAAACACACACACACTGAGAGAGAGAGAGAAGTAGAATCCTTGGCTCTAATTGAAGTTGAAAGGAGCTATAAATGAAGTCTACGCCAAAATGTTGTACGAACATTTGACGACAGTCTAAAATGCAATTACGTAATCAGCATTCACACAGACCTGCAAATGGCCGTTGACTTTAACTGACATGAGTAGTTGATAATATTTATACAAATACGCACACACACACACACCGACACACACATCCATCTCGTATCTACTACATCAAAATTGAAATATAAAATATTGTACAAAAAAATAAAAAAAACATTTCTTCAACTTGAAATCTATTTATCTCCAGTGGTTTACACAATTCCAAAGATGATGATGATGATCCTTTGGCCACATACAATTCTGTTTACTTGTTCTTAGGTCATAGATAAAATGTGAGTCTCTGTGTGTGTGTGTGTGTGTGTGTGTCTGTTTGACTAATTGAAAATTTGCATAAAATCAATTTTAATTGAAAATCTTGTCTTGGCCAGGGCCAGGCCAAAAAGTTAAGTGAACAACTCAGACTAAATCTCCGACTCTCAGTTTAGTCATTCATGATGGCATCAGTCAGTCATTCACTCATTCATTCATTCATTCAGCCAGACAAATATTGGCATCTCACTCTACGCTGCTTAAAGAAAACCCTTAAGATACTTGTATATTCTCCTCTCTTTCGTTTATTTACATATGCTGGTCAAAAGTTAAACATTAAAAATTAAATTAAAACCTCAACTTTTGCTTCTGCTATTTCTACTGATATCTTTTTGCCATTCTGTGGCAATTACGTAAATTTCATTATTCAATTTATCCATATGTGTGCATAAAACAAAGTGTTGTTTGCTCTGACAGATAAATGTTGTCATCATTTGTGTGTTATTTGTTCCAAACATCTCTCAGAGGCATTCGCAATTAGATATTTAGTAGTTTGCAATTTGATTTTGCAACTATTGAAAATTATTGGCCTATAGCCCGAGGGACAATCACGATATTTGAATGTAGAAATGTCTGTCCATGCGATGTCCACTAAGTGAAAAGGTGAGTACATTGCAAATGCATTGATGAATCACTGGAAAAACAAGCTTAAATGGCTTAAGACTTTAAGTGCATAACACTTGCAAAATGTAGCAATAATGCAAACTTGCTAATTAAAGGTATAAGTAATTAAATGAGAGAGAATTCAACAGGTTGGCAGGGCCTTTCATTGAATGTTTCCTCCGTTTGCAGATCGTTTGTAGCCTGATCTATACCAAATTCACTTCATCTCCTCTTTGCTTTCTTTAATATTAACTCATCCTGAAAGTTGGTTTCCCCTGTGGCTAAGGACAACTCCCTTCAACCGCATTCAAGTTGTCCATTGTTGAAAAGCTGTTGGTTTAACGCTCATGGGGGCCATGGCCAAAATAAAAATTTGAATAATAATTTTATTTGCCATTTGAATTTGCATATTCCCATGTGTTTCTCTCGCTTCCTCTCCTCTCTATCTCTCTCTCGTTGGGTTTGTCTGCCTTAGACCATTTGACTTTTGGTCCATCAAGTTGTTAACATGTGTTGGAGTCATCAGAAGAGGGAGAGAAAGAGAGAGAGGGAAGGTATTGAAGTTGACCATCCTTTAGTTTATTTATTCATGCACTTAGTGAGGCATTCACCGCTTGAGATGGAGTCAACTGGACACCCGACTACCGACTACCGACTGCTTCTGAATCTTTGCTAATTGCCCAGTCAGTGTGTATATATGTATGTATCCTTGCCCTTCTCGTCTTCCAGCCAATCAAAGCCTCGAGTGTTGTCAGCCAACTTAACCAAAGTCTTGGCTTATTTGCCTGTCTCCAGTCAAATCAGTGCTTGCCATTGTTGTAAGTCCCTCGTCACCGAATCCTCCCACCACCACCACTTTTTGGCCAAATGAAGCATGTTTCTGGCTTGTGCATCTCGACGTACCTGAAGTTTGATTTTCAATGCCAATACCAATACGAATACCTTTTGAAATGTCTGTGCTGCTGGCTGGCTACTCACAAAAGGACTGGGTTGAAGATGTCATGCAAATAAGTCCGGACAAAAGGAGGAGGTAAGTAAATTGACTTCAATGAGTTGCGAACATTTATTGAAAATGTAAGTGCTAACATTTGAACAATGCGAACAGACAATCGTAACTATCGTAGTATGTTGGATAGACTAGGGAAAACTGTGATTACTTTTCCTATACTCTATAATATTCAATGCGATGCGATGTGATGAAAAATCGCTGCTATGTTAAGTGCCAATCATAGTTCTTGCCCCAACTCCCATCTCAATCATGCGAAACTCATACCTTGTTGTTGTTGTTGTTGTTGTTGTTGTTTGTTTCATGGGCAACATTCAAACCCATTAGCCAGCTACATGGTTCGCTGAAGGAAGAAAAATGAAAAGAAAATCAACAAAATGCTAGACAACAAAGGTTTGTCTTCACAGCAACAGCAACAGCAGCAGCGCCACACACGCCCACAAATCACGCCCCCCCGTCCAACATAACCTCAACAGAAAGTGGCCAAACGAAAAGGGGGGGAAAAAAAAATGACAAGAATTTTACAGTCAGTCAATTATGGACGAGCTACAGAATGAAAACTCTGACCATTCTATGGTTTTGGTTAGGCCAACAGCAACAACATCAACGAAAGCCAAAATGAAAAGCAAAAGTTATTGTAGTTGTTGTTGTTGTTGTTGTTGTTGTTGCTGCTGTTGCTGGCGAGTTTGTTACCGAAACGCGCATTTTCCATACAATTGGCAACAACCGAAAATAAAAGCCAAAAACCAACGAAAGCAGCGAACAGGAGGAGGAGGAGAAGGAGGAAAAAAAAGGTGGACAACAAGGCGGAGCAAATCGACATATTGACAGACTAAATGGAGTTGTGGGTTTTGAGTAGTAAATCAAGTTGGGCATTCACACCGTCGTTTCGTGAGCGAGAATAGAGAGGGAGCTGGTGGGGGTGGGGAGGGGGCCGATACAGAGTTGCATGCATAACCGAGAATTGCATACCGCAGAGAATTTAAGCCACATGGCAAACAGAGAAAAACTATGAACACTAACAACAGTGGGAACAACCTACTTGAAAATACTCTAACAAAAATAATGACAGCAAAATGCTACCGATGAAAAAAAGACAAAGAAGTAATTTCGGAGATCTAGAAATGTTTCTCGAATAAAGATTTTCGAGGGGAAAAACTATTACACTTATTAGTTTTGTTTTTAGCTCGGTAAGAGACAATACTTAGGCAGCAATAAAACTTCTGAAATATTCATTGATCATTAGATTATATCTCTAATATTAAATTAGTTTTTCCTAGAAGTAGAGAAAGTTTCTTAATTTCATATAAAAATTTTTATAAATCACAAAATAGTTACTAAAATTTCTTCTGCTGTAACTCTTCTAAAATATCTTTAAGTACGAGAGTAAGACCCATTTAATCCAGATTAAGCTTTTGGCAAGTGAAGAAATAACTAAGCTATAACTCTCCTCAAATATCTTTAAGTATCAGTTTCAATTCCAATCCAATCCAGATTAAGCTTTTGGCAAATAAAGAAATCTATTATAAATAAGGTTTTCCACCACTTAAGTCTTATACACATTATTATATTATATGAAAAGTTTATAAATAAATATAAAAATAGATTGGTAGCTTCTTCAAGCACTTGCAATAGATCGCATCACATGTATTTTCAATTATTTAAAGATTATTCGAATAATTTCAGACTGTTTTCCATTCGTATTCGTCAAAAGTTGAATAGTTAATATGCCTTGAGCATTTTTCGTAACAAGTTATCGTAGAAGTCGTCAAAGAGGAGAGACCCCAGGTACTGTATATCTTCGTGTCCGGGCTGCCTTTTGTTGTCTGTCAAGCAGAGTGGCCAAATATGGCCAAATATGCCAGTAGGAAAAAGTGAGGTAGAAGGCGGTTGAAGAAGGCCAAGGAACAAGCAAAGCATTTGCATATTTTTTGTACAAGGCTCCCAAGTTGAGTTGTTGAGTTTGTTGTTGTTGTTATTGTTAGTTTTTTTTTGTAGACTGTTCGATGTGCCATGTTGCATGTTCCAAGTTAGCTCTTTGGTTGTGTGTGTGTGATGTGTGTGCGTTTTGGTCTTGTCTTCCTCCTGGGACGACCTGTCTTTAGTTTTGGCCACACTGACTGGCGTTGGCAAGTGCCATTCAATGGGTGGGAGGAGAGTTTTAGGTTCAAGTTTTGCCTTTTTGCCAGTTTTGTGTTGGAAAAATCAAAGGCAAAGTTCGCTAGCTCATTGGTTTGGGTTTGGGGTTTTGGGTTCGGGTTTTTGGGTGGGCCAAATTCGTTCGGTCGTTCGTTCGTTTGGTCGTTAGGTTGTTTGTTTCAGAGTTAGCCCCGCGAGACAGCTTAGCTGCAGTTGTTGTATTGTCTTTTGGGTTTCGTTTGGTGTATTTTCCTCTGTTTTGTTTGCACGCAAATATGAAAATCACAGCAATTGCAGAAGCAACAAACAACATCATCGTCAACTGCTGTGCAAAATGCTCTCCCCCATTCTGTTTAGCCTCTGGACAACTGAGGCAACTGAAATCCGCACACAAATGCTGGAACTCAATCTCATCATCAGCGGCCGATTCCGATTCACATTCTCATTCCCACTTGAGGGCATATTTATGCAAAATGCTCATTCCCGGCTTTTTGTACTTGTCCATTTTGTCTATTCAGTCGATTCGCATTGAATTCATGGCTCTCAGTCACATTTGATCCATAAAACATGAGTCAATTTCACATGTTTTTCCATCGAGCTGCCCCATTTGAAGGGGGCCGAAATATTTTCCGTTAGTTTGCGTTGCAAATTCGCAACATTTCGGACATTAGCAAATGGAAAAGTGAATTTTAGACTTGTTTATGTCTTTTGCAGATGTGCCACCAGGTTATTTCAGAATCTGTTATCGTATATTGATAGTAATGATGGAAACCCTTGACAAACTGTGTAATCCTTTCTCTCTTTTTTTTGGTAGTTTCAACAATAACTTCATTAGCAAACAAACCCACAGTCACTTGACTTGGCTTGGCTTTTAGGTTCTCTCCACTTCAATCACTCACACTCACTCGACCATTTACTAACTTTTAATATGAGTGTATGTTCCCATCAGACCTTCACCTCTTTTATATATGTATATAGTATAGACAGCAGCCGAAAAGTGCAATGAGAAGTGTTTTGCCTAATTGCTAAGAGGCAAAGGTTCACACAAAAGGCAAGGGACTACGACTCTATGGGTTTTTTTTTTTTCTGCTCCATCAAAGTTGGTAGTGAGGGGGGCACTTTCAACCTCAAGTCTTAGACCCCGTAGTCAAATATTTCTCAGCACTTATTGACATTTGATGGGCGTGGCAAGTCTGGTAAAATTTACTACAAATTGGCAATCACCCATCGTGTAAGATGGAAGTGGCAGACAGAGAAGAAGAGTTAGCCAACAGCATTCACTTGAATTTCTGTTGTATGCAACTTTCATTAGTTTTGAGTGGGTGTCGCTTTTAGTTTGCACTCACCCCCCTAACCCCCACCCATCTGCAACTACTTTTAGCAGTCTACTCTGCCAGTTTTATGTTCACTTCCATTTGGGGTTCAAGTGGCCAGGTCTGAGTTCGGCACGGCTTGGCTCGGTTTGGCTTGGCTTGGCTTGACTTGGCCAACGGCATTGTTACAAGTTTCAAATTTAATTAGACAAATTTTTAATTGATATCATATGGCCAACGCCCCAAAAGTAGCTCGAAAAAGTTACAAGTAAAACTTGTTAAGGAATTGTCGTCGGGTGGTAGGTAGGTAGGTAGGTGGGTAAATGCAATTATATGCATCTGGTTATACATATATACATACGATATATACCAGGTACGTATGGTAAGTACCTGGTAAAATGAGAAAAGCCTTCGGCCCTTAGAAGTAGAAGGAATTGTTTGAACAATCTCATTCACAAGCAGCTGAGAGGTTGTTGAGAAGATAGTGCACTCCAAAAAAAGTTTTAATTGTCTCTAAAAAATATCTGGGGGGAATAAAAACCAAAAGTCTGAGCTCGTTTTGGCCGTACATAAATTGAATTGAGTCCTGTATTACCTCAAAGACAGAAAGGTTGCAATTTTCAATGAATTTTCGGTCAAAAAGGCTTCTCTTTTTAAGACTCTTACTAATCCATTTGTTTCTCCCGTTTAGCGCCACTAAAACTTAATTAAAATTGGAGAAATAATTGATGCAATTTTAAACAATTATAAAAATATTAAAAATTATATTGTTTAGGTGAAAAATTCGATTTTTCGAACTTTTTCAGAAGAAAATTGCTTTTGAAAATCACTCAAAAAGCTCCCGAGTTATAGTCCACCGATGTTGGGAAGATACAGACAATCAGGGCTATAAGAAGTCGTCTTGGAGATTAAGAATTTATATTCTATAAGTAGTTGGAGACGTCTTATTAAACTTATCTTTTTAAGATTCTAACTAATGCATTTGTTTTTACATAGATATTTTCTAATTTTATTGTTAACATACATTTTGTTCAATACGCACTAAAACCTTTAAAAAAATAGGGAAAAATTATTAATAAGACTTAAGCATTTTTTACAACTATTTAAAAATTAGGTGAAAAATTCGAATTTTCGACTTTTAAAGTCTTATTTTTTAGCAGAAAATAAAAACAAATCTTTTGAAAACCGTTCAAAAACCTCCTGATTTCTAGACACGTGAAGTTGGGGGGCTAAAGATAATCAAAGCTATAAGAAGTCGTCGTTTTGATCAAGAATACATATTCTATATGTAATTGGAGATGTCTTATTAAACTTAAATTCCACAGAAATCAACCTTAACTCAATTTTATAAACATTTCTTAATAAAATACATCTCAACTGAATGAACTGACTGACCCTCTATTGGTAAAAAGTTTACCTCAAATAATTTAAGCCATGTCCATTACCAGTATCTTCTGACTTAACTTTCTCACCAATAATCTGATTTGCAATTTAATTTGGTTTACATTTTCATTACTTGGTTTAAAAACGGAATGTTCTAATTTGGCGATTTGTCTAACTAATTGTTTGGACAATTAAATCATTCAAAATTGTTTACTTCTTCTTCGTTTTGAATGAGTGCCACTTAAATCGATTCAGCTGCTCCGTGTGGACAGGGTAAATTCTTGTTTGGCAAACTTTTAATCAAATTAAGTCAAAAGCAAAGCCGGAAATGTAGCTGACACAAGGTGACATGTGGACTGAGGGGGTTGGGGAGGGATAACTAAAGTTTTGGCCATGTCAACTGGCGACAATTGTTGGCGACAAGTGGCGCTGTGGGCAGTTCTAAGACCGACATCTACGCCCATCTATTTCCCGTCCGCCAACCCCCTCCGGCAAACAAATGCTCAATTAATAGAATTTCGTAGACCTAATGAAATGGAGAATCAGTGGGGGGGGCGGGGAGACAGCCAAAACTTCTATTGGATCATGTGGCTTAGGAGGAGAACAAGCGGCTTGTGGTTGCTGCTGGTTGCTGCTTTTGGCTGAGGCTAATTGAATCAAAGCCATGTCCTGGCCACGCGTTCACTTAATTGCAAAAATTGAAAAGCCATTCTCTTTTTGGGGGCCAGCTGCTGCTCCGGCCATGGCTGTCAGAGACATATACTTACAATTCGTGTAAAGGTGTTTTAACTGGTTCGTTTTTGAATTTTTTGCTGTTTCGTTATTATTCGAACCCTTTATGTCTGCGTGTGGCGCACTTTTAAGCACTGAATGGCAACGGAAAACAATTAAGATTATGACCTACAGGCACATTATCTAACATCAAGCCACCCTCTCTCTATCGTACACTAGTCTTTGCCCCGTTGTGTTTGCTTATCGTCTGCCATTGACAACAGAGGTCGACGGATTAACTCGTCCTCTTGTGGTTTGGTCTGGCCACTGTTTTTATACCCTTGCAAAAGGGGTATAATAATTTTGGACAGAAGTGTGCAATTCATAGAAGGAGGCATATAAAGTATATATATTCTTGATCAGCATGACAAGACGAGTTCAAATCCGTTTGTCCGTCTCTTTGTCCGCATTCTCACCTTAGACCGCTATAGCTACAGAGCTATAATTTTGCACGGAGTCTTATATATGATGTAGGCATTGTATATCTCGGATTCATCCGGATCGGACGACTATATCATATAGCTCCCATAGGAACCATCAGTTAAAAAATGAGTTTTAGATCAATAACTTCTTTCTTTTTCACCCGATTATCATAGGACTTAACATTTGCTAGTTTATTATACATCCAAACATCCATGCCAAATTTTATCAAGATCGGACTACTATATCATTTAGCTCTTATATGAACGATCGGACCTAAAATAGTTTTTCTTCTAGAAACTTTCTTGTTTCTATTGCGATTATCACCAAACTTAGTAAATAATATTTGCACATAATAAATTATAATCCTGCCAAATTTCATCAAAATCGGATATAAAGCTGTTATACAAATAAATGAAAAAATTGCATGCATATCGGCGTGTAGATACGGATTTTTACCCAAAGGTCCTTACATTTAAATAACTCTATTTAAGGATTTAGTAACACCAGAACTTGCAAGGGTATAAAAACTTCGGCATGACCGAAGCTAGCCCGGCTTTCTGGTGTTTTTTTTTCATTCTCGTTTGTTTGCACAAAATCCTCTTAATTATACACTAGACTAAATTGAGCTTACAGGACTCGCAGGGAAATCGTATGTAAACAAGTGGTTGAGATTTGATAATTCATAATGTGTTATTTTAAAGCTAAGCAGATGTATAAATATTTTCATCCATTTCACACTTACTTAACTTCTTTCTCAGACACATGACATCAAGTCACTTACATGGTGCAAAACCAAACTTGAAGTTTTGGTCTTCTTGTGAGTAGTATAACTTATGCACATGTAACTGACATTTAAGCAAGCGTCAAAACAAACCGCTTGGCTAACAAAAAGTTGAGGCGAAGGCAAAACGTCTTATTCCTGGCAAAAACAGAGCGAAACCCATCCAAAAAGCCAAGTGTTTGTACTTAGTCTATGACACTCCTGGGACAACTCGGAATAAGTCGAGGGTAGCTCCTATACACACTCACATTTCACATTGCTGTTCGTGCATGACACAAGCATATGAGAAGGACACTTTTCGCCCCAATCCCCCACCCCAAGACACTTTCCCCCCTCCCCACTTAATGAAACGTCAAGAATTCAAATTATTTGATAGAGAGAGAGAGAGAATGGAAAAGTAAGAGAAAACATAGCGAAATCTTTTTCGAGTTTCCCTTGTTGCCATTACTTAATTGAATTGAGTGCAAATACTTGACTTCGTTTTTGTCATTTTCTATTTTTTTTTTCTTTGGGGTTTGGCTTTGCGTTTTCTCATTTTAGCCCAATAGGAATTTCTCATTATTGACCACACAAAAGTCAAAAAGTCGGATCAACGTTAACAATGTCTCTGTTGGAAATTGCATTCCTCCTCTCTTCAGCGGAATGGGGCAAAATAAAATAGAAATGAAATTAAAAATCCTTTGATGAGGCAAAAAGCCAAAGGCACTCGTTCTGGCCATGGTTTAATGTTAAATGCACTACACAAATCAACTACAGAACAAAAAAAAAAAACGTCGCCGTCGATGAAGTTTCAAAAATTAATTAAAAAAGACACAGCCAAAGCAACAATGCGAAGTGAGGGTGGCGCGGGGGCGGTGGGGAAAGAGGGGCAACACTTTGGCATAATGGTAATTGAAATGCCTGTGCACAAGAATTGTCGTAAAAACCATTTGCAACGCGGTTTCTTTTTTTTTTGCTTTTTTTTCTACTGTGTTCAATTAATATAAACAAATGAAGCTTGAACCGAATTGATAGTCAAGTGTCAGCAGCAGCAACAGTAGACTAAAGGAATCATGTAAATAAATGTAACGAAGAATGGATCCTTTTTTTGCATAGAGAGAGACCTGCAAAGAACATTCATGTGGCTTCTGCTTCCCCCTGGCCAATATTTATAAAGGTACTTACACACTCGCCGCCTCTCCTGCTCCAATCGTAAACAAAAAACTCATCACTTGAGCTAATTTAAGCTAAACAAAAGCACCAAAAATTCTCATTACAAGAGCACACATTTCATTTTCCATTTAGCCCCCCACACATTCGACCATAATTTTCTTCTCTAACGCCAAACAACAACAATGAGAACCAAAAAGAAAGGAACAACAAAAAAAAACCATAAAACGTCAAATGTGGCACTTAAAGCGGTCCATTTCCACCAAAACTCAGAGAGAGGGAGACGGAGAGAGAGAGATAGGAGTGTCAGGGGAAGATGGAGTCAGTCAGTCTATGGCTCGGTGTGTCCCGGTCCCACAGGTGTTCGACCCAGACGTTCTTCAAATTAAATGAAATGCGTAAAAATGGCAACAATTTGATTTTGTCAGATTTTGTTGGGTGAAATTCCGTTCTGAGATCGAGATAGAGAGCGAGAAATGTGTATCTTTCTCTACTCTATGGCACGTAAACGTATCTCCCACACGATGGTCGAGCAACCCCCGAAACGCATGTTTTATGCATTGTTGGCCACCCCTCCCCCCAGCCAACTACCTTACCATCTTCCATCTCCCCACCATCCAGCGTTGTTTCGAATTGCACGCGCGGGGCTCCCAAGTTGCTAATTTAAGTGTAATAATCCTCAAAGCCAAGGAAACGTGAGCCAATTTATATGCAAGCATTAGGGTAAGCATTAGGGCCTGCCAGATGTTGAATGGGAAGGGGGGTTGGCGGTTGTTGCAGGGTGCGGGGGGTCTCGGTGCTGGTTACAATTGGAGTGTTGCTCCATTTACCTGATGGCTAGATTTTTGGTATTTGGAGCGGAACTTGATTTTCAATCGAAATAAAGAACTAGTTCGTTGGGCTAGGAATCAAAAATTAGCTTTGTGGTAAAATTTAACAGTGCAATTAACGCTTTAACATTTCTTTGATTAATCTTCCATTTAATGTAATACATTTTAAAGAACTAGTTCTTTTTTACCTCTCAAATAAAATTACATTAAAAAACAAGTCGTTGAGAAATCTATTTTGAAAGCGTAAAAAATGTATTTTAAGCATTTTGAAACTCCATTTTTATAAGAAAGAGTAAGATATTTGGTAAGATCTATTATCCTTTAAATAATATTTGAATTTTGATACCTCTTAGATAGGAATAATAATAAGTTACCTATGGAATAAAGTTTCCTTCTT
Organism: Drosophila sp. 14030-0761.01; assembly: GCA_018150735.1. Taxonomy (NCBI): domain Eukaryota; kingdom Metazoa; phylum Arthropoda; class Insecta; order Diptera; family Drosophilidae; genus Drosophila; species Drosophila sp. 14030-0761.01. The sequence continues at coordinate 387,450 of JAECWO010000090.1, forward strand.
TGATTTTACAAGCATTAAATATTGATATTCGTTTCGCAATTGAATAATGGTTCCTCGATTGCATCGAAAATGATCATATACTCGGAATTAGATCAGAATTGTCAATTAATGATAAAGCAATATAGAACCAGTTCCGCAAGGACCAACTATATGTGGAGCATCTCCATGAAAATGCCTTCAACTAATAATCACCGCACACACAAACACACACACACACACACTCTCTTGTTTATTGAGGCTTGGTCAACATCTTTGGTCTCATCCCCTTGGTTGAAAATTATGAAACAAACAACCACAACAAACAATATTCCCCCCCTGCCACATCCACTCCTCCCCCCACCAGCTCCACTTGCAAAACCGACATCCACCTTGGCCCTTGTTAAAATAAATTTAATATTGATTCAGCTTTTGTAATGAGAAACGCGGCGGCATCAAAAGTCCACTTAATACCCACGGCCTAGTTTAAAAGCATTTCTGCTCCTCGCCAGGCAGGAGAAGAAGGAGATGATGATGACAGAGGGGGTTTGGGGGGGGGCGCTTGAGGGATGGGAATAGCTGGTGTATGAGTTGGGCTTGTGTCTAGGACTACCATGTTTGTAAAATGTTGCTGTTGTTGCATTTTAGCTGGCCAAATTAAAAAGCATTTAAATTATGCTGATGACCAGAGAGGCCTATCCCCAGTTGTTGTTGTTGTTGTTGCTGTTGTTCCTCCGGTTGCTGATGATGAGTTTTGCATGGTTGTCAGTGAGCCAGCGGGCGGTAAAGGGAGGCAGCTTTTCCCATTGTAATGATTGGGTCATGCGAAGAGAACCCGGACAGGACAGCAGCAGGAAAGCACTTTACACGTTTGCTCGTTTTGGAAATTAAGTTTGGCACATGCATAAACCCTAAATGAGATGGGAATAGTGCCAGGAATAAAGCTTGTAAAGTGTCAAAATTACAAAGCGAAATGCGTGTACAGTTTCCGCAGAAATGCTACATAGAAGGGTTCACATTTTCTTTTTTTGATATTTTCCTGTAACAAAAATGCAGCCACACTTTTTCCACAAGTCTCAAATTTCCGGCTAGTTCTCCCCGGCTTATATAAACATAAATCCCCTTTAAGGTATTGCCCCCATCCCCCAAACACCACTCACCACCCCCACCCCGCACATTAAGCACAGTTATTTAACGAGCAACTCATTAGCCCAAAGTCCTTTCTAACCCAAAATTGTCCTTTTCTCTTCCCCCGCCCCCCTACAAACACTGAAGAAAAAAGAGAAAAGGCCTTTACCAAAAACTGCTTTCCACTGCTCGGCTGCTGCGTTACACTTGTCGCATTTCATTTTCGGTTTTTGGCTTAAAATAAATGTTAAATATTTAGACCTCCCGCTGAGTCAGCCCCAAAAATAAGATGACAGACGCAGAATCCTTTTCGGTCCTGGTCAGAAAACTATCGTTCCGCTCGTCCTTTTTATGAGAGCCTTTGATAGAGCTCAGCATGCAAAGGAGGGCTGCGGGCACGAGGGTTGGAATAACGAACGAAATGAAAATCTTGGACCAACTTCCAGAATGCAATTAATTTTAACGCCAAAACTCATTAATATCAAGCCAAAGAGGACACTTGAGAAAGTTCTTGTTACCTTTTTTCTTGGTTTTTTTGGTTTACTTATTTTATTTTAGCCTTTTTGCTATTTACCTTGGTTAATAATAAAACAGCCAAAGGCTTACAAAGATGAAAACAAAACTTGTTGCTCCACTGAGTTGAGTTTTTCATATAAAATCTACCTTTTCTTTTCATTTTCTTTATTTTTCCTCCTTTTTTTTTTTTTTGTTGCTTTTTTACTTTGGTTAGATTGTGCACGCCACGGCAAAGGCAAAGGCAATGATTTATGGCCAAAGGCCAAGTCCTTTTTTTTGGGGGGGCTCAGGAAATGAAGTTCAAGGCATCGTAAGTAGTTTCGGAAGCATTCGAGAAAATGTAGAAAGTGTAAAAATTTCTGGCCGGAGCTACCTTTCTCAAATTGAAAAGCGCACTTGACGTTGAAAATTTCGGGAGTTTGGGTGAGTTGGAGAGTTCCAGTTGCCAGTTGAGGGACAGGGAAAACAAAAAAAAAGTTTTATTGTAGTCCTGGGATTTGGGCAAACAAAATTAAGCAGTCTGCAAGTTTTTAATTAAAAAAGGACGAGCGTCGTGTGCATTAAGCAGCTAAGACACCGATGAAAAGCTAAGAAAATGCCCTGAGTACGTACCTTTAAGATAATGGTTAGCTGGATCTTGAGAAACCCAAGGACTTGAGCCTTCTTTTTTTTTTAAAGCTCTTACAATCAACGTATGCAACTCAAATCTGTGACAGTTAAGATAGAAAGTTGTTAACTGTTTTTGCTTATCAAAAAGTTAACTCAATTTAGCAGATTTTAAACTGAAATTGTGATCTAAAAATTCTATTCGTTGAATTTTTTAAGGGGCATTTAGAAGGTTTTTAAAATAATTACAGAGATGACACAATCATTTTGCTTATTTAGGTCTAAGTATATTTTTCCCTATCTAACGTTCTTTAAATATAGTTAAACTAATTTATAGTTCCTACTTCTTACTTCAGTTAAGATAGAAAGTTGTTAAGAGTTTTTGTTTATCAAAAAGTTAACTCAATTTAGCAGATTTTAAACTGAAATTGTGATCTCAAAATTCTATTCGTTGAATTTTTTAAGGGGAATTTAGAAGGTTTTTAAAATAATCACCGAAATGACACATTCACTTTGCTCAATTTGGTCTTAGCTGGTAGGTAGTATATATTTCCCTATCTAACGTTCTTAAAATGTAGTTAAACTAATTTATAGTTCCTACTTCTTACTTTAGTATAGGAAAATCTAAATCTGTAACAGTTAAGATAGAAAGTTGTTAACAGTTTTTGTTTCTCAAAAAGTTAACTCAATTTAGCAGATTTTAAACTGAAATTGTGATCTTAAAATTGTATTCGTTGAATTTTTTAAGGGGAATTTAGAAGGTTTTTAAGATAATCACAGAGATGACACAATCTCTTTGCTTAATTTGGTCTTAGCTGGTAGGTTTAGGATATATTTCCTTATCTAACGTTCTTAGAATGTGTAGGGTCCTAATTAGCTTTGTCTTAGTGTTCTAGAGGTCAACTTAAACCTTTTGCCTTTAATACGTCAATGACCAGACATGCGGAAAGCAACTGCTTAGTACTTAGATGGAGACCATCACAAGTCAAGAATATTTAGTTGGACAACTATTAAGTATGCATCACGGATCCTTGGCACATATGTTTGAAAACAAATTGCGTGGCTGTTGGCAGGAAATTTGTTTAATCTGCCAACAAATTGGCGAAGACACGCAATGCAATCGCCCTGACTGGCCAGGGCCAGTTTCAGGCTCAAATGTTGATGAGATGCAAATGGATTTGTGTGCGATAAACAGCCCAGGCAGCAGCAACAACAACAACCCGATCAGATGTAACTAAAGACAGAGCCAACAATCCAGCCAGTCCCCACCACCACTCTCAATCCCAGTCTCAGTCTTGGTCTCTCTGTCTCAGTTACAGCTTGAGTCCCAGTCCCAGTCCAAAGCGAGACGTGGGCAAAACGAAAAAATAAAAAAACTCCTCAACTTGCCGGCTTATTATTAACTGTATAATTTAATGTGTAGGCAGGAAATTGATTTATTATCAACGTCAGTTAATTTTTTTCTCATTTTATAAATTAAGCAACTCTCCGCCAGGCTGCATAAATCTTGCAACTATTCCTGTGTTCGGCTATAAAAAATAAATCACAAATTAAGTTGTTGTTGTTGCTGTTGGCTCCCACAGTTAACTGGCATGATAAAAAAAAAACCAGAGATACAAATAAAAAAAAACAACAACCGTCATCTGGTAGATAAGACAAACACAACCGTCTGCTGACTTGTTCTGGTGACAAACTCCACACCAACAGCCCAGAAAGGAGTCAAAGGAGGAGAGGTGGAGCAGAAGTAGCAGCAGCAGCATCAGCAGCACGAGGACCCGTCACAGTCACTTAATAATTTATCGCGCCTACTTTTTGTTGTTTTGTGTCCTCTACCTCCCTACTCATCGCTCTCTCTCTCTCCTTGTCTCTTTCTCTACTTATCTTATTATCTCAACGTTTTGGCTGTTCGTCGGCTTAGTTATCTTCGAAATGTATCTGTTAGGTAGGCGCTTTGCCTGAACAAGAAAAATAAATATTTTCGAAATATATGTGAAACTTTGATTTGCCGACAGAGAGAGAGGGGGGAAAGTGGGAATTATTAATGATATATCAATATATGCCCCCGATTAAATAAGATAAGGTTTGCAATCTATAAAAAACTATATCTAATCGGAAGTATCTCTTGTTTAGTATGTAGATACTTAGAATGAACACTGAAATACTTACTTTCATGTAAGGTTAACAATTAGCACTTCAAAATTACTTACAAAATTACTCAAAAACTTAGCTTTCAACAAGCATTTATTGTCACCAGAATAAGTCTTCATAATCAAAAATCCAATCAAAACAATGGCCATCGGATTATGACAGAGAAAACATAAATCTCCAAATTGTTTCATTATCTAATGCAAATCCCAAGGTGTCTATGAAAACAACTTCCCATTCTTGTAGTCTAATCTGTTATATGGACAAAACCGAATTAGCAGGAAATTTGATGGCAATTGCCCCTTCAATCTCTCGACAACACTCATCGATAGACGATTTTTGATGAAAATAGTTTTAGCCACATTTGCAATGACTTGCATTTGTTTGCTGCTCGTTGCCATTGTTACCGACAGATAGATGTATGTTAGGGACGGTGAGGGAGAGTGGAGGGGCAGAGATAACGAAAATGTGCAGTCAATTGAGCCAGTCAAAGCTAGAGCCAGATACAGATACAGATATAGAACCGAAGCCATAGCCGTGACAATTTTCCAATTGCATTTCATCAAAGTTTCGTCAATTTTTGGGGAACAAATTGCTATTAAATTGCCACACAATTGCAAATGCCATAAATCGATTTGAATCGAAACAAGTTTGTCGATTGTCTCTGTCCAACTGAACTCCCACACTTCCCGTCCACACACCATACTCCGTATTCCGTGTTCCGTATTCCGTACTCTATTTCATTTGACAACCGACGACGACGACTCGACTCCCATTCTCTTGGCAAGCCAGTCCAATTTTAATGGCCTGGTTTTCCGCTTGGTTAACTCAATTTGCGTGGCTTCTTTCAATTAGGTTTCCGCTTTCCTCTCTTCATATCCGTTATATGTATGCGTTTTTCTCTTTCCTTTTTGTTTTTTTTTTTTGTTGGTGGAAAGCTCATTTCACTTAAATAAAAATTGGGTTTTTTTTTGTATTTTATTTTTTTGTTTATTTGTCGCAAATAAAATTGACAGCGGGAATTTTTTTTTTTTTTTTTGTTTTTTTGGAGGGGATTTGGTATTTCGATTTTATGGATTTTTCGATGAACTCGTAAAAAATAGAAATGTAGTTAATTTCCCTCAGTTTGGGCCACAAATGAGTTAAATGACAGTTGACAGTGGAGTCGAATTGAAATCGAAAATAGTTGGGGTTAGAGTGGGGGTGAGAGAGGGGGGGTGGGGGTGGTGGTGTAACAGGGTGTGACAGGTGCTGGGTGCTAATGTTCGTAGTTCTTTCTATTATGCCTTATGCAGTTTGCTCGACCATGAAAAGAGACTTACAACTGCAGCAGCTGTGCCTCATTTTACATCCCAACAACAAACGGCAACTTGGTGGGTCGCCAAAAATTGGGTAATCTGAAACCGTTGACCAAATGACAGACTATCAATAACGTTAATGTCGTGAGCCGATGATGAATCAATTAAAAGCGATCAAAAAACCAGACAAAATCGCCAAAAACGATTTATCACTTATTTGCCAGCCAACAAATTGCAAGGCAAAATGCAGTAAAAGTCATTAAAAAAAAGCAACAAAAAAATGCGCTGCAACCTTTATGGTGACTTGAAACCATGAAGCCAATAAACAGCTAAAGATGATAATGATGATGATGATGATGCAGAGGAAGAGAGTGGCAAGTGTTGGTCTCTGCCAACGATAAACACAAAATTATTTCAAGCAAATAATGCGAATTTAATGTGACATCCGACAGCCGACAACAGACTGCAGAATACGAATGAGCCAAAGAAGGCTCGAGCCAATCGTCTCTTGGCCACAGGCGAGACAGCACAAACAGAAACCATCAGTCTTTGAAATACTCTTTACATAAGTCTAAATTCAAATAAATATAAACAAAAGAATCGCCCCCTCTTGAGTTGCTTTAGGTATTTATTATTACTTAAAGTCAAAATAAAATATTTATATTAAAAAAGAAACTTCCCTTTTTAACTTTTGGAGAAAACTTTGCGATGATAATCTTTTAGTCAAAAGAGAGATCCTTTTCGGTTATCTCTACTCAATTGCGAGTTTCGATGTGACAGCCAACCGTGCGGATGGTCCTTGCGTCATTCTTATCTTCTTAGCCGTATCTCCTTCCCCAATTCCCTCACTCTGCTCTCCCCCTTTTACTCATGTCACACCAAATGACGCATTATTGAACTGTCAATGGAAGTGACAAAGGGTTAACAGTGTCAAACCAATGAGTAAATGTACCAACATTTCTTTTTTACTCTACATCGAAGGGGTTCAGTGTCCATACCCAAAACGATATTATTCTTTTTTTTTTGTTTAGTTTTAAGTTGTTGAAGAAGGGGGATATTGATGGATATGGTGTAGAGAAGGGGTGTAAAAAAGGAAAAAGATACAAAATGTACCTGGCGAATACATAAATAATGAAAATTGATTATGTTTCAAATATGCCTTATAACAAATGTTTTTTATTGTATTTCTTCTCCTTTTATTGCCAACAAATTGAGTGTTAATATATTTATAATCAGCAAAGTTTAAAAAAGTACCAACATACTATATAATTTTCGAAAATATATTCTGCTGTCATGTTATCTGCTTTTTGAAATATCTCGCAAAAATTTAACATATGTTCTTTAGCAATACTTCTGAGTTCTCTTATCAATTGTAAATCGCATATGAGTTTTAAAATTCCAACGAAATTGGAGGTCTTTGGAGCTGGATTAGTCATTACGAGATTTAAAATAAATGATCTTGGCTTATCGTCTGCTCGTTTCTCCCTCTGATATTTTTTTTTAGGTTTTTTTTTACTGTTTTTCGACGCGACTTAATTAATTAAACACATATTTACACAGTCTTCTTCATTTTCATTATTCTTACATACTTTTTTATTAACTGCACCGAAGGGTGAGAGAAAAAATGTCAACTCATTTGGAAATCATTTGTCAAAATATAAATCGATACTTGGTTCGAAGAATGAGTGGAAGAAAAAGAAGAACGGAATATCAAATCGAAACACAGAAATCGAAAAATCGAGGAGAAAAAATATTACATAATCATGCCCAAAATACACGCCAGTCAAGAACAAAAGGAAATGTTCCGCCTTGCCACCTTATCGATATTCAAAAATCGTATTCCAAAAAGGATAGACAGAGAGAGAGAGAGGGGAGAAGAAGTAAAGGAAACACAACTTTAAACAAGTCAAAATTAAAATATGATAAACGCAATCTTTTCTCACATGGCTGAACAGACGCGGGTTGAGGAGGGGGGCAGACCCGCTGTCAAACAGGTAACCAGGTTCCAAGTTCCAGGTCTACGTCCATTCCCGCTCCCGTCCCAGTCTTTGACTTTGACTTCATGACCCAAACCCATACCATGATGGGAGTGTCCCTTTCGTCTTGTTGCTCTTTTTGTTTTGTTTTGTATTGTTTTCTTCTGTTGTTGCTGCTTTTTTTTTTTTTGGTTCTTTGGAGCTGTCATGCATAATAAAATTCCAATATATTTGACCGTAACGCCTTCACCTTGTCTTCTCGTTCTCAATTGCGGATCCTTATCAAAAAGCACAAAAAGTGACGTGAGCCAAGCGCTCCCCCAAAAGATGCTGCTCCCCAGCAGCCTGCCGATGACGAAGATGATGATGCACACACACACACACACTCGCACACCCAGGCAATAGTCGAGACAGCCCCACACCCAAACTGAAGATGATACCCCAAAAAGTGTTGGGTTTTATTGGCCAACGGCCATTCGAACAGCAATGGATATGGATGACACTGACCCACAAAACGGGAGGGCGGTTGGTTGGTCAGCAAAAAGCAAAAGCCAAAACTAAAACCAAGCCCATATTTAATGGACAAGGTGAGTTGATGCCACATCTCTCTTGCTCACTCTGTCTCATTCCATAAATATTTCAAGTATCTAAACATCAGCATAAACTAAAGATTAGCCATCATAAAGTTTACCTAATAAAAAGGAATAGAAATTCTTTGGAAATATATTTAAATAAGTTTGCAACTAAACAGAAATGCCTCATATATAGAAAATAATAAGCAAATCTAATAATTATTTAATGAAACAACTTGAAATTGTTATCGATAAAGTCTAAATTACCTGAAATAAATCCAATTACCTTTCTAAAATGTGTAAAAGTCACAAATTCATTAGCAGAAATGCCTCATATATAGAAAATAATAAGCATATCTAATATTTAATAAAACAACTAGAGGGCCAATTATTATCGATAGAATCTTAGAAAATGATCTGAAATAAATCCAATCAGTCTTTCTTAATAAGTAGTGTAAAAGTCACAAATTCATTAGCAAGATCTAGTCAACAATTAACTCAGCAACCAAAAGTTTAATCAAGCAAAATTTTAGCTAAATTTATTCTACTTTTTTGGTTCGATGCATTGGAGTTGTTGTCCCCTTTCTACATACCTCTCCCATATTCTCTCTCTCTTTATGTATATATTCCATTGGAATTGTTCCGTTCATTTGCATGCACTTTATAATTTGCATGTGAGAAATGGATTGGTAAGCCCTGATAAGTAGATTCATATGCTTTACTTCATTCTCTGATGCCATTATTAAACAAAAACAAAAGCGAATGCAAATAAATACAGTAATTATTATACAATTGCAGGCATATAATGCCAGATGCAATATAATCAAATCAATTTGATTGAATCGAACAAAAGATCTAAAATATAATTGATTGTTTATTATTATAATATACGTACACAGAAAACCTGTACTACACAATAAATTATATAGCAGCTTTTAAGCTCATCTTTGAGTGTCAGAAAAACAAAATGTAAAGCTTACATTTGTTTCATTATTAACAAATTAAAGGGGTACATCAGTTCTAACCAAAAGTTTGCATCACACATGAAGAAACATCATTATCTATAAGAAGTAAATGTCTACACAAATATTTTTTTTGATAATTTAAACTCAGTATTTGTTTCGCTCTACAAAATTCCAATTAACTTATCTATTTAATACACCACAATTCATTGTCCACTTCACTGATTTAATTTGAAGAGTATATACAATTCGGTTGCCCCCAAATTGGAGCCCACTGCTTTGTGCTAGTTTAGCAAATATCGTGACTAGCCAACAAAAGCAAAAAATAAAAATACAAACTGGCTGACTATTCGAAAAAAAAGAAAACAGAGAGAAAAAAATAAACTAAAACTGCCGGCAAATTGAATAAATGAATGGAACCAAAAAAAGCGGCAACAACAATTAACGTTGAGTTTCAGACACGAAAATTTATTCAGCAAAACAAACAAACAAAAAATTACCTTATTTTTTTTTTTTTCAATGCGCAACAACAATACCCAAGGGGAGATAATTAAGTTTTTTATATACTTATATTTTTTTCATTTTGCCAGACGCTAAGAAAATTGCAAAAAAAATAACAAAAATTCATCAACAGACGACGACTGGCTAGAGCGGCGATCAGTTGTCCATAGCCAGCCGACGGAGAGAGAAGCAAACACCGGGGCAAATTTTTTCTAACGAATAGGAACAGCCATAACAAATTCATTACAAAAGCATTTTTATATTTATAGAAACAACAATTTGCAGCAGCTGACATTTGTGTGTTTATTTGTTGCTGTGTGAAGTGTTTATATTTTGTCGACGACTTCTAAGTAGATCGTGAGAAAAGTTTATAAAAATGACGACAAAATTCACCATCAATGGACAATCCTATATGGGTGAGTTTCAAAGTCAAGTGTTCCAATCATGAGTACATTTTTTAGGACTAAATATAATTTTGTCCAGATATAAATAGAAATATCTGACATTGTTACCAAAGATCTATTATTCGATAGTCACACAACATTGCGAAATTACGTTTCCAGTATTCTCAGTTAAAGTCAATAAACTTCTAAGAACCGGTTCTCTAATTTAAAATTTCCAGATGTTTATCGCAAAACACACACTTTAGCCTAAGTTTATATAAACCTTATCGAAAATATATATATGTAAACATCATGAATGTCTTTTAAAACAATGCTTAATATTTGTTGTGAATTTTCTTGTCCACTTCCTTAGTCAACTTGGCCAATTTACCACCCGATATCACTCTAAATACATTTATACGTGAGCATGCGCAACTGACGGCCACCAAATTCATGTGCCAGGAGGGGGGATGCGGAGCCTGCGTTTGCGTAGTGAAGGATGCGAATAAACAACGCTCTTGGGCGGTCAATTCGGTAGGTTTGCGGGACACGATCAGTAGAAATATCTCTCAAGTTGATTTTTTTTAGTGCCTCACCTTGTTGAATACATGTGCCCAGCTGGAGATCATCACAGCTGAGGGATTGGGCACTCAACGCAGTGGCTATCATCCCATACAGAAGCGTCTGGCCAAAATGAATGGCACTCAGTGTGGTTTCTGTTCGCCCGGCTTTGTGATGAACATGTACGGACTGCTGGAGGAGAATGGGGGGCAAGTGACTATGGAACAAGTGGAGAATTCATTTGGTGGTAACATTTGCCGTTGCACTGGCTATCGACCCATCTTGGATGCCATGAAATCCTTTGCCTCCGATAGTACCATAGAAGTGCCAGCTGCATGCAAGGACATCGAGGATTTGAATCTTGGGGCACGCAATTGTCCCAAAACGGGAGAGCTTTGTGCGGGCAAATGCCAGCAGCAAGCGACAACATTAGTCTACGATGATGGCACCCAATGGCACTGGCCCAAGTCGTTAACTGAGCTATTCGAGGCTCTGGATAAAGTGGGCCAGGAGGAAGAATTCATGTTGGTGGCGGGAAACACAGCGCACGGTGTCTACAGGCGTTCGACGAATATTAAACATTTTATTGCATTGCATCAAGTGGAAGAATTGCAAGAGCATAAAAAAGAAGGCAACAAACTGAGGCTAGGTGCAAATATGAGTCTAACACGAACCATGGATATACTGAAAGCTACGGCCGTGGAAACTGGTTTTGAGTACCTGCAAGTTCTATGGAATCACTTGGACTTGATTGCCAATGTGCCAGTGCGCAATGTAAGTTGCTCTAGAGATTGCACGAATCAGTTTTGATTCTAAAATGATTTCTGTTTTTATAGTCTGGTACTTTGGCTGGCAATATTTCGATTAAGAAGCAACACCCGGAATTTCCCTCGGACATATTCATTTCATTTGAGGCTCTCGATGTCCAAGTGGTGGCCATGAAAAATGCCAAGGAAGAGCTGCAAATGTCGCTGAGTGAATATCTAAAATCCGAGGATAAGAAACTTCTGCTCAAGGCCTTCATATTGCCCAACTATCCGAAGGAGAGCTTTATATTCGATTCGTATAAGGTGAGAAATGGTGAATAATTTTGTGGGAATCTCTCTTAATTTCTCATCCTCCATTAGATTATGCCACGTGCCCAGAATGCCCATGCCTATGTGAATGCTGCCTTCCTCTTGGAAGTGGCCAGCGGCGAGACAAAGGTGAAAAATGCAAGGATCTGCTTTGGTGGCATTCGTCCTGAATTTGTTCATGCCTCTGCCATTGAGCAACTGCTAACTGGCCAAAATCCCTTTGATGCCAGCATGGTAGAGCAATCATTTGCCAAGCTTTCCACTCTCATACAACCCGATGAAGTTCTGCCCGATGCTTCGCCTGCGTATCGCTTGAAATTGGCTTGTGGTTTGTTCTATAAGTTTCTTCTGAAACATGCTCCGCAGTCCGAGATCAACGGAAAATTCCTCAGTGGAGGAAATATCCTCCAACGTCCTCTTTCCTCCGGCTCGCAATTGTTTCAGACACAGAAGCAAAACTATCCAGTCACCCAGGCAGTGGAAAAGGTGGAGGGAATGATTCAGTGTTCGGGTGAGGCCACCTATATGAATGATGTCGTAACCACATCGAATACCCTGCACTGTGCCTTTGTGGGAGCCGAAAGAGTGGGCGCCATCATTGAGGAAATAGATGCAGCTGAGGCTCTCCAACAACCGGGTGTGATAGCGTTCTTTAGTGCCAAGGATTTGCCTGGCACCAATACCTTTGTGGAGCCAAGCCTGGGCTTCGAGAAGGAGGAGATCTTCTGCGCGGGTACAGTGCGTCATCATGAGCAACCTGTCGGTGTGATGGTGGCTCTCACCGCGGATCAGGCTCAGAGGGCAGCAAAGCTGGTGAAGATCATCTACAGTCAGCCCACTTGGGATATTGTAATTCTGCCCAGTTTATCGGATGTATTCGAGAGTGGGAAACCCATTGAATCTCGCATTGTTCCAGTGTCCAAGTCGAAGCTAAAGAAGATTAAGTTCACGGCCGATCCCGATGTCAGTGTCAAGGGCATTTTCCAGATGGGTCTTCAATATCACTTCACCATGGAGCCACAGACCACGGTGGCCATACCATTTGAAGATGGTCTCAAGATATACTCGGCCACCCAGTGGATGGATCTCACCCAATCGGTAATTGCCCACATGCTGCAGATCAAGGTCAAGGATGTCCAACTGCAAGTGCGTCGTCTGGGCGGTGGCTATGGATCGAAAATATCACGAGGCAATCAAGTGGCCTGCGCCGCCTCTTTGGCTGCCTACAAATTGAATCGCCCAGTGCGATTTGTCCAGACCCTCGAGTCCATGATGGATTGCAATGGCAAGCGTTGGGCCTGTCGCTCTGACTATCAGTTCCATGCCCAGGCGAATGGCAAAATTGTGGGCATGGAGAATGATTTCTACGAGGATGCGGGCTGGAGTCCGAATGAAAGTCCCATTACAGGTCACTCCACCTTCACAGCGGCCAATTGCTATGACCTGAACAGCAACAGCAACTTCAGGATCAATGGAAATGCTGTTCTCACCGATGCACCCAGCTCCACTTGGTGTCGCGCGCCCGGTTCGGTGGAGGGCATAGCCATGATTGAGAACATTCTGGAGCATGTTGCCTTTGCGGTGCAGAAGGATCCCGCTGAGGTTCGTTTGCTCAACATAACCAAGGGCAATAAAATGGCAGAATTGTTGCCAAAGTTCTTGGAGTCGCGGGAATACCATGCCAGGAAGCAAGAGATCCAGGAATATAACACCAAGAATCGCTGGTCGAAGCGTGGTCTCGGCTTGGCCATCATGGACTATCCCATTTTCTATTTTGGCCAATATCCAGCCACAGTGGCCATCTATCATGTCGATGGCACAGTTGTGGTCAGCCATGGAGGCATCGAGATGGGTCAAGGTGAGTTAGTCTGCTCATCCTAGTCACTCTTGCTCTTGCTCATTCCACATTCCATCATCATTCCAGGCATGAATACCAAAGTCGCCCAGGTGGCTGCTCATACTCTGGGCATTGAATTGTCGTTCATCAAAGTGGAATCATCGGACACCATCAATGGAGCCAATTCCATGGTCACTGGCGGTGCTGTTGGTAGCGAAAGTCTCTGCTATGCCGTGCGTAAGGCTTGCCAAACTCTCAACTCCCGCTTGGAGGCGGTGAAGAAACCGAAAGCCACTTGGACTGAGACCGTGGAGGCTGCCTATGCCGCTTCGATCAATATGATTGCCTCCGATCATTACAAAGAGGGCGACATGCAAAACTATCATGTCTATGGTCTGGCTCTGACCGAAATCGAATTGGATATCCTGACTGGCAACAATCAAATCAAACGTGTCGACATTCTGGAAGATGCTGGTGAGAGTCTGAGTCCCAACATCGATATAGGTCAAGTCGAGGGAGCCTTTGTCATGTGTCTGGGTTATTGGCTAACAGAGCAACTTATCTATGACCGGCAAACGGGTCGCCTATTGACCAATCGCAGTTGGAATTACAAGCCGCCAGGACCCAAAGATATTCCCATTGATTTTCGCATTGAATTGATACAAAATCCGAATCCAAGCAGTGCTGGATTCATGCGTTCCAAGGCCACAGGAGAGCCGCCCTGTTGTCTAGCAGTGAGTGTAGTTTTTGCCCTGCAACAGGCCTTGCAATCGGCTCGTCAGGATGCAGGTTTACCCCGCGAATGGGTACGCCTGGGAGCGCCAACAACTCCTGAAACCTTGGTGCTGAATGCGGGACATGAAGTAACGAGTTTTAAGCTTAAGTAATCATTTATAAGGGGGCTATTGTGCTATTGTTATATATATTTTTTGGAATTACCAGTACATATGAAGAAGAAGAAGTGTACAATATGAATAAAAGACATATACAAAAACATTCTATAGAAAGAGATATGAATTCCCACAATAATAGAAATTTCAATTTGCAATTTGCAAATTTCGCTCAGTGTCTGTGTTTATTTTGGTTTTAATGGCGTTTTATCTAGACCCGAACCCGAACCCGTTTAGCCTAATTAACTGGTAATCAGGTTTCCAGCTTTTTAGCCAACGGTTTGAAATAAATAGAAAGACTTGGCCCCAAGACCATGGCATTTCGCTGCCAACTGTGCAACGATGAGCATCAAGTTCAATGTGAATGGCTTTCCCTACGAGGTGCAGGCCACGGACTATGCCCCGGACATAACACTGAACACCTTCCTAAGGGAGCACTTGCATCTGACGGCCACCAAGTATATGTGTTTGGAGGGCGGATGCGGCTCTTGTGTTTGTGTCATACGACGTTCTAATCCAGCCACAGGAAAAAGTGAGGCAAGAGCAGCCAATTCGGTATGGCCAAAATGATGGATTATATGGATACTTGCAGCCTGTAATTATATACCAACCCCCCATTGCAGTGCCTGACCCTACTGAATACCTGCGATGACGTGGACATTGTCACCGATGAGGGCTTGGGAAATCAACGCAGCGGCTATCATCCCATTCAGAAGCGTTTGGCAAAAATGAATGGCACTCAGTGTGGCTTCTGTTCGCCGGGTTTCGTGATGAATATGTACGGATTGTTGGAGCAGCACGAGGGACAGGTGACTATGGAACAGGTGGAGGACGCCTTTGGTGGTAATTTGTGTCGATGCACTGGCTATCGCCCCATCTTGGATGCCATGAAATCCTTTGCTGTCGATAGCGCCATAGAAGTCCCTGACAGTTGCGTGGACATTGAAGATTCTTTCGAACTGCTGTGCCCTCGGACTGGGCAATCGTGCAGTGGCACTTGCTCCCGTTCTTCCTTGAGAGATTCTACGGGCAGTCAATGGTACTGGCCCAAGACACTGGCGGAGCTTTTCTCCGCCCTCAGCCAAGTGGGCAGTGGGGATCTTTTCATATTGGTGGGTGGCAACACTGCGCATGGTGTCTACAGGAGATCAAGGAATATTCAGCACTACATCGATGTGAATACGGTGCCCGAGCTGAAACAGTACAGCATCGAAGCGGATCACATTTTTCTCGGAGGCAACATGACTCTCACGGACGCTATGCAGGTCTTTCAAATGGCCGCCCAGCGTTCCGGCTTCGAATACTGCTTGCAGTTGTGGCAGCACTTCAACCTGATTGCCAATGTTCCAGTGCGAAATGTGAGTAAAGATGTTCACGAATTCAATCTAAAAACTTGTTTTGGCCACAAACCAAAAACGATGAGTGTGGAGTTAGCGGAGTCGTGAGAAAATCAGCCAGTTAGTCGCTATCCAAATGCACTTCTAGTATTTGTTATTGATAAATCTGGACAGTATTTGTTTCTATAAACTGGAATCAAATATATCTTCCTAAATTCTATTCTCAAAGTCTTGCCAAATTCCAGTTATTCATTTTGATATTTAAATCTTTGCTAATGCACTCAATCAACTCTATGGTTTGTTAGTGTATGATTTGACTTTCACCTCTTTATCGTTGTTTTTCAGATAAAATATTGCTAACCACTTTAATTTATAGAATACACTGCAATTTATTTGTATGTACTTCTCTTCTCCAGAATGGAACTCTAGCTGGCAATATAAGCATAAAGAAACAGCATCCCGATTTTCCATCTGATGTCTTTATAACGTTCGAGGCTTTAGATGCAAATGTCCTGGTCTATGATAGTCCCAGCATTCAACGAGTCATGAGTCTATTGGACTATTTGATTGACGCCACGCCCAAATTGGTTATCGGGGGTTTCATATTGAAGGCTTACCCCAAGGATAAATATCTTTTCAACTCTTACAAGGCAAGTTGGATTTCTTGATTGATCATTTTGTGACTTTACGCACTTTCAGATCCTAGCCCGTGCCCAGAATGTCCATGCTTATGTCAATGCTGGATTCCTCATCGAATGGCAGAACATCCAAAGTCACATAGTTCGATCCGCTCGGATCTGTTTTGGAAACATTCGCCCTGATTATGTCCACGCTGAGCCAGTGGAACAGCTTCTGGTTGGCAGAGATCTCTACGATCCAGCCACAGTCAGTCAGGTCTTTCAGCAGCTACAAGCGACCCTTCAACCCGTGGAAATGCCACCCGAAGCCTCCCCCGAATACCGAAAGAAATTGGCTTGTTCTTTGCTCTACAAGTTTCTCCTGGGATCCGCACCAAAAGATAAAGTACGAGATCGATATCGCAGTGGAGGTCTCCTTCTGCAGCGTCCGATCTCCTCTGGGAGCCAGCAGTTCGAGACCATAGAGAAGAACTATCCAGTTACTCAGCCCGTGACAAAGTTGGAGGGTCTGATTCAATGCTCGGGCGAAGCCAACTATATGAATGATCTACTGACCACTTCGAACGCGGTTTATTGTGCCTACGTGACGGCAACTCGAGTGGGTTCAACCATCGAGCAGATCGACCCATCAGCTGCCTTACAATGCAAAGGAGTTGTAGCCTTCATGGCTGCCAAGGACATCCCAGGAGCCAACAATTTCTATAAGGCAAGTCTTCTAGCTACCGAAGTAGAGGAAATCTTCTGTGCTGGACGAGTGAAGTACTACGATCAGCCCTTGGGTGTGATAGCAGCTCTGACCCACGATGTGGCTGTTTATGCTGCAACCCTAGTGAGAGTAACCTATTCCAATAACCAGAGAAGGATCTACACCACCATGAACGACGTTTTGGCCGACAAGATAAAAGAACGCATTATCAGCTCAAAGAGCGAAGAACCAGATAAAAGCTCTTGTTCACCTCTGCTGCCCGGCGATGTCATGGGTCAAGGAGTACTCGAATTGGGATCGCAGTACCATTTCACAATGGAGCCTCAAACCACCATTGTGGTTCCGGGTGACCAAGGCCTGGACGTTTGGTCTTCCACGCAATGGATGGATGTGACGCAGGATAATATAGCCAAAATGTTGAACTGGGATGTAAATTTAGTCCAGCTTCAAGTTCGTCGGGTGGGAGGAGGATATGGTGCTAAAGGAAGCCGAAACAATCAAGTGGCCTGTGCAGCTGCTTTGGTTGCTTTCAAACTGAATCGTCCAGCCAGATTCGTACAGACCATCGAATCGATGATGGAGTGCAATGGCAAGCGTTGGGCCTGTCGCTCTGACTATGAGTTCCGAGTCAGGGCCAATGGACAGATTGCCCAGTTGACTAATAATTTCTACGAGGATGCTGGATGCAGTCTTAACGAGAACGTGGTGGACTTTTTGACTGTTCCCGCCTTGAGGAATGTCTACAATTTGACTGCCTCGAATTTCAAGGTGAAAGGAAGTGCAATCCGAACAGATGCAGCCAGTTCGACATTCTGTCGTGCTCCTGGAACAGCAGAAGGTGAGCGAGAATCTAGATATATCCTTAATTTTACTCTTCCGAGACATTTTTTCGTGTTTCCTAGCAATCGCCACGACCGAAACTGCCGTGGAACACATTGCATTTGCCTGCAAGTTGGATCCTGCCGATGTTCGCCTGGTAAACCTTCGACCGGGCACCAAAATGGTTCAATTGTTGCCCAGATTCCTAGCCTCCACAGAGTATCGAAAACGTAGAACTGAGATTAATCTATTTAATGCCCAAAACCGTTGGCGCAAACGAGGTCTAGGCTTGGCCTTGATGGACTTCCCCCTAAACACTCAGATCGCCTACTCCTACCCGACTACAGTGGCTATTTATCACAACGATGGGTCAGTGGTGATTTCGCATGGCGGTATTGAAATGGGTCAGGGCATCAATACAAAGGCTGCCCAAGTAGCAGCTCTCATATTGGGAGTTCCCTTGGAACGTGTCCGCATCGAGAGCAGCAACACCGTTGTGGGAGCGAATGCCATGGTGTCAGCCAACTCCATGACCAGTGAAATGATTGGGTTAGCTGTGCGGAAGGCCTGCGATACATTGAATCAACGTCTGGCACCAGTGAAGCAGGAACTGGGGCCCCGGGCCACCTGGGAGCAAGTGGTAGAGAGAGCGTGGACTCAATCGATCAGTCTAATCGCTTCTGATGCTTACAAACTGGGCGATATACCCAATTACGATATCTATGGACTAAGCCTGAGCGAAGTGGAGTTGGACATACTCACTGGGAATCATTTAATTCGTCGCGTGGACATCCTCGAGGATGCCGGTCAGAGTCTGAGTCCCAATATCGATGTGGGTCAAGTGGAAGGAGCCTTTGTCATGGGCTTGGGTTACTATCTAACGGAACTCTTGGTATATGATCGCCAGACGGGTCGCATACTGACCAATCGTACCTGGAACTATCATCCTCCTGGAGCTAAGGACATTCCCATTGATTTTCGTATTGAACTTTTGCAGAAAAGTGAAAATCCCGTGGGTTTCATGAGATCTAAGGCCACGGGAGAGCCGGCCTTGTGCCTTTCCGTAGGTGTTCTCTTTGCCATCCAACATGCCATACAATCGGCTAGACAGGATGAGGGTCTACCTCAAGAATGGGTGCGTTTGGGGGCACCAACTACACCTGAAACCATTGTGCTAAATGCTGGTAGTCAGGAGGAAACATTTTCCTTGTGAATGAATCCAGTTCAAACAAAACTCTACTAAAGCGTTTGTATACCTCTGTAGTCCTTGACTATTACATTTATTATGTTTTAAAAAACTTTTCCTATGTGTTAATCCAATGATGCAATACTTTAAATTCAATAAAAACTGGTCATCGGCCTTTTTTGAACGTCTATTTGCTATATAAACTAATAAAAAATAAAAAAAAATCTATGCCGCGAACGAGATTTGAACCCGCATATTTCGTTTCATACGCAAGAGCACTATCTACTAAGCCACCGCACCGTAGTTCCAGCGATTGACAAATTCACACACACACAATCATAATTTTGAGACATACGCTTACTCCTACTCCTACTCCTACTTACATACATATATGTGTATGTGTATTCCGGTAAATTTTGTATCGACGAAATCAGGCGTTTTGTTTATTCGATTCTCTTGATATCCTGGAATATGATGTATTTCGTATATATTTATGTACGTAATCAGTTTGGATAAGATTCTTCAAGAAATAGAGAAGTTATTCGCATTTAAAGGTCGATTTCGTAGGGCAGCTATATGATAAAGTGGTCCGATCCTTTTGAAATAGGCAGATGTGGTGCCTAGGGTATAGAAAAACTTATATACGAACTTTGAAAGTCATAGCTCTAAAACTGTGGAACTAGTTTGCATATTACGAGACAGACAGACAGACATTTCTATATCAACACGCCTTCTCTTGCTAATCAAAAATATTTATACTTTATGAGGTTAGAAACGATTGCTTCTTTGCGTTACAAACATGTGACCAATTTCATAATACCCTCCACAAGGGTAAAAAAAGATTCTTCAAGAAAAAAAAAGTTATTCGCACTAAGAGCGGTTTCCAATCCTTTTGAAAATGTGGATGCGGAAAAGAACTTATATAGGAACTTTAAAACGATTTTGTAAACACCAACCAAGTTATTGATAAACCAAAACTCTATTTTTGACCGATAGTTCCTATAGGGGCTATACCATTCTGATGAATCTGAGATCTGCAATACGTGCGGTATATAAAGACCCTTAAAATGTTCAGCCATGTGGCTTTAAAACCCCAGAAAAAGATTGCTTTGTTCCGGGTAGACTTAAAGATAAGCTCGGCTATTAATGACGATATACAATCTCTGCATTGAGAACTTCTTACTTTTGTTATGCCCTCTATATAACAAATACATATGTCTAAAATATATATACATATATATGCCCATTTATATCTAATAATATAAGACAATAACTAATCCGACTTTTTGAAACTCCGCTTACATCTATCTATAAAAGCAAAGCAATTAAAATTCCAACAATAAGAGCAACTTTAATTTCCAATGCAATTTACCTGGTTGAAAATTTTGCACAGTGTCTGTCTTTATTTTGCTTTGATGGCGTTTTTATCTAGACCCGAACCCGAACCCGTTTAGCCTAATTAACTGGTAATCAGGTTTCCAGCTTTTTAGCCAACGGTTTGAAATAAATAGAAAGACTTGGCCCCAAGACCATGGCATTTCGCTGCCAACTGTGCAACGATGAGCATCAAGTTCAATGTGAATGGCTTTCCCTACGAGGTGCAGGCCACGGACTATGCCCCGGACATAACACTGAACACCTTCCTAAGGGAGCACTTGCATCTGACGGCCACCAAGTATATGTGTTTGGAGGGCGGATGCGGCTCTTGTGTTTGTGTCATACGACGTTCTAATCCAGCCACAGGAAAAAGTGAGGCAAGAGCAGCCAATTCGGTATGGCCAAAATGATGGATTATATGGATACTTGCAGCCTGTAATTATATACCAACCCCCCATTGCAGTGCCTGACCCTACTGAATACCTGCGATGACGTGGACATTGTCACCGATGAGGGCTTGGGAAATCAACGCAGCGGCTATCATCCCATTCAGAAGCGTTTGGCAAAAATGAATGGCACTCAGTGTGGCTTCTGTTCGCCGGGTTTCGTGATGAATATGTACGGATTGTTGGAGCAGCACGAGGGACAGGTGACTATGGAACAGGTGGAGGACGCCTTTGGTGGTAATTTGTGTCGATGCACTGGCTATCGCCCCATCTTGGATGCCATGAAATCCTTTGCTGTCGATAGCGCCATAGAAGTCCCTGACAGTTGCGTGGACATTGAAGATTCTTTCGAACTGCTGTGCCCTCGGACTGGGCAATCGTGCAGTGGCACTTGCTCCCGTTCTTCCTTGAGAGATTCTACGGGCAGTCAATGGTACTGGCCCAAGACACTGGCGGAGCTTTTCTCCGCCCTCAGCCAAGTGGGCAGTGGGGATCTTTTCATATTGGTGGGTGGCAACACTGCGCATGGTGTCTACAGGAGATCAAGGAATATTCAGCACTACATCGATGTGAATACGGTGCCCGAGCTGAAACAGTACAGCATCGAAGCGGATCACATTTTTCTCGGAGGCAACATGACTCTCACGGACGCTATGCAGGTCTTTCAAATGGCCGCCCAGCGTTCCGGCTTCGAATACTGCTTGCAGTTGTGGCAGCACTTCAACCTGATTGCCAATGTTCCAGTGCGAAATGTGAGTAAATGAGTAAAGATGTTCACGAATTCAATCTAAAAACTTGTTTTGGCCACAAACCAAAAACGATGAGTGTGGAGTTAGCGGAGTCGTGAGAAAATCAGCCAGTTAGTCGCTATCCA
Organism: Drosophila sp. 14030-0761.01; assembly: GCA_018150735.1. Taxonomy (NCBI): domain Eukaryota; kingdom Metazoa; phylum Arthropoda; class Insecta; order Diptera; family Drosophilidae; genus Drosophila; species Drosophila sp. 14030-0761.01. Next base: position 409,260 of record JAECWO010000090.1, read on the forward strand.
AATGCACTTCTAGTATTTGTTATTGATAAATCTAGACAGTATTTGTTTCTATAAACTGAAATCAAATATTTCTTCCTAAATTCTATTCTCAAAGTCTTCCTAATTTTAGTTGACACTTTGATATTTAAATCTTTGATAATGCACTCAATCAACTCTATGGTTTGTTAGTGTATGATTTGACTTTCACCTCTTTATCGTTGTTTTTCAGATAAAATATTGCTAACCACTTTAATTTATAGAATACACTGCAATTTATTTGTATGTACTTCTCTTCTCCAGAATGGAACTCTAGCTGGCAATATAAGCATAAAGAAACAGCATCCCGATTTTCCATCTGATGTCTTTATAACTTTCGAGGCTTTAGATGCAAATGTCCTGGTCTATGATAGTCCCAGCATTCAACGAGTCATGAGTCTATTGGACTATTTGATTGACGCCACGCCCAAATTGGTTATCGGGGGTTTCATATTGAAGGCTTACCCCAAGGATAAATATCTTTTCAACTCTTACAAGGTAAGTGGGAGATCCTGATCGATCATTTTGTGACTTTACGTACTTTCAGATCCTAGCCCGTGCCCAGAATGTCCATGCTTATGTCAATGCTGGATTCCTCATCGAATGGCAGAACATCCAAAGTCACATAGTTCGATCCGCTCGGATCTGTTTTGGGAACATTCGACCTGATTATGTTCACGCTGAGCCAGTGGAACAGCTTCTGGTTGGCAGAGATCTCTACGATCCAGCCACAGTCAGTCAGGTCTTTCAGCAGCTCCAAGCGACTCTTCAACCCGTAGAAATGCCACCCGAAGCCTCCCCCGAATACCGAAAGAAATTGGCTTGTTCTTTGCTCTACAAGTTTCTCCTGGGATCCGCACCAAAAGATAAAGTACGAGATCGATATCGCAGTGGAGGTCTCCTTCTGCAGCGTCCGATCTCCTCTGGGAGCCAGCAGTTCGAGACCATAGAGAAGAACTATCCAGTTACTCAGCCCGTGACAAAGTTGGAGGGTCTGATTCAATGCTCGGGCGAAGCCAACTATATGAATGATCTACTGACCACTTCGAACGCGGTTTATTGTGCCTACGTGACGGCAACTCGAGTGGGATCGACCATCGAGCAGATCGATCCATCAGCTGCTTTACAATGCAAAGGAGTCGTAGCCTTCATGGCTGCCAAGGACATCCCAGGAGCTAACAATTTCTATAAGGCAAGTCTTCTAGCTACCGAAGTAGAGGAAATCTTCTGTGCTGGACGAGTGAAGTACTACGATCAACCCTTGGGTGTGATAGCAGCTCTGACCCACGATGTGGCTGTTTATGCCGCAACCCTAGTGAGAGTAATCTATTCCAATAACCAGAGAAGGATCTACACCAGCATGAACGAGGTTTTGGCCGACAAGGTAAAAGATCGCATTGTCAGCTCAAAGAGCGAAGAACCAGATAAAAGCTCTTGTTCACCTCTGCTGCCCGGCGATGTCATGGGTCAAGGAGTACTCGAATTGGGATCGCAGTACCATTTCACAATGGAGCCTCAAACCACCATTGTGGTTCCGGGTGACCAAGGCCTGGACGTTTGGTCTTCCACGCAATGGATGGATGTGACGCAGGATAATATAGCCAAAATGTTGAACTGGGATGGAAACTTAGTCCAGCTTCAAGTACGTCGAGTGGGAGGAGGATATGGCGCCAAGGTCAGCCGAAACAATCAAGTGGCCTGTGCAGCTGCTTTGGTTGCTTTCAAACTGAATCGTCCAGCCAGATTCGTACAGACCATCGAATCGATGATGGAGTGCAATGGCAAGCGTTGGGCCTGTCGCTCTGACTATGAGTTCCGAGTCAGGGCCAATGGACAGATCGCCCAGTTGACCAATAATTTCTACGAGGATGCGGGATGCAGTCTTAACGAGAACGTGGTGGACTTCTTGACTGTTCCCGCCTTGAGGAATGTCTACAATTTGACTGCGTCGAATTTCAAGGTGAAAGGAAGTGCAATCCGAACAGATGCAGCCAGTTCGACGTTCTGTCGAGCTCCTGGAACAGCAGAAGGTGAGCGAGAATCGAGATTTATCTATTATTTTACTCTTCCGACTCATTTTTTCGTGTTCCCTAGCAATCGCCATGACCGAAACTGCTATAGAACACATTGCATTTGCCTGCAAGTTGGATCCTGCCGATGTTCGCCTGGTAAACCTCCGACCGGGCACCAAAATGGTTCAACTGTTGCCCAGATTCCTTGCCTCCACGGAGTATCGAAAACGTAGAACTGAGATTAATCTATTTAATGCCCAAAACCGTTGGCGCAAACGAGGTCTAGGCTTGGCCTTGATGGACTTCCCCCTAAACACTCAGATCGCCTACTCCTACCCGACTACAGTGGCTATTTATCACAACGATGGGTCAGTGGTCATTTCGCATGGCGGTATTGAAATGGGTCAGGGCATTAATACGAAGGCTGCCCAAGTAGCAGCTCTCATATTGGGAGTTCCCTTGGAACGTGTCCGCATCGAGAGCAGCAACACCGTTGTGGGAGCGAATGCCATGGTGTCAGCCAACTCCATGACCAGTGAAATGATTGGGTTAGCTGTGCGGAAGGCCTGCGATACATTGAATCAACGTCTGGCACCAGTGAAGCAGGAACTGGGGCCCCGGGCCACCTGGGAGCAAGTCGTGGAGAGAGCGTGGACTCAATCGATCAGTCTAATCGCTTCTGATGCTTACAAACTGGGCGATATACCCAATTACGATATCTATGGACTAAGCCTGAGCGAAGTGGAGTTGGACATACTCACTGGGAATCATTTAATTCGTCGCGTGGACATCCTCGAGGATGCCGGTCAGAGTCTGAGTCCCAATATCGATGTGGGTCAAGTGGAAGGAGCCTTTGTCATGGGCTTGGGTTACTATCTAACGGAACTCTTGGTATATGATCGCCAGACGGGTCGTATACTGACCAATCGCACCTGGAACTATCATCCTCCTGGAGCTAAGGACATTCCCATTGATTTTCGTATTGAACTTTTGCAGAAAAGTGAAAATCCCGTGGGTTTCATGAGATCTAAGGCCACGGGAGAGCCGGCCTTGTGCCTTTCCGTAGGTGTTCTCTTTGCCATCCAACATGCCATACAATCGGCTAGACAGGATGAGGGTCTACCCAGAGAATGGGTGCGTTTGGGGGCACCAACTACACCTGAGACCATTGTACTAAATGCTGGTAGTCAGGAGGAAACATTTTCGTTGCAATAAAATAATTCAATTCTTTCGAAAAACTACAATAAAATAATATTCTTCAATGGAAGAAACTTTTCCACATGACTTCTTATTTATTTATTATTTTACTCATTCCAGTTCTTACCATTTCAACACTCTCTAGCTTCAAGACCTTCCAAACTTATTAAAAAAGTTTGTGTAGAAACGGAATCAAAACAGAAATGTGTAAAAAAAAGCTCATATGGCGATAAGAAATTCATGACGGAACGGCGTCTGGTGAGAGTAAACCCCTAATGTTTAGGTAGAGCGCGAGAGAATCGGAACCCAATCGAGAGACCCATTAATAATAGTTAACAGAGTGGGAGAGAATGTTAAAGCTAAAATTTACTCACTTGAGAATCAAATAAATACACGAAGCGAACGACCTGCGCGACAGTCGAGTTGAAATCGACAAAGTCAATGGACAAAAATAGTTGCCCAATATTGTGAAATACCTAAATAGTTATAGTAGATTCCGGAAGAGTGCCTACGTACCTAGAAAGAAAATAATAATAGAGTATCAGCTAGTGAATTTAAAGAGTTCGTATGACAAGGAGTTAATGTACTTAATATAGATTTCACTTAATTTCACAATAAGAAACGGGGCGGGGCCTATTTAAGTATATCAACGGATTGGGGATTCTTATATAACCCCTTCAAAATGGCAGCAAGTCTAACAATCAACGGCACCAGACATGACGGTATGTATGAGACTTTAAAAAATGATCATGCCCAAGTGGGTGGGCAGTTAATTGCTATCAATTCATCTTTATATTGTATACATGTATATAATATACATATATACATATAGAAATTATATTGTAAGTGCTTGAAAAGGCATTCTTATCGCAACGACTTGCCTGAAAGACAAGCAAAATGATTTTATCTATCGTACTACAAACACATTTTGAATGTAGGCAATCATTTTCACCTTTTGACCATGTAAATTTGGTGCCATCTTTACGACCAATGTAAAACCAATGTTAATTAGCTATATTTGGAAACTGGTTTTCATAGCGTGCACCTAATTGATATGTTTGTTTTTGTTTGTTTCCCGCCACTTCCAGTTAATCTGGCCGGCCTGCCAGCAGATATTAGTCTAAATACATTCATACGCGAACATGCTGGACTCACGGGCACAAAGTTCATGTGCCAGGAGGGCGGTTGTGGCGTTTGTGTTTGCACCTTGACTGGCCTCCATCCCACGACCAAAGAAGTGCGCACTTGGTCCGTCAATTCGTGTCTGACCTTGTTGAATTCGTGCCTGGGTCTTGAGGTGACCACCACTGAGGGTCTGGGCAATAAACGAGTGGGCTATCATGCTATCCAGGATCGTTTGGCCAAAATGAATGGCACTCAGTGTGGTTATTGTTCACCGGGATTCGTGATGAACATGTACGGACTTCTGAAGGCCAATAATGGTCGTGTGACCATGGAGGAAGTGGAGAATTCATTTGGTGGCAACATTTGCCGTTGCACTGGCTATCGTCCAATCTTGGATGCATTGAAATCTTTTGCGGTGGATAGCAATATTGAAGTGCCCGCTGAATGCATTGATATTGAAGATCTGAGCTCCAAGAAGTGCCCCAAGACAGGAGAATTGTGTGGCGGAACCTGTAAGAAGCAGCAACCAACAAAGGGCAGTCAGATCTTCTTGGATGGCAATCGCTGGAGTTGGCCCCAGACATTCAAGGAACTGTTTGATGCCCTACAAGGAGCTGACAAGGAGAATCTACCCTATATGCTGGTCGCTGGCAACACTGCGCATGGTGTCTACCGACGACAGACGGACATAAAGGCCTTCATTGATATCGGCGGTTTGCCCGAACTGAAGGCCCACAAGGTGGAAAATGGTTTCCTCACTCTGGGTGGTAATCTAAGTCTAACCGAAACCATGGACATTTGTCGATCGTTGGAGAAATCTTCAGGTTTTGAGTACTTGGCTCAGGTGTGGCAACACATTGATTGGATTGCTAATGTCCCAGTGCGCAATGTAAGTTTACAAAAAAAACATATCAAAGAAGCTAACTTCGGCCATGCCGAAGTTTGTATACCCTTGCAAGTTCTCAATCCCTTAGTAGAGTTGTGAAGACCTTTGAGTAGATACCCGTATCTACCCGTATATGTATGACTATATCATATAGTTATCCGATTTTGATCAAATTTAGTAGTATTATAATTTATTATGGTAAAATGTAAACTGTTCAATTTGGTAATGATCGTTCAAGAAAGGAAAACTATTTTTTGTCCGATCGTTCCTATGGCAGCTATATGATATAGTAGTCTGATCTTAAACAAATTAGATACGGACGTTTAGATATATAGCAAACTGCCAAACATGATAATCCCATGAAAACCAACGAAGATATTAATCTAATACTCTATTTTCGACCAATGGTTCCTATTGGACCTATATGATATAGTAGTCCGAAAATTGCACATAAAGTGCCTAGGGTATAGAAAAGCTTATATACTAACTTGCAAATCTATAGCTCTAAAACTGTGGGACTAGTTTGCATAGCACCAGGCGGACATGGCTATATCAAACGATTCCTTCTCAGCGTTACAAACATCTGACCAATTTTATAATACCCTCTGCAAGGGCATAGAAAAAGAAACGACAGCGGCAATCAAGTAGTGTGTTATCTAGCTGATAAGCAAAGCCCCTGCACTAGAGGGCTAACGATTACTTGCTTATCTATCTTCGCAGTTATTTAAACAAATAATTTATTTTAAATTAACCTAGGCTGGCACCTTGGCAGGCAATTTGTCTATGAAACATTCCCATGCCGAGTTTCCCTCGGACATTTTTATTGTCCTGGAGGCTTTGGATGCCCAGATAATTGTTCAGGATGGACCGGAGAAGCAGCAAACTATTAGTTTGGCTAACTATTTGAAATTGTCCATGAAGGGCAAGATTATACGAGGAATTGTTCTGCGAAATTATCCCAAGGAGAGTTATCTCTTTGATTCATATAAGGTAAGGCCAAAAGTAAGACTGAGATTGATTTCTGAGATTAATTTTCTATTTTTTTTCCAAATATCAGATCATGCCCCGTGCTCAGAATGCCCATGCCTATGTCAATGCTGCATTCCTTGTCCACTTGGACTCTAAGAACATTGTGAAGAATGCTCGCATTTGCTTTGGCGGAATTCATCCGAAATTTGTTCATGCCACGGGCATCGAACAATTGCTACAAGGTCGCAATCCATACGAGAATGGACTTGTGGAGAAAGCTTTTAGCCAGCTGACAACATTGCTGGAACCCGATCACGTTCTACCCGACGCCGCACCAGCTTATCGTAAGAAATTAGCTTGCGGTTTGTTTTACAAATTCCTACTAAAAACCGCCCATGAGAGGCAACACAAGGTCTTCAGTCAATATGCCTCCGGTGGCTCCCTGCTCAAGCGTCCCGTTTCGAGTGGCAAGCAAAATTTCGAGACATTCGAACGACACTATCCGATCAGTAAGCCAACCGAGAAGCATGAGGGTCACATCCAGTGTTCGGGTGAAGCTACCTATGCCAATGATTTGCCCACACAGCACAATCAAGTGTGGGCGGCATTTGTGCCGGCTAAGAAAGTGGGCGCCAAGGTCACAAACGTGGATGTTTCGGCTGCATTGGCTTTGCCTGGTGTGGTGGCTTATCTGGATGCCAAGGATATTCCCGGACCCAATTCCCTAGGTCCCAAGAACAAGGACGAATACTTTTTCGCTGATAATGAAGAACTTTTTGCCACCGAAACGATTAAGTTCTATGGCCAAGCTATTGGCATGATTGTTGCCGACTCGAATGCTTTGGCCAATCGTGCTGTAGAGCTGGTCAAACTGACCTATGAGGGTGGAGCTGAAGAGATCTTGCCCACCATGAAAGATGTTTTGGAAAAGGATGGAGCCCAATCCAATGATCGCATTCAGCAGAAGGTTAAATCTCTGCTAAATGAACTGGAACTAGAAGAATCATATGAGATAAGTGCCTCCGGTCAGCTGGACATGGGTCTGCAATATCATTTCTATATGGAACCCCAGACCACGGTGGCCTTGCCATTCGAGGGTGGTCTGCAGGTTTACACGGCCACGCAATGGATGGATTTGACGCAGGATGTGATTGCCAATGTCCTCAAGTTGAGAGCCAATGAAGTGCAGGTCAAGACACGGCGCATTGGTGGCGGATATGGTGGCAAGGCCACTCGTGGCAATCTGGCAGCCTTGGCTGCTTCGGTGGCTGCTTATAAACTGAATCGTCCCGTACGTTTTGTCCAATCCCTGGAGTCTATAATGACCTCCTTGGGCAAACGTTGGGCTTTCCATTGCGATTATGATTTCTATGTCCAGAAGACGGGTAAAATTATTGGCATCCGGAGTCGATTCTATGAGGATGCTGGCTACCTTTCGAATGAATCACCCATTGGCCACACAGTCCTCCTGTCCAAGAATTGCTATGAGTTCAGTGATAATTATAAACTCGATGGCTATTTGGTTCTGACCGATTCCCCGACCAATACTCCATGTCGTGCTCCTGGCTCCGTTGAAGGCATTGCCATGATTGAGAATATCATAGAGCATATTGCCTTTGAGACCGGATTGGATCCGGCCGATGTACGATATGCTAATATGTTGCCCGCCCACAAAATGGGTGACATGATGCCCAAATTCTTGGAGAGTACCAAATATAAGGAACGTCGTTCGGCAATTATTCAACACAATAAGCTGAATCGCTGGCATAAACGCGGTTTGGGTCTGTGCATTATGGAATACCAAATTGGTTACTTTGGACAATATCCAGCCACTGTGGCCATCTATCACAGCGATGGCACAGTTGTGGTCAGTCATGGAGGCATCGAGATGGGTCAGGGTAAGTTGCTCAATCACACATCTTCACTTGATTCGCTTCTCAATCTACGCTCTCTTCACTCTTAGGCATGAATACCAAGATATCCCAGGTGGTGTCCCACACCTTGGGCATTCCCATGCAAATGGTACGCATTGAGGCCAGTGATACCATCAATGGAGCCAATTCCATGGTCACTGGTGGTGCTGTGGGCAGTGAATCCTTGTGCTTTGCTGTTCGCAAGGCCTGCGAAACCCTCAACTCCCGCCTCGCTCCCCTCAAGGAGGAGATCAAACCGAACGATTGGAATCAGCTACTCAATGAGGCATACAATCGCAAGATTAATCTGATTGCCAGTGATCAGGTTAAACAAGGCGATATGGAACCATATTCTGTGTGCGGCTTGTGTTTAACTGAAATCGAATTTGACGTCCTAACGGGCAACTATTTGATTAATCGTGTGGATATCCTGGAGGATACCGGCGAGAGTTTGAATCCCAATGTGGATATTGGTCAGATTGAAGGTGCCTTCATGATGGGCTTGGGCTACTGGACCAGCGAACAGGTTGTGGCCGATAAGGAGACTGGTGAATGTCTTACAAATCGCACCTGGAATTATAAGCCGCCCGGGGCAAAGGATATACCCATTGATCTGCGTATTGAACTTTTGCCCAAGAGTCCCAACAAGGCGGGCTTCATGAGGTCAAAGGGTAAGTGCAAACTTGGCAATTGAAAGCAAAGAAGAAACCAATTAATGTCTTTACTTGTTGTTTTTAGCAACTGGAGAACCTGCCATCTGTTTATCCATTGCTGTGGGCTTTGCCCTACAGCAGGCTCTGCAATCGGCTCGTGATGATGCCGGCATACCCAAGTCGTGGGTAACACTCACTGCCCCCATGACACCCGAGCTATTGGTTCTCCATGCCGGCTCCCAGCCCGCCAGCCAATTCAAGCTGAACTAAGTGCGCTCAAGATGCGCGAAACAGCGTGAGACAGCGGCACGTGGCTGACCAGCTAGAGGCAGACAGAGACTACACATTGAGATGGGCACTCCCAGATAACCTATATTGTTTTACGCACAATAAATTAAAAACTTATCCAAACGCAAATCCAAATGACATTCATTGTGAACTTTTGCCGCTGGCCCTGGGTCAACCCTGGAATTAACATTTTTCTCTTCTCATCCCAATTCGCTGGTCTTCTTTTCCGTTTCGTTTTACTTTACTTCCTTCTTTTTTTTTAAATGCTTAACACCTCAACACCAGCAGGAGCAGCGGCAGAAGGCACACCCCCGCCCGATACCGCGGAAGACCTCTTCATTAATTCTCGTAAAATAAATTTTGTTGTATGCCACACGAAGCGTTAAGTATGAACCCCGCGCTTCTGGCTTCAGGGTTCAGGGTTGGTTGCTCCTGCCACGGCCTGCGGTTATGGCTAAAGCATACGGCCAGGTCCCAGGTCTAATGGATTTTTCAAATATCACCAACTGTGCGCGTTAATGAGCACATCCTTAATGATATTATCGATCTGGGTTCTAGTGGCCTGGTTATGCTAAGTATACTATCTCTAATATACAATGTACAAAGGGACGGACAATGTGCCAATTGAATTTTAACTAAAGTGTCAGGGTTAACCCAAATGAAATAGAAACTAATGGACTTACATGAGTGGGAGAAAGGGTTAAAGTGTCATGGGGCATGCTATTAACCATATGTTCTTAACGTTTAGATACTAACGAGTATCTTCAAACTGTTTAACACGATTGAAATAGAAGTATTTATTTATAGGAAACTATTTATTTATGATCTGAAATGGCTTAAGATCTTATTACAAGTAGTGATCAATTGATTTCTTTCTGCTTCTGGCAATAAAACTCAGCACAAGTTCCCATTAAGTGCAACTGATTCCACCGATCTTAGGCTGCAAACACAGTGCACGCTGAGACGAAGACGAAGATGAAGACGAAGATGAAGACGAAAAACAGTGCAGAACAAATCATATGAATTCGCTCGCTCGTAAGCATAGTGCGCGCTGTGACGAAGACGAAGATGAAGACGAAACGTAAGCAATCAGCTTCAAACGCTGCTGTACTGATTTTGAAGACGAATCGCTTGCTATTGAAAGAAAATGCGAAGCTTTTGTGCGGAATGGAAATGCAAAAATCTTCATCAAATCAATATTCTGATAATGCTTTATCCCCACAGGAACCAAGCACTTTTCTTACATCAGGAAATATTATTACATTTTCAAATTAAGTTACGACAGTAAATAAACAAGTAATTAAATGAAAAGTAACTTGATTTAACGTTACAATTAGCCTTTCAACACACATAATTGGTGTTTTATTAAAATTATTAAAATTTTTAATAATTAGTGATTCAATTTTTATTAAAATGTAATCAAATGTGGTCATTTTCATTCAAGTATATTCCACAAATTTTTTCTCATCTTGGCGCAGCTCATCAAACAAACGATGAAATTCGCCAAATGCTTTTCTTCCCAAATTTATTGGCTGCATTTTTTCATTTACTTTTTACGTTTAATTTAAAAAATAAACTTTGCTAATCAGCAGGTCATCATCTGATGAGAAATCCATTAATATATAAAGAAATCCGATTAATATATAAAAAGCGCAACCAATTCGTCTCGCACTGTGCAACCTATTAGCTTACTCGCAACGCAAGCAATTTCTCTTCAGCTTCGTCTTCATCTTCGTCTTCGTCTCAGCGCGCACTGTGTTTGCAGCCTTACATTTCAGAGCTACTGTTTAGTAATTTACAGGTTTATTAAAGAAACTTTTCTGTTGAATTACTCAGTACTACTTTATCGGCTATTGAGATTACAACTTTCTTTAGAAAAATATATATATTTTTTTTAATACCTTAGTTTCAAGAAAAAGAAGAGAAAGACGTCTTTTATGTCGAACTGGAACTGATATTTAAGCTGATCTATCCTCTCTCTATAAAGATACTATATAAGTATCAAGCTTTATTTTATTAGTGCGTGAAAAATGATCTTCTCTGCAAAGTAAAGTAATCCATTATTATGGTTAATTTTATTAGAATTATGGACAGTATTGTGTACCTAATGCCATGACTATATATCGGAGTTCTTGCTCAAAGCCTTCAATGAGTTTCATAATAAAGTGGCTGGCGGTGAATTTAAACGTCTGATGACAGCCGCTCGCATGGCCAAAATGAGTTGGTCTAAAGAATTGTAAAATATGGCACATTTAGTTGCCATTATATATACGATTGATATGTATTGTTAAAGTTAACCAGATTTATATTATATTGGAACTATTATTGACGCCTTTTACTATGAAAGCAACTTCAATTTATACGATAATTATGAGATAATGTCGGATTTGATTGAAAAATGGTTAAATCAAGTAGCTAGTATTAATATCGGATTACCAAACTAAGTTTTTGGCAATAAATCCCAATTTGATTCAATTTCCACAGTTTTTCTTTTCCAGAGATGTGGATAAAACTGCTCTCCTTATGTTGGATCGTATTACCGATGTGGACTGTGCCGCACTCCGTTATACCTTCAATTACGTGCAACATTTTGGGTTTGTTTGTGCCTCGAGTTTGTGTTATCGAGCCGAGCTGGAAACTTTTTAGATTCGATATATTTCAATCAATGGGGCGAGAATTATGACAATGAAAAGGAAATAAGAAATGGAAGAGCTTTAAATACTCTAGCTAATAAGGTTACTAAACTTGTGGACTAATAACAAATTAATTTAATTTATTAAATTATAACTGGAAGGTAGACAATTCCCCCAATCAACTGAAGAAAACGAACTTTGACTTAAATCTGATAATAATTTAGTTTAAGCCAAACTAAGATGATATAGCCATTATAAGGTTATCCCCATCGACCTTATAATCGGAGTTTTTAAAGTGAAAACTATATGCTTGCCATTTTGCCTTTTGGCCTTAAGAATGGCACAATAGCAAATCACGCGAACACAGAGAGAAATAAAGACAAACAACAATAGTTAACACCCCAACAGACAGAGAGGCGGATCCAGACAGAGCAGCCAGACCAGGCGAACCAAGAGGACCAAGCCTCGATAATCACAGGACGCATTTGCATATAAACACGCTTCCGGGTTGATGTCCTTCGCATGCAAATGAAAACATTAGCGAGAAGCACGCGCATCCGCCATTCGCTATCCGTCTGCTCGCTCCTGTCTCTCCTGCCCCCCCCCCCCCATCGGTACATCCATTGCTATTCGCATCTGTTAGATGCAGCAGAATCAGATACTGATACAAATACACAGATACAAGTGACATTCGTCGCAGAACGCTGCTTAAATATACACTATACATATATCTATGTATATTTCAATTAAAATTTTACACACGAATAAATGCAGAGACACGCCCAACACATTAGACCTCCCTATCTAGTCCCCACTACCAATTCCCGATGACGATGGTCCATGTCCTTGCTCCATTGTCATTACCCAGCTCTTATCCTCCTCCGTCTCCTCCTGCTGCTCCTGCTGTGTGTCCAGACTTGTGTGTCGCTTGTTTATGAGCGTCTGAAGGCCACGACAACCAGATGCAGACAGTTTTCAGGGACATGGCCATAAAGTGCTTCAGCACATGAGTCCAAAAATGGAGTCCGATGGAGTCGGTTGGTAGCGGCATGGGTCAGGGATCAGACCCGGTCTCTCCAATGGTGCATGTTGCATGAATAAAACCATGAAAGCCTGTGGAATTATTCAAAAGTTTGCCACAGTCTCGTTCGGCTGTTTGTTCTGATGTCAAATGAGACAGCACAAATGACAGAACTACTTTCCAAAACCTTATACCATTAATTTTAATGAAAAGCTCTCAGTATTTGCTATACCAAACGAACAAGGAGCAATAGTTCAGAGAAAATAGGAATAGTTTTTGGGGTAAACCAATTTAGTTGAAGTTTGACGTGAACTAGTTGAACAATTACAAGTTATTTTAATCGCATTTTGAATAGTTTTAAATAATTCGAAGAGGAATTTTGTGATCCCAATAGAGAAGAGTTTTTTTTTAAGCAAAGTCTGAACTTGGTAGTTCTTATTATCCTTCGAGATCCTGCTCTAAAAATCACCCTTTAAATACTTCTTAAAAATAAATCTTGCCTTCTGTTGCAATTGGATCTTTTGGTTTTTTCTAGCTATAAAAATATTAACTTGCTTAGCAATTTGCATGGCTTTCCGTTTTGCTACTATCTCCTAGTGCAGGTTTCCATTTCATCTGGAAATGACACTAGCACGTTCCAATCCAGACTCCGATTCCGACTCAGACGCAGACGCGTTGGCAAAGCCATGAACTTGAACTTGCAACTCATAATAATAACAATAATAATGCTCGTTCGGAAGTATGAACCGAGATCCCAACTAACAAACCTCCATTCAGTTTTTTTTTTGCATTTTCTTTTCTGCAAAAATGGAATGGAAACGGGCAGCTTTTACTTCTTTTTTCATTTCCTATGCCATGTCCGTGTCTATCTGTCTGTTTCCATTGTCTGCTATGCATTTCATTTCAAATTCTAAGCAAATTTGTCGTTCGTGTAGAATGAAGAAGCGGTGGAAAAAAGGGACAGGGGCAGAGGTTGGTGAGCGGGGGGGTTAAGAGAGCGAGTTTTATGAGCGTGCCCATGATGCAGTGACTCTGATATGACCAAAGAGCCAGCGAGAAACGTCTGGTAGGGCATTTTTTATTTTTTTTTTGGTTTTTATTCTCTTTCAGTTGTTGCAAAACTACGACAATTGCTCCAGTTTTCCCGAGTACAAGCCAGAAGCAGAGAAGCGAGTGTGTGTGCGGAGTGGAGGGGAAGAGTGGTGGGGATTTGAGATTGGGCTACTGTCTGCCGCTGGCATACACAAAGATGTCCTGGTGTGATTTATCACCCGAGCATCGCATAGCCCAGGATAATGGCCACGTATTATAATATTTGCCGCGCCCGTGCGGCGTATGCTTATCGGTGCCGACACCGACAACGCCAACGACGTCAACGCTGCCGTCGTCTAGACGTCCTGCGGTGCAAGGATTTCGTATTCCTCTTTCGCTCTCTCTCTCTCTCCGTCTCTTTCTCTTTAGCTTAGTCAATTTTTGAATGCATTTTCATTTGCATTTTTCTTTTGGGGGGTTTTTCAAGTTTTGGAGTAGTTTATTAAATAGCGAAAAACTACCCAAAATTAAGTACATCATTTTTAGTTTAGAGTTTAGAGTAAGATGAAAAGGAGAGCAGCCTCTTGATTGTTAGTTCTCTCTATGTTTTTTGTTCGCTTTTGGCGCATATCCTGTGGGCAACATAATTCACAGGCTTGGCTTGCCCTGGCCTGGCCTGGCGTGTCCTGGCATGGGGTTCATTGTAGAATTTTACGCCGCAACGAATGTCTTTCGTTGTAGACGACGTTTGGGGCTTAAATCGTGAGCCAAATACATAAAATCTACGCATGCACAGCTCACACACACACACGCATACATATACATAGACATATCCTTTGGCGCATCCTTTTCCACTTAATGCCGACTGCATTGTACTTGCATAGGATATATGTATCTACATACATTTATATATATATGTATAAATATATATTCTATATCATTAAAATTTCGAGTTTACCACTGCAGCAGCAGCTTGTCCTTGCCATTGGTCCTTGTTATGGTTTGCAAGACGAACGGATGAGGGAGGGGGGAAGGCAAAAAAAGGCAAAACAGAAATGGAAACCCATTCAAGTGTCTGGCCAAACAAGGATAGCAAAGTCTAGCATTTATTTCTTCTTTTTAAAGTTTATTTGTTCAAAACGGCAATCCCCTCCCCTCTCCTCCCAAAGGAAAAAAAGGATTATCTTTGCATAAGTTTGAAAAGATTTAAATTTTGTTGATAACGCAATGGAAAAAAGGTATTTTTGCTGGCCTTCTGTGACGTTTAATTAAAAATAAGCCCAAAATGGCACTTAATATGCCAGACGGAAATCCAGTTGCCAGTTTTCACTGTGTCCTGTGTCCAGTCACTTCGTTCATAATTAAAAAATACGCAACATCCGATTTTTCAATAACCAAACCAAACGCCAACGCCAACGCCAACTGCAACAGTCCCAAGTGGCGCAACAACGCTCATAGGAGGAAAAGAACTTCCATCGAGTGAATCGAGTGAGGAAAAAGGATGATAACCAACGACAGATCGCTGTGCCGGACCAGACAAATTCGCGACTGATGGCCGACGACAACGCAAGGACGCAAAACACAAACGAGCGTAACTCAATCTGTGAATATGCAAAAAGGAATAACCAACCAGACGCACTGCCGCAGGGCAATGATAGCACTGAATGGCACAAAAAAAAAAAGATATATAAAAATCCAATAGCCATTTGCCACTATACTCTATACGAAAGAAGGGTATCTAAGACTTGAGTGAGAATATAAATACAGCAAAAGGCAAAAGATTTATATATAATAAATTGAGATTTCTTCATATCAGCTAGGATAGGATCAATTTGTGATACTAAATAACGCACAAGCAACTGAACGACGCACAAGCAACTGAACGACGGACAAGCAAGAGAGGCACACAAAATAGAGGACTATCCTAGGCTTTCCTGATCGTCCCCCATTTGCTTGTGCGGCGCTTGTTGGAAGTTAGTCTTATAGCCTAAAAAGTTAGAAATTTAAACTTAAAAGACGCATCTTTATGCCTTCAGTTGAAGTTGCTCAAAAACGTTACTCACGGCCAGCTCCAATCTAGATCATGAGAATTTTCCTCCTTAGCATCCTATCCTATTATACTGAACTGTGCAACAGGAAAGGGCATTTATAATTCTTCTTATATTTTATGTTGATAAAGTTTCCAATTGTCTTTTAATGTTTTCTTTTTTTTTTTTTTTTGCTTGCTTCTGAGTAAATTAAAAATGAAATTTTCCCTGAAAGTTTCTGAGAGCCATCTTCTGTTACTTTTTTTTCTTTTCGTCCAGCCAATAATTAAATCAATTTATTTGCACTTTAATGCAATCGGCAATGTGATAAAGCCCTTTCTTTACCTCACCTCTCTCTTATTCTCTTATTCAGTGGATATCTTGGTCAAAAATACATTCCTCACTTTCGGCCGAAAATAAAAATGAAATCAATTATGTTGAAACAATTTTTTTGGATTGTTTTTGTTGCAACTTTTTACCGCCAAGGGCTACGTTGTAATTAATACAAAATGCTATGGACAGACCGCCCGCCCCTCTCCGCCCATCCTGCAGCCGAGACCGCGTTTTACCACTTCTTGCGCGATTTCCCCTAATGGCCCAGAGCAAGGCAAAAGTTGAGTCCTTGCCGCAATGCCGTTGCGCTCTTGCTTTTTGCCCCAAAAAAAAAAAAAAACTCAATTTGATAAAAATTTCATTTACAATTGCCGTCGACGCCTGTGTGGGTGTGTGTGGGTGGGTGGGCTCTGTGTGTGGTTGTGTGTGTGTGTATCTTTGTGAGTGGACAGTTGGCGCTATTTCCAGACTCTGGACCCTTCATTCCCTTTCCCCCACAATTGTTGTGTTTATTAATTTAATTTGACAGTCGCGTTTTTCGGCTATTTCCCACGTAGCTCGGTGGTATACGAAACGTTGTGGCGCTATCTCGCCTTAGGGCCAAGTCAACAACGACAACAGCTGTGTGTAAAATGCGGTTAGACTAGAAGCAAAATCGCTTTCAATTGGATAGCGAAAGTGCGAAATTGAATGAGTTTTCATTTTGTGGGTTCTATTTTGAGGGTAACCACACAGATTGAATTGCCGCACCGCGAGAGTGTCTCTCTGTGTGTGTGTGGAAAGGATAAAAATATTGCAATTGCTTCCTTATCTTTGTGGCCATTTGTTTGACAAGTGTCATTTAGTTCATCATTTCCACCCATTCATTTGTTAATCAACGATCTGACTACAATTTTCCTAATCAGGCATAGTCACAGACAATTCATTTGCTATGCCCCGCTGGAGATGTCCCATTCAATAGAACTACATAATAAATCACATTAGCCACAAAGGAGCAGTTACAACGAATATGGAATGCTCTGTAAAATAATTCTGAATAATTCTGCATGGAATGGCATATCAAAAGAAGTTTGTTTAGTCATTTTAGCCGAAGGCCTCAGTAGCCATGGCTACAAAATGTTGGCTTAAACTTTGTAAGCTTAAGTTAACTCTACAAATAAAAATAATAATTGTTTAGTCATTTAATTTCAATAAAATTTAATAATTTCTATAAAAGTTGACCTACTTTTCCCATAGCTTAATATTAATTAAATTTATTTATTTAACTTGTGTATATTTATTGTTAAAAGGTTTTAAATAGCTATGCAAACTAATTGAGCGACTTAACAAATGTACTCCAATAGGAGGAGTAAAAATTGTTGAACAATTTGTTGTGAATTTGCAATGGATTTTGCATTGATTAAGCGACACACTGAGGTAGGTAGGTGCATAGGTAGGTGGTAGGCAGTCAGACGGCAGGTAGTGAGATAGATAGTTGCTGGTAACCAGATAGTTATAGAGCTGCCCAGGTCGTAAAGCTTGGCCCGGCCAACACTTTTAACTGTTTAGTTAAGGCGGACGTCGAGCATGCGGCTAAAACATTTGTCAACGGCAGCAAAACGACTTTGACTTCAACGCAAAGTCGAAGTCGGCAACATCAACGCCAACGCTCAAGTGAGTGTTAAATGCAAGAAATATTCACCGTGATCCTAGCTGGCGCCCACCTTTAGCTTCAAGAATAACCATAAACAATTTATAGGTTTGGGAAGTCTTTCACAGAATCCCCCCCCCACAGACACACACCGTCCTCCACCCTCTGGCAACATGCAATGCATGCCAAGTGCCTTTGCAATTGCTGCCAATGTGTCAGTGCTTATGTGTGTGTGTGTGTGTGTTTGTTTTGCTTGTGCAAGTTGGCAACATGTTTCGTGAGCTTAGCTTCATGTTGATAAGCCAAGATTTCCTTCTCCTATTACATACAACATTGTGAACTAGTTTCCATTTGGTTTCATTTCTTCTCATTCTTGCGATAGACGACTATCATTCAGAATACGCAAGTTTGTTGCTTTCTTTTTGCTTTTGCTGTTGCTGTTGCTGTTTCTTGGCCAACTTTGTTGCACTTGAACTTATGCCCCATGGTTATTTGGCTAATTATTCGCCTGGGCACTTTGGCAACTTTGTTGCTCTGATGTTGCATCTTCCTTGTATAATTTACAAATTTTGTAAAACAACAACAACAACGACCTCGTTGAAAGTTTAACAAGTGTTAACTTTGCCATTTTCATTTTCATTTCTTTTTTATCCTCTTTTCTTGTGCTCCCTCTTCTCTCCTCCTTTATTTTTTTTGCAGATAAGCAAAACAAAAGCAGCCAAAAAATCGCCAATGGGGATGAGCAGCAAGAAAAACCAGAGTAGAGGGGGTCGGAATGAGATGGAATGCGGGGCAGAGGAAGGCTCCGTGAGTCTTTTGGCAGCTGCAAGTTCAGTCCAAATAATTTTAAATGACCACAAGTGTGTAATTAAAGTGCAGCGTGTAATAACAAACCACAACAGAAGAAGCAGCAATAACAACATCAACAACAACAACAACAACCAACTATAACAACAATTACAAATGAAAGTTTTTGGGTAATCAGCTTTTCCACCACTTGGAAAATTCTTTGTTGCATTGAATGGAGCCAAATGGAAACAAAAGAAAATAAACGCGAACTTTGTTTCCGCTTGAACCAATTTAGGGGATTTGTATTAAGGGATTTGAGCGAACAATTAGCCAGAAACATTTGAACTACAACTAGATGCAATTGTAAAAATAAAAGACAATTGAGAAGACATTTATCCAGAGGATTTCGAATAAAGTCCCCAACGACATTAGTTTATATATATATATATTTCTATAGATTTATATATATTTCCTAGATTTATATATATTTCCTAGATTTATATATATATTTATATTTAAACTGGTTTTATGAATTTGAACTGAAATTTTAATCGAAATTTTGAGGTTGACGGGTGTTCCAAATTTTAACGGATATTTAAATTTAAACTGGTTTTATGAATTGGAACTGAAATTTTAACCGAAATTTTGAGGTTGACGGGTGTTCCAAATTTTAACGGATATTTTAAATTTTAAGGGATAACGGATATAAAAATTCCGACGGTTGTATATAGAAATCTATGGGAATAGATGAAACTCACTTCTGGTCATACAGGTAAGCTAAAATATATTGAATATATATATTTAAATATATATATAAATATATTGAAATATTATTAAAATATTATTAAAATATATAACAATATATTAATATGTTTACTCCTTTAACCAGATACTGAAACTTCAAGATATCATGAATCAAACTAAAGTTGAAGAAAATGTTTGTGTGATACAGGTAAGTGGAAATCTCTCTAAGAATGAACTTATATATGTACTATTATATAATATATATCAGTTTATATACATCTGCATCATGTAGCACTTATGCTAAAATTCTGCACCACAGCTATGAGTCGATAGTTATTGAGTATCCCAATTTTTATTTACTAATGGGCTGTCGATCCCCTGGATCAGGCTCCGTTGCAAAGGAACTTATGTATATCATTCGGAATTATTTAGCGTTGAGACTATATACTATACTATATTTTTGGAAACATTCCTGTTTTTCTTTATTGTCTACTTCATTATATCCTCTCCTATTGATACGATCCATTCCACAATACAAACGACCTGTATAGTTGGTATTTAATTTAATTTTTGTTCCCTACTCCTTTGCCCAATCCTTTAAACTGGTAGGGTCTTTTGCTGCTACTCTGAATGCAATTGAACTTCCGCTTGGCTGGTGCTTCCGTTGTGATGTTGGCGGTGGTCAACCAACCCATGGCCATAACCAAAGCCATGTTTGTGATCCATTTTGGTGTCTGACTGAACGTGGAGCCCTAGTGGCCAGTGGCCGATGGCAGGGGCCTGGAAGCTAAGAGCTGGGGGGGAAACTTTTCAGCCTTTTGCTGTGATGTGTATTTAAAATCGTTAAAAATAATCTGCAAATTGTGAATTTTTAATGCATTTCATGTCTGCAGAGCATGGGGACCCCATGGGCAATAATGGCTGTCTGGGTGGGCGCGACAATGTCTGGTCAGCATCACCCATAGCCATAGCCATCGCCATCGCCATCATCATCATCATCAACAAAGGCATTGTCCGAGCCATCATCATCTTCATTGTCATCATCATCATCATCATCGTCATCATCATTGTCATTTGCATTTATTGTTTTTGTGCCTTTGTGTGCGCAAAAGTGATCACCGATTGCCTTGCACTTGGCTGGACCAGGAAGCGGGAAAGGACGCACACATACGCACATCCATTCATATGCATGTACATATGTACACATGATTATGGCCAACACCCAGAGACTGTGCATCTGCCTCTGCATTGATTGCACAACGGAAGTGTTGTGGCGGAATTAAAATAAATAAATGCATTTCATTTCCCCAATGGAAACATGTTCATGACTATGGGCAAATGGACAAGTGAGTTTTGCTTTCTGCCTTCTTGTTGCTTCTTGTTTCATGTGTTGCGCATTATTTTATTTTCCTTAAAAGCGAAACGAAATCCTGCCAAATCCTAAAAGTAGGCTTTAAAATCGTTGAGCAGCAAACCTTTTGCGTCACTCTCTTCTTCAAATAAAATGTATTTAACCGATTTTCACGCCTCATTTAATCCCTCCCCCCCACCAAAACCATATCTCTTTACTCATCATACACGTATTCCATCTCCATCATCCCCAAGCAGATGAAGATGAAAATCAAACCAAACCAAAGCAAACCAAACCAGAAACAAAAACAAATCGAAGGCACCTTTGCCCACTTTTACTTTGAAGTCTCATTAGTGGCACGCGGTTGCCAGGTGACGAAGTAGGCAACATTATGTGTATATATATATGTATACTCCACTTATATGTATTAATATGCAAGTATTTAGAGAGCATGCCCTCCAGATGTTCGATATTGATACGTGATTTTCGGTTTCAATTACCAAATCAAGACCGAGAAAATGGCAAACTTAAATTGATACGTTTGCTTGTTTAGATACACTTGGTTTAGACTTACCAATTAGAAAGGCAACCTATATAATTGATGATATCATTTATAAGTATTAAATATATATCTACCCTGTACTTGACATCGAACAACAACAACAACGTCCACTCATTGGTTAATTTAATTAACATAAAAATGCCAATGACTGGACGGATATCCCGCCATCAGAATCATCATCATGAGCGATGATATGGATATCGATATGAAGGATATGAAGCGGTGGGGGGCGGGAGTAGTTGAGGGGATATGAATATTGACCGGAATATCCGCCATACACTTCAAATTGAAGTGTTGCGGTCTGGCACTTGCGATAATGAACGAATACATATATTTGCATGCCGACAATTTATATATTTGTTTTACGTTAAGGTTGAAATTGCAAATTTTAATGAAGAAAATATGTTTCAAACGAAATTTATAGCTTTATTAATGCAATTAATCGTTGCCTTTGTGGCTTTAGTATATCGACATATGTTTCTGCTCAGCAAATGGGAAATTCTCAGATTTTTGGATATTATTTAAGAAACTATTTTTTCTAACATTCTTTCCTAGATTATTTCTGCTTGATTTTCTTGATACTTCGTTGTTGTTGTTGCTGTTGATGTGCCCCTAAAGGGCTTTTTTTTTTGTGTCCATAAATAAACCAAATAATAAATTTTCTTACCTCAACAACAATTACAACTTTTTCCTATGTTTTCCATTATATTGTATATATTCTTTTTTTTTTTTGTAAATGGAAAACTTTTTCAGCCGTAGCACACAAAAACAAAGTTTTCAATGTTGCCGCATATTAAACAAAATAAGAGAATCCACTATATATATATATAGTTAAAGACTGAACTCGGCTTTTTTTGTCCGGTCAGCAATTTTTGTTGTTTTCGTCGTTTCCATTTTTTTTTTTTTTTGTGTTGGGTCGAAAAGTTCGTTCTTTCTGCAACATTTGTTGATTGTATGTACTTTTACTTTAATGCACAGACACAAAGTGGCAAGAAAAGTTTACGACTACGGTCGGTCGGTTGTTAGGTAGACCTCAGTCTGAAATCTAATAAAGCCAGGGCGCAAGGAAGCATTTTTCGGACTTTAGCTAAAACTCAACTCAACTTTTACTATGGCTAATAATGCTACATAAAGTTGCCAGGCGCACAGGTTGGTTGGCAGCCGGGCTCAGCTCGGGGCCTTCGTTCTTCGTTCATTGCGGCTGAGTTTTATGGACAAGTTTTACTTCCTACACGGAAAAATTATGAAAGTCAAAGTCGGCCTCAAACTATTTTCGGTTGAGAATGCGTATGTATGTATGTATGTATGTATGTACCTACATATGCGTGACTTTGCATTTACTTTTTACGCTCCACGGCGAATCCTTGGGGTCACATTAACATGTATTTGTGCTAAAAGTGTTATTAGATTTTAGTTTTCAAGTCAAGTGGGCCAGATGGCAAGAGGATGAAAAGATGGAATAGAGACTGCGCCCAGTCTGCACTAAAGTTTTATTTCGACTTGAAACATAAACCAAAAGTGCTTTTCAGTTGAGCTTTATGGGCCGGCAGGCGTGTGCCGTATGGGAATGGGCCATCTAAGGATGGGGCTAGTGGGAGCAGCTGTCATGCAACTGGTTCCCTTTTTACTCCTTATGCGAATGAATGAATGTAAAATTTAAAGTGTGCCAACACTTAACAATGCAATAAAGATAACGGCCATAGACAAACATGGATGATCTATGCGAAAGGGTTTTCTGTCCAAGTCGTCAATGAGTCAGCTTTAAATGGCCATAAAAGTTGGATGAATAATTTAAAAAAAAATACTCAAGTTATTGCTTATATCAAATGGAATGGTATGCTAAAAAAACAACAAAAACAAAAAAGGTTTAGCAACCAAATATTTCATCATAAACTATTCTTTCACATATATATTTATATAAGTAGTTTAAGTGAAATTTAAAATAAAGGTTTGTCACCTCTAATTAATTACTTAAAAATATAAATTCTCCAATCTCAATTTGGAAATTGCGAAGTAATAGAAAAATTAACCAAATTACGTGAATCAATATAAGTATAATAATATAATAGCTGGATAATTGATTTCTCTAAATGACATCGATAAATTGTGAAAATAATTGTACAAATTTCGATGTCTGATCATTAATTATCATTATCATTAGATATCTAGGAATTAAAGTATTAGTTTTCTGAGCTCTGCACTTTAGTTCAACTTTAATGAAACGCAATTCCCTAAATTAAAAGTATATTAAACTTTAATATTGTTAACGCACATTTATATATAATGCATTTAACACACCATTTACTCACGAAACCGTTTTTGAAATCGCTCATTCCATATCTTCAACGCTATAGCCATAATCCCACACTCCCCCTCCTTGATTTAACCACAATTCAACACTTGTGCCACATCAGCAAAAGCGAACAAAAAAAAAAAAAAAGATTGCATAATGCAGGAAAAATCTGTAGAGCGGTAATAACATTTCCCCCTTCAGATATTTTATTGCAATTTCAGCAGCCAGACAGCTATGAGTTCAGTTTCATCCCGCTCATCCTGTTCAACCCGCCTGTTATCGCTCAAGCTTTTGCCAAATGACATTTAAATATTTTCCACAAAGCCACACACCGAAAACTGTCACGGAATAGTTGAGAGAATAAATGGTAAGCCAAAGAAGAATGTGAAGAAGGAGCAGCAGACCCTGAAGGCACCTCCACCATCCATCCACTCCAAGCAGTGGAGCATCGCAAGTGAAAGATGACACAAAAGCTCAAATTAGTGGCAGAAGCCTGACATCATCAAAAAAATGAAATCTAAAAAGAATATACATATCTACCTAGATACTATGCATATATATATAGTAAAAATAGTAGAGTAGATGAGCAGGAAAGGTGGTTGGCGACATCAAACAGTCTTTTTCACGAGGGGGAAATTGCTTAATTACTTGTAAACATGAATTTTACACCTACCCAAAAATGGGGCAACCCGAGGACGAGTCCAAGTCCCATATAAGAGAGACCTAATTCAATGCTATTAACGCCTTGACGCTCAGCGAAAATTGAATATCAAAACGAGTCTCGCTCGCCCAGTACACTCTTAATTTAATTAGAAGCCAAGGACGAGAAGGCGGAGGAGCTATGTAAATATTTCGAGTGTGTCAACTTTATTTCTACGTTTTCTTCTTAACTTCAAACAGAAATTAATATATGCTTCATTTGCATTTGGGTAAGCTTAATTTTCCAGACTGATGTTATATTTTTATACCCAAGGGTGGATAAACATAAATTTTATTTACGAACTTTAGTTTTTAAATAATCTGATATAAATAAACCAAGTCCAATTTTAGCAGAAGACTGCTAAAAAATATTAAATATATTGGATTTATACTCAGTCTTTGTTTCAAGTTTATTGTTTTTGCGTTATCCTTTGTCCTAGCATTGGGTTTTATTTATTGTTTCTGAAATGCTCGTAA
Organism: Drosophila sp. 14030-0761.01; assembly: GCA_018150735.1. Lineage (NCBI taxonomy): Eukaryota > Metazoa > Arthropoda > Insecta > Diptera > Drosophilidae > Drosophila > Drosophila sp. 14030-0761.01. The sequence continues at coordinate 433,909 of JAECWO010000090.1, forward strand.
TCACTTTTTTATTTAATTTCAAATTGTTGGCGTTGTCTGTTTTCGGTTTTAATGACACTGACGTGTCAATGCGACATTACGATTCGAACATTGTCCTTTGGCATCGATTCAAAACTGTCCTTTCTCTAGCTTTCTGTCTGCTCATCATTCCATGTCCACTTCAGGGCCAAGAAGTGTCTAGCCAAAGGCGGCATATTGATTTCAGTCTCGGTTTTTTTTTTACTTCTCTCTTTTCATCACTTTTTTTTTTTTTTTTGGTCAACTTCTTTTAATTTTGCTTCATTTGAAGGCTTAAAATTACTTTTCAAAATGGCTCTAGGATGACAGTGCCTGCCTTAGCTCCGGATTGTTGGTAATGAATGCCAACTGGACTCTGTTTATGATTGACATTTTGCGTCTAGACAGAAGTTTTAGTTTTTTTTTTTTGGTTTTTGTTTGCAATTAAAATGGATAAATGGCAGCCATTAAAGCAAAAGTTTTGGCATAAAAAATGAATATTTATTTATGTGAAACTAAGATGGTAAATATTCAAATAATTTAATGAAAACTTTTAGTTGTGCTTTTTATATTATTGATGAAAATTATGAACTTAATATGTGAGAAAGATTTATGTAATATATATAAAAACTTGCATTTTAACATTTTTAAACGTTGTTTTTAGTCCTTTTCTTTATATTTTGAATGTAAGTAAAGCAAATTGGAACTATTCTATATAAGTTTTTTAAAAGTGATCACTAGAAACGCAAATTTGCAACATTTCCTATTTACTTTTGCTCAAGACAAAAAACGTTCTCTCTTTGCAGTTGCTTTTTGCAAAATCTCTAACCCACCAGAAATAAAACCATCAATCTTTCTACTGGAAGTGCAACTTTCCACTCATTAGAAGTAAATCCCTTTGAAAATCCTTCTTAAACTTGAACAAAACGCATATAATACCCGATCAAGTGGGTTTTTCACATCAATCATACTACTTAGCCATATAGAACATGCATTTCGAAATAAAGTCTCTAGGCCAAAAAATGTTTTGACTGAAAGTCACCAAAAATGTTTGGCAGCAATTGATTGAATGATTGATGGATAGATGGATGGATGGATGGATGCTTAGATGGTTGGATTGTTCGTGGCAAGTTTATGAATGAGAAATGTGCATGATTAATGAGTTGTTCATTAAGCTCGTTAAGGTGACAGTCCTCGGTTGGCCCACGACAGGATGTTGAGGTTCAATCTAAGGCAATCTAGAGGCCTGTTGCTGCTGCCGCCAAGGATAAAAAAAAACAACAATATATGCGTATATCCAAATGCGTACTGTATATAATGTGAACCTGTCACTGTCACAGCGACAGCCTTGAAGAATGACAATGACAACCCTCTCGAATCGCATGAGATTGGCATTGCTCGCATGTCCTGGTTAGCTGGGGCTTTTGTATTCCATTCCATTCCCGTCTGCCCTGAAAAATGAAGTGCCAAGCAAACGCAACAAAATCAAATATTTTGCTTTGCCAGAAAGAAAAGAAAGAAAATTTTCATAAATTGGGTTAAATCCTTGGAGGATTCACCATGACAGCGCGAACAAGTGACTGACTTGACTCACCGTCATCCTGGCGGTGGGGGGATAAAAAGTGGAGGGTTTTTGGCTTGACTCGGTGGTGGTTGCTTTGCCACCCCTAAAAGATGTAGCAGTTTAAACCTTCTGCTGCTGCTACTTCTTCCTCCTCCATCTCCTACATAGCTGGTTCATGTTGTTATTCTTTCTCTTCTGCCCATTTTTTAAAGCCCTCTCCTTGCAGTGAATTGCCCAACAATGGTTGCCTAATTTGCCCTTTTCAAGCGTCTCCCCTGTGCATTGCCACCAGTCATTGGATGGATTGCAAGAATTGGAGTGGTGGCAGGAGGCGGGCCTGCGGCTCTGCCCAATAATTAAATCATATTTTGCATATTCTGAAATCAAGCTCAATACTCATTATACATTTCCCCCAATCAAGCCAAGTAAATTCGACAATAATTATTTTATATTTGCATTGAAATGGCAAGAGAATTGAAGAAGTGAGAATGGGCAAAGCAAAGTGAAATACTTGTGAGAAATTTATAAATCGTATCTTTGAAGTAGTAACGATTTAAGTTTGGTGGATTGAGCAGAGAAATATTCAACAGTTTGTATCGATAGCCAACTACAGATACAGCTAGTTAGTAACTATTTTGCTAACGCATACAAATAATTTCCGTAAATAATCATTCAATTATTTCGAAATTTACCTAATAATTCTCCCTTAATTATCGATACCTGAAAAGTATGCTATGAAAATTGTGCAAACTTTTAGTGAGGGGTTAATTGTCAGTTTACTCCAAAAACCAATCCACACAGAAATAAGAGAGTATAACTAAAAGAAAGTATAAATAGCATTATTCAATATTTTTTTAGAATAATGATTGAGCTTGCGTGGGGGAGTGATCAGCCAGATAAGAAGGTGCCCCGTTCCAGGGGCTATTTTCAACAGCTAATCTATGAATGGATGTGATTCACAAGGGCATTAAGCCTTGCTAAGCCTTGGACCAATCATTGAAAAAATTGGATATATGCTCGCCGGATGGGATGGCACCTGTATTGTTTAGCAAACGAACATGCGCGTTTTGCCGGCTTGAAAATGAACTTTTGGAGCAGTGGAGCTACTCTGTAAGATTCACTTTTAAAAGTTTCGACTTTTTTCTCACAGATTCAAATGCACCAGTGTACTGGATCCCTTTGAGGGTGACAAAAATATTGGAATAAATGGATCCCGATTTGCTATATCAAATGGATGCGGATTTGACCGCTGTAAGTGGATCCGAGTACACGACCTGCTATAGCAGGGAGCATGTAAGGAAGAAGCCTATCTTTCATTGAGAGCTTGTTGTGAGAGGGATCTTTAAATATTGGACTCTTTCACCATAAAAGTATGCTATACAAATTGTGTGTAGTTTTTCCTGTATAGTTTACCTAGAAATTCATTTTCATAATCACATTATTTTAATCAACAAACAGACAAATTGACACATCCTTTGCCATTCAGGATGCCGCCGTAAAAGGATGCAAAATGCACAGCTGTAAATGTAAGTTGCATGAAATTATGCTTTAATCTAATTAGCATAATTTGCCAGCCACAAGACTCCAAAGAGTCACACAGCCACAGTCAGCCAACCAGCCAGTGCAGATGGGCGGAGGGTGGGGGCTTGGAGTGCGATGTGGGGGTGGTCGGAGAATACAACAATTGAAATTGAAACTGCATTATGCACAGCAGGAACGACTGAGAGGGAGAACGGGAGAATGGGAGAATGAGGCAGCAGGAGACGGAACCGAAACTGTTGTTGTGTTTAGTTGGCGTAGTTTGTTTTTTTTTTTTTCTTCTACTTTTCTCTTTTTGTTTCGTTTTTGTTGTTCTCTTTCATTATGGCACATTTTGGTTACACATTTTTCGCATCGTTGTCGCCATCGTCTGTTTGTTTTTTGTTCGCATTTCACTTATTTGCATTGCTTTTGTTGTTAATGCCATTTTGATTATGATTATGATTATGAAAATTTGTGCGTCCCGCAGTTTTGTTTACATGGCTCATTGTTTGAGCCATGGCCAACAACGGCACAGGATGCCATCGAGTTGGAGTCCTCGACGGAATTGTCGTCACTTAAATGCATATTTAAATTACATTTGTTTTCATATTTTTTTTTGTTTCACTTTCCATTGTCTGGCTATTGTATTTGTTCTCTCTGCATTCTTTCCTCTCCTTTTTTTTTTGGGTAAATTAATGTATTAAACTTTCTTTTTTGTACGCAAACGAAATGGAATTTGCATTTTATTGTATGTTATACCCTTGCTGACGGGTATATTTATTAAGACCAAAAAGAAGGATTCACGATCAGTAGATCTTTTTGCTAACTGCTTTAGTTAACTGACTGTTGACATATCTGTTCAAGAGATTTATTATTGACACCAAAGCGACTAAAAATTATTTATACTTAAGAGTAAAGGGTAATTTCGAGTTTATATCAACTCTTCTGTTTAAAATATTTTGAATGTTGATTCCATTTAGAGAATTATTTAATTACCAGTTCAAAGAGCAATTGTCTATTATGCATTTAGCATTTTCCATAAGCCACAAACCACACACGTTTCGTAAAAAATTCCAAAAAAAAAAAAAACAAAAAATAGGATTGAAAAAGCAACACGCACATCCTTTTTGGCATGTCATAAATTTACGGATTAACTTTTAACCAATTTACAATGGCAACAAACAAGCTGCAAGGCCAAGATGTTGCCATTACCACCCCCTTCTCTCTTCACATATTGAAAGTGTAATAAAAAGCAGCTGTGTAGCACACACAGACGCACACACACACACACACACACGCAGCAAGGCGAAGGTTGCTTATATTTTTCTTGGGGCACCTCAACGAGCATCACGTGCAGCCCACTTCCGTTTCCGTTGGCTTGTTTTAAACTTTTCCCTTGTCTCTTTACTGCCTCTCACTCACTCTGTCTGCCTCTGCTCTGTCTCTGTCTCCCCCCCCCACTGTTTCTGTTTCTGTGTGTAAATCAATGCAGCAATGTGATAGAGAGAGACAGAGGGGAGTCCACAATTGTAAGAGGGGATTCTTGGCGGGATACGGCAGACAAAGTACATTGCTTACACAAAGCTTAACAGGCAGCAGCAGCCACTTTCAACGACACTTTCCTGCCCCCGACCCAGCCCCTGCCCCTGTCACACACACACACACACACCCCTCTCTTGTCGTGCCAAAGAAAACAAAGCAGTGCATAAAAAATAAAAGTAAAAGTAAAGCTCTCTGTCGCATCCATACAGCTCTGCCAGCTTGGAGCTGGGAGCAAGAGCATCCAGAGCCACTCATTAAGCTGATTATATTGTTATCCTTTTTATGATACGTGCAATACGTGAGCGCATATGGCCCCGCAGCAGCAACGAGGACCAGGCTCAGTACCGCCATCAGGACCAGGCACCAGCCACCAGCCACCAGGACCAGGACGCTGTCAATGTCAACAGTCGCCGCCCGCTGAGTTGCACGACTTTTCCTCTTTTTTTTTGTATTTTTTCGCTTGTTTTCTGCTTTTGCGTCTGCATTTTTCTCTTTTTTTTACAGCTCATTTTTGCAAGTGTAATTATACATACATACTTACTATATGTATATGTCGGTGGAGAGTCACGAGATGTGAGTGGAGATTACTTTTATGAACCCAAGATAAACTGGAACCAAATTTATTTAGGTCCACTTGCAAAAAAAACATACTGAAAAGTCAACTAAAATTATGATTTATGGCTAAGATTTTTTGGAGACATTAAAAAAGGGTGTAAAAATAAATTACTTTTTATATTTTTATATAGAATTTAAAGTAAACATGATCAGCCCTGGAATTCCACTAGTGGCAAATATAGAAGAACCGATTTTCAACAGCAAATTAAATATAAGTTCTTGTCTTTTTTAATGAACATTTTTTTTGAATGCTCAAATCATCTCAATGAAGACCAAAATGTATTGGGAATAGAAAAATGAAATTGCTATTTAATCGATTATGATAACTATCATCTATGAGTTGTTAAGTCCTTTTAATAAGCCAGTGTAAAGCCCCATTCCCTTGTGTTTAAATACCACGCCTTGAACCGCCTCTCAACCCCTAGATTGGCTAACATAGAGTCGACCCAAGTGTCGCACAATTAACAATGGGCTACATTTTCTTATTTAAAAACTCCCCAGTGATAATGCCAGACAAAATAACAGGATGTGAATTCAAAATGCCACTTCAACTTCAGACTTCTCTTCGTCCTGCTGCTGTTGCTTCTCCTTTTAAAATGCACCTTACCCGGATACGAACTTGGGTTATGATTATTACTTATGATAATTCGACTTGACGGCGCAAAAGGAGAACTTGACACCACCAATGCCACCGATATCACCACCACCAAAATCCGGCAACCAAGATGAAACCAAGACTACAATGACGACGACGACGACATCAACAACCCTTAGCAGGAGGGTCGGAAATAATGTGCGGCCAAGTCAGTTTTATAGAGTCTGAGTCGGAATTGGAGTTCGAGTTCGAGTTTTATGTTTCGTTTACTGCAATTGAGACTTCCGTCCCAGGACGAACATCAAAAACTGTTGCGTATTTTGCATTCCTCTTATTGTTTTCCCTTCGCATCTCCTTATTTGGTATTATTTCGTTTTTGTTTATGTTTCTTTTCTTTTTTAGGGCGTTTCAGTCTGTCGCATTTGCACCTTCAATTAATGTACTAGCCAAAAAAGTAACCCAAACAACCCTCCCCGCCCCATTCGTTCAGTTTGGGCTGATCTTTTCGTGTGTGATTTATGAGGGTGCGATGGCCCAACAAAATTAAGCCACCCAGACAAAGGACACGTAGTAGAAGGTAAAACATTTGGCATCTCAGCAACCGCCACCCGTTCCCATTTACAATTTTTGAACTTTTAATTAAAAGTCAAAATTTGATTTATTTATGAATATTAGTATTTGACATAAGCAAAAGACTCTGAGCATTAAAAGTAACTTGTAAGGGAGAAATTAAGTTACAATGCATCAGAATGTAGAGTTGATTAGCCTTATAAAATACCTAAGAAACTTTTAAGTACAATTTATCAGTAAAAAGTGCACACAAATCTTCATTATTAGAAATTCTAAACATTGTTTCTCAGAGATTATATATTTTTTAGTTCATATAGAATTTTATCAATTTATTTAGGGAAAATTAGAGTGTGGGACAAATTTCCAAAACTACATTAACTTGGTTCGAGACCTAAGACATCTTGTAGGCGTGATACAACTAAGGAAAACTGTATGCAAGACATTTTGAGGACACCCCAAAATCGATTTGATTTAGTTGTGCATTATCTGCCCTTTTAAAAGAAAAGCAGCTCTTACTTATTTGTAATAATTATGAAAGAACTTTGTGAAATTTCCTTAATTTCCATAACCATTGTCTATGCCCATACCACGCTTTGATATTCCATATACAATTTGATCAATGCCCAAATAATATTCACACCAGAGATAAAATCCGCCCTGGTAACCCAGGGCAATTGGGTTCGTTTGTTACCATATTGTCACACAGAAGCACGTGACATCCAGCAAAAATGACGAAGAGATGGTGTCTAGAGTAGGTGGAGGTTATAGTCAGTGACGCGTGTCCCGTACATAATCAGGATTTGCATGCATCAACTGGAATGGAGTAATGGGCATTAAGACCAAAGGAATACATCAAAAAACTAGCAATAGAAACAGTTGCTTTGCCATGTCCATCTTCTATATAGGATCAGAAATAGAATATAGACACTCAGGGATGCGTTTTGCCAGGTTCTTTGATGCGTGCAATGTTTGTGGCAAACAAAGTGAAGAGCTCGAGACCGAGGAGATGGGGGAATTGAAATGACAACCTTGACAACCGAAAAGTTGCATGCACCCTAGACAGTCTCTGCCGCGTGTGCGTCTAATAAGCCTAATGCAAAGGGGAAGACGCAACGAGGGCTGGCAGAGTGCAGGAGGCCATGGTCAGAGAGCAGACAATATTGGCAATATTTTAAAGTGCCCTCCAGGCACACGACCAACCATCGAATCAACAAACCAAGCAACCAACCAACCAACGTTTGTTGTCATAAAATTCCTTTAATTAAATTCATATTTGGACACACAACATTGCCTGATTTATGGTTAAAGATGATGGGGCGTGTGCCTATTGAAAAACAATCATGGAACTCGTAAATGTTTATATATTTCTTTTTCATTAATCTAATTGGATTTGGTTTCTATTTAATTTCGGCCAACTCTCCCACCTCAGTTCAAGTTAAACTTTTAATTGCAAGAACGCAAAACTCCAACTTCAACTCCTTTTGTCGGTAGGTGAAACTTGGATTGTTGGCACTTCGCTTTCCGCTTTAACTATCTCTCAAAGTTTGCCATTTTTTTGGACACTAATTTGACATTTGAATTTGATATTTGAATTTTGCTTTAGCTTTAGGAAGAACAAAAGGAATAAAAACTATGAGAAACCTCAGAAAATAAAATAGAGCAGAATGAAAAAGTTCTATGACAGCATTTTTGGTATTCTGGCTAAAAGGAGAGAGAAACTTTTATTTCACATTTCTAAAATAAAAGAAAATATTTTAATGATTTTGTTTTATACATGAATTCCGACTTTTAAATTGTGAAATCTGATTTCGCTTAACAATTTTGTATAAATTATTGGCTATATTTTTAAATAATTCATTTTACACCAACACTTTTTCTCCTTCTCCTCTCAAACTATCCTGCTTTGATATTCTTTTCTATTTTTGTCGCTTTTTGGTTCTCTTCTCATGTCTCTCTCTTTGTTTAGCTACATTGTTCTTTAATGACTTTTCCCAAATTTGGTTTCTTTTTAGTAATTTTGTTTTACTTATTACCCCATTTTTCGTTGAATTTAAATACCCTATACGCCGAATCGTAGTCTAATTTCATTTGATATTAGAAGTTAAACTAAAAAAATCACTTACCTTAAGGACATCTTTAATTTGTGGAACTTCTTTTCTAGTATTTCTCTTCCTCTCTAAGCTGCAATTTAGAATCTGTATATACATATGTACATACATACATAATATTACATACATATGTACACACATATTCTACACATCACTTATTCACTTGCAAAAAAAAAATCACATTGCCATCACTATACGAACTAAGCTTCGACCACGCACTAACACTTACACACAAACAATTTCACACAAGCACTTACACATATACACACAGTTACGCAACGCCAGCGGAGTCTCAAACTTTTTTTTTTGGCCATCGTCTTTTGCAAATGTAACCATTTTTAATTTTTTGCGAATTGTCAAACCGATTTGACTGCGAATAGCATCAATTGAAAGCTTCCGGCATTTAATTCTTAAAGTTCAAATTTGTTTTCACTTTCATGCAGTTTAAACACACGAAAAAATAAAACAACAAAGCAAGCGTGGCCAACGACAAAATAAAGATGACAGTGATGGCATTTTCTGAAAACTAGCTCTGACCGATTTGGCTTGAAACCCGCAGAAAAAGCTAGCTGAGTCGGTTTTGAGTCATTAACAGCTGTTAAGTGATCGATTAACAGCTTTAATAGCTGTGGGAAGGAGAGTGGAAGGAAAATTTTTTTTTGGAAATTCCAATGGCTTACAACGAGAGAGATAACATATGTATGTGCATATGTAAGTATGACGTCACAGTATTGCGATACAGAGTTATGCGAAGATAACATATGTATGTGCATATGCAAGTATGACGTCACAGTATTGCGACATGGAAAAAGAGTTTGCAATATAATACGATTTAATGAACAAACGTATGTACATATAATAAGATCATGAACTGCTTCTTTTATATTTAAATATGTATATTAATTTATTCTTTTGGTTTGTGTAACTATTTTGTCTGTTTAATTTGCGATTTTCCGTCTTCTTCCTTCCCAATTATTTTTTCCATTGGACTTCCCTATCGACTTTTTCATTTTATTTATTCAATTTTTGGTTCTTTTTTACTTTCTCTTTAGTTTGAATAAGCTTTGCATTCTTTCTTACATTATTTTGACACAATTTTACAGATTAAGTATACGATTTCTTTCAGATTTTTTCTCTTGCGATTATAATATTTTTCATTCTTAAGTAAGTCAGATAAGTTTAAGTAGGAAAAATTAACATTTGATTAGTGTGAAGTACTACACAATATAAAAAGAAGTTAAAAGCGTAACAAATTATGCAAAATGAAAAAGAAAAGATAAATGATTTAAAAACTAATAAGAGTAGGTACATTTAGCGGGTAAAATAAAGAAAATGCCGAATTTATTTTGTTATCAACTTTAAAACATCTGTATGAAATAACTTTCACATTTTCTTTTGCACATTTTGCTTTCATTTTATTTGCATTTTTGTACTGTCAGCGGGCAAAACAAATGAGTTTTGAGTCAAAAAGGAAAGTTCAGAAACTGCCATCCAAAAAGGTCAAGACTTGATAAATAGTTTTATGAGTTTTTAGTTTTTATTTCGATGGAGAACTGCATCTTGGAATTTCTTGGCAGTTCATAAGCAAACGAAAGGCAATAATAAACTTAGCAATCAGCTGTCAGTGCGTAATGGAAACTTCGCTGCACTGCCAAGTGGATGCGGATGTGGATCCGGATGTGAATGCAGCCCAAAGGAAGACAAATGATTAGTCAGAACTCACGTGCTATGCAAGCGGACTCCTTGGAACTGGCAGCCAAGGAACTGGGTTAAGCAAGCAAAGCGTGATCTTTTGGCATATGTGCGTTTCCATGCAGAGAGCTATGCACAGGAGGTTTGTGTAATGGGATTGGCCACCAGAAGCAGAAGCAACAACTTTTGACCATTTTTCAAAATTCTCCTTTTCCGTTTCTTTCACCTGAAGAATTTGCCGTTTCTTGCTTTTCATGTTCAATATGCCAGGCACGTTCGGATGCTGTTTACGGCGAAACAGGCAGACCACCCAGGTCGTAAAGTGGCTGCTATTTACCTGGCAAGGCTCAAAGTAGTTGAGTAATGATGACCATGATGCAGCCACAGTAATAGCTCCAAAAACCAGGACCACCAGCAACAAATATGCATAACAGATTGCATTTTCAGACAGTGAGCTATAAAACATATACATACATACTTGTATCTATACATTTCCCTTAATAAACCTTGACATTCTTTTTGCATTTGACAGCACTCAATGTTCCCTATCTAGGAACTACCCACGCCCAAGTAAACAACCCATCAACTCCAAAAAAAAATAGGAGAGGAGAAAGTGGATGTGAGAGAAAGAGAAATGCCAAAGCCAAACAGCAGCCGCAGCAATTGAATGTCAGTCACAAAAATGCAATCACAGTTTGACACAATTTTAACCGAGGCGCCACTTCAACACGTTGCAACTGCAATATCTTTACACACACACACACACACACACACACACATTGTACATCATAGGGTTGGTGGGGGGATACTTGGTAATGGGGTGGGAGGGGGACTAACGCACGAATGACAACTCTGCAAACAGCACATTGACAACTCTTTAACACAGTTAAGTTGGCAGCGCTGCTTCGGCAATCGATGGTGAAATGTAACGTTAATACCCTGACAAAGCAAGAGGAAGAAAAAGAAACTATTACAAATTCTCTTTTACACATTTGATAGATCGGTGAAGTCAGTTTGAAAAATTTGTTCTCCATACTTGGTTTTGTGTTTAATTATATCAATTACAATAAACGGACAACAGTTTCGTATTTTAGAAATCATGATTGTTTTAAGGTTCACACTTACCAAAAATATTTCCCAAAGGATCTTTCTTTAGTGAGTAATATGTATCTTCCTATCTTTAAATCTACTTACTATCAATTGGTAGACTTCTTGTTTAGTTTAAGATTAGCTCTAAGAAAATCAATCGCAAACGCCAATATTCTATTTATTCTTAAATTTCTCTTATGTTTTATGAGACTCCAAGATTCCAAAAATCTAAGTAGAATCAAATTTCTAATTACCATTTCACTTCAACGATTAAAAAGGCTGGAAAAGCTTCTGATAGTGGATGATAAGAAGTCCTTAAAAGATCCTTGTTCCATATGAAAGACACTTGTCTAAAATTTCTAAATCTAGAAATTGCGGTAAAGGAATATTGTATGGGACATGAGTAGGATATTTCAGAAATTTGAAAAGTGTATTACAGATTCCGATATGCTGAAATGTGACATCTTTGTTGCCTCAGTGGCGCGTGCTCGAGTGCATTTACACACTCTCACACACACACACACATGTATATATATATATATATATATATATATATATATACATCTGCCATTGCCATTGAATTGACATTTTTTTGCAGTTGTATGTAGTACTTGTTGTTGTTGTTGTTTGATTACGTTTTTATCTTCGTCATTTCAGTCACTGCAAAGGCAAACTTGATGTTACAGAAGGAAGAAGGACGAAAAACTGCATCAGGCGATATTTTACTGTAACAACAACATTTTATTGCAAACATTGTGCAATTTCACTTTAAACATCAATCGATTTTCATGCGATTTTTACGAGTATATACATGTACATACACATGTATGTATGTAGTTACTTTTGCACATTCCTTTTGACTTCACTTGACTTTTCCCACAAACAAACATTTCGTTTTGGTAAAATCAAAAGATCTTTGTTAAATTTTGAACGCATCTTGTGAAATGTTATTGGGATTCCATTAAATATAGCTTCAATAGCGATTATGGTAAAAGTCTAACCACTTTATATGTTATGATAAAAATATAAGTTTATAGTGCTAGTAAATATCCTTCTATAAATGCATATATATAGACTTCGTACACTATCTTGTAATACCAATAACCCAATCGAAGTGATAACATGCTCCGATATTCGGTGCAAACACCTGTTAGTCATCAATCGGCAAATTGATATCAAAATTACATAGAACCCTCATGTTATCTTTATTTTAGAAGGGGACCTGTTGGTAGCATTCACTGAATCACCAATAAAATGTTCGGCATATCCATAAACACACTTGTTATGCCTTCAATGGAGGAACTGCCTTAAAATTCGATTCAATCACTACGCGCACTTTTCAGTTCTAAATCAAAAAGAATAAAATTAATAGAATTTCCTTGACCAGAACTAAATTCTAAACTCAAAACTTTATTGTAACTAAAATAAGAAAAATTGAAAGTATTAAAAATCCATTGGCTATAGTAACGCAACGAGATAAGCTCTTCTAGATCAGTTCCCTAGAGTGTTTTAATGAATGGATTCTAAATACACTTTTCAAGTTTTCCTCAACTGAAACTGATAAGGGTATACAAACATTGGAATGGTTGGTCATCTGTTTTTGTTTTTTTTTTATTTAATGCATAATATAATTATTTTGCGATAAGCACTTTTACTATCAACAGCTGTTGCCTCCAGATTTTGAGACGATATCGTTGGCACAGTGTTCAGTATTTAGATTTCAGTCTTAAAGCTTCTCTGAGAGAGAACAGATGAAACGCAAAAACTGAATAAAAATAAACATAGAAACAAGCATAAAGAAATAATAACAAAAATATGTATTTGAGAATATTGAAAGCTCTGATAACCTTTTGCCTGATTCAGGAAGTTTTTATGCAAATGCGTCTAGCCCAAAGATTGGAAAACTCACAAAACTTTAACTGTCTCAATGATGTATCCGGGTTTGCCTACAATTTATCTGCCGTATGTATACATCGATTTGCAAAATTCATTATCACATTTTAATGAATATTATTTCATGCAGTTGTCTGGCTATTGGTATGAGGCTGCTCGAGTACCCAATCAGGAAGTGCTACAATGTCTAAATGTTTCAGTACCCGCCAATGTTGGTGCTGAAAATGAACTTAATTTGGAATTGAAATACATCAGCACTGTGAATAGTGAGTGGCAATATACGGAGGAAACCGTGGCCTTTCCCTGGAATGCAGACACTCAGAATGGTGTCTTTGTACTGAACTATGAAAGTGAATTAATCAATGTTCAAGTTACATACAAATTAATAAGCTCAGATTATAATACATTCGCCCTGACATGCGGCTATGCCACCGTTTCACCCATTCCGCTCTTTAAATTGTTTACGCGACAACGTGTACTGAGTCCCACGCTTAAAGAGTATATTCAGGATCGAATCAATGATTATGCCGACGGTGTGAGCTCCCAAATATTCTGGACGGAACAATCGCCTGATAAATGTAATGCTGGAATGCGACATGGAACTCTAAATAGTTTTATTTCGATGGGTTTGCCACTAACGATGTTTGCCTTGGTGTGGTCCAAATTGAAATAATAAATAATTATGTTAAGATTATATGATTATATGAATTTATTAACAATTCTCAGAGTTGCTTATCAGGAATTCTTTAAAGGCAAATTTTTTTTCTTATCTATGAATGAGTCAGAAAGGGTTCTCTTTCGTTTTCATTCAACTATTCAGAATTTAATTACCCATAATCAACTTATTATAGATAAAGAACATTCAAATCGCTCTAAAAACTCAAGTTTGCTAATCGAACCATCAAATCAGTTTAAAAACTTATTAATCTAGCACACTACATAAGTTATATTCAATATAATCTGATTGCTATGGCCATTATTATCAGCAACAAAGAGACAATAGTCATATAAATTATCTTCATGTAACTACAAAATCCAAATCAATTGCAATACTAACTTGGAAATATTTTAGATCCATTCTGGAGAACTCTGTCATCTAATTTTGAACTGTATGGAACTTAAACTTGGGATATATAAACACTCTAAGTACAGAAAATCGCCTTTGAAATATAAAATAGCATCTTAAAGCTTTACTGAAGATCTATGTGTGATCATGCTATAATCTAATTAAAGTTTATTATGGTAAAGTTTTTAAAATACTGTGAAAGAAAGCCCAATATAATTTTATGACATTGAACCTAGTTAAAGAGAATTAGATGAGATTTTTTAGAAAGAAATTATCTTTTTTCGAAAATTCATTAAGGAATATACTATATACAATATTTTTATATGAAAAAACAATTAAATTGCATATATATAACAGCTAATACAGTATTCCGATCTGTGTGGTTTCAAGATGTGGAATATTTATCCGAATAGACTTATATAATATTTATATATCATACTTCAAATGTTTTCCATACTTGGTTAGCCTCAAAAAAACTGAAGAATCACGATAAATAGGCAAATTGAATTAATGCCACAGATAAGATATAGAATTTCAATTCGCTCATTAGTCATGTCATTTAAAATTCTTATCACACAAGGAGACCATAAATTATTTTCAGAGAGTATTAAGATAAACTGACAATAAGAAGTTAAAAATTCAAAAACCCAGATATAAAATAAATGGTGCTCAGCTCGTAAGATACTTTTGGGATTTGTGTAGTCTTTCTCGGATTTATTTCTCCTTTCTGCATATGATTTTCTTTTGGGCCAAGCTCATGTTTCTGTTTAGCCATGTTGCTTCTTCTTTATTTTTTCTACACATTTTGCTTCTTTACAAATGTTTTCCAGCTGATAAGCCATTTGTATTCACATTAAATCAAGCGAACTATCGAAGTACTATGTATGCGGTTGCTAAAGTAGTTCAATTCAAGTGAGTAAAATAAAAGAAGAGCGAAAACAAATTGCTTTGAGCTGATGAACCATACTACATACATACATATATATGTATGTACAATATATAGTAAATTTACGAGTATTTTTTCTTGCTTTTGGCAATTTTCATTTTCATAAACTGGAAAATACGAAAAATACAGCGAATGGAAACTGCTTTAAGTACAAGCTGCAAGCGTTTGTTCGTGCTCCTTCTACACATCAACATCCTCTTTTCTTTTCTTTTCATCATCATCATCATCATCATCATTGGCTTCCCATTCGCATGCAGTGTGTTGTGTCCAGTTGTGGTGAAGTCAATGAAGTGCAAAAACTTGGCAGTGGGCGGTATATTTCGGTCGGCACTTTCATTGATTTGATGCGTTTGCGTGCCGCTTGACTTGGGCAAAGACTCCAATCGAGTGAAGCAAGTGAGACGAGGAGTGAGCTGCCAGGAGGAGGTGGTCATCTAAAGCTGTTTACTTGCAGTAAACCAAGTGAAATTGAAAGCCTTTTTGGCCACGATAATTGTGTCCGGGTCCTGCAATAGCTTCTGCTTCCACCCAATTCCTTTTTGCAGCTTGTGCTTGTTGGCTTTTTGGTAATGTGAGCAAACTATGTGTGTGTGTGTGTGTGTGCACAACATGATTACTTGGCTGATTCGGCTTACGAATCGACATAATCATGCGATGAGTGTGCACAAAAAAAAACACACACACGCACACCCACATACAATGGAAACTTTGGCAAAAATGAAAACGAAAGTTAATGTTGCACATCATAGGGCAGAGAAAAGGGTTACGAATGGAATGGAATGGGAGGAGTGGCAGGAGTGTTTGTACGTGTTCCAATTAATTTTGACATTTCTTTTTAATAGATGTCTTACAGAAATTCACTTCTTCCACTCTTTTTTTTTTTTTTTTTTGTTTCTTAGAGGTTCATAAATTATAAAGTTTTAGGTGATTTATTTGAAGTGGAACTTGTGGCTAGACTAGAAACGTGCTCCATTTCAGAATTCTAAGAGTAAATGATGCTCCGTTTTACTGTGAGACCATCAACAGAACAAATTTTGACTTTTATCAGAGATTATCTCTAGCTCCTGTTCCAGCTGAGTGGCCCCGATCAGTGGGAAACTATATAGAAAGTGTGCCTAACATCGTACCCAACGACTCTTATATATGGCCCGATATCAATAGATTAGTACAAGATTTCATGATATCAGTTTGTTTGAGGGTTTCCAGTTAATATTCGCGATTAATCCGAATCCAAAGGTTTCTTTGTTCTTCGGCTATACCTTAATTTTAAATAGAATTCTAATTTTATAATCTATGTTTTCGCCAGACTTGTCTGATAACAAGTAAACAATATCAATTACGATTAGTTACTTTGTTTTGTGGCATCTGTTCATGGGGATTCTTTCAAAAATATTATTGCGGAAGAAATCTAACTCTGAGTCATAAGTAATTAAGTTGAGGCCATCTGTTCGTCTTATCTAAGTTGTTGAAATAGATGGAGATTAGAAGGCAATACTTAGGTTTGAAATGATAAATATATTATTGATAATCTCGATTCTTAATTCAAATGGGAACCACTAACCATAAATAAAAGACTCGACTTGATAAATAAATATTTTATAAACTACTTAAAAGTAAGAGTATACATAGCTTATCTATTGAGAAGTAATGGCTTCCTCCTTTGATTTAATAATCTCTGGAGCAGGCAGATCTTTCTTAGGTTGAGTCTTGGGTTTTTTCTTGGGCACAAGTAAAGCCTCCAACCCACCCAAAGGTGCTTCAAATCCAATATACAGTACATATGACATTATTACGGCGAAACCAAAAGACGACCAGAAATTCAACATCTAGAGAAAAGAATTCATATAAATATAGCCATGATCTATTATTGGAAAACCTTTATAAACCACTCACCATATCGTAATCCGAGAAATCCGTTACTGTGCGCATTCTCTTAAAATTAATCTCCTGGATGAAGATGTGCCAAATGTAGACCGAATACGAGAGCCTTGACAATGGCTGCCAAAGTGGCGAAGAAAGGAAACTATTGGCCAATCCTCCATATCCTTGCATACAGGCAAATACTACCCAACACAAGGCCAATGGCCAGCCGATACGTGTCAGGGTATAATAAAAGGACTCGCCCAGCGTTGACAATGCGGGTTCGCGCAACTTAATATATGGCATAAGGGCAAAGATCGAGGTGAAGATCATGGCAAGACAAAGCAGCCAACCCAGCCAAACGAAGAGACGACTTAACTGAAATCTTTTGCCACGATTCAAGTGCAGAAAGTATCCGAATAGAAAGCCAATCAACCAAGGAGCAGCGTGGGTATGGGTGTGGAAATATAGCTTCTTCTGCGACTCCACAATTTTGTCTGTTTTTCTACAAATCGGAAAATAATACATATAATAATAATAGTGGAATTTCCTAATAACTAAATTTGGAGATAGCTTACTTATACTGTCTGGACAGTTCACCCAGCAACATTGTGGTGAAAAGGCACGCGGAAAGCAGAAGCATCAAGATAAAAATTCCGCCAGCTGCCTTTTTACCCCACTTGTATACGGCAATTAGTAGAAAGGGTGAGAGAAGATACAGCTGCATATCCACAGCCAAATACCACGAATGTGGCACGCACTAGTTAAAAGATTTAGTTTCGGTTAGTTTCATCTATTACTTATTCTCTTTGAATACTAACCAAGTCCGTGCTAGCATAGTTCTGTATATAGAGCAACGTTTTATACCAATTCCACTCGCACACGGAATAATCGCTAAAACCTTGACCTGACATAGGCCCATTGGCGAAATGGGGCAAGAGTTTCCAGTAGACCAATATGGCCAGAGCCAAAACGGGAGTAAGCCGTAGATAACGATGCAAGTACATCAAAGGAATGTTTATTTTTCCATGAGATCTGCAAGAAATAAGACACGTCAAAGATGAGCTAAAATGGGATCTAGGAAACTTACTTCTCCATTGTGCGTAGAGCAATCATTACCAACAGCATTCCGCTGATAAAGAAAAATGTGTCCACCGAAAAGAAACCCTCATTTATAAAGTTGCTAAAGGGCTTTTCGATCCACTGCAAAAAGATGTTGAGAGATTGAGAAAAATTTCAAAATTGTTTTTTTTTTGACACTCACCCGAAGCAATTTCCATTGATTGATATTGGGTGCCATTACGCCCAATATATATTGGTGACCATAGACCACCCAGATGAGAGACATGCAGCGTAGGCCATGGAGGCAATCTATGACATTTGGGTTGGAATTCGGTTCCACCAGCCGGAACAAGGCTCGCGAATTTGCACGTACTGAGAAAATCTTCACAATCGAATGCAGTTGTTCTAGCAATTAATTATATAATTATTTAATTATTGCATTATTGGTGGATCTAGCTATGTATTTACCTTGATCCTTGCACAGGAAATAATCATATAATGTGGCCAGCAATGCGGCTAAACCAAACAGTGACAAAATCACACTGAAACATCAAATATTAGTAGAAAATAAAAAATATTTTTGAGGTGCTAAATAAACCACTTACATTACGAAAATTGTGAGGCCATCGTATGGTAGGCTATCGCCAGTTTGGCAACTGTTCTCATCTATGCTAACGAAATCATTCGGATTCTCGAAGCCAAGTAAACGTTGAAACATTTGTCCCAGGAAACGGTCCATCATCTGGCCCGAGCAAGAGGCCGGAAAACAAGAAGCTATTTCCATATTAACAGCATTCAAAAGGTCCGAATCGACACCAATAACATATTTCAAGATGGACAGTTCCATAAAACAGTATTTTCCCTTTATACTGTGAGTTGAGGTGATGACTTTGTTGATATTCAGGCATTCATCGTAGTTGCCCAAATCGTAACGTCTTCCATATAGATAACCGGGCGGAATGAAGCCCCACGAATCAATCACTTTGGAAAAGAAACGATTTTTACTTTATAAAAACAAAAATATTCCCATGAGAAGTACTCACTTTTCATAGCCCAATATTTGCCTGAAGTCAAACTGCTCATCCATTGGGTTAAGTCTGCTAGACACTGCAAATCCTGCTGACTGGGTAGATCTGGATACGATGTGATATTCTGAAAATACTTGGCAAACTCCACACCCAAAGGACGTAACTGCATGAGTTGACGGATCTTTGGACTATTATTGGAGATCGTCTCCAGCTCCTGTTCCCACTGAACAGTGGCCCCCATTAGGGGTAAAGTACATAGAAAAAGTGCCACAGCACCGATAATATTAACCATGTTGTTGCCGATCGAACTTAACATTCAACTCTGATGAATTTTCCCCATCCCAACGACCCTTATATATGGTCTAGTCCCAATAGATTAGTATATCTGCTATCAGTTTTTTTTTTTTTTTTTGAGGGTTTCCAGTTAATATTCGCGATTAACCCGAATGATAACTCCAAGGCACTTTGGTCGTTTGTTTTTCGGCATTAACATTGGTTTTAAATAGAATTCTAATTTTATAATCTATGTTTTTCCAGACTTGTCCGATTACAGGTAATATTTTTCAATTACTTTTTTTTGTATTTTTGTTATCTTCCCCTCCCGTTCATGGGAACTCTTAAATATATTATTGGTAGTTGTTAGTTGGTCTCACTGCAGGCAAATTATTAAGAAGAAATCATTGATAATCTCAATTCTTGTTTATGTCTGGATAGGACGTAATTCTTTAGAAATCCATAATCCAAATGGGGATTTATTTTTAAGCATTTTGTTTACACAATCAATTTACAAATTAATTATTTTTAAATTTTATTCTATTTTCTTCATATTATAGTTTCTTAAGCTGATGGCATTTTAATTGCGAGTTTATTCTAACTTTTGCCTTTTCAACTATATATATTATTGCTGTAGTCATTTCTTGTTGTTCTTTTTTCATTAGTTGTGAAAAAAATTTGTAAAATTTACAGTCTAATAAATAGTAATACTAAGTCTTATATATCTCTTAAAAATCGCATTTATCGCTCTGGCTTCACAACTCATTGTAACTGAGAATTGATTCTTTTTTACAATTAAATAATAATAATAATAATCTCTCTAGAAGTGACGATGCCCTCCTTTGGCAGACCTTTCATAGGCCAAGGTTTGATTATTTGTCTTCATTATATATACATATATATATAGTATGCCTTTAACCGATTCTAATATGCACTATATGACATTACATTGTTGCACTTTAACCCCCAACCCAGGCCAGACATTTTTAATCTGCTATGCAGAGTTTGAACTGTTTTAAATATGCAACTCCAAGTATGAATTATAAAAAGAGCAATAGGCTAAAGCAAAAATCTCTGCAACTTTCAGAGTGAAAAGCAAAAAAAAAAAAATGGAAAAAAAAAACTAAAACTAAAAAGGATAAAGAGAAACTAAAAACCGGCAGCACAAACATGCCAAACTATTAAAAACATGTCTTTGTCCTTTGGCGGCGGCGGCGGCGGTGGTGGTGGTGCATATAATGAAATTCCTAACTGCTTTGTGCCCCACGACGATGCCACTCGGCGGCATGTTGCTCCTCCAAAGACGAGACTCCTTCAGTTCCGCATCCACTTTTATTTTTTTTTTAGTTTTAGTTTTTTGCAGTATCAATCTAGGTGAAATATTAACAAGCGAGTCGGGACTTTTGTAGACGACGCTGGCAGCTCATAAAAATTCCTTAGCCCCAACGACGACAAAAGAGGGCTCCGTGTTGGAGCCGAACAGAGCGCTTTAAGCGGGGCTGAGACAATAGACTTGAGTTAACTTAAATTGATTTCCAGACGTTGAGGGAAATGAAACTCAAGACAGACATTCACCATCATCGTTTGTTGTGACTCTGAAGGTTACTTTGACTCTCCTGTCTACCCGTCTGACTGCCTGCTGCCTGCCAGCCAGCCTGCACCTTGATTGCAAGTTATTTGCAATTTTGTGCAAATTTCACAAAACAGCAGAACAAAAAAAAAAAAAAAAAAGAAAACTTACTAAAGGAGAGAAAGAAAATGAAAATCCAGACAGGAAAGGGAGTCCTGCATTGCACTTGAAACATTTTTTTAAGTGCGCGCGAAATTTTTTATGCAAAAATTTCGTTAGGGGCCATTGTTAGGCCGGAAGTTTGATTTACCTCCCCCCTCCATATCCCCACTCTCTGTTAGATTGGTGGAGGTGTCTGCCTCTCAGTTAGTTGCTCAATTTTTCTGGTTTATACAATTTCTTTTATATTGAAATTGGCTGTGGCACTTAATTTTGTGTCACTTGGTAAATGTTGGTTAAGTGACATTTTGTAAATGATTTGCCAGCTGTTTTGGGGCAACAACACTTGGCATTGACAGTTGAGAAATTTCACAATTCTATGGTGTGGATTAATGGTTGGAAGCTTTCGAGTTCGAGATAACGATAATGAGACGCGATTCAGCAATGTGAATTACGACATTTGAGGCAATCTAATGAAATTCATAATTTTTTAGTCAATGAGATACAAATTTAAGTGGTAAGCTAAATAGAGCTGCAATAAAATCGATTTTTTGCAGTATTTTGTATGAAAAAGATCGATAATATCGATATTTCTGCGATATTTTTGCAGCTCTAAAGCTAAATTAATTTAGTAAAATATCTATAAATTTTAATTTCTATATTTGAATCAATCTTTTGTTTAGTCTTTAATCTTCAATGTGTTTTTCTGGCGTTGAAAACAGAGTTTTCTCTTTATTTAGTTAAAATTCCCAACTTGTTTTAGCGTTGAATTAGTGGTATGACATTACAATAGAATACAATTTTTTCCATTTTTTATATACATACATATATATAGAATAGAAAAGAATAACAAAAATTTTTAATTAATATTTTATTAATTATTTTTTATAACATTGGTTAGCCTATTGCAGATCATTCCTTTTGCATTATGTATATAAAGTCTTTGGAATAATTAAATAAACCACTTAGTAAATTCTTTTTAAATTCGCAACCAACTAAATCCTCGTACTTCATCTGCTTATGTACTAAAATATTTACCTACTCATACAGCAATAAGACTAAGTGGTCTGGCAATAAAAGTTTAACAAATAATTCATATCACAGAACGGAGATCTCTTCCAGCTGGCATATCTATCCTTTGGAATGGAGGCTTCTTTTTCCCTTTACTCCACTCTATTGGTGTAGTTATTTGCCATTTGGCCAGGACCTATGTCATTTTTATCAACAAAAAGTCTGTGGCAAATAATTTTATTAACTTTGTGCAGACAAAACTTCGCGAAAAGTTCGCTGCAGTAGGTACAGTTTCGTTTTCGAAGTTTTTAACTGCAACTCACCTTCTACCTGGTCTCCTCTATCTGGTGGGGCATTTTTTATTATTATACTTTGGCGCAAATTACAAAAGGAGCACAACTAACGACGACGACGACGACGACTTTAAGTTTATATGTATGCAGTTGTCCTTGCCCCTCTTCGGCCTTCTCCAGTTGGTGTTCTTTGTCCATTTGGTGCCTCCGTTCTTGTTGTTGTTGTTGTTGCTGTGTGTTGGCACTAGCGACAAAAACTTTCGTCCAGATCTAATCAAAAATTCACTTAAAAAGTTTCCACTTGCCCGCTGGCTCCATGAATGACTTCAAGTACAAGCTTCCATGGCAGTGTCGGGGCCATTGTTGCCATTCCATTGTATTGCACCCAGTTTCAAATAGATGGCCAAGGACTCTAAGCAAGGCTTAAGACTATAAATTGTTCTTTTTGAGTTGAAGCAAACAGGTAAATAATCAACACAGCAATTTTGTTAACCAACTTTATCAGCAGTGAATAAGGCAACTTGAACTTGAATCCTAAAAAAAATTTGAGGCTTTAGATTCGAGCTCTTTGAGTTGACTTAGGAGGTAGTAGATATTCATTTGGGAATACATAGAACAGCTATAAGATATGGTCAAACGATTTTCATTATGTTAAACGTAATATTTAATATTTAAGTCGATGACCTAGTTCCTAAAATACTTTATGTATGATAATTAATTTTTATATAAAAATAAAAAAAATTAATTGAATATTTATTAAAATTTATAATAAATTCTGTAATGATTTGTCAAATTGTATCCGATTTCACAAAGTTATATTTCAATCTCTTAATTTTCATATTTTCAAAAGCCATCAAAAACTTCAAATTTCGCCTCGATTATTGCAGATTTACAAAGTTTAATTTAAATGTCATATTCATATTAATGTAAATTAAGTGCAGAGGAATTCAAATTTTGTTAATAATTTTTTCTAGAGAAAAACAAACCACAATGGTAAGCAAAACTGAGGCAAACTATCACCTGTTGCATTTCCGGTACCCAACTAAAAAAGACGCCTGTGGATATGCAATGCTTTTTTTAGCCAAGCATTTTCTAACCATTTGCTGTAATAAGTAGTTTGCAAATTGGCAAAAGAATACCTAATATGTGCCCCTTTTTGTTGATAAGTTGATGCTTATCTACCAAATTTTTCCCCCCCCACAACATTTTCCCAAAAAAAAAAAAGAAAAACCAAAATGTTATTAAAAAGAAAATGTAGCCACAAAAAAGGGGCAACATTTAAAATGGCAAATTCTACCCTTTTCCTTTCTGCAGACTTAACAGGGTGGTTCCATGTCCTTGTGTCCTGCTTCCTGGCTTGCTTCCTTTTTTGATTTTTCTTCCTTTTTTTTTTGCTAGCATATGCATTCCATGTATGTAGTTATTATTCATTGTAGTGCTTCAGCAAATATCAAATAAAGTTTTGTGAGTTGCTGCTGGGGATAGTCCTGCTACTTCTACTACTTATATATATATATATATATATAGATTTTGTTTTCTTCTCTATGTCGTTTTTTTTTCCTTGGATTTTTGCACATATGAGCTGGGCGTGTTTGTACTTTTATTGGCCACCCCACAAAAAGAACGGCAAAAATGAACAAATAGCAAAAAAAAAATAATCAAACAGGAGACGAATTTTTAATCGAAACATTTGTAGCGTGAAATTGTCGTTATGTTTGCATGTACACACACACACACACACAGATATTTATATGGTATTTTTTTAAGCATCAATATGCTAGGATTTAAATTGTATTTCCCTTATTGATTGCCTTTCCCCTTCCCTGCTGGCGACTTTTTATCCTCTTGCTCTTCCTTTTGGGTCGGGCGACTCCATCTATTTGTATGAAAAGCTTGAACGGAAAATGCGCTGATGTGTGACATTGATATGTCATCTGAATGAAGGCGAAAAGAGTCATTAAAGACCAAACTGGTCATTAATCATAATTAAATGAGCGCAACATTCAAAAAGGGTTTTCATGTTCATTGATTTTTCGTTCAAGTAACTTCAAAAAAAAAAAACTTTAAGGCGAAAGTTCAAACATTTTTTGGGCTCAATAAATCTCAATTTTCTACAAATTAGGCGACGATATGCCAAGATGAAGATGAAACCATCTCTCGATTTGGTCGCATACCTGTCCAAGAGGCACATACCATACCATATCAAGTTCGAAATGGCTATAACTCAACTCAACTGGCTAGCAGTGATTTTTGGCCTTTCGCAACTCGCAGTTGCAGTGACATTTGCTCAATTTATCGTTATTTTTTGGTCAAAAGCAAAACAAAAAATCAATTTTCACTTTGAGCAACAAGAAAAAAAACTAAAACACATACACACATAGAACTTTGAACTATTTCTTTGGTTCTGGTAAAGCATTTTAAGTGATTTATGCCTTGGAAACTGTTTTTGAAATGTGGCTTCAGAGTCTCGGGCCTAGAGCCCGCCTAGAAGCGTCCAAAGGCCTCACCGGACCTATGCTGCTTCTTGCTTCGAATTGGTTTTTTGGCCAACAGCCGAAGAGAGGAATGCCGAACACAAAACTGTCCAAAGTATACAAATTGGCTTGGCATGAGTTATTGATGATGCAGGCCATGAAATGAACGACCGCAGGGAGGTATCAGCTCAGCTCTCCTCCCCCTCCCCGCTGCTAACCTCGCTCCTATCTAACTGACTAACTGACTGGCTGGCTGGCTGTGGAAAACAAATGTCAGCCATTTACTGGAATTTACCAAGAAGGAAAACTTCGCTACCAGTAAAAATCCAAATGAGTGGGCCACATTAGGAGGGGAGTGGGGGTGACTCTCTCTCTCTTTTTGGGTCTAATTGTGAAAAACTTTTATACATTTCATTTGAAGGGGGATGCTCCAATTGTTTCCTAAATGTTGTTTCTTCCTTTAGATTTATTGAAAGCAAATTTCATTCTATATTTCCCTGTCTTTACTTCTCCTTTCTTTCCTTTTCTTGTTTCATAAATCAAATGTTAATAATTTCCTAATATTTTGATGAAATTTCTGACATTTTATCAAACGTTTTCAGTAAATGTCTCTCTTCTATCTGGATCCTCCCTCACAAAAAGTAAACCATAAAAACCTTTGGCCTAATTAAACTATAATATGACACACTAATTCATATTCACTTCAGCTTATTAAAACATATACCAACTGACATATAAAATATGCATGGAAACCGAAACCCAACCCCGAAAGCAGATATATAACAAGATCCATAATTCATGTCAAACCTCTTGGCTTTAGTCTCTGTTCCTGTGTGTGTGTGTGTGTGTGTGTGTGTGTCCTCTCTTATCACAGCCACCAAATCGTGTTATTTAATGTTGTGCTAATTTCTGGTAAAGTCAACAAAGTCACAAACAAATTCCACGCAAACCTCACACCACTCCTCCACCTCCCCATCCCCCATTCCCTAGGAAACCAGCCAGGTGAAAGTCGTGACATTTTTGTGGTCATTTCTTGCTCATTTCCGTCAAGTGTAGCAACACGAACTATTTACAAATGACACAGACATTTAAGCAAAATGCTTCCGGACTGGTCAGCTGCGGGGGGGCCAAAACGACCTGACCTGGAAAAAAAAAAACAAAAATTATGCTGTCTCAACATGAAAGGGCAGAAGAAATATAAATTAACTGGCCAAAAATAAGAACAAAATATGTGAAGAGAACTCAAGTCGAACTAAAAATGCTCTCTCTAGATAGAAAAAAACAAAAATGCAAACTTGATTTGAAGTTAGAGATCTTGATTTAATAGTTTGAAATAGCAGAAAATGTCATTAGCCCTGAACTCTAAAGTAATTATATTTTATACGCATACCAATATTATAACAAATAGATGCAATAAATTGAGTTGAAATTGAAAATTGAAATGCGATTCTTATTATTATATTATTTTACATTCAAAATAAACATTCATTATTTAAATTTTTACATTTTTAATTTAACTTTAATACTTTGAATTTAACTATAACACTTGTTGTTTGTATAAATGGATTAATATGTTAATATTGTATATTAATTACTACATTTTTGATCATTGGAGATATTTTTTCTACTATTTCTACTATTGACGTGAAATGGATACCTATATATTTGATTAAAGATATATTTCTTATAAAATAAACAAACTCAAATATAAATTCTGATTATTTGACATCTCTGCGTATGAAATACTGTGAAAATGAATGCTTAAAAAATTATAGTTGTTGGTTTTATTTTTCAATATTTGAAATATAATCGAGAAAAATAATTAGAAATTTTTAAATACTTCATTTTCGATTCATAGTATCACGAGAATGGTTTTTTGGGCATTACTTAAAAATATTAACACCATTCCTTGTCCACAAATCGTTACTGAAAAGGCTAATGCTAACTCTCTTGGATCACTTCATCAATGTACCCGATCATATAGTGGCTTATAGCCAAAGACAAGGTGAGTTATGTAAGCCATTCGCAGGAGCCATGCATGGAGAGAAAGGACTCACACTTGAATTGAAACTCAAACTCTTGGGTGTCAGCGTGTCAATTGCCTGGAACTCGGCCTCCGCCTCGGCCCTGCCCAAAAGCTCTTAATTAAGTTACAACCGCAAACCTGACAAGATGGCAGGACAACGACAACGTCGACGATACAATTTCACTAATTTCCGTGCAAGGCGACACCAACAATCAGCGGCAATGTTTGAATACATACATATATAAAAGTCGAGGAGTTAGTTAATAAATATTGTCGCTTGACCAGAGGGTCCTGGCGCACCCTCTCTATCTCCATCTCCATCTCTCCTACTGCCTTGCTGCCCACTCCAATTTGGCGTTAAAAGCCCAAAATGAATGGTCAATATATGTGGCAGCATAAATAATTTTTAGGGGTTTGTGTATGGTCATAGTTTATTTTGTGTTCCACGCATTTAGCGTGTTTGACTAACATTTCCGCTGCGTTTTTGTTTGCTTTCAATTAACCAAAACTGGCCATGGTCGATATGGCTACTAATTGAGTGCTGCAGATGGTTGGGAGGGATGGAGGGATGAACATGATGGCAAACAGAATGTTTTCCAAATTGAAATATGATTGAAATTGTAAATACATCAAAATTGATGATGTTATATTAACATGGGAATATATTTCTCTTGGTAAACACTATAAGATTCATCTAGTTCAATTTTTCTATGTTAAACTAAATCCGTTTTTATTTAAATTCATTTCAATTCGGGCTAAAAAATTCGTTTTTCTGTAGCTTCAATTAGCCTAATGAACTAAATTGGTAGTTTCAAGTGATTAGTTCAAGTGTAATTGAAAACACTTCGATCGGAGAAATGCACAAAACTTGACTAGACACACAAAAATGTTGGCTCTATCGATTAAACTACAAATAATTGCACTTGAAAAACATTTACGACGAACATTTTACTAGCATTCCACAAGTAAAAATAATTTGCCAAACAAACTTATCCACCAAAAAACCATAAACCAAATGAAACAGCAAAATTTGCGCAAAATTTTTGCCCACACAGTTTACCCGCTTCAATTTCAATAATGTTGCACATTCGAGTGTGAACTGAACTGTAGAACACAAACATAGGACGTGCCACATGCCGCCACCCCCACACACCGACACACACACTCACCCACACACACACACTTATGGGAAAACTATTCTAGAAATAGTTTGCCAACAAACACGAAGTACACATATCTGCCGGAAAGCCAAGGAAAAATTGTATTATTGACTAGCAATAAATTCTATCGAGGCGGCTGGCAAAAACCCAATAACAAACAACTACTAAAATTGTAGGCGAAAATGGGAAAAAGTTTTAATTAGCCATAAAGAAAAATCCAGGCAAGGGTATGTGAGGTAGACGAGGCACTTTGATTCGCATGAGCGGCTTAAATTGTCGAGAATCATAACGCATAAAATTGGCTAATTCTCATTTGTGTTGGGCCAATTTTTCAGAAATCAATGGCCAATAAGTAGGCAACAGAAAAATCGTTTTTCTGGTCAGTCATTTTCCATCTCTCTTCCATGTATTGGCAATTGGCGTCGTTTACCATCATCAAGGAGGAAGGAAAAAAGGAGCCACAACTGCCAGCTCCTTGTGTGCTGTGTCATCCACGCCCTCAAGATATCTTTTCAGTTTGGCGCTTGTGTGTGTTGAGCTTTTCAAGAAGTTAAGAATTCAATTGACCACAAAATCAAGATTATTATACGTAACGACAAAACAGAGGAGTACAGAGGACGGAGAGAGAGAGTGAGAGAGAGCAAGACCATGACACTGAGTGGCGTCAGAGATTCTGAGGGGGCTGGGGGTGGGGGGGAAACCAAAAACCACTTGAATGGTGGGCGGTCAGTTTTGAAGTTTATCCGTGTTGAGTCGGAAGTGCCACTGGGCACTGACATTGCCAGCCATTGGTCTGACCACTGGCTAACTGACTGGCTTAAGAACGCAAGGATATTGATACTTTTTGGTTTGGTGTTGTTGCCTTGGATTGGTTTGGGTTGACTTGTGGTTTAACAAATGGAGTGAAGAATAATGGCAGAAAGGCAAAAGCATATGGTAACCATACGGAGAGAGAACAAATTCCAGGAATCTCATTTCCATCTCTTAAAGCCTTTTCCTACAGCTTTTCGTTTCCTTCCGTTTTGCCTAGTTATCTTCGCACAGAACACACACACCTGAAGACCCCCCATTGTTATGCCGAAAAGCGGCTTTCTTTGAATTATCTTACAGTGGTTGGGGTGGATGGGTGCCACTCCCCATTATCTTCTTCTACTTTTGGCTAAGTCTTAGCGCAAATTTTCAAGTATTAACGCTCGCATCTTTTGGTGGAATAGAACTTCCGCCTGTTTGTTTGCTGAGAGGCTTACCAACTACACACGCAAGACAAATTGCAGATTCATATACACACACGAGCACCCCACACACACACACTCACAGACAGAGAGACAGGATGGATGGATTTCGCTGCTTTGGGCAAAAATAATGGAACAAAGCAAAAATACATGGAAAAAAATCCATATTTTATTTTGATTATTTTCCGGCTTCTAAGGCAGGTGTCGATTTCGTTGCCTGTTTTGATACCCTCACTCAAATTAAGAGTCGATTTGTTAGGTTGTGAACTTGGCAAAGACTATGTACCTATATATTTAATCAATAGTTGATTTAGTCATAATTGTGTAACAATGTAATCTTTAAAACACACAAATTTAAAGCAAGTTCTCTGAAAACTGAATAAACTGAAGTATCAACTGTTGCTTCAAGCTGGTTATATCGGAACAAAATCATCGATTAATTTGAAAGCTAATAAACCAGTCAGGTCACCGCTTTAGGATCAATACTTTATCCTGAAGTCAAACTTGGTAGATAATAAATTATATTATATATTATATCCTGGCACTACATTACACTACAAAATATAAATTTTCAATTTAGAGATTAGATTAGTTGGAAATAATTTTACTACATTAACGTTTTGACAATAATTCAATAATTGTTTCAACATTTTTAAAGAAACCTCAACTTTGTGAATCTTTAACTCTGCCAATTTTTATTTTATTTCACACATTCTTCATTCATGTCGTTTTGCTGCTCTGAATAAGAATTACACAAGAAAACATCATGTCTGTTGTATGAAAATTATCTACTGTTGTTAACTAATTTATGTGTGCTGATTTCGAATCTTCCATCACATTTTTCATAACTTTTGTAGATAGTGATATTAAGGTGCTCTTGAATTTACACAAGTATTGCTTATATTTCTAAAACCAAAACTCACGAAATGACAGCTAAAATGAACATCAAATCTCAATTATTCTTTGAATTTGTCAAACTTTGGGCTATTTTACCAGACTAATTCATATCGAAGGCCTAATTTTTTAATACAACATACGAAAGTTAAGTTTACCCATCGAAAGAGATATTTTATGTAAATATCGGATAAACTTTACCAATATTAACTAATAACTATTTATTGATTAATTTTTAAATGTGTGTAAATTTCACTTTGTTCAGATAACTATATATAATAGCTTTCATAACGAAACCATATGACTTGTGGTTGCCGTAGGACCTTAAATTGATAAGAGTATACAGTCAAAGTTTCTCTCCTTTCTCCTTTTTGATGAAATTATATTTATTCACGCCTCTCATCAACTCCCACTCTAAGGCTAGCTCTATGTCCCTTTCCATGTCTTTTGCCTCACCTCTCGCTCCCTCTGTCTTTCCGTCTGATGTCAATCAATTTTGGTCGCTCACACACACACACACAAACACACAAAAAATGCCCTTTTGTAATGGAAAAAAATTATTGAATTTGTCAACGACTGGCCTCGGGGCTCGAAGTTTTTTTTTTTTTTTGCTTTAACTTGGTTTTTGGCTCAGCTTTAAGCTGAAAGATTTATTTGCCCGTTGTGTAGGTGTCAGGCAAACAAAATTATGTTTGAAAACGATTTTCTACCTTTGCCATCATACATCATCAGGGGGGAGGGGGCGGTGGAGTGTGGGGGGTTGGCAACAACCCTCCAACGTTAACAAATTTCTTTGCGACGTTTTTAAATTTTTCGTTTTCTCCCGCGACGTCCCAGAGAGAGAGAGGCTAATGTAAATCGCATGTGACGGTGTGCCCTCAACCTTATTTAGTAAACCTACCAACAAAAAAAAAAAACACACACACATACACATACAAAGTGATTTGTTGACAAAGAAATTTTTTAATAATTCACAAAGTCAGTGAGGGCCAAGGCGAAAATCTCATTCAGCATAAGTGATGATGTAATTTTCGCTAAAAATTGAAAAAATCTTCACGCAACTTAAGGAGCGGGAAAATTGTTAGAGGGTAGAGAGAGTCGTTGGATAAGGTAACCCCTCAATCCGCACATAAAATATGTTGCAACAATCTGTTGGCCTGGATGTGTGTGTGTGTGAGTGTGTGTGTGTGTGCTTCTGACTATGATGAATGTGGCACACACATGCTTGCCCTGATTTAACTGACTGACTGACGAACTAACTGACAAACTTGCCACGCTTCCAAGCATCAACAATTTTAATATAGACTCAGTTTGCTTATACACTTAACACAAAGGATGCAATCCTACTAGCATCCTTCAAAAGCTGAAGTCCTCTAATTGATCAATTTTGCAGCTATCAAAAAGATTATATTATATTTAATGCTTCAATCTTAACACTGAAACAAGGGATTGAGGATTTCGCACACTCAAAAAGAGTTTCCTTGATATTTAATTCTTCAATCTTAACAGTGAAACAAGGGATTGAGGATTTTGCACCGATCAATGAAAGATATTCAGCTAAGTAATTCCAGATGGAAATAATGTCAATACAAGAATTTCATATTAATGCAATGAAGGAATAAATGTAGTTCCGATTTATGTAGTCTTAAAATTAAAGGATCAGCAAGAATCCGAAGTGCCATGTTATCCCTTTTTGACAGAGTTCTATTTAAAAAAAAAACTGTTAATTTAAATAGATAAAAATAGATATATAAATTCAGATAAAAACTACATCAAAACTTTGAAAATATGTAGAAAATTGACCATTCAAAGCAAGAATCAGAAGTGCCATGTTTTCCCTTTTTGACAGAATTTTATTTAAAAAAAAAACCTGTTTATTTAAATAGATAAAAATAGATATATAAATTCAAATGAAAACTACATCAAAACTTTGAAAATACATATGTAGAAAACTGACCATTTAAAGCAAGAATCAGAAGTGCCATGTTTTCCCTTTTTGACAGAATTCTATTTAAAAAAAAAACGGTTTATTTAAATAGATAAAAATAGATATATGTATAAATTCAGATAAACACTACATCAAAACTTTGAAAATACGTAGAAAATTTACCATTTAAATTGAAATTTAACTGAAATTTTAAGCAACTCTTCACATAAATCTAGCCAGAAAAATATTTTGTAGAAAATTGACCATTTAAATTGAAATTTAACTGAAATTTTAAGCAACTCTTCACATAAATCTAGCCAGAAAGCTATATTTTGGGTGTTGTATTGGGTCTCTGCTTAGGGTAGACCTACTGGAAAAACTGTTCCCACTTCATGCCCGAATTTTCCTGCATCCCAATGCCATTTAAAGGTCTATTACATATCTGTCTCTAATGAAGCACATGATGTCTCTATGTATGTCTATGACTCAATGTCTTGACGAAGGGACGAACGGCCATAATTCTTTAAGGCAAATGATAGTTGAGTTGAGTTGAGTTCTGTTTAACCGCAAGCAACACAACGTTCTTTTAATGTCCGATGTCGATGGTCATGTGCATGGCTCATTAGTTTTTGC
This sequence comes from Drosophila sp. 14030-0761.01, assembly GCA_018150735.1. Classification (NCBI taxonomy): domain Eukaryota; kingdom Metazoa; phylum Arthropoda; class Insecta; order Diptera; family Drosophilidae; genus Drosophila; species Drosophila sp. 14030-0761.01. Next base: position 466,709 of record JAECWO010000090.1, read on the forward strand.
CTAATTTGAAATGCAGGCTTTTGGGGGCGGCGGCAACTGACTGGATGGTTCGCCTGTTGGTTGGCCTAATGGAATTCAATCAATTTTCATTTATTTCGATTACGAAAGTCGCACCACCAAAGACCCAACTAGAAAGCAAGCAAAGTCCTTCCTTAGTGGGTGGAGTGGGTGTGGGGGGGGGGGACCCACTTCATCCCCATGGCATAAATGGGAACTGAAAAATTTCTTAATTATCCTGACGTGAAACTTGGCAGCGGGACAGTTTGTTTGAGGTTGACATGCTTCTTGCTTCCTTTGGGCTTCCTTAATGTTTTGTGAACAAAAACCAAGACAAATGGATCCTAGCCACGGAAAACTGGACCCAAGAGGGAGAGAACAAAAAAAAAAACCGTCAAGAAAAAATGTTCTTTGAAAAAAGTTTAAAGAACATTTTTCTTAATTCAATGTTCTCTGATCAATCGGCTAAAGCTGAAAGCAATATGCCAACCAATGTCAATACAACAATACAACCAAGACAAACGAAATGAAAATCCTCAACATTTTCCCCGGCGAAAAAACAACAACTACAAAAGGAGTAAAAGGATGAAAATGCTGAAAAGCATATAATCTGCTTATCAAAAGGCTGCAGTCCTCTCTTCCTTATATTTAGATATGTATATCCTTTTTTCCACTTCGCTTTAGCAAAAAGGGGTAAAGAAAAAAACTGAAAACCGAAAATGAAAATATGTAAACAAAGAAGTGAAAATTTGATTTGCATTTCGTTAGGCGAAAGATGAAAATGAAATTAAATTGTTCTCGGCTTTGTTGTTTGAAGATATCCAAACAAAAAAAAAAACCAAAAAACTTTTGATGCCAAATGAGAAAATATTTCAAGCAGTTCCTGCAATCAGCAGCCAAAAGCAAATTGTTATGTAACCAATATCTGAGCAAACAAATACATACTTACCATAGGATACATATATCTCAAATCGAAAAGGGCAAGAAAAATAAGTGAGTCAAACAAGTCAAGTTCATTAAAAAGTCCAAATGGTAACCAGAAATGCAATACGAAAACGAAATGCATCCCTTCAACGAACTTTTAATGCCCTTTGAATAATTAATAATTTATTTAATTGTCATAACAACTTAAAAAAAGGTATCTAAACTATATCTAATATGTCAGTTAGTCTTTAGATGGTCTCAACCTTTGAACAACAGTCTGGATATATGATTTAATTAATAGTTTGCTTGCATCCCGATTTGTTCTCTTAACTCCAGATGTCAGATCATCATGCCTTTTCTCAGTTTCACGAGGTCAGTCCGGACAGAAACAAGGAGTCGCACCCTTCTTGTAAAGCAGAAAGAGTAGCAAATAAAATCTGTAAGTTAAATCTGTGGCCTGCCTTCAAAAAGGACAGACACAAAGCACAAAGGCAACATAAATTGCATATGTCGAATGGGTGATACCCTGTGAAAAGTCGGGGTAATCCTAAATTAACTTTAAGTGGGAGCAATAGGGTTTTAGATAATGAAGCGCCCATCTATATCTATCAAAAAAAATCTATAAAAAGAAACACCTAAGCAGAAGACAGATATTCTTGGTATCAGATCTTTAGAACCAGTCCTCGAAATGCCTTTTTAAGACCCTTGCTAACCTTCAAAATTGGATGAGTTTTGCTCTTTATCCTCACCAAGTTCAACCAGTTGGTTTTCATTGTTAAAATTAATGCAATTGCCAGGTATTTATATACCCTTCCAACTCATGTTTACAGGGTATACGAAGATGCAAGCAACCAGAGGCAAAAGTAACTTTTGCGCCTCAATTATAATGAGAAAAGCAAACGAATTGGAAATAATTTTCAATTCACTTGTTTCCCACCTACTTTCGTACCGCTTAAATTTTGGCAACGATCTTCAGATATTTATGCGCCCTTTGTTTTCATTATTTATTTCATATCCACGTACTTATATATATATATATATGTATATATTCCGTTTTGCATGCCTCACAAAATCAGAAACAGACGCTCCCCTTTTTATTTTGTATTTTTTGTTTTTGAGTTCCTTTGCTCTTGGGCCCCCGGCATAGGTTGGCATTTTATGCGATTGATAAAGCTGTTAATTTTTTTTCGTGTTGTTATTTTTGTTGTGTTCTTTTTTTTTAGGTGTGGTTTGTTTGCAAAGGAAGTTCACACACACACACACACAGAGAGACAAGAGAAAAAGGCGAAAAGCCTGTGGCTATAGAAATGAATTATTTATATATATATGCACATATATATATATAAAATCGGACCAAAAAAAATACACCAAAAAGAGCTATAAATGAATGAACATGTTAAGCTTACAATTGATTGGGAAGGACACACAGCAAAGACAAAAGCTAAAAAGAAAAGAACAAATTATGTAAAGCGAAAAAACAACAAAGTAGAAGAAATCATATCTTATTGAACGCAACGACTATTGCATACTCTTACAAAAGATTTATGTTCTCTAACCATTTTGTTACTACATTTTGTGCATTTCATTGATTTATTTTAAAATCTATGCAAACTTTTAAATATTGTTGGCCATTTCGAGTAATAATTGGCCCCAAAAATACTTGGCTTCTTGGCATACTTGGCTCACAGCTGAAACTTTGATAGCATCGGACGCCCCCAATCGAATTTTTGGTTTACTTGAAAAATTTGCGTGCTAAGGTAAAATGAAACCCTTTTTTATGTGCACAAGGTGCAACAATAAGTAGGTAAATTGTAAATTGGTTTGGTTTTTCACCTGTTCATATATTTGTTTACTGATTAAAAAGACCATAAAATATGTGGCAAGAATTCAAGGTGCACGGGAAGATGGTATGTTCGTATGAGGTCAGAGATCGGTTCTAAAACCACAATCTTTTGTTTTTGCACTCAAATAATAATCATAGCAAAATAATCCATATTTAGTTGCAGTCCTTTTGCCACTTTTTATTATTTTCCAGCAAACAATTCTTTCAGTCTCTAATCTCTAGTTTGAAAGGGTTTTTTTCTTGCGCCAGTTAATTCTAAACTTTCCATCTTGGATATATGAAACTTTCCCTATTACCATTTACCTTTATCCTTATCTTTGTTTTGGTTGCTCCCTTCTTTTTTTCGCCTTAATATTCATATTAATTAATTTCCATTTCCGTTTTGTTATCATTGGTCAGGGCGCCAATTTTTACCTTTGTGCTGCTGACTAGACAATTAATCAAGTTTAATTACGTGGCCAGGGACCAAGCAAATACTAAACGCGAAAACGTCCTGGAATGAAGAAAACCCTCTCCAAAACCTCATCTCGATGGGGCGAAATTGGTAAGCATTAATCACTTGAATATGCTTACATTTCTCATAGCCATTTCGCTGGGCATGTGTGCATTGTAGATTCGTTTGTGGTGGTGCGAGGATGAGGAAGGAAGGTCGGTCAAAAAGATACAAATCCGCCGACGACGGCTCACGTAAAGAATACATTTGGATTGAGGTGGGTCATTTTAATATTTTTATCGCAGCGATAAATTAACAAAACAGAATGGACTTTTCTCTTAATTAAATTTAAAGAATTCAAGCTAATTCATGCTAAATAAAAAGAAGTTTTTATATAATTAAACATATTCTTCGAAAAATTCAACCAGAAATTGATAAAGTGAGCTGCTCCCTAAAGGGATACAAAGGTATTTCACACGAAATAAAACAATGGCCTTCAAAAATGCACCGTTGCGCCATCTAGGGGATTTTTTGGCAAACTCTAACGTTACGTTTTGCTTACGTTTGAGTGTCATTCGAATGAAATTTCAAAGATACTTTCAATTTTTTCCGCCATGCCGAACTGAATACTTTTGGGTTTCTTATCAATATCGATGGAATCGGTTGAGAGAATCGATTATTTCACTTATTTATCAATATTGATATTTATCAATTGTTTGTTGATGTTGTTTTCCTAATATTTTTAAATTAAATATTGCATAATGAGCAAATATTTTCACAATGGAATACTAAAATTATTGATTTTTCAAAAAAGGATTAAAAGAATCCTTCCAAATGGTTTCCCAACGTCTTGATATTCCAATGGATGGATTTCGGTTTGGGCAAATGTGCCTTAAAAATGTAAACAAATAGTTAAATGATGAATATGCATGAGACGCTTAATGTTGCTAACGATTAAGAATGTTGCAAGGAGAAGGTTAATGTTGCCAAATATCTTAATCACAAAATGATTGGATGATGAAGTAAATTAGGCAGAAAACCTCATTGGCCTATAATGACAAGACAACGAGACAAGCCGGGAACACAACCACATTTCTCTGATGGTAAATATTGAATTTGGTGTAAGGACAATGAGTTATTTGCAATAACTATTTACAGGTGTAACACAGGTGGAGTCTCGCAAAGAGCCGGAAAAAGGCAGCAATGAAGGATTTGGAAACACGGGCTGACAAGAAACAAGTAGAAACAAGTCTTGATAAGCAGCGACTTGCAAAAATCAGTAAAACATATATTCCATATATAAAAAGATGATACTGACTTGAAATTCCGTATCCCAAAAGCAAACGTCAATGATAGGATTTAAGAAAGGAAACAAAGGAAGAAAGAAGGAATGAGTTAAGGGACATACACATACATTGACCACGCGGAAAACAAAACGGTTTTATCTTGGGTGCATATATGTATTTAAATCCAAGAAGTATGTCAAATCGAGGATGCTGTATAATAGCGATAAGTCAAACATCGTGAGCGCAACAAGTGAAATTCATTTACGCCGTAATCTTGCTGAGAAGAGGGAGTGAAGTAGTGCGATGTGAGATTCACAAGAACCTTGAATGATAATATTTCATTAAGTATGAGAAAAGTCAGATTATTATACACGAATGCGGTAATCATGACGGAAAGTAAATTTACAGAAGAAATCATTCTGATATTTATGTCCCACTATTGGCGACAATCATCGAATGTATCGACAATCGCCAGGGCCGTGGGCAGGAGCCAGTCCAGTGGGGGCTGCACTGGGATAAAATGTCATATGTAAAACTCACTTTCAGGAGCCCACATAATGACATCACTGATGGTCTTAAAGTAAAAACGCATTCCTTTAATTGAAACATAGAGACTTTTTATCCCATATTGGGAGATTTGACATTGTACCATTGCACTTGCCATCGAGCAATTACTGGTTTTTCTCTTTCTCAGGAAAAAAAGTTCCCCCCACTAAGCACGACGCTGTCGATAAAGTGGCTTCGATTTTTGCAATACAAAGAAATGCATTTTACCCTAAACATCATTATAGTACTAGCATTTTTTGTCGAAATAGTAGTAGGAAAATATCATAATGGTATACAAATTGAGAGGAATATGGTAAGAATAAACCAAATACATACATATAGAACTATTTACTTGCATGCCTTTCCAAACATTAGTAACAAAATAAGGTCAATATTGGTCGCCATATTGCTTTGTTATTAAATCGCAAAACAAACAAAAAAATGAGGGAAAAGGCCTGCCAAGCACCTAGAGAAAAATATAATAAACCAACTTTAATATTTGTAATATAATTTTCCAACTATAGTGTAATGAAGTGTCCAACGCAGCCAATTATTGCTTTAAAGTTTTGCCATTTAAAAATGCGCAAAAAAAACTAAGTGAACTCGATAATGCATCATCCTATGTGAACGGAACGGAGACAACAATTCGCAGAAATCGATTTAAAATATTCGAATTTACCAGTTTGGTGATTCAAAACAAAAACTTCATATCTCGTAATAAAGAATTAAAGGCGACAATTGGTCAACTCAACGAAACTGTGCGGATTCTACTGGAGAGATATGCGAAAATTGATCATTATATTGACCAACAATGGAAATTTGAATTAGAGAGACAACACAACGATAAGAAAGTATTAGAGAATTTAATTAATCAGCTATCTTTAAAGGATGAAGAAATAAAAGGTCTAAGAAGCCAATTAACGCCCGTGGATCATAAAACTAGCTCCATCCAACAGTTAGAGGAAGAGATAAATTACCTAACAAATCAGAATGAAAAGTTCAATAAATCGTTGTTTTTAAAAGATAAGGAAATAGAGGATTTAAAAAGTCAGTTAACATTAAATTTATCTTCCAGGGATAAGAACCTACTTGCTTGTGAGGAAAAACTTCAAAAGCTTGCCAAACCGACCAGTTGCCGCAATCTTTCCACAGGATTTCACACAATTTCAATTGAGAACTATTCTCCATTCGATGTTCTCTGCAATAATGACATTGCCGGCGGTAATTGGATTGTAATTCTAAATCGTGTCGACGGTAGTGAAAATTTTACAAGAAACTTTACTGAATTCCGCAAAGGCTTCGGTAATCTAGATAGTGAGTTTTTCCTAGGTCTCGAGAACTTATATCGCATTACTAGCGCTCATCAGTTTGAGCTTTATGTGGAATTTAAATATTTTGATGGAATAAGAGGCATAGCTCGCTATGATAACTTTAGAATAGGCAGCGAGAGCAATGGTTATCCACTGGAATCATTGGGCCACTTTAGTGGCACTGCTAAAGATGAAATGACCTTAAACAATTTGAATCAAAAATTTTCGACCTACGATCATGACAACGAGGCGGACCCTGAGAACTGTGCCCAGGAATATAAGGGAGCATGGTGGTTTAAATCGTGTAAAGGGCCGTAAGTAATCTATATTCATACTGGATTATAATATTAAATACTAATTTCGTTTTTTACTTTTAGAAACCCATTTGCAAGATATTCACAAAATGAAAGATCTAGTGAAATACGTAGCATGAGTTGGAATGGATGGACTCCTATTGAGTCAATTCAAATGCTTATTCGGGAAAAACAATAATAAATAAGCTAATAATTGAGACAAAAATCAGAATCAATCTGAAACCAAAATACTTGATTTTATAAGAAAATCAAAGATCAAGTGAACAAAGACCTATAACTTATTTCGTACTTTCTACCCTTTCCCAGTACCCTCGCAGTCACTTAAATTTTTAATGATACGGATGCATTTATCTCGGAACGATAATGTGAGCAAATTTATAATACTTACTCTCTACAAGATTAAAGGTAAACAAAACAATTTAAATTTGCGTATTTTCTCAGCGTGCAATTTCTATTATTTCCCATTAACGTTCAGTTTTATATGAAGAACGTATTTATCTTTTATTAAATTCGCAGAAATCGATGTGCACTAACAATTTGTAAATATGTTTATTTAATATTTATTTAAATTTTGTGAAAAGAATTAAGTCTAGGTTAACTTTTTCTTACTAAAAAGAAAGTTAATACATATTTAAATATTTAGTTTTTTGTTTCAAAAGATCAATTTCAACATTAACAATAAAGACGATACATGAGTTACCGAATTTATGCCTAACAAAATGAAAAATAAACATAAAACCTGTGTCAAATTAAATTGCGATACTTTATAAATTGAGCAAGAAAATCACCTTTTATCAAATTCAGGCGGCGAAAGTGGGCGTGGCAAAATAAAAAATAAACTTGATCAGCGTATACACGTGTCTACAATCTAAATTTGGTAGCTCTAGTTTTTTGTAGTTCCTGAGATCTTTGGTCTCTTACGGACAGACGGATATGGCTATATCAATTTCTATTCTCGTGCTGATCAAGAATATATATATAGTGTCGGAAAGGCTTGCTTCTTCCTGTTACATACATTTTGGCGACTTTAATATAACATTTAATCTCATGGATGCAGGAAAAATTTTTTAGCGCCCAACAGTATGCTACACATTTTTATACATCACCGCAACATTTATAGCCAGCAACATTTTTGGCTAGCAACATTATTTGCCAACAACTTGGCTAAGCTGGCGCCTATCTCAGTACTAACGAAACAAAATCTTAAGGTCAAGATCTTGCATAGAGATTACTTCAAGATGATATATTTGAGAGTATATCTCATAAACTAGATAGCAAATGTCACTTTATCTGTTCATTGATATATGAAAAACCTCTAAAACGTCTACACTAACCGCAGGGAAACTACATTTAAATGCATTTAACCACGTTAGAGATCATTTTTTAGATCTCAACAGGCATTAGATGAATGGTTTCTGGCCACAAATTGCAGATATACGAACATATGGTTATTGATTGGCATTTTTCCAAAATATACATTTATTTTGTTTTTAATCAGTTGTGAGATTTTTTGTTTCGCAGCAACAACAACAATGCCGACAGATGCCCAAAGCGGTGCAAAAAAGGTAAACGAGTTGCCAACTGAGAGAGGGAGTGAGAGAGAGAACAACTTGTTTATATTTATGTTGGTGTGACTGTCTGTAAATGTGTGTGTGTGTGTGTGTGAGAGAGTGGTAAGCTCGTTGTGGGTGGATAGTTGTAACACTGACTATGACCTCAAACCACCCACAAAACTGGCTGCATCTACATATGTACATATTTACATACAGACAATACGTTGGCAGCAAATCACATTTACGTATTTTTTTTTTTTTTTTTGCATAATTTGTTGTATTTTAAAGTAGTAAACATTTATGCCATGTCTGTATTGTATGTTTCTCTGACGTCACAAAAATGTTGTTAGATGATATTTATGTGTGTTGGTCTTAAGTTCATTTCGCTGTTGCTATTGCTGTCGCTTGTTTACCCACAAAAGGTATGCTGACAATTTTCTCCACTTTCTACAACAGAAATGTTTGTTGAGAAATCAAAAGAAAGATGCGACCACTATCTATCTATGTATGTACGTATGTATGTGAGTGTGCAAGTCTGTATCTGTGTATCTGTTTGCTGCCCACAAAAGTTCATTGCAACCTGAACCTATGTAACAACAAATAGACCGCAATTTATTGATACAAAAGATGGAAAACGAATTCAATCAAAGTGCTGATCATTGCATTTTTGTTTTTTTTCTAATTTCAAACAAAGGCCTCTACTCATTCAGCACTCAAAATCAAACCAGATGGCCCCACATAGTAGTCATTCAATTGATGTAAAGAATGAAACGTGCGTGGCTTGAGATACAAGAAGGAGGGGGACTGAATAGAGTAGAGGGGGTGGGGGCGGGGCAATTGATCAACTTTCAGAACGTTTGTTTACAACTTACAACAAACACTGAAAGAGAACAACCTCAGATATATAGATAAATAGATAGATGAGGAGATAGAGAGAGAGAGAGAGAGAAATGAGCTTATATAGAAATGAGAGAACTGCCGATCTTGTATCTACTTTTGATCGCTTGTTTTGATTAGCTTGTGCGCCAAAGCCTTATGTATGTGTGGGTAATATTTGTGGGGGGATGACATCACCGCAAATTGTTCTCTCTCTCTCTCGTCTGCCGCTCTCCCAGCTTCGGGGCTCACTCAACACCTTTGCAAAATGTTTGCATGTATGTGCATGTGCTTTGAGTGGGGACGGCACAGTGGGGCATTCTGCCCATAATGGGATATATTTGAAAGCTAATAAATAAACGTATTGAAATCGACTACTAACTTCGAATATAAACCAAATTATTGTAGATAAATAAATGAAAATTCTTCAATATTTATAAACAGATTTCTTACCAATTGTTGGCCCACTGTATTTAGATTTGTTTATGGCCAGTTGGAGCCAACGCAGAGCACACAGAGAGAGAGAGAGAGCAAAAGAGAATGTGTGAGAAGAGAGTGAATGAACGCCAACGCTGAATTTACACTTTTTGTATCTGTGTATAAGTATCTGTTGGTGTGTGTGTGTGTGTGTTGGTGTTGTCTTTCTGTTGTTGTTTCGTCTGGGGGTCTCTGGCGGCGCTCCACAAAAATTATTTCCCCATCAGTCTTTTGGAATTCGCGAAACTATGCGGTCGCCGTACGAAGATACTGGTAGTGCTATTGGTGCTGCTAATAAATACCAATACAATCACAATAACGGCAACGGCAACAACAACAGCAACAACAATAATAATAATAATTACTATAAAAACTATAATACGATTGGGAATGGGAATGGAAATGGAAACGGCATACCTTATCATGCCCGCGAGAATTCTTTGCCATTTAGCTATGGAATCGCCAAAACTTCAACACCGTTGCGCAAAACGCCAACACCGACGCGAGCGGATAGTTTTCTAGACTTTGATTTCGGTACAACGACAACGACAGCAGCAACAACAACGAATAATAATTATAAAAATGATAATAATAATATTAGTAATAGTAACGTAAACGATATGATCAAGCCCCAACCGCGTCTGACGAGCCCTTTGCTAGTGCGCAAAACTCTGGGAAATGGAACAAATACAACAAATTCCACAAATACAAATACCATAGCCAATACATACCATTATAGATCGGGTCCAACATCGTCGTCGTCGTCGTCGTTGTCATCATCGACGCCAAAGCGAGATGATTTCGAACAATTGCTACGGGAGAGACGCGAAAAGGTCTTTAGCGAATATAGGGGCGTGGATGGAGTGGGTGTTGGTGTGGGTGCGGGAGTGGGGGATCGTCGTCAGCAGCAGCAGCAGCGAGAGCCACCCATACCACCACAAAGGCAATATTATCCAAATACCACCTATACCACCAATGGCAATGGGAATGGAAATGGAAATGGATATTATCGGAATACCACATCGATGGGGGGCAAAAATAAATACAATTATGATTTTGAATTCAATTTGAATTTGGATGATTTGGACTTGGAGTATGCAAATGAACGTAAATCGATGCCAGCACCAACATATGCTCCCTATAACACACGCACCATACAATTCCAGGATCAGGATCATGATCAGGATGTGCCAGATGGTGTGATCAATAGACGACGCATTGCGTCCACACTTGAGGAACGCAATTATCACACAATTAACAGCAGCTATATGAGCAGCAAACAGCAGCAACAACAGCAGCAGCAGCAACAACATCGAGTGGAACCCGCGGAGCATGGCACAGCAAGTGCGATTTATGGTCAGAGCAGCAACTTGGAGACACTAACGCGCACTCGTCGCGATTTATCCGCATCACCAGCGCCAGTGTCGCCCATCTATGCCACCAGCACCAAGCGTAACCCAAATACCAATGGCCAGACAACAACGATATCCACAACGACAACGCCTAGTCCCACAAGTAGACCAGAGACTCCAGCCTTTCCGGTCACACCGCGCACTCCATTTGGGGGCACAACGCTGCAACAGCAGCAGCAAATGCATCAATTGGGCTTGGAGTCGATCTATCAGACGACATCAAGACAACGTCAGTCCACCCCTCTCGGCTCTCCCCAAGAGCCGCCCATGGAAGTGGCAGCCGATTCTGTTCGCTTTGCTCGCAGTTCGGCCAAATTCTGGTACAAGCCCAATCTCTCGCGTGAGGATGCCATTGCCTTATTGGCCTCAGCCCAGCCGGGCACTTTCCTGGTACGCGATTCGACAACCTATAAGAATGCCTACGGCCTGGTTGTAAGAGTCTCTCAGCCGCCAGCTGGCTCACAGGAGCTGGTGCGCCATTTCCTCATCGAGCCCACACAGCGCGGTGTCCGCTTGAAGGGTTGCGCCAATGAGCCCGTTTTCACATCACTCTCGGCCTTGGTTTTCGAGCATTCCATCAATCAATTGGCCTTGCCGTGCCTACTCCGTTTACCCGAAGAGGATATTGTTCCTGGGCTAATAACCAAAACGCCGGCCCAAGAGCATTTGCTTGCCCATGGAGCTGCCTGCAATGTCCTGTGGCTATACTCCTGCGACACTGAGTCGTTGACCGGCAACGAAGCCATACGTAAGGCCATCCGTCTCATGTATGCCCAATCTCCACTGCCTCCAACAACTGAGGTCCATTTCAAAGTCACCTCCCAGGGCATCACACTGACCGATAATACGCGTAAGAAGTTCTTCCGCAAGCATTATACAGCCGATATTATCTCACATTGTGCCATCGATCCGGAGAATCGCATGTGGTCATCGCCCCCATCCAGTGATGAGGCGGCCCCAGTTCAGAGTGAGAAGAAAACGATTTTCGCCTTTGTGGCACGTCGTTCGCACAGCTCCAAGGATAATCAGTGTCATGTTTTCTGTGATCTGTCGGTCAGTCAGCCAGCAGCGGCAATTGTCTCATTTGCTAATCGAACACTGCCCACCGAAAAGCTAAAGAACTATGTTCTATAAGGAGCCCAATCAAACCATAATGCAAATTGAAAGGTAAGATGATTGCTGTTTTTTTTATTTGGTTTTGGGTGGGTGCTGCTGTAGTGGGAGGCCATAAAAAAAAATGTTTATTGCCATGGGTGTGCCCAAGTGTCCTTGGTGGAGCTGATTAAATGGCAAACTACAGTGAACATCAAATCAAATATGCAAATTCAGGTCAAAGAAATAACCCTAATCCCTTTTTTTTATAGTCTGGACTTAATTAATCCGTCAGACTTAAGTGAGAATAGTGTTTGGTCTAATGCGCAGCAAACATGAAATATTATAGTCTAAACTTCATGCAGTTAGTTGAATAAATATCCGAATAGTCAGATCAAACAGTTCTTCTCCACATGGACTCCACTGTACACGCAAAAGTATCGTTATAGCCAAGCGTCATAACGGAAAAAAGCAACTATTAAAAATATTCTTTGGACCTTCCCCGGGGCCAGGGCATCGTCGATCGTTTTGTTTACCTTACATTATGCCTTTCGGCTATTTGTTTATTTAACGGTTTCCATATACTGCTCTCTAAATGTATCTAAATATATACACATTTAGACATACACACATACATATACTTACTTACCACCCACACCATATATCACACTATTCATTTTTTTTTTCGCAACGGAAGTTTCTGTCATGAGTCAGTTTTTTTACTTTTTTTTTTTTTTTTTGTACAAAAATTGATGAAGTTAGGCTAGACTTCCTATCGGCAAGTAAAGCGGTTCTGGTAGCAATATGTATTTTTATAGGACCACACCTGTGTATAGGTGTACATGGATTCATCGTATATGCAGTTGTTGTATATCGTTTTGCTTTCATTTCGAATTGATTAATTTGGTCACTTCACGGTCATGTGTTGAGGTCGGCCCCACTGATAAGGTTTAGCATTGCCATGATACAGAGGCAGTTCTCTGCGTTTTGTTTTTTTTTTTTTATCAATTTTGTTCTAAGAATGATGTAAGGCAAGTAAATATATATATTTGAGGTAGAATTGTATATAGAAGATTAGTTTTTCATTTGCCAGATCATTCAACTTTAGTTTAGATCACCACGGAACTATTTCAAGGTAATTTTGGATGTAAAATTACTTTGGAATCTCAAAATTTTGTTTCGCTCGAAAACTATAAAAAGAAATATGCGAATAGATAAACATATGTGCGATGTGTTTATAGAAATCGATTTGAACAATAGCTAAAATAAATTTGAATTACGTAGACTGGGACGATTGCGCAGATATCAAAGGAATGAGCTCATCCACAGACTTGTGAAAGAAATAACTTGAAAATAAAATAATCAAACTATATTTAATAGCAATCTTTCTGATTGATCAGATCCTGTTAGACTGTAGGGTATTAGTGCTTCGACTAAACTGCAATACGTTTAATTGAAACCTTTTTGCCGGCTTATATGATCTGTTTGATCTGCAATTAAGCAAGCATCAATTGAAAAGAATTCCCATTTGCAATTGAATTTATGACCTTGTTGAAATAATTATTGTTGCATTTTGTATTTCATAAATATTATTGTCTTCCCATCTCGTTTCAGGAAATCGTGTGGCACTAAACAAAAGTATAACCAGCAAAAATATAATAACAATAATTGATGTCAGCTATACAATTTAGAGTTTGTTTATAGAGCGAAACAAAATGCACGAAAATAAAAACTATAAACCATATGTATAGATAAAGTACTATATATATACCACAATTTATATACATAGTATACATCTGTATCCAACGGTGTGTGTAATATCAACTTGAATTAACTAAGTAAAACGCACAGTGGCGCAATGCGGCAAGATTGAATGGGAACGAAAAAGGGAACGAATCATATTTGTTTATATGTTAAATATGGATAAACTTAATTATGATATTAGCAATAATATTAAAGTTGAAATTTGCAACTTTCTTCTATGGCTTACAGGGTGCGCTACAAAAACCACAATAATCACACACAATAAACCTAATATATCTAATATATAAATATATACATTTATATAGTTTTTTTTGTGAAACTACGTACAATTAATGTTAATTTAGAAAGTTGTTTTTAATACCCAAGCACCAGTTGTTAAATAAGTTCGATAAAAACAAACGCGTTCAAAACGAAATTATATAATTTATATTTGTATCTTTGTATTAGCTATAAGCTCTACTAATTTCAGTCACTATAAATAAAAACCGCAAACGATGTTAATGAATGCAACGAAAAAGCGATATTATGCGAATTATATATCGAATTCATCTACCGAAATATTTGAAGTTAGTTTTTCAAAGGGGAAATCCTCTGAGCTTAGCTCAGCATTATAACGAATAATTGGGATACGACTGTGTTCCAAGTGACTTGCAAATCGCCAACATCTGGTTATAATTTCTTATCTAACGCTCCAGTTTGCAAATATAAACAAAAAAACGAAGTACAGCCCTACATATAGAGTGTATACATGTATGCATGTAAATGTGCTTGACTTTAACTTTAGTTAAACAATTAGTATTCATAGCAATTGTTTTGTTTTGTAATTTAATCTTATCGTCTGCCAACTACTTTATATATGAATGTGCATAACACACACTTCACTATATATACATACATACGTGTGGGTATATAGAATTGTATATATAGACATCGCTATCGTTTATGGGCACTTGACAAGCCCCAGACCAGAATTTCCATACAATTTACACTTTGATTCAATTGGTGCAATTTATGAATTAATGCAATTTGTATTTAGCTCAACAATGAAAGAGCCTTTAAGTGTTCAAGTTGCTTGCCAAGTGAAATGAAAATGCGTCGTCGCGACCTTCAAATTGAATTTATTTATGCCAAAAATGACGTCATTCAGACTGGCAGCAACATCAGCGCCCCCAGCAGTAGCAACAGCAGCAGCAGCAACAGCAGCTACCGAGTAAGTAGACATATTAGCAACAGCTGTTTAAATTTTTACAGAAATTTTTACAAAAATTAAATGTATTTTATGAGATTAATGCTTGCATGAGTTTGCGAGAGGGTCGATGATTTCGTGTGCCATCGAAAGTTTTAATTGATTGAACATTTTTGTTTGTGTTTTTAAGAGTATTTGTCAACAAAAATTTTGAAGAATTCTTTTTTCGTTGATTTCATTTGTTTTTTCCTGTTTCTGTTGCTCTTTCTCTGATTCTCTGGTGCTAATTTCGTAAAGAAAAAGAAATCGAAACGAAACCGAAACTGAAAAACCTGTTTGTCATGTTTGTTCTTTTTGGCTAAATTTGTTAATTAATTGAGCAATAGATTGGATGGGGGTAGCAGGCAATGATTATTGTCTGGTGACGAAAGCATACATGACGATACATACCTTTCGACGAATCGAACGAAGAATGTATGTATGAGAGGAGATCAGCAATATATTTTGTATATATCTTACATTTATTTGTTTTTCTTTTATTTTTTTATTTGGTTGTGTGGTACAAAATTTGAACATAAAATCAACGTTCGCTATGTGTGTGAGTTTGTGTGTGTGTGTATTTATGTTGTTGTGTGGTATGTGGTGTATGTGTGGATTTTATATATTATATCTACATAGCTACTACATAAAGTATTTCAATTCGTTTTCAATTTGCTTTACATTCATATTTGTTTTTTAATATTAAACATAATAAATACATTTCGATACTTGAAATAGATATACATATAAATATATATATATATATATATTTATATAACAAATAATACCTCCCAGGACAATGCAGGTAGATTCTTTAATTCAACATTACAAGTGGAAACGAAAAAATAAAGTGATAAACGGATAAACACAAATACATTTGAAAAGCTCTCAGAAGAAGTGCCAAGAATTAGAATATCTAGGTTGATATATGCGAATGCTAATATTTTCCATATATATTTCTTACTTTCTTTCTTTTAGCTTAGTTACAAAAAATTTTCTCTAGAGTTTTTCACGAGCCTATTGCCATATATATATGTATATTGCCTTGCCATTTTCTCTGAGGGAGGGGTGGGGGCGCGGGTTAGAGGTGATGAATCGATTGAGGGAGGACAAATATCTAATTCGATTTTGCCGAATACGGACTGGTGGAGCCCACCGATGGTGGTGTGGGTGTGGCACCGCTACGAATGCCATCGCCCTCGCACACATATTTGCCTGAAAAGGTCAAAGAGAGAACAAGTTTTTTAGTTTCTAGGAAATATTTGCAATATATATTATCTATCTTACCGGAAACAAAACGTCGCTTAACCAATGACAAACGATATCCACTACCCTGTAGCTCAAACTCTATGCCAGAGAGTGTGGTGCCCTCACAATTGAATTGTGTGGATAATAGGGCTGGCGTGGATGGACCATCGTTTAGCTCGAGGCGGGCACGTAAAGTACCCACACCGCCATCCTGTGAATTCTGCGATATATCCGTAAAATTCCACATCAAACGATTCGATTCACCCAACCTGAAAGATACCACAAGATGCCAACAATTCAATGACAATAATTTCGAAATTTTTATATAGATTATCGTACCAGGCGGAATGAGGCTTGGATTGCACATTGCGTACGGATCCGTTGACTGGCACACAGAGTGTGACATTCAACAAAGGCGAGGCACTGGCCATGGCATGATTATTGTACTTATAGTCCACCTTTAGAGCAGTATAGCTGCTCTCGCATTTCCAATAGCTGACCAACTGAAAGGGACACGAACTGGCTCCGGGCTTGGTGCGCACCTGATACTTGAGTATGTCCACATTGAAGTATGGGGCATTTGGATTTTCTTCTGCCTGTTTGCGCAAAAATCCCGTCAAGGCCGGCATATTAAACTCCAGCATAGTGCTCAATCCACTCGACTGTTGGCGATCTCTGCCAATGCCAAAAAGAAGGAATATTATAAATTTGGTTAGTTTTCACTCACTTAGATCACTTACATTTGCACTAGCTTGCCATTGGGCACCAGATTCTCCAAATTCTGAACATTCTTAATGCGAAAACCCAGCTTGGCTGGATTGGGATTATTGGCTAAAAGGCCGGCAATGCCGGCTGGGAATGATAGCATCATATCACCGGATACCTTAACCTGACAGCGCGACTCATCACTGCCACGGAAATAGGCATGTATAATCTCATGGAATGCCACCGCCAGCGGTATGGTGTCCGAAATGCCAATTGTCAATGGGGAAGGACCTCGCGAGGAGCCCACACCACCAATTGCTGTACGAAATTCGAGGCTGCCAATGCTCTCGGCGCGATTCATGACGCTTGTTTGCTGCTGTTGTTGCTGCTGCTGCACAGGATTTGGCGACATACGACCACGTCCCGGTATGGCAATCATGTCTGAGCGTCGTGATGGTGGACGCGGAATGGCTATGCTGCCAGCTGAATTCGGTGTCGATCGGGTATTGTCACCCAATTCGGAGAAGATATCGCCGACATCATAACAACTGCGACTGGCATTATTTGCATTATTATTATTGGAAAGTGTCGGACTTTGAAGCGGAGCATACGGGTGTACACTGGCCGTCGGCGTTGAAGCATTCGATATCTCTGGCGACTGTTGACGAGACGCTGGCCCTGCTCCAACCGTTCCGCCAGCTGTTCCACGAGAACTCTGCAATTGCTGGCTGTGATGCTGTGATAAACAAATAGAAATATATAAATCAATATCGATAGGAATTAGTTCGATTAGTTCAACGAAAACTTACCGAAAATATGCCGGTTGGTGATATCGATATGTTGCCTACAGTGGCACGCAATTCATCCACACTAGCCGACATAGGGGCTTGACCATTATTTAAAGGCTTTATTTTAACGTGAATACGTCGCTCCTGCTTGTCATTATCCGAATCAGTATCCGAGTCGGAATAGAAACTGCCAGCTGACAAAATTAAAACTTTTTTAATAAAAAATTTCTCTTGTAAATTTCTCGAGAAGACTTACATTTATCCTGGCCCTCTTCCCAGGCAATTTCCTTGGCTGGTTGAATGCTAAAGCCTTCCTCGTCTACCTCATAACCACCAGGTCCAGCACCGCTCAAACCAGTGACTGGTGTCGCTGATGCAGTTGACTGGAGATTACCCACATTGGGCACACCTCCAATTCCAACTGCTGCACCACTGCCACCCATGCTGCTAGCACCAGCTGAATCAACACTTCCCTGAGCTGAAGTGGCCGATAAAGCAGCTAAACCACCGCCTGCACTGCTGCCACTGGAATTTTGGGTATTCATGCTGCGTCCATGATCTTCGAAGTCCAGCAAAGTGTTATTGCCTCGCTCCATGCTGCAAATAGAAACCGATTATTGTAGAAAAGCCCAAGCAGATTTATCTAAATCTCTTACCTGGTCAAACGCTCCTCTTGTATATGTTCGGCAGCTTCATTGTCTTTCTTTTTCTTGGACTTTTTAGTTTTCGTTTTATCGCGGCGACTACGCAAAATGCCGGAAACTACAAAGGAGTCCAAAGATCATTCATATTAACAAAACTTACATCCTACAAATGAGGCACTTAGGTTATTCTAAAAGGAACCCAACAAATTGCTACGCACCTTAACCTTTTCGGATAGTCAATTAAAAAGTATATTATTCATTTGCTGCAAATTATCAAATGTTAAAGTGCGTAATCTGAAGGATGGGATCGATTTTTGCTTAAATCTATAATAGGCATATATAAACATCTTATAATACTTCTAGTCAAAGAACTCAAACACCTCCATATATGTATAAATAATGCAACAAAATGAACACCAATGTTTAATTAATTATGAAAAAATGGAGAAAAAGACGTGCAAAGAAATATCTACATACATATATATATATAATTAAACTTTAACATGCAAAATTAGTGAAAAAATAGAAAACTCGGCTGGGTTGTAGGTGGGGTAGGGTATTGGTGGTTGTGGTGTTGGTTGTTGGTGGTGGTAGGGGGTCTGGGGATCCAGAAATCAGAAGAGAGGAGAATCACTTTGATTTAAGTTTGCTTTAAATCATTTACCCTGAGAGTTTGATGTAAATATATTTAAAAGTGACGTTGTACGTCTGGACGTTGATGTTGTTGCTGCTGCTGCTGCTACTGTAGGTGTTGCTGATGTTGCTCCTACTGCTGCTGCTGTAATCGCTGCAGTCTGTTGATGTTGGAGATGATCTTGCTCATTTAATGATTTCGATAATTGCTGATCACTAGTCGTTGCATTCAATTGCTTTTTACCACCAACTGAAATTGCAGTTGGTGTTAAGGCCTCTGCCGGCTGTGGTTGTTGTTGCTGTTGTTGTGGTTGCTGTTGCTGCTGATCTAAAGTTTTGTTTTCAATTTAACAATATTAGTTTGAAACAAGTGCAGTGAATATATTCTGATATCGATTAAGGAAGATGTATGAAATGATGATGGATGGATAAAGATGGATATGGATAGATGAATGAAGGATACACAAGCAGATATAAGCAGGTATATTATATATAGTTGGTTTAGTGCGGTCTTGGCGGCTTGGTTAATGAATTTATCAGTCTGTCTGTGTGCGTGTTTTTGTGTGGCTGGTGTTTGAGTGTTTACTAACTATGGAGGTACTTTTAAATAAAACAAATAACATTAAAAATCATAAGAAATCATAAAAGAATAAAGAGAAATAAAAACAATACATATTTATATATGTACAAACTATATACAAATATATGCGAAAAATTACAATGATAGCACAAATGAGATTAATAACTGTGTTGAGTTGGCCTTAATTGGAAATAATCTCAGGCGGTAGAGTCAGATGCCTAATAAAAGCAAAAGTCCTATTTTGAACAAAGTTTTGCCTACATTTGTACAATTTGTAGGCTGGTTGTTAATTTGTATTACGAATTTCATTACGTTAACGTCTGCATTGGATAAAACAAAAGCTATTTCCTTTTAAATAAATAAATCCGACGATTTGAAATGCATTTCATTTACCCAATTAAAGAGTCTTCGAAAAGGTTTAAAAAACTAATGCATTGATTGGAGTTAATTATATACAAATATTGTAAAAAAAAATGCATTTCCAAGGATTATTCCAATTATTTGGTCAACTCAAAACACAGCTAAGAGCATTTCTAAAAAGATATATCACAAGAAAGTTAATAAATAAGATATAATTGAGTAAAGATACATATAGAGTATATAGACTGAAAATCATAAGAATAAATCAAGCAAAAGATAAAACATAAAAGTTGGGCAAAACAAAATAAAAACATAAAACATAAATAAATAAGTAAATAAAAAATGAGAATAAACCTTGAGTAATATTTTCCTCCGAGTTAGGGGAATTTTTGGTGATGTTTGTTGTAAGACTATTCGTGCCAGTTGTTGTTGTAATTGTTGTGTTGTTGGTGTTTGAATTGTTGCTATTGCTGTTGATTGCTGTTGTTGGATTTGCTGAATTAGTGGCATTGTTGGTGGTATTGTTGTTGTTGGTGGTTGTATTGGTGGTGCTGTTGATCCCAGTCATACCGAAATTAGCCGCCGATTGCTGTTGCTGCTGTTGCTTGTTGACTGGCTTAAACCATGAACGTAAACTCTTCACCGTTGATCCTGCCGACTGTTGAGCATTGGCTCCCAACATATCTGGTGATGTGGGACGTGGTGAGGTTCCAGGAGCCCCAGAAATTATATCATCTGCATACGGTATACTGCCACTTGCTGCACTTCCACTGCCCAAAGAGATGCCGGCTAACGCATCTCCTCGCTGATCCATTGAGACAGATGTTCCAGCTAATGCACCCAATCCGCCTCCACCAGCTGATGTACTGCCAGATCGAATTGCTGCCTGAATGCTGGTGGCTGAATTCGAATTGGATGCATTGGCCGAGGCCTGAGGCTGCTGCAAACGTGATCCAGCTGATAGAGCAATAAACTCCAATTCGGGCATTTCTAAGAGACAAGAGATTACGAACGTTTAAGAGAAAAGCTATAGATGATATGGTTTATATGTATGTATGTCTCACCTGGCTTCTCCAGTCCCGTGTACTTGTTAAGCACGAATTGCTCGAGAAGTTTATCCACGGACATATCAACAAATTGTCGCTTAAAATCGGAATGCACCTGTCCCACCATATCATGATTATTTTGCACCATTTCCAAATATGTCGACAGAAACTCTTTCATCTGACGCAAATGCACTTCTTCGATCTCTTGGAAACGCTATAAGAAATAAATTGTAGGTCATTTCGGATTTCTTATGAAACTTCTACTCAAAACTATTTATTACCTTGCAGGTCTGCGTCATGCGCCGTTCAAATTCGTTTTTAATTGGATTATGCTTGTCCATCAAAGATTTGTAATCCTCCTGCAATTTCTTCAATTTGCTCTCCAATTTCTCAGCATCCTTATTTGAGCCATTGTCTTTGCGCAGTTTCTCCAGCTCCTGCACTTTGCTAGCATAAAGATCTCTCAATTTTTGCACGGCCACTGTTGATGTCTGTATGGCCTGGACACATTCGAGAGTCTGGGATTCATCTTCTTTAACAGATTTATGCTTTTTATGCAACTCATCCGCATATTTGGCAACATCTTTGACCAATTCGCTCAGCTTCTGCACCATCTGCATGTGAAGTGTGGATAGTTTTTCCGCCGAGGTACGTAAAATTGTCCAAACGGGTGCAAAAGTGCTATTCAGTGTTCCTGTACTCGCCTTGTGTGCCAGCTTTGACATCATTTTCGAATTCTGCTCCTCAATGTTGGACTTTTCGCGTAAGAATTCGGATAATTCTTTACTGGCCACCAGGCCGAATTTCATATTATGATATAAAACATCAAAACCATTGTTTTTCTCCCCCTAAAAACGAAAGCATATCGTATACAAACTGGGCACAGCTTATGCTGGGAAATATTTCAAACTTACCCAAAAATAATCATTGAAATCCACCGTCATTTTGCTTGTCTTTTGCTTGTGTTTCGGTTATTATAATAAAAAAAAAATTGTGTCGCTTCCCCCTATGTGTTGATTGCAGTCTTTCTTGAAGGCTTCTCTTAATTGACTCTTGACTTCTGCTTCTCCACCTCTTCTCCTTGATTGGTCTGCACTCATGTGCAGCACAACAATGCAATGCTAGTGCTATTTTTGTTGGCTAGACTCCTCATCATCAGTTTCAGCATCTGATTCAGCATGCATTAGCATTTACTATATAGTATATTTATATTTTCACTTGATTGTCTGTAACTGAGAAAAGCCAAGAATAAATTGACGCTGATTTCAATTAAATAATCAAGCCCTACAACATCAGAATGCCAGCGTGTGTTTTGTATGTGAGAGTAGATTCAAAAAGGGGAATATTACATACATATATGGGTTTGGGGGATATAGTCTCACTTTGCTTATCAACATTTTCTTCATTATATTTTTACAGTGCTTTATAAATCATGTTTAAAATTTTAAGAAATTTATATATACTTATAAGTTTAATAGCTTTAAATCTGAACAACTCTTAATAAATTAAATTCTCCAAATTTTCTACCTTTCAGCAGTTTTAAAATAAATAATATAGAATTCTTTTTTGGATGCTGTGGAATTTAAAAACCGTATCCAAGAAAAGCTATAGAAGTTTTTCCAATATCAAAATCCAGTAATAGACTTATTTAACGCTTCATACACGAGGGGCCAAAGAAATCTTACTTCTCTCCTTTCAATATGAAAATGGTTGAGTGCTCCTACCCATATATTGGGTTAACTCTCTATCTTAGGAAAAATTAAACCAAGAATTGAACTTAGGCAAATCTTTATTGACTTTTCTCAACTAAGAAGCCACAGAAATGTTTTTACTGACTAAAGACACAGATGCACGAGCTACCTGAGAACAAATTAATGTCACTCATTTTGAAAATGCTTTGGCAGGAACCGGTTTGCGAAGATAATTACCAAGGACAAGGTGCATATTACATGTTAGCCTGGCGGCGTTGCAAGCAGCCTCTCCGCATTGTTGGTTTAACGATGCCAGACTCAGGTCTTTACCTAAGCAGCATGATGGTTTTCAGTTTAATGATTCCAAATAACTCCCATTTAAGAACTTTCAGAAAAATTAGCTATACTGCATGTTTTTTGCTTTTTATTAAAATCTAATTATATAGTTGTGACGATAAGTACAAAGTATATATATTAGATATGTTATTGAAATTAATCTTCCTTAAGCTTGGCCATTTCCAAGTCAATGCGCTCATCCAGAGCCCGGGTGAGAATGGTGCAACAATCCTTGATGGCATGATAGATAATGTTCTTGATCTGCAATTTATCTTCATGATTTGTATGCGAATGGGAGAGACGACGAAACTCGTGGGTTAGATGATAGCAGTGAGTGATATTCTCGGGTGAGACAAAATCCTCGGCCACCTTAATGCAATTATGAAGATTCTGCACCTGATGCGGTGCCCCGGCGGGAATAAATATAGCATCACCCAGGCACTGGACAATGGGATGACCCTCCACACCGTATTCTGTGAATAGGCGAGCTCTCAGCTTATCATCTAGATACCAATTCTGATCGTGTATGGGATCGTGATCGGGTTCAAGTCGGAAACCCTTCTCCAAAGTGACCCGATTGAGAAGATCACGAATTTTATCGGCGTCCCGAGCGGGAAATATATGCCAGAGAGCTCCAGGCAAGACATCGGCACTTTGGCATCTCGCCCTGGTGATGTAATCGCAGCCGCCCAAGGCAATGGCCTTTTGAGTGCCAGCCAATTGGGGCTTGCTATCGGCATCTTGGGGAATGCCCACATAAACCATAATGTTAACAGCATCGGAAATATCCAAATGTAAATTGGTTGTGCCCTTATCTGGATGCAGAGCCGATCCATAGGCATTATACATCTTTGGCCCCAAATCGGGGGGGACAAACATTTTGGGCAAACAACTGGCTATATTTAGATTACCCGATCTAAGGGTATATTCCGGCATGGGCAAACCCTTCATGAGATCCGCGAAACGTGTAGGCAATATCTCGGCAAAATCATCACCCGGTGGCCAATCCTTCAATTTCAATAGCATGGGTTTGCCATTGGCATCCAGCAGGCGTTTATTCATGCACTGAAATCCCTCCCAGAAATGTTTCATGGGTTGATTGGGTACCAGATTGCCACTGAGGCAATTAATGAGATCATTTGGCTTCTCCCCGAAATCCGCACAGAATGCCTGAGGATGCCAAAGATCAAGATTCAATGAGCGAGCCACTTCTGAGATCATGACCGGCTGTCCACATTTCCAAACCTCTTGAAAGAGAACTCGATTATCCGGATGCATGGCATCTGTTAGACGTAATAGTTTGCCATCACATAGCCATTCGTGAGGCACACCCGGAGCCAATTGGGTGGAGTGAGCCAAAGTCATGGCTCGCGGCGGTAGAAATCTTCGTAGACCGGCCAATCCTTTGCGCAAGAAGTCAATATGCTTGAAGTTATCAAAAGCACTGGTTATGGGATCTTTACCCAGTGTTTCCTTGGTCCAAACCCGCCCCGGGACATAATCTATGCCACGTTCTCGTGCGAATTCCAATTTCTTTGAATGCAATTGCTCCAATTTCTGTTGCTGATGCAATTTCTGCTCGCTGGCCAATGATGAGAGACTCGTATGCTGTTTCAGCTGCGACTCTTTGATCATATCCTGTATGAGATCATTCAATTGTGGATCTTTAACCTCTTGTTTACTCAATAGGCAACCGCAAACCTGTGGCACTTGCCACAACGTACGCACCTCGTGCATAAGTCGTCCCAAGACATTTAGAGCATCGCCAGCAATTATCTGAGTGAGCATTAATTCGGCCAAAGCATGCTGCTGCTGGGGCCCCCCACCAGGATGGGTGCAGAGTAGCCAGTGAAATTCATCGCAACCCTTTTGTACGCCGCCCGCATCTTTGCTGCCCACTGCCGAACGCCTTGCCCCGACCCGTGGTTGGCCCTCCTTGCGATCTTTGAAACAATCGAGACATACACCAAATCCACACTTCCTGCACGTCCAATGGTAATTGAATAATGTCGTATCACAAACATCACAAATCTCGCGTATACCCTGAACGGCCTTCTTCCAGGCAATTGTTCCATCGGGATTCTCATGCAATTTCAAGGCCTCCGCCTCTTGACGCCATAAATAACAGAATTGATCACCGGCATGCAAGAGAATATAGCGACACACTTGTATGTCCATGTAGCCGCTGGTTGGTTCTGTCTTTCCATCTGGTTGCCAAATGGCCAAATCAATGGGTGATGGTTCGCTATACGGATTCGGAAATCCAACTACAATCAAATGACCCTTCTCATCATATTGCAAACGACGAAATTCATAGAATCTACAATAGACATCACTGCTGGGTGTGGCTAAATTTCTACGACGACATTCCCGACACTTGGGTATGGGTTCAATGGACTCGTTGTTGTCATCATCTTTATTACCAGCTGCTTGTGGCTGTTGCAATTTGAAGCAAGGTAAATGCTGACGAAATGTCGAACAGCTTGTACGATATTCTTCATCAAGTTTTAGCTCTTCGGGAGTGAGAACTAAAGTCACTTCAGCTGGCGCCTGTTTCGGCTCCTCCTTATCTTCTTCTTCACGTTGTTCCTGATTATTGACAACATTTTCCTCTTCTTTCTGCTGCTCTACTCCTTCTTGTGGTGGCTCCAATGGTGGAGAACTCTCTGTATCCAAGCAGGGTCTCTTAATGTTATCATTCGATATATGAATTTCTATTATGGATTTGGGTTCCTGACGTAATACCGATAGTTGACCAGAATCTAGCGGTCGTTTCAGGTTTAGTTCATTAGCCTGCAGCAGATCTTGCTGCGGTTGCGATGGTATTGACATTTTTCTGAAGAAGAAAAGATGCAAATATATGTTTCATATATATATGTTGGGTTTTCCATTCTTTTTTTTTTCCTCTGTACTTTCGGTAATGCTTCTGTCAATAGTGAGTATTTCTGCTGCTTCCGGCTCCATTTTTATTTCTTTTTTTTTCCAACACTTGTTCCATTATTTTTTATTGAACACCCGAGATTTCGTTTTATAAATGCAAACTTAAGAAAAATTATTTTAAAAATTTCCCGGTAATGTGGCTAACAACTTTCGTTGGCGCTTTTCTTGATGTTTTCGATTGATTTTTTCCTTTTTTTGGAGCTTTTGATGAAATGATTTTATTTTGTTTAGAAACAGCACAACTACTCACTGCCTCCACATTACCTGGGCACAGAGAGAAAAGTTCTTATAGATATACTTATTAAAATTAAATGGTAGAGTATACAAAAAAGTGGGGGAATTCATAAAAATGATGTCATCTCGCATTAGCACTTTAGCGCACCTGTCGTCTCTTGCTGTCTCTTAATAATTTGGGTTGGTCTGGTTTAGAGATGTAGAGTTCGTAATTTATAATTACGGGGTGGGAGATGTAAATTTGAAACAAACTTGAACTACATATTAAATTTAAAGGCCCCAGCTCTTGTAGTTTCCGAGATCTGTACAGGCTATTAACTCTGATCATAAATATATATATATATATCATGTTCTTTATTTACCCTCTCCAACTATGGGTATAATTATCTTATATTAATTATCACACATATCTAGGAAAATTGCCACCTATATTCCTTTTATTCATGTGCAAAAATAAACAGAGATTAGATAGAAATAATCAACAATAATATGGTAGAGCTTACATTTAATTTGTTTAATAATCTTACAAGAGAGTATTCATTTAAAACCAAATTAACTTAATTGGACGATAAGAAATATGTGTGTATATAATGCCAAACTGAATGAACTGGCTTTATCAGCGTTATTATGGGCGTTTTTTCTTGATAAAACAAATGTAAAATCGTTTTTTTTTTTAAAGCAATCGAATTAGTCTGCCGATGATTAGGGGAAAGCCGGAGGGAGAGACTGCCACAACTTAAACAAATTCAATGTGCAAAAGGCGATAACAAATTTATTTTGTTGTTGTTACTTAAGAGAAAATGTGATAATCAAGAGTCTTGGGTATATGATGAAAAAAATAAAACTCAAATGCTGCAAGTGCAACAAGTGTCGTGATATGGAATGAAAAGGAATGGAATGGAACTTCCCCAAAAAGGAAGGTGGAGGGAACCAAAAATGTCAGTCTTAAATAAATTGAAGGTAAAACAACAAATTAACCTTGCCTGACCAAACGACAGAGATAGCGAGAAGACAGAAAGGGAAGGAGAGAAAGAGAAAATCAACTTTGGGCGTAGGCAAGGGCCCGGCAAAAAGAAACAACAAAAAAAGAAGTCTTACTAAAGACGGAAAATGGCAGCAGTTGGCTTTTCGTTTAATCAATCAATTCATCGATGACCTTTCAATTAAATTAAAGTGCTCTCTACCATTAAAGAAATATCGGGCAAATAGCTCACAGATAACGCCAATATCTACTCCACTATTATGTTCCTTTTCACTGCATTTTCTACTTCTATTTCGACTCCCACTCCTACTCCTAATTGCGATTCAACTCGACAACACTGGCTTGGCTGTTACTACATCGCTCTAGTTTCGGTTTTGTTTTGTCAATGAATGCGCCCCCCTTCTTCGTGTTTTTCTACACTCTCCACCTTTTTTCATCGACCATTCTTCACTTTTATGGATGATTATTTTATAATTGATTGTTTTCTGGCTGACACCAAAAACAGGAGAACAACTATTGCCATTTAGCTTCTGTATTCTTTGTTGAATTTTTATCAATTTAAATTTCTGTACACACACACACACAACACTCGCATACATACATATATGTATGCAGCTATGGCAAAACTTGGCGTTCCCATGGAACATAGTAGTTTAATTGATATTGATACGAGTCTTCACCCACAAATAAAACTTACATTGGTTTACTGTTTGACGTAGGGGGAGTACACTTGAATAGCTAACACTTAATTAACACTCCGACGGGTGAAACTATTAAATTATTTTATATAAAAATTCGATTTTTCAGCCTACTGCAGATGGAAGTGTGACCGTATATGTTATTTCAAGAAATGTATATGTAGTGTTGGCTAACGACGCCTTTAAATGAGCAGTGCTGCAAATGATATAATAGACTTAACGTAACGTAACTGTTATTCTTCCGCTCAAAACATGCTCGACAAATTGAAATTAAATAATTTGGTAAATAAAAACATTGGAAGTTTTATTGAAATGCATAACATACTGACTTTAACGCTCCCACTCTCCGATTCAGGTGATAACCAACAAAAAACTTATATTAAAGGCACGTGTTCAGACCATTTCAAAGCTGGTACAGAAATTGCGGAAGGCCAAAACAAAATCGGATACGGCTAAGGATAAGGATAGAACACGGAAGTATATGGAATGTATATCAGAGCTAAAGACACAGAAGCC
The DNA here is from genome assembly GCA_018150735.1 of Drosophila sp. 14030-0761.01. Lineage (NCBI taxonomy): Eukaryota > Metazoa > Arthropoda > Insecta > Diptera > Drosophilidae > Drosophila > Drosophila sp. 14030-0761.01. The sequence continues at coordinate 495,162 of JAECWO010000090.1, forward strand.
TGTTGAACTAATGCGACAAGTATTAGCCAAAAGTGGCGGTAACACCAAATCTGTACTAACCAATGGGCGCTCCACCCCAAAGGAATTGTCCCTGGCCATGTTGGAGGAGAATAAAATTATGGCTCAACTTTTGAACAACTTTCGCCAGGAATTAAAGTTGGGCAACGATAAGGGAAAGACTGAATGGCGAGAGGAAATTCTGGAAGTGAGCAAACGGCAAGCAAAAACGCAGCGCACCGAGGAGAAGAAAAGAAAGCGAAAAGAGCTTAAAGAGATCAAGGCAAACGACAAAAAACGTGAAGAGTGGCTTAAAGAAAATCAGCAGGGCATTGAAGAGGGCAATGTCGCTGAAAAGGAGGATCAGGAAAAGCTTGACAACACGGAGCAAAACCAGTCCATTGAAAAATGTGTAGAGATTGCCAATCCCACAAACATTCAATCCGTCGCACCAATCAAAGAAAAGCCAACAAAACCGAAAGAAAAGCTAAAGACAAAAACAATTCAGTCGGACCTCAAATCCCTTAAACCAAACAAGCAAAAACCAACAAAACTACAAGAAACACTTAAGCCAGACACTCCATCGAAGGCAGCGATAAAGCAAAAGCAAACAAAGATCAGTCCCGACACTACATCCAATGAATCAATCAAGCAAAAACCAACAAAAATCAAAGAAAAGCCTATGAAGCCAGCCAAAGATCGTCCCACTCATGTAATTGATCCATTCTTTATTACAGAATCTGGTAAGCCATATTTATCCACAGCTATTGACAATTCCGATGATGAAGAGGATGAGAAGCTTTCGCGTCAAGCAGCTCCTCCACCGCCTGCTACCAATAGTTGGCGCAAGCAAAAATATGAAAACACCTATGAACGTCCAGTTCCAACACAAGGAGAGCGGAAGAAAATCAAATTTAACGATGATGGAGAAGCTACGGTTGCAATTGCTGCACCTACTCCTACCCCATCATCGGATGCCACACCCAGCGTTAGCACTGAGGGCATGCATCCCTCATGGGTAGCCAAGCAAAAGTGGAAACCTAAAATTGCTGAGTTTCAGGGCACTAAAATTAAATTTGATGATTAACAAACAAATTAGTTTTATTACCACTGATGGTTTTTTTTGGGGTTCTTAAACATCTACTTTGGGCACAAAATGTCCGCGTGTTTTATCCTCATTACACAGTTTATCCACATCCACATCGGGGAATTGACGACGCAAGACAGACAAGTCAAAGTTGGGATTCCGACGCAATATCATCATAACTTCATTGCGAGAGCGACTGAAAGATAAAAAGAGAGAAATGTAAAATGAAAAACAGGCCACAACATGGAGTTTAAAAATTGGAAAACTCAATCGATTATTGTTCACTTACTTTTTAGACTTGCGTTTGACATTGTAAAGTTTCTCTCGGTATTTAAGTAGGAATTTGTGCACTGCTCGTCCTCCGTGGGTCAACTGTCGTGACTTGATCCATTTGGTGTTCATAAAGGCGGGCAGAACGTGTTCACAGGACTTGTAATAACCACGTAGACCAAAGGCGTTTGTAACCTCTCGTCGAGGACGTTCACCGGTCTCACCCGTTTCCAGCAAATGATAAGCTGTATTACGCTCTCTGACCACCTTCTCCAGATTCTCCATAGAGATTTTCACCTATTGAATGATAACACAACATATAAGAAAATATTCCACAAAAATTGTATAATATAATTGCCTTATCAATGCGCTCTGGACTAGGCAAAATTTCCATTTTATCATTGCACTCGTGCTCCATGGTCATCAACATATTGCGTTCCTTAAGTAATACGAACCAAAGCTGATGCAGCTCTTTATTCGATTTAATGCGCAATTCATCCAACCGCCAGGCTCTGCCCACTTTCACCTCATTCTCGCTCCAATGCTTGGGATCATCGAAGAACTGCATCAAATCTAGGCGCACAGAACTCGAATGGATTTCCCTCATATGGGGCTGAAGCGTTGTTGAGGCGCTGTTATGTAAAATATATAAGCTTAGAATTTGTTTGGTTTGGGGGTCTGGCCAGAGTTTTAACTTGCCTCCATGTCGCCGCTGGAGTTTGGACTGTTGATAGTAAGCCTCGAAATGCAGATGTTCTCACATTCTTCGCTAAATTGAAACATTTTATTAAAGTCGAAGACATTTTATACGGTGGCCGGCGGCCAGTGTGACCAGTCTATTATAACAAAAAAATACGCAGCAGCCCTCGTGATTTTGCCGATAAGTCATAGCGCTTAGCTTTTTTCAATCTAGCCTTTACTTAGCTATAGCCGGTAAAATGTGTAACTGTGGTATTTTTTAGGGTTTTCAGAAGTGGTCACTCCATAGCCAAAATGGCGACAAATTAAAATTAAAAAAATTACGAACAAATTTTAAGTGCAACAACAACAAACAGACACACACTGTTATTAACAAAAACAAAGAAAAAAACATTGTGTAATTGGTTAACATTAAGCTGAGGTATTAAAAGCACCAATGTAAGAGAGTCGGTTACAGAGACGCAGAGTCACATTTAAAAAACAATTCCATTGATTTATCACTACAATGGGTCTTGTTCTGGTCTCTCTTTTGCAATTGAGTCATTGATCTCTTGCTCTCTTCTCTTCTCTTCTCGTGCCGCTGAATTGTTTTGTGTTTTGGTGTGACTCAGTATCCAGTAACTAATTACTCTTTTTAATTCATTTTAATCATTTTTAATTAATTCTACTTTAAGAGACTGCAACTGCTGTGACCGACACAGAGAGGAAGCTAGAGAGAGAGAGAGAGAGTGAGAGCAGGACGCACAAAGAAAGGAAGAAGAGCCAGTCGAAATGACGGAATACAAATTAGTTGTTGTTGGCGCCGGTGGCGTTGGCAAATCAGCATTAACAATTCAACTGATTCAAAATCACTTTGTTGATGAATATGATCCAACAATCGAGGACTCATATCGAAAGCAAGTGGTTATTGGTGAGTATTCGTTGCAGCGTTGTATTATTTCCGAAGGAGGGGCAATTCTAAGAAATGCATTCTTTTCATTCGGTAGATGGTGAAACCTGCCTTTTGGACATTTTGGATACCGCCGGTCAAGAGGAATATTCCGCTATGCGTGATCAATATATGCGCACTGGCGAGGGATTCCTTTTAGTTTTTGCTGTGAATAGTGCAAAATCATTTGAAGATATTGGCACATATCGCGAACAGATCAAACGTGTCAAAGATGCCGAAGAGGTGCCAATGGTGCTTGTGGGCAATAAATGTGATCTGCCCTCGTGGAATGTGCAAAACGAACAGGCAAGAGAGGTAATGCAACGATCATTTATTATAAACAATTGTTAGGCGTGTCTTTAAATATATGGAGTTATCAGTTAGGCATCGTTCTTCTAAATTGAAGTTGGTTATAAAACTAACGACTGGAGCTTTCTTTGTTCATACATCTATTAGCAATCAGTCATAGCTTAGTAGTATGAAAAAGCTTTTGAGTCTAATAAGTTTTATGAAACCCTATAACATGATGAATAACTGATGTTTCTCTAATATGAACTTCTACATTCCGAAATAGTAGCTGTTTCATGGAATTCACATATCCAAGAACTCTTTGAAATTACAACATCGTCCATATCTTTCTTGTTGTATCGTTTAGGTGGCCAAACAATATGGCATTCCATACATTGAGACATCCGCCAAAACGCGCATGGGCGTTGATGATGCATTTTACACATTGGTGCGTGAAATACGCAAGGATAAGGACAACAAGGGACGAAAGGGACGTAAACTCAATAAGCCGAATCGTAGATTTAAATGCAAAATGCTCTAAAATGGACTAATGCAACTTTTTCATTGGGTTTCTTATATATACATATATATTACGATTATTATTATTATATTTTCTCTTTTAAATTCAATTCATTCAAAAATCGACACAAAACTACTTTTTGGTTAAAAACAAACCTAATTAATCGCTTGTTGTCCGCATATCGCCAAAAGAGAAAACAAATTCTGTAATAATTTGTAAGCAACTAAAGTTTTTAATTTGTATGTCAAAATGTTCATTACTATTTACTATTATTTTAATTTCTTTGTGCAAATTTTGTTTATTGTGCGTGACATTTGAGTAAAAAAGAAGGCTGCACCGCGCCCCCATTTAAGAGTATTAACAAACAAAACAAGAAACGAGACGAAAAACGAAAATGCATATATATGTTTATTTCTACATATATAAGCATAAAACACAAAAAAAAAGGAACTATGAATACTTTTTGTAACTGCCTTGGTTCAGCTGCTATTTAACCATAATTTGTTTTAATCAGCACTAAACTTTTTAACATTGTGTTTGTAATGTGCTAAACAAACAAAAAAAAATCAACAACAACAGCAACAAAACGAAAAACAAAATGAACTTTTTTATCTGAAAAGAATTCCATAAGTATTTTCAATAAATTTTCGCACAAAAATGAGCGTTTTTCAAACACACACACACAAACAATTTTTGGTGGTGCTAAAAATCCAAGAAAATATTGTATGTGAAGAATTAAGGAAATCTATTGTTTTTCATTCCTATCCCGATTTAATTTTATTATTTGACCGTTATATTCAAACGAGAAATGATTAAACAAGAAGCAGCCAATTAATTATATATGTATACACACAAACACACACAATCATTATATATGGGCATATAGTTGCCAATTTCGATTTGTTGTGGCTATGGACTTACGAATCGAAATCGCCATATGCTTTTGCTTTAAGCTTTTTATACATACATACATACAACATACGAGCATAAATTACCATAAATGTAATATTTAATTTTTGATTTTCTTTTCATTTTTGCCATATCACAAAAACACAAACGAACGAAAAACAGAAGAAGAATGGAAAAAGAAAATAAATCAATTGTGTGTACTATTTCAAACTTTTGAAAATCATCGTTTTTTACTATTTTTGACACTATTAAATCGGTTAGTATATATGTATATATTCTAAGACGGTAGTCAGTATTACATATTAAGAGCGGGGCTGAATATTATATGATCGTCCGATCTGGATAGTTTTAAACATATCAAGTTTCATATAGTAGTTTACCGTTATTAATTATAGATGGCTCGATGATACAAAATCTTTACTTATTTGAACATACTCTCTATAAGGGTATAAGATCGTTAATTGTTAACAGCATCATTTGCGATCCCTGTTAAACAGCGTCAAATACTGGGAAATCGGTGACTTAGACCGCGAACTTTCTGCGGCTTTTTATTTTTGAAAAATGAAGCTTTTTCAGGGTCTGAAGATACGGTAACACTGATCAGCAAGCCAGACGGCGCGGCGCCCGCATTTTTTTTCCAAAGAAATCGAGAACGAGATCAGGGTGTTTTTCCTTTTGCTTAATTTGTGCGCTAAAATAATTGAAGATGTTTTCAATCGATGAAGAGTTGCAATTGGACAATAATCTCAACGAATTATACTGCGAAATAGACAATATGCTGGAATGTGGTGAGAATAAAAATGCAGCACCTTGGGGCGGAGCTGCTCTTATGGATCTGGGGAAAAATGTCCATGATCTTCATTTGTCCATGGATGCCAAGGCAACGAATTGCCAGAGAAAGGCACTAAAAACCCTCGCCGGGACAAGCCACAAAAAGTCAAGGTCGCATAATGGCGGCGCCGGCAAGTCTCTCGTTTCGCGCCAAAAGCAACAACAATTGCGCCAAGAAAACATGTGGAATCAAAACCAGACATTAGAGCAATTGACAGTTGGGCGCATGCAATTTATCGGCGTCTATGGAGATTGGTGTGTATAAAATATGCAAAAATTTTGCTTAACTGTATTAATTGATAATTATATATGTATTTTATTAGCCAAGAACACAATGATGTATTCCGTCTATTGGATTTATTTCATTCACTGCACGAGCTTATGAATAGTAATTTAGCATGCACCCAGGAAAACTTTTTGCCTTCGGATTATTTGTTCGATATGCCAAAGAAATATTCCATGCCCAAGACACTGAATGTGCGTCATCAGATTTTCGTTTTGTCCACCAAACTGGAACGTTTTCTGGCCAGTCAGCGTCGTATATTGGAGACCAATCGTAATTTTGATTACAACAAGTATACCGAATGCGATAATGTGCTAAAGGAGGCAGAGTCTTGTTTGGAACCTATTAAGCTTTTTGGGGGCTTTGAAATGCGTCATAGATGCTGGAAATTTTCTACCGCCACTGCCAAGGGTATGTTTTAAGTGAAACAACCAAAATGATCAATTAATAAAAATTCTCATTCCACAGTAAACGCTCAACAATTGGAGCACTTGCTCAAGAATATGCGGGAGTGTCTTAAGACCACACATCTATGGATACATGCCTTCAATTGGGAAATGGATATTCAGTATCGCTATTCCCAGGCCATGACTGAAAGCCTTAGGGCCAATAATGAAAGGGCTCTTCTGGTGGCCGCTGCTGAAGCCCAGGCTGGTGTGCGACGCCAGCTAACAGACGAAGAGTTGCTGATCTCTGAGCAGTATCAATTGCAAAATGTCATCGAATGTGCTGCAGAGCACGATGATTTCTTAAATGCCTTACTTAACACTCCAGAACTATATTTTGCACCGGAAATATTGGCAATATGTGAACGCCCAGCCAATTTACCGCCAGCAACAACAGCTTCTGCTGTTGGAGAACCACTGGTTGACGAATCGAATCTTAAGGAATGGATTGTATATGATGATATTCTATTAGAAGCGCCATCATCGCCACCTAAACACAATCTACGCGCTCATCAGCCATGGAAATATAAGGGTTAAAAGAAGATTTACAGAAAATCGGAATTATAAAAATTTGCTTGAAATTCTGATTATAGTGTAAGAATGAAGTCTATCATAATTTTAAATCTTTGCATATGAAATGTTTCATTTTCGGTTCAAATCGTTATCTCTTATCGTATGTATATTATGCATTTATAGTTCTAAGCAAAGTATTTGAAATACAATAAATTGTTTTTTTATTTTGTTAAATTGAACTAACTAACAATTAATTAATTAGCTAAACATCCAAAAAGAGCTCTTCCACTGGAACTTTACTAAAGACTCTGTTTACCACTGATTTCACAATTAATCCCAATGCTTCGCCAATGCTCCCTCTGAGCTCATTGTAGATATCCTGCCAGTTTTCATTGATAAGGACATGCATATTGTCACTTAGGGCCTTATCACCATTGAAAAGACCATCCAGCTTATAGGTGACATGTCCAGGATTCACAAGTAATTTAATATCAGTGATCTCGGCAAACGTCTGATGCGCACCCTTGGAAACAGTCTTGAGTTTCAACTTGGCAATTATTCGGCACTCCTCTAGCTCGATTCGGGACAAGCCCTTGCCAACTATTGGCAATATAAGGACCTTGCCCTCCACAGTATAAGGTCCTTGAAAGCCAATTTTCGGAACATCCATGGTGAGTTCAACGGGTTTTACCAGATCACGTGTGAAGCCGCTGTTCCAGATAACAGAAGTTGTAGTAAAAATTAATTAATCTATTAATTATTTAAATTACTTGTGGATAACTTACGTAACGCTTTTCACATTCGCATTTTGTAGACCCACTAAATCGACTTCACTGAATTTGAGATCAATGCTGACGGGACTATTCGAATTTTTGCCCATATTCATTTTCTTGATATGAAGTGGATCCAAGGGAACAAGTCCCAATTCCTTTATACCAGACTTGGCGTAATTTTTTAAAACATATCTCACACCTTTCGTAACACATTCGTTATCCAGGACGGCGCATCTTTCGATTCCAGCGGCTGCAAATGTATTCGACAAAAAAGTCCAAGTATAAACAAATGACTTGAAACACAAACTCGATTTAATTCACCCACGTAGTTCAGAGTTATGTCCATTGGCTGGTATATATAAACAGCCTGCGACTAGCAAGATCAGGGCTGATTTTATCATCGTTATGATGTATATATATAAGTATTTTTTTTGCGCGTTCCTTTCACTGATAAATTCAATTAGCAACTGTTGCATTTGCCTTGAGATGAGCCCACTTTTATAGGGATTTTTCGGGTTTAATTGTGATTATGTGCGAAATTGCGTTTCGGGCAAGATAATTCGACTTTGACTTGCTTACTAAATCTCTGAATCATTACCAGTTGCAAGTGATGTAAAGTGAAATGTATAATATATGTGTATTATAACTCCCTTTATTGCACTCTCAATGTTTTGTGAACTTGATCTTTATTGCGCCCGGCTTTCAGTTCTAAGTGTATATGCCAATGACTTTTCAAATCACGTTTGAGTTTTGCCCTGGTCTCGGTACATGTGACATTATTATTATGCAAATTTATTGGCACACACATTTCATTCATGCAATCGTACAAAATTCTTGCACCTGACATTTCGAGGTCAATGATAATGTTGATTAAGCTTTGTTTTCTGACATCCTTTAATTGGGCGCACATGGAGATTGAGATTCTTTGGGGGGTTCAATAAATTGGTCAAATATTTATCAAGGGAACCAATGGATTACTTGGATAAGTCACCACATACTTTCAGGCTGAAAGATGATGTCAGTTTCACAGATTCTCAATTCTATTTCAAGCCCCATATCATAGGAGTTCAAGATCAAGTAGCTTTTGGCCTAATTGCATTAATTTAATACTCTACCAGAGTGGGGTATATTAATTGCCATCATCCTCTGATGCATAGGCCCGGATAAGAGTATATGAAATTCAGCTCGATCGACTAGTTATAATGTAATACTTAGTTATTACCCCCTCAGTTGATTTTGTTGTGTTCGACTTATTGCTGTCATTAGAATGATTACTATTAAGTCAGAGAGACAGAGAGAGTGAAAAAGACGTGACTACTAACTGGGCATCTTGTTTTTAATAGGCTTAAGTGGATCTATAAAATGTCTAAATATATACATACAGTATATATAGTATATAGTATATTGTCGTCTACATAACCAAAAAAACAAATTTAACGCATTATTATACCAAACCAAACGCCAACTCCTTACTCTGTGAAGAACTGTTCATACGGATACTTCGAAAATACCTTCGTGATAACAGTCTGGAAGAGCTCGGCAAAAGCATTTTGGAAGGGCGTTTGCACCTCTAGGAAAATTTCATGCCAATTTTCATTGAGGAAAACATTCATGTTGTCACCGAGGGCCTTGTCTCCATTGAAAAGATCGCTGAAGGTATACCATAGTCGTTCTGGTTTGCAATTGATTTTCAAATCGGTAGCTTCCATATAGGCTTTGCCATCCTTATCAACTTTCTTGCCTGTGAAACTGATGAGTAACTCGGGATTCTCTGCAAATTTGGAGAAACATAAGTTAATTATCGGAACTAAAGTTTGATATTTTTGTAGAAACTTACCCAAAGTCATGTTACTTTTGCCTGTTCCGCTAATAGGTAAGATCAGCACCTTTCCATCAATATTATAGGGACCCACAAGGCTGAGAGGTCCGGCAGTGAAAAGCATTTCATGTTTCTTGTCCAGATCCTTGCCAAAGCCCCTAAATAAAAAGAAAGTAAAAATTGAAAGAAAATATAGTTTTAGTTCTTGGCGAATGCTAAATAAAAACTTACTTGACTTTTTTAATTTGAAGACTACTCAAACCAAACACATCGTTGTTTGTGAATTTAAGATCAATATTTACTGGACTTTCGCCGCCCTGTTTAATATTCATCTGTTCGACTGGGAAAGGATCGATTTTCAAAAGATTTAAGTCATCATCTCCCGTGCTGCCTTTCTGACTGATCAGATCGTTGATAAATTTAATAATGCAGGCGGAATCACCATATTTACAAGGCTTGGGATCATCGGCTAAGGAACGAGAATTATCCTTGATTTCTTGTGGTTATCCTTTCGCATGTTGTGAACTACTTACGAAACTTGGACTGCACGACTTGAGCAATGACAAGTGCCAGGACTAGGAAGCAAATGGAGCGCTGCATCATGTTGGAACAAAGCGATAGCGGGAACTAACATTTACCTACAATTCTAGTTTGCTATTTATACTAGCCAAGATAATTGGACTATGCATTGACAAACCAATCGGTTACACTAAATGAACTCTATTCTCTATTACAGAAAGTGTTAGTCAACGTTTTGTTGGCATGACCTAAAGCAATTGCAAACCTGTTTGATTTTGAGAGGTCCACATATGATGATGGAGTCTACAAATGCATCTGCATACGATTTATTTGACCTAGGTTAGTGTCGGTATTAATTAATTAATATTAACAATTAGATGTTTATTGACCTGGCCTCCTTCATTTGCATTTTCAGATTGATAAATCAATTGATTAAAAAAGCTAATAAAATGGAGATAAACCTATATTGATGTATATAATATTGGATTACTAATTGGTTCCCTTTTTTCATTAATTGTATCAGATGTAAGTATATTAACAGATTATAATTAAAGTGCAATAATTTAGATATTTTTACGACATCGACAATTTACATAAAGAAAAAACCAATGGAATCAAGTTGAGGTGTTTATTAGCTAGAAGTATTTAATTTAATTAATATTACAAATGTATTTACGATTAATATGAGAGTTTAATTGACTTAATAGTGATTGTGCAAGGTGTTGCAGAGCAATTAATATATTTCTCTATTTCTAATCTTTGCTTCATTTGTTTAGCTTTCCAAATCAAATCGAAAAAAGAAAAATATGACTTGACTATTTCTTATTCACACTCACAGAGTGAGAACAAGTTTTTGCCTCATCCCAAATCACCATGACAAATCATTATTTTTTCTTTTCGATGCGGCCCTTTATGTCCCTAGTCGGCCTATAAACCAAGATACCAAGCCTCCTTTTTGCCGTTTCAAGGAATAAGGTAATAAACGAGGAGGGAGAATAACAAAATTTTATACTGACAAGTTTAACTCGATTACAAGTTGATTGACTTGTGTAGATTACCTGGAAAATTTTTGTGCAATGTCTCAAGGTTAACAGGTTGAATACACTTGAACTTGACTTGTACTCGGTCTCGAAATCGCATTGCAAATTGAAGGTGGCAACTTTAGAGTACAGTTCAAATTGGCTAAATAAAACTAAATTAAAGTTTTTGTCATGCAAATTAGCCCCTCTGCTCACGTGAGGGGCCTGTTTAAGACCATAAATTATTTAATACGATATACTTATATACATACGTTAGTATGCGGAAATGATAAGAGAGCATAGCATTCAAAGTAGTTTTGTTATTTTTTATTTATTATTTGTTTAGTTTATAATTTAGAAAAATCTTATCTTAGAAGCAAACAGTCCATGGGTTCGAACAATGAGGCGAAAGGAAATACTCGTACACTTAAAGGCTAAAACTAGATGTAGTTTTTTTTTTTTTTTGTATATTAAATTTAGTCCTCCAAGAAGAGATCCTCGTAGGCGAAACGTTTGAATAGAGTGGAGAGAATGCTCTTCATAATATCAGCTATGGCCACATGGACCGATGGCTGCAATTCGCTCCACACATCAGCCCAGTTCTCATTCAAGAATTGGTTCAAGTTCGTGCCCAGAGCTTGATCTCCATTGAACAGATTAGTCAATTTGATATTCATTCTGAAAGGGATCATAAATATGTTTGTTAATTGGATAAATCAATTAATTGTTTGCTCACTTACCTTTGGGGCTCGACCAAAACTTTAAGTTTGTCCACGCTCAGGAAAGTTCGTCCATCGCGCGCTTGAGTGCCAGGCTTGAACTTCACCGAGAATTTAGGATTGAAGAGAGTAATTTCGGCATCACCATCACCGCGAATGGGCAGGATAAGAATGCGTCCATCGGCATTGTATTTGCCGCTTAAGACAATCTTGGGGAACGAACCGTGCATTTCGAATTTACTGGTAGCTGGATTAGAACCAAATCCACTATAAGAACAGAGAAATAGATTTGTCAGATGGTGATTCATTAATGACCAATGGGTGCCAACTACTTACAGAGCCCTGTCGAACTTTACGCCGGACAAACCTTCCACATTCACGTCTTTGAAATTGAGCTTAAGGCTCAGCGAACCACTGCGTCCATCGGAAATGTCGAAACGTTTTACCAAAAATGGCTCCACTTGTGGAAAAGCAGCCGGGGCATATCCTGTCCGAGCATATTGTCTCACCAGTGTATGGGACACATTAATGATGCAGTTTGTATCGCCATAATGGCAACGCGGTAACTCAGCAGCTGCAAGAATATAAGGATACAGGATTACCAATTAACTGGCAACGCATAGTTTTGTCCAAACAAAACTCACGGAAAGTTGAGGCGGCATTGCTAAGGCACACTAGCAAGGCTATAGAACACAATTGGAGGAGCAACATGCTTCACAACGAAACGATGATTTCGCGATCCGTTCGAATAACTATATTCCTGACTAGTTTAATTCTTTTGGCGAACTCCCGACCAAGTTCAATGCTAAACTGTAAATTGGTTCTGGACAGACGCAACCATTTATAAACTTTTTTCGCCATCCAAATGATAGAGACAGAGAGATCGAAAGAGAGACCATGATCAGAGACAAGATACTTATCATAGTTTATTCATTCTTAACTTGTCTTGCCTGTTGCTGTTGTTGCTTCTCTGTTCTGTCCTCATCATTTGCTATATAAAAATTGGATAGGCCACATAAATATTGAGAATTCGCAGTTCGACGCTTCATGCTTTAAGTCTCCCCCTCTGGCGACAATGACAACAATATTATTAATTAATATTATTAACAGGTGCCCGGTTTCACAATAACAATAACAACAACAACAACAGCAACAAGAAGCGATCGAGCAACAAAAATCAAAAGTGATTCTATAAATTTTAATGCCCAACCAGAGAGAGCCAGTTTTTTGGGCGACTCAACGTCGTCGCTTCGTCGTTAACTTATCATTACTTCTCCACATTTAGTTCTCTTCGATATACTCGTATATAGTATAGTAAATATGTTGTACATACATACAATAGTATTCACATTTATTTGGTGTGCTTTTTATAGATCTATAAGTCTCAGTTGGAACAATAAGAGAAGATTTAAATCGACCATTACCTGCCATTTTTCAGTTGCTTTGTCCAGGCATTTAATGAAGTGCAAATAATGTTTTCTGATAGAAATAATATGTATATTATTGTCTAATATTTGCTTTGAGATCAGCAGCAATTCTTTCTTTTGCCAATTCGAAAACCAAACTGCAAGTGTTAAATGGCAGATCAGGTGCCATAATTGATCTTAGGTCATAGGCAAATCTTGGCAAATTAAATTACTTAACCATATACTTATATATCAGATATTTATGTGTAAGAAAGTTTAAAGTTGGGAAACTTTGTTTATTAATAGTAATTCTACAAATATTTAGTTTAAGTCTTCCGGATTAGTGGAATACAAAATATTGGATTGATTTGATGGGAGTCAAAAAAAACAGCTGTTTTCAAGTTATGTTGAATTTTTCTAGAACTTATTAAGTTGCCAGTCGCATACATTGTATTTGCCTAAACACATTAAATCAATTTAGATAGTTCTCTGAACGAATGAACGTGTGTCCATCTACATCTCAAGGTGATTAGCTATTTAATCATTTTGCGTAAAGAATTTCCGTTTTGCATAATTTTCACGTCACGTCAGAGATCATACGAAAACGGTTTGGATTTTGGCTATTCGATTTTCGGGTTTTTGTTCCTTTTCTTTTTTGCCAACAACTCAATTTGAAACATAGACCAATTAGACATAATAAGCAATAGGGGGCGATAAACTGGTTTCAAATTGATATTCTCTTTGGCGGCGGGCAAAACTTGTACCCGCCACCCCAAAAAAAAAGAAAGAAAAAACCAGTCAGTCAGTTTGTCAATTTAATGACCAACTACATATAGTGGCATGCGATGTGCAAACATACAACAGCAAAAGCAAAAAAAAAACAACACTTTCTGGCATTCGTCATCGCTGGATTTTTGGTAATTAGCATATTTCTAATATTCTATAATGAAATCGCCTGCACTTTGTTTATTTGGCCAACCAATTGGCGCCAGAGATGACTTCACATAGAATATATTAAAATTCGATTTGATTTTTTGTTTACTAAGCAAATTCTTAGACGACATTGCGGGGATTACAAAATAAGAACAGAATTCCCAAAAATCAATGCGAACACGCGTCGATTTAAATTATGATATGATGGGCAGACGACCCATAAGAGTTCATTTGCATATCGAATTATCAATTTATTATGTATGTATATTAACTAATTGAGTGACGTAAAAAGTGACTGGCAAAAACAAAAGTCTATGTTTAACATAAACATGTTTTGTAATGCAGTGGAAATTCACGTGGGGAATGATATATACAAATGTTGGTGAGTAAAGTCCAAGATTCGGGCAACATAGTTTTAAATATTTCCAATGGTCGACAGGAAAACTACCTTTTCAAAGTTGTGGGGGAATTAGCATGCGGAGTATTTCAGAATGAGAATGCGGAATATAACCTCGTTAAATATCGTTGTAACAAATTTTATGTTCAATAAAACATTTTATAGTGGAGAATGTCTAAAATAAATAACCTCTTACCAAATCATCCCAATAGATATAAAAGATGTATATTAAGATCACATGACGTATGATTGATATTATTTGAAACCTTTGAAATAATAAATACATGATGCACTGATATCCAGGACAGGAAAAACTTTAAAATATTCCAAAAATATGATTTCTATAATTTAGTTATAACATTTAAGTTATTCAATTTGCTTATATGTGTAACGGCCCACTGCAAATTTAAATCTTTGAATTTAGATAAAATGTCGATAATTTTGTAGCCTATCGAAAACAATCGACTTTTTAATCATATCGAATAGCAAGAGTAACCATCGATAATTATCGACCTCTCGCTCGCACTCGCTTGGAAAATAACAACAACAATGCAGCAGAATTTACTTCCACATCAGACTTTCATTTTTCAAATATCTGTCGAAATAACAAACTTATTCTGCGAAATAACATCAAGAGAAACAGTTGACGGCACAAAGGAAGGTATAAATGATGACGAGGATTATCCTATTGGCAGTGCTGCTGGCTTCAGTGTCGGCGAGGACATCAGCAAGTGAAAACAAGACGGGCCCGGGAGAATTCATAGCTACTAAAGATTGGCAGGTGATTGGCAAAGGTAAGCTGAGGACACATACGTGTTCCACTGATGTGATTCCACTTACTCTTCTATGTTTTTTTTAGGTCAAGCCATACCAAAGGGTCTGCATGTGAGGATCAATTTACAGACGGGCTTAAAGGAAGCAAAATTAATTGACGAAAATGAACGTGGCACGGCACTGCAGGAGAAAGATGAGGACAACGAACCACTGGGCTTAGATTATAAGCCAGACATCATAGAGGAGTCATTGCGGAAGGTGAAGGAGCAAAAGCAGCAAAGGAAACAGAGCTATGCCGAATTGAGGAAGGCGTACAAAGAGTTTCAGAAGAACTTCCGCACCGATGGGGAACTGATAGTCCAACTGCTTAAGCAATATAGGAATTTTAGTAAAACGCCCATCGAGTCGGAGTTGAAATTGAAGTTGGAAACATTGGAGAATTTTGATTATCTGTTGCATCAAATCGACAATGCTTTAGTCTTCATAGATAATGGTGGATTGGATGATGTCCTGCTGCCCATTGTGGTGAACGAGACAAATGTGCCTCTGCGTATTTCGGCCATGCGAGTGCTTGGCTCTCTCACTAGCAACAATCCCAAGGCCCAGATAAAGGTGTTCGAGAAGAATTTCGGTTCACACTTGGCACAAATTCTAACGAGCTCTACCAACAGCGGAGAACTGTCGGCGGCATTGTACGCCTTTGGGTCTCTGCTACGCAAATTTCCGTTGGCCCAGCAGCGCATCTTGTCCACTTCTGGTACCCAGGCACTGATACGAGTCCTACGTAGCTCCCAGATCGAGCTGAGAACCAAAGCAAAAGTGATAACCATAATCAGTGATTTAGTTCTGGAGAAGCGTTCTGTGTTAGAGTCAGCCAGTAGCCAAGATGTACCAGATGGCACCTCCGCTATGGCACAGTATGTACTCCTGGAGTTTGAATCGTGGCTGGAAACAAATGGCTACTGTTCTGCCTTGGACAATGTCTTAACCAAGGATTTCCTTCACCTAATTGACCAACCCGAGATAGTGGAACAGTTTTCCATGACTTTGGAAACTACTGAAAACATTTGTCACCCTCTTTGGTCTGAGAGTTCAGGCCTACGTCATGCTTTACTAACAATTCGCAATAGATATATACATAGCAAAGATGAATATCGTTTGGAATTATCCCAGATACTATCTAAAATCTGCGAAAAGTTGTTTAACAAATCTAAACATACTGAACTTTAGACAACGAAAAAGTTTCAAAAATAAAGAGAGAGAGAAAGATTTTAGTCAATTTTTAGTTTAAAAATTAAATAATATTATTTAATTGAACTTAAAGCCAAAATATGTCAAACATTATTTAAACATTAAGTTAATTTGCCAAGTACTTGTGATGCACAAATCCTCGTAGATGTTGAAATAAAACTTGTCATTTGCCTATATGTATATGTATATCAGTTATTTCATTTATTATTGAGGCGAAAAATTGCTTCACACAAAATACTTTAATATACATATTTAAAGCCCAATAAACCAAGACATAATCATAATCAACATCGACCAGTTGCAAGTCATAAAGTAAGCCAAAAAGGAAAGCAAAAACCAATTGAAAGCATGTCCCAAAAACTACTTGAAAGGAAACACGAGAAACTGTACTAGCCAGGAAAAGCAAGCTCAAACTACTTACCAAAACCCCAATGAAGAAACTTAATGCATTAAGTCCTTTCATTGACTAAAGGATACCCTGTAATTTTGTAAAGGTAAGTGTATCTTAACAGATTACGAACTTTATTACTTTCCAACTCATTCATAATCCAACATTATTATATATAAAGTTCGTACCTCTGAGACTTCTAATATACCCATTGACTGTATTCTCTTACAGGGTAATAAAGGGAGTGCAATTATGTAGCGACGTCGTCCAGTTTTAAATTACAGCAATTAACGGCATGCATGCAAATGCAATGTCACTGAGTCATGGAACGACAAGTGGGCACGGGCAGGGACAAGAACTCGGGCACCTAGGACGCCTTCCATACCTTGGGTTGTCAAGGAGAAATTGCAATATGTAAACAGAGAGTAAAAGAACTTTGGTAGAGGGTTGATAAAAAAGCCGGCTCAGTGGAGCGGAACCAAAGCACACAGGTTAGGAACTAGAATCAACTACATATATACATTTCATCCATTTCCCATTTCATGACAAATAACCCAAAAATTGAGTAAAAGAATCTAGTCTAGACTTCTTTTATTGTCCCATAGCAGAGAGAGAGAGGGGGATGAGAGAGGGGAGACACGCTTCCCTTTGGAGCTTTTCAAGCTAAAGCTGGGGCGCGTGCGCTCTGGCTATATAGTCGTCATGGTAGTCACTAGTATCTGCTTTCCGTTTTTTTTTTTTTCTTCTTTTCTGCTTTATGAAGAGGTTTTTGTTTCAAATCGAAACGCTTGACGAGTGATGTGGAAACATTTTCAACACACACAGGCAGACGATGACGACGACGACGTCACATATCCAAAGCCAACAGCAGAGAGTCTTCCACATCCACCACTTTTTGAGCATAAGACCGAACGCACACCGGCTTTACAGGCTGTTGCTGTTGTTGCTCATGAAGTCTCATCGCTTCGTTGTTAGGGGGCATTCCCTGGCCTGGGCTTTGCAACATTATGGAAAATCAGTTTAGTTTGTGTTTGGAGCGTCCAATGGTAACATGATAAACTCGGAGTAACTCCAGAAGGAAATCAACAAAAATCAACAGAAAAAATTAAATAAACAAATCGGTCGTTTGGATTAAATGAAATTATTTCAAGTGTGTGTTAAATAAATTTTAATTTTTAATGTGAAGGGAAGGGAAATTATCAATCCCAAAATTTATGCTTAACTTTTATCAATTATAAACCAAAACAAAATTCAAATTCCTTAAGTAGCAAGAGCAAATTGTATGTTTGAAGAAACATGGCAAATTAAAATCATATATTCAACCAATTAAAGAAAGATCTAAACGTGTGGAATAATATTGTTTCTAAAGAAGTTTGCTTAATAATTTGTATAGTTTTTAAATTTAAAAAACAGTTGCTCCAATGAAAAGTTTCGAAAACATTTGTGAAACATTGAATCTTATGAAATTAGCTTTTAATTTGGAAGCGAATTGATGCAGGAGTCTTTCGACTTTGTTTATATACTTAATGTATTCATAGAGTAGTATGTATATAGACGTCTATATATACTTGTATATATATCTTGTGACAATTTGTATTATGCCTGCCAGTCTCGCCTCACTTCCTCACTTAAAACTCTTCCCTGCTAGCACCAAACATGTTCATCGTCTATACAAACGAAATTATTGGAAAACTAAGCACAAGCGAAATGAAATGAAAAAAACCTATAGTTTTTACACAGGTGAATGACTTTTTTGTGAGTTTTCCGCGAGCTTCCGGTCAAATGGTGTTTTCATTTCGGCCATTGGCCAGTAGTGGCCAAGCAGGTATTGCATTTTATGCAAATGTTTGTATGTCTGGTCCTCACACCTTTCACACCTCTTACACCTGAGCCTGTCCTGCCACCCCATGGCATGCCATAAATCCTGGCCAACAAAAGGAAATGCTCCTTGGAAAGTGGCGGGTAAAAATGCTATCCCATAGTGGCGGAACCAAGGAAACAAAAACATAAAACGACTCTCAATTGTTGTTGTTGTTGTTGTGAGTGAAATGCCGCCAACATTCCGCCAACTAAGGCAATGTGGCAACTAGCAATAACAAAAACTAAGACTCTTAGGTGACATGTGTGCGACATTTGTGCCACAAGAACTAACTGAAGAAAGAACTTCTTTACCTTCTTTTCTTCATCCATTATTTGTTGTTTTTGTTTTTTTTGTGTGTTGTGGGTTGGAGGTGAGGTGGTAGGTCGGCTAATGTTCCAGTTGCTTTGGTTTCTGTGCTAAAACGTTTTGTCTCTATCTAATAATCTTGTAATAATATATCTTATGGTAGTTCTCGTCACCTCCCCGCCCTTAACTCCCTTCTAGGTGTATAATATTACCCATTTTAAAGTTATCCGGTCAATTACAGACGAAGGCAAAAACAAAAGAAGAAAAAGTTGCACATAAATTGCATGTGAGAGAATCAGAGAAAAAAACCGCCTCGTTTATGGCACATCAGTGATATGAAATTTACATGCTAACAGTTGATTTATGGCTGCAAAAATGAAAACGAAAAGTTTATAAAAAGGATTACTTTAAAACTACAAATCAACATGATTGGATATATGAAATAAAAACGTAAAATAATGTGTAAACTTATTAACTTCAAAACATCAAGACATCTAAAGAAAAACTGATCAAAAAGTATACATATATGTACTACTTATATATAAATCAACAGACAAAATGTGGTTAAAACTTCATTGGATATGCTATATAATCTGTGCGTTATGTTGGCTTGAAAAAGGTAAGTTCCAATTTAATTTAAATGGGTAATCAATAAGTTTATTAGTAGAACTTAGTTATTATCCAAAGAAAAGGACATCAAATTAGTTAAATATGGGACTAATTTCATAAAAACTTTGTTGAAAATATCTCTTGAAATATTTAAAAACTAAAATTTTAGTATTTCAAGTAGTATCAAACGACTTTGACACTACCTACATCGTTAATATGGCTATAAACTTCAGAGTTTTATATAAATTCTCCCAATATTTCGAATCATTATACTTTAAACTGTATTTATGAACCTTAGATGTTCTTAGTTTGATCCTTATATTTTCTGACTTTCTAGAAAATATTATAGTTATTCGATATTATTGGTTTAGTCTTTATAAGTAGTTTCAGACTTTTAAAACAGAAGTCTGTACTTCCTGCCACTTAACTTTGATTTTTATTCATACGCAAGAATCTGATTTTCCTTTCAAGTATTTATAGGAATTCTTGCGCTCTTTCACCCCCTCCCGCAACGCATTTTCCTGTCAACTTGATGACAGCAAACAAAGTAATTAGCCGCATGTAAAGCCGCCTCCGTTTCCCTCTTTGTAAAAGTAAAAACTGAAAAATAGTGAAATTCCAAGAGGCAAATAAAAAAAATCCACACACAAAAAATAGATGTAAACGTCATTTTGGTTCTGGTCCAACGATTTATAGCGAATGAAACTATTTACGTGACTTACTTGAAATGCGGAGCCAGGGCGGTTTGGCTGTCATTTTGGATTGCCTACAATTGAAGCAACAATTCTTAAAGTTATTTACATAGTTGCTCTAGTTTCTACATTAATTTCGGTTCATTACATTGTCATACATCAGTGATTATGATCGTGATGTGGTACTATATGCCTCAAATCTACTTCTCGGCCATTTCGGTTAAACCTTAAATTACTTTGTCACAGTTTAAAGCGTTCCCTAACTGGTTTTGCGTATTATTCTTCTTGTTATTATTATCTTCTTGACCTGTGCCAGAAACCAGAAAACACTATATAAAAACTACTAAATTGATTGCAAAATCTGCGATGCTTATGATGTTTAACCAGACAGAACTTCGACTCTATGGCTATGGCTTTGGCTCTGGCTCCTCCATCAAGTTGCAGCACAACCAAAACAAAAACCCTCAAAGTCACTGGCATATAGTGGGAGGAATTTCGTGATGAAAATCACCAAGCTGAACGAATATGTATTTTTGTTTTTTTTTTTATCAAAAAAGAAAAAACAAAACCCAATGAAAATTTTTTGTTTTATTTTTTGAAAACTTTTCTTTAAGCATATGTGTTGTGTGGTGTGTGCTGTGTGTTGTGTGCTGTTTGGTGTGTGTCTCTTCATCGTTTGGCAAATTTGTTCAGGTCACCAAACTCACTTTCATTTGTTGATACATTTACACCCTTTAGCAGAAAGCAAAAATGAATAAAAGAAGAAGCTGATGGAAAAAACAACAAATTTATGTAATAGCCTTTTTCTTTACTCTCGATTTTATATCATCTATGTACTACGAATCTACTATATATTGTACATTTGTTAGGTACTTTCGCGGATTTCCGCTTGAGATATTTGAACTTTATGGATGAGTTTTTGGTGGTCGCTTTGTTTTCCAAAGACTTTAATTAGTTGCTTGTCTTTGGTTTTACATAAACAGTTACTAATTAGTTTGAGTCATAATAATTATATAATTTCTGCATTGAAAAAAAAATAGATCTTGTCTCTTAAGTCACGTATTTGCCATAAATTCAATGAACAATTCCAATCAAAACTTTCCATTTTTAGTTTTTTTTTCTAAAGAAAGTTTGTGCAAAATACGTATACGTGATATATCTAAAATCTTTTTAAGTTATAGATCTTTCGCATAAAAAGAAAAATGTTTTAAAACCTTTCAACTGTCAACGAAAGCTTACTTCTTTTGAGATACCTGCCACATACATAGATGAATGTATGTATGTATATCATCATTGTTTCATCTCATATGCATTGCCCAATGTCACAATAATTAACCCACTTTCCATAAAGATCTTGAAATTGCTAAACACAAGAAGATTTCACTTACCATCTGCTGTCAGTCTTATGGCCTAAAGAGAAATTCCCCCTCATTTATGTAGCTGTGACATCTGAGGGTCACCAAGTCAAGTCTAACAATAATTGTTGTCTCTCTTTCAATTAAAACCGCTTACCAGAACGTAACACATGCATTTATTCAGAACTTGTTTCTCATTTTCTGAATTTAACCGGAACATTTTAATGGGCTAAATACGGCAAATGTAATTACCGAAAAAAAAAGGTGTTATGTCATGTTCCCATGGTGCCTTTTTGTTAATTTGCTAAGACATTTACATAGTTATCAAGTGATATGCATGAAACTTGGCATTATGCAAGTCAAGAAGGTGTTATCAGACAAACGTAATGAAGAAGGTATAAAATAACATAGATAGAAAATCAGAATAAATATTTATAATTTCTTCATTTCCAAGAAAAAGCACTTTGAATTATTCTCTAGAATTATTTGCTGATGTTTTCCCGATCTCCTAAGCCATATATATTTTTAAGTTAATTGAGAAGGAACAAATTGCTTACTTAAACCAATTATGTACAATATTTCTGTATTTAAATTGGACTTTCCAATATGATTCTTTTCTATAAAACTACCATCTTCTTTATTTAAAATGTGTTTATCCTTATTTTCAACAATAGAGTTAAAGTTCTGTATTTAAATTGCCATTTCTAATATGTTCCTTTTTTATATTTCTACCATCTCTATTATTTAAAATGTGTTTATCTTTACTTTCAACAATAAAGTTAAAGTTCTGTATTTAAATTGGCGTTTCTAATATGATTCTTTTCTATATTTCTACCATCTTCATTATTTAAAATGTGTTTATCTTTACTTTCTACTATAAAGTTAAACCAATTTGCACTGAAAGTTAATCTGTACAATTAACAATGGCCATGGCTTTTGCACACTAACACAATTAACTATGTATCGGTGCTTGTCCGGAAACGCAAATCAGCTGCAGTGATTCATGCAGTTGGTCAGGCCAAGTTTACTTTAAAATGGAATACTAGCTGGTTTGGTCGGCCTAAAATTGCAGCAGCAGCGGCAGCAACAAACAAAACAGAAAACAAACCAAAACCTAAAAACAGAAGAAAAAAAAAAAGAAGAGTGAAAGAAAAACGGAAGCTTAGTAGAGCGGAAACAAACTACGAGTAAACATGTCTAACCCAACGGACAACTGGACCGGACCGCACCGCACCGATCTCTGTGGTGGTGCAGGTGTTGGCTTCCTTCACTTGTTGCAATTTACTTTTAATTCGCGAATTCGAAGGGAACGACTGAGCAGAGAATCTTTAACCTAAATTTCAATTTATTTTCGCTCTCTTTGCAGCTGCATTTGGCGCTATCCTGGACTCGAGATGCTATCTCGAAGGTGGTGGTTCGGCGGAAAGTTTTCTGGCCACAGAAGATCTAGCTGTTGGTTCCATAATTGGAAAGCTACGCATTAATGGTAATCCAAATGCGGATACTGGTGACATAAATCTCTCGTTGAGAGAGAAAAATGCCCCAGTGGAGATTATAGCGGGCTCCAAGGATTTGGCTCTGTCCGTTGAGTTGGATAAGGAAGGTGTAAGAGGACCATCGTCAATATATGTGAATGTCATATGTATACGAAGGCATTCAACGGATCCGGTAAGTTGTTACACTCAAGTAGAGTGTAGAATATTTTCGAATTTAAAAGACTTTAAAAAATCGAAGCATAATTTTAGGGTAAGCTCTTTCCAATCAACCTTAGAGTAAACTGTTTTTTTGGGGTGAAAATTAATTGAAAGAAATGCCCATTGACCACAAATTTGGTGGTTTAGTTGGTCTACCACCTTTTTCCTTTGGTCATTGGCCTATATTGACCGCCATTTCTTGGAATTAAGTGCTTTTCTCAACCGCATTCCGCACCTGCAGAAGAACATTTCGTGTGTAATAATGGCCAGCCAATTAACCTATATTGCTCCTGCTTCAACTCCTGCGACTCCAAAACTCTACCGGACTCTGGCGTCCAAGTGCGTGTTCTTGTTGTTAAATTTCGAGTTCTTGAAGTTGCTGCAGGAGTACATATGTACCCATGGAAGTGTTTGTACTGCTCTATAAACAATTGAAAACTTTGCGCTCTAGAGACAATCAGACAGAACGCCCATTTCAATTTTAGAATCAACAAAATGTTACTACACGTACTTGGAGCTTAGCTGCAACTCCTACCGCCCTGTGGTAAGCCCCAACTTAGTGGCCATAAATTAGCCATTAGAGCTTCCGTCTGAGGGTGGGGATTCGGGTCTTAGGGGTGGGTTGCTCCCTAACTCTAAACATGCAAATATATGCAGACTTTGGTTTGGGGTCTTGGGCTTTGAACTCTCTTATGGGGGTCAGTGACCATCGAATCAACCACTTGCGTTTTTTTTAAATACCCTTGCCAAGGGGTGCTATAATTTCTATCAAAGATTGCTCAGATCAGCCTACAGTATAGACTCTTCGGTGTCATGGTCAGAAACGTTATTGAATCTTTATGTTACCTTTGTTGCAGAGCTTCGTCATTCCCGTCAATGTACGCGTGACGGATGTGAATGATAATGCCCCTCAATGGATTGGAACCCCATATACGCTGACACTATCGGAGGTGACTGTGCCGGGAACCCGCATATTGCAGGGAGCCCGTGCCGAAGACGCCGATCAGCCGGGTCCCTTCTCAACGGTGGAGTATCAAGTGTTGCCCGGTCCATATGCGGAATTCGTGCAATTTCTTAATCCTCTAGAAGGCACTTTGGTTCTAAAGAAGGGTCTGGATTACGAGCAATT
Source organism: Drosophila sp. 14030-0761.01 (assembly GCA_018150735.1). Taxonomy (NCBI): domain Eukaryota; kingdom Metazoa; phylum Arthropoda; class Insecta; order Diptera; family Drosophilidae; genus Drosophila; species Drosophila sp. 14030-0761.01. The sequence goes on from JAECWO010000090.1 coordinate 519,577, forward strand.
GCAGAATTTCACCGTCCAGTTGAGGGCCCAGGATCAGGGTACACCACCCAAACACTCGGATACACTGCTTCGCATAGTCATAACAGATGCCGATGATCAAAATCCGAAATTTCAACGTGAATCCTATAGTGCGGAATTGCCAAACGATGGACGACCGGGTGACCTACGTATGCGTCCCGACCCACTCAAGGCGGTGGATCAGGATGAGGGGATTTGTGCTCCCATACAATATACCATCGTGCAATCGCAGGATGCCAAATACTTTCGCATCCATCCACATAGCGGAGTCATAACACTTCTAACCCCCATTGGCTATGCGGATGTGGCACATGGCGCCACCTTGGTGGTCAAGGCCACTCAAATTGATAATCCCGATCGTTATGCTCTGACCACAGTGCAATTAACCCGACCAGGGACTCACTCCGAGCTCAGCACCCTGTCGTTTGTCCAGAAGCGATTCGTGATGCGCATCCGTGAGGATACCGCAGTGGGGAATCGTATATTGGCACTGCCCACCAATAAACCTGGCAAACATTTGAAATATATCATACCAGATCCCATCAATTCACAGTTCTTCAGTGTGGGATCACTGGGAGAGTTGGTGCTGGCCAAACCTTTGGACTATGAGAAGATGACCAAGCATGAGTTCCAGGTGCAGGCCACCGATGGCATGACGAATACCACAGCAGAGTTAACTTTGGAGGTAATCGATGTGAATGACTGGGAGCCACGTTTCCGGGAGACACACTACGAGTTCATGGTGCCCAAGAGTGTGAGTCCTAATCAAACATTCCAATAATACTCATGTCAATCCATTAATCCATTTTTCCATTCTAGTCGCTGCAATCTCGTGCAGACTCTTTTGAGGGGGTTCTCATTGGCAAAGTGGAGGCCGCCGATGGGGATCGTAATGACAAGCTGGAGCTGTCTCTACGTGGTCAACATGCGGGTCTCTTTGAGATTGATGCCTCGGGAAATATCTACATGAGGCCCGAGCAAATGCAGAATCTAAATGAGTCGACGGTTCATCTGATAGCCATTGCCACGGATACGGGAGTGCCACCACGTAGCACTTCGGTGCCAGTGAGTGTGACCATGGAAGGTCTGAGCTTAGCCCAATCAGCATGGAATAGTAGCAGCATGCTGGGCATGTTTGGCATGATTGTGGGACTCTTTCTCCTCATCATACTGGCTCTGACTTGTTATATTGTGCGCTCGAATAGTAAGAGTAAAGGTAGTCCCAGTATGGGCAGAAATCGTGTCCATAGTCAGGCACACAGTAGTGTCTCATCGGCCAATTTGGTGACCCATGAGAAGCTCTCTGGCCAGAATGGTGCTGTCTCCAGTGGCGGCGTATCAGTGCTGCATATGAAACATGGTGGTGGTAGTGGTGGCGGTAATGGTAACATAACCATGGCCAATCCCATGAACAATGGCCTACACCATGTGGCCAGTGGGGCAAGCAGTAGCATGGCTTTAGGCGGCTCCGTGGCATTGCTGGAGAGGGAGCGGGAAAGGGAGAGAGAGCGAGAACGACAACGGGAGAGCTATGCAGCCACAGTGCGCAGTAAGTTGAAACTAATCCCCCATATCCCCCAATACTCAAAGCGTTCACTATAAATAGTCTTTTTGCCAGGCATTGTTTCGCGTGCCTCTGCGAATGGCCAGCTCTACGAGGAGGATGAAATCGAGCATGATTCCCTGCAAACGACAACGACACCAACGGAGAATAATAATCGAAAAGTGGCCACCATAACCACTAATGCCGCCGGCACCACCACAACCACCAATAGCACAGCCAATCCGGGCTCAAATCTTCTCTCCGCCACCGATGCCATGGGCTCCTCTGAGAACAATTTGACAGTCTACTTTTGAGACATCTTCAACTTGACTTTGATTGGACCCGAATGAGGAACTTGTAAATATTTGCTGCTAAGTCAGTCTAGAATTAGGCTTAATCTATATTATATATGTATGTACATGTAGTAGACCAAATACTATGTAGCCTTGTATACAAAGAATCCCCCTGGACATTGCGCACAGAATTTAGCCTTAAGTTTGAATCGAGTGAAGGGAGTGTGTTCCATTGTAAAGTTTTTGCTTCCCAGTTTTTAATTAATCGATAAATGAAAATCCAAATAATTTTTAAATTAAGAATTTCGTTGTTTGCTTTTAATTTTTGGACTCTTAAAATCTAATTGAATTCAGCTTATCTCTTTTTTGCTTTTATGTAATACAAAACTTTGGCATTGACAAATGACTGTGATAAAAATTAACACAAAATAATAAGGAAACTCGGTGGACTTACAGGTAAAACACAGATCGGAAAGGAAAGAAAGAAAAAAAGAAAGGGGATAAAATAAATTAGTTGTAGAAATGCTCTCTTTAGTAGTTTTTGTTTTGTTTTTTTTTTTGTTTCGTTTTTCCTCGGGTAGTTGCATGGAATATATGTATGTATTTATGTAATGGGAGTGCAAATGGAACACCAATTTTCATAGAAGATTGGCCATTTCATCAATTAGAAAAATGAATCTCGAATAACTTGGATTACGAACTGAAGAAATCAGCTATAGGGTGTTCCATTTGTTGACGACCACACACAATCTTTTAAATATCAATCCTAACTGCCATTGCCATTTCGTTTTACCTTTCGCTTGAGTAAATTGAAGTCGCCATACTGTATGTGATTGTCGGTTAGGAATGGCACATAGAAGGCACGAAATAGTTGATGCGACTTTTCTGGTATTAGGAATGGTAAACTTTTCATAATGGTCCAGTCTTTGGATCGTTTGGCATAATTTGGCTCCAGTTCGGTATATTGACCATGATCGAAATCGATTAGAAAATGACACTGATTATAATCAAAATACATAAATTCATGCTCTTGATTTAGATCATTGAAATATGGATGAACTATCTGTGTGGCATTTGCCCCATTTGCATAGTAGGCCGGCAACATGCCCTTGAACTCTGATTTCAGGAAACGTAAGCGAAAATTGCGTGCAGGGAAAAAGAAACTGCCTGGATAACGATGCCAATCTTTGCCAATACACACATTATAGATCTGATTGGGATTGTATTGGGGTGTGACCTTAAATTGATTCAATTCCAACATCAAATCCATGGGAGCATGATAATTACGATAAAGGGAAAATACACGAGACAGACCCAACACAGTACTCAAGACCATTACCGAAATGGCAATGAACATACTTTGATCCAAATAATGGACACTCGATTTGATTTTGAAAACCAGAGATTTGATGCGAAAGAAAATGCGTTGATATACATCGACGGTAATGGCACCGCACAAAGAGATTAGAGGATAAACCGGGAATAGAAAGCGTTCCTCTTTATGTGGCTGGGCAAAGAAGACTAAAAGCCAGAGATACAATGGGGCTAAGGAAATGTAGTGCGGGAAATTTAATGTTGACTTTGATTTGGCGGGCACTATGAGATAATCCATGACCAGCATGATCGGCAGTTGAAGAGCTAAAAGCTGCGATAGATAAAAGAGAATTATTAGTACAAGAACCATCTTCTCCGATTCTGCCAGCAACTTACCCAAATGATATTGAAATTAAGGAATCCATTGATTATGTAATAGCTCAGTGGCTCGGTGCCAAAAATATTTGGTCCATGAGTGGTAAAGACATTATACCAAACAATATTCAAGGGAGCAAATGTCAATTTGCCAAAATAGCTGGTATCGATGCCGATCATTGGTAAGGCAACTGTTAAACCTGATATCAGGGACCATTGAACAAAAGTTTTCCAATCTCGCTGTCTTAGCAACATTTCCAATACCATTGGGACACCAATAAGAGCAGCAAAGGGCCAGCCAAGTAAGGCGGATATGGCGGTGAAGAAAATTGCCAAACTATAGTGTTGCTGCCACCAGGCTGCCAATGCCGAACAGCCAAAGTACATGGAGAATGATGAGGGCAACAAAGCAGTACTAGAGACAAACATGCCAACACTAAATAGCTGGAATATTAGCCAGAGACGTCCAATGTGTATGCCAAACTCCTGGCAAATGGATCTGTAATAATTGAACACTTTAGATGGAAAGAGATTTCACCACCGCCTGTTTACTCACTTATACATAAACCGTTCCATTACAGCACAGCCGAATCCCAGCATGCAACGTACCATGTAGAATATCAATATTGGACTCGGATTGAATATCTTCTGATAGAAATAGCCGGGCACACCCTGCAAAAGTAAATAGGTGTACGAGCGTAGACCAAATTGTGGACTGTATTCCCAAGTCTGCAGTCCGTGGCCATTAATGATGTAGTGCAGCGGTTCCCAATAGTTGAACGTCTCGTCGCAGTCGGCAATATAAGCCCAAATGGCACTGCACAGACGAGCGCTAACAAAAGTCTTGAAGGCAGTGTGGACGCTAGGCATGATGGGACTGCCATTACCCTTGTCAGTTGTGACTGTGCTTGATTTACTGCAACAAGAATATCAATTAAATGAGTAACTACATGTTTCTGGAGCTGATTTGGGTTCTTACCGCTTTTTATCTTTCTCTTTCTTGGAGCCGGCTGCGCTGCTGGAGGTTTTGTCTTTGCCATTTAGGCTTAGACGCTTCGGTGGCTTCTTAGTCAGTATTTGATTATCCGCCTTGTTGGCTATATAACGCTGACGAGCTGCCGGCGGAGCCATATTTAAAGATATGGATTTTTTGTATATTTAATGTTTTAATATTTATATATTTTTTGTATTTCCAGCCAGCGTGGAAGTGAGCTTGCAGCCCTGCTATCTAGTCAGCTGTTTTGTGGTTCCAGTATGGCCGACAGTGATGCCTTGTCTGCTTTTTTGTTTAACTTCTTAGTGTACGAGTTTTTATTATGAATAGTTTTTTGCTTTTTAAATGTTTAATTATACATTGAAAAAACAATAATTTATGCTTAATGTTAATTATACCCTTTCAATGAGACTAAATTCACATACAAGGGTATACAAACTTCGGCATGACCGAAGTTATCTGGCTTTCTGGTTGTTTAGCCTTTTTACTCGTTTATAAATTTTGTGCAGTTTTTTGGCTAAGACGTACGTTGCCAAACACTTAAATTGTTATTTCGTATATTTGTTTAATATTCAGAGTTAAAAATATGTCTAAGGATGACATTAAGGATAAAGTGCAAATCATTGACAAAGAACTGGATCTATCGAATGCCGGTCGTGGCGTATGGCTGGTCAAAGTACCCAAATACATAGCTCAAAAATGGGAGAAAGCTCCCTCGAACATGGATGTGGGCAAGTTGCGTATAAGTAAGACGCCAGGACAGAAGGCTCAAGTCTCACTATCGCTGACTCCTGCTGTCATAGCTCTTGATCCCGATGAGAAAATACCCACCGAACATGTTTTAGACGTGTCCCAGGTTACAAAGCAAACGCTTGGCGTATTCTCCCACATGGCGCCGGCCGAAGCTGCTGCAGCCGCGGCCGCAGCGGCGGCTGCTGGTGGTAACAGCGTGGAAAATAGCACCAGTACCTCAACATCGGCGACCCCGACAGATAATGAAAAGTTGTATATGGAGGGACGTATAGTGCAGAAGCTGGAGTGTCGTCCCATAGCAGACACATGCTATATGAAATTAAAATTAGAGTCTATACGCAAGGCATCAGAGCCACAGCGGCGGGTGCTGCCCATTGACAAAATTGTGCAGAACTACAAGCCTGTCAAGGATCATGCCCATAATGTAAGTCACTTGCTCCATCATATTCTCATATATTCTTTATATAAAATGATGTTAAAAATCTTTTTCAGATCGAGTACAGGGAGCGAAAGAAGGCGGAGGGCAAAAAGGCTCGTGATGACAAGAATGCTGTAATGGATATGCTTTTCAATGCCTTCGAGAAGCATCAATATTATAATATCAAAGATCTGGTCAAGATCACTAATCAACCAATTAGCTACCTAAAGGAGATTCTCAAAGATGTCTGCGATTACAATATGAAAAATCCGCATAAAAATATGTGGGAATTGAAAAAGGAATATCGCCATTACAAGACTGAAGAGAAAAAGGACGAGGACGGCGAGGAACACAAATCCGGCAGCGATTCGGACTAGTTACATTCCTCTATCCAATAATTGTTTTCCATACAACATCGATTATTATAACAATTAAACGATTCTATTGATCTGCATTTTGAACACATAGTCGAGTTTTTTCACCTTCTTTTTTGTCAATCGGCAGGTGTACCGTACAAATTTTATTTTATTCAGTTGCACAATTGTAAATAAATTTTATTTTTCTCTTCAGGTATACATATTTATGTAAATTACACATAATTTCCATATTACACACGATATTCTGTAGATTGTTTTCTTTCTACTATCTGCTAGCCTTATCAATACAAAAAAAAAAAAAAAAATTTTGTTTGTTCGGTTAATTTTGTATACTAATTATCGAGATCAGGTACTTGATGGTCAGTACTATCAGCTCATATTTACTTCCAAAGATGCTTGTTTTTGTGTCGATACAAATGAAAAATGGCATACTACATATTTTGCAAAATCTGTGTTTGATCTCTCTTATGGAAAATATAAAGAAAAAATGAAAAACTAAAGAAATAATTGAAAAAGGAAAAATAACTGCAAATTTCTCTTCGCTTGCAGATCGAAAACAGCCATATTGGCCTAATTTTGAAATATGTATGATTAAAATTAATTCTGCAAGGATTAAAAAATAAACTAAAAATTATAAGAAATAATGATTCAAAATAAAGAAAAAAGCAAGAGAATTATAACCAAAAAAATTATAAAGAACAAAAACTCGGTTTCAAAATGAACAAAAAATTAAATGATACTAAAAAACAAAAAAGAATTGAATAGATCCATGGAAATTGAGCTTAAATAATACTGTTTCAATATGTATGGTTTTTGTCTTTCTACTTAACATTATAATGGTCAAGACGTGCTTATATGAATAATATTAAAGCGATATATAATTATAATAATTATTATTTTGTACAAAAGTCAAGTAATATAAAAAAAAAAAAAAAAAGTTTGTCAATGAAATATGAAGGATCTGATTCTTAATGACATGATGTGATTTTATGTCTAGGGCATAGCTATAGCCTCTTTATCTTGCAGTACACCTGTGAAAAGTATATCGGATGCCGCAAACTCTTTAACTGCGGAGAAATATTAAGAGAAATTCATGTTAGAAATTTCATTTTAAAGCCAATGCGAATACGCCAAAAGACCACACTGGACAGACACTAGGACTCATACTAACAGAACTAAGAAACGCACTTTTAAACGTATAACAAACACAAAGGGGGAGTACGAAGGAGTAACTACAGCTGTCTACTCCTAAACGTCGATGTGGACATTTCAGAAGCAGGCAGCGACGATATGCCAGAGTCAGTTTCTTCTGGACTCTGACTAGCCTTGGGTATGGGTTGTATCAATCGCACCGTTTTAGCACATAGCTCTGGTGCAGACAACTCTGTTAATTTCCTCTTGGCACTTATACTGGCTGGAGGTAATTTTGCAATCGGTTTAGCAATGATTTTCGGCTTGACTATTTGAACATTGCCCACATCATCCTCGGGATGCAGCTTCTGACGATGCGTGGAGAGTAATGTCATATTAAATTTATCCAGTTCAATGGGCTTGCTTTTATCACGATTTCCAAAGTCTAAAGAGACATTCCCATGGTTTGTCTGTAATGGATTAAAATGATTAGTAACTCTGATTCAATTGTCCTAATAGATATCCATCTATGGTATTTACCAGCAAAAGCGAGGCTAGCATATAACGACAAAGTGTTGTGGGATCCTTATCGGTCATAACTGTTGCCATCGACGCTTGGCCATTTTCTGCTTCACAAACATTCAGAATTTCAGTACCCAACGCTTGAATATCAAAATTTTGCCTCGCATGAGCCGCCTCCAGGGCGGGTGCCAGTCGCCTGTGCCAATCTCTAATCTGTAATACATCATTTAATTAATTTTAATGTTTAAAAAAGTATAGTTACACTTACTGATTCACTGGAATCCTCTTCCATTGGAGAATTCAAATCCAACATATCTGAATCCTTTGATATGTCTTCTGTCAATTTGACATTGGTCAAAGATTCACCAATCTCTACCTCATCATTATTATCGTTGGCAGTCTCATCTGGCAACGTGGGCGCTTCTTCTTCTACTTCTGATGGCAATGGTGGTATATCTGCTGATGCATCAGTTGTCTCATTTAGCTGCCCACGATTCTCCTCTTCACATGCAGGAGGCAATACGCTATTAGCACTAATATCTGCATCACAAATTCCCTCAAGATTGGCTGCGTTCTCATCAGTTGTTTTATTCACTTCCATTTCAAGGGTTTCTATTAGCAAAGCAGGTGGCTTCTCCTCAACTGCCGATTCGGCTCTGATCTCCTCAAAGTCATAGCCCGAATCATAAGTAAGACGTCGAAAACCCAGAAAATCTAGAAATAATTAAAAACGTATTTTTAGCAAAGATTGAAAGTGAGAATTTCATTTTTTTGCACTACATACTCTGATCAAGATCGAACTCCAAGCTGAGAGGTGTGGTTGATATAGCTTCATCTTCTGGTGTAGGAGATTCTTCTGTGCTGGCTGAGTGTAATATTTTAGAGGCTTTCGCAGGCTTAGGTACCGCTTCACGACGGGTAGGCAGGCGCTAAAATTGTTGTAAGAACATTAGAAATCAACTTGTTTTTGGTAATTATTAATTCAACTCACCGACTGCTTGAACAAGTCAAACGATTTCGGCAACTTAAAGAGACAATTGCTACGCAAACGTTTCTGTGGTATACCGAAAATATTAATTTTGATTTCATAGCAAACATCGAAAGAAAGTCTTGGAGTTTCTTCGGATGCTTCTGGTGCTGCGGCTGCTGTCTCTTCAGGAGCTGTTGTGGTTCCCTCGTTATCATCTACTCCACTAAGAGCCAACATTTCGGCATCTAGATGAACACTCATCGTATCCTTATTGGGCACACCCGGCAATATATCCCTGACCATCACTTTCGGCGACAAGGAGCCGAGCCTTTGATCTTCTAAATCTGAAAGAACAACACCCTCGTCATCAAAAGACCGTCCTGCCATAGGATTTGTTTTTTGTTTACAACATAAAATAAAATAAAAGTAAAAAATAAAAACAACGTGAGTTTCAAATTCTACAACACAAGGATTAACAAAATAAACTTAACCCATAGATGACAACTACTTGGTTTGACTCCAATTTATATGGAGAAATGCATTTTTAGTTTACCTGTATTGCAGAGACGCGAAAGAGAATGAAAGTCATTAATTTCCTCCATGCCAATACCGGAATCAAGTTGCACCTCAGAGAGGGAAACCTGTTTTTCCGCATCACTAGCATCGGCGGAGGTGGACAAGTCTGTGGGCGGTAGATCTATATGAGTGCTATTGGCCAGAGTGCTGCTAAAAGGTGGTGCATCTGTTTGGCTATCATTAAAAGTGGAATTTTGCAATTGACTGACGTCTATAGATTCTGTGGATATTCCAGAATCCACAGAGATTTGTTTGGACAACTCCTCTCCTTCGCATTCATCTAATTCCATTGGCTCAACTCCATCTATGCCTGCATCCTCAGCCGTATCATCGATTTCCAACCTCGGCCTTTTATCCGTCGCTGCACCATCATCCTCATCTTGCTCTAGCAAACGTTTCTGCAGTTTACTTGTTATTCTCGTTCTTGCCTTGGCTCCATAACGTGAGGCCAACATTTGATTCTCCAAAGCAATATATTCATCAAGGTAATCCTTGGTGGTCATATGCTCATTTAACATCTCTGATGTGTTTAGCTGATTCGAATGCACATATTCCTTAATAAGATTCAGTCGCTCGAAAGGTATATCCGGCAGGAGCGTATTGTAACGATGTTCCACGTGATAAGAAAACAGTTTATAATGTTTTTTCTCATCGATCTCGAACGGATTTTGTGGATCGACTATGGCAGCATGACGCCATAGATTTGGTGGTGTATGATCCTGATAGAGATATTCGATTGTTCGATTGCGGGAGCATTTCACAAATCCCGTCGTACTGAAACGTTTCTCTTCGGTCATTTTTTTGAATTTCCTTGGTTCCACATTCAGCATATAGGGATCAACTTCCTTCTGGGTTAGCTTCTTAGTGCGTCGTTTACGTTGCGGTGGTGCTGCCTCCGGTGGAGAAACTGTTCCATCGCCCTCTTTACTGTAGTGAGTAAGCGTGAGAAACATAGAAATAGGGAAAGAGAGAGAGAGAGAGAGGTATAAAAATTAAACTGTTTATTTGCCAAAAATTAAATTTATAAAACTAGAAAATAGTCGACCTCATGATACCTATTAACTAAAATTTTGTTGAATAAAATGTATTAAATTGTAATACATAAATTACTTTTTAGCAAATTGATATATTTTATATAGGTTGTAGGTTATATATTTAACATATTACATCAAATATTTTTTTTTTTGACAATTAACATCAAACTGAATTACGTACTTCAAAATTTATATACCCCATCTACTAAATACTAATTCAATGGGTATCTTCGCGATCAATGAACAAAATTTGGAGTTGTGCAAAGATGAAAGAGTGGGGAGGGGGGAGTAAGGGCGCGGAACTACTACGAGTTAAGCCGGCTTTTGTGATAAGAGAATACAATTCAGAAAGAGAAATGATGATAAGCAATAACACAACAACAGACGGAAAGATAGACGGCATGGCGCGTCACTTAGCATGGAGCACATGTGATCCGCTTACTCAATTCCATCTCTGTACTCACCCATTTCCGTTTTGGGTTTCTTTTTCCGACGAGAGCAAGGATTCTATTTGATGCTCGACCACTTGGTACATATATTCCACACGATCTCCATAGATCTTGCCACAGTATTGCAGTACACTGCCTGCAGTCACTATGGCTGAACGACGAGAAACTCTTTCATTCCGTGGGGAGCAATGCCGCATGAATTCATTTAGATACTGCGAAAAAGAAAAAAAAACATATTTATCAAATGGGAATTTGTTTGTATGTATTTTAAGCCTTACATAGACAAGAGAGAGTCGCAGATCAGTGGAGTAATCGCTATTTTTGGACACCTCCTCCAGAAGTATAACCAATGTGGACAGATCCGGTTGTTCCTCATAGTTTTGTATGCATTTCGCCACATTTGTGCCCGGACGATTGTTCGCTATTTCCAGTAGTAATTTCCTAACTTGGATCACTGTTGAGACCGCCGCTGTAAGGCCAATAGCAAAATTAAAACAAAAAAAATTGAATACGTTCTCCTATTATTCGTCGCATAAATCAAAAATTTGTTTGTTTTTGTTGTTATGAAAATAGACGCTGACTTAACCAGCTTCGAAATTTCATCGCCGCCGGCGCGGGGCTACTGAGGGTTTTTGGTTTCTTTCAACTTACCTGTTTCATCTTCAGATGAGTCCATTGTTTACTCATTTGTCTTGATCAATATATACGACAAATTGTTCTTGTTCAATAAATAGTTAAACAGTACAATTTTCATGGTTTCACACACATATGCACATACACAAACATAAAACACGAGGCGTTTATTTTTTCTCTTCTCGGCCAAAACAAAATGGTGGTGCTCCAAAACACACGCATTAAAGATGTTAGGCGTTGCCGTGTAACTGAATTGAATTGTTATTTGTTTAATTAATTAATTTGTTTTTATTTTTTCTTGTTTTTTATGAAATTGGCGCGAATCTTATTGGTATTTACACAAACATACATATTCCCGATTCCAATCCAATTATATATATGCATTTTGCTTTTCTCTCTGCGCGCGTCTCTTCACTCTCTCATTTTTACTCAGTGATGTCATTTCCGCCTTTTTCTCGTTAGATCTGGCTTTCTTATATAGCGAAGGAAATGCGAAAACAGCGGATTTTTTTATATATGTATATTATTTTATCATCTTCTTCGATCTTTAATGTCTTTAATTCAGTGTCGAATTACTATTATAAAAATTGTGGTAAATGTGAGTTAGTTTACTGTTAACTCACTGTTAACCAACACTGAAAATACTAGAATTAACCATTTTGAATTCGCCGAAACAATTTTGAACTGCGGCGAAACAATTTTTAATACCATGGGCACACCAAGAGGGAGCTGGGGGTTAACAACAATTTTTGATACCATGGGCACACCAAGAGGGATGTTGGGGGTTAACATCAACCCCCATATGTACATATGTATGTGTACAAACAAATGTAATGTTTTTAGGGGCTTTCTTTACATGTACATACATATATACATAAGTACAAAAATGTGTATATACATACATATGTACATACATATGTATGTAAATAAAGTATATAAAACAGTTTTCGTTCATTTCCGACAACAAATAAAGAAGATTGACATAAGAATAACTGTTTTTGAGTGATTCTGTCTGAGGCAGCCACTTGCATGTAAATAAGTAATCTTTTTGGCGGCTTTATTTATATGTACATACATATATACATAAATACAAAAATGTGTACATATGTATGTATGTAAATAAAGTATATAAAACAGTTTTGGTTCATTTTGGGCAACATGTAAACAAGTTTATATGTACATATGTAACTGTTTGTGAGTGATTCTGTCTGAGGCAGCCACTTGCATGTAAATAAGTAATCTTTTTGTCGGCTTTCTATACATGTACATACATACATATATGTATACATATGTATATACAAAAATGTGTACATTTGTATGTAAATAAAGTACATAAAACAGTTTTGGTTCATTTTGGACAACAAATAAAGAGGATTGACATAAGAATAACTGTTTTTGAGTGATTCTGTCTGAGGCAGCCACTTGCATGTAAATAAGTAATCTTTTTGGCGGCTTTATTTATATGTACATACATATATACATAAATACAAAAATGTGTACATATGTATGTAAATAAAGTACATAAAACAGTTTTGGTTCATTTTGGACAACAAATAAACAAGTTTTACATATGTAAGAATAACTGTTTTTGAGTGATTCTGTCCGAGGCAGCCACTTGCATGTAAATAAGTAATTTTTTTGGCGGCTTTCTATTCATGTACATACATATATACATACATAAATACAAAAATGTGTACATATGTATGTATGTAAATAAAGTACATAAAACAGTTTTGGTTCATTTTGGGCAAAATGTAAACAAGTTTATATGTATGTACATAACTGTTTTTGAGTGATTTTGGCTGAGGCAGCCACTTGCATGTAAATATGTAATGCCGGTTTTCTATACATATACATACATATATACATAAATACAAAAATGTGTACATATGTATGTAAATAGAGTACATAGAACAGGTTTGGCTCATTTTGGAAAACAAATAAACAAGTTTTACATAAGAATAACTGTTTTTTCTGTCCGAGGCAGCCACTTGCATGTAAATACATAAGTAATGTTTTTGGCGGCTTTATTTATATATGTATATGTACATACATATATAAATACAAAAATGTGTACATTCGTATGTAAATAAAGTATATAAGACAGTTTTGGTTCATTTTGGGCAACATGTAAACAAGTTTTTACATATGTACATAACTGTTTTTGAGTGATTCTGTCTGAGGCAGCCACTTGCATGTAAATATGTAATGTTTTTGCCGGCTTTCTATACATGTACATACATAAATACTAAAATGTGCACATATGTGAGTAAATAAAGTACATATAACAGTTTTGGTTCATTTTGGACAACAAATAAACAAGTCTTACATAACAAGAACTGTTTTTTGAGTGATTCTCTTTCAGGCAGCCACTTGCATGCAATTATGTAATGTTTTAGGCGGGCTTTCTTTACATTTACATATGTATATAAAAACAAAAATGTGTACATATAAAAGTATATAAAACAGTTTGGCTTCATTTTTGAGCAACAAACAACAAATAGACAACAAATAAACAAGTCGTACATAAAAAGAACTGTTTTTTGAGTGATTCTCTCTCAGGCAGCCACTTGCATGTAATTATGTAATGTTTTAGGCGGGTTTTCTTTACTTGTACATACATAAATACAAAAATGCGTACATACATACATCTGTACATATGTACATATGTAGGTAAATAAAGTATATAAAACAGTTTTGCTTCATTTTGGGCAACAAATAAACAAGTCTTACATAAAAATAACTGTTTTTGAGTGATTCTCGCTCAGGCAGCCACTTGCATGTAAATTTGTAATGTTTTAGGCGTGCTTTCTTTATATGAACATACATAAATAAATACAAAAATGTGTACATTTGTATATCTGCACATACATATGTATGTAGGTAAATAAAGTACATAAAACAGTTTTGGTTCATTTTGGACAACAAATAAAAAAGTTTTACATAAGAATAACTGTTTTTGAGTGTTTCTGTCTGAGGTAGCCACTTGCATGTATGTACATACATACATATGTAAAGTCTTTGGTGGCTCTCTTTATTCATATGTATGTACATACAGAAATACAAAAATGTGTATATGTACATATATGTATGTAAATAAAGTATATAAAACAGTTTTGGTTCATTTTGGGCAACATGTGAACAAGTTTATATGTACATAACTGTTTGTGAGTGATTCTGGCTGAGGCAGCGACTTGCATGTAAATATGTAATGTTTTTTCCGGCTTTCTATACATGTACATACATATGTACATAAATACAAAAATGTGTACATTTGTATGTAAATAAAGTATATAAGAGAGTTTTCGTTCATTTTGGGCAACAAATAAACAAGTTTTACATAAGAATGACTGTTTTTGAGTGACTTTGTCTGAGGCAGCCACTTGCATGTAAATATGTATTGTTTTTGGCGGCTTCCCTTGTATGTACATATATAAATACAAAAATATATACATACATATGTATTTAAATAAAGTACATAAGACAGTTTTCGTTCATTTTGGTCAACAAGTAAACAAGTCTTACATAAGAATAACTGTTTTTGAGTGACTCTGTCTGAGGCAGCGACTTGCATGTAAATATGTAATGTTTTTTCCGGCTTTCTATACATGTACATACATATGTACATAAATACAAAAATGTGTACATTTGTATGTAAATAAAGTATATAAAACAGTTTTGGTTCATTTTGGACAACAAATAAACAAGTTTTACATAAGAATAACTGTTTTTGAGTTATTCTGTCTGAGGCAGCCACTTGCATATAAATATGTAATGTTTTTGGCGGTCTTGCTTTTCATGTACAAAGATAAAAACAAAAATGTATGTATATGTACATTTGTATGTAAATAAAGTATATAAGACAGTTTTCGTTCATTTTGGGCAACAAATAAACAAGTCTTACATAAGAATAACTGTTTTTGAGTGACTCTGTCTGAGGCAGCCACTTGCATGTAAATATGTATTGTTTTTGGCGGCTTCCCTTGTATGTACATATATAAATACAAAAATATATACATACATATGTATTTAAATAAAGTACATAAGACAGTTTTCGTTCATTTTGGTCAACAAGTAAACAAGTCTTACATAAGAATAACTGTTTTTGAGTGACTCTGTCTGAGGCAGCCACTTGCATGTAAATATGTATTGTTTTTGGCGTCTTCCTTTATATGTACATACATATATAAATACAAAAATGTGTACAAATGTATGTAAATAAAGTATATAAGAGAGTTTTCGTTCATTTTGGGCAACAAATAAACAAGTTTTACATAAGAATGACTGTTTTTGAGTGACTTTGTCTGAGGCAGCCACTTGCATGTAAATATGTATTATTTTTGGCGGCTTCCTTTTTATGTATGTACGTATATAAATACAAAAATGTGTACAAATGTATGTAAATAAAGTATATAAGACAGTTTTCGTTCATTTTGGGCAACAAATAAACAAGATTGACATAAGAATAACTGTTTTTGAGTGATTCTGTCTGAGGCAGCCACTTGCATGTAAATAAGTAATGTTTTTGGCGGCTTTCTTTATTTGTACATACATACAAAAATGTGTATATATGTATGTATGTAAATAAAGTATATAAAACAGTTTTGGTTCATTTTGGGCAACATGTAAACAAGTTTATATGTACATAACTGTTTGTGAGTGATTCTGTCTGAGGCAGCCACTTGCATGTAATTATGTAATGTTTTTTCCGGCTTTCTATACTTAATATATATACTATAATATACTATGTATCTGTAAATTTTTTAAAATGGATCATACATTAATACTATGTACACATATATGTATAGGTACGAGTAGAAATTGGTAATATTATTAATTAATTTCCTCATTCTCCGTTATTAATCATAGCGTGTAATACACAACACGTATGTAATTTATATGTTACTATTGGGGGTGATGTGAACCCCCAAATCCCGCTTGGTGAGCCCATGATATTCAAAATTGTTTCGCCGCATTTAAAATTGTTTCGGCGAATTCAAAATTGCTAACTCTAGTATTTTCAGTGTTGGGTAATTTTCGATTGCGGGACGCAGGCGCAAAGCATTTAGTGTTGAAGGATAAAAAATTACCCAGAAGAAAATATACATTTTTCTAGAGTAAATCTATTTAAAAGTAAAAACAAACAATGTATACTAAATATGGCTAACAAAAAGTATCTTATGGAAATTAAATCACTGCTATCTACCATCATTGTGCAACACTGAAATATCTTTCGTTTTGCAGCACTAAATTTTCCTTGGCTGAGAACTCTCAATTCAGCTGAGCTGCAAATTTGTAAAGGAATTCAATTTATTTGGTAATTAAGTGTTTTCTATAGTAAACAATAAAGACTCTGTAATCAGACCAATATACAAAGACGACAGCATACGAATTGGAAGAGATAATTTGCTAGTCAAAGTGTTGTTGTATTGGAGGTGTTATGGTGATAGGTCGCAGACTTTACAACGCAGCACTTTCATTTTATGCGGAAAAATCAATAAGTGCTCACAGTATCTGAAATCTGAATTTATGTGTATGTGTCGCACTTAGTATAAACTATGCAAGTGAGATTACGGGAACGAGAGCCAAATATGTGGGCGGAAGTGTGATTGATAAAAATGACAAGTAGCGGATTATGAATCATATTATAACTGCCCCTCATTTATTTTTTATTTCGAATAATTCACAGTGATTTGTTATTGTTAAGAGGACATGGGTTCGTTATTCCGCAGCGAGGAGATGGCCTTGTGCCAGCTCTTCCTACAGAGCGAGGCAGCCTATGCTTGTGTCTCCGAGCTAGGCGAGTTGGGTTTAGTGCAGTTCCGTGATGTGAGTACATTGAAAATTTTTAATGGAAATTACCCAAAAAATTAGAAAGCATCGTGATTATTGATTTTGCTCTCTCTCTCTTTTCTTTCTTTTATTTATTCTGTCTAGCTAAATCCCGATGTCAATGCGTTCCAGCGTAAATTTGTGAATGAGGTGCGACGTTGCGATGAGATGGAACGCAAATTGCGGTATTTGGAGAAGGAGATCAAAAAGGATGGGATCCCCATGCTGGACACTGGCGAAAGTCCTGAGGCACCACAACCCCGTGAAATGATCGATTTGGAAGTATGTTTTAAGACATAACCAGTTTGGCTCATTTTTATGACTTCCCTGTGTGTGTTTCTTAGGCCACGTTTGAGAAACTCGAGAACGAGCTGAGGGAAGTTAACCAGAATGCCGAAGCCCTGAAACGTAACTTTCTGGAGCTGACCGAACTGAAGCATATATTGCGCAAGACGCAAGTTTTCTTTGATGAGGTAAAGTCGCCAAGTTGATAACTTGTCTTTAGCAAAGGTTGACATCTAAAACCAGAAACTAGTCCCCCTTTCTCCACACAGTCCATACATTTGCAATTTCTAATTAACATATGGCAAAAGGAACACTATTCTAACAAACTTTAACTCTGATGGCTTTGGTTTAAATATCTAAAATTACCAAAAATGGCAATAATGATTCTTTCCAAAATTTTCCCCTACCCTGTTCCAATGGCAAACTTTATGTGCATTTATGTATATTTGATTTCTAGTACAAATATTTCTATATACTTGCCTAATTTCCAGTGTGCGCTTTAGTTTCAGTTAGTATTATTTATACGCTTTGTACATTTTTATAGTTATATATATGTATATGTATACGATTTTATAATTTTTATTGTATTATTATTTATTATTCGTTTTTACAATTTTTATTTTTCCATATCAATCAAACATGCAAAACAATCAAAATACCTACCACCTACCCAATATACCCGAAAACAAACAATATGATAAACCCGAAAACCCCAACACACACAATGTGCACCACCCACCCACAAATACACACGAAACGAAACAAAAAAAAAAAAAAAACCAAATACCCGCCGTTGTACCCTCCACCATCATTACCCTGGGGCTGTGTTAACAGTCGGTACCAACGGTGTACAAGTCCAATGTATATTCATCCAACAAATATCGGCGCTATCAACAGATGGCCGACAATCAGAACGAGGATGAGCAAGCTCAGCTGTTGGGCGAGGAGGGCGTACGTGCCAGTCAACCGGGCCAAAATTTAAAACTTGGGTAAATATTAGAAAACAAACACCGCAATCCCCTTCCCCCTCTCGCAACATCTGCAACTACAACAACAATGGAAAACTAAACTCAGTGCAAATGACGAAATTTGTATTTTCAACTTTGGCTTGCCAAAGTTTTCATATCCTTGCAGAATAGAGTCATAGCGTTTAAAGTTTTTTTTAGAACAGAAAAGATATAAATTATATTCCAGTATTGGGTCATAAACTCATAAAAAAAATGGAATTTTAACAAAATTTATTTAAGTGAGGGTCATAAATTACAGTCTCGTAAATGTCTCTGCCTCTGCGATGCATTCATAAAAATAAGTTGGTGCACATAGAGCAATTCGAAATTTACAATGTGCATTTGTAATTCCGAGGTATATTTTAGTAAAATAATATCGAAAACAATTCTGATGACATCATCATCATATGTTCCTTTTGAAATATTAACTATTCCATATTTAAATATAGTTTTTTTTTTTTTTTAATTGGCAACTATTCTTCTGTTTAGCTGTTCTAGCCTTTAAAAATTCAATTTTCAAAAATTTTATGTTAATCCTCTGCAATGATAGGAAATAAACTAAAGCCATTTCGTCTGCCGATCGCCCGCTTGCTCTATTGATCTTAAGCTCTGTTGTCTCATATACTCCCGACGTAATCATCAATCTGTACATATATATAGGATAGTTTTTTATATTATACATACATACATGTAAATGTGATCATTACGCGTACGTGTGTCTGTGTGTGTGTGTGTTATTTGCGTGTGGTAATACTTTCTATCAAGAGGTTTAAATTGCAAATCTATTTCAAATATATTATGCACATAATCAACATGTTTGCTCTGGTGATGGTTTCCTATCCCCCCTCAAATCAACAACAACAAAAACACCTCAAATCCCAAATGGAGGCGGCTTGAACTAACCAGCCAGCTACTAACTACTTTAATGTATATTTGACTATACCTAAAAACAAAAGAAAAAAAAAAGATACCAAATCCAAAAACCATCCAATTTTACAAAATAAATTTTTAGCAAGAGGGAGGTGCAAATCATACCACCGAATCGATGACGCGCGCCCTTATAACCGATGAAGCGCGCACCGCTGGTGCATCCATGGGTCCCGTTCAGCTTGGGTATGTATCCAATCAACCGAATAGGCAATCCACGATAATACGTTTCGTTAATTTTACATATATGCAAAATACAAAAAATTATTGCTTACTTGCCGCCGCAACTAACAACAAGATATTAAATATTAAAAGCAAAACAAATGCAGCAGAATCCATAACCATCATCAAATGCAGACGACTTATCGATGTCGCCACACATATGTACATGTATATGTATTGGAGCAATAATTTTCTGTGCAAAATCCGAAATGAAAACAATTAAATCAAATGTCGATCTCTCTTCTTCTTCTGCTCCTTTTCTCTCCACCCACACCAACAATAACAACAACAACAACAACCTCCAATTTAAATTCAAAACTAATGTAAAAAAAAAACCAAATGTATCACAACGAAAAAATTGTTTAGTTATATGGAAAAATCGAATGAACGTGAGGACTATCTACCATGGTTGGTACCTTCCACATCTCTGTAACTGCCAAAAACTTAGTTTAGGAATCTCAATTTTTGTCACCCGATTCATACATAAGTTGTAAATATCAGAGACATAGCCATAGCCATAGCTTCGTTCGCCCCCATTTCGCTCTTACATAACGTCCACCCAAACCCACCCCACCCCAACCGCAAAGCCTCCTCCCGTCACAATCCCGATATTCCAGTATGCCTGCTCCTTTATGTTCGTTGTCGCTCGTCTCATGCTTCATGCTCGCTCCCTGCTGCGCGCCGCTCATTGGTATATATTGTGCTTGAGAGTTTAGTTTTTCCATTTTTGTCGTAAATAAACATCGGAATGTGAGAGAACAACCGAGTCGTAATATGAAAAGTTTCTGAACTAATCGCTCTTCTCTATAGTTTTGTGGCTGGCGTCATTCTGCGAGAGAGATTACCTGCCTTTGAACGGATGCTTTGGCGTGCCTGCCGTGGCAATGTGTTCCTCAGACAGGCCATGATTGAAACACCACTGGAGGATCCTACCAATGTAAGTGCATAAATCTATTGACAGCTCGTTTTTAGTTTGTTCTCATGTTTTATCTTATGTTCCTTGCAGGGCGATCAGGTGCACAAGTCAGTGTTCATTATCTTCTTTCAAGGCGATCAATTGAAGACACGAGTTAAGAAGATTTGTGAGGGTTTCCGGGCTACTCTTTATCCCTGTCCGGAGGCACCTGCCGACCGTCGTGAAATGGCCATGGGTGTGATGACCAGAATTGAGGATCTGAATACAGTTTTGGGACAGACGCAAGATCATCGCCATCGAGTGTTAGTGGCTGCGGCTAAAAACCTTAAGAATTGGTTTGTTAAAGTGCGAAAAATCAAGGCCATCTATCATACTCTGAATCTCTTCAATTTGGATGTGACACAGAAGTGTTTGATTGCCGAATGTTGGGTGCCATTGCTGGATATAGAGACCATACAACTGGCCTTGCGACGAGGAACGGAGCGATCTGGTTCGTCGGTGCCGCCGATTCTTAATCGAATGCAGACATTTGAAAATCCTCCGACCTATAATCGTACCAACAAGTTTACCAAGGCCTTTCAAGCCCTAATTGATGCGTATGGAGTGGCAAGCTATCGGGAAATGAATCCCGCTCCATACACAATCATCACATTCCCCTTTTTGTTCGCTGTAATGTTTGGCGACTTGGGCCATGGTGCACTTATGGCTCTATTTGGCTTGTGGATGATACGTAAAGAAAAGGGATTGGCGGCCCAGAAGACGGACAACGAGATTTGGAACATTTTCTTTGGTGGTCGTTACATTATCTTCCTAATGGGCGCCTTTTCCATGTACACTGGCCTCATCTACAATGATATCTTCTCGAAATCTCTTAACATATTTGGCTCCCACTGGCATTTGTCGTACAACAAATCGACTGTAATGGAAAACAAGTTGCTTCAATTGAATCCGTCTACAAGTGACTACGAAGGAGATCCCTATCCGTTTGGCCTTGATCCCATTTGGCAAGTGGCTGGAGCCAATAAAATCATTTTCCACAATGGTTATAAAATGAAGATTTCCATTATTTTTGGCGTCATTCACATGATCTTTGGCGTCATTATGAGCTGGCATAATCACACTTATTTCCGCAACCGTCTATCGCTTATTTATGAGTTCATTCCCCAGCTTGTGTTTTTGATTCTCTTGTTCTTCTACTTGGTGCTGTTGATGTTCATTAAATGGAATCGATATGCCGCAACAAATGCCAGTGAGTCTTTTAGAAAGGCTTTTTGGAGACTACCTTCTTATATATAATCTTTACCATTGCAGTGCCCTACTCGGAATCGTGTGCTCCTTCGATTTTAATCACCTTTATTGATATGGTTCTCTTCAATACTCCCAAGACGCCGCCCAACGGCTGCGAGACCTATATGTTCTTTGGACAACACTATATTCAGACATTATTTGTCCTAATTGCTCTCGGCTGCATTCCCGTTATGCTGCTTGGTAAGCCCTGGAAGATCATGCAAGCCCGCAAACTTGCCAACGTAAGTACCATTCGAATTTCGAAAATATAGCACTCATTCAAAGTAGCCAACTCTCCGCCAATCACCACTCACCACATCGACATTGCACTCTTAGTTTACCAGGACATGAGCATATAGTAACTGCTTTTTGTTTATTTGTACTCCAATTAACCCCCACCCAAATCCACACCAACAAAAAAAAAAAAAATCAATTTTAAAACACCAACCCAAATACTAAAGGAAGAGGTTAGTCGTGTCGTTGTGTTTTGTCCTTTATTCTTAAATAATTTTCTCATCGTTTAAATACTTAATCGCCATATAATTCTTTAATTTAGGTTCAACCCATAGCCGGAGCCACATCTGATGCAGAAGTTGGAGGCACTTCTAATGGTGGTTCCCACGGCGGAGCTGGTCATAATGATGAGGAGGAAATGTCAGAGATATTCATACATCAGGGCATACACACCATTGAGTATGTGCTTGGTTCTGTTTCACACACTGCCTCATATTTGCGATTGTGGGCTCTGTCTTTGGCTCATGCACGTAAGTGAAATCTACTGGGTCATCTCACCGTGCATACTATCTAAAAGAACACTTCTAATTGACAGAGCTTGCCGAAGTCCTGTGGACCATGGTATTATCCATTGGACTAAAACAAGAGGGCTGGCTTGGTGGCATTATCTTGACCTTCGTTTTTGCCTTCTGGGCTATACTAACTGTGGGCATTTTGGTGCTGATGGAGGGTCTATCTGCATTTTTGCATACATTGCGTCTGCACTGGTAAGTTGATGACTTCCAAATTGTTTGAGTAACCGCCTAATGCATTTCCTTTTCTCAGGGTTGAGTTCCAGAGTAAGTTCTATATGGGCCAAGGTTATGCCTTTCAGCCGTTTTCATTCGATGTCATCATCGAAAATGGTGGAGCTGCTGCTAGCGAGGCCGAATAAATTCCGAGCAACAGCATCTAGAACGCAACCAAAGCATGGGGAAAGGAGTCTCATCGTTATTGCAATTAACTTTATAATATCCATATACATAAGCTAGCAGTTTATTACAAACTACAATGTGTTTGCTTTAATAGTCGCTTGATGTCTAGTAATCATGAATTTATCAATATATATCTCGTATAATCGTATATACCCCCGTTCACATATATGTATGTTAATAATATAATGTAATACTAATGTTCTACGTAGCCGTTTATCATGTTTATTCTCATAAATAAATAGTCCTAGGGAACAGCCCCGCCAAAAACAGCCTGTATTACCAATTTGCTAACAAATAAGGTAAATAAAAGCTAACGTAATGATGTTTTGGCCAACATCCAAGGATTCACAGACTTTTGATTCCAGGATCTCCTTCCTTCCATATAAAATAAGGAAGGATTTTTAAATTTCTTAGCTTGGTCGTTATATTTTTCATAAACTTATCCTAAACTTTGGCTGGGAATGTTTTTTGTTTACTTATTTCGCTTTCATCAGCTCATTCAAAGCGTTTACAAATTTTTGCATATTCTCTTTGCCCGGCTCGTAGTGCATAAGTTCTGAAAAGTCCAATCTGGCCAGTTCTTTTTCCACTTGGCTGACTCGACAGTGATATATATATTTGTCGGTTGCCAATTGTTTTGCCAATTCCAACTGATGATTATCCATCAGTTCATCGTTGACAACAATTAGACCAGGCTTGCTGTTATTTAATATATCCATGCAAGTTCCAGCTCCAGCATGGCCAATAACCAAATCAGCGGCTCTGATGTCCTCAATATTTGGACGAAACTTGTATTGCTCAATTTGAATCCCATAAGTGTCCAGGATCCGCTTTATCTCTTCGGGTTGCAGCGGTGAAGAGTTACCATGTTGGAGCACAAGCTTTCGACAACCACGAGACAGCAGTGCACTCAGAACAGAAGACGACTTCATTGTCTCAATTAGGGCATCAAACTTTGTAGTGCCGACAGTCACATAGACATTAGCCAACTCCATATTTTGTAAACAAATCCAAAATCATTAAATCCAAAATAACAACAAGTAAAATAAAGTGCCGTAAGTGTGACCAGCTGCTATGAGGTGAAAAAATCTCAATATTTCACACGAAATGTAGTTTCCGATAAAAATATAATATTAACGTTTAGATCACTTTTCCGTTGCAATCTAATATATCGGTAAAAATTTAAAATATCCTTTAAATTTAACACACTATTTTGTTGAAATTTGAAAAAAAATGTTCTAATATTATGTTACTTAACATTTGTATGTTACTTAACATTTGAATGTTACTTACATTTGAATGTTACTTAACATTTGAATGTTACTTAACATTTGAATGTTACTTAACATTTCCATGTTAATTAACATTTCCATGTTAATTAACATTTCCATGTTACTCAAATAGGGGTTAACGTAAATAGGGGGTTAACTGAAATAGGGGTTAAAATTAATCGCGCCAAATTTCCATGTCTGCGGGGTATAAAAAAGGAGCTATGTGGGGCCTGTGGGTCAGTTGGTGCGCGGGCGGCGGCGTGATCGGACCTCTGGAACTCGGCTGGAAACTCACTTCTGGACATACAGGTAAGCCGAAATCAATATAAATATATAGAAATCTTTGTGAATCATTGAAATGATCTTACAGGGTATATAAAAGGAGCAATGTGGAGCCTGTGGGTTAGTTGGTGCGCGGGTGTCGGCGGGATCGGACCTCTGGAACTCTGGACCTCTGGACATACAGCTAAGTCAATATAAATATATGGAAATCTTTGATAATCTTTGTTGAGTCATTGAAATGATCTTACAGGGTATATGTAAAAGGAGCAATCTGGGGCCTGTGGGTCAGTTGGTGCGCGGGTGTCGGCGGGATCGGATCTCTGGAACTCAGCTGGAAAGTCACTTCTGGACATACAGGTAAGTCGAAATCAATATAAACATATGGAAATCTTTGAGAATCTTTGTTTAATCATTGAAATGATCTTACAGGGTATGTAAAAGGAGCAATCTGGGGCCTGTGGGTCAGTTGGTGCGCGGGTGTCGGCGGGATCGGATCTTTGGAACTCGGCTGGTAATTCACTTCTGGACATACAGCTAAGTCTAAATCAATATAAATATATAGAAATCTTTGAGAATCTTTGATGAATCATTGAAATGATCCTACAGGGTATGTAAAAGAAGCAATGTGGAGCATGTGGGTCATTTGGTGCGCGGTGTCGGCGGGATCGGACCTCTGGAACTCGGCTGGTAATTCACTTCTGGACATACAGGTAAGCTGAAATCAATATAAATATATAGAAATCTTTGAGAATCTTTGTTGAGTCATTGAAATGATCTTACAGGGTATGTAAAAGGGGCCTGTGGGTCAGTTGGTGCGCGGGTGTCGGCGGGATCGGACCTCTGGAACTCGGCTGGAAACTCACTTCTGGACATACAGTTAAGTCGAAATCAATATAAATATACAGATATCTTTGAGAATTTTTATTGAATCATTGAAATGATCTTACAGAGTATATAAAAGAAGCTATATGGGTCAGCTGGTGCGCGGGCGTCGGCGGGATCGGATCTCAGGAATTCGACTGGTAATTCACTTCTGGACATACAGGTAAGCTGAAATCAGTTTAAATATATATGACCCTGTAGTAAAATATAGGAATATAGAGAAATCTGTAGAAATATATATAAACTTATGGAAATATATGTATATAGAAAAATTTCAAGTTGTTGTCTTAGAGCTCAAAATCAGACAAATGTCGAAAGGTCATATTCAAAAATTTCTTGAAAAAATCTCAAGTTGATTCCATTGATTGATTCCGCATTCTCGTTTCGGAATCTCGTTTTTTTGTTAACACTTTTCGGCTGATTTCCAAAAGCTCACATAACATTTAAATTGTATTGAAATTACATATTCTTCGAAATCTGAGTTTTTCGGATATTTTTGCAGACGACGAAATCTATTCCACCTTTTTTGATCATTTATTAATAAATATTGAGTAGATATATGTCACTGTATTTCACTGTTCACAATTTGTAAAACAAAACCAATCGTTATTTTAACGCGAAATTAATTAAAAATTCAAAAACAAAGGTTTTGACAAAAACGTTTTGAAAACTGCGGGCTCCAAGCTAATGTGCATATAGAGTTGGCTTTTCACGTTTGTACGTAAACGCAAACTTTTTATGTGGAATATTTTTACTCTCGCTTTCGCACTTTCAGTTTCTCACCCACTCTCACGCCTATGTATGTACATATGTATGTATGTATATAATGGAGCTGCCCGCCGGTCGCCGGCCGATCTACTCGTATCAGCTTATTATGCTTGGTGTTTCCGCCTCGGGATTCAGTCTGGTCTCGACCGTTACGATACGTGGTTGTCTTTGCTACATGCTCATCCTCGTGCGTTCTCTTCCGTTAGTGAATCGTGTGTGTCTCGTTGAGCGGGGGAAAGTCCTCCTTGACTATTGGTGGCCGTTGGTCATTTGGACAAATTGCATTTAGTTTAGCTTGTTACGGCGGCGCACAAAAGTTACTTATGTTTGATGTTTGATTTGTTCAACATTCAATTGAATTGTTCATAATAAATTGTGTGCATTTTGTTTATTTGCAAATTCTGTGGATAACTGTAAAGTTGCAGCGAGAAGGTAAAACACAAGCGAAATGCAATTATTTCTGTGATGGTAATTTGATTTTCAATCTCTGCGCGTGGCTCCATTTGCTCTTCTCCGTTGTGTGGGTGTTCATATGCCAACAGTGTGTGCATAAAGTCTGTGTACATCAGAATGGTATAAATCAAATTTCAAAAGTTAACTTACAAATATACTCGGAAAAGTGGTTTATTCAAAATTTATATTCCTTATGTCATTGTATTACTAAATTAAAGATTGACTTGTGTGAAAACTAAATGCTAAACGAAGACATTAGCAATTCACTGTATACTGTATGTGTTTAAGTGTGTATGCACACAGCAGTACGAGTAATTGACCCATCAACACTTAATTTAATTCCATTTTTATTTTTGCACATTTTAGAATTCGTTGTTTATTTTGTCTACAATATTTTAAGTTTTCATGTTTGTTTTTTCCTCCATCTCTACACTTGCCATCTGGCAACGATTAAGAAAAAATTAACTTGACTATCTCTCGAAGACGCAGGATCTATAAACTCAAGCGGAAACTTTTCTATGTCTTTTTTAATCTATTCAAAATTTGTAGAAATTATTTATGTATCTTTTTCTTATTTTTTTTTTTTTTTTTTTGTTTGTATGTTGCCGAAATTCAATTAGAGCAAAAGTGCAAATTAGCTGGCCGCCCAACCCAAGAGCAAGACCAAAGATCAGTAGCCGGCAAACATCATCATCGCCATTCACACATACACAGAAGATAGGCCCCCATCAGTCATCATGCAATAAATTTACTTTTTATATATCTTTTGGGTGAGCGGGGAACATCGATTCAATTTGTGTTTTTGATGTCTTAATCAAGCATAGACACATGTGGATATATGTAGCTATGTATATATAGAAAATACATTTGGTTTTCTCACCGATAATTTCTATAGTAGTATTCTATTATAAGACTACTATAGGAATTATCGGTGATAATGTATATATAAATATGTATATATAATAATAAATACCTATATACAGCAGAGGGATGGATCTATTTGGATTTGTCACCGATAATAATTTGGCATTGATTGAGGAATTAATCTATATATCTTAATAAATGATTCTCTTTCTCTGTCTGTCAAATTAGTGGCTATAATTAGTATGCCATTTTGTAAGGGTATATTTGTGAACGTATTGATGCTCCCTTGGCCATATCCATATAGTCAACTCTTTTAGTTGTCAACATCCAATCCAGATATGTCCTTGTGTTAATTAATTGACTACAAGCCATATGCCATGACTTGCACGCACTTTATCAATGAAATATTGCTTTAAATTGGATCCCCAGCGAGAATCCTCCCAATCCCCTTGGGGCGGTTGGGTGACATATCATTTGGTCTTTAATGAAGGTCATCGTGTCAGCTTCGTCAGATGAACCCAGTTGTCGGCGTTTAATTGTTGCAATTTGCAACAGCAAACAACAACAGATCAAATTAATGCCATAACTCAATTAGCCGGCAGACTGTACATCCATATTTGCATGAATATAAGTTGATTTATGTGAACCATCTAATGATGATGATGAGGATGAGGATGATGTCGTTGTTATGCTCAATTTGTACTTAAACTTTTGCCAATTGATTATAATGATGACGTGGTGAGTTTTGTTTATTATGGTCCAAGACATATTCGTAATCGCAAGAGGTCTCTTAAATTGACATTCTGATAAGAGAAATTTTTGATTTCAATCCATATTTGGGATGAGATGAATGAAATTTAAAGTGCCAAACAATTTTAGTGTTTATAGCGTCTTTGGAATTTATTTAAAACCATATATAAATAGTTTCAAATAGTCGAAAATGAGTCTAAATTAATATATTTACACCTTATAGTATAACTACAGGTAATTTGCGAGAATCCCATAAGTTTATTCTCGTTTAATTGTCGATAAAAGAATCTGATAAGGGAGCATTATTTTGTACTAAGTATTTGAATAGATGATTAACTCTTGTTAATTTTTACTGACCTGGTAATAATTTTATGTAGTCTTTAGTCTAAGGATATATATATATATATTTCTGTAGTGTTTATTTATTATGGTTTTTCTTATAAATTAGCATTTTAATTAATCATTTTATTGATATCTCTCTCTCTTAATGATGTAGCAGAGACTTTATTATGTGCTTTTTCTCAAAACAAAAACCAGTTGTCCACAGAATTACTCAGCTGGGATTTTCAAGTAATCTAATATTATAATGGCAGTTCTTAATAATGATGAGGAGGGAAACACAATTTATTGTTTCTTTTTTAGAAAAATCTGTAACTATTTAGATGCACATTCAGTGCTGTGACGTATGTATGTATGGAACAGACAGCTTGCTGAGTGTGATATAAGTCTGGTTAACAAAAGGCACAAACTTCTCTTACAATTAGTATTTCTCGGTCGCTCTGACTCTCGCTAGTTTTACCCACTACCCACCCAGATAAATACTTATTCATTTACCTAACAGAAATTATTGCTATTGTATTTATGGCCTTTTCACCCGTCATTTTATGTGAACAACAACAGTATTTGTGGCTCTTTTGATTGTTAGTCCGTTGTTAATAATAAGTACTATATCTCCGATATGAATATCATCAAGTTTGAAATGCATACTAAGTGATTATTAATTTTCAAAATCTGTGCTCAATTGTTTTGGCTTCTTTTGTTCGCATTAAAAAAGAAGGATGTGCAAGGACAATCTGATCGATATGCCAAGTGCAATGAAATTGGGGAGGGTTAGAGAAACCACTTAAGTGGCTGAGAGGGTAAACCTGCAGTTTAATATCACGTTACGGAAATGGAAGTGGTAATGGTTCTGGTGCTGGTGGTCTCTATTAATTGATATCTTCTTCCTGTTTACTTCTCTTGTCAGATGGTTGTCAAGGAGATACCATTGCACGAGAATCTCAGCATGGAGAATCGTCATATGAATGCCAACACTGCGGCCAGCAGTAGGGCCCCGCCCACAATAACAACAACCACTACCTTTTCAAGGGTTTATAGCGTGTCGATGACCACTGCAGTGCTATTGATCTCCTTCTTCATTTGCACCCTTCTGGCCGTGGGTTTCATAGTCTATAATTTCGCAACATGCGCTCAATTGACAGCGGAACCTGGCGAAGACATTGTGTGTACCAGTGTCCATTTGCGGCACAAGCCAAGTCATGCCTTGAACGATGGTCAACCCAAATACGATCGGGATGTTCGTTTGCCGCAATCCATACAGCCATTAAAATACAATATCACACTGGAACCCGAGCTGGGTGGAAACTTTAGCTTTGCCGGCAGTGTTCAGATACGTATACGTGTCCTGCAGGATTGCTATAATATCACCATGCATGCGGAGGAGCTGAACATCTCTCGCAGCGATGTGGCCGTGTATCGTGTGCTAGCCAAAAATGAATTGGATCAGGATAGCCTGCGCATCCACAAACAGTATCTGGTGGGAGCCAAGCAGTTCTTTGTGATCGAACTCTATGATAAGCTAGTTCGAGGATCCGAATATGTTGTACATCTCCGTTTCGGTGGTATCATTCAGGACTATCTGCAGGGATTTTATCGCAGCTCCTACGAAGTGCATAACGAGACAAGGTGGCTGGCCTCCACTCAGTTCCAAGCGACCGATGCTCGTCGTGCTTTTCCCTGTTTCGATGAACCAGCTCTGAAGGCTAACTTCACTCTACATATTGCCCGTCCCCGGAACATGACAACCATCTCCAATATGCCAATTACATCGTCGAACAACCAGTGAGTATTCAGTAATCCCAACTAATCCCAGTAAGACTAACTGTTTCCCATTGTAGTGACTCTATACCCAACTATGTGTGGGATCACTTTGCCGAATCGCTGCCCATGTCAACTTACCTGGTGGCCTATGCCATCTCGGACTTTAGCCATATCTCGTCGGGTAACTTTTCTGTCTGGGCACGAGCTGATGCTATAAGATCGGCAGAATATGCCCTGAGCGTGGGTCCCAAGATACTCAGTTTCCTGCAGGACTTTTTCAATGTCACCTTTCCACTGCCTAAGATCGATATGATAGCTCTGCCTGAGTTTCAAGCCGGCGCCATGGAGAACTGGGGCCTGATTACTTTCCGGGAGACGGCCATGCTATTTGAGCCGGGATTGGCTAGTGCCAATAGCAAGCAGCGAGTCGCTGCTGTAGTTGGTCACGAATTGGCTCATCAATGGTTTGGCAACTTGGTGACACCAAGTTGGTGGTCGGACATTTGGCTGAATGAGGGATTTGCCAGCTATATGGAATATATAACAGCAGATGCTGTGGCCCCCGAATGGAAACAATTGGATCAGTTTGTGGTCAACGAGCTGCAGACAGTTTTCCAATTGGATGCACTCTCTACATCGCATAAGATCTCATACGAAGTGTATAACCCACAAGAGATATCGGAGATCTTTGATCGCATCTCCTATGCTAAGGGCTCAACCATTATTCGTATGATGGCGCATTTCCTAACAGATTCTGTGTTCCGTCGCGGTCTGGGAAAATATCTGAGGGATATGGCTTATAGCTCTGCTACTCAAGATGACCTTTGGCGTTTCCTTACTAACGAAGCCAAAGCATCCGGTCTGCTGGACCACAGCACCAGTGTTAAGGAGATCATGGACACCTGGACCCTGCAGACTGGTTACCCGGTTCTTAAGATCTCTCGTCATCCGAATTCAAATGCCATTCGACTGGAGCAAGTACGTTTCGTCTATGCCAACAGTTCGAAAGAGGATGAAAGTCTCCTCTGGTGGATACCTCTAACTTTTACAACCTCTTCGGAGCTGAACTTTGAAAACACACGTCCCACCACCTGGATGCCGCGTACGAAAGTCTACGAGCTAGAGAATCGTAATCTTTCCACGGATAAATGGTTCATCTTCAATATCCAGCAGACTGGATACTATCGGATCAACTACGATATAGATAATTGGCAAGCAGTTACCCAGCATCTAATGGATGAGAAGCATTTTGAGGAAATCGCAGCCAGCAATCGTGCTCAGCTTATTGACGATGTTTTGAACTTGGCGCGTGGTTCGTATTTGTCATATGATACGGCAATGAACTTAACCCGGTATATGGCCCATGAGACGGGTCATGTGCCCTGGAAGGCAGCGATAACCAATTTTAATTTCATTGATTCCATGTTTGTCAATTCCGGGGACTATGATCTGCTTAAGGTATTTAGTTCTTCATGTCCTACTTGTTGGTTCTTTTCATTCACATTTCATCCGCTATAGAAGTATCTGCTGAAGCAACTGCGCAAGGTTTATGATGAGGTTGGCTTTGAAGATTCACGTAGCGAGAGCGAAGATATTCTGTTGCTGCTGAAGCGTTCCGAAATTCTAAACATGGCTTGCCATCTGGGACATCAGGAGTGCATCTCGGAGAGCATTCGTCATTTTCAGAACTGGATTCAGACCCCAAATCCTGATGCCAACAATCCGTAAGTCATTAAACCTAAAAAACTAAACTGATGTCTCTCTCTATAATGTCACTTCAATTCTTTTATAGCATTGGTCCAAATCTTCGTGGAGTGGTCTACTGCACGGCCATTCAATATGGAACTGAGTACGAATGGGATTTCGCTTTTGAGCGTTATTTGAAGACGAGTTTGTCGGGTGAAAAAGAGTTACTACTCACTGCCTTGGGCTGTTCCAAAGAGCCCTGGCTGCTCTATCGCTATCTGCGTCGTGGCATAGCTGGACAGCATATACGGAAACAGGATGTATTCCGAGTGTTTGCTGCTGTGTCCAATACGGTGGTTGGCCAACATATAGCTTTCGATTTCCTGCGAAACAACTGGCAAGAGATCAATACCTAGTAAGTAGGAATTAATAATTATTACAATTGGCTTGTCTTATACACCTTCTCTCTCTCTCTCTCTAGTATGGGCTCCCAGATGACCAATATACACACGTTGCTGAAATTCGCCACCAAACGAATGAACTCCAAGTACCAGCTGGCCGAATTTGAGGAATTCTTACGAGAAGCTCGTTGGGACTATGACAGACCCATTCAGCAAATAGTTGAGCATATTGAGACCAGTGTTGACTGGATGACCCGCAACTACAAGTCCATTGTCAAATGGCTGCAACGTGAGGTTGCCGGCACGAGCTCCACGTAAGCGTTCGTTCGTTCGTTTTTGGCTGGATCCAAGAGACAGCGAGAGCAGCAGTATTAAACACTTGGCTATGTATGCATTTATGTCTTAGTATCTAGGAGCTGGAGCGCTTGCCTCTGTAAAAATTTGTACTAATCTAATTTTAATGTCTTCATCTTGTATTTGTATTTTTAACTTGTACTTAAATGTATCCTTTATATATATGTATGTAAATGGAATGTGTTCTAGTAGCTTAATCCTTTTTCCTTCTGGGCAGTCTCAAAACATTGGAAAACATTAATGTGCCCACAAAGACGAGAAATGTGCCGAACCAGTGGTACAGAGTGAAGGGATTGCGAAAGTAAATGATGGAAAAGACCAAAGATATGAATTTACGTAGCGTGAGAATGAGGGTCACTGTTAACGAACTGCATTCAGTGGTCAGAGCGTAAACTGAACTGATGCATAGATGCTGAGCAAGCACATTTCCCACCAGAAAAACTAATATTAATGGAATTGAGAGATCTACTAAGGGCAATTTAATAGCCTCACCCTGGAAAGCCATGAGCCAGTGGCTTTTAATATTCTCGTACATCACCAGAAATGCAGGCAAAGGCAATAGATGGGTATAGTATAATGCTTCCCGGGCACATTTCCCATGCTTGCGGTATAAAAGCTCTTGGGTAATGCCCATGTACGATGACACAAAGAGGGCCGTTACAAGAAGCAGAACTCCGACCACCCACCAGAAGAAATTCTCTTCACCGCTCCCAACTCCCACACCCTGGTCTACGCTAGAGCAATAAGTACATATAAAAATACCCACACTTATCATTATAACCGATATATACTGGCTAGTCGTATAATGCCGCTTAAGTAGAATCCTGCATAGACACATATTCGATATTAGGGAGCCACCACGGATGATCATGTGCAGCGTCATTGGCACGTTGAACTCGAAAACGTAGTTATTGCAAACACTCGTAAGGAAGAACATGAGCACCAGGAGGGCATAGTCCTTTAGACTAATTACACGGTCTGCCAGACCGAATTTGGAGGTAAACATAAAGCCCTCTAGGGCTATGAAAGCGAATTGAGCTGCAGTGATGAGATTACCTGCTCCCGGATCAAGTTTCACCAAGAGCTCTAAGAAAATGATTCCACTGCAGCATCCCAGAAATACGCCGCCTGTGGCAAGGACGGTGCTAGGACGGAATCGAGACATGAGAAGCCTAAGGATTGATGAAAACCAATCAAATCAATATCTTTAATAAAGATTAGCACTTACCTAAGGCACTAAAACTAGGTCATTATTCCAGCCAAACTTTCTTTCTGTTGCCAAAAATCAAAACAAAAGCAACAGGTTTTTATCGATGATTATGTGGGGACAAGCAACAGGTCGCTCGCCAGCCCTGATATCGAATCCATATTCGAGCGGAATATTTAAATTTTGTGGAGAACAAATCTATTTTGGAATCCCCTAAAACGTCTTGGGTATTACATGGAGGTTAAGGAACACAAAAAAGCAGGAAACAGTTCAAGCGAAAGCATAGTGTAGAAGTAAAATTTTGTTTAATCACATTAAAGTCGAGCACCGGGACAAACAAATATTTAATGGGAGATGAATTACAAATAATTGGTTTTGAGTTTTAAATGAATTGATCAGTTCTTCTCTAGCATTGCCAGAATTTTGTCTAATTTATCCGCTTGACGGGTCTCAAATTCATCCATTCTTTTAGTTAATCTCTGCTCCAGCTCCTGTAATTTGGTGTCTATGTGAGCTTTTATACTAGAAATATCTAAGGGTATCTCCTGAACCTGATCCTCTGGTGGTACTTGACTATGGTTAGTCGTACAACCCTTCATCAGAGCCATGAACTGTTGGAATTTTTGAGATTGATCCTCGCTCTTGGATGCCCCAGCGGTACTTGAGCCTCCCTTTAGCAGAATCTCCTGTATTTTCTGCAAGTCCATAGGCCTGGACAATTGAGTGGTAATACCATTTGGATTGGGGGCTACATGCAAGACGGCTCCGTAAATGCAAACTTCGTTGGCTGATGTCAGCAGCTTGAGATTGATATCACAAATTCCGGATCTGTCTATTTCCACATCGTAACGATAGGGACGAATGGGAACATCTCCATCGTCTTCTTCAATGCTTGTGCCATAAATGGTCTCATAGTACTCCTGTGAACGGCCCAGAAAGAGCTCCACTTTGGGGACACTGCAGACAATGGTCAAGACGGAGATTTTGAAACGCGGCGATATGGAAATGTTCAGCTCACAGGCCGTAGGTTGATTCTCATTGTTGGAAAACAGAACAGCTCGATCTTCGCCGATCACATCGTCTATTTCAGGTCTAGACAAAGGGAATTTAAGATTACTCTCACATATATATACATTTTCCAATGTATATGTAGTCCAAAACCAGTTTGGGCGTCATATCCCAAAACGAATCCTTTGTTACTCACTTGACAAACACATCTTCTTCATAAAGGCGAGCAGGCACCAACTGCGACAGTTCACTCCCAGCCGTCTGAGTCCAGTTACATCGCGCGTTTACTACTGTGCAGGCCATGGTTTAATAACAGATTACTCGGACATATTCAAAGCCCAAGATCTCGGCTGATGAATCAAAACAAAAATATAAAAAGCTATCGATGACTTGGATTTGCGATAGTCTCTATGCGGGAGTTTGGCGTTGCCACACCGTGGGGCTCACCCCCAAATCGCTTTGACAGCTGCGACCTTGGTGGACTCTCTTGTAGGTCAAATTTGGCCAAATTTTCAAAGGAAAGCGACAGTGCTGTAAGCGCCAGCGACGAGTATACACAATTTTCCGGAAACTAATTCAATCGTTATCATCTAATATGGGTGGGAAGTACAAGATTGTGATGGTCCGTCATGGCGAGTCTGAGTGGAATCAGAAGAATCAGTTCTGCGGGTGGTACGATGCCAATCTGAGTGACAAGGGTCAGTAGACAGTTACATAGTCTCATTTCTCGGTTACCCAACATAGCGTATAATTAATATTAATATCGATTATTGTGTGCCACAGGCAAGGAGGAGGCCCAGGCTGCTGGCAAGGCTGTTAAGGGTGCTGGCCTAGAATTCGATGTAGCTCATACTTCGGTGTTGACCCGCGCCCAAGTGACCCTTGCTAGCATATTGCAAGCTAGTGGTCACAAGGAGATTCCCATCCAGAAGACTTGGCGTCTAAATGAACGTCACTATGGCGGTCTGACCGGTCTCAACAAGGCCGAGACGGCAGCTAAATACGGTGAGGCCCAGGTTCAGATCTGGCGTCGCAGCTTCGACACCCCACCACCACCAATGGAACCGGGCCATCCTTACTACGATACCATTGTGAAGGATCCTCGCTACGCAGAAGGCCCCAAGCCCGAGGAGTTCCCTCAATTTGAGTCGCTCAAGTTGACCATCGAACGTACACTGCCATACTGGAACGATGTGATCATTCCACAGATGAAGGAGGGCAAGCGCATCTTGATTGCGGCCCATGGCAACAGTCTGCGCGGCATTGTGAAGCATTTAGATAGTGAGTACTTGAGACGGATCAGGAAATGAACTCGTTTGACTTACGAAATTCCACTCCTTCCTTTTAGATCTCTCTGAGGATGCCATTATGGCTCTGAATCTTCCCACTGGTATCCCCTTTGTTTATGAGTTGGACGAAAACTTCAAGCCCGTGGTGTCCATGCAATTCCTGGGCGATGAAGAGACCGTCAAGAAGGCCATTGAAGCTGTGGCTGCTCAGGGCAAGGCCAAGTAAATCGAACAATCCCGCACAGAATAAGGCACACAGAATTGGCCCGCATGATAACCCCGCATAATCGTTGTTGTTGTTCCCGTAGAAGTTAATCTGGTTCATCCCACACTAAAGTTATTAAATAATTTATTCAACTCACGAGTCGACAAATTTATTGAGAGATAGCGAGGCGGCGGCATCACTTCCGCTTGTTTTTCTTGCCATCTTTGGCCAGTTCTAGTCCTAGTATGCACTTGGGCGGTACTTTGTACGTCTCCGTTAGCAGAGTAAAAATAAATCTCACTTGATTTCCCTGGATCTGCAGCTGTTCGTGCTTCTGGTGGGGCAATTTGACAATAGTTGTGCTTGCTGCGGCTCCCTGTTTGCAAAGCTTTATAAACTCTGAGAGTATGATGCCATAAGCTTCGATGTTGCTTACAAGCGTGACCTTCTTGTTGCCGGAGCGGGTGGCCAAAGACATTTGAATTAGGGGCTTTCCGCTCGTATCCTTCCCACTACACATTTGGTAAGAGTGCTCCATTTTGCTGGTAATCAGTGAACAGACTTCGCTCAGAGTACCTTCTCGCTGATGACCAAATAGCTCAGCTAAAGTTTGATCCGGCCGCACCAACTTGGTCTGTACATTTAGCAGCCCATGCTTGCTGACATATTCTCTTACAATTTTTTTAATCTGAGCAACAGGAATACCCTCGCCGCGCTTGAAATTCAATTTCGTAAAGAAAGCAGCCGTGACATCTGATACAATATACATTTCCTTTAGCTCCGAGTGAAAAAGAGGCGTCTCATTGGCGCCTCCATTGGCATCGCTGAGCTTTACATCCGTTATAAAGTTCACCACTTCCGGATGCTCCAGATCAACCGAAATGATTTTGTCCACCCCTTTGCTTTCTTCGCGCACCACAATGAATCCCTGATCCACCATCTCGGCAAGAAAGTTTGATAACTTTTTGTAGCGCGTTTTTTTCAGGTCAATTTGGTCAGGAGCTTCGGTAACCACATAGAGTCGATAGAAATTGCTCGTTAGAAGAGGCAATGACAAGTTTTTGCCGTTGTTCTTAAGAGCCGACAAGAAGGCATTCTTTAGTATCGTTTCCGCACTGATTTCTTGCTGTGAAGTTTCAGGCAAAGCGGGTTCTATATTTTCCAAAGCTAACGCAGCAGTGCTGTCCTCCAAATCACCGGGAAGAGCTACATTTGCAAATGTTGTTGGTTCATTTGTGGCTGAAACGTCTGTTTTAGGTGCCTTCTTGGGTTGTGGCTCAGCTCCCAGAGCGGGAAAGTCCTCTGAAGTTAATGCTTTCGTTTTAAGCAACGGTATCTGCTGCACCAGGCTTGGCTCATGGGACCACAATTTGTCACCGAATAAATGCAGCATGTTAACAGCCACTCCATGGCCTCCACACATATATAGTTCATCGCTGGAACGGGTTAGTCGTCCCACACCCACTGCAGAGCTGTTGTTAGTTAGGTTGACAGCAACTAAAAGGTATTGGAAGTTATCAATAACATTGCTTTTTGAAATTCTTATTTTTAAACGCTCGCTCACTCAACTGTCCCTTTTTGTGGTGACCGTACATGCTCAATCCCACGCCGAGTGGCACCACTCCGGGCAGCATGAGATCTGCCCCGTTTGTTAGCTTGGGCAGTACACCCTCGTGGGTGGTGAAATAGGGAAGGATGTCCTTTACCGTCCACAGGGTGTACAAAGTGGGCACCAGTTGGCCACCGTCTAGCTCGAAAAACATCGGCAATTTGTCCACACAATAGACTATGCTCTGGACACCGCCATGGGTAAGAATCTTTAGCTGAGTCACAGCAGCCTTTGCCGGTACTAGTAGGTCGACCGAAATGTGTGGATAGGCCAATTCCAGACGTTGCCTCAGCTTCTTGCCCTCCGAGCCCTTGAGAGCCGCACTGCTCTTTGGTCTGTAGGGCTTTAGAAACATCTGTGTCTAGGTTGGTTAACTAACAAAAAGAAGTTTAATAAAAACAAATGGAAAGCCACATGCAACGAAATTACAATCTCACACACACACACACACACACCTGTAAACAACAATGCCAAACAGAGGTGGCGTTTTATGGCCAAAAATATTTGTGATAGGGTTTTCTTCACTTTACAACACTTAATTCTCCATCTGCAGCTATCAGCTGATTTGCCCCCCTTTAGTGTTTTCTTTTTGTTTCTACTTGTTATTTAATCTTCCACGCTTCGCATGAATTTCTTAACAAAAGGTCGACGATTCCTGATCGCCGGCATATTGCCTGGCTTGGACAGTGGCTCGGATGATCTGGTTAATAAGGAGAACAAGACATATAAATCATTCTTGGCCAGCAAACCGCCAATTGAAACCGGTCAGGAGCGGCTCAAGCATATGTTCACCGTAGAGTAGGTGCTGGCAATAGGCTTAAAGAAAGCAAAAATTAATAATAATTGTGTTTATTTTTTAGTGAATTTGGCAGTATATCCTCCGAACTCAACTCGGTTTATCAGGGCGGCTTCCTTGGATTTCTAATTGGAGCAATCTATGGCGGAGTTACCCAATCTAGAGCTGGTTACATGGACTTTATGGAGAATAATCAGGCCACTGCATTCAAATCACATTTTGATGCCAAGGTGGGAATATTTTGTAAATACCTATCCGATTCTGTAAATTATCCCTTCTTTTCATGCAGAAAAAGATGCAGGATCAGTTCACTGTGAATTTTGCCAAGGGGGGATTCAAATGGGGCTGGCGGGTTGGTCTTTTTACCACCTCCTATTTGTGAGTATTTCCACACACAGCTCTCCTCAAGAGATTTCAAATTAATGTTTCTATTATAGGGGCATCATCACCTGCATTTCAGTGTATCGGGGCAAATCTTCCATTTATGAGTATCTGGCAGCTGGCTCTATTACTGGCTCTCTGTACAAGATCAATTTGGGTCTTCGCGGCATGGCCGCTGGTGGTATTATTGGTGGCTGTCTTGGTGGTGTGGCCGGAGTGACATCATTGCTCATAATGAAAGCATCGGGCACATCCATGGAAGAGGTACGGTACTGGCAATACAAATGGCGCCAGCAGCGGGATGATGACATACAACAGGCCATCAAGAAGCAGGGTGATAAAGATACGTCCGATCTTGTCAAATCCCATGACAATCGGGTGGGTCAACAGGTTACCTTGGATTCGGTGAAATAAAATTAAACTCGATTAATTCTTTTTGTTTTTTCTTTTTATTATTATTTAAATAAATTGCAAATATGTCCAGAGGAAGCCCAATTTGGCTGCTATGCTTTGTTGTTCTGTTATTTCAGTTGATGCCTAGAGCAGCTAAGGATTTGGATTGGGATTAGGAACAGAACAAGAAGAAGACATGAAGATGAACGAATATAGACAAAAAATTGAGTATAAATAAATTAAATGCTCTAAAATACGAAAAATTGACTCGATGGGGAACCATTTGGCTTGATTCAGACTTGATCTTCGTTGGTAGGTCGTGTAAGGCGCTTGGCGCCTCGATTAGGTGGACCCTTGGGCTTGGCAAAGGCAGGACGATGCAGTATCTTCTTCGGATGCAATTCGTCAAGCAAGTAGGCTTCAGTCAGTTCGCTGCCGCTATCAATTTCCAGCTGAAAAAAGTGAAAGATGAGAATTCGGCTACACAAGTGATGCAGTATCCATAAAATAAAAGCCAAAAATAGTTCAAGAATTTTTGAAATTATGTTTAACCTTCTTTTCACCCACACTCACCTTTTTAATGACCTCCACACCCATGGCAGCCAATTCCTCCAGAAACGGTGCCTTGCAACTGGAGTACATCATGCGCTCACGCACAGAACAATTGTACCCGGGCATAGAGTAGATAAACACATACGATTCCAGATAGTCACCTTCGTGGGTGTGTCGAAACAAATAAAGATGATAGCGGGCATGATCCTCGGGCACCTGTTTTGGCAAATCGTGCAGCTCGACTTTGGCCGCATTCGATACGTGAATGCGTTCTTCGGCAAGATCAATGCGGAACTGCAAATAGTCGTAGTTGCCACGTACCAGATCCTGTATAGCAGAGAGTGTGGCGTCACTTAATGGGCAAGAGATTCCTCCCAGAGTCTGATGGCGAGTGTTCGTACTGATCTCTGTGTGGACCTCCGTTTTGCGTAGCTCTTGAAGCTCCTCTTCTCGTGTGGTTAGAGGCGCGGGGGCAGAAAATTCCCGTTTATGCTTCCTATATCCATCAAGTGTTGTCTCATCCAATGTGGTGGCATGCAGCTCCTCCGTAATGTATGCTGAACCAAAGTCAGTCTTCAGTGTGGCCTTGGTGGAAGCATAAACCATTTTCTGACGTATGCTGGCCGTATCCGGGGTCCAGCTGATGAGTAGCCAACTGTAACCCAGAGGAATCTTAACATCCAAGCGATACAGTATATAGCAGGGCACACTCTCCTCCAACATTGGGGCTATCAGCTTGTCATAGTCTCGTTCCCAATCTTTCTTCACCTCGGCTGTGGCGCTGCAGCTCAACTGTTCTATTTTGGGGCGGGGCGGGAGCGGAAGTACCGTTATCACAACATTACTTAGTATACATTGTATGTATGTATCTGTAGTCGTTCTAGTCCATATACTCACCGTTCTCAATGGATACCTTAATCACACGCAATTTACCGTTCTTCGCCTTGCCGAAAAGTTTCGACAGCTGCTCGTTAGCTTGTTGGAAGAGGCAAGATTAAGAATTAATTGATATATGCAATAAATACACACCCATATACCCACCTCTTATACCCGTTTGATGCGACATTATTTCAAATAATTATTACAAATTTGGGGTCTTAATCGTGGAACTAAAAATTACTCACAACAACAATGTGACCAAAGCTACTTTTGAAGAACTTGTAGTCTGGCAGCGCCGAATTCGATGTTTATCGATAGTTTACTCAAAAAATCGACTGTAGTCGATTGTACGCGTGTTAGAGCTGGTAGTCCATCGATAGTCTCCACCCTCGATGGTTTTTTCAGCGACGGGGAAAAATCGATATTATCGATGGTTTAGTATTTTTCCATCGATGGATGGAACCATCGATATTATCGTGACCACGCAC
Source organism: Drosophila sp. 14030-0761.01 (assembly GCA_018150735.1). NCBI lineage: Eukaryota > Metazoa > Arthropoda > Insecta > Diptera > Drosophilidae > Drosophila > Drosophila sp. 14030-0761.01. The sequence goes on from JAECWO010000090.1 coordinate 561,279, forward strand.
AAATCAAGTTCGATACATCGCCATCGAAAAATTTCCATCGATCTATCGCACTTTTTAATTTCCATCGATACTATCGATGGAGCCATCGATGGATTTCCCAGCTCTAGCGTGTGGTTGTTGTAAAATTGTGTAAAATTTTATTTACGTTCTCCCTCTGCCTCTGCCGCTGCTGTAAGCGACGTCAGCAGAGCGCATTGCATTTCCTGGGAATTTAAAATAATATAATTAGGAGACAGACGCATTTTAAGTGCAATTGGATAGTAATCAAGTGAGTGGCTTCGCAGTTTTCATACTTAGGGTACACGCCAATGAAAATTTGGGGCAGCTCTGCCGCTGCTGCTGGCGACGTCAGCAGAGCACTGCCACCGCCCCAAAAGAATAAATATCTGGGAAAACTTTTTTTGATAGCTTTATTGTACTCTTTTTGGAACAGCAAACCACTCCCCCATGTTATCCGAAGCCCCCATGGCCAGTGACAGCATAATGGATGAATTAGCATCTTTGATTCGCACCGAAATTCCCGATGGCCGCCAGAGCCTCCGCGATAGCTACACCAATCTGGAGCGGGTGGCTGACTACTGCGAGGACACCTACTATAGGGCGGAAAATAAGAAGGCTGCTCTGGAAGCCACCAAGAACTATACGACGCAGTCTCTGGCTAGTGTGGCCTATCAGATAAACACTTTGGCCTACAGCTACATGCAGCTGCTGGAGCTGCAGGCTCAGCAATTGAGTGAAATGGAATCACAAATGAATCATATAGCTCAAACGGTTCATATACATAAGGAGAAGGTGGCCCGACGGTAAGAGTGTTCTGAAGAATATTGACAAAGTTATTGATCAACTGTATCCTTAGGGAGATTGGAGTGCTGACAGCAAACAAGGTGAGCTCCAGGCAATTTAAGATTGTGGCTCCCATCAATCCGGAGAAGCCCATCAAATATTTACGCAAGCCCATTGACTACTCCATTCTGGATGAGATTGGACATGGCATCAATGCGGCTTCGCATCAAGTACGTCAAAAGCATCGCGTGTCATCCAGTCATGGCTCTGTGCAATCACTTGTGCCCAATTCGGTGGTGGGTCCACCTCCGACCACTAAGCCACCAACACCACCGCAAATGTCGCGGGCTGGAAATACAGGAACCTTGGGTAAATCTGTAAGCAACACAGGAACACTGGGCAAAAGTTCACGTGAATATCGCACGCCACCGGTGGTTAATCCACCGCAGGTGCCTTCGCATTATGCTCCCAACTATCCAATGGGACATCCGAAAAGACCAATGTCAACGGCTTCTTCGACTACTACAACAACGGGAGGTGGAGCAGCTGGAAATGAGAGGGCCGCTGGCTACAGTGCTCTGCCCATGCCGCCAAGCCAACAAATTGCTACTCATGTGAATTTGCCGTCTACTGGTATGATGCAATACGATGAGAGGAGCAGCATGCCACGTAAGTTACAGCATTTCTAAAAGCTGTTTTCACTGCTTATAATTTTGTTTTCATCCTTAGCAGCTCCTCCTTCCCCGCTGACTGTGTCCCAGCACGAGATGACCGAGCAAAGCCACATTGGTATGCATACGCTGGGAAGGAATATCAATAGGTGGGTCACATTTCTTTTTTAATCTTTAAATTCTTGACTACGTCAGCCACATTTATGTATACGTTTTTTAATATTTGTGCCTACTCAGGAATCCCAATAGGTAACACCTATCATAGACCCGTTAATCTTTTTAAAGAACACTCTAATTAATTCTCTGCTTATCTAAATTGTTTATAGAAATCACTTCAGTTTGAACTTTGCTCGTCCTGGCTCACAATCGCCACCATTACCACCGCCACCGCCTCCAGAGGATGAGCATCAGGATTTCGGACGTCCACGTAATTCATCTGGACCACAGTTGGCTCCCATTGTGCCAGAGGATCAGAATTTGCCTGGCTGGGTGCCCAAGAACTATATTGAAAAGGGTAAGCCAATCGAAATGCAAAGAAACAAAGCAATCTGCTAATGATCCGATTTCCCATAGTGGTGGCCATCTATGATTACTATGCCGACAAGGATGATGAGCTAAGCTTCCAGGAGAGCTCAGTGCTATATGTGCTGAAAAAGAACGACGATGGCTGGTGGGAGGGTGTTATGGATGGTGTGACTGGACTATTTCCGGGCAATTATGTTGAGCCTTGTGTCTAAAACACTGCCGTTAGGTGTTCCACTATGCTTGCATGCATACCTACATACCTATAATTAACTTTCTCTCTCTCTGACAATGAGACATGCCAACCCATAACAATAATACACTCCTACATACATTACACTGTGCGACAAGAAAATGTTTACGATAAGAAATGTTTTATAGAACGGGGTTAATTGATATTACTGAACAATTGTTCTATCATTTATTCATATGATTAATTTTCTTGCGACTTTCAATAGAAACTATAGCATTTATTCAACATTTTTGTTGCACGGTGTAATCTGGACTATCTTGCTTCATAACATAAATATTTAGTTTATACAAAGATATACAACGTTATGAATATTGAGTATATACCCGGATTATAAAGCATTATTGTATAGACTAGGTGAACAAAAACCAAAACCAAAATACGGATTTGAGCATTTTTGATATGGAAAATTTATACAATTAACAAACGGCAAACACAAAGCCATAAAGTATTTCAATAGCATAAACTCAATACATAGACTAATATAATTCTAGCATTTTTCATTTGTTTTTGTTATAGGATAGTTACAGCTCTTGTAGAAATCCAACAACTAAAATATTATATCCGCATGTTTGTCAGTCTGTCTAGATCAATGTAAACTATCATATTTTGAATATATCAATTTTAAAAAATTTATAAATTTCATAAAGAGTCGAGCAATAAATAGTTTTGTTCACATGAGTTCTTCTCCACCAAATAGGTAGATGTTGATCCGGCATCGGATGATTATATAATGAATATAGCACTCAGATCGCTAAAATCGCATCGACTTTCATTCCTATAGCATTCCGCAAGTGTTGTAACAAAGCCTTATGATGAAAAATGCAATTAAATTTTTCTAAATTTAATATCAATTTCAAAGAAAAATATTAGTAAATAGAAACTCAGCCCCACAGGCCAAACAGTTCCCTCCTATTGAGAAGCCCATTAATGAAGTCACGCTTGAAGTTTCTTTAATATTTTCTAAAATTTTCTTTGTGCACTGATGTGGCAAACTAACTAATTTAGGCCACATTTAGTTAGCTTGGCTTACAGATACTATATTTACATTCTAAACATAGCTAAATTTACCGGACACACAAAACACTCGATGAAAAATTCAAAATATAATCCACTAAATTATACTACTCCACTGACCTAGACAAATTTCAAATATTTGCTCGGAATTTCGTTGTTTGCACTTTAAGACACGCCCCGCCCACCCCGTCAACCCGGCACTGTCAGCAATAATGTCGTAGGTTATACCAATTTCAGTTTTAGCATTTAGTTTATAAGTATTGGCCAGTTGGGCATTGCCTTTTGCTGCCGTATATACATGTATGTATGTTACTTTCCTTTCCTCTTCTTTTCGTCATTTAATTGTAAATGACTAATACACCAATACCAACTTTATTTGCATATATATAATTTAGTTAAAATCAATTTGCGACACATAAAAACATATGGAAATCAAAACAGATCTTTAAAATATACAAACATGCATTTTATATATGGTATGAATAGCTAATAAACAATTTCAATCCCAAAGCACATACCACATAGACCTTGCTCTTTGACCGTGTAATTTGGCTTGACCTTCTCGTGCCGAAAAGAATCTTTAATTGGAATCTTGAATGAGCTATGCCATAGCTAAAATGCAAATTCGACGCGTTGTAAAGTCCTTGATGGGAACACACTCACACACACTCACTCACCCACACACATGCATGCATACTAGGTGTGGGTACTCCAAGTTTCGTGTGGGGAGGTGATTGAAAATCCAAATGAAATATTTACAAATGCCAACGCGCTCATTGAAGGCTCGCCTAAATCTATCAATCATAATTCGACTTGTACACTAATCCAAAGGCTAATTCTCTTGCATTTCAATGTCTTGTCCTGTTCTGCTCTGCATTTGGACGAGTTAAATGGTCCTGGTGCTGGTGGGTGGTCTACGTGATGGTCGCCATGAACGCACGGAAATTAACGCTTTCCTGGTGATATGTGGCAGTTTTTATTTGCAGCATTTATTATCAAACCATTTGGCCCCAACTTGAGTTGAGTTGACGTGACGGAAATGCTTTCACAATGGCTGGAAAAATAAGAAAAACACAACGAGTGACGACTGGGTTACAATGGCGTTTACCTACTGAACTCCTAAACGAAAAATATCAAATGATTTGCATAAAAAGTCCCTAACCACTGTGCACGGCTAGCAAAAAATGGCAAAGTAATAATTTAAAACATTGGCTGGAGTGGACCCAAATTGAAGGCTTTCCACCTGGAGTTTGTTTTGAATACATAAGACTAAAAGCAGATTATATAAAAATCGATACCGAAATCCGATTTGGAGTATCATTTTATATAGAGACTTTGTAAGTTATTACTTTTTTTTCTTAAAAATTGCCAATTTCTATGGTATATAAGAAATTCTTATTGTAAGCATAAGTTATATATTTTATATCCATATTCTTAGTATTTATCATTTTAAAAAATCTGAACTTACCATTTTTGAAAGGATAATTAACAATTTTAAAGTTACAATAAGGCTTCGTCTAGATAGGATTCTAAATTTGACCCAAATTGTTAAACATTCTTTAAAGTTTCCAACATAACTATGGATCCACGCGAATTTGTAGAAATAAGTGCTATGTGTCACTCCTCGCATACTACATATACATATCTGGATACGGACCCCCAACTGGCCAACGCCATAGAAATGTATGCAAAATGGCGCATTAGCATTTCAACTATTCGAACGACAAGAAGAGAGAAGAAAAGAACGAATGAACAAAAAATTGATTGTGCCGTGCCAGGACACAGCACACTAGAACAACAGCAGCAATACAACATTCCATTGCCCCACTCCCTTCGAGCCGTCAACACGGACACCCACTTAGCCGCTTTGCGCCTATAGTTCATTCCTTTTGACCAAACCAGTGACTAAAATCGCCTTTTCAGTTGAGTTTTGTCCGTCAATGTGAGCGGTTCGATTTGAATCCATGTCGGTGGTTTTGCACGGCTTCTTTCGGCTTAAAGTGAACGGTTGTTTGTTTTTTGTGTTTCGAAAAGATACAAGTAAATTTCGAATAACTATTTGTAAGTGCAATGCACCAGTTTGAAGTTTTTGTTATCAAATTGCACAAAAAGTTGTTTTGGTAGCTTCTAGTTTGTTGTGTACTTATTTTATATAATCATTGGATGGATTTTGGACTCTGCAGGCTTCGCATTTAATTGACCTACTTGGGTCCTACTTATCGTCCGAATCGTTGGCGGCCGCATTGGATTTACTTACCTGTAAAATATTACATTATTTCATGTCAAGATTGGGGCCAAGCGCCGCAGCCATTTTGTTTTCGAATGTGTGAAATATGCGAAAACTTTTCTCGACTGCCGTGTAAACAATGCGGACAATGTTGGCCCATTTAGGGTCAGTTGGACTCTTAAAAACTGTTTGCTTGCATGCACGCATCGGTCTCTGGGCAAATGTTTGAGATTTTTAATTGCGGCATTTGCTAATTTTTACTCACCTTGAAGGTTGCTCCCCCTTTCCGAAAGAAATACCATAGCAATGATGTCACTTGCCCTATTGGATATATCATTTGATGAGTTCTATAAATAGACCAAAACTCGTAATGGTTTGTTTTATATAATTAACTTCAACTTGGCGTTGAGCCATCAATCAAGGTAAACCAAGTAATTGCTATATAGGATGCCAAGAGAGATGTCAATCAGTCTGATAACGGAGTGAAATTTGGATTCTTCTATAAAATACTTCAATTTCTTTGCCATTCTAATTCACAAAATGCTTTTAGTGACTAGATATTCATTTATAAATAAATAGTTGATTAATCAAATATGTAATCTGGCTTGAGTTATATTAATCAATATCGTTTGTTTGTCTAAGTGCTAGACAGGAAAAGAATTTGCCTTTTGTCTCAATACAATTAATGGGCGTCTCATTAAAGGCGCATCGGGCCAACCAATATAAGTATTATCTATATATCTATTCATAAATTATACAAAGGAGGAGGACATGTGGTTGCCACAAAACGTGCCAACGTGTTCGTGTGCAACATTTGGTTAGTCACTGATTTTCCGGGCAGGCAAAAACAAAAAATATAAAAACCAAAATTTAACGGGCAACCATTTGTCAACTGGGGGGAATTTGTATAGCTCATGAAATCTAACTGAACGTTGTATATAAGTACTAATGAGCTGAAGCACAACTATGAATCAAATAACTACATAACTCCACGCCCACACTCGGACGCCTGCAACCGGAGTCCCTAAAGCAAATGCCCTTCTATCGGAGGCAATAATCTAGGCTGATTTGGGTTGGAGGCCCAGGGATGGAGGTAGAGAGTAGTATACATCAAATCAAAACATTAACAAACGAACGTGCGACAACAAAAAAATGTGGCCAAAGAGAAAGGCCTGCTGCCACCACCACCCATTCAAACCCCCAATCCTAAAACTGACCAAGTGCCGTCGACTTGTGTCCATTGCCTTTTGCCTTGCTTCGTGTCTGGTGGCAATTTACACAAATTCAATAAACAACCAATTGAGAAACTTGTGGTAGGTGGTGCGAGGGAGATAGATGGAAATGTGGTGGAAAAAGTGTTAAGATCCTGGTTATAGGGGTGTATGTATGGGCATTGGAAAAAAGTCCCATTAAAGCCGTTCGAAATCGATTTAGTTAAAGTGGAATCCCCACTTTTAACGCGTTCAATTTGGAATATTTACCCTACTGACACTCGTAGAGGTATATAATTTTCATAAATATTTGAAGCGTCAACTGTCTCACCTGTGACATATTCATTTTCATCCATTATTCATCCTGTTGGGCCAAAAAAACATTGAATTAAATTTAATAATGCATACTTTGTGGCGCCCATCAAGTTGGTAATTAAAAATGCTTTTAACCAAATGATAAAGATACACCCGAAGCTATGATATTTACTTTCAGTCTTATTAACTTAGTTAGGAATTAATTGGAAACTAATAAGTATATTAATAATTAGATCAGTAATTACTAAGATTAACTAAATGGTTGCTAGTACAGTTTCCTTTGACATATTGATGTGTTGTTTGTTTCCAAAAATAGAAGATGTTCCACTTGGAGGCATTCTCTATATCTAGTGCTTTACCCAAATTGCCTTAGATAAGAGAAGTCCTTGGTCTATCTCTCTCTCTCTCTTCCTTGCTTAGTGAGGCAGGTTACTCAATGGTTTATTGTCCTGATAAATTCATCGATAGCTCGAAAAAAAAATGGTTCATTGATTTGCATGTGGCAACACGCAGGATACATCAATGTTCAAGTTCACGGATTGATTTATGGCACACGCCATCTCATAATGCTCCTTGGCCCGAGGTAAACAAGAAAACCTATGGGACTTTCGATTAACATTAACCATGTCCATTTGATGGACGATGGAAAGACCTTGGCGCGCAAATTTACAATCCATTAGGAAGTGGGCGGAGCGATGGGATGTTGTCAGGCTAATGGCGTTTTTACGATTGTTGACAACAAATTGACACCATTTGTATCCATTTGTTTTCTCGGGTCATCAGGCGGCGTAAGACGGCACGTGTCAAGGTACAACGACCAGTGAGTGATCCTAAGATGGCGACGAGTGTTGGTGGTGCCAACAGCTGGTCGGGTAGTAGTGGCGGCAGTATTTCCTCGCAAGGACCTCGTCCACTGGCAACAGGACAGGAGGAGCGGCTTGTGGTAAGTCCAGAGATCGACAATTGGATACTTAAACTAAACCATCTTAATCTCGACTGAAGGTGGCTGTCCGCGTTCGTCCTAGCTTGGAGGCTGCCGATCGTTGCATCGAGGTGGTTTCCAGTGGCTCCCTGCTCTACGACGATGGCGGCAAGAGTCGACCGCGACAATATTCCTACGATCATGTGTTCCGAGAGAACGACACTCAGGAATATGTGTACAAAACGACTACGGCGCCTCTGGTCAGGGATGTCTTGAATGGTTACAATGCAGCGGTTTTTGCATATGGAGCCACTGGCTCGGGGAAAACTCACACCATGCTGGGACCAGTTCCTCGCAAGAAACCAGCCACGGCAGATCGGGCTCCTCCGACTGCTGCCTCCAGCTACGATGCGGATGTTAGCAGCCAAGACACTGGCCTAATGGTTCGTGCCATTGAGGATATATTCGAGCACATCGAGTCAGCTTCCCCGGATAGTTCGTGCAAGGTGTCCATTTCATATTTGGAGATCTATAATGAACTCATACGAGATTTGCTGAATCCGGGCGGACCGCTTGAGCTGCGCGAAGATAATCGCGGCCAACGCATCACAGTTGCCGGTCTGTCGGAGATCACAACCTCTAGTCGCAAGGAGGTAGTCGGACTTCTTATCAAGGGCAACAAAGCACGAACAATGGAGCCCACGGCCGCCAATCAAACTTCCTCGCGCAGCCACGCCCTGCTTAGCATCACTGTCCAGACACGTACTCCTCTGGGCACCAAGCAAGGGCGTCTCTTTCTTACCGATTTGGCTGGCTCCGAGAGGGCCAAGAAGACAAAAAATCGGGGAAAGCGACTCCAGGAAGGAGCCCACATTAACCGAAGTCTTCTGGCTCTGGGCAACTGCATCAACGCCTTGTCGGGCGGAGCCCGCTATGTTAATTATCGTGATTCCAAATTGACGCGTCTGCTGAAAGAAGCTTTAAGTGGGCGCTGCAAGACTGTGATGATTGCCCATGTGGCTCCGGAGGGCAAGCATCGCGACGAGACCAAAAACACCTTGGTCTATGCAGATCGAGCTAATAGTATCACCACAAAACTTCAGAATTCCGTCTACTTGGATGAGTTCAAGGATTTTCCCACGAAACACTATCAGAGCCTTGTCTCGGAGCTGAGAGATGAAGTCTCCCGTCTGCGCACCAAGATGTTAACCGATCGTCCACGAAGTGGAGCTGCTGCTGCGGCGGCCACAGCGCAACAGCAACAACAACAACAGCCTCCTAGTGAAGAGCTGGATTCGCAGAGGAAAACAGAGCTTCGCTATCTACGGGAACAGATTGTACTGACATTCAAGCAGCAGATGAAGTTACGCCGCAAGCTCCTGGAGGCTGAAAGCCATTTGCTTGGCCTGGAATTGGATGCAGAACGGCAACATATGATTATTTCCCATTGGCAAGGTCGTATAGGTAAACTGTACGATGCCAATGGAGAGGAAGGTGTGTTTGGCCTTTTTTGGGATGGTCAATGAAACGTTTTCTAAAATATATTTCCACTTGCAGACACCGAGTCAGAGGGTTCTGTGGCCTTGAAGAACGCATGGGGTGAGCTGGCTGCCATTGAGAAGGAGACGAGACGCTATAAAGAGATACGAGAAAGAACCGAAAACGAATTGGAGCAATGTCGCCAGAAGGGAGTCAAACTGGAGGATGTATGCTTACACTTAGAGATGATGCATTTCCTGGAAACCAGTGACATTTGTTAAACTCTTTTATAGGAACTACCCGAGCGCATTACCAGCGATGAGGAGCGTGAGTTACTTGCCCTGCTCTGCCGAGTTCATGAATTGGAGGCCGACAAGGTATCCTTGCAAGCCGAACGTTTAGCCCGGCAGGCTGAATTGCGGCGACGGGATCTTCAGCTATTGCGGGCCGAGCGTCAGAGACGTCTGTGCGAGGACATCATTAGCTCACAGCGTAGGCTCATTGAAGAGGGCAACGTTGATTTGCCGGATGAGTTGCGCGAACTATACGGTCTCTATCAGCAGGAGATTCATGCCGGCGTGGTGACACCCAGTACCAGTCACTATGAGAAGAAGCTGCCACCCATCTACACAGCTGGGTAGGAGGATAACACCCGTTCCACTGTGTGACTCCTTAATAATTCCTTTCTCATTGTAGTTCCGATTCACCAGGATCTAGTTCGAGTTCAGAATGGTCTCCGATCTCACCATTGCCACCCATTGACAGTCAACAGTTGGAACAAGTTGATCGTTTAATGGGTCCACCAGTTAATCAGCGTCTGCCTCGGCTATCCACAGCGACCATTGTGCCGGCAGGTAGTGGAGCACGACGTCCTTCTTTGCGCGCCGCCAAGCATACGCATCCTTAGAGACGGCAAGTTCGCAGTTCGAGTTGCTCAGGAATTGTTTTTACTAAGGGCTAGACATTAGTTTGGATTTAAATTATATATATAATTGGCTTACATAATTATTAAACTATTATTAAATAATCATATAAAGCTTAATAGACATCACATTAATATTCCCCAGTGAAAGTAAGCATCCCTTGCTAGAACTACGCCTCTGTCTGTGGTCGAGCGGAACTCATTGTTGGTGGTGGTTACACTTCCCCTTCTCCATAAGGGTCTTTATCTATTGTACCTGCATTAAGTGAGTGCAATTGTGTGGAAACGATTGCATTTCGAGTTGCATCAGGGGTATTCACAACTTTGTTGCACTAATTCCTACCACAAATAGTCGAAGTCTCTTACACTGCACAAAATTGGTGCAATTCTACTTATCGCAGTTTTTTGAGTAGGGCAAGATTTTATTCCCCAAGGCCGCCTACAACACTATCGCAAGTTCTTCGTTTTCGTAAGTGGGTCAAACAACAACAAAAAAACATAAACAAACTGAACGAGTTTGTGAGAGAGAGCGAACGAGGGAGAGAGAGAGTGCCCTTTGCGAGAGCAATTCGAGAGAGAGGGAGAGCCGAGCCCTTCTCTAGGTGAGAGCATGCGTGTTGAAAATTATCTAACAGTATTAGTATCTGCCGCTGACCAAATGGATTTCATTATTAGATACAGACACACAGCTGTGCCTGAGAGTGGTTTGTTTTCATTCCGAGTCATTCAGTCTCCATTTGAAACTCACATTATATTTTGAACTTCTCTAGACAGCACAGCAAATTGCTGTCAAATAGAATAGAAAAACTACAAAAAAAATATTAATAATATATACAATTAAAAGCCAAATACGAATAGTAACAAAACAAGTGCCAAACGAAAGGAAATATTTAACTGAACATCGAAAGCAATTGAAACCAACGAGTCTTGCGAAAGGCAAGCCAAATCCAAGTGGAACACCAAAAGAGAAAATCTCGGATATTGCGTTGTTGTTTTTTTACATTTTTTTTTGTGGTGGAAAAACAAAACCGGAGGAAACAAAAATAGAATATATTTCTTCACATTTATCCAATGCCAATGCACTAAAACACTCTTGCATGGGTAATAATTTGACAACAAGTGGAAAACCGAGCCAGCGACGAGAAAGGACCTTCTTCAATAGGCTGAGTTGCAGTTGCACTCAGGTACGTACATTAACGGCTCTTTTTTGGGTGTATGCAATGGAAAAATAAAGTGTAGGTCGGTGGGCAGACATTGGTGTCATCAGAGTTTCATGTGGAGGGTGGAGAGTGTGTGGGAAAAATGGATGCAGGACGAAAAGAAAAACGAAAACAAACAACAAAATGCATCTGCCATGAGCCTTGGCAACGAAATGGTGCCTGGCAACAGCCACAACTAGTACACTCCAGTCCACTTGGATAGAAAGAGAGTCGTGCAATAGCAAACAAGCTCATTACCATATGCAACCATTATCTCAGGTACTCAGTTTTCATGGTTGATTAGTTTCTGAAGTCGCTTTACCGAATAGATGTACTCAAAAATGTGTGTGTTTTCAGGTGAATATCGAATAAAAATTAGTGTCAGTTAATATATATTCAATATCAGTAAGATAAAGAAGATAAATTTCTAGCGTATACACTGCATTTATTTCAAGAGCAAGCAACTATAGTTTCCATCAGAAATTAATATTATAAATTAGTCATTATGTTTTCAAATGAAATACTCATTTATTATTCTTTTCTTGCAGACCAACAGAAACATGAGGGTTAAGGTGACGAAGCTGTTCTCCATGCCAGTATCGAAATCGCCGTCACCTTTATCTCTGACTCCTTCTCCGCCATCATCGACGCCTTCTTCACCCAGCCTAATGGAGGACAAAGAGGATTGGGAAAAGCTGCGACATAGCAAACATATGGAGGACCTGCCCAATGATATGTGGCTAGAGATAATGTCCTATTTGTCCTACAATGATCTGCAACAGCTGCGTATGGTGAACGGACGTTGTCGCGATCTGGTGAATCGACGTTGTTTCCGATCCAAGGCAAAGGTGATTGTCAGCAGGCACAATTTGATGGACATCAAGGAGTATGTTGAGCAAGGTGCTCCGTATATGAGTTTCGAGAGAATGGAGCTTCGTAATTTGCGTCAGTGTGATCATTTGGAAAGTTTTCTGAAGCTTGTGGGACCCCAAGTGACGCATCTGCAAGTGTGTCATGCGCCCGTGTTTCGTGACCTGGACGGAAAGATGCCGAATCTTAAGGTGCTGAATATTGCCACTACCAGTCTCTTGGATGACAATCATTTGCAGCCAGTGGATGGCATCAATCTGAAGCAGTTTGTCCATTTGGAGGCCTTTGAGTGTGACGGCGTCAGCATGGACTCATCTATGAAATTGCAAATGCTGCAGCAGCTATGTCGTTCGGAGAATAAAATCCAATTGCGTCACCTACAATTCGAGTACAGGCGGAACAATGAGATGGCCCTGGTGCAAGTGTTGTACGACCACGCCGAATCCCTGGAGTGTGTGGACATCTTCTTCAGCTGCTCGCCGGGCATCGATACCAATAAATGGTCCAATGCATTTGAAGGAATGAGTAAACTGCATACGCTGAAGCTCTCCGGGAATTGTCATTTCGTACTGCTCGATGCTATTATTAGGTCTGTTCCGGCTGTTGCTCCGCTTCGCCAACTGGATTTGACTGGGATGCTGTCACTCACCAATGAGTTACTACTCTATGTGGCCGGCAAATGGACGAAGACTATGCGAAAACTGGATCTTATGTTTTGTGTCCAGCTCAATGCCAGTTGTATTCCGGCTCTGCGGCAGCTTAGCGGCCAACTGCAAGCCTTGACCATGGGATACTGTCGAGAGCTGACCGGAGTGTGCCTGGTTGAGGGTTTGGCCTGCAAGATGAACAACACCCTGCAAGAACTCCGCCTGGAGGAGGTCTGTTTCATTGACGAGGCCTCTATGTGCACGATTTTGGAACGACTACCCAATCTGAGACGTCTCAGCCTGGAGAACTGCCGACAAACCGTAACCGATAGGACAATGGCTGCGATATGCCAGTACCAGACGGGCTTAAAGGATCTCAATATCGATTATTGTGTAAAAATCACTGATGAGGCTCTCATTGGAACTGGCGATAAACCGTATGGCATCAGTCGGTTACGGGGATTGCGTGAATTGAATTTACGTGGATGTCGCAATCTTACTGATCGATCTCTCATGCAAGCATTGCGACTGCCCGAGTTACGTAGTCTATCTGTGGGATACTGTAGCCGTTTCCAGCCCGAGGGCATTGAGGCCATCAGTCACAATTGCCCTTCACTGGAGACTCTGTGCCTCTCGAGCTGCGTTCTGGTCGACGATGATACAGTGCGTCATGTTATGCGAAACTTAAAGCGGTTACGTTGCCTCAACATCAGTAATTGTATGAAGCTGACTCTTCAATCCATACATCACATTGTCCGACATGGACATAATCTGACGGAACTGATTGCCTGCTCCATTGATGGCATGGATCATGAGGTGGCACAACGAATTCTAGAGCACCATCGACCACAATTGAAGCAGGTTCTGCTATAGCAGGAAAGGTATATCCACTGACCGTTCGAAGACATTGGCCATAATCAATTTCATGGTAGTCTGGATGATGATGAAGACGATGATGATGATGTGGAGGATGATATTATTGATGATGATATGAATGATCCATATGATGTTGATGAGCATGAACATCTACGTGATCATGAAGATGATGAGGAAATTGTGGTGTAAAAAAAAGGAGTAGATCAGAAGCAGGACCCAGTGCAATATAATGAAGCCAAGCGTTCATTGTATCTCCATAGTTTATATGTAAATATTTATAAGAACTACACATTTTTCAACTCTGCTGTAAAAATCTGCAATGTTATGTGTTTTTGATATTCCTGGATATCTTCTACCATAGGTTAATATATATATACTTGACTGTAAATGTAAATATAATGGCAATTGCACCACTATCGCTGTACAATTCAGATATGTAGCATAACTTTTTAAGGGTGAAATCATAGATTTAAAACTTAAAATTACGAATTCTTACAATTTAGCAAAAGCCAAATAGCAAACAAAGTACAACCATACCTCTTGAATGAATGCAAAATAACAAATTTCAATTTGGAAGAAATTAAAGCATTAATTAAACAATTTAGTAGGTTATTGTGTATAAGTGGTTTTTTATAAATGTCTAATAGATTTTCCCTTTGAAAATGTAGGCTTTTGAAATTGCATTCATTAGTCCTGATATCGAACAATATTAAGACTTAACTTAATAACACCAAGAGCTTAGATCAATGTTACTTTTAAAGGCAACGTAGTCTAAATAAGTGTTCAATGTTTGTACAAGTTGTACTCAGTGTCACAAAGCAAAAGGACTCTTTGAGTATATGTGGTTGATTTGGTTTTGTAAGTGTGTAGATTAAGATTCCATACGTTTAATTCATATATATTTATATAAAATATGGCGTGCTGAATGTGTTATTTAACTATTTGACTTTCCATATAGCCAGGCATCTTCCAGAAGCTTCCCCACCCCCCCGCCCCCAAATAAATGTATGCATTTCAATGTCAAATTGGCCAAATTAAATGTGTTAATCTTCCTAAACGAATTAACTTTTATGTTTTCTACAACACGGCAAGTAACGACTTAAAAACAAGGAAAACGTTTCTATTTTTCAAAGAAAATTTCATAGTAGTTTTTCCTTGCAACGTTTTCTTTTTGTGAGAGCTTTTTAAAGCTTACATTTTTGAGATGAATATCAACTGTTATGTTGCTTGTGAAAAGCTTACGGGGGAAACCCAATTAACATCACCATCACAGTCTCCTCCAGCCGAATCATACACACACTTGTGTGTGGCTGTCTGTCCAATTCCATAGGCAATGCACGCACTTTGACACCCGTCGATAGAAGAGGTTGGTTGGCTGGTTGCTTGGTCGGACCACCATCTCACTTAGTGTGCTGCTAAACGAATAAAATAAATGAATGAAAATATTATGGGGCTAGAGAAAATGTCACTCGTCGGCAGCATGGAACTGAGGAGCCATGAAACTGACAGAACGCACAGGGCAAAAACTTTTTTGTCACTTTTGCCATGGGGTTTTGTTATTGTTGGCAACAACTATATATGTATATATGTATATAGTTTATATGAAATATAATGCCCAAAACACAACCGCACAGGCGACACAAAAACGCACATAAGCTACACGAAATATGGAAAATGCTTCAGATTCTGTTTAAAAGTAATCTTAATTGCAATCGATTATTTTTGAATGATAAGCTATCTTTCGCTATCCAGGCTGATAGTCAACAAAATGTTGAGAAAAACTGTTTTCACGTTTAATAATTCAAACAAAATACTACGCACAAAGGACATTCTTTTAACAACACGTTTCACATCCCATTTAAGGATAGATTTTGACACACTTTAAATCCAGAGGGACATTACTTTGGGATCCCCCTGAATGCGCCACTGAACTTAGCTACAAAGTTGCCCAAATTGTATGTATCCACTGATTGATACAATGCCAAATAAATGTACATATGTAATTGCCTTTACGATTATTTCGCGTACCTTATTGTGCATGTGTGGAGCTGACAGCAGAGCAGGCAGCCAGGCAGTGGAAAACTGCGACGTCGTTGCTTGTTGGCTTGTTTCTAGATACAAATCTGAATTAAATGTCGTTGCTGCTTATCAGATAAGTTTGGAACGCGCTGGAGTGCGGTTCGCATTAGCTGTAGCCATAGAGACGAAGACGGGACCTTCTCCGAGTTGTGAGTGTGAATTAGTGAATTGAATTATCGAATGGTTTCGTGTCGAGATACTACATACCTGGCAATGTATTGTACATATGAACGTACCGGTTAACTCAAGTGAATGCCCCCGGGGCGAACGTAACCGCAAAGCGCGTCCGTATCCGGGCACAACCTTGCCGGCAACTTTCGGATTGATTGCGTGCCAGTTAAGAAACGAGTCGCGTCTGGGAGTCACTACCTTCTGCTGAATGCTGATGTTTTTGTTGTTGTTGTATCTGGTCGCGACATCAAATTATTATAATTAGCATCGAGGGAGACGGAACAATCGGAATATTATTGAAGCTAGTGGAAATTTTGCATAAACAAAGCCATCAAAATAAAAGGAAAAATTCCAAGAGAGCAGGGAGAGAGAGAGCAAAGAGGGGCAGAAGATCATGTCCGTGCCGGAGGCAACTTTGTCACCGGCTAATGTTAGTGAATTGCTGGGACCGCAACGCGATCCCCTCAGCATAGTCATCCCAGTCACTCTGATCTATGGACTAATCTTTTTCACTGGCGTTGTGGGCAACATAAGCACATGCATTGTGATCAAGAAGAATCGCTCCATGCATACGGCCACCAATTATTATCTCTTCTCCCTGGCCATATCGGATTTCATGCTGCTCCTTTCCGGAGTCCCTCAAGAGGTTTGGTTCATTTGGTCCAAATATCCTTACATTTTCGGCGAGTATTTCTGCATTGGACGAGGATTGCTGGCGGAAACATCGGCAAATGCCACAGTTCTGACCATCACAGCCTTCACCGTGGAACGTTACATAGCCATTTGCCATCCGTTCTTTGGCCAGGCCATGAGCAAGTTAAGCCGCGCCATAAGAATCATTATCCTGATCTGGGTGCTGGCCATTCTCACGGCCATTCCCCAGGCAGCTCAATTCGGCATCAATAGCTATGCCGGAGTGGACAAGTGTGTGGTGGTCCGAGTTATTGTGCAACATTCCTTTCAGCT
Organism: Drosophila sp. 14030-0761.01; assembly: GCA_018150735.1. Taxonomy (NCBI): domain Eukaryota; kingdom Metazoa; phylum Arthropoda; class Insecta; order Diptera; family Drosophilidae; genus Drosophila; species Drosophila sp. 14030-0761.01. The sequence goes on from JAECWO010000090.1 coordinate 578,406, forward strand.
CTCCACTTTTATCTTCTTTTTTGCACCCATGTCGATTATTCTGGTATTGTATTTGCTGATTGGCTTGCATTTATATCGAGCCAATTTAGTTGGCGGTGATAACGAGGGATCAGTAAGATCTTTCGATCGACGTCATCAGCCCTTAAAGAATATTCATAGTGACACAATTCTCTATCGCTATGCGGGAACAGGAGCAGCAGCAGCAGGAGGAGGAGGTGGAGGTGGAGGACACCAACTGAGCTCAGTGCGTGGTCGACTCAATCACTATGGCACTCGGCGTGTTCTAAGGATGCTGGGTGAGTTGTAATTATTATGCAAAATTATGACAGCTGCTGAGCCTCCTAAATCTCCTGGCCATATGCCAGCAATCATCATCATAAAGCACATTTAATCAGCTAGCCTGGCCAAAAAAATTATTGTGTTTGACATTTATGATGCCTCCTCCTCCACAAAAAGCACGAGCAGAGCGCGAAAAAATTAAATGAAATGAAACTATTTATCTTTTGCCCCACACAGTTGCCGTGGTCGTTTGTTTCTTTTTGTGCTGGGCTCCATTCCATGCCCAACGTTTGATTGCCATCTATGCCCCAGCACGTGAACATAAGGTCCTCTACACGGTGATGACATATATATCCGGAGTTCTCTATTATCTATCCACGTGTATTAATCCCTTGCTCTATAATCTAATGAGTAATAAATTTCGCGAGGCCTTCAAGGTAAGGTTTACCCTAACCAAAAGAATGAGATTCTAATTATCTATATTTCAGTCTGTTCTGTTGGGCAAAAAGTCGTCCAAGGGATCGTTAAATTCACGTCGCCAGCTCGAATCTCGACGACTGCAGCGAACCACCACTCTAAACTCGTCCACACAAACGCAACGCATCTCAACAAGTGACTCAGCCGATCAGTCGAAGCCCTCTCTAATGCAGGTTTGTCAACTCACGATTGTGATAGTCATTTCCAATATTAATATATAAATTCCATAATCTACCCCACAGACAACCCCCCTTAACAATGATCGCTTGCCGCAAGGAAAGGCGCAACTAGTTTCACATGGCGACTAAATACTAATACAAATACTAATTAAATAGTTGTTGGGATTTTCCTTGCTTCACAAATGTTCTCTCAATATTTAACACTTGCCGCAATTTGTATTCAATTTGAGAGCTCCACATGCTTCCTAATGCTAATTTATTTTAATGTCGTTTAGTCTATTATACATACGTTTTTATTTGCTGCTGTTGTTGTTGTTGCTGCTGTTGCTGTTGTTTCTACCAAAGGCATTTAGTACAAGTTTTAGTTAACACTTTTCATTTGTGTTAATATTCTTTTTGCTGTGCAAGTTTTGTTTGCAATAAAGAGTTAATTATAATTATACATTTTCCATAATATATGTACACAAAACCATTCTCTTCTAAGTTAAAACTAAACCTTATTCTAAGAGTAAGGCAAAACTAGTCGCTCAGTGCAATCTAAAAAATCTTACAATTAGTTAGTTAATCCACCTCGAAAATATTCGATTTTTGTGGTAGAAGACACAAAATAAAATAGAAAACAGAATTGCTAATTTTGAACTCTGACTGGTTATATTTCTTTTAGTGTAAAAATTAATAACTTTCTTATTACATTTTGATTTAAGCTTGTTAAATAAACTGAATGTCAAACATTCCTAAATTTATTATGGGAGGAGAAATGGAATCTAAAACCTTATTCGAACATTTATAAATATAACCAAACTAAACACTGAAATGAAGAATTTTGAAACATCGTCTTATTATAAGAATCTTAGGAAATACCTCCATCCCTCTTTAAAGCCCTCTTTCTGTATATAAAGTGTTTGCATCTTTAAGATTCGAATTTTAATTTTAGGTCAAATTATTTAGTTTGATTTGATCAGATTTCGGATGAATTTAATTGGTTTGTTTGTGTCACGTATGAGAAGCATTTTATGTCCAATATGTGCGGCTTAGCACAACGAACTTTAAAGTCAAGGCCCAATTTAATACTGCACATTGGCAAGGCCACACACACACACATATATAGGTATTTTTATCTACTTCAAACGACTATTTGAAGCGAGAGATTAATATTTTGAAAACAAGTTGGCCCTTTGATGTTCGCTATAGTAAATAAAATGTCAATGAAAATCGTAATTGATTAACATCTTTCCATTGCCACTCACTCAATGGAAAGTCGTAAGGATTCATTTACAAAACAAAAAAATAAATGTTTGTCTCTTATCGATTTTGGTGGATTTGTCATATAGACGATTGAATTATAATGACTAGCCAGTTGTCCCTTTACATGGACGTAGAAGGGGGTCAAAAGCAAGATTTCAATTGACTTACGGCTCCGCGATAATTGGATTTTCCATTTGAAGATATTTTACTTTTACCCCACATTCGTCGACAGGGCGATAGTTGATAATTGTAAAAGATTGTATTATATAACTTCCAAAGAAATCCAAACAAATTCATTGACACTATGGGCCATGATTCATGGGTGAATTAGAGCCTTGGAAAATAGAGCTTTCTGAACCAAAATTAATGACAAATCTCGATAAAGGCATTACAAGGATATCCCAAGTTCGGCTCATCCAATGTTAGTTCTTAAATTCTTATCTTGGCTATTTAAAAATTGTCTTAATTATTAGTTGAAATTATAGAGATAACTGCTTCAATACAAGGATGTATCTTTAATTCATAAGGATAATATTTGTACTAACCGATAGGATAGGTAAACAACAATTTGTTTCTCCTCCATTGAAAGGACGTTCTGTCTACACCCATGGGGGCATAACGATGGGACAATTGCTCAAGGCCATGGCCATGCAAATTCAGGAAGGGCAACGTGGCGTATTAGTAATCATCAGCGAAATTTGTTATGAAAATGCAATCAGGCAAATGGAAGCGCACTTGCAAACAGATTTTTATCTGTTGTGCAATTGCACTTGCAGGGACGATATTAAAGAGAATTCACTTGCTTTTCCAACCAACTAACTTACTAACTAACTAGGACTAAGACTCACAATTTATGGCACATCTGCGGCGCACAAATGCGTCAATTTGATATGTGAAAGTCCAAAGCGCAGCGGGCCATAAAAAGAAAAAAAAAAGGAAGCAACAAAAAACAAAAATCAAACAAGCAAAAAGCAAAAGTGAAAAAGTCCATGAACGTCACGTAAAGCCAATAGACTAATATTGCAAAATATAAAAAGAAGAAGAGGAGAGAAAGAAAAACAGGTGCAGGAGGAGGAGGGGGCGGAGGTGGTGCTATACACACCCGCAAAATGACGTAGAAATTATGAAGTTTTTGATTTATGAGTGAATTGTGGGAAAGAGAAAAGCAGAAATGGGCAAAAACAGAAAATGGAGAGAGAGAGAGAGACGGAGAGGGAGAGTAAAACCAAAACAAAATTCCTGACAGCATTAAACGCTAGAAGTTTAGTCACACCTACATACGCACTCCACACACCGACACACACTCGCACCCACACACTAGATGAAGAAAAATCCCAACAGACAGAATGGCAACCGCAACAACAACCGCAGCAGCTTATTTAGTTAGAAAAACTGCCAACAGGTGGCTATGGCTTGAGCGTGGGCTATTTGCGGATTGTCCATAGTAGGAAGAGTTACGTATACGCACTAACATACACATACACACACCAACGCACACACACATACATATTAACAGTAGTTCACACATTTAATGCACGACCAAGTTTTTGACGCAGATAACACAATATTTTTAGGGTGAACCAAAATCTCGAATCACAAGAGACTTTCATTTTAACGTAGCAGCCTTTTTAAATTGTGTTTTCCAGATTGGATTTATCTTGCATGAACTGCTTTTATACCCTGTGATTAAACAAAATGGTTGCTTAGCAGTTAAGTCTATCTAAACCTTCATTATCTTCGAACTAGATCTTGAATTTCAAATTAACACCACCAAAAAAAAGAGTTATGCATGAAAAATTATATTCTGATTGTAGGTTACATTTAATACAGGGTATAAAAAGTAGTCTATTCTGGTGACTCAGTCTACCAAATAATATTCTTAAACTTAGTGGCCTTAGTATTTGAGAAATTTGATTCGATTTTGATTGTCAAAGTCGTAGAGGAAAATTTACGTTCTCTAGAATTCAGTCTACACCTGGAGACCGAACGGAACGGATAAAAATTAAAAAAAACATTTGATTATACAAAAACAAAGTAAGAAAAGTTAAAAGAAATATATAGTGCTTCAATTTAAATATAAGGACATTTTCTTCCTTTTTTTGTTTAGAAGGCGAAGCAAGTTAGCCAGACGAACCATGGCTAGTGCTATTAAAAGAGTGATACCCATGCTGGATCGCATTCTTATTCAACGTGCCGAAGTGAAAATGACTACTGCTGGCGGCATATTGCTTCCCGAGGACTCGGTGCCCAAGGAGATGCAAGGTGTGGTCGTTGCTGTGGGTCCTGGAGCTCGCAATCCAGGTGGTGCCGGACATTTGACTGTTGGCGTCAAGGAAGGCGATCGTGTGCTCTTGCCGAAATATGGCGGAACCAAAGTGGACATGGACGACAAGCGTGAATATGTCCTCTTTCGCGAGAGCGACATCCTAGCTAAGCTAGAATAAATACTCTGATACGATTTGGCTTCACTTTCACCTTACACAAAACACATTCTTCTCCATAGGGCACACTGCACGGTTAGAAGATATTAACACAAAAATAGTTAGAAGATATTAACACAAATTAACACTCGTATACATACACGACAGGAAAACAACCTATATTTGCGTTAATTGCGTTCGAAACTAAATGATATATATATTGCTAAATGTTGTATTTGGTAGCTTGCACACTATGAAATTATAATAAGATTTTACACATTTTACACTAAGTTGAACAAGGCAAACATTTGCAATTTTGTAAGGACTTAAACAATTGTATAGATGCGTTTCTTTCACCAGCAATTCAAAAGCATTTTTATTTGGCCTAAATAGTCGGGGAAAGGTACGGGGAAGCCACCTGTAATTAAAAGTTAAGTTAAGTTGATTCGTATTAACAGTAGTTCACACGCGCGACCACGTTTTTGACGCAGAAAGCAATATTTTTAAGGTGAACAAAAATCTCGAATCACAAGGAAGAGACTTTCATTTTAACGTAGCAGCCTTTTTAAATTGTGTTTTCGAGATTTGATTTATCTAGCATGAACTACTTTTATACCCTGTGATAAAATAAAATGTTTGTATATATATGGTTGATTAGCAGTCTATTTAAACCTGTATTATCTTCTAACTAGATCTTGAATTTAGAAAATAAGAGTTATGCATGAAAAATTATATTCTGATTGTGGCTAACACTTAATACAGGGTATAAAAAGTAGTCTGTGGCTAACACTTAATACAGGGTATAAAAAGTAGTCTCTTTTGGTGATTAGTCTACCAAATAATATTCTTAAACTTAGTAACCTTCGTATTTGAGAAATTTGATTCGATTTTGATTGTCAAAGTCGTAGAGGAAAATTTACGTTCTCTAGAATTCAGTCTACACCTGGAGACCAAACGGAACGGATCCAAATTTAAAAAAAACATTTGATTATAAAGAAAAAAAGTAAGAAAAGTTAAAAGAAATTTATAGTGCTTCAATTTAAATATTAGGACATTTTCTTCCTTTTTTTTGTTTAGAAGGCGAAGCAAGTTAGCCAGACCAACCATGGCTAGTGCTATCAAAAGGGTGATACCCATGCTGGATCGCATTCTTATTCAACGTGCCGAAGTGAAAATGACTACTGCTGGCGGCATATTGCTTCCCGAGGACTCGGTGCCCAAGGAGATGGAAGGTGTGGTCGTTGCTGTGGGTCCTGGAGCTCGCAATCCAGGTGGAGCCGGACATTTGACTGTTGGCGTCAAGGAAGGCGATCGTGTGCTCTTGCCGAAATATGGCGGAACCAAAGTGGACATGGACGACAAGCGTGAATATGTCCTCTTTCGCGAGAGCGACATCCTAGCTAAGCTAGAATAAATACTCTAATTCGATTTGGCTTCCCTTTCACCGTAGACAAAACACATACATTCTTCTCCATAGGGCACACTACACGGTTAGAAGATATTAACACAAAAATAAACACTCGTACACATACACGATAGGAAAGCAAAATACTTATATTTGCGTTAATTGCGTTCGAAACTAAATGATATATATTGCTAAATGTTGTATTTGGTAGCTTGCACACAAGAATATTTACACTATGATATTGTTATAAGATTTTACACATTTTACACTTTGAGTTGAACAAGGCAAACATTTGCAATTTTGTAAGGACTTAAACAATTGTATAGATGCGTTTCTTTCACCAGCAATTCGAAAGCATTTTTATTTGGCCTCAATAGTCGGGGAGGGGATCGGGGGAAACCACCTGTAATTAAAAGTTAATCCTTCAAGTTCTGCAAAAAAACAAGAAATTGTGCTGCGTGGGCTTCCCGTTTTCTTTCCTAAACGTTTGGCCTTTGCCCACTTGCCACTGCCACACCCACAGATGAATTTCTCCCCCCCATTCCATCTTCATTTGCTTGTGCTGCCTGTTGCTTGGACCTTCTCTCGCTCTACGTTCATTGGTGGCATTCGCTTCGTGGCCAGAACTTCGTATCGTTCTTCGTGGTTAGCATTCGTATTGGTTGTCCGTTATCTTTGGTTGATTCCATGCGGGTTGCGGGCCTTTTCCGGCTATAAAAGCCCTTGGTCTGCCGCATTTTGTTGGCAATTTCAAAAAGAGTGTTAGCAGAAAGTGTTTGAAAGAAAAGTTTCCAAACAATACAAGCAAAAAAACACAAAGTGCATATTCTATAAAAAAAAAAGCGGACATCAATAAAAAATTTTAATTGACCTTCTCGAACCCAAGTTGGATATAAAGAGAACCCAAGCAAAAGAAAAATACCTGTGGAAAATGTGGTACATTAAGTTCAGTTGGACTATTTTGGTGCTTGTGGCTCTGATTACAGCAGTGACAGGTAAAATTATACAATAGAAAAAGCGAAATATATATTAATTTATTTAATACTTATTTGAATGGGTACAAAAATGTTGCCTACTTTTTGGCTGATAGCTAGCTAGCTAGACTTAACTTCCTGTGCTTCGTCATCGAAATATTTAATCATTGAATGCTTCTGAGAATTTCCCGCTCTATATATCCATCAACAGGGTCATAAATACCGACTATCCAAATCTAACTGATTAACATATATTGAGTGAAAAACCGGCTAATCCGCATTATCAATTTCATCAGTTTTATGCACATTTTCCTGTTGCTTATTCATCTTTTTGTTGCCTAATTTCGTTATGTTAGGGACCACTGACAATGCATTGGGACTCAGGCAGTCAGGCAGGCATGGTCTAAATGAAATGCCTCAGCGTTTTTAATTGCTGTCGTAAATTAATCCAAACTGCGGGCCAAATAACAACACAGGGCAATAGTTGCTCGCATTCGTGACACGGTGGAACAAAAACGTGTGAATTTAGTCAAGCTGTGCGCGGCCCTGCAGGCGACCATTGCACTTGTGGGTGGTGGCTGGTCCGCGATAGAGATGGAGATAGGCATACACTACATACGACAACGATTCATTGTCAGCGAGTGTTCCAGTTACGGCCAGACAACAAATTCGGATTGTGACGGCAATCATTATTAGAAGCGGCAATCGCTTTGAAAAAAAATATGAACTTGGCTTATCAACAATGTGTCGCAAAGATTGATTGGGTTAGGTTCAGGTTGATATGGATATATTGAATATTAGAGCTATTTAGGTATTGGGAAGCCATACTCCAATTAATCAACATAAGAATGAACAATTGCTTAGGGAATTCCCATAAAAAAAAGGTCATGAAATATATTTCCATTCCGAGAAATACATGTTACTAATTTTACGTTAGGAATCCAATAGGGAGTCGATCAAGGCAGTAATAATATTTTCATTATCTATCTGAATCGAAAATTTCACCATGAAAGTAAAGAATAAATTTAAATTGGTGTATTAAAATCTTTCTTTTCATTCAAAATATTTCAACTGATTCGCAGAATAATAAATAAATTTCTAAACTATTATCACAATTTCTATTAAATAAATGACTAAATAAATAGTCACTTAAGACTTGGTATTTAGAAAAATAGTTTTCAAAAAGATAGTACTGAATGAAATATCATTATCAATCGCAAGTGTACTTATGGAATTTTCCAGGAATAATAATACATTTCACAAATATGCAAAACATTACAAAATAAATAATTATCTTCTGGTGATTCCCCCATAATAAGCCAAATCGCCTTTAGAATCTTCAACCTTAATGGCTTATAGTTCAGGTTTGCCACAATAAAAAAAAGGGTAAAAAGTAAGCAAACAAGGGGGAAAAAAATCACCATTAAAAGTGAATTTAATGTACGTACTTCACCTGAATAAATGGCGCAACACTTTTAAGTTTGGCGAGCATCTTTTGCCGAGCCATAAACATTGAAATTGACCCCAAATAGGGCAAATGCAGCCAAGTCGAGACGCCAACGCGAAAGGCATTAAAGTGGCGGGTCACGATAATTAGCCGCTTAAGAATGGACTTTACTTAATGACAGCCCTTCGATGCGATCCGTCGAATTGGTTGGACGCTATCTTTGATGGCCGGACTGCCTGTCAACAAGTATGTGAGTGTTGGGCCTGTGGGCTGTCGGCTGTGGGTGCACGACAACAATTAATCCATGGTTTAAGTAATTGACAAATGATTACATGTTTGATATATGGACAGCAGGGTAGCAACAGTCGAATAGGGCGTGATAGAGGTTAGCAGTCTGGTCTGGTCTGGCAAATATGTACATATAAAAAAATATATATATTTATCTGGGCTTATGCAAACAACATCCAGAGAGCCATACCCAGACCCCTGCCACTCCCACACCACCTGTGCCAGGAAAACTTGTTGCTATTGTTGTCTATTGTTGCCTAGCGCCGTTTTCTCTTCTATGTAAGGTTCATATGTATTTTCGTATTCAAATCCAGTCCCAGCTGCCTCACTGACAACTCTTTTGTTGGCTGACACCTACTGATGCAACTGATGGAGATGTGTTGCCCGTCCATTTGTGTGATTAGTTTTTGGCTACACAATGCACTGGGCCAAGTGAGCGTCAAGGACGTTGCACAAGAGCCACATTAACCACACGCACTCAAACCTTATTGCAGATGCCCGAGTGCTCTTTTGCAGTGCATTACTCATCCGCCCTGTTATTATCCTATCATACATGTTTGTAATGGACACATTTATCATGGGTCGTGACTCTTACTACACACACAACGTGAAACACACACACACACACAAGCGCAAATAATACACCTAAGTAGATACGGCAAACTCTGCTCCTTAAGTTATCCTTTCTTTTCCCAGTGTTTGTTATTTAAAGCCTACGCAAAGTAACTTTTCCTTTCCCTCCCTTTCCTCCCCCCCTCGGCTCAGCATGATGTGTTTAGTGGGGGCTCATTTGCTCATAACTTTTTCCACAATAGCTTAACACTTCCATTTCTTTACTTGGTCCTGTCCTGTCGTGCCCCACTGATGATGATTTATTCTAAATTGAGAAAAATTTTGCATACTTTCAGGCTCCTGCCTGGAATACGGCCATTCATGTTGGGGAGGTAAGTAACCAAGTTCAGTTTATCTCCTTTTTCTTTTTGCTTTTGCAATCCAATCACCAATTTGCTAAATTTGTGCTCTATTTTTAAATCTATGCTGTAGCCCATGGCAAACGCTCAGGTGGCAAAGCGGAACTGGCCGTTAAGCAGGTGAGTTGAATATCGAAACGTATTTACATCATTCTAAAGATTAAATTTGCTAATTAATTTGAAACAAACAAATCAAACTAAAGTTAGAAGCAAATAAATTCCAATTTTAGAGTTTTCTATTCTGGTTTTTCTATTTGCTTTACATAATTTCTTCTTAATTTGCAGTCACCTATATCCTATGCCGTTGACTCCATGGCCGAACAATTGTACAACAATGCGAACAACAACAATCTGGAAGATGATGACGATGACGAAAGCAACAATAACAACAATAGGAACAACAATTTACCCCTGTCAGAAACTGCCTTAACTCCACACAGTGAGGCAGCAGTCGGTGAGCCACTGATCCAAGAACGGGAACGCAATCGGAATCGCAAATGGTCACAATTAATGCGATTGCATCGGTTCAAGCATCAACAAGAGCAACAACGTCAACAACGTGGCGAAGGTGGAGGTGGACGGGGACAGTACGATGCCTCCAATATGGCTGCTGAGAGTTGGCGCAAATTGCAGCAGGCTTTGCTACTTGCCGAACAGGCAGAGCAACAGCAACCGCTTTATGAACTCAGCACTAAGTGAATACACACACAAGCACACCCCACACACACACACACACACACACACAATGAAATGCCAAATTGATAACATAACATAATGCAAAATAACAACAACAATTAAAAGATATTTATTCCACAAATAGAACAAATTGAACTCGCCCCATCGTTGCATGGTGGGCATCAATTGAACATCAGCTAAAAACAAAGGCAACAAAAAAAAAGAACAAAAAAAATGTAAAAATTGCTATGCACGCCAGTTGTCCGATTCAAAGTCCGTGTCCCACATATACATACATCCATATATATATACATATTAATTATATAAGCTATGCAAATTAAATGTAAATTAAAGTTTTTAATGTTTGTTGTTTATTTATTACATTTACAATTACAATTACAAATTACATTAACACACTTTTTCGCCTCTCAACTTTCAAGTTTGAATCCTCCAATATTGCGTCACTGGCTGGATGGCGCAATATTGTCTCGATTTTTGCCCAATCTTAATTAATCCCTATGCATATATACATATATATATATATATATAGTACATACATATGTTTTTAAAGTCTAATAAAAATAGAAACTTACAAATGCTAGAGAATTTAGGCCTTGATTTTTGCCGGAATTTGGAAACAGCCTACATCGCCGTCCTTATCGCCCAGTCCCCAATGTATCTCCAGACTGACAGTGGGATAAACTGGTAAGATTTTGAAACTATTCTTATAGAGATATGTCTGTCCAGCTTTCAGTGGGCAGCCAACCTTATTCTCGCCCGATTCATCATAGATATGTGGGCAGGCGCTAGTACCATAATATCCTGGAAACGGTAATGGCACATCCAAAATGATGCCCTGTATGTCAGAGTTTAGCTCTTGAAAATCACGTTCCGGCTTCAGCTTCATCATAATGCTGGCGTTTGTATTCCGCTTGAGAATGCATTTGTTTTTGGGACAGTTCGAGATGGTTACATCACCGACAGACAGAGCCTTGGATTTGGCTACAGGGCAGAGGAGATATAACTTATTAGACATAATAATAAACATTTTTCTTAGCTGTACACACTTACACTTTGGACATGGCCTGACCTCAGTGGCACTTGTATAGCACAGCAGAGTGGCACAGATTAACAATATCGCTGAGTTGAGCTTCATTTCGGCAGCCGCTGCTGAGATTGGTTAGAGATAAATGAAATAGATTTAACAACAGGTCGCTAATTACTGGTTAACTACTTGGGGACAGCCTAAAGCTTGCCATCGCATCGGTTTAAGCCGAAATAACTAAAATGCAAACCGGTCTAGCGAGATGCTTGGGATGAAAGATCGACCTTGACTTCAAATCGGCGAAACTGAAACTAAATAATTATATGGCACTACAACAAGAGATGCAAAGCTGAGCTAATCCTTTTTATGATTGAGCTAGGAATTATTCTAGTACGCTATTATTCATTCACTTAAATATTTTAAAATAAGTTGAACAACTTCCTTAAAAGGATCGCTACAACTCATTAACCTTTTGCTTTTTTAATTAAATAATTAAAATTGACATTTCAACATTACGTTTGGAGAAATTTCTAATTGAGTTTTATATTCTTTATGGAACATATATTATATTCCAACGGTTAAGCTACTACTTATTAGGAAATCAACAGTAGTTTGCTAAATAAGTATATAGAATCGTCACTTCTAAAGCAAATTTGGCATGAACATTTTACGCTATATCTTGCAATAATCTGCTTGACTGACACTAATTAAATTATTTACCAATTGTCAGGAACAATTAATGTAAAACTCTCGATGTGTTTTTTTATTTTTCTATATATGTACATACATATAGTATACAATCCACAGAGCGCGTATTCACTGGTGTTTTAGGCGCGGCTTACGAATAACAACTAACCCAACTTCGTAGAGTAGACAGCATATATGTATATATATACGTATAAAGATCGTCGGCCACGATCACTATAACTTGTCTCGGCCCGACTCACGTTTCCAACGCTGAACGCTGGCAGCGACCTGCGGCAGTTTTTCTTTGCCTACTTGACATGCCAGGCATCAAACTTAATTGTCGCTGTTAAGAGCAACTTTTCATTTTCAAATCTAAAACTGAAAGATCTAATTTAATTTCATTTTTAAAGCGTGCCTAAGCAGGCCTTTTAGCTAGATATATGTCTGTATGTTTTGTTTGCCACCTTTTCTAAAGTATCTACAAATAAAATTTGTTTTGTTTTAGGTTGGCAAAGGCAAGAGGTTGAAAAAGCAATATGTGTTACTTTTATAGACACAAAAACTTGTTGATTGTCATTACTACTTATTATCATTATCGTTATTTGTTTGATTGTTAGCATGCTTGAAATGCAAATTGCATTCAAATTGCAAATATAATCGGACAAATAAGCGATTTCTTATATATTTTTTGTATGTTTCTTACACTTGCAAAAAAAGGAATATATTTCTGTTGAGATATGGAAATATTTCGACTGAAGACCTTCTAAAAAATGAGAATATATAGATAGTTGTGGAAGAGTTTATAAATGCAACAATGTACATTCTCCGAACCAAAACAAAATTAAATGAAATTCTCTACTATTTATTTATCAGCTTAAATTGTTCAAGAATGAACAATGTAATCGATTTTGAATGCGTTGTTGACCAGGAAATTAAACTTAACTATGACGTGCCTACCTTTTGAATTGATGCAGTCCCCAACTTCACCTCCTCCCAATCAATCAGTCATTAACATTTTTAGAAAGTTGGCCATGAGAACAAAAGCAACAGCATGAATTACAATAACCCGTATAAAAGGTAAAGTGAATGAGAAAACTTACTTTTCGTGTATAAGCTTTTGGAAATTTTCTAAAATCTTGAAACCGTGGGCGACTGTTTAATGCAGCGTTGGAAATGCAACTGAAGACTTGGAAAATAAATCGATTGATATCTCTTGTTTGGCCAACCAGTTGTCAGTGGACCAGCCGGTTTCATGGTTTACACAATATTATTTACTTGTTGCTGTTGCATTGCGTTACATACAGAATTGAAAATTTCCGGCCTTTTGTTGTTTGCATTAGCCGATGACCCGATAAGTGTGGGAGTGTTATAGTAAATATGCTTGCGGTCAACGTACATAAAGGAGAGCCGACTGAAATCTGAAAGCTATACACAAAAAACAACAATTGTTGATATAGAAACTACTTTACTAATTTTGACGTTGATTCTAGATTTTGTTTTTGTTTTTTTTATTGACGCACCACCTGGCATACGAAATGAGCTGAAAAGGGGGAAGAGAATTTGGGAAGTAAAATTTTGGTGCGAGATTCAAAAGCAAGCTTAGTTATCATCACGCCATTGTTGGGTAAATCGGATATAATAACTTGAAATAACTATTTACGCATTGATTGCGATGGCAAACATTTCCTTATTAACTTTTGTGAGTTAACCAATAATAAAGAAAAAGATTTACCGGTATTAAATGGAATTGATATAAATGTGTACATAGAAGTGCATAAATATCTGCAGCAGTTTCTCTCTTTGAATATATTGCACTGAATATAGAGAAAGATTATGGATTTCTCAGATGCAATGCCAGAATTTTCATACTAGACGCTACTACAATAAATGCGAATATTTACACTTTTAGATATTTTGAATTTCAAATTGGATATGTCCGCCAATTATGTATTTAGGTCTGGCAGCGCTGCCAGCTGACAACTGTTGCAAGGTGGCAATCTTTCCCACTTTTGGCATTATCCAACACCATTTACTATTTCGATATCGAATTTGGTATTCGATATCAAATTTGGTATTCGATATCAAATGAAAGAAATTTAATTGAAGTTTACAAATCAACCAAAATTCCTGGCAAACTATATAGTATAATATATATAATACAACTAGGACGAGTGTACGTACATGCGTGCGAGTGTGCCTGTTCGATATCTAATGAAAGAAATTTAATTGAAATAGTTTTGTGAAGCAAGTGAAAGTTTTCTTTTCTCTTCCTTGTCTTTGTTTTGCAATTGTAATTGTTATTTTGTTTGTCATGCACTAATACTAACTAACTACTCTCTGCCCTGCCAATATTCACACAATTACAATTCCACGGCTGCTCGTGGATGTCACCAGGTTTTCATGCAATCTATGGGACTCTTATTTTTTGGCCTCTCTGTTGGCCTTATTTGTGATTGTGACAGTGTTATATATGCATATACATACATGCACATGAATACATATACATATCTCTCTATACATACATAACAAATCAAATTCGTATCGAATCGTAAATTGCAAGAAGGTCTTGCATTTTTTGTGTGTTCTGTTGCGCCAGGTACCAGGTACAAATGAGTTTCAATAAGAAACCACTATCAATATACATACATCCTTAGTATGTACTGCAATATAAACAACCAAGAATCAGGTCCTCCGAAGGCTATCTGTGACGACACAGTAAGATAGAAATCCAACAATCATGCACTATATGCATGTATATATATATATGTGTTTGTGTGTGCGTGTGTGTGTGAGTGCAGACAGGGTCAAGGACAGTTTAGAATTGTTTTTATCTATTTGGTTGATACCCAAAAATTAAGTGCATTGTGTAAATTGTATTCCATATTCCCCTCTCAGATCGCTTGACTGGGCAAGAAGAGGTAGAGGAAAGAAAGGAGCAGGAAGTGAAGGGTAAGGTAACGTATCGCTCTGGCTGTGGCTGTTTTTGGGCAAAAGATGAGCGATACCAAAGACGAGGCTTTGAAATGGAAATGTGAAATTTGCACTTATGAGAACTATCCATCCTCATTGAAATGCACCATGTGCCAGGCCTCGAAGCCATTGCTTAACGAGGATATTTTTCGGTAAGTCGTCGTCCTTGACATTGACATTGAGGCAATTGTATTTCATGCTCTGACCCCATTCCATTAGACTCAGTCCATCGCAGCAGGATAGCAGCAGCAATTACAACTCAGAAGAGGCGGCAGCTGGTCTGGCCGCCATTGAACCCACGCCCACATCCACTTGCTACGCCCGACAATCTCAATCCCAAACACGTCAGACCAATGTTTCTACTGATGGGGAGAAATGGGCCTGCAAGGTGTGCACCTATCTCAACTGGCCACGTAGCCTGCGCTGTGTGCAATGCTATACCAAACGTGGCGGAGCAGCCATAGAATTGGATAACGATAATGAAGCGGACAAAGAAGATGGAGTTGGTCAGGCATTGCACGCATTGCGCATTAGTGGCTCGGATACGGATCTCGGCTGCCGACCCATTGACACAGCCGATGGCCGACAGCAGCAGCATCTACAACTGATAAGCGGGGGAGGAGGAGCCACAGCCTCTAATCGCCTTAGCCTCAGTCCAAGTGTTGACGATTCAACGCACCTCAACAATCTGGCCAATACCCTCTCTCACAATCAGTTGGCCCATCAGCAGCAACAACAATCACAGCAGCAGCGGGAGTCCTCGTCGTCCGTCTCGCTGCAGCAGAAGCATTGCTTTGTGGCCAAATGGGCCTGTAATGTGAGTTCAAGATGTGGTCTTAAGTGAAACCATTTGCCTAATCCATTTGCCTGTTTCTATTATAGTCCTGCACCTATGAAAACTGGCCCAGAAGCATCAAGTGTTCCATGTGTGGCAAAACAAAGGAGGGGTATAACAGTGGATCTGGTTCACAAAACGATTTACATGCCGGGGCCAGCCTGATCGTCCAAGATGAGCAACAACAACAACAAAATACAAATGACACAGTTAGCGTCAACAATTCATTCAATAAGAAGCACATTTACCAACTAGGTATGATTTGCAATTGATTCGTCCCAATCCTATTCAAGCTTAGGTGAAACTATAGTTTTGTGTGTCCCGTTTATCTATCAATTACGTAGAGGTATTTCGGTGTAGAAGAAGAACGTTTTATTGGCAATACTTGGTTTCTTTATATCGATTTTTTTTTATATTTAAGGGCAATGGTAGGAGGAAGGGCAAATCATAAAGCGAACAATTTAATAACTATTTCCTCTTTTGCTTCAGGTTCTTCGGAAACCATCAACAACTGTGATACGCTGCAAGAACGCCAAGAGCGTCGCCAACGCCAGATTAGGCAAAAAGTCGACTGGCAATGGTTGAATGCTTGTCTGGGCGTCGTGGATAACAATTACAGCGCTGTGGAGGCCTACCTCTCGTGTGGTGGCAATCCAGCTCGTTCGTTGACAAGCAATGAAATTGCAGCCCTCAATCGTAATTCGGCCTTTGATGTAGGTCACACGCTCATCCATCTAGCGATTCGCTTTCATCGCGAAGAGATGCTCCCCATGCTGCTGGCCCAAATCTCTGGTTCTGGTCCGGGTATTAAACGTGTGCCCTCTTATGTGGCTCCAGATCTTGCTGCGGATATACGTCGTCATTTTGCCAATACACTTCGCCTGCGCAAGACTGGCTTGGCTTGCCACTTTGTCCAGAAGCATGCCACATTTGCCCTACCCGCCGAAATCGAGGAGCTGCCTATACCCATACAGGAGCAACTTTATGATGAGCTACTGGATCGTGATGCCCAGAAGCAACTAGAGACACCGCCTCCAGCTCTTAATTGGTCACTAGAGATAACGGCCCGTCTAAGCTCCCGTTTATTGGTGCTATGGAATCGCAGCGCTGGAGATTGCCTTCTGGATTCGGCTATGCAGGCCACTTGGGGTGTTTTTGATCGTGACAACATACTAAGGCGTGCTTTGGCCGACACATTGCATCAGTGTGGCCATGTGTAAGTGAGATTCCATAGTCATACAAAATATATACTAACTTTTTGTCAAATTGTTTTAGGTTCTTTACACGCTGGAAAGAATATGAAATGCTGCAGGCATCCATGCTTCATTTTACACTCGAGGACTCGCAGTGGGAGGAAGACTGGAGCACCCTCCTATCGCTGGCCAGTCAACCAGGTTCATCTCTGGAGCAATTGCATATCTTTGCTCTGGCACACATCCTGCGACGTCCCATTATTGTCTACGGTGTGAAATACGTAAAAAGCTTTCGTGGCGAAGATATTGGCTATGCCCGTTTTGAGGGTAAGTCAAATTTGATCTCAAAAGATTCTATCATTGATATATGAAAATTTTTCAGGCGTCTATCTACCTTTGTTCTGGGATCAAAACTTTTGCACCAAATCCCCAATTGCTCTAGGCTATACTCGGGGACACTTTAGCGCTCTAGTGCCAATGGAGCCCTTCTCGCGCATAGATGGTCGACGCGATGACGCCGAGGATATGACCTATCTGCCACTAATGGACTGCGAGTTGAAACTTTTACCCATACATTTTCTTACGCAATCAGAGGTGAGTTTCAGTTATAAGTGATTCATATGTTAACGAGGGCTTTTTCAAAAGTATGCAAACACAATTTTAAATGCATTTTTCATTTGAGTTCACTTGGAGAGCTCATGTACAAATAGATTTGTTGAATTCATTGGTATTCAGTCCACGTAATTGTTTATAATTTAAAAAAAAATGTGCTTGGACATGATTTGCAATCCATCAAAAGGCCATTAAGTCCAGCGCTATCAGTTGTTCAATTATTGCATGTATATCTTATTCCAATTCGTGGCTGTTATTTAGGTGGGCAACGAAGAGTCGATAATGCGTCAATGGCTAGACGTTTGTGTAACAGATGGCGGACTGCTGGTGGCGCAACAAAAACTTGGCAAACGTCCTCTCCTGGTAGCACAAATGCTGGAGGAGTGGCTGAATCATTATAGGCGCATTGCGTGAGTTCAACTTGTTTGAATGCCATCAATGAATTTCTATTGATCCATTCATGCTTTCTTCCCATAGGCAAGTCATAACAGCTCCATTTGTGCGCCGACCGCAGATAACCCATTATTCCAGTGACGGTGATTCGGATGAGGAGTAGAATTAGTATTACAAGTCCACACATCACACAGAGCTCATAGTTGAATTTCGCTTAGTAAAAAACATACACACTTGCAGTTAGCTAAAGAAACCTATAGAGAATACGTACATGTACGTATATATATATATATATTCAATTATATATGTATATAGAAAGTATAGAGGCAGAATTAACTCTAACTAAATTGAAAGCAACAGATCGATGCAGAAAGAAAGTACGAAAATACATTAATGCTACGTATATCATATCCGTTTCCAACTTCAACATTCGTTGATTTTAGTCAAAATTATTATGGCATTGTAAACCATTTAGAGAACATTATGAAAGCAACATATACTGGTAGATATATTTACAAATGCATATACACAATAAGAAAAAGAACAACAGAACAATCCATTGAGTCAATGATGAAGGGCCAGCCGAACGCTATGCGAAATTGAGAATCGAGTTAAAACCCACACACACACACACATGGACTACACATCGTAATTAATGTGTAGTTATGTACTATGTTGATATAAATACCAATCCCTATGTATAACTATGTATGTACGTTTAAATTATTCTAAATCTCGATGTACTATTAAATTTTAACAAGTGGAAAAACAACACAATACAAATGTGGGTGAAGTTACAAGTTATACTTACATATAAGCGTCATTGAAATGTTTATTGATAGTTTTTAAAACACTTTTTTGGAATTATTATGAATCAGTACACACTATGCATACCAACATACACGTATATACATACATACATATATACTATTTGTAAGTATATATAAATTGGTATATTCGTATGCATATGTGACATATATAGAAATCCTATGGTTCCAAAAGTTGAACAAGGGCCACTAATATTATGAATTTTATTCTAACTGTATTATAAATGGAATTTTATCTCATTATACCTTTTTGTTAGTAATGTTATTACAATTATTATATTATATTATGTCTTAAGAAAGCTTACTGTGCAAATGTACACGCAAAACGCATTGAAAAAGAAACAAAAACACTTATTGAAATAAAAGATTTGAGTAATGAATCTTTCAAAAATGGCCCACAAATCTAAATTTGTGTTGTAACAGACTTTTGGGCGTTAATGTCTTTTCTAAAATTCAGTTGATATAATTACAAAGAAATATTAGTGGCAATATAGGAACATTTTCTGAACAGTTGCTTAAAATTAGTTTTCCGATTCGGGATCTCAAATTAATTCTAGTTTCAAAATTCGATTACTTAGAATATTTTACCGCTAACATTTATCGCACTCGCAAATGATGCTGTTAAATTTAACAGAACTCGGCAAAGCTGTTGTGTGCGCCAGCATGTTGATTTGAAAAATAGTATCTGAAAGATACTTTGGCCACAAAAGTATCTGAGAGATACTTTTTTTTTAGTCGTTTTGTTGTTGCCGTCGTTGCTTGGTCGTCGTCGGAGTTGTGCGGTGTTTTTTTGTGGTCGCAGCTGGTCCCGAATTGGAATTCTTTCTAAAAAAACCACCATTTTCACTGTGATCTTTGGTCGGCAAATAGAATTTGTGAATGTACAATAGATAGAAAACAGTGAAATACGGATCCGCAAATTCGACCCCAAATCATACTTAAACTCACACAGATACACGCATTTGCTGCTCCTTTACCTACCTATGTGAATAAATTGCGAATGCATTTTACGACGGTTAAAGATACAAATAGAAAAATCCTAAGCAGAGAAGCCGAAGAAAAATCTGTTTAGTGAAGTGAAGAGGAAGTAGTGGTGACCTGTGCGCGTGTAGTTGTGTGCTTTCTACGTGCGTGTTTCGTGTCTCTGTGTGTGTGTGTGTGCGTGTTTCCCTCCCCCATTTTGCAGGCGCAAGTGTGAAGAGCATAGCAGTATTTGTATCTCGCAATGGGTAAGTTATCCGCTCTCTCGCGGCTTCTGGGTGTGTGTGTGTGTGTGTGTGTGAGCGAATTTGAGCAAAACCAACGAAAGGGGGTGGCCTCTGCCTTTATTTCCTCTCTCTATGTCTAACTGTCCTTAGACATGGATTCAATAAGATAGTGGGGATTATTGGCATTATCACAGACAGCTATCATATCGTCCAGAATGTGCACTGATATAAGGGCAGAATGTAACCTGTCTATTTGCATTCGTTAATCAATATTGACCGACCGTCTTGGCCCCACTCTCACACATACTCTGACACGCACGTACATATGAGTGGCGGTATGGTTCGGGCCCCATCCACACACGTTCCGTTCATATGTATGTACTTCCATATGTACATGTCGTCCACTCCCTATTTTATTTCTCAGCTGCTATGCCGATGACGTCAGTGTTGTTGTAAGAACAAGTTTCTTTAATATTTTTTCTGCTTTTTGCCATCGCCCCAAATTGACTTGATATTGGAGAACGCGAATGACGATTCACAAATAAAAAGAAGGTAGAAAAACCTGACCGTATACCTCAAAGGTGCTTGGGCATGCAACTGCAATTACACACGATACCGTTACCCGTTATC
The DNA here is from genome assembly GCA_018150735.1 of Drosophila sp. 14030-0761.01. NCBI lineage: Eukaryota > Metazoa > Arthropoda > Insecta > Diptera > Drosophilidae > Drosophila > Drosophila sp. 14030-0761.01. Next base: position 599,166 of record JAECWO010000090.1, read on the forward strand.
GACTGTAAATTTACCGTTCGCTTGGCACGAAAGATTGCCCCTGGGCCTTGTCGTTCCTTCTCTGGGTAACTTAAGCCCTTTTCTATATTTCTCTGAGCCTAGTCAATGATTAATTACTAGCCTATTCGTCCGGCTAGGGTGGCCCTAATTGAGTTCACTGTAAATTTGTGTGTGCGAGTATGCATTGTCTCTCATGATGACTCTTCTTAAGGGGGGATACCAACGGCAGACACTTGTAGTTGTGTGTGCGTGCCTAAAATGCATAATTGACTTCAGCTTCAGCTTGGCAAACCAACGGACCCGGACCCCATAATGTGAATGTGAATGGGAATGGGCATGTGAACGCTGGCGTTCGTCGCCCCCATCGCAAAAGGCTTTACAATAACCACAAACTGCTCATGAACTCATGACTAGCGCAGCGCAATGACTTCCCATGCCAAGGGGGTTTCCTTTTTAGTTTGCGCTCAACTGAAAATGAAAGGGGCAAACAAGTCGTCTCAGGCTGTCCCCATCCCATCCTCCAGAGCATCCGTCCCCTTGCCCTGGCCCCGGCCCCTGCTAGGCCCATCTTAGCCATTTGGGCTGTTTTCTTTTTTCTGTTTTACTCTTTTTATTTGTACGTTGATTTGTTCATGTTTGTGTCGTGCAGTCGCATGCATTTTTCCATTTCCCTGGATGGCGGCAGGGGTTATATAGGTCAGAGCACTTGCATAGAAAGTGGCTTCTCCTTCTTCGGTCTCCATTCGCTTGTTCGTTCGTTCGTTTGCCTAATTGAATGCTATTTTTGTATTTAGATGGCAACGTCATCAGCTTCATCTATATAGGTAGGTAGGAACATACATACAATATTTTGTATATAGTTTGGATGTATGAGTGCGGTTGCGGCTGGTTTGCTTTTCACTTTTAGTCTAATAAGCATACAGGAAGCACTTTCAGCATAACATAAAAAATTACGTATACGTCAGGTAGCACCGCATAAAAGCACTTGCAGAGCAATTTCAATTTGATGAGTAATACCTCCGTGTGTATACTCTAGCTCTTCACCATACATAAATTTGTTGGTATGTGTGTATGTGTGTATAAACACAGACATTTGTGGGCGTGTGTGGGAGTGGAATGCATGAGCGTGATGTTTTCTTCATTCTCAAAAAAAAACAACAAAAAAACAAGATACATTCACTCATATCCAGTGAAAAAAAAGTATCTCTCTATTTCTGCTCCTTGTCATTGTTAGCGTACTTCACCTGGCTCCCGCCGCACTTTGCCTTGACCTGCATTGTCCTCGACATTCTTCTGGCCTGACTGTCAAGGATTTGACGCACTTAACGAAGGTCGGTTTCCACTCTTTTTGATTTTGCCAAAGATTTAAGGTTAGGTTCGTTTTATGTGTGTGCGTTTTGGGGCGCGGTTTAAATTAATTAAAATATTTCTAATGCCATGCAGTTTGACCTTTGACGAAAGGAAAGCCAATTCGTGGATGTTTTTATTTTTTTTTTTTTTTTGATTCGAAGTTCTAAGTATGCGTATACATAATTTATATACAAAGTGAGTTAACCTTGGACTTGCCCCTTGGATGTACAGACGGGTTTTTCGACTACATAATTTTCGTTTGTTTGTTTGTTTGTATTTCAAATTCGAGTGTTTTCCTATAACCAGTTTGTGCGGCACATGGCTCCCCCGTTTCAGCCTCAGACTCAGTCTCCGTCTGCCACAACTCCGAAAAAAGAAATACATACAGCCAAAAAAAAAAAGCTCTACGTTGTCGCTGGTCGATGGCTGCGGCGGCGCCGATGACATCATTCGGCACTAAAATTGCTTGCCGTAATTATAATAAAAAAAAAAGACAAAACCAACAACTAACAGCAACTAAAAGCAACAAACAAAATGTGCGCTCAAACGTTTATTATACTTACTAACTGAAACCAGACAGCGCCACAACACAGATGCAGATACAGATACATATATGTATCTATGTGCGACTTCGACTTATCGGTGGCATGAAAACGTAATTTTCGCCTGGTTGTAATTATCATGCCAATGTTAAGATATGATGTATGTAAATAGGATAGCTGTTGAAAAGTCAATAAACAAAATGCCAAAATCAATATGCAAAATAATGGTGAAAATGTTTGTGATTGCATAATAAACAAGCAGAGAGATAGCATAAACGAAATTAATTGAATTTAAACACGTACCCACACAGGCACACAACACAGAAAAACGTATGTGTATACAAAATGACTAAAGACTGGACGTCAATCTGCTCTAGTAACGAAAGCACACGGCAAAATTGAAAAGTGAAAACATTTACATATATACATTCCTATCAATATTTTGTAAATCGAAACGTGAAAATTTCAAGGCTTAGCGTCAGAGCGATCTCTAATTATGAAATAAGTATAACTGGCTTAGAATTATGTGTTATAAACCATTTTCTTCTAACTTAGGACTTTTAAAATTTTCTACAATATAATGTCTATAGTAGAGACTCGTCTACCAATATCCCGTATTACTTGACATAAATCGTTGGAAACTCGTAGTAAATTCATCTTGACTCAGATAACTGTCATTTATATAGATTATGCACAAATTTAAATTAATTTCAGATATATAATTTCATTTCAACAAGTTTCTTTATTCAATCAATATTTCATTTATGTATATATGTATAACTTAATTAACGCTGATGTGAAAGTTTTCATTTTGTTTAGACAAATTTGCATAAGATGTTTTATATTAGGAACTCAGGGTTATTATAGAGCACTAATACTATCTTATGTTGTATTACTATTTTGGTATTTTGATAACGTTGAATTTATTTTAATTTTACTACTCATAAGTAGTTCAGTTGAGATATTGTTCGAGACATCAGAACTAAAAGCTCTCCAAGTCTTGCCTCATCATTAGCCTACGTCACTGATTGGACACGTACACCCAATGGATTTATTGTTATTTTTCCCGTATCTCAACACACAAGCGTACAAAAACTTAAGCTTATCAATAAATTCTTTTATTTAGAGGCAACTGAATTTGTAAAAGCTCGACAAGTACTAATTTTGGCAAGAGCAAAAGCAACGCATAGACGTGGTTGAACTAAAGTAATTAATATAATCGATTTACCTCTCTTTTCCTGCCTCAGAAAGTTAGTCATTTTTATTAATATCAATCGAAATTTGTCTGGAAAAACCCGACTGTCTGTCTGGTCTGTCCAGATAATGTACTATAACTTATATACACAAATGATTCTTTATGTGAAAGAAAGTAGGCAGACCATTAGTACAAATGTATCTAACTATTCAGTGTCTAGCTGTAGATTCACTCTGCGTTTCCCCCTCATTTTACCTTGCCTATGATACTATGGGAAGCGCTGTCTATTCTTTGGTATTGTTCATATATATTTCTTTTAAAGCAGATCTGACACCGGTCGATGCGTTGGGGGAAAAAAAAGAGATCAGAACACTCATCAGTCATGGCCGACAATTTGTTTCGTTTCATTTTTTGATGCCGTCATGGTGATGCGGTCTTCCCCCCTTTTTGTACATTCGAATGCACGTACTCTATATACATACATATATGTATGTATACTTCAGTGGATATATATTCATATGTATTTTGATATGCTTCAGACTCATGTTTTTTGGAGTAAAACTCTCTAAAAGATATATGCATGTATTTAGGTGTATGCATTAAGATATGTGATAGCGAGTTCCTGGAATCGATTGTTCGCTGAATTCAGAAAGACCCCTCAACCCACCAGTCGGTATTTGTTATTTCAGAACCCATTTAAATTATTAAATTTGCTTATCTTTTTACACTTTACAATTGGTTCTCTCTCCCTCAGTCTGTCTCTCTGTCTCTTTATGTATTTTGTTCGTATCTGGTTCCCCTCTTCTGTTGTTGCCTTTAATATACACATGTTCTATGTACATATGTACCTGTACAAGTATCTGACAAGTGCGTGAGAAAGTCCAGTACCTAAGTTGAGAGTGTACACTTGTGTACATTAATTAACACATAGGCACATATCGGAATATATACATATAGTCGAATACATATATAGAGGTTTGGTTATATCTGGCAAGTTTATACCGCCCTTGGCCTTATCAATGATAAGATTAATTGGCAGCGGTGTGTTTGGAGTATCTGAGTCACAGCTACTTTCAAATGATAAATGAAAATAATAAAAGGAGAAGAGTATGCTTTGGCTGTCAGTAAATAAATTTATTAAAGCCTCTCTCTCACCTAGTATATACATATGTAGTATCTGGTGGGGCAGCACCAACATACACTCTCACACTTATATATATATATATTATCATCATCATCATCGATCTGGGGCTTGTGCTTGGCAAAACGGGGCAAGGTTTGGGCATTATCGCATCACATGCATATGACATCAGCGCTGCGGTGGCGAATACGTAATCTGGCCAGACCTGCCTAGCTTTGATTGAATGAATTGCTGTAAAACACACAAAAAACAAAAAAAAAAAAAATAGATAGAGAACAAATGCTAATCTCTGTATCTCTCATCCGTCCACAGGTAAACAAAAGATCTACTGTGCGAAATGCACAAAGAAGTGCTCTGGCGAGGTGCTGCGAGTGGCTGACAATCACTTCCACAAGGCCTGCTTTCAGTGCTGCCAATGCAAAAAGTCACTGGCCACTGGCGGATTCTTTACAAAAGACAGCGCCTACTATTGCATACCAGACTATCAGCGTTTGTATGGAACCAAGTGCGCCACTTGTCAGCAGTATGTGGAGGGCGAGGTGGTCAGTACCATGGGCAAGACGTACCATCAGAAGTGCTTCACGTGCTCCAAGTGCCAGCAGCCCTTTAAATCTGGCAGCAAGGTGACCAATACCGGCAAGGAAGTACTCTGCGAGCAGTGCGTTTCGGGAGCGCCTCCCGTTGCGGCATCTCCATCACGGCAGGCGGCGGTCTCCTCGCCAGCTCCTCCAGCAGAGAGTCCCACACGAGCCACGGCCCATCAGCAGCTGACAAGTGGTGTGATCTCCCACAAGGCTCACCTCAAGGAGGACTATGATCCCAATGATTGTGCCGGCTGTGGTGAACTGCTAAAGGAGGGCCAGGCACTGGTCGCCCTAGACAGGCAGTGGCATGTCTCCTGCTTCCGCTGCAAGGCTTGCCAGGCGGTGCTTAATGGCGAGTACATGGGCAAGGATGCTGTCCCGTATTGCGAGAAGTGCTATCAGAAGAGTTTCGGTGTCAAGTGCGCCTACTGCAATCGTTTCATCAGCGGCAAGGTGCTCCAGGCCGGTGACAACCATCACTTCCATCCAACCTGTGCCCGTTGCACCAAGTGCGGCGATCCCTTTGGCGATGGCGAGGAAATGTACCTGCAAGGCAGCGCTATTTGGCATCCGCGTTGTGGTCCCGGACCCTCTGAGTCGGGCATCATTTTAAATGGAGGCAACACATCAGTAGCTGGTGGCGCCTCCAATGGCAATTTCACAGACACCGAATGCGATCGTATGAGCTCCAGTGCAATGAGTGATATGGTATGTACCCACACCCACACAAACTAAAAGACTGATCCGTAGAAGGATTGAAATACTGCAAGATGATCACGGCTCCAGCTTTGGAGTTGCCGGTGCTGCACAAGCTAATACTAATTTGAATGCCCCAACACATCAAACACACACACATTCCCCACAAACCTCCCAGATCATAAATGCGATATCAATTCTAATAGAAAAAGTCTAAATTTTGAAGTTTTCAAAAGAAGTTTTTAAAGAATTCATCCGTTTAAATCACAAGATCCCCGGCAAAATAGCCAAGATCCAAAATAAATTCAGTCTTTATGAATAGAAAGCTACACAGAAACTAAATTTAGTTAGTGCATCGATCAACTGGGCACTCGCCGCCACCTTCACCCACATCTCCACCCACACCTTCACCTCCACCTTCACCTCACATCATGCAATTTATGATTTTGTAATTATTTTTATTTTTTTATGCATTTTAGTTGTTCACCTTGTTTTGAGCTTGCGTTTTGATTTTTTTTCGTTCGTTTTCAGTACATCCGTTCCAGAACTCCGAGTTTTAATGGTTCACTTTATTCCCCTAGCCGCAAGGTTTGTTTTTATGATTTCTATTGTCATCATTTATTATTTTATTTTATTGTACATTTTGTTTTGCTACTAAATCCACGCCGCACTGCATGCATATACAATCCAATTTCTGGGATATGATGATTTTTAATCTTTAAATCTCTTGCAGCATTACCGAACGGTTAGCCCTGGGCTGATATTGCGCGAATATGGACGACCGATTGGCGAGGATATATCGCGTATCTACACATATAGCTATCTGACAGATGCGCCACACTATTTACGCAAGCCGATCGATCCGTATGACAAGACGGCACTGTCGCCCCATTTCCATAGGCCATCCTCCTATGCCACCACAGCCAGTAATGCCGGCTCTGTGGCAGGCAGTCGGCCACCATCGCGTCCACATTCGCGGACACGCAGTGCTATGAAGGTGCTGGTCGATGCCATTCGTTCCGAAACGCCTCGTCCAAAGAGTCCCGGCATGAACAACGAAGAACCCATAGAATTGTCCCACTATCCGGCTGCCAAGAAGCCGCCACCAGGCGAGCAGCCCAAAATTGAACGGGATGACTTCCCAGCACCTCCCTATCCATACACTGATCCGGAACGTAGGCGACGCTATAGCGAATCATACCATGGTGTGCCCGTCTCGGATGACGATGATGAGAACAATGGCGGGCAAACCAACGGCAAGGCCAAGAATGGCGATGAGCAAATGTAAGTACCAAATAGTCTTCAAGCTCCGCAAAAAATTCATTGAACTTTTCCTATTTACAGACGCCTAAAACGTGAGGCAGAGCAGCTGGAGAAACTAAATTCGGGCATCGGTTCGGCAATCGCCAAGGACCTCAAAGAGCATGCAAAGTACAGAAAATGGAAGCAAAACAATTTGGATCCACGTAATGCATCGCGTACGCCTTCCGCCTCCAAGGAGCCGCTATACAAATTAAGGTAACTACTCAAAATACGAATTATCCGAGTAGTTATTCTCACATAACCTCGTCAACGCAGATATGAATCGCCCATTGGAGCTTCGCCCTCGCGCCATCTGGACCATCAGAAGCCCTTCTGCGAGGAAGAAATGTTTGATCGCTCCACAAGCTATCGTGGCTCCCTTGGCAAATCGCTGGGAAATGCTCCCAGTTACAATGGTAATCTTTCTATCTTTTGAGTGCTTAGGACCGGGATTTGTATATCATAAGCGCGTGATATTCCGTTCTATACCCTTGCAAAAATAGTTTCTAATGAATATTACATTAAATCTCAATATTTATTGATATTTTAACTATGATGTTCTAAACTCTGCTAAGCCAAAGCTTCTTTTATAGTCTTCCTAATCTTCGAAAACAAAACTTTCCTTGCCACAAATTTGTCATGTCTGTCCCAATGGTAACGTTTTGAAATTTAATTAAAATAATTTTAAATTAGTAACGGCTAATTGAAATTTTTGCAAGGGTATAATAATTTCAACATAGCTGAAATTAGACTGGCTCTGCTCCGGTTTTTGTTGTCCACATTATATATATAGCCAATTACGTGTTTATAGCCATACATTCCTATCGCTCGCCGCCCAAGCCCGGATACGGATTCAAAACGACCACTCTGCCCTATATACGCAACGGCTACAGCTCAGTAAGTGCTGCCTGTTGTCTGGCCCGATCAGGGATCGAGCTCCTAATTATAATGTATGGTGTTAATTGGCTGCTTTTCTTAGTTAATAACTTAGATAAGAGCTAACATTTGTCCAACTGAAACTTGTTGCTCACTCTCAAAACATTTAACTCTCTTTCTCATCTCTGTAATGCCTGGGATTGTGCTGATTCTGATACTCTATCTCTGGTGGCTGGATAACTGCATAACTAATCATTATTTCGCTAACATCTCAACTGGTTGGTCTGCTGCTTCCTTTTGTGTGTCTTCTCTAAAAACCTATGCTACTCATAAAAAAAACCCTGTTTTGAAATAACAACTACATTTATGTGTACATCGATGTGTATATGCTCTTTATGTTGCCTTGCTACATTGTCACACATCATCATCATCACCATCACCTACAACATCTACTAACCACGTACATTCGCTTACCAATCATCATCCATCACTCCACACACATACAAACAAACAAACATCCAGTGGTGAGCGCACTGCGTCATGTACCGAAACCTGGATACGGTCTCGCCCCACGCTCTCACACATTCAGTTCCACAACATCTGCTGCTGTCACGATGCATGGTGCCACTGTAAGATTGCTTTGGTTGTTACTCCTCTTTCTTTTTTTTCTGTTCTGGTCGTTGTGTTATGCCGTAGATCTTATAGTTTTTGAGTTCGTTTTTTGGTTGTCCCAGAAAAGAAAAACCACACGTTTCCAGTAACTACTTATCTTAGATCACCTATCTGTTTTACACAATGCACTTAATTTTGGGTTTTTGGTTTTCGTTTGGCATGTTAATTAAATTGTCTTCAGACAGAGACTTATTTTGAATTTTTGTACCATCCCGTGCAGGATTTCTCGTATGGAGGTCTGGGCGACAAGACACACAGCACAGACTTAAGTTGTGGCAAATCAGAGGGTATGTAGATCTAGACTTACTACTATATCATCAGTTTTGAAAATTGGTTTTAATTGATCCTCTTTAGCTTCAGTGGACTCGATCACCGACGGCGATAGACGTGCCCTAATGGGCAATGGAACAGATTTGCACGCCTCAAGCACATACTCAGGAGCCTTGTCCTATCATTATCCCCAGGCTGGACTTATACGACGCAGTTTGCCCAACATGGCACATTCTATGCTGGTCCATGAGCCAGCCAAAATCTATCCCTATCACTTACTGCTTATTACAAACTATCGTCTACCTTCGGATGTTGATCGCTGTAATCTGGAGGTAATCATTGTTGGCAAATTGAAAACGGAAATTCAGATTTAACTTAAAGTTAATATACATTTTGTTGCAGCGTCACCTATCAGATATTGAGTTTGAGCACATATTGCAGTGTGGCAGATCCGAATTCTATCGGTTGCCTCAATGGAGGCGCAATGAGCTGAAGCGGCGGATGAAACTCTTCTAAGCTGCGTTATGTCCAACCAAGTGGAGGCTGCTTGCGATGAAACCAAATGAATACAATTTACCTTAAAAGTGAAGGGTCAAAACAAAAATAGAGAAAACAACAATGGAACTGCTATGCTAATTTCACAGCCAGTTTTGAAACACGCTTTAAATAGTTGACACAAGTGAAACCAACTAAAACTAAATTTAAATACATAGTTACATTTACAGTGCGGAGTGGTTGGGAATCGTCGGGTCCCCAGCTCCAGTTTATTTTTTTAAGAATTAGTTGCGCTAAAGCAAAATTGTAACTGAACACACTATTTAAAAAACAAATACAAACAACGGAGAAGAAACAAAAGGGCAGTTCCCAATAAAAATAACGTATACAAATTTCAATTAGTTAAACAATGCATGAATGCTTTCTTTTATATACAATGCATAACATATATTATATATACACACGATCACATATATTCTTTATATACCTTTTTTTTCCGGTATCAAATGATCAGAAATGAATGTACCTACAGAAAATTCAATAAACAAGTTAGCAAAGTGAAATTGAAAAGCAGGCAACAGTTAAATATTCGGCATTAAAAAAAAAAAAAAAAAGAACGCTAAACAATTACGCAAATTTTATTTATTACTAAATATTTTATTTATTTATTTAAATAGAATATGTCAAAGAATAAACAAGAGATAATAAAGATGAAAAATATCCATATGGATAAAAGCATTATCTAATAAGATTCTGAAATTCGACTTTGAGTTCGAGTTGTGAGTACAGGACGTCCTTTATAGTATGTGTGTTGTGGAATGTAGAGAGATTTTTGTGTATTTAAAATAGATACTCTAAATAATGTATATGTAAATATATTGAGCTAGTTTTCACAGTTCTTCGAGATTATTTTTTGTGTTACAAGCACAGATTGCACTAGTTTTGCTTTTGGAGAGCATCATTTGAACGTAAATTGTATGTCAATTGAGTCTTCATCACAGTTAGAGTGCTTCCAATGATCTGCTTGTGATAGATCTGGCGTGTGGCAAAGCCCATATTATCATAGAAATCACGTTCATTCTCCTGCCACTCGGAAATGGTGCACTCCAATGAGGCATAGCCGCCGTTTAGACAGTTTTTAACAACCAGATTGAGCATTGGCTCCATAATCTTTTCATATGGATAATTTGGGGCCAAGGCAAAGCGATAAATCCACGCTGCATTATATACGGCATGGTGATTCTTTACGCTTATTGTGGACACTATTCGACGGCGAAATTTATTGGTGTACGACTCTTCATAGGGGCAGTTCTCTATGAATATCTGATAGCTTGCTTCATTGGGGTCGCAGCGAAATATAAAGGGCTCATAGCACTCGGCCACCAGGGATTGGGAGGGTTTTATCTGGAATAAAGTCAAATGCATTATCCTGAAAACTGAAAAGTCTAAGCACTTCGTCCTACCCCCATCAGCTCCACCGCCTTGGCATAGAACGAGAAGTAGGTGCCAGTGAACAGACAAAATATACATCCCGGCACTGTAAAGGCACAGAAAAGCAGTGGCACGCCCAGAAAAATGAAGAATATGGCCCATGTGATGACAATAAACTGCAACGTAATCTGCGGACAGATGTAACAAATAGGTTGGTCAATTGAGGCAAAGATGCTGATAAGACACGACACACAAAATATCAATTAACATGGACACTTACCTCTCGGAAACAGAAGATAAAGAAGGACTTGTTTGAGAATGACATAATGTAATCTCTGACCAGCTCCTGGCATTTGAGCTCATCGTCTTCGTGGTAATTGCGTATAACAATAAACGGTTGCATTTGAATAAATCAAAATAAATAACAATAATATTAATACTAAGTAAAAATGAAATGGAACAAAACAAAAACACTCCCACGCAATGCTTGTTGTTGCTGCAATGTAGTGTTAGTAAACTTGTTTGTTTGTTTTGGCTGCAATGCAGTGCATATTTGTAGTTGCTGCCAACATATCGATAAACTATCGATATTTACTCAAAAAATCGAGATTTCTAAACATGATGACCAACACTAATTTGCATCCTGAAATAACAAACCAACAGCCGCTTTCGCCGTTGCAATTTTAATCCTGAACTGATCCCGTGAAAAATGGAAGACGCCGCCGACCCACAGCTTGCGTCCCAGCAGGATGAGCAACGGCATTTCATTTGCGGTGTGATTGAGGGCTTCTACGGACGGCCGTGGACAACGGAACAGCGCAAAGATTTGTTTCGCAAACTCAAAAAATTGGGCATGGACTCGTACATGTATGCACCCAAAGACGACTACAAGCACAGGGCTTACTGGCGTGAACTGTATACCGTGGAAGAAGCAGATCATTTGTCGAGTTTAATTGCTGCTGCCAAGGAAGCCGGCATTGTGTTTTACTACGCCCTTTCGCCGGGTCTGGACATGACGTACAGCAGCCAGAAAGAGATAGCCACGTTGAAACGTAAATTAGATCAGGTTTCACAATTTGGCTGCGAAGCATATGCCCTTCTCTTCGATGACATCGAATCGGAGCTGTCCAAGTCTGACAAGGAGGTCTTTCAGACCTTTGGCAATGCCCAGGTCTCTGTGACAAATGAAATTTATTCACACTTGGGCGGACCCAAGTTCCTGTTTTGTCCAACCCAGTATTGCGTCACTCGTGCCGTACCCAGCATACAGGAATCAGAGTATTTGAACACTTTGGGCTCCAAGCTAAACAATGATATCGACATTCTTTGGACGGGGGATAAGGTAATATCGAAAAATATTACCATTGAATCTATACAGGAAATCACTGAAGTCCTACGTCGACCGCCTGTAATTTGGGATAATCTCCATGCCAACGACTATGATCAGAAGCGTGTCTTTTTGGGACCCTATAGTGGCCGATCGCCGGCTCTAATACCACATCTTCGTGGTGTAATGACGAATCCCAACTGCGAATTCTTTGCCAACTTTATAGCGATTCACTCATTGGCCTTTTGGTCGCGATGCAGCATGGATTCCAAGATGAATAGCTCACTGAGTGCCGATATCAAATTAGAGACTGAAAATGAGGATGAGGTGCCTGTGGAATTTCTATCTAAGAATGTATATCATCCGCGGTTGGCCCTAAAGTAAGCTCAAAAGATTGAGGTGTCTTTGATATACAGTTATATTTTTTCAGGAATGCCCTCACCGAGTGGCTGCCCGAATTCTTTGTGGAAAGAGAAGCCTGGGGTCCCATAACCAAACCACAACCGCAAGTACAAATGGTTATGCCAATCATACCAATTATACCATCTATTAACACTTGCATGAGTCTCACCACGACCACCACAACCACTTCGACGAGTACTCGGACGGTACCCGAGGTGAATACCACGCAGTTACAAGCTCTGGCCGATGTCTGTAGTACTGTAAGCTCGGCCATGACTCCTATTTGTAATCCGGTGATGAATTCCCTGGTGTCTCCCACAAAAGTGATAACCAATGAAGAAATTATCAATCCCATACCAACCACTGCTGCCAGCAACATTGAGTTGCCCAAGAAAATTCCAATTTCCATTGTCCCAGTTCCAATTATGGAGGCCAAAAATGTTGATCCCTCTTTGGAATTGAGTCTAGACGTTGTGGAAGCAGAGGAGCAGCAGACTGTACACAAAGCACATTGTGTTGCCGAAGATGACATTGGCATTGAGGACGAGAAAACAAGAGAATTGGAACCAGTGCCTGCCAGTCTCAGTGTAGATACAATGCTGGATGACAATAGCTTAAGCCCATTAAGCGCGGGCATCAATGAGCCCATGGAATGCAGCAGCAGCCTAGCTTCACAAGTTTCACCCAAAGAGGAGCAAACACCCAAGCTAATTGCCGACGATGTTCTTATGGAATCTGTCAATGATGTACATGTAAGTGAGATGATCTAAAGGAATATTTTAAGTTAATTCCTCACTAATGTTTTGTCAGCAGATCATGCATATGGAAAGCTCGGCATCCTCCTCCTTATCAAATGCGGAAATGCGGGAAGATGAACAAGTTATAAAAAATGCAGAGTAAGTAATAATGAATGGCTTCATCAGAATCACTTAATCATTAATTTATTTAAAGGCAAACTGCTGTTGTTTCCAAGATAACTATAGAGGATTTAAATCTGCTTAGTGATCTTTTTTATCTGCCATTTGAGCATGGCGGTCGAGGCCTAAAGCTGCTAAGTGAGTTCAATTGGCTAAAAACCAATGCCAATGTGCTACTACAGGGCAGCGGAGATGCCAACAAGGAATGGCTACAACGATGTGAAGCATACGATGCACTGTGCGCCTGTGTGCAGGTGTTGTTAATCAAAATTGCCGGTTGCGAGAATAAGGAAATCTGTCACGAGTTATATTCCTATGTTTGGGACATATCGGGAGCCCTATCACTGCTTAATGGCTATGTCAAATGGCTAGCGCTAGGACAGTTCCCGCAAAACATGTCTTCGTACACTGAAGGCAGCTACACCTGTAAGTTTTTATTTGATATTATATGCATCAGAAATATATATTATTAACTGTTCTCTTTTAGGGTTCACGAAAGGCTGGAAAGAGGCTTTCATGTCTGGTGATCAGGAGCCATGGGTTTTCCGTGGCGGACTTATTGCAGATTTGCAGCGTCTGATGCCTGTGGATTCTGCCAATGATTTGTTTATTTACAAACTACCCGAACAACCCACGTCGAATTATTTTCTTCTGCGGCCTTATCGCAATGCCGATGAACAGGATGTAAACGACATTTGCACACGAACATATCTGGAGTGGCGAAAGGATCTCCATGGTGATGATGCCCAATTACCTTCCAACGTAGTCAATATTGTGGCGGATGCTATTGTGGGTGCCCATTTGACTCTGGACTCGAAGCATTGCATTGTGGCTTATGATGGGAACGGGACCATTGTGGGCTACGCGTGTGCTTCCTTGGATGTCAACCTATACCATCGAAACTCGGAGTTATGCTGGCTACCGGAACTTCGCGAAAAATACCCAAAATCTCTTCTCATCCAGGAAGAATCAAATCCAGTAGCCAAAGGAAAAATGCAGCAGCTCGTTCAAAGTTTTGTCGAAAAATTCCATAACGGCACGGATACATTGGAGCCATGTCCCGCCGAGGTAAGTGGATCCTTTCCGGCCGTGCTGTGCGCAGCCATCTCAAAAGAAGCAGATCAGCAGGACAATGGAATTACCAAGCGTATGCTGACAGTTCTTTTGGCTGCGTTGCGTGCCAATGGCTGCTTTGGGTTGCATGTCTGCGTACCTGAACATGATGTGGAGCAGGTTAATTTCTATACCAAAATTGGTTTCGTCGATGTGTATCGTGAAGAAAGCAAGCATTGCATATACTTGGGGCGACGTTTCTAGCACCAGCTATCTAGCTCGTCGCCAAGAATTTTTGTGCTCAAGTCGTTGTCATATTGAGCTCTGTTGTAGATCGACTTCGACTGCCTTATGGTTCCTTACTTTTCTGTATTCCGCGTACTCTGGCCCTCACCATCTTTCACGTATTCTCGTTCAAGGTCTGGTTTTTCTGTATTAGCCTTAACATTTTTTTTATAGTTTTGTATTACTGACCAACTTGACCATAGCCATGCGAGTGCGTTGCTCCTGTGCGTACTCACAGTCCTGGCTGAATTGTCCCTTCTCCTAGCATTTAACTCATATATATTTATGGATTTTATTAAAGATCTAATATTCAACAAAAAACCGAATGGACATTTATGCCTCATTCGGGCCGTTTACTTAAATCGTAAAACCAAACTGTGTTTACCCCATCGTCGATGGTGTGTTCGGGTTGCAGTTGTGGAAGTGGAAATCGGCAGGCTATGATTTTGGCATCGTGCGGACACTCTGCAATCAGCTTGTGCTCCAAATCTTGCATCATCTGCTCCACTCCAAATATAACCACATAATTGTAGCTCTTAATATTAAACTTCCAAAGGTCACGGCGAAAGAAGCTGGCCTGTCTGCTCACTCCATTCCGCAATGCAGCCAGTCGGGAGTAGTATACCAGCCAAGGATTCAACTCGACTCCATCGGTTTTTAGGTCTTTGGCATGCTGGGCAGCAGCTGGAAGGAGGTTATTATATAAGTGAAAAGTTTGTTCCTCATGGGACTCGAAGAGAATTAAGTGCTTACCAACAACAATTCGTCCGTCTCCCGAACCAATATCAAGCAGTTTGCCACTCTTCACATTTTTGGGAAGAAAACTTAATACATTTCTAATCTGTTCCTCCGTCGCCGGGACATAGGGCAGGCATATTCTTCGAAAGGCAGGTGCCACAAAGGAGGCACAAACAACAGACAGTCCAACAGCCACGCCACCTGTTGCTGCAATCAGGATCTTGCCACTTGTTGATATAGAACTGGGTTTGTTAACTGATTTTTGATCCCCGACACCATCATTTAGAATTTCCATTTGTTGTTTATTGTTTTGAATCCAAAAATTGGCAAATTATCATTGTTACAGCTGGTCACACATTTGTCGATATCGAGTGTGACTTATCGAAAACAATCGATAAATATTTTTCAAGCGAGTGCTGCTTTATGACAGCTGGTCACACTTAGCTTTATGACAGCTGGTCACACTTAGCTTTATGCCAGCTGGTCACACTTATGTAGATATCGAGTACAATCGATAAATATTTTTCAGGCGAGTGCTGATTTGTCGCAGCTGGTCACACATATTTTGAAAAGCAAGATCCGGCCACACTGAAATGTAGCGAGTACCACCGAGTGGTGATTGAGCGACATCTTCTTTCTCGCTCTTTTTGGTCTGATCAAACGGACTTTTAGTCTGATTGACAGTGATGACGAGGTTTTTAGTCTGATTAACAGTGATGCCAGTCTGATCAAACACAAAATGATTGTGGCGCAAAATTCGAAATGGCAATTTCGTGGTTCGTAGTGGTTTAATGATTCAGTCTTTTAAGATTGTTTTTCCTTTCCTTTTGTAAAAAATTATCCCAAGTCAATTTTTCAATGAATAAAGGCACTAGTGTTGCTATTTATTTTTCGCAACTGCAAATACAACAATTTTGTTATAAAATATACAATGTACTTATACATTTCAAATTAGGAAACAAACAATTAAGGATTAATTACACACTATACGAAAAAAGGCACTAATGAAAGTTTAACAGTTTCAATTTCAAAATTTCAGTTAAATTAAAATAAAATTATCCAAATTAAGAGGAAACGATTCCATTCGCCTCCGAGTGTCCTGAAATGAAAGAAAAATGATTAGAAAAAACTATATTTATATGAGAGCGAGTTACTTACCTCTCACTTATTGTTCGCCCATGAAAGATATGGCCACATCGTATATCATGAACGACAGAAGCCCTCCTCCTTGTGCGCATCTTTCAAGCGACATCATTGGCATCTGGGCGACCAAGAGAGCGCCGTGACGCTCAATCTTGTCGCTATTGAGAAATTGGAGTGACACATCCTCATTAGTGACCTGGAATATATTCTTCAGTGTCGCCTTAACACTCTTGATGAGTCTCCAATACAGACGTAACGCCGTCAAATTAAGAGAACAATTGGCTCGCAATTCCTCCAACTGTTTCACATACGTGTCTTTTTTAAATACAACCTTCATCATATACTCCATTCTCCCCATCGACGACACATCATGTTCCTTTGAGAAGGAGAAGAGTAGATGTCTCATATCGAACACAAATGGGGGGGCTTTGAACGGGCAAAGCAGGGAGACTAGCCGTATAGCCTTCACATTCATCCGGTTATGATCGGACACAAGGGCCACAATGTTTCTCCGCAAATAAGGTGGCGTTAGTTTCAGCACCAGCAAAATGCATTGGGACACCTCCTCCGCATTAGTGAGCTGAAATCGCTCACAGTTACTTAATTGATACATTAGCTAAGCACATCTACTTACGAACTCCTTGCACCCTTGATCTCTTGGCGAAGAGCTCCGAGCGTACACAAGCACTTGATCGCCATCATTTAAACATGTGAGGTAAATGACAAACACTTTGTGGACAAAAGGCTGCGAATGGTGCCAAAATTCGTCCATATTGAGGGCATATATACGATCTTTCTTCAATTGGGGCTCCTCCAATGCCTCCGTATTGAAGAAAACCCCTTTTCGCATATGCTGCTGGTACAGCTTTAATTTCGCAAACAAGGCGACCTGTCCATCCAAGGATATATTACCCAGACCAGGGAAAAAGTCCAAATTGAAGGATACGTTTCTGTAAGAAATTTGTTGTTGCATGTTTGCGGCAAAATATTGTAAAGTGATCAGGGTTGCAAAGTAAGCTTGGTATGCGCCACGAGGGTTGCAAAAAGCTAACGGTCGTTGATCTGCACGTGCTTGTGAAACATTGAAAATAACGCATATTCCATTCGCAAAAAAACCTCGTTAAAAATGAAATTTAAGTGCAAATTTTGCGGGTATTGCACCAATAGAGTGTCAAATTTAAAACAGCATGAAGCGAGACACGCACGCCCAAGCCTTAGGATGAGGCTGTGGGACGATCCGGTGGCACTTGCTCCGCCGCCCGAACAAGATCTCCAGGCATTCATACCGGAGCCAACGGTAGAGGAGGAGCAACTCCCACCGGAGCCAACGGTACAGGAGGAGGAGGCATCGGACGGCGAGGAAGTGGACGTTCATAATTTGAGCATATCAGAAAGGCGCAAGTATCTAAGAGAGAAGGCGTTGATTTGGCAAACGGACGATTGCCAAAAGAAGGCCTTTATGCGGCGCCTAGGACCCTTGGTGGACCCAGAGGGGCTTTTTAGCAAGTATCCTTTGTGCCTCTATAGCATGTACCAGTGTGCCAGGTGGAAAGGCGGCTATAAACATATCCAAAATTGGAATTGTGAGGTCGACTATCCCCCGGAAGTAATCTCGAAAATTTATGACACATTCCTTCGAGATTTCGAGGCCATTGAAGAGAGGAGAATTGAAGAAAACGAAAGTCTTCAATTGCCCTTCTGGTGGGACGACGGAGACTTTCTCGGCTATGAAAGCTCATCCTCTGATGCCTTCACAGAGGAAGAGCCAGAGGAGGCCATTCTTGAGGCAATTCTGATTAAAATTTATCAGAACTACTACATTCACAACCCCGGGCCCTCGTTCCCAATCAAAGATTCATGGATCTCCGTGACCCATATGCCGCCCAACAAATTATTGAGTGTCATGGAGTCCATGAAATAAATAAATAAATGCTAAAGTTTGCCCGCGAAATTCGAATATGGCCAAGTTTGAGGGTGGGTTTCGTGGGAGTACTTGTCAAAGCAACAACGGTCACACTGTTTTTGTATACTTCGATGACAGGCGAGTGAGAGATTGAGTACAATCGATAAATATTTTTCAGGCTAGTGCTGATTTGTCGCAGCTGGTCACACATATTTTGAAAAGCAAGATCTGGCCACACTGTAATGTAGCGAGTTCGTACGATGAACGGGCGAGTGAGAGATTGAGGAAGAAAAAATTAAATGGTTAAAATTAAATAAAGTGATTGAGCAAAAGTTTTAATCAAATTGTGTGGTGCAATAGTGTCGCAGGCCGTTTATCATTGAAATTTGTATGTGCTCCGCGCGTGGATAGGCGTTAAACGTGTGTGAAAATGGCCAACGTACGGGACAGCGACACATCATTGTGGCTGCATAATAAACTGGGCACATCCAATGATTCGTGGATAAACGGTTCAATATGCTCGCAACTGAACAAGGAGGTTTTGCGCAATATCAAGGAATGTTTTCCCGATTTGCAAACCCAAGTGAAACTGAAATTGCTGCTCAGTTTCCTCCACATACCACGCCGCTTGGTGGAAGAGGTAATAGAAAAAAAATACACAAAAAAAAAAGGTTGAATGAGAAAAAAGTACACCAACTCGCGCACACAGACACACACTAACACTCGCGTGCGTACATATGTATGTATGTATGCTGTACACTTGCTCTCGCTGGTGAAATAAAAATAAAACCAATTTTATGATTACACCAAAAAAAAAAAAAGTTGTAAATAAGAAGAAACTTGAAATCAGTACTCTAGGCCGAATTGATGTTTGTGTAAGCCAGGTTGGCAGATGGAAATGTGTCAATGGATGTCTGGGAAGAGATTTCCCGCCACTTCTACTTTCTGTGTATACATTTCTCTCTCCCGCTCGCTCACACATATTGTATGCCCATCATTTTTTGTTTTCTCTCTCTCTCTCTCTTTCTCTGCGTGAGGGTGTGCAGTTGTTGTTATACCCGTTACTCGCATGTAAGGGTATATTAAGTTGATGCAAGTGGATAGCTCATATATTAGAAAGTTCTTACGATCTTATTAATATAAACATGTGCTTAAAATAGAAGCTTAAAAATTTACCCTTCAAGACTTGCTTTTTGTATATTTAATAATCCAAACTGGATCTTCAAATGGATATTGGCCAATTGGATAGGCAATTGTTATGTTTATTTCCCCCAATATAGTCTAGGACTCATACCAAAGTTGGAATTGCTTTCTTCTCTTTGAAATTTACATACTGGCAGTAGATTTAGGTATTTGATAGGTATTTTTAGGCCCGACAGGTGTTATTTTGTGTGGGTGCAACATTTTGTTTTAATATGTTACTAACCGTGATTTTTTTTATAGTGGAAGGCCGAACTGGAGGAGGTTATCGAGGTGGCTGGTCTTGATTCTGAACTTTGGGTATCCATGTTGGCGGAGACAATGAAAACATTTCCGGCCACAAGTTCTCTGAATACTGAAATATCTGATTATGAGGATACCCGGCCCATTTTCACTGACATGGTCAATGATTTGCGCAAATTGGTGAATAAGCATTCCGATTTGGGTATGCTGCCGCTAGAGTGTCAATATCTAAATAAGAATGCACTGATCTCTGTGGTAAGTGGTTAATGTCAATATCAACATCCCAAAAAAAAATATTCTAATAAATTCGTCTCGTCCAAAATAGGTGGGACAGCAACCGGCTCCCGTCAAGCATTTCACTCTCAAGCGTAAACCTAAAAGCGCCCAGCTCCGCACAGAACTTCTCCACAAATCTGCTGATGCCCAATCGTCGCTTAAGAAAGCTTCTGCGCCCACCATACCCTTGCGTTCGCGAGGCATGCCCCGCAAAATGACAGACACTACACCCCTTAAGGGTATACCGTCACGCATGCCCACTACTGGTTTCCGTTCGGCGACCGTACCGGGCAATGCGCAGCGTCCCAATCTCAGTCGTACACCAGCTGGCCGTAAAGATGGTGGCATTAAACTAATCGAACTCTCGGAGCAGCCACTAGGCTATGCCGCGGCCAAGAAGCGCAAGCGCGAACAACAGCTGGAGGAGCAACAGAAGAAACAGGAGCAGAAGCAACAGGCTGCTGCAGCGGCGGCAGCAGCTGCTGCTGCTGCTACAACAGGCGAGGCCGAGAGTCCAACAGCAGATGCGGCGGCCACGGAGACGCCAGTGACACCAACAACCAACAATAATAATAATAGTTTCGAAATAAAAACGGAGGCACAGTTGCTTAACCAAAGTGATGAAGTGCCCGAGTTACAGGATGATGATGAGTTACAGGCCTCCGAATTGCTCAGCAAGTCAATGAAATGCGATCCGGAAACGCCAGAGTATGCAGCTGCAGCCACTCTCAATTTTACACAGGCTACCCCAACTACACCCACTTCGACAACAATTGTGGCCATCAAGACGCCCGAAACACCCAAGATCCAGGCCCAGAAGACACCACGAACTCCAAAGTCGAAGGTGGCTAACAATAACAATAACAACAGTTTCACTCAGACGCCCAAGCGTATCAAACAGGAGATTGAGATCAAGAGCGAAGAAATTATCGTGCCAGCCAACATAAAGCTGGAAAAGATCGAGTCGTCACCTTCTCAACAGCAGCCGCAGCGTGTCATAATTCAGCAGCCATCGTCGGCACAGCGTCTCCTCGTACGCAGTACGCCACAGAAACGACAGAACAACAACAGCAACAATACGCCAGCAGCAGCAGCAGCGGCGGCAGCAGCAGCATCCACAACAACAACTACAACAGTGGGTAACACCACCATCAAAATGGAGAAACTGGACATTAAGCCAATTCTGAGAGCCACTGCATCAGCCTCTACAAGCACCAGCAGCACCGGCACTACCACAACCATACTCACACCGCAGCAACTACGACAGGCGGCCAGTCCTTTGGCCAACTTGCCCAATAACATCTCGGTAAAGATAACCTCTGTCAAAGCAAAGGCAGCAGCGGCGGCAGCAGCCTCCTCCACGGCTAGTGGCAGCCAAGCCGCGGCACAGGCGCAATTGCAGATTCAACAGCAGCAGCAAACGGCGCAGCAACCACAACAGCAGCAGCAACAACAACCCATTTTGATTAACAGTTCTACACCCGTCATACTGGCCTCATCGCCCAGTGCTCAAAGAGCGGTGAGTGGATTAATAACTTTTTATGGCAGGGCAGGGTAACTCAGACGTAGAGGATTTAGTTAAATCTTTCTGGGAGTTTTTGTTCTGATCTCCCATTGAGTTTGAATAACCAATTACAAAATAATTTAAGTAACTTTAAGGTCTTAAAATAAGTTTATGCAACGGTGACTAATTAATTTATGTCTTGTGCAATTTCATTTTGTAGAAACCACTACCCATGCCCAGCAGCAGCGGCACCACCACTACCACGACGATACCATCGCAGGCCATTAAAACGATGCCGCTAAGCCAATTGAAAACGGCAGCCAACAGTGGGCCAGTTATAATATCGCAAACCATTATTCAGCCGGCAAAGCGTGCCCAGCAACAACAACAACCGCAACAACCGCAGCAACAGCACCAGCAAGCAGGCACTTCAAGTGCTGCAGCCGCACAACAAATCCAGCAACAGCAGCAGTTGA
Source organism: Drosophila sp. 14030-0761.01 (assembly GCA_018150735.1). Classification (NCBI taxonomy): domain Eukaryota; kingdom Metazoa; phylum Arthropoda; class Insecta; order Diptera; family Drosophilidae; genus Drosophila; species Drosophila sp. 14030-0761.01. The sequence continues at coordinate 621,187 of JAECWO010000090.1, forward strand.
TTGTGGCTCAACAGCCCCAACAGCAGCAGCAACAGCAGCAGACGCAATATATACTGGCTGCACCACCACAACTGCATCAGCAACAACCGCAACCCATTTTGCCAACATTAACATCTTTCACACAAACGCGTTCTGTGCCTCAGACTACGACGCTGTATCAGACAACCGCCGGTGGCAGCGGACAGACACCCACCAAGATATTATTGAAGACTTCGGGTGCATCCAGTGTGGTTATGACGCCGCTGCGACAACAACAGGGAACTACACTAGTGTCAAGCAACCCACCACCATTGGTGGCAACATCTGCGGCAATGGGCTTACCTGGGCAACAGCAATCGACGACCCTCAACATTCAGAATGTTCAGCTGCCCAATCGGCCGGTTACCATTCAGCCAGCATCTCAAGCTGCCCAGCAGCAACATTTGCAGGCTCAGTTGCAGCAGCAGCATCCACAGCACACAATTGTGGCGAATACAACGGCCACACAGCAGCCAAAGCTGTCTCAAGTATTGATGCAACCAGGCGGCACTGTTACCACAGCTGGTGGCGTCTCCACGTTAAATGTATCGCCCACGGCGGGTAAAAACAAGACGATAATCCTGACACAGAAGGGCGTCATCCTCCGTAACATTGGCGGCGATATGTACCAACAAATTCCGATCAGTAATGTGGGTGGCCTTCAGGGTCTTGGCGCTGGCGCCACTCTGATGACAACTACGGCGGCGGGACCGCCTGGTCTGGTGAAGACCACCCAATCATCGGCGAGCCTTCAATTGCAGCAGCAACATCAGCAACAAGGACAGCATAACAAACAGCTTTTGCCCACTCTGATTCCAACTAGTTCGCTAGGCGGTCAGCATGTCATTGTGCAGCAACAACAGCCAGGCAATGTGATTGGCGGGGTAAGTAGAAATGTAATAATCTTAGGCTTAGCCTGATACTGATAATGTATTGTATCCATAGTCCCCACAGCAGACCATCATTCGACCGGTGATGGCTAATGTTGGTGGAGGCTTGACCACGCTGCCGCAGGGCCTGACGTTAATACAGCGGCCGGGCCAACAGCCGCAGCTGGTGCAGGTGCAAGCGGCGCCGAGCGGTCCGCAGCGAACGATTATCACATCAGCGACAACGGCAGCAACCGCTGCGGCGCCGCAACAGCAGCCGCGCCAGCAGCAGCAACAAATTTTGGTTCAACAGAAGCCGACACCGGCCCTGCAGCAACGTTTGGTCACCTCCACGAGCAGTGCGAGTCAAGGACAGCAAACCAATTCGAGTGCCGGCATTTCGCGTACAGTCCAGGTCCAGGTCCAGACCCAACAGCAGCAGCAGCCACAACAGCAGCAAACTTCACAACAGCCACAACAGACGCAACAGGCGCCTCAGCGCCGAGGTCTATCGCTTTCTGTAAGTATTCCACACTGTATGAAGTATTTGAAGACCTTTATTAATGTAATTAATATGTTTTTTTTTGCAGAATGAGCATGTCCATAAGGCACATGAAATGTTCCGCAAGGCAAATCGTGTATCGCGGCCTGACAAAGCCCTCATTTTGGGCTTCATGGCGGGTCTGCGAGAGAATCCGCGACCCAATACAGAAAATGTTTTAATTATAAAATTAGGTGAAACAGAGGTGAGTTCAAGATGATTAATCAAGGATGTATTCGGGGTGGGGCGTTATGGGATTCGTTATATTGAGAATACCAATTACTAATAATCTTGTAATTGTTTAGGAAAAAGTGCAACAGGATGATGGCAACACGGCATTGTGCCTCGTGGAATCGCATATTCGTTTGGACTATAATACCGGCGAATGGAAGACATTCCAGAACTTTAGGTTACTGGATCAGACGGCTGCCTCATAGTCTACAAGGATCATACGTGTGCGCAGCTCAAAGTGAATGTGGGCACCCAGCTTGGTTGAGAAACTGCAGACGCGTATATAAAATTTAAAATTTTTTTTTACGGTCCTCCACGTTCTGTATGGGCGTGCAGCTGCATTGACGCCCCTAATTAGGCAACTAAAACCAGCCCCCTACATCCTTTCCCGCAACCGGAGACCCACAGACCTAACGTCCTATCCGACCTCCATCCCATCTCACAGAACCCTAAGACAAAAATGCTGGAAATAATGAAACTATAAAATAATTAACGTAAATTAGCTGTACAGATGTTTAGTATATAGCAAAGGCTAGCGCTTAACCATTTAGTAAACCTGCCCCCATTCATACGAATACACATAAACATACATACATACATACATACATCCGCATATACATACATACATACATCAACTCATACGTAAACATGGATACATCCATTCGCCTATGATACATGCATTCACCTTTGACTGAACGCTCGATTGGAGAAAAGCAAAAGATAATAGCAACGAGATAGTTCGGAAGTGGATATACACGAAAACATAGGGCACGCATACCTCCCCACACACACTCACACACACACACATCGACACACATTATATTATATACGTATATGTATATGCAAATATATATATTTAGCATTGTGTAATTAATTGTCAAGTAAAAAAGTGTATAATTAACTTAGCAAGCAGCAGAAAATTTGGAGCCACAAAGTTCGCTCTGTATTCATTAAAGAAACAACAAATATAGAAAAGAATCAATGAAATAGATATATAAATTATACACACAAGCATATATATATATATATCTATATAAGTATATATATAGATGTCTATCAACAACAGCGAGCAAGAGCAGCAACTACAGTAAACGTGACTAAAAAATGTTCAACAATGTGTAACAGCCAAGAATAAACCAAGAAAATGTATTCGTGGCTTTAATGTTTAAAGAATAATTATTTATATGTGAATGTCCCATAGATAAAGCAGTTTTTTCTTGTCCAGATAAATTCAGATATATATGTATATGATATAGAGTCAGAAATCGTCGGCTTCTAAATTATCGTTTAAAGAACATGTTGGTTTATTTTTTCTATAGCATTTCAGCACAATATGGCTTACTATAATACGCTTCCAGATGAAATATTTATGTATAACGTATACTTCTGCTGTTATAGGAACATAGACTCAAAACTTTTCATTTCGAATTCGCAGTTATATAACAAATACACACAAACACAAAACAACATCATATAATGTATCTCTGTAAATATATAATACGTAATATTCCAATTTTGTTTCAAATGAACGATTTATAAAAATATAAGGTCTCCTGCTTAATATTGTAGCATGTTAAAAACAAATTACCCAACCTTTTGGACATTCAGCTATAATCTGGCCAGAAACTTGAATCTGCAAGTTTGTCATGAATTACAAACCTTTTACTTTAAATGATTTGCAACCAATCAATCAATGGCCTATTTATTTCTTGTTGATTTGATTGGAATTTGAAACAAAGTTTCCAACTTTCCCAATAAATGGGCAAAATATGCTATGACATTTGATTATTCTTTCCTACTAATGCAGCTTGGTTGGAGTCAATTAAGAATTGAAATGGAATTCCCAGGCATAATAACAAACTACTAGTCCGTCATTCTTGAGGCCAGGTAAGCGCTAATAGACAACAAAAAAAAAAAAAAAGAAAGAAAAAAAATCAATGAAAAAAAGGAATGTTAATTGTCGATTGTTGATTGTTTAATTGCATCGAAAGCGAAAGCTTACAACTAGTCAACATAAGCTTTTAGAAATTTTATTATACACTAAGAGATAAACTATGCCTAAGTTTAATACTATGGAAATATAATAATACGTGGTGCGTGATAAATTCGCTGTTGATCTGTCGATCTTTGTCGGCCCTTCACTTGGCCACCTCCTTCCAATGAACAATGGCGCGCTGATCGTCGGGCGCATCCCCAAATGGACGACTGCCATCGGAATAAACATATTCGTTGACCTGATAGTTGAGTAGCGTCTTGTAGTGATACACATCAGCCAATTGTTGTGTCAGAGGGCTGGTGTTGGTGGTGAAGATACCGGTGAACTGTTTCTCGCGTGCCACACGCAATACCTCATGCTCCATGAAATGCATGCAGGCAATATTCTCACGAGGATTCAGTTTTTCGGATGTGCCCATCATAAACGAGTGGAGTATTTGATTCAGACCCTTGGGCAAATAGTTGTCTCTGTGAAAAATGAAGCGGATTAGTTTTCAAATGATACGCAACTAGTGTTAGAACTCCTACCTAATGGGTCCTTCACAGAATTCAAGAAACTCGAACACTATCAACAACTTTGACTTGATGTCCACTTCGGGTTCAGCGCGAGCATCGAAATTCAAAGCAGTTCCTATAATGCCACCCGTATTGCGGTCATAGATCACAAAGCTTAGTTCGCGCTCCACCAGAACAGTCCAGATATCCTGTGGGTGGGTGGAAATATGCAGTTAATATGGGAGTTCAAACGGCGGACAAAAAATCATGCTTACATTGAGTATATCACTGTAGTCGCTGCGCAAAACGCCCGGTTTGAGCCACTGCTCCAGATCGGCCTTATTGTAGAAACTGTCCACGATGATGCTAAAGGGATAGGGGATTGAATGATAAATATATATACTGATTTGTTAACCAGCTACTACTTACTCAATCACAGCCTGTCGATGCTCTAGACGCAATGCCACCGCCTCCATTTTCATGTGTGGACAGGCATTGAGCGATTCCTCCTCCAGTTGCACTGCATCGTGATTGGCTGCCATTTTCTCAATGATCTCGCCCAGATTCTTGGCCGCAATGAACTCGGATATGCCAATGTTGTAGCCCTTCTCGCGCAGTAGTGTCACCGTGAAAATGGAGTTCAACGAGTTGCCGCCCAGCTCATAGAAATTGCTGTGCGGAGCCAGGGTGGTGCGTGTGGACCGGCCAATCACGCCCCCCACAGTTTCAAAGAGATCCCGGGCTGTGAGCTTCAGCTCCTCGGGCACTTGGGAGTAGTCGAAGTCAAGCACAATACTGGAGTCACCTTCATTGTTATTTGCCGTCTCGTAGGTCTTGAGCAAAGCTTGGCGATCGACCTTGCCGTTTACCAGTAATGGCACATGCTCCAGAATGATTACCTGTGGAGTCATATAGTCGGCCAGCTTGTCCTTGAGTCGCCCCTCCAACTGGAGCTCTGTGACCACCGGGCTGTCATCGCGCAGCTTGACAAAGGCCAAAATGGCCTGATCCACATGTCCGGCATGGTAGCATAGAACAATGGCCTTATCCACTAGTGGAAGCTCAGCCACGTTCTTCTCCACCTCCGAGAGGTCAACGCGATGTCCGCGTATCTTCACTTGGGAGTCTGTGCGTCCCTCGTACATAATGTTGCCATTCTTCAGGGCTCCATAGTCGCCAGTCCGATAGAGACGTGCGTATTCTATAAAGAATTAAAGAGAATTTATGGATTGTTCAATGGGATTGGTCAAGGGGCAGTTTACTTTTCTCCACCGCAAGCGGATTCTCCAGGAAGCGCTCCGGATCACGTCCATTGACATAGCCGGCAGCCAAATTCAAACCCGAGGCAAAGATTTCGCCAATTTCCCCGTTCTTGACTGGACGATAGTCTGAATCCAGCAGATAGATGACCGTATTGGACACTGGAATGCCTGGATAGTGCAAAGATTTTATTATTAGGTAAGTAAATCGGGTGATAGCGAGGTTTTAGTTCTCCTACCAATGGGCACATTGTCATAGAGACTTAGTTGCTTCTTGCTCTCGCAGGCAAAGTAGGTCACATCACCCATGACCTCGGTGGAGCCATAGAAATTGTATAATTTGTGAACGCCCTCGTCGAAGTAGTCGAAGAAACTGCTGGCCAATGGAACGGCCAGAGGTTCACCAGAGCAGACCCAAATCTGCAGATTGTACAGCAGTTTCTGAGCTGCTCCGCCGCCCTCCATCTTCAGATACATGAGCAGGGAACGCAGCAGTGTGGGCACCAGGACCAATCGTCGAATCTTGTACTTCTCCAGCAATGCTACCAGACGTTGCGGATCCTTTGTTATAGCCTTGGGAATCACCAGAATGGCCAAGCCGCACATCAGAGGTCCCCACAACTCGGCAATCGAGTCCACAAAAGTCAGAGCTGTCTTGAAGACACTCACTGTCTCATTGCTCGTGTAGGGGAATGTTGCCCACTGCCATTGCAGGCGATTCAGTATATTCTCGTGTGGCAGACGCACTCCCTTGGGCACTCCAGTGCTGCCCGATGTGTACAGCACAATGGCAATGTGATCATTGCCACCGCGCAACATCTCCTCCGACAGGAGGTTGGAGCCACTTAACTGCAGGGATTTGGCATATAATTCCGTTAGCGAAAGTGTGGGTGTGCCCTGGAAGCGATTGGAATCGATGTCATCGTCGCGCACCACCAGCGTGGGACGCGCTTCCAATAGAATGTGATGAATACGATTCGCTGGGAAACTGGGATCGATGGGCAAATAGGCTCCGCCAGCCTTCCAAATGGCCAACAATGTGGTGACCAAACCCTCTGAAGGCTGCATGCAGACGGCAACAATGAAATCCCCATCGCTATTGGGCTGCAGAAATCGTCCATGAGTCTCGGCCACCAGGAGACGAGCGGCTCGATTTGCCCGCTCATTCATTTGGCGATAACTGCTCTGGCTGGGGGCCATTCCCATGCCCGGTCCCCCCTGAGAGATGAGTGCCGCCTTGTCGGCATGTCGCAGCTGCTGCTCCTCAAATATGCGATGCAGAGCTCTGGGCGCAAAATCCTGCTGCTGACCCTTCACAATCGATAGCTGTGGCAATGAACCCATATCGAAATTGAATAATTCTTATTCTGAAAGTGGAAGCAATGGAAATACAAAGGTGTTTAATTGACATATTCACTCCGAACTGTCTGTTCATGTATTAGAAAATGACTCAATTTGAATTATGATTAGAATGGGGAACATTATATCATGGCGCTGCACTATTATTAGCATAGTCAACTAGTTGGCGATCGAGAAACCAACTAATTTAAATGATTTATTTTAATTACGGCTTACAGTGAGCATTTTAAAGGTAATTGCCCAAGTATGGATTTCCTACAATAATAAATCTACCATCCACTCGTCCATTAAGTGAAGAAAATACCATTAAAAATAAAAAGCAAACCAAAAATTTGCATTATTATGTGTTAATGTACGAGTAATTCCAGTTTTTGTTTTTATTTTTTTTCTATTTATTTATTAGACTGACTGTGTGCTAAGCCTAAACTAAAACTAAATGACCGTTTTGGTATGCGGAATGCAGCAACTTGGCCAATATTGCATTAATAGAATTCAATAAACCAAGCCCAGGTCTGTCCTATTTCACGTGCGTTCAGATGGAATCAGTTTCGGTTTCAGTTGGTTGGAGGTCTTTCAAAGAGTTGCACTAGCTAACCATTTTGGTCATAAAATTCAGTTAATTGTAAGTAACATACTCGTAGAAGCGAAATGTCATTGAGCCAACAACTTCTGGTCTCTCTTTGCTGGCTCCAATGTCAAGCGGCGTACGAGAGTATACACACACTCACACACACACACCGATGTGTGTGCGCATTTTGAAAGACAAACGACCATCTACATAGGTGGAAGAGACTGATAAGTAGCAATTAACTTGTTAATACCACTGGCCTTATTTTATGCTAATCCTTGTTTTAATTTAGCAAAAGCTTTCGCTTCAGACAAGGAACACCCTTGCCCATTCATTGGAGTTCCGTGTCTTTTCTTTTGGTTTTGGTTTCTGTTTCTTTCCTGACTGGAAGTGGAAGTAGAAGCTCGAGGTGGCTTGAGGTGCCTCTCAAACAAGGCGTCAAACAAGTTCGGGCTTAAGAATTGCGCAATTCAGATTTCAAATGAATATTGTTTGCACAGGTTTTTTTTTTTTCGTTGTAGTTGGCCAAACTTCTGGTTCTAGATTTGACATAGATTTTCTTGGCAGCCATCTAAATCAAATATGTTTATATTTACGGGGCGTATACGTAACGAAGCGTAACTGAAAACCCAAATTCGAAACCAAACCGTAGCTAAAAGGCAACGGCAACGGCAATGGCAAAGCCTAAGCCTAAGCAATCAAATGCCTAGAACATTTCCCAAGCACATATTACGTATGCGCCGTGTGAGTCCAATTAGTTGGTTCACTTCGATGTATGTAATAGATGTTATATCTGCATACAATGCAGCACTAAACATTGCTGAAGTGTTTGTTTGTTCCACATCTCTGGTGCTGTGTGTGTGTGTGTCCATTGTCCATTGTGCTGTGGACTCAGCCAGTTCATTCTTGAGCTCGTTTGTTCTTGGCTTTTCACATCATCGATTTAATGCATCCGCAGCACAGGCAAACGACTTCTGTTCACCTCCGCTGCTTCTGTTGATGAGGTGAAATCTATGTAAGCGGCTGTACTACTATATTATTACTATTATTGTTTCCTTTTATTCATTTATTTATTATTATTGTTTTCTGCTAGCTATCGAAAAGCATTTAAGAGCCCAAAGTATATATGAGCTGCTGCTGTTGCTGCTGCTGCTATTGCTGGCGCTTTTAATTTTCCGTTCAAGGTTAGATTTTTGTGTTTCATACTTAGTTTTCAGTGAGTTTTGTGGCTTGCTTGGCTTTCGGAAAATTGTTCCATAATTATCAGCTTGCCATGTAATTTGTAATTTACATAATTATTGATTGCATTCGGGCTGGGTGTTAGATTGTCTGGCAACCGCAATAGAAAACCAAAACCAAAAATAGTTGGCCACTAACTTGGCCTAAGGAAGGTCGGTCATTGCACGCTCTCTCTCTAGCTGTCTCTCTGTCTCACTAAGGCAGTTGGTCACAAACTCTGCTTGTTTTCGTTTTTTGTTTATTAGTAGTTTTTGTGCTTTGTTTCACTAATTAAAATTGTATTCCGCTCTTTGTCTGTCTGTCTGTCTGTCCGTTTGTCATAAGGTTATGGGAGCCTCACTTGTTGTGCCTGTCACTGATTTGCTTAATTGAGTAAAAGGCATCTAATTTAAGCTATAGCTGGGCGCACTGCATCCCGCATTCGGATGATATGGGGGAGAATTTGATGTCGTCTGCGGGATTTTTTGTTTTGTTTTTTCTGTGCTCTTGTTCTGTGTCGCGCTTAACTACCGCTGTTGAATTTCCGATTGTGAGTCAATTGGCGATGACAAGTTAGTTTTGCGAAAAACCACACAAGAGTCAACATACAAATATAACAGATTCTGCATAAATCGAGCTTTACGTCAATGAAAGCATCTACATATATGTATATATATATATATCTGAACTATTCACATGTTCATTAAATAGATAAGCTTGTGTAAATGCAAATTGTTGCCAGTCGCACTAAGTTCTCAAGTCAGTTAAGCTTGTATTACAAATATCTACATATGAGAGTATATATACTTAGTATGTATATATGTATATGTAAGTTTACTACTTAACATAATTAATAGCTGGCCAAGTATGGTAAATGGAGTCAATTGCAATTAAATATCAATCAATAGGTGGCGATACATATTGTATTAAGTGGATTGAGATACCATCGAAATTAAAAAAAACAAAAAAAAACTGCTAACTCTAAGAGTTATCCAGAGCAAACTTATGTGTGCTTAACACCTGCGGGATGAGAAAGCGGAAGTCGAACAGTCCATTCACCTTGAGAATGGAAAACTGAAAGGATAATTTTCAATTCAATTTCAGTCTCTGAACAAGTATTATAAATGGAAGTCGCCAATTGCTATGCACTACTCATTAGTGGCAACTTAAGACAAATTAAATGTCAATTGTTAACGTTCATTATGCTGATTGTTTGCTTGACTAACAAACCCAAGAGTTTTGTCAAGTGCGAAAATAATCATTCTACGCCAGCAATAAGTATTTACATGCAAATGCAAATCGTTTTAACCACATATGTACATTGAAACCAAGATCTCTTTTGGACTGAAAGAATATTTAACTATTTAAAAATAATCGGTTGAGTGGCAAATTTGCCAGAGTACTGCGGCATATTAAAAACAGAGTCTGGCCCAGAGGTTTTTTATGTTGTTATTTTAGTAACTACTTTGCTAATTACAATTTTCCTTAGGCAATTGTTTGTGAGTTTGTTTATTTTTTTTTATGGGCCTACCTTGCCTTGATTTGCTTTTGTCATAAATTCGCGCGAAAAAAAAAGAAACGTACACACAAACAAATTGCAATTCGGATGCAGTCGGACAGGTTTTGGAGTTTTCAATTTTTATGTAGCTAATTACAGAAAGGAATTGAATTATTTTTATTATTGTGTACGTTCACTTCCTGAATAGCAGCAAACTCAATGTGGGTTGATATTTATTTGATTTTATTTTTGGGGTAATGCTCTCAGACTAACGTAAGACACGAGAGTAATATCGGTATATAAATGTATGTACTTAAAGGCGGGCAAATCGCCTTTAATCAGTACTAATTTGCATATTCTGTAAGAAGAGGGGCACGACTGCTTAATAATTTTGTGATAAATACTTTTCGTGGTTTTCAATTCAACTTAATTATTTTCAATTATATTGCGATGACTTTGATGTTTATTATATCAAATTATGCATATGAAAATTACAAAATTCATTATTAAGAACTTATTCCCAGTCTTTCGATGATTTTTATATAACTTTTTTTGTTCAAACTTTAAGAAATGATGTAACAATTTTCGAGCTAATCGTTGCTAAGCATGCCAAGTCAATTTGCATAGGAGCTAATTGTAACTAAGTATAGTAATAGTATTACTAAATCAAGTATACGTACGGTTGTCTTTTTTTATTTATCTCTTGGTAATTTTAAATAATATTTTGTAGCACTTTTTATACCCTAGCAGAGGGTATTAACTATTATTTAGTATTATTTTTGCTTTAGTCTGCTTTCCGTTTATCACTGAGCACGTTTTATGTAATTTGGCTTAGTCCTTTCTGGATGGTTGTATAGTTTTTTTCGTGAATTATTTATTTCGCTTTTCGTGTTTATCGTGGTTGACTTGTTTTCCAGCTTAATTTTGGCACTTGGGGTTTTCCACTTAAATTTGCCAAAACTAACAATTTTGTAACGCTCAACACTAAGACACTTGAACGAACGTACTATGTACTTGTAAACGGCGCTCGCAGACTAATCAGAATCCCAGCACTCGACTAACTTTTATATCCATCCGAGCTGGGGGACCAGCCCGATGCGCTGCCACCAGCCAAGCAGCCAACCGCGCAGTCGCGGTCTCTGTCTCTGTCGCAGCCGCTGTCACTTCGACGAAGAAGAATGGCAGAGCAGCAGCAGCAGTGGAAATACAGAATGACAGAGGAAAAAACTAAAACCAGTTCCTGCTGTTGCTGCTGCCGCGCTGCCACTGCAATTGCCTTCTATGTATGTGTGTGTGTATGCTCATATGTATATTATTAAGCATTTGTCTCGCTGTAGTTGGCTTACCATATTTAGTTAGTCGTTTGGTTTAACTCGCCGGCGGCTTGCAAGTTCAGTGACGTAGGAAGTGAAATAAAATTCCTTACAGTCGCACTTGCTAATTGGGCTACAAATATTGTAGTGGGAGCGGCCTAAGCCTGCTCCGAATGAATGACTAGTTCTGTTTAATAGAACCATGGAAATCCCTAGGCACTCTAGCCAATGAACTAAATGAATATGACGCACATTGTCTCATCTCAGACATGAATTGTTCGCAGTCACGATTTCTCTTATTTTCTTTCAATTGATATTCAAATGGTTTTTAACCACTTGAAGAGGGGAAAACTTTAAGAAATGAATGAAAATTGAGAATCAGACTTTGGTTAATCCAATCCATTTTTCCTAAATTATATAAAATAAACTAAAAACTTGCTATGCAAGTTTTTTAATTAGAGCAAAAAAGAGGAAAAACGTGATTTTCTAACAGCAATTCACCAAACAAATAAGGATGTGAAGATCCATATGTTAGTTTTGAAGTTAAGGTGTTCATATGATTCATGTGTGACACCTTGATGTGGCAATTGTCTTTGAAAGTTTTATTTATTATCAGAATTGGCAATTTGTAGAACGTCGCTGTTAGCTGTCAAGTTGATATTGTTGTGCATCGATTCGGTTAGGTGAGAGTGAATGCTGAGTGAATACCCGTACAACAAACTAACAAATAACTAACTAATGCTAACATATTCCAATAAGTTGTTGGCATTATGCTCACCACCACACATTATAGAGGCAGTGTGAAATTTTTGCAGTTCTAAGCGCCTGCCTTCTTTCAAATCAATCATTAGTAAATGAACACAAAATACATATTCACAACTATAAATAAAATCAGTTTTAATTAGTTTACTATTAATTAATAATGCATATGCATGCCTGTTACGTGTCAGAACTCAAATGATTTGAAGAGCTCATATATCAGGTAAATTATAGTTTTTATTGCAAAAAAATTAGAATGTTTGCCCGCATAATATAACAATTGATATGATTTAATTAATGATATGTACAGCAAGAAGTATGTATATCTTCCCAAAGCTTTGCAAATATTTATTAACTAAGCATAGTAAATTATTGCTACATTTTGATTACTGTAATTGTCGGCAATTATTAAAAACATAAAAACGTAAAACTTTAAACGGTTTGCGCCTTTGTTCAATATAATGTTGATTGGCCATAAAAGTGAATTTGCTACGCATTTGAGCAATCTATAAAATGCACATGCACTTCACTTCCTTCCAGTTAATTGTTTCGACGGTTTACAACGCCTTTTACATACATACATATATGTATGTATATACATAAATATTATATAGTATATGCATGGTAATTCACTCCACAGGGGGAATTTTTTTCGGTTGTTGTACCTCTCAAGGAATATTGCATCAGAATTTAGGTCATGTGTCACATGCATAATAATGATCTTCAACTAATTTAAATGATTCATTTTGAAAGTCATAAGAAAAATCCAATTGAACCGGATTTTAGAAGAATTTGATTTGTCAAATTATTGTAAATTAATAGTTGCCAAAATAGTAATTAACTGATTATCGAAATCTAATTAATTAAAATGCTTTAGTTAAAGACACGAGACCACATTAGCGAACCATTCTATAAATTTTGATTTTCTTATCAGGCTATTGCCCTGAAATGGCTTAAGCACCTGTGCTTCGCAACTATATCAATCAAGCAACATAAAAACTTGGCTAACTGTCTGGTAAAATAAGTGAAAAGGTCATGAACAAACAATAAGGAGAAGGAGAGCTCTGACTTGATTGGGACATTGGCTTATTATGGATACTATTATCCTAGATAAATCGTACAACCTTTGGGCTTGCCCTCGTAATTAAAAATTAATCTGAATATAAACAACAATGAAATGCTGGGAGCAAAGATGGCAATCTCGCCACACGCCAAAGTCACGTTTACGAAGTGCGCTCGATACCGGGAAGAGCAACTTAAAAACCGGCTAGAAGTGCTGATGCGACTGTCGTCATCATGATATCGCGGCTGGTGGTGGACTTGGAGTTCCCCAAAAAAAGAAAGTATGACGCATCCTGTTTTCTTGGGGTAATATTTCTATCCGATAAACTAACTGTTATTGTTATTGTTTTGTGACGCAGAAACTTGTTTTTTTTTGTTGCCGTTTTTGCTCTCACAAGTATTTCCCTAAACAAGTTGTCGCCAGACAATTCGTTGTTAACAGCTGCAAGCCAACAATTAAACATTTCGACATTTGTGTTAATTATATTTGCTTTGATTTTTGGGTGATCGATGCTGCGACCGGATTAATTCGCTTGGCATTGTCGATTAGCTTCGCATATTGCGCATACGTCATGTTGGACATGACAATGACAACGATAGCAACGGTTTTTTTTGTTTTATTTTATTATTGTTTGGCCATGTCTATCAAATTCGAAAAATCTGGCGCCGTGAACATAGAACTAATCTAGCTACGTGTATCTCCATGTGGCATTACTTGCAAGAAATGTCTACTTGGTTTGGTGGTTTATTTTTCAGTTTTTTTTTTTTTGGGACACTTACGGAAGTGTTTTGGCCCGTCTACTGAGCCAATTCTCAATGTATGTAAGTGTACGCGATTGTGTGTTGGCAATTAAACTATCATTAGAGTTAGTGCAGTAGTCAGTCAGCTGTGGAGCCAATCAATATTAATGCCAAACCAACTACAACAACTATAAGACGGGTTATCGCATTTGCTCGCACTTGCTTTTTTTACTGCAACACCCAGCTGCGGCCTTTTGAGACAACTTTCAATGCAAATGGACAAATCATGCAAAACTGTCACAAAATGTTAATAAAGTAATTAGAAAATTTTATCCACTCTGATATCGCCGGTTATGGACTCTGTAAATCAACTTGGAATATCCAGAAGTATAATTTTACACACATTGCTACATTGCTGCAATAATAAATATGGCAGCTGGATGAGTCGAAAGCAAGGCAATTCAACTTTCTAGACCAGCCCCAACATCAAAAATAAATGAAGCCAACCAATCCAACCAGACAACTTCTCAGTAATACTCGAACTTGACTCGCTCATAGATAAGCCTAATCATTTTAACTGATTAAAACGTGTTTGGGTTCTTCTATACCCTTCGATATTGGGTAAAGCATTTTGATTTTCATTTTGAGGGCTTCATTCATGTTTAACAATAATACATTAATCCGATTATACATTCTATGAAGTGTCAAAATATACAACTTGCAATTAAGAACTTTAACAATTTATGTTGGATTTAAATCAATTTGGTTTATGTATTCATGTTAAATTATTAAGGTACTATAAACGAAATTCCAAACTTGAGGGTCTCGTTATCATAAAAAACCAAAATTCTAACATAGTCATGAGGATCTGTTCTTATACCATGCACCCAGAGAGTGAAACGGTATATTAAAGTCGTTAAAATCTATGTAACTGGGAGACTATTAAAGCTAGAGCTACCAAATTTCAAATGTAGACTTCTGTACTATATACGCTGGTCAAGTTTATTTTTACTTTAATCATAAAAACAGATACCTCCCCTTTTCGTTTGACAAAGTGCTCAAAGAGTGCTATATATTTCTATATATGTAGTTATATTTATTCCCATGGATTTGTTTATATTTCTATAGATTCCAATATATTTCCAAAGATTTGTATATATTCCCATAGGTATAAATTCACATAGATTTCTATAGATTTCCATAGATATTATAGAAATTGATTTTACAAATTTGAATTAGTTTTTTCACTTGGTGCATGGTATATACAAGTCGGCCTGACGTCTTAATTGCATCATTTCTGTTTTTAACTAGTTATTTTGTGATTAACTGAATTATTTATATGCCAATTAATGAAAATATTCCTAGTGACTAGAACTTGCTGTAAAATCTATTGCTAATCATTTTCACTACTTAAAATTGCCGAAATCGCGAATAATAATGACTTGTTGGTCAAAATATCACTTGAAATTTATGGTTTTACAAGTACTTTGAAAATTGATATGATTAGGTTCTGAAAACTGAACATATTCGAGGAGTAACAATTAGCTAAAATATATGACATGAATAATCAAATACTTATTCTATGTCTATTCGTATAGCGAACAATGGATCATAACGAATTCTAAATTGTACACAATTCAGGTAAAAAGGTTATTTAGCTGTTCTTGATAAATATTATAATCTTCCAAACATTCCTGGAGCTAGATAAGTATTTAGACAATATGTCAATTGAATTAAGATGTATTTCTTGTGGTTTTCTTAAGAAGATCTAGTATTTATTTTTAGTATTCCTCATAAAATATCACGTTAACTTTGAATGTGATGAAATGTTACTGCTATTGGAAATTTCGCTTTATCGTTCTATAGCACGTGTAGAGTATATTAGTCTAGGCCAGGCGTACTTCTGATTTTAGAAGGAACCTTATCAACAGTAGTCGAAAATAAATTAATAGTAATGCTTTGATTGACTTATTTTTGACTTCAAGCGACATTAAATAGGTGATTCTGAGTCAACTTGCCACAACTCTTCGATAAGCGATTCTTGGACGACACTTCAAATGCCCAGGCAGTCAGATACTCCCAATATAAACGTCTCAGAGATAATCTTTATTATTTTTTTTTTCGTGTGTTTTGGATTTTCTTTTTGATAATTGTGATTCAAAATCGATTGAAATTTGTACTTTAATTGACCGAAATAATTGTTGCTCATGATTACCTTGCGCCAAGTGGATTTGGGTTTATTTGTTATTTATTACGAATTTCGGGAAACCTGTTTGGGAAATTCCCAGGTGAATTGTACGATTAGATACGATTAGTGGCAATTCAATACTTTGAGGCTAATAAGAAAAATATGCAAAGTACACACACTTAAAGATGACAATCTGGGTAATAAATATTCCCACGAATTTCCATGGCATGTTACTTAGTTCGCCTAATCCTTATCGGTCTGTTAGAGAACCGGTTTGGCCCAGTGCCTGATGTGGATCTTAGACCAATCGGAATGCTCCCCAATGCAAAACAGGAACATGATAGCATCATTCGTTGACTAAAGGCTATTTCATGATTGTTTTAATATATACATCATATATGTGTGTATATAATCCTTATCAGTGGCCAAGACTGCCTCGGCCATGGGTTATAAAAAGAGGTAACAGTCCGGAAATTAAGCAATTGTGTTAAAAATATTGGCCAAGAAGGATGGCTAGAATTGTGTTTGTGTTGCTTCTTTGTGGCCTGGCTGCGGCCAGAGCAGGATCTAGTGAATTGGAGTGGAATGAGAAACTCGATAAAGAGGACTATCAACGTTTGGCTATGCTGCGCCATTTGCCTGAACTTTTTTTTGATTTCTACAAAAATCTGACAGTGGCTGATGTAAGTCCTGATCCTCGCTTGCCCTCCACACAGGATTTGCTATGCTATGCAGAATTAGCTCAGCTAACTCAGGCATTAACCTCGGGCAGTACATGGGCATATAAAAGTAAGTTATCCAAATTAATTCACCTCGATGGCTAAATTTGGAATTCCCATCAATTGGAATAGTGATCGATTCCTGGGGATCGGTGCCAGCTGGAATACTTATGGGCCATCTCAAGGATCTGGGTCACTTTGATGAATGCATGAGCATTGAACAGGCGATTGTGGGCACCACAAGTTACAATGTCCTGGGAAAATATTGCATGGCCAAGCTCCCGCTGAGCGATCTGCTGGGCTCTGGTGGCATGGGAATGATGCGAATGATGAGTGTACAAACAGCTGTGTGTTTTCCCTCTGCTTGCTCCGGCACAAACATGGACACGATGTTGAAACGCCTATTTAAGCAGTTTCTCGGCGTAGAACTGAGCGATAATACGCGATTGGTGAGCGACAACACATGCAAGGTAGCGGAGCGGGAGTCCTTCGATGGCCTCACCATTTTCACCATGTAAGCTTGACAAATTCCCACATATATTTAGAGATTTTTGACAGTGATCCTAATACGACTTGCAGTGTTTTCCTGTCCGTGATTGCCGGCATTGTGGGTTTGTCCACACTCTACGACTACTTTTTGTGCCCAGATCAGAGTGAGTGATTCAATATGAAATTCCTAAGAATAAATTGTTATTTCATTTCAATTGCAGAAAAAATTCCCGTTCCGATTAAAATATTCTCGGCACGCGCCAATTCCAGAGCATTATTCCATGTGTCTACCACCAAGAATCCGAATGTTATATCGTGTTTGAATGGAATACGTTGCATGTCGTTAATTTGGGTTTGCTATGGCCACGATTATATCATGGGAATCACTTCGCCCAATATCAATTATCTTGATGTGTATTCGGTAAGATCAACTCTTAATTTCATAGAATTTTTATCCTAACAATTCGCTTTATTTACAGTGGATGAAGAGTCCCTACATGGAGTTTATCAATCAAGGTGTCTTTGCTGTTGATAGCTTCTTCTATTTGAGTGGACTGCTGGTTGCCATGATCACCTTGCGCACAATGGATAGGTAAATCTGTTTTAATGCTTTTCTAATCCAATAATTCATGGATTTTTCGTGATCTGTGCAGAGCCAAGGGAAAACTGAATGTGCCTCTAATGTATCTGCATCGGTATCTACGTCTCACACCTATCGTTGCTGTATCCATTCTGGTGTATTACAAGTTGCTACCCTATTTGGGTGATGGTCCACTCTATGGCAATTGGAACTTCGATGACTATAATACCTGCAAAGAGAACTGGTACTGGACGCTGCTATATATACAGAACTATTCCGTCGATCAGTCTGTAAGTGCCTCTATATATATCTTCCTTGTAAAGGCGATCTTCATGTGTTTCCCATTGCAGTGTCTAACACATACTTGGTATTTGGCCATTGACATGCAGTTGTATATCCTCTCACCGATATTCCTGTTTCTCGTCTACAAATGGGGCAAGAAGGGTGCTGCAGTAGTCTTTACCTTCACCATGTTAATGGTCGCCTGCCTCTTCACCATTATGATGACTAAGAAGTACTCGCTGTAAGTATGACTGCTTCTATTTACTTTGGATTTCTACTTATCATTTTGATTTTTGAAGATTGAATCCATCAGCAGGTGGTGATATTTCCCACACCACTCACACACGTACCTCCCCATGGCTGGTTGGTTTTCTCTTCGGCTATTTCCTGCATGCAACGCGTGGCAAGACATTCAAACTTAACCGGATTGTTGCCTGGTTAGGCTGGCTATTTGGCCTGGCCTGCCTCTTTGTGTGCATCTTTGCCATGTACCCATATGGAACTGGCAAGAGCAAATCGATTCCCATTCTTAATGAGGCCTTCTTTGTGGCATTCTCACGCGTTGCATGGCCTGTGGGCTTGAGCTGGGTGGTCTTCGCCTGCATGCAGGGCTATGGCGGTTTGGCCAATGCATTCCTCTCCTCCCCGCTGTGGCAGCCACTGTCCAAGCTCTCCTTCTGCGTCTACATGTTCCATTTGGTCATTGAGAACCTCAACGCCGGTCGTACTCGTGTGAATACGTATTTCTCTGACTACGATATGGTGAGTTCTACAATCTTAGCTCCCCCAGCAAAAGGTTCATCTTCTCTCTCTCTCTATTTAGATGCTAAATTTCTGGAAAGATTTCGGATTTTCACTGCTACTCGCCTATCTTATGTATATTCTAATCGAGGCTCCATGCACTGGGCTGGAGACTCTTCTCTTGCCAAATCGCAGAGCAGCTGCCAAAGCAAAATTAATTCCAATTGTGCCAACTACAGAGAACAATGTGGCAGCATCTGCCCCAGAGCTGGAGTCTAAAACATTTCCAACTGATGTACCAGAGAGAAGTGAGCCGGTGCCAGCATTGGACACAAAGACTGAACTGGAGCAGGAGCAAAAAAAAGAACAGCCAGACCAACAATAATGTAGTTAAAAATAAGTGTAATTAGTTATAGTATTTTAAGTTATTATAAGTTGTGCTTAATCTAATCAATGAATATAGTTTGCCATGAGCTTGCAAAATTAGTTGGACAAATCTGATTGAAATCAGAGATACAATATTCAAGCGGATGTTTGGCATATCAAAACTTAATCAAATTCCTAATCTTCCGATTTTTTTGTGAACTTTGAACAGTCAATTTTTGTTTCCATTCAAACCATTTATATTTATAGCCAAATGAAACTTATATTTCTCATCTATCTAATAGATAAGAATGGATTAGAACTATTTAGTTTATTATTTTTAGATCAGCATCTGACTATAATTATAAGTTAAATCAATTGTTGGGAAACACAACACTTAAGATTTTCTAAACAAAATTGAAACGAATTTCAACTGGCATAAAAAATCAATCGGATACTGTAGGTATTTTATTATTTATTTTATATTTTAATATTTCTTTTTGAATATTGGGTCTGAAATTTTTATTACAAGTTTTCAAGCTTTGAATGGCATTAGAAAATACAGAGATTAGCTATACAAACTGTCTAATATATAGCCTAAGGAAAAAAATCATACAACTTTTCAAAAAATTCTCAAAAATCCCCAGTTGTGCAATCTTTTAAAGTTTTGGTGGCATTTAAAAGAAGATAAAAATTCGATAAAAACTACATCAAAACTTTGAAAATCGGTAGAATATTGTCCTAAATGCAGCAAAAATTTCAATATCTGTGCCAAAATTTTTGCAAAAACCTTAACTTTGCAAACCTCTAACAATGCCAATTTTAGGCCAATTTCAAAATGTCATGTCTTTTTTTGCTGCTCTGAATGTGAGTAATAAATTGGCATTCAAATCTAAAAAAGTAATTTCGACCCGATTTTTGAAAAAAATTACAGTGTATACACTGTCAAAATGTTCAAAAATCGGGCCGAAATTTTTTTTTCCAAAACTGCAAGCTTTTGATTCCATTTACAAATATGTAAAAATATAATAAGAAATGGATACAAAATTTTGAAATCGGCTGAGAATTGTCTAAAATACAGCATAAGGAAAATCGAAACTTTGACCAAAATCACACAACTTTTCAAAAATCCCCAGCTTTGCAATCTTGCCAAGTTTTGATGGCATTTAAAAGTAGATAAAAATTCAATCAAAACTACATCAAAACTAAGGGATTCGCTTTAAAATCGGAAAAAATATGATAAACTTAAAATTTTTTGATAAAAATAAATGAGAAATCAGAGCAATTTGCTAGTCCTAAACCTGTGAGTTTGCTCAAACAGAAGAACTGCCAACGGGCAAGGAATGTGAGAAGAACTGGCAACGGGCAAGGAACAATTTTTCCCATTGTGTCACCCTGTATTTGTCGGCACTTAAAACAATGAACAAATCGCAAATTAGCTTTTACGCGCATTTCATTCACGTTGCATGTCAGCAGAGTGGCTCCCCACTTTTACGTGTGCCTTCCGCCCGCACTCCATCCCCGTCCAACTCAATTAACACATCGTTTTGTTTCTGTTTTCCGCTCCATTCACTAAAGCCCACCCCCACCCGACCCCACACCCTGTACTGCACTGTAAAAGCATAGCGCAGAGCTTCCCCCATTTGGACTTGGAAGCTCCATAGCGAAGCTTTTGGACTGTAGCGGACGCATTGAACTGCTCTATGCCGGCAAATACGCGGCGTATGAAAATTGTTTGCTAGAAAATTGTGTTGTTAGTCTTTTGGGAAACTTGCCGTCGAGCGGATCACTTGCCGTGCACTCTGCACCGTTTGTGGCTCAAAAGAAAGTGGCTATAACGTCGAGTTGGCCGTAAAAGCCGGCACACAATCAGTCAGTCAGTCTATTTTGAATTTGAATGTCTATTAACGGAAAGCGGACAGGTGCATCTCAGACTTAAAATATATAACACAATAATTTGTAACATTCTCCGAAGAATTCTTTTGTTATGGTTTTGCGAGTGTGTCCGTGTGTGTGTGTGTCTGTGCGTGTGTGCGTGTGGATATATATTGGACTGCACTTTGTGGTTGCCATTAATGTCAACGCCGTTGTCAGATCGAATGCGGTTGTTGTTGCTGTCGCCGTGTTAATGCTTTTAATTACATGCGAAACATAAAAAAGTATTTCGTTAAGTGTTGCCGTGAAGTTTGACATGAGAAATTAATGCACATGTCTCGGCCGATTGCAATTGCGGGGGCAGATATAGCAGTTCTAAAAGGGTTTAGTTCGTCATTGCGTAAGGGTTAATCCGAGAGTAATCTTTATTACCCATAACCAAAGATTTAAACACAGTAGTAATAACAAAAAACTTCTTTTTATTCCATTTAAATACACTAGAATATTATATTTAACTTATGCTACACTATAATTTTCTATTTATCCGTCGATTGAATTAGTTTCATTCTTATTTCTTAAAATCCAAATAACTTAATAGATATTATTCTCCATGCCCTTACGTAATTAAAAACGAAACCTAAATCACTAATTTTCTATAACTGTCTATTTGTATATTTATTAGGTAAGTGCCGGAAAATACATATCATAAAGAGGTGTTAAATATATTAATGCTTTTGAATGAAAGTGAAAGTTGTTGATTGAAAATATTCAAAAACTCTTCAACAATTTCCACTTGTTTATTAAGATTTCAATATATGCACTGGGAAAATTGTCTCAAAAATTATTCATAAATTATTCCTGCTGGATAAACCATTTATCTTTTCCTAAACGTTGTTATGTGGGATTCATTTTTAGTCATAACTTGACCATCAATTAAACTTTTTTCATTTGAAGTCCGACTTATCTAACACAATTGTGTATTTCTTATCGAATTGATTATTCTTTCAGTGTAAATTTATGCTACACCTCTCGCCGCCTGTAACCACATTTTTTTTTTTTGTTTCAAAATCTTGCCGGCATTTGCATACGCGTTTTAATTATTCTCCATCTCTTTCCGTCTGTCGTTATTTATTCTGGCTATGTGGAACTGGTTCCATTCGAAATGTGGTTAAGCATCATTACTAATAATGTTTATTCTGTAGATAATATTGATTTCAAAGCATAAACATTGACAAATTAATGCCACTACTAAGCTGCTTAGTCATTATCATCATCAGTTGTTTCAATCATTATCATGATCATTATGAACCTCTCGAATTGAAACTTGAAGATCCAACTGGCTCCACTCGAAAACTCCCCTCGCTGCCTGCCGGCTTGGCTCTGCCTTATCACACAGAGAGACCCAGACCTTGTGACGCACTTGAAGCCCATGAGAGTGTTGTCACAGTTTTTGTATTGGAATTAATTTTCCATATGCAAAAGCCTTGGCATTGGGCTAAGTTAAACCACCCGGCATCCAAAAATATGCATATACTTATGTTTGTATTATTCGTTTTATAAATATGAGGTTTTATTTGCTTAAGAACACATCTCCAACGCCCCATAGCCTGGCCAATTGGGCCCATCGGCGGCTCATTAAATAAATGCAACATCTGTTGGCGCTTTTTCAAAAAAAAAAAAAACGTAAACCTTTTGTTTACACTTTCTGCTGGGCCTCCTGCGCAAAATTTCATGCCAAACATATTATATTTAATACCCAACATGTTTATAATGTTTTGTTTTTTTTTTTTTGCTGTTTCTTTTTCGCTTTTGTTTTGTTTTGGTAGTCAACTCTTTGGCATGCAACGTCATAACCCAACTGAATTTTCGGTTAAGACGGCGCGCGCCTTTGGCATATGAAATATGAAAATTTATTGCGTATACGCACACAAAATCGTACAAGCAGAGGCGGACAAATAGAGGGATTTTTAGCCTTTTTAACCCCTTAACTGGGAAACCCTTTATGCAGAAATGGAATAAAGAGATTTTTTAATCGATTTTTGAACGAAATTAACTTAACTTGTATAGAAAAGTAAGGAATTAATTCAGTATTAATCATAGTTCGGTTTCACAGCTTTGTGTGGCATATTCCTCTCCTGAAATCATTATAAATGAAATTCTAGTTTGCTCTCGAGTAGAGTTCTTTGAGGTTTAAGTCACATATTATAATTATACAACAAAGATAGAAGTAGATTTTTAACTTCCTCTCCAAAATGTATTAATAATTATGTTGTAATAATTTTTAAACTGTTTATTTTCATCTGGGAACCTGATAACTTATTTCTTGACAGTTTTTGACTCTTTTGTACCCATTTTTCTACAATATTAATGAACGTACTTTATACAAATTAGAGTCATCAGAAATCCCTTTTAGACGAATATCCTAAGTCCGTCACTGTGGCCAAGGCATTTTGGCTTCATCTTTATGGCTGCATCAAGAGTTGATTGAGCTTTGCTATTTTGGTCAGAAATAATCATACAGACCACCACACACACACACACACACAAGAAAAAAACGCCTCAGTTTCAAATCAAATATGTCTTTATTTATATGAATGGTGATTTATGCGCTAGTCAGTCTTTCATGTTGCCATTTCATGTTTTTCTATCTTTGCTCTCTGCTCATTTTTTACTAATTACGCGCTGCTGGAAAAAGGAACCTAAAAGAATAGCAAAAGAAATAGAATTCTTCTGTAGGTATCTCTAAAAATTGGCAACGACCATGAGATACTCAGTAGCAAGGACTTAATGGTGGAGAAGATTCATCTAGATTTCATTATTTTCTATTGCAAGGACATTTGTTCTCTGATAAAAAAGGGACGTCTTTTTATCAATTCTCCTTTTCCATTGATCGCTATTTTAAGAATAGATGACACTAACTTGGGGAAGGGATTTCTTTGCCTTTTTGGAGATCATATCATGCTCTTCTACCACATTGGCAGAGGGTATGCAAATGGAGACACGTCATTGGCAAAAATTGGCGGTAGATTGGGGAGAGTTGGACAGTTTAGTCAGGCTAGTCGGGTTGTCCATTTGATTTTGGCCCAGACTTGCGCGTGTTTGTGGCGCCTTTCGATTTTCTGTTTTATTTCGCTTCTTTTTTTCTTTCTGGGGCAATCGCGATCGGAATCCGAATGAACGCCGTTTGAATAAGAAATGTCGCATTTTTCTGACGCATACATAAATAAGAAGAAAAAACAATAAACAAAATATTTTCATTTTCATCATGCATTTCTTTTCTTTTCATTACTTTTTGTGTTTTTTATTTAACTGTGTCGACTGCTATGCAAATAAAAGGTGTGCTACGGGACGTCTACAATTTTATGGCCCAATTGAGGGCGGGCCGTTTGTTTAACCCGAAAAACTATCGATGATCATTTTGTTAGACTTATATTGTCTATGTATATTTAATGCTTCTAATATTTATTTACCTTACATTTGGACTTTTCACTTTCAGTTCTTTTGTGCGCCAAATAGTTTTTTAATGACCAACCAAAAAAAAAAAAAAGGAACAAAATTCGATAGAACTTTTGCGAGTTATGTTTAACTAAATAAACAAGAGCAAATGTTAAAAATTTAACGATTATGAACTGACAAAAAGAAAAAAAAGGACTGACTGGATGACTGGAAGACGGGGTTGGGCACGTGTCAGCAATAGCAGGGGATGAGAAGGGAAGACCGGGTTTTGTTGGATGACTAATGGCTGCTTAATTTACCGTCAGCACAATTACCAAGCTATATACATACAATGATAGCTCTGAGAGCCATAAGCAGTGGCGGGCCAAAGGGGTTTCTTAGGGGTTTTAGTCGCAAAGTTCATAAAACAAATCAAGCAGGCCCGAAATAGTCTTCCAACATCATGATAAATTGATTTGGTTTTATCAAACACTTATAGAACTTTTCCCGGTTCATTTATCATATGAGATTTTGTAATAAATGAAAGAAAATGCTCGCCACAGATCGTAATCCGCCACTGGGTTTCGAGGTACAACGATTTGTTAATTGTCCGGCAGATTTCGTAACTAATTTAATTTGCAGTCAACTGAACAATAGCAAATTATTATATAATCATTATAGACAACAGCAACACCCCTACAGCATACCCAACCCCATTCCATTCCATTTCGCTTTCCATTCGCTTCGCTTGTTTACACTTCTCTGGTTCTCAAAGTCGGCGCCCCCCCACCGAAACGTTCTGTCCTCTATTTTATTTTTTTTTTTTGGCTATCACGTTCGCCTTTTACCAGTCTTGAGTCTGAGTAATTCATTAGACGTATATTGTGGCAGAGCCGGAGCATTTGCATAATTATGCAATCACTTTTGGCATACTTACACATTAGACGCAGACGGCTGATAAACAAACCGAGGAACCGACAGAGCGACCTCAACCCCGATCGCAATCCTGGCCCCGCCGACCCACGCACAAAGATACACAGACACACCGGGCCATAGACAATAGGCTCAGACAGGGACTAGACCCAATTTGATTAGCACGCGCATACCGAATGAAGGCCAAGTGAAGTAAGACAGAGGGAGGAGGCCCTCCTACCGTATACTTAGTGGGAGGTACGTGTGGGCGGTTAATCATCATGGGGTGTGGAATATGAAGTGAGTCTACTTTTCCTGCTCTTTTTCTCCTTATTTGGCGGACTTAATTAGAAGTCAAATGTTTGCTGCCATTATCCTAGAGATTTTTTTTAAGGCACCTCGGGCATATGCTAGAGTATGGTCTTGGGTGTGTGGCAAGTTTATGGGTAGCTCTTATTGGCCATTTATAAGCCACGCCGGCAATTGCAGCTAACGAATAACTTATAAGGCAAAGCATATGAAAACAAAGTTTATCATATAATAAGAAACGTAAATATGACCTTTTTCCCCGTCTAACTTGGCTAAATTAAATCAGAAATCAAATCGCTTGACTTATGTTCTGTGAGTTTTTACCAGCTACAACTCCACTGAACATTTTGGTTGATAAATGACTGAAGGAAATGTTCAAGTGATGATAGAAGAAGTTGACACTTTCCATTAACTTTAAATATGACAGCAGTTTGTTAAATTTTGGGGAGACCAAAAATAACTGATTCCCCTTCATTTGTCATGTAAAGTGACACGCCACAAAATAGTCTTTTACTATTTACATATACATATACATATTCCTTTAGTTTCCTGCCCCTCGCTTAATTAACAACTAGTTCTATTTATATTCAACTTAGACTTAGTGGAGGATTTAGCCAATTGGGAAGCAATTGTTCTTCTAACAACAATTGCTAGTCAATGGGCCAATTAAGCGGAATTGTATTCTGATTATACCTGATACATACATATAGAGTGCCTACTTATAGATAGATAGAGCCCACACAGTGTGTACATGGGCGTATTAATAGCTATTGTATATATGTATGTTTATTGATTCAGTTAGCAGCTGTTTATCCATCACAGATCAATCGATTTTCAACAATTATGCTCTGGATTGAACTAAAACTAACCAATATAGAGAAAAGCCTTTAAACAAACTGCTTCACACATTTTTCACGCCATTCTTGTGTATATGTTTATAGAAATTTATGCATGCCTATTTATATGAGCCCATTTAGATTATAACCCGCTTTAGCTCCTAGCTCCCAGCTCCCAGCTACAGTCTCAATCCCAATCCCTGGCAAATGAGCCACACGCTAAGTAACAACTTTCTTCGTCATTACTTTCAAATTGTTTTCTGGGCGCATCAAAATTGAAAAACTGTGAGCACCCACGCAATTGTCGAAGGAAGACCAAATGGCTCCCCCACACACACACGCACACACACACACACCCCACTGGCAGGCAAGACCACTTGTTTCGCACTTCGGTGCCATTTCCGGATTCGGATTCGGTTTGCTGCTGCTGATGGTGGGGGGGGGGCCTGTTGCCTCCCAATCGGCTCCAGTTCGCCGGCTGGCCTCCACCTCCGGAGACCGTTTATTTATCGTAGTTATTTTTGACACTCGCTCTGGTTTTTCCTCTTGCTTTCTGTCCTCGTCATTCTCGCATTTGCAATTCTAATTGCCAACAGACGCGCGCGCGCTCTCTCTTAATTTCAGTAACAAACAAAAACAAAAGATCCTCTCGCCTTTTTTTTTTTTGTATGTAAAAATGTAAATGACATTTCCTTTTTTCGGAGAAAATATTAAGGCGTTATTCGGGTTTATTTATTGATAACCAAAAACAGGAAGAATATTATAAACTGTTCTCAGACTTTGCCCAATCTTTTTATAACTTCCGAATTGTTATTATGAACACATGTTCCACGTGTTTCCACTTTCAATTATTACATAATATAATCATAAATTACTTAATAATTGCTTTTAGCAGAAAAGCCGATGCACAAAGTTTGAAATGGTAATGAAATCTAATTAACCTAATTAAAAATTTGAATATGACCAGCTTATAACCGAAATTATAGCAGAATATTAAAAAATTAAAACGTAATTGAAACCAGTTTAAATTGATTATATAACCAAAACTGCAAAGAACTTGCACTGTTTGTTTTCGAATTTTATTATATCATATTGAAAAATTGAAGAAAAGCAAAAAGAACGCTTTGTCTTTGTCTCAAAGATAACTAAAAATTTTGTATACAAAGGGAATATGTTAATGATTTCGATTAAACTGAAGAATCCGACTAAGACTGGAAGCCATTTAATGGCAGTTAAGATCCTCAGACATCGGTTTACAGAGAGTCGTCTTCTAAATTTAGCTTCTCGAAAGCATTTCAAGTTACATGATGCAATCTTTGACTGAAAGTACATCATCTTCATTCTTTTGGATGATGAAAATTTGGCAAAAATTTACGTGTTTCTTATTCTTTTTTTCGGGCGGGGGGGAGCTAAGACTGCAGACTGACATGATGTTTAATTTACTGATAAATATTTTTATTCCACAATAAATACAATTTTCATTACGCACTTGGAAAACGCGTGGCCGACAAAGCCATAAAAACATGGCCAATACCGAAAAACGAAAAGCGTTTGCTGCCATTTTCATTTTCATTTGTATCCTGCGGTCATTATAATGTGATGTTTTTGTATGTATATTATTTTTTTTTTTTTTTGCATATTAAACCAGTGGGTGATGGGGGTGGTGCGGCTGGTACACTGACAGTGGTTCAGTGAACTCGTAAAAGTGAAAGTCAGCCATGCTTAACTATGCAGGCAAACTCATAAAAATTGCAGCCAATAAAAGGCGACAATTACCAACACTTGGACCCTGGCCTGGCCTGGTCCGGCTCGGCCTTATGGTCGTGCTCTTTGAACCACTTGGCACTTGATCAACTCATTTGGCCCACTCAGTCTGTGTGATTATCTGTCATCAGGCATCAAGCAGTGGCTCAAGTTAATGCAGTTTTAAATGGCAGCCATTGCACTCCCGCAGCAGCTCGTAACTAAGCCATAAGGGTCACGGGGCAAGGGTCACCCTTGTAGCTACTTATCAGCCACACCATCAGTCACTTTCTTCGCTATTATTTTCGTGAATAAGCTGACGTCAGCAGCAGCAGTAGCAGCAGCAGCAAGGGGGCGTGCACTTCAACAGTAAAGTTGACAAATGAAATGAACCAACTTTGTGGGAGAACTAAGTGCAATGCCGAACGAACTTCCAAGAAACAGAAATATCAAATGCGTAGAAGAAACGCCCAAGTTTGTATTTACTGCTTGTCGGAATGCCTCTGAGGTGGCAAGTTAACGATGTGAAGGCAACCAAGTCAATAATGCCAACGGAAGTGCGGCAAGCGCCATTTTTCAATTTAAGCGCGCCGGAAATGACAAGGACATGAGGGAAGGCGAATAGCTAATGTCTCTCCACTTGCACTATGGACAGGATAAATGTCAGGATGTGTATCTCTGTGTGTGTGTGTGTGTGTGTGTGTGTGCTTGAGCCCTTATTGCATTTCCCACATGACTGAGAATCGTTCAAAAGGTCCATTCTCTCTGTTCGGCTTCGAGTCATGTGTGAAATGCGATAACTTTCAAGGTCAGTGAAATGTTAAATAAGCATTAGTGGCCCATATTCAAATGCCATACGATATGCCACCGAAAAGAAACGCAAAAGAAACATATTTACACACACATTTATGGCAAAGCAATTAAAGAGTCTTTAGCCTGAGTATTTCTGGGTATTTCCCTAGGGTAGTCTATGCATATTGGGAGTATTAATTATGCATCTTGCATGGCAATCACTCTCTCAAACAAATATGTCGCTTGCATAAGTAATAGGATTTATCTTCGACCAATATTTGATTTGCAAATTTGATCAGAGTTTTGCAGCCACCCCCCCATAAAAGGAAGCCATCATTAGGGTATCAAAGGGCAAATCATTCCATATTATTCTTTTTCTGTTTTCAATTTCCACGCTATCGTGAAACAATAGCAAATGCTATCTCTGTGTATTATACTTATGGTGCTCCCTGTCCCTGTCTCTGACTCTGCCGCCTTCCATCCATTTGACCGTGTTAAAATGTGTGTCTGTGCGTTGTGTAAATTCCCATAGCAGGCAAATAAACAAGCAAACAAACAAACAAACAAACATAAATACATACAAACAAGTATGTGGCAGTAGACTGAACAGACTGAAAGCGCTGACAGCAGCTGCA
The DNA here is from genome assembly GCA_018150735.1 of Drosophila sp. 14030-0761.01. Lineage (NCBI taxonomy): Eukaryota > Metazoa > Arthropoda > Insecta > Diptera > Drosophilidae > Drosophila > Drosophila sp. 14030-0761.01. Next base: position 651,012 of record JAECWO010000090.1, read on the forward strand.
GAATTTCCCGGCTTCAAATCAGCCCGCGGGCCGCGGCAATGGCCATGGCCAGCACCAGCACCAGCCCCAGTCGGATCTTTTAGCACCCACGGACAATGGCATGGATAAAAACGCCTTTCCGCGGGCCAATGCCTTATCAATGTCATGCCACCGCTAAATACGAGCAGCAACAAGCTCCAAAAAAACAAAAAAAACATCCAAAGAAGACTATATACAATTTCATTCAACTGGCAAAGTTAACCGGGCAACCGGCAACGCGGCGTATGAGCAACTGGAACGCAGCGTTTTTAAACGCGGGCAGATAAAGAAAGCAGCAGCAGCTTGCTTTAGACAAACATTCAGTTGAACGACCAAACCGACAATGCCACAAGTATATACATACATGGTGAGACATACATAAGATACAGATAGATAGACATAGCTATGTATGTATCTGTATCTATTGTTTGTACGTTTAGTGAGGAAAACCGAACTAACAACATTGTGGCAGTTACTTTCACAGACAGACAGACAGAGAGAAAGAGAGACAGTCGGACCCACAATGTTCTAACTCACATAAATAAGTGAAAATGGCTGCCAGAGAAGTCAAAAGTGCTCTTGAGCAGGGCAAATATCCTTGACTCCTTGCTTGCAATGCATTTCAAAGGCTGCGACAAAGAATTATTGCTGCTGCTGCTGCCACCAACCACAACTGGAACAACTGGGCTGACCATAGGCGTTGATGGTGGACAATGCCAGTGGCAACATAGGAATCTGAGATATGAGAAGAAATAATTGAAAATTGCTGGCTCCCATTCATTCATGAGAAGATGCCATCCACTGAAATACCAAACTTTTCTATCAAAAATGCAATTGAACTCTCAAGTTAAATTGCTAAAATTATATCTATTATAAGTAAATTAATAGTTATTCATGATAATTTGAAATATTTCAGTATTTATTTACTTATTAAGTGCAGCTACATTTGAAAAATATTTTCAAAGAAACTAGTTCTGACTTTGTTTTAAGTTGTTTAGAACTCTAAACAATTTATTATATTTATTATTACAAAGCTCAAAATCACACATAATTTTGATAATTGGCCAATATCAAATCAAACTAACAGATATTATAATAAGTTTATGGTTGGTTTCACCGAAAATTAATATAATTTTTCGATTACTTAGTCTCAACTGTCTGTCGATTTTGATTTGTTTCGAGCACGTGTCGTATGTGTAATATTTGTTCAGAAATAAGAAGCGATCTTTTGAAAACTCAAAAGTCATATGGAGCATAAATTAACAAAGTTCAAAATTGGCAATAAATTGAACGCTTTATTGAACATAAACTTGCAAGAAAATGCGATCGCGAGAAGTCAAACATATGGAAAATATATTGAATTTAAGTATTTGAACCAAGACTGACCGAAATTGACTGTATTCCCTCTCAAGGATACCAATACATCTTGGACAGCTAAAAATACACCTAATTGCCATTCGCTGGTCAATTAAAGGGACACGGACAGGGACATGAATGGGGAGGGAGACGAACTTCACTATCGGCAACATATCAATTTGATTTTGGGAGTGGAGTGGAGCCCCATCTCGATACTGTAAGCAATTTTCCACCCCAGCACCGATGTAGTGCCACCTAGCCACTCACATTTCGGTGGTTGCAATTGAAAAAACAAGCTTTTGGTTTTACGGCGCTTTGTTCATTCTAATGCCATTGTTGTTGCTTCTATTCCTGCTGCTGCTGCTGGTTCCACACGAGCGCCGCTCCGGCATGCGAACTAGTTAGATTAATTTAGCCAGAGTCACAAATACAATTACGAAGTCATTTCAATTTATTTAGCGAGCTGGCACCCCCAAGCAAAATGCCATAGCCAGCCACAGGCGAAGCGAAATGAGGCGAGGCGGCAATGATGGGCGGTTGGGCGGATGGGGGTGGATGAAATAAGCAGCCAGCCAGCACAAGGGGGGCGAAGCTAGCAAGAACTAGGAACTGGAGGCTGCACGATTAAAGAAAACCAAAAAATGTTTCAAATCAATTTGGTGGCTTTCCTTTAACTTTTTCGTTTGGTTTTTTTGTTCTTCGCTTTTCATTATTTTGCAGCCTAACTTAGCGATTTGTCAAAGTGGCTGGCGCAGGGACATTCCCCGGTTCAGGGGCGTAGTCAGGATCTCAATTGCAGGATACAAGGATGTCTTTGACATTCTATTTGTTAGAACTTTACTCTATTTTAAGGCTAACTTGCAGATGCAGACACAAGTTTTTAAGTATATTTTACATATATCCTTGCTATATCCCAATGAATTCATTTTCGATTTCTATGATTTATGGATCATAGTAAATAATAGAAATATGCTCTTTGTAAGAAATCTTTTGCTATATATTCTTTATTGGATAAGAATACGTCCATGTCCCTATATCACATATAACGCTTCTGACTTGACTATTATTGAACGATAAATTGATTAGATGTGTGTGTGTGTGTGTGGGGGTATGTGTGTGTGAGTGTGTGTATATAAGTGTGTTACTGTGTGAGTGTGACAACTTGCTTGAATCGGCGGTTACTGATTCTTATTGCTGCCTCAAATTGCCATTTCAATGTTAATTTTATTAGGGTGTCAGCAATAAATTTCGTTCAATCTTAAATACCATAAAAAGCGTTACACTTGCCAGAACACATATACACACACATACGCATACACAGATACTCTACTTATACATTTACATATATGTATGTGCAGGCCAAAACCATTCAATTTCCATTATCATCAACAGCTTTTGAACCTTATTCAAATCTCGGCAAAAAAATTATACCACACACACAGTCGCATAAGTGTTTTTATGTAAAAGTTAGTATATATACATGTTTGTATATACTTATATATATGTAAACGCCTCCGCATACAAAACTCAGGCCACAAGTTATCCATCAAATTGCCGCTCAACGCTCTCGACATGTAAGCAGTTGGGATTTCGGCCCGTAACCATAAACCGTTTTAGATTTACATTCAGGCAGACAGAGAATGTTTGTGGTCGCAGCAGTTGTTGGCCCCCCCAGAGCCCCCAGGAGGGGCCAAGGAAATATGAGCCCACAAATGCCCATGAACATGGACTATACTTTATATTGATATTGAAACTCAACTCAACTCGCAGTTGAACTTTTGCAAAAAGCAATTCATTTGTCTCCATCTCCTTGAAAAAACTCTCACAACTTTTTAGAACAATTATGCCAAACAAAATGGCCAACTATCTACACACAGAGAAACAGACACACACACACACACAGAGAGAGTGCGACACACTTCACTTATCCCCCATTGGCCAATTTCATTTTATTCCTTTCACTTACCATCCTTTTTTTGCCTCTCTAATCACGATGGTCGGTCCAAGCAGCATCGTCAACATCGTTAAAGTCGCATTTTTAAAACCAATGTGACACAAACTGCCTTGTTATGTCATTTAGGGGGACATTGAACCCAATCCCGATCCCAAACCCAATCCCGTTAAGACAAACACAGACTCTGACGATGACGATGACAGAGGCTCTTCGGACAGGACAGAACAGGACAGGACAAACAAACAACAAAGTGCACAGCTTGCCAGTGGCCAACAGCCAACAGCCAGTAGTCAGGAGGACCAGGACCAGGAGGTCCAGGGCCAATATGGTGTGCACATAATGAATTTATCAAATTAATCAAAATGGCACTGCAAAGAGTGTCCTTACACCGGAAGCTTGTCTTTATGCCATATGCATGAGATGAGAGTGTCCTTGTTAGCGAGCTCATACTCATCTAAATGTATTGCACATGTGTGTGTGAGAGGATATGTGTGTGTGCGAGTATAATACAATTAAGCGCGTTGCGCGTCGCAAAATGGAGACTTAATAAAGCCATTTTGGCTGACGGGCAGCAGCAACAGCAGCAGCAGCAATTGAGCTGATGAGGATTAGGAGCAGACGATGTCGCCAACGATGCTTGGGCAGCTTTCAGTGATAATCGTCGAGTTAGATAGTGATAGAGATGGCATAGGGTTGCTACCACTTTCACATAGAATGCAATTTACCAAAGTTTAAGTTAAATCTAAAGGCTACTAATTCTTCTTAGCTACTCCAGTTATCGACCACAACGGCTCTTTAAGTTGGATACGAACCTTTTCACAATTAATGGTTTCCTCCGGCTTTCATTAGGACTGTGGTGAATCTTTAGATTAATTTTTATAGTTGGGGCCAGACATTGACAACTCTGTTGGTAATTAAAACCCATTCCAACCACCAGGTCCTGATGTGGTTTGCGAGTGTGCGAGTGTGCGATTGTGTGTGTGTGTGTGTGTGTGTGTGTGTGTGTGTGTGTGTGTGTGTGACTGTGGGGGGTATATATATATATCCGGTTGGTCTAATGTTATGTAAATGACAGTGCCTAATGAACTTTTCATTCATTATCGTTAGTTAAGTTGAGGCTTGATGGTCAAGTTGTTGGTTATTTCCTGCTACAGAATACTTAAATGCTAATCCCCTGCCACTTTTGGCACTTTAACTTCAGGCTGCAGACTTCAGGGTATCCAGGACAACCGCAAAGCCACACTGATTGATTTGTTTAATGCCGTTGGACCATAAATTTGTGCGGCTGCTGCTGGGGGGAACTTAATTTCATTAGCGCGTATTTAAGTCTTAAGCATAAATACTGGGAACACCATCCAGCACCTGAACAGCAGGCGGGCAGAAGATATTGTCGGTGGAGGCGACATTGAATCACTTCCGCTCTTAACGCACTTAACGCAATGTTGCCCATGTGATTCCCATTGCGACGAGAACGCCCTTGACGCAGGACGACGACGACGACGACATTTATACCATTGAACGGCAGCCACGGCATCGCTGTGGCCTGGACCGGGCGGCATCAGCATCCACGGCTGACCGGTATAGGCTTAGGCATTCACTTGCTTCTACTCCTGCTGATATCTCAGGCTGCAGCACAAGATGTTGCTGCTGCAACAGCAACATACCCAACGGCAACAGCAACAGCTACAGCAACAACAACAGCAACAGCGAAGGCACATCACGCTGGGATATCCCGTGGCGCTGCTAGTAGCGGCAATGGCACATACAACCCAACTAATAGTATTCCAACCGGCATCGGCCATAACGATAGCATCGCCCAAACCCCAGCCCACAATGCCAGTGACGCCAGCCACAAGGGGAATGAGGATGCGGATACTGAGCAGATGCTGCCACAGATTCCGTCGTATATACGCACAACAGCCATGTTCTTCTGCATAGCCATCATGCTGCTAGGAGTTGTGGGTAATGTGATGGTGAGTCCTTGCTCCGCTCCTCCTGATCTTCTCCATGACGTTTACTCTTTGCATGTCTGCTGCAGGTGCCCATTGTGATTGTTAAGACAAAGGATATGCGCAACTCCACAAATATATTTCTTACCAATCTCAGTATCGCCGACTTGTTGGTCCTTCTAATCTGCACACCCACCGTCCTTGTGGAGGTTAACACACGCCCCGAGACCTGGGTTCTCGGCCATGAGATGTGTAAGTAGCTCTATGAATGTCCACTTCTGTTTCATTTCGCCGATCTAATTAACTCTGCCTCCAGGCAAGGCTGTGCCCTTTGTTGAGCTGACTGTGGCCCATGCCAGTGTCCTGACCATCTTGGCTATCTCATTCGAGCGCTATTACGCAATCTGCGAGCCATTAAAGGCCGGCTATGTCTGTACCAAGGGGCGGGCCATACTCATCTGTGTCTTGGCCTGGGGCATAGCCGCGCTTTTCACGAGGTAAGTTATGTCCTCTGCTACTTTCTATATATGTATATTGGTTGTCCTGGTCGCCTGGTCGCCTGGTTTTTCTTTGGTTTACGAATTGAAATTTAATTAAAGATTTTAAGCAATATTTTTCATTTATAGCATGCTCTGGTTTTGGTCCATTTACTATTTACTATCTATCTTTATATATATTATGTGTCCTGTCTATATGTATATGACTTGCCTAGATCGTAGATGAATCTGGTTTATGGTTTATTACAATTTATTCATTTTGGGCAGCCGAGCATTAAGTTCCCCTGCTCATTAATTACAAGTGTCAATCGTCGTCATTTTTAATGATTTGTGTTTTGTTTTTCCCGCGTTTGGGTTGTCGATTCTAGATTTTTTGTTTTTTCCTTTTTTTGTTTACTTGGTATTTGGTGTTGGCCTTTTGTTTGGCATTAGCGTGTCCATTTACATGCTAAACATTGCCTGGTATTTCTCCTCCAACTGTCTCACTTTTCTCTCTATGCTCTGGCTCTTTCCCTTTTTGCATCTTTTCACTCCTCTTGCTAACATCATCGACATCATCTTTTGCCTTTTCTTCATTGCCTGTTTTCCTTTCTTTTCTCCTTCTTTTCTTTGTTGTTGGTGGTGTCTATGCCTCAACTTCCGGCCGGCCTTTGTCCAACTTTTCTCTCGCTCCTCTTATCAGCACGCTGTCATCTTTAATAAGCACCAATGTCCGCTATCATGGCATTTCATTTCATTGACACTTTATTATTGTATGTCCATGTCCGTGTCCATGACCATTCTTCATGCTTCCCCCTCTTCCTTCTCCTCACACCATGCCAAGGACGAGCAGCGACCCTTTTTAATTTTGCAAATCTTGCTGCGTTCATAACAATGAAATAAACAGCACATTGTCAAGGCGGACGCTGACCCCAACGCATGCTGGTGAAGTAGGAAGGGTCATGGTTGTTACATGCCTCAATATGGCTCTAAGCTTTTTCGCCTATTAATTACGGGCCCACAAGTAGGCTAAAAGGCAAGGAAAAAATTCAGGCAGAAAAAATTATTTTAAAAGCACATTCAAACAGACGCGCCTTCACGACGCCCACGGCCAAAGGGCAAAGGGGAATGGCAAAGGGGTGGAACTTGTGCGTCTCTCTGACGCATATCCTGGTTTAGACCAAAATTTTGTGCTCAACAGCAGAAACAGCCTGTTGCCTGTCTGTCTCTTTAAGTTTTCATTTTAAGCCATGGAACTTAAATATTTACATGTGAACTTTGAATCGCAGATATAGATCTAAGATATATGTTATTAATATTCACTTATATTTAGTTGGGTTTCGGTCTAAACACACACTCATGACTCATTATTGTCATTAACTATCTGAATATCATCGTGAAAGTTTAGGGATCTCTCTGATCCTTGAAATAAATTTCCTTTGGATTTTATTTCATTGTCTATGAACTCTTATCTAAAAGCTCATAAGATCTCATGTTCAGCTTCGTCTTTTATCCTAATCTCTGTCTTTTCCTCTGTGTTCTCGACCTATCATATTCCATTTCCATTTCCGTTTCCTCATTTCCTCATCCAGTTTCCCACGACCCACGATTACTTTTCTCGTTTGCTTTCATCTCTCCCCAATCTTTCCAATAGCCCCATACTGTGGGTAGCTGAATACAAGATGGCCGAATATATTGATGGATCATCGGTGGCCGTTTGCCTCACCCAGGCGATAACGGATTGGACAATTGCGTTCTTTCTGATGACGATATCGGTGTTTTTTATTATGCCGTTTCTAACCCTCGTCGTTCTATATAGCATCATTGCCAAGAACCTCATCTCGAATCAGGGATCCATGCTGCGTGCCCGTCCCACCAAGCCGGAACTCAGCCTGAAAGCACGCAAGCAAGTGGTCCTCATGCTTGGCGCCGTTGTTCTCTCATTTTTTGTCTGCTTGCTGCCATTCCGTGTACTTACGCTCTGGATCATACTGAGCACGGACCAAACACTGCACGACATTGGCCTGGCCCGTTACTATAGCCTGCTTTACTTTTGCCGCATCATGCTGTACCTCAACTCGGCCATGAATCCCATTCTATATAATCTGATGTCAACGAAATTTCGCAAGGGCTTTGGCCGTCTGTGCCACGCTGCTGGCAGAATACTGCTCCGATTACTCACGCTGGGACGCACCCGTGGCACTGGTGATGGCAGCTCCCGGGGACGCAGTGGCACCATTTCCACGGGCATGGGCACCAATACCAATACGAATACAAACTCATCGAATGCCACCGCTGCCACCAATTCCAGTATTCTGTCGCGCAGCTCAAATCGTCGCTGCAGCGAGGACATTAGCCGCACACGATTAAAGATTGAATTGCAGATGCCATGCGGCAGTGATCTGGAGGTCATGGCCATGCTCCACAATTCGGCAATGCCTTTAGCAAACGACAGACGACGTCGTGAGAGTGATAGCCAGCTACTGGGACAGAGACTAGACCATGGGACCAAATCGCGTCGACACAAGCCGCAAATCAGTTTCGATGAGGATACACTGGCCAAAGGCAGGACCAATCTCCCCGAGAGTTAGATAAAGCCTTGAATAGATAGTATTCAATCGAACGGATGGCGAGGAGGGCGTGAAAAATTGCTTGTAACTCGTTTACACTTTCGCTTCACTTAACTGGAATGTATCGAAGTCGACGGCATCTCCCATACTGTCTCCTGGCAGAAATTGTGTTTTAAGCGCTTTTTTGCAAGCATAATCGATTTCATTCAACCGTTGACAGCCATCCATAGAACTGCTTCTGCTTCAGCCAAATGCTTCGGCCTTGCTTCTTGGACATTTCCGCACAAAAAACAATCAATTTTTCGGGCTATTAAACTCGAATGAATGTGCCAAAGATAAATAACAGCAACGACAGCCGAACAACCCAAAAACACTACAATAAAGTCCAACTACAACTACAACTACTAGAGACTGCCACGACGGGGTGTGGAGTGCAGACTTGGAGGCAAGGAATGTGGCAGTCGTGATCCAGGCAGGGTCCCCCATTAAACGTTTGGCGCATATAGCAAATGGAAATGGCTTAATATGCGTTCGGGAACCCCATCAAGGCGTCGGATAAACATGATTTAGGTGTATTGAAATAGTTTCTTTTTTTCGATTTGGGACCTAGCCATTACACGAGCGGCCATAACAACAAAGAATAAGCCAGGGGATAGGTATAACTTTGGCCATGCCGAAGTTTTTATACCCTTGCACAGTGTATTACCCAGTTCAGTCAGTGTAAACGTTTCTTAAATCTTTTATTATACGTAATTTCCACATTTTTATCAAGATGATTCCGACATTCATATACAAATGCCTGCAATGAAAAAAGCCTATACATAAATTAAATATTTACTTTTTACTGTCGAAAGTGAATGCTAAAATAAATATATAACTTTTCTGCGAGGGTATAAAACCTAATTAAGGTCTACATTTACTTTGGCTGAAGCTGAAGTTCGTATGCCCTTCAACTATATGTATATAAAATCGGTCTAAGTAGTGACTCCGATTTGTTATTCCTTTTGATGTTTAATCAAAAACAATTTATTGCTTCAATATTTTTACACATTTATAAGGATTGAACACGAAATTTTAATTCTAATTAAGTTGAGATACGGTTTCATCTCGGATATGTCTTTGTATAATCGCTTTACAAACTCTTGAACAAAATTTAGATCCTTAAACATTCTGTAAGGGTATAACAAGTTAGAGGAAAAAACTGTTGCCTACTTTGTGGCAGTTCAAATGAAATGTATGTACATCAACATCAAAACAGTTGTACATTCGCCCACACAAATACATAAATCTATTACATACATATTTATATTTGGCTTAAAAATATATGAATACAATATAAGAATACACATACAAATATATATATACACACACACACATACATACATATATATATACGCAGAGCGCTGAGTTTGTAAGTAAATAAAATATTTTATGACATTTCAATTGGTCAAAAGGATTGACTATTTTTATCCATTTGAGGGCAGTTTTTCAACCTTGGAAAAATTGTGTAAATATATAAATATGTACATATGTAAATACTAGCCTTACGCTCTTTTCTTTTGTATTAGTAAAATTGTTTTTTGTAGACTTGTAGTAGTGTTTTTGTCATCTTTTACAAATGTAGCTAAAGAATCTACTAGTATGAGCAGACATTTCCGTTTCCGTTCTGTGATTAAGTTGAGTGCTTCCCTTCGGAAGTTTTGAGTAGCTTTTAAATATTTGTTTTTCCTTACTTTACGTAACTTTACTTTACTCTGATAGCGCGTTAAAACTTTGCAGACAACAACAGCAACAACATCGTCATCAACGAGATTAAAAGAAAAACTCGAACTATAACCATATCACTCATCCATATACTTATATATATATACTTTTTGCAGTCCCATCATCGCCATATCCAGCTACAGTGTGGAGCCTTATGGCGACGGCACAGACGCCCCCGTTTGCACAACAGCCGCCGATGGCTTTTGGCCAATCTTTTACTTCGTGGGCAGCATCACGGTCTTCTTTTTTCTGCCCTTCGGCATATTGGTGCTACTGTATGCGGCCATTGCCTATAAGTTGCTGCGCCCCAATAATGCCTTCCATAGGCCCACGTCGCCGCAGCCCCAGACAACGGCAGCCAACCAGACAGGAGGCACTACAACGACAACACCTAGCGTCAAGGGTAACAGTCATCAGCAGAGCAATGGCATGAGGAAACATCGCAAGCAGGTGATCTTTATGCTAGTGGCAGTTGTGTCCAGTTTCTTTCTGTGCCTGCTGCCCTTTCGTGCCTTCACTTTGTGGGTGATTATGGCAAATGCCGAGGATGTGGAACGCCTTGGCATTGCGGGCTACTACAATCTATTGTACTTCTCGCGCTTTATGTTATACCTAAACTCGGCCATGAATCCAATACTCTACAACCTTATGTCGTCTAAGTTTCGCAGTGGTTTTTGGCGGCTACTCCTGACGTGTCTGGGCCAGCGCCCGCATCATCATCCCCACCATCATCATTATCGCTCGTACCATCAACGACAACCTTTTGCTACGGACGGCAGCAGGCGTCGCACATCGTCACAAAGGCAGAATCAAGATGGGGACGAAGGCTCTACCAATCCCAGCTCAGGATCGGGTAAACCCCATCAGGCACGTCGCACTCTACGTCGGGAAGCTACATTTCTGATCAACTCCATGTCCACCTCCTCGGGCACAGAGCGCACCACATCATCCACCTGGCGCAGCAATAGTCTCTCCATTTCCGGTCTCAGCGAGCGGGAGCGAGGAATTCTGGGTGCTGCCATCATAGGGACAACGGCGGCCACCATAACCACCGCCTGCTTGCAGGAGCGACGAGCTAGCAAGAGCTGAACGGCATCAACTCCCCCCAATACAATACCATGGTATTTAGTTGAATTCCAACAATAGTCATAGTTAATAGAAGAAATTTTGTTGTCAAGACTGAAGTACCTCAGAAGAAGTCAATAAAAGCTAGAAATGAATGTTTTTGAAACCGAACCGTTGGGTATTTTCCAAGCTGCGTTTGATTTAAGCACTTCTATATAGATATTGTATGTATACCTTCTAACATAGTACATAATATGGAACATATTTAGTATATCTTAATTGCTCCACCTTCTTTTCGATATTTTCTCGATTTTCAGAAGTAAGGAAATTTTCCTACGCATATTCAAAGAACAATGCTGAAGGATGTTCCCTTTTGAAAAAGTGATACTTCTCTGCTTAAGGTATGTAATCTTTATGATAGGACTCTAAAAATCCGTATAGTGACAAAATGAAACAGTCTTTTCTTAGATATAAGTCAATGCCAATAAAAATTATATATATTTTTTTTGTTGTTGTTTACACATATGTCATTCCTTGTTCCCATACTTTTCGATGTATGCTTCAATACGATAATGCAAATTTTTATTAAACTTCATCTTGATCATTATTACACTAATTATGTGCCTAAACAAATCCATCGCCTTGCTTCACGAAATACAAACACACGAAGTTCTTGTTCTTGTTAATGCTAAAAATGTTTTCATTTTGATTTACATAAAATTTATCTTTGCGTATTTCGCAATATGACAGAGACAAAGGGGGCGAGCGCGTACATATATAAGTACATACATACATATATATGTAGGTATGTATGTCAAATGTACTTGTACATACGAAGTTCGCTAGAGATAAATACGTTTTTGTTTTTAGAAATTGTTGTATTGTAATTTTAAACACATTCATATTGTATGTATACATAGTTATAAGTAGGTCTGCGGACACAGTACAAGAGTTTTTGTGGCTGTTGGTGTTGCTGCTGCTGTTTTTGATGTTTCTTTTGTTGTGGTTGCACATCCATTTCGATACAGTTAAGATTAATTAGTACTCGCTATGGATACGCGCTGCTGTGGTAAGATTAAGTTTATTGCTACACAAGTTCTTTATTTTATTTTGCACTACTAATGAACAGAAACAGTTGGAAATCAGAAAGATGGTTAGTTCCAGGTGTAGATGTATTCTGTGGGTGTGTGTATTTGTGTGTGTGTATGGTTACTATTACATAATTGTTTAAAGTGTGGAGGTGTCCTTCTTATGGGATCACTGCCAGCTATCTGGATCATACAAACGCACTAATCGCAATCATAATCATACTCATACGCATCATCAATTATAGTTATTACATAGTTCAAATTTATAATTATGAATTGCCCGTTTTTATTTTATAATTATTATCATTATTGTTTGTTGTTGTTTTTTTATGTTTTTCTTGTTGTTGTTGTTTGTTGTGTGGTTTCCTTTTTTAATTTATTATATTTAAATTTTGTTTAATTGTATAATAAAATAATGATTCACAATCAGAGTTTATTCAGCAGCAACCGGATTTGGTATTTTCCACTGGACGTCCTTGATCGATTTTCACTTTGCTAGCATTGTCGTTGGCGCTGGACGGCGGCCCAACACGATTCTTAATCTCGGCCGCCATCGTCATAAAGGCCTGCTCCACGTTGGTGGCACTCTTTGCCGAAGTTTCAAGGAATGGAATGCCTAACTGAGCCGCATACTCCTGCAAAAAAGAAAGAAATGAAAATCACACATTAATTCTCTATATTAAATCAAAATTATTATTCTTTTGCCACTAAAATGTATTGCAAATAATCAACATTTTCTTTCTTGTCGATCAAAAAGCAGATACTTTCTTTTTTAAATATCTTTAGGAACTGATTATGTTCTTTACTCTAGCCTACTTCAAATCAACGTCTAAACCCGTTTCGAACTACGTTAAAGATTACAGTTTCATTATATCACTTTGAATGTCTCGATTTGGCTTGCGTTTTTAGTGTATAAAGTGAGTATATTGTTATTTCGTTTCTGATCTTTTGCAGCGGCTTTATACTTATTTAATGGCATTATAAATAGATTCTTACCGCAGCTGTGGTATGATCAACAACTTTCTTGGTGGTCAAATCACTTTTGTTTCCAACCAACAACTTGTTTACATTTTCGCAAGCATATCGCTCAATTTCCTCAAGCCATTGCTTTACATTGTTGAAGGACTCCTGGTCCGTGCAATCGTAGACAACGATAATGCCATGTGCACCACGATAATATGATGAAGTGATAGTACGGAAGCGCTCCTGGCCAGCAGTATCCCACTATACACGGATGAACAAAGATATCAACAGTTAGAACTTCTAGCAAACGTAGTTTATATGAAGTTACTTACGATTTGCAATTTAATGGTCTTGCCATCCAGTTCTATGGTTCTAATTTTCTGTAAAATACAAAAAAAGTGAGTGTCACAATATTAAACTGGTTTTCTCACACAACTTACAAAATCTACACCGATTGTGCTGATATAGCTCTCTGTATATGTATCATCAGCAAATCGCAGCAGCAGACAGGATTTTCCAACTCCAGAATCACCGATCAACAGCAATTTGAATAGATAATCGCTGCAAAGTGTAAAGAATAAGAATCATTAGTCAGACATGGAAAAACTATGCGATAGCCAAGCATACACACTCGCACACAAAACACACGCTTTTTTATCTTATCTTGTAACCACCCTCGCACACTCCCCTTTCAAGTAATCGAAGGCGTACAAAAGTGAAATTTGATATGTTAAACATGGCCAATGCAGCAAAGGATAAACTTAAATTCTTTCTCTACTTTTTTCTCTTTGTCGCTCTCCCGCACTTTCTCTATCTCACTATCTATCGCTCTCCGACTCTCTCTTTTTCTCTAGCGAGAAGTGTTCTGAATGAGCAGGCAATTAAAGCAACAATAAACCCAGAAGAGGCTTTGATTACGTAGCGCAACAGCAACAAAACCGATGACTGGGAAAGCAGTCAAACTACAACAACACAATGTGTGGGCGAGAGGGGGGGTTATGGGAGATGTTCGGGCAGGTGACTCATACGCCCCATGAATTCAGCCAGCAACTGAAACTGAACTTTGGGGCAGAAATTGATGCAGCCTGAGAAACAACAACAGCGACAATTAACGACTATTTTCCTTTTTTTTTTTTGGTACAAAGTCTGAGAAGAAGTGTGCGATAAGTACACATACCCCCCATCATATTGTATGTATATTTTGTGTATTTTCTAAAAATTTCGCTTTTCATATTTAACAAATGCTCGCGCAAAAAAGGGAGTGGACCGAGAATCTAAGGCAGAGCAGGGGGCTATAGTACTAGCCGTTTAGTCGTTGTCGTGGACGTATGACGTCGCAGAAAAAAAACTCGTAGAGCGAAAAAATTATCGAACGAAAATGTTTTTAACAAAAGGCACATTTCGACGCAATCTTCGTATTTTATGCGCAATATCTTTTTGCAAGTGACGCGACTTACTATTCTGGATTCATAGATGACATTTTGTTGAGGTTTTTTTTTTATTCCTTTCCTTGTATGTTATATACTGCTGTATATATATGTATGTATATTTTTGCCACGAACAAATATTCGATTTCTACTAGTTCTGTCTGGTTGCTGGTGGGCTCTTAAGTTGATGTTTCCTTTGACGGGTAGTTTTGATTATATACGGAACAGGCACGCACTACTAAAGACTTATTGCTATTATACGGTATTTGTATATATTGCAGCGAGTAGAAAGGAAAATATTAATTTCCACAAAAATTTCAGTTTGGTAGGAGAACAATGGCGACTGAAAATGACGAAGTGGCACTGGAGTTGCCAGATAAAGAAAGTCTCGCGCTCTGGCAGCGCCAAATTTGCTGTGCTACCAGACTTGGAGATAAATTGCCAGATGGTACTTGGGCGGCTGTTAAGCAACATTTGCAGGCACTGTTATTTTAAGTTTTTTTTTCCTTTTTATAGGAAGGATGCAAAAAAGCCCTTTACTTATAAGGCTATAAACCTATGAAAATATTTGGACCCAGCAATCTATTTGCAGCTGCTGAATTACAATATTGCTGATAATAAGCCGCTTCGCACACTTGTTTTGGGTCGAAGTTTTATACCGCAACGGTTTGTGGGGGCGGCTCCGCCCTTTCCCCTATAAAAAATTGTATTCCGTTTTAATATTTGCACTTGCATATAATCTCTTATTATACAGTATTTGATTCTAAACACGTCGTTTAACATTTGAGAGCGCTTGCTTGCATATAGAACACATCATAGATAATAATAGTACATAATAATAATAATAATTTGTTATATGTATAGTATGTTAGAAGATTCGATAAGCGGGACAATGGGGAGGAATGCATCGTTCTGCGTCTGGCGCCTGCTTTCTATTCCAAGGAATTTAAAGTTAGCAGCTGTTTGAGCACCTTCGTCTGTGACGTTTCGCGTATTTCGCCAGCCAAAAACATCTCATCCACGACACTGTAAACCTTGTAGAAATTAAAAACCAAATCCAGCTCGCACACATTATGGAAGTATTCGTTGAGAACTTCAACGAAATTATGAATGGCCTCCAGATAACACAAGTTATTGTCGTTAACGTCCACACAGATGCAGAAGTACAGACCCGCATATCGTCTATAAACAATTTTAAAGTTACGGAACTATACGGGGGTGGGGAGAAACAGAAAGGAAGAGAAGAGTTAGATTCCATTGACGCCCCCAAATTGTTATTCCCATACCTCTACAAAGTTGGTGTGCTTGGCATCTCGCACTGTGACCACAGCATGCACCTCTTCTATGAGTTTTTGCTTTTCATCGTCATCAAAGTTCATGTACCACTTGGCCAGGCGAGTCTTGCCAGCTCGGTTCTGTATAAGTATGAAGCGTATCTGCGCGGGAGTAGAGTAGGTGAAGTCATTTCACTATAAAAATGATTGGGTAAATGTGCTTACCATTTTGCTAGGTCTGTGGCCGTAATTACTTCAGTAATTACTTCGCTATTCTCAATTTTCAGCTACAACGGAAGCGAAAAACTGATTATGAACAAATTCTGTATAACTTTTGTCAGCCTTGAACAGCTGTTGCCGCCCATCGCTGTTCAACACTGGTTGACTGTCGGGTGACAACTCTGCGCGCGACGTTTTCACTTTTTTGTTTTTGCATATATTTATTTAAGCAAGACATAACTCTTTGAAGCTAGTCATTAACACCTCAATTACCAAAAATGTTGACATCGCGCTGGAATTTGTTGTCATCGCGCCTACAATGGCTGCGTCATTGTTCGACCACCCAGGTGGGTCAACAAAAGGAGGCGCGATTGGATGTTCACGATCCTTTGCAGGCGATAGCATTGAAGGAGCAATGCATATTGGTGGATGAGAATGACAAGGCCATTGGAGCTGCTTCCAAAGCCGACTGTCACCGTGTAGATCCTAATACGAATGATGTAAGACTGCACCGCGCCTTCAGCGTGTTTCTATTTAATACCAAAGGCGAGATGCTGGTCCAAAGGCGATCCGTACACAAGGTGCTATACACTGATTGCAGGATAAAGATTCTTGGTTCTTATTTTTCTGAATCAATTATAGATAACCTTTCCCAACACTTACACCAATGCCTGTTGCAGTCATCCTCTGCACGAAATATCCCAGGAGCGAGAGGAATCTGAAGCCATGGGCATACGACTGGCTGCCCAACGTCGTCTGAATTATGAACTGGGTATTCCCATAGATGAGATACAGCCAAAGGACTTTCGGTATCTCACCCGCATTCACTATCTAGATAAGGGCGATGGCATTTGGGGCGAGCATGAGATTGACTACATTTTATTTCTGCAGAAAGATGTGACACTGAGGCCGAATAGAAACGAGGTTAGTGAGGTGCGCTATTTGAAACGCGATGAGATTGATGATGCAGTATCTAAATTCCATGCCCCATTGACGCCATGGTTTTCATTGATATTGCGCCATCGACTCAAACAGTGGTGGGACAATTTGCATAGACTAGATCAGTTCGAGGATTTGAACAAAATCCAGCGCTTTTAAATACATATAAATATTTGTATTGCACCCAGTCAAAAATATGCAAATGAATCTCTGCCTAACGATTTCTTTCTATTTGTTTTGTTGGTTTTTAAAGTCGCTTTATTCAAATGGAAAATAGGTTTTGTATTTGTGTGCGAACGAAAGGGCACATAGCGGTTGCGGCTCTGTTAGTTGATCAGATCAGTTCAGTACAACGTTGTGTATATGTAAATATAACAAAAATATATATACGAGTATATGGTAGATATTATTATGTGTAGGCATCATTCATAGCACTAGTGTGGCTATCCTTCTGTATGATATAAATATTTAGCTCGTAAAATCATCACATTACGTTTACATCATCATCATCTCAATCATCAACAACAAGAATAAATATTTACAAAAAATTGTACTATATACTAGGACTAAAACAAGAACCCTTAAACTAATACAGATGAAAAAAACACAAGACAAACTGCAGCAATTAACATACAATTAGCGCGAGAGCGCTGTGAAGCGTGAAACGTGGCACCACCTCTTGGCACCAATTAATCCCCAATCTGCTGATGGGGAATATTCCAACGACTTAAAACTAAATTTGCAAATTTACGATCGAAAATTTGCAACGCTATATAGTATTATAGGAGTGACGGTATACATGTATACGTAATTCGTAATTATGTGAAGTCGAATTCGATTAATGTTTAAGGCACATGATGAGTCTCTATGGTGAATCTCAGGCTCGTTGAATTTGTGGGTATGAATTAGTTAGTGCATCTCTAGGACAAGCCGAACAGTTTCAAGGCATTAAATGCTGTGGCTAAAGCTACCTCATCGGGACTTTTCTTCATGAATGCGGCTATCATTTCCACTATGGCTGGCAGGCTGCATGGCTCGTTGCGTTGGAAGGTACAATATCTGCAAGAGATTGTTAAACAGTATCAATTAGATGGTCATGTATTAATAATCCTAAAAAATAACCTGTGTAAGTACAGAAGAGAACGTTCTGTGATCCCTGTCTTAACATGTTGGGGTAATTTGGATGCTCTGGTATTTGGATACATAAATGGTGCATCCGATTCCACCAGCAGCCGATCCAAGGGTAACGTGCCATTCTCCAACAGCCTGCGCACTCCAGTGTCCGATTTGTCCTTGCACAAGTAACCAGTTAAACTGATGTAGAATCTTCGATCCAAATACTTAAGGGCCTCCTCGGCTGTGCCCATGAAACCTCTAACAATCACAGGCGGCAAATTCTCGAATCTGAAAGATATAGAAAGGGGATAATGAAATGTAGGGCCAAACAGGACTGTAACATACTTGTCGAGTATTTCGAGTAAATCACTTTGAGCCGACCGCTCGTGAATTAGTAGAGGTTTCTTTAGCCGAATGGCCAACTGCAGTTGCTTGGCAAAGATCTGCTTCTGGACTTCGGGTTCGGAAAAATCCCGTTGATAGTCCAATCCGCAAGGACCTACAGCGACACATTCCTGGGCTATGGCGATATGCTCGAAATCAAACCATGTGGACGGCTCCTCCACAATGGATTTTGAGTCGTGTGGATGGATGCCAGCAGTTGAGTAGATAATGTCGGGATAAATGCGCGAAAGGCGCAGCGCTTCCTTGCTCGACTTGACCGAAGTGCCGTGAACCATAAGTTTTTGAACACCTGCCCAGGTAGAAAAATAGATACAAAGAAACCAAAGAGAAAGTTAGACAGAGTGCACATTGCAGTTACACACACTGGCACACTCACACACACCCATACATATATGTACACACACATATTTGTGTGTATTTCTCATCAATTGACCTTCTGCTGTTCTGGCAATGCCAGTGCGTGCTCAATGATGATGACCATTTGCCTCGCCCAAGACAAGACAACGAGATGTCTTGTCTGCGTCTTATTTATTATTAGTCTTATCGCACTTGCTGCTCTCTTCTTCAATTAGCAACAACAACAATGACGAGAGACACTAACCTGCGTCTCTTGCTCTTTGCACCACGGAATCCAGATCACGGCTATATTTTTTATTGGTCAAATTTGCCCCCACATCGATTACAATTAGATTCTCGAAGCAGTGCTCCAGTTGCTCCTGTAACTCAGCTGTGTGGGCGGTGGGTGTTGCGGTTTCCACATCGGTTGCCATTTGTTGCTGTTGTTTTTGTTGTTGTTCCATAACTATCGAGTATGTTTGGATAGAAATAGCTTATGACGTAGCCTTTGTGGTTGTGTATGTAATGTAATTCAATTAGCAAGGAAGCGCCTCGGCACTGAGAACCGTGGAAATAAAATAACTTTCTTAAATTCGAAGGCAATTTGGAAGCAGTTGCCCAATTAGATAAATTAAAGTTTAACTTCTAAACAATTATTAAAAAAACAAATTTAATTGAAAACAAATCCCGACACGCACTTCAAACTGCTGGCGAAAACATACTCAGACTGCCAGGTATCGAATATTTTGGATTGAAGCATCGTTTTCTGGTTTACACTATACTGCATTTCCAATCGAGTTTGTTATCGGAGTTCACAGATTCAACTTTGAACTTGGGTCAGACGAAATTATTTATAAAACATATTCAAAAAAAAAAAAAGAATATATATTCAACGGACTTAAAGTCTGCCATGGAATCAAATAAAGAATGAACTAGGCCCGTACCCGTGCACACGAACTTGCGGAATATATCGCGAGTCCTTTAAAAGATCAGTAGTCCTGAATTGAGTTTGTGCTTCTCCCATATTAATTTTGGCAAAACGTCCGTCCGTTTATATATTAAGGATTGTTTTCTTTTATAGACAAAAATATTTAATAATTTTGGGAATGAGAAATAAAGTAGAATTTATTTGTAATTGAAATGCTCAAAAAAGTATGCAATACAATTTTTAACAATCATCTCTGTATGGACCTGAGAATAGAATGGAGAGAAGGATACAATATCTTAGCAGCAGGCTTTACCAATGCCAGAGTTAACCCCTGTTACAACAGCCACCCGATTCAGCTAGCGATTCATCTTAGGACCAGGAAGAAGAAAACACCAGCTGTTGTCATAGCTTTTTGAAAAGTCGTGTAGACGTTCTTTGTGCTTTAAAGCTTTTTAGATCGATGAATCTAAAAGGTTTGGCGGTGTATTTGATTTGATAAGAAACGAAACTATAGTTGATTTGGTTGAATACCTTCTTTATTATATTTTGGGTTTATTTCTGCTAACATGCGTGTATCGTTTGTGATAAATATACATATTGTACATATATATTTACATATATGTAATAGAGTTTATATATTTATAGACTCGGTGTTGTATTTTTAATGCCATTCATTAACTTGATAACGCGCTGAATTTTTTGTTTTTTTTAATTTCTGTTTTTGGTATATAACGAACAAAATACATAATATGTATGTATATGCTTGTATGTACGATTATGCACTACAAATATATTTTAAAACTTAAAGTTCAATTTGGTTTATTTGATATATTTATATGTCATTTTATATTTAATATTACTTGCATTTTTTGCCTCACAATGTTTTTTCCTCTAATAATTTCGATTACCATTTTGTCTCTCTTGGTTTCAATAACAGGGAATATAGAAAGCTGGCAAGGACATTTCTATTCGGTATTTTCTCAAAATATTAGTTTCTATGGGTACATATTTTTTCGGTTGTCCATGGCTTATATAATATATACATAATATATCCATATATGATTTGTTTCACATACATATTGTTGTGGTATATAAATATAGATTTTGTATTATAGTATTATCGGTATATGCTTCCTATATGCATTAAGCGCTGGAGTTTTGTACAGACCAATTCGATGGCATTTCATTTAATCGAAGCTTTAAGCTTATCCATTTAAATGGAATCTAAATCGTTGTTTCAATTTGATTTTGCATCATATATTGTATGTACGTATAAGCGTGCCAAAACTCTACCAATATCAGCGCCTAATACTTAGAAGTTCACATGGCATTTAGTTAATACATATGTGTATAATACGATCTTCGATATATTCGGTATACATATGTATGTATAAATATTTTACTCATTTATTACTTGACATTTATAAAATTTTGGCTAACAATAAAATTGCATAGTTGATTTATTTATTAATGTTTATCATTTGTTTAGTTATGTTTAGTTTCATAGTTATACCATTGATTATAAGTAGTTCATAGTTTAAAGTTCTTTGGTGTTTAATGTTTAACGAATTCGATTTCGATTATTGTTTTTCTCAATTTTTTCTTGTTTTTGTTTTTTTTTTTCCATTTGGTTTGTTAGTGATACGTTTTAGTGCGAAATCTCTGACTGCTTTGTGCTCACATTCGGTTTTCGTTGTGTTGGGATAAAAAGACCCAACTCCGGACCCCAATTCCGACCCGCCCTATGTGTCTACTCTAGCTCTATCTCTATTCCGCTCCATCATATCGATTTAATCCGGATCTATATCGGAAACATTATCCATGGTCAAGTGTGCGTTTTTTTGAATGTTTACTTTAATCGATATTTCCGTAGCTATTCCGTAACCATTGTGCCGTTTCCGCTTTTGCGACTTGGTTTTCCATTTTGCTGGGTTTGTGTAAAATTCTAATAAAATTGATTATTGTTGTTTGATAGATACATACATACATACATACATACATATGCATATATATTTGTGTACATATGTATGCCATATTGCTTATTCCAAAATCAATATAAATATATATGTATAAATTGTAAGAATTTCCATACAAAAATTTAGTAGGTACGTTACTTTAGACCTCGGTGTTTCTCTCTTCATTTTGTTTTTTGGTTTTTTTTTTTAGTTTTTAGTTTCTTCATTTGTTTCTATGATACTGGACTTTCCCGTTTCGTTTAGTTTCTTTACGTTTCGTTTTCGTTTCACTCTCGCTTTCGTACAAAAAGTTGTTGACTTTCGATTTCCGATTATTAAACTGTTCGATAATATAGCAAATTGTGAGTACAAACAATCTTAAAACTGCGTAACGGTACATAAATATTATAGCCATAGCCAAAGAGTAGTTACTTTTTTTTGTTGTCATTTTGGTTTTGTGTATAGTACCATTGAAACACGTATAAAACATCTATTAACTATGTGTGTAAGTGGTGTGTTGTGTTGTGTTGTGGTGTGTTATGGTGTGGTGTATTGTGGTGTGTCTAACTAAGCGATCTCTGCTCGTATTGGTCCAACCCTATACCCACTGCTATCTCTACACGATGACGGATATGTGCGGCACTGCCTAACCAAGTTCTAAACTCTCCAGCACTGCCGACTTGTATCACAGTCGCAGGCCAATTTCTTCACCTTAATTCCCCTAGGCTCTGTATGTCCCTAGCGTCTATAGAAATATATATATCGTAGTTAATTCTGGAGGTTTTGCTGTGTAGGTTATAATATACATACACATATGGTATATAGAAAAATAGATTTCAAAATATCAGACAAAAATTCAGAAATTATGCAATGAAGGTAATTCTTTAAAACTCTCTTCCACAGAGAGAATTGCAACTCTTATCAAGCGATACGCTTTCTCTGACTATCGAGATCAATGGGGTTAGATAATGGTTTTGATCAGGGATATCGCTCTATGAGGGAAAGATTTGTGGTTAGATATGTGTCGGATATTTTGAAATCAATTTGTTCTAAGCGCTAGTTTGTTGTGGATTCTATTGAGTTATCTACTTAACTTGTGGTTGAATCTCTCGAACCTATTCGTAAAGATCCACATTGCGGCGAGGTGAAGCAGATCCATAGCTCAATTGTGAGTCGGTCTTCTTGAGTATGGAAACGTGATGAGTCGGCGCATCGCTGGCTCTGTTGGCCATCAAGGAATCCTGTTTGTGCAGCAGACCACGACGTTGGTCGGCAAATGAAATAACCGAATCCTGTTTAACCAATTGGTGGCGACGCGGTTCGGGCCGCTGATCCACGAACGAGATGACCGAATCTTGTTTGACAAACTTCTGCCGTTTGTCCAACAGGGATCCCGGTGGAACACCCGGACGTCGCGAATCATTTGCAACACTGTCGGCCATTAAGTCGCCCTGCGTCTGTGTGGGACCGTGTCCAGCTGCTCGTCGTCCTTCCATGTAGGAAACAATTGAGTCCTGTTTGGAGAGCGATATCTTGGAACCATTGCTGTCCTGTTGGCAGAGTGGGCGACGAATTCCCGAGGCATCGCTGCAGGAGCTCTCCTGCTTAATCAGGAACTGGCGAGAGCCATGCGAGTCCTGCTTGAGCAGCATCTGCTGCGAGAGATTACTGTCCTGCTTCAGCATCAGATTGTGACGTCGCAGTGAGTTATGCTCGTAGATGTAGGAGACGTTGTTGCCCTTGCTGCTGGCACTCTTGCGTGAACTGTTCTGCTGGTAATGCGAGGATTTGCGTGTGCTGGTGGTAGATGAGGCTATGGCTACGTTGTCATAGTATCTGCAACGGAAAAGCTTAGGCTTAGGAAAGAGAAACAAACAAAGGGATGAGTTAGCCCATACCTGAGACGTCCGCAACAGCTTCGAGATTTAATAATAGCAGCAAATCCTCGCCTATACTTCTTGTTAACCGAATAGAGAATGGGATTGATGCAGCTGTTCGATGATCCCAACCACTGGGCAACGGGCATGACCTTCTTTAGAATCTCAAATTCCTCCTGGGAGATATCCGAGCCAAATTTAATGCGGGCAAAGATCACATAGAGCGGCAGCCAGGAGAGAACGAACAGTATGACGACTGCCACCAGCATTTTGATCACCTTCACTTTACTCTTCTGCTGCATGCGATCCATCTGGGCATCCTTGGATTCCCCTGGTATGGAGCGGGTGGACACCTTAATCCAGATCAAGACATAGCAGAGGGTTATCAGCGACATGGGCAGCAGATAGCAGGCCACCAAATTGGCCAGCAGAAAATACAAATTGCCATCGGTGCCCGGTGGCCAGACTTCCTGGCACAGGTACTGGGGCTGCGTATACGCCGAGGCCAGGGCACCCGAGAAGACCTCCTCGGCGGGCACCAAATCAAAGAAGAGCAACCATGGTATGGTGGTTACTAGAGCGATTACCCATATACCGATTATCATGATGCGCGCACGTCGCTTTGTCATCTGCTTCAACGGCCACCAGATGGCAATGAACCTGCAAGAAGGGCCAACAAAGAGTGAAGAATGTTTACCATCTGCTGACAACGAGGACTCAAGGATAATGGCAAGCAATCATCAGGCGACGGCGACGATGACGACACCGTTTCAACGGAGCAGCTTGGCATGCAAATATCTTGGCTTTGCCTGATTAATTTGCACACGCAGGATACCAGCCATTGGTGGCATCCTTAAGCCTTTTTTCTGCTGAGTTTTCGCTTTCCAATCTCGTCTATTGAACTCTCCTCCCACTCTACTACCACTCTCTCTCCCACTCTCTCTCTCATCCCCTCTCTCTCTATCTATGCAAAAGGTGGCTATGGTGGTCTGAGTTTGGGCAGCATTTTTTATTTTGCTTGCCATAATGAATTGTAATTTGAATAAGAGCTAAGGAGCCAACAATGTTGACAGCGGGGGTGGAGCAAACCAGTCCCAGTGCCAGTGTCAGAGCCAGAGCCAGAGCCCCAGCCCGAACGTCAACGCCAACGTCAACGAGTTCAGCATTTTTCATTTCATTTAGCTTAGTGCAGTCCCACTTATTATGGCGCCTGTTCAATAGTCATAGACAAGAATTGTACGGGGCACTGGTCTGGGCCACATAATTATAGGGAGTCCACCTCCAGTTCCACTTCCATTTCCATCTGGGCTGCGCTCGCTTTGTACTCGCATTTTGTGGGGTCGTCGCCTGTGTCGCCCGGCCGCCTGCCCACCAAAACATTTGCCAGATAACACAACGGTAATTCCATTAAAGGAGAAGAAGGTCCTCCAGCTGGGCCAAAAATAGCTAACAAACAAAATGGAAATGAAGCAAACCAAAGGCTAGAGAGTCTTGCTGGGAGAAGGGGCTGCTGCTGCTGCTCTCAATGAAAGCCAATATTAAATTGTCATAATGTTTATTTATAGATGCCAACAAATTGTATTAACATAATTTGTCTGCGCGATTTGTGGCCCAGCTGAAGGGGGGCAAGGGGCATCGTCATAATTCTTTCAAAGCATTTAATTGAGTTTGCGGTTTGCATTCCGACTAAATTTGATTTATACTTGTTAATATAAATTACAAAAACCATTGCAACCACATTGAGACATGTTCGAGATATCATATAAAGAATGTATCTTTCATACTTAACTAATTAATTTACAATTTGACAGTGAACATTGCTTTTCGGAGTATTCTATTTAAATTTTTATTAATATTTGCTCTTAAATAATATTCCACTTATATATCTTTTCAAGTTCAGTAAATTCGAAAATTTGAAATGAACTACAAAATGTGAAACAGGGTGAAATTAGGGGAAGTTCTATGTTTAAATCTTTTGAGCAAGAATTTAAAACGAATCAACATATAAAATTTAAAGAATGATGAAAGCAAATTCACATTCATGATGGTTAATCACTTCACGTGAAATCTGTTGCCAATTTGCAATGCCAAATCGGTGAAGAGATTGAAATTAGATGATCAGATGGCCATATAAAAGGACATACCCTAAGAGACTTTGCTATTGATAGGGACTAAAATTTAGCATACTTTTCTTTCATCTACCTAATGCAGGGTATAGAAAAGATGTGAGTTTCAAGAGTGTGAATGAAATATTTAAAAATCGGCCTTAAAACGTATACAAACGTAATATTAAGTAAGGTCTGCCTTGACATATACTATATAAGTAACCATTTCATTGTCGCAGGGCGGGAAATCTCCTGCTCCAGCTGATTACGAATGTAAAGATATGTGAACGTTGACTGAATTATGATACATATGCAAATATTGGATTGTGCTCAAGGCGAAATGCCTCGTCTTGTCGACGCTTTCCACAAAACTTGAAAGTAATTTACATATTCAGACGCATAGCTCATAAGCAGCTAGCAAATTTAATAATTGGCCGCAGTTTCTTTTAGCTGATCCCTCCCTCCCTTCAACCGTCCCGTCACTTGACTTGGCCCTGTTTATGTGCTTTGTTTTGCTACTGTATAAGATTTTATGGCTCTGTTCCTTGTTCTTGCTTTTGGGGTATCCACTTGACATTTGGGTACACTCCATTGAAAATACAAAGGAAAGGAAAGAAACGCTCCGCTCTGCTCCGCTCACTGGGATTGTGCCATAAAAAGCCACAACTGACAACTATGTTTATATGGGAGAGTGCCTTGATATATGGCCTTTATGATAATATGGATGTGGGGTATGTGGTTGGGATCAGTATTCCTATTCATAAAACTAACGACCCTAATTAAATGGCATTGGCATTGGCATAAGTATAAGCAAGTGATAAGCTAAGTCACTGCCACTCCTACTACTCCACATAATTTCAACGCCTTCTAGCCAGTCGAGCTTAAGTCCGAGAGAGAGAGAAAGATTTAAGTTTTGTGTTACAGATAATAAATCTTAAATTTCGATTTGGTTTACGAGTGGCTCGTAAAAAAATCATACAAAGCAACAACGAATAACCAAAGACTTTGGACTTCAATTTGGACTTGAAGATGGATTTCATGTGGGCGGTAAAAATGATCAAATGGTGCTGCTGTTGTTGTTGTTGTCCCCGCTAGCTGAAAAATGACACAAGCAGTGGCAGGCAGGCAGTCAGGCAGGATGTTTCGCTTGAAATTGATATAAATGAAAATGCCCGCACATTGAAGCAACCCACTCAAACAGCCATCCACAGGCATAAAGCGGCACACACTTGGCGCCTCTCTTATTGTCTGTCCTTGGGGGCATTATGACTGGCACACGTCAAAACGTTTTAGTATCACTTGATAAGTCAGCCCGCCTACTCTCTCCCCTCCTAAAATCTCTCCTGTTCCATTTTTATGACCTCAAGAATTCGAATTCTGGTCAGAGAGAAAGAAATCTTCTATGGTTGTCCATATCTTTGCCATTTCCATTTCCATTCGATTTTTGTTGTCTTTTATGATATAGGAAGCTGATGGTTTGAAATTTCGTCGTTTCGATTCCTGACGGCGGCAAATCATTTTTATCATTATGCGAGAGCAACAACGAACAGATCGGAGACAAGGCAAACTGAAACTGCATTCTAAGATAATTGAAATCAGATAGAAATGCACAAAAAAAAATGTATGCATAAAAAACATACTTATTCCTAATACGTACAAGGCGAAACAACTATGCTGAACTTGATCTTGACCAGTTTTCCAGCGGCTTACATTGAGCACGCCGGCGTTCACTTTCGCACATTGGTGACGGCGGTCACCCGGTCCCAGTCTAGTCAGCTGGTTAACTGATCAACTGGCCAACTGCTCGATTCCTATAAAAGCAAAGCCTGACTTGGCAATTGACAATAGTTACAGTTTGCTAAGCATTTAACCACAATCACACACACATCCTCTAGAACCTCCTACCAAAATGTTCAAAGTTGTGAGTATAAATTGTGGATGGAAGGAGTTGCTCTCCGTCTATCATTAATTTATCACTGCCTTCGCAGCTGTTCGTTCTTGCCGCCTTTGCCGCCGCCCAGGTCTATGCCTATCCCGGTGTGGTTGCCGTTGCTCCCGTTGTGGCGCATCATCCTGCCGTAGTCCACACTCCAATCATTCATCATGGGGCTCACTCAGTGCACTCGTAAGTTGATGACAGCCATGTAATCGTCCACTCCCACTCCTACAATTTTATTTATTGCCATGTCATGCGCTTCCATTTTAGTCATGTTGTGCATCATCCAGCTGCCGTGAAGGTCATCACCCCAATTGTGGCCAAGCCAGTGGTGGCAGTGCATCATATAAAACCAGTGGTTCCCCTAGTGCCTGTGCATCATGCTGCTCCAGCCGTGCTTGTGCATCATTAATTGTGATCACACCCCAACCATTCCCGAACTCCAATTTCCCGGATTCCCATCCCGTATCCCATTCCAATTCCAATCTGATCCCACAATAAAAGTGAATAGCCAAACAAATTGCAACAATTCTTTTTTCCCATTCAGAACTGCATTGAATGGGTCAATAAACCTGTTCACTTACCTGTCCAGGGATACGGCAATTAAACTGTAAACCGATGCCGCCACCGAAACACCCTGTATATAGGGCACAAACTTACACATCAGCCATCCAAGCATCCAGGCTAGAAGTAGAGAAAGAAGAGGAGGGGAAAACAAACGGTAGAGAGGAGTTAATATTGTACATAAACAATGCAAAAATTATGCTGAGTAACTTTCGGTCATGTCGCTGTCGCTGTCGCTATCGTCCTCCAACACCAGCTCCTGGCTGTGGTTGTGGCCAGTTGCTGTCCCTGTCCCTGTTAGCAGCGTTCAATGGTTTCTTCTGTCGTCGACATTGTTCGCCTTTGACGTTGTTCATGTCGCCCACGTCGCCGCCGTTGTTTGCTGACTGAGATTTATGTGCTGCATATCATTCATAATTTGGTGACAAGACTCAGATTGCGACCACGGACCCCCACCACACCAGTCCACCCCACACCCCACCAGAATAGAGTTTGGGAACGGGCATTGTTTGCCTTAGTTAATTTGTATTCCTTTTATTCCATTTGATGGAAGACACGAGCCTGGTGCCCGTCGCCCGTCGCATATAACTATGCGTTAAACTGGGGCAAAGTTTGCTAAGGTTGATGACAGGCAGCCCGCCGAAATAACAATTTTTGGCCATGACATATCATTGAATGGCAATTAAACAACAACAAAAACTAACGCTAAGCAAACAGCCACACATCATTAGCACATAAAGTAATAGATGGTTTGGATCCGTCGGAATTGGTTTGGAGTTCAATGCACGTAGCAGGAGACGCCTTCTCAGCCACAGACGGACGGACGGACAGACGGACGGACGGCTAATTTCCTGTCTCGTTCGCCTGTCTTATCTCGATTTGTTTTCACTTTTTATTATTATGCATACGCACTGTGGTCCACGGTGGGCAAGTGGTTGGGTGGCCAATAAAAGCCAAATTTAATATGATTTGGCACATAAAAATAGAAATATTATTTGTACTTTGTGGCTATGAACCTTTTTGCCTCTGTCTGTCACCCACTCTGATGTCGAGAGACATTCACATGACCAAATGTGAGTAGACAGAAGCTTAAATGGGTTTTCGTTTCGTTTCATTTCAATTTTTGGTTGTTTGCCTCTGCCACCATTCTATTTACTTTCAAATTGTTTGGCTTCAAACACACAGAGAGAGATAGAAAGAGATAGAGAGAGAGGGCAACCTGCAAGTGCAACAGACCGAGACCGAAGCTATTAATATGAGTATTTGGCTATATTGTTTTATACTTATTTTTTGACTTGGTTCCATGGCCGATAAGGATAAACTTTGATATATTGGTACATTCAAACACATGTTTGAGTGTGTGTGTGTGCGTGTGTGTGTGTGTGTGTTTGTGGCTGGCAAAGTGAAAAGTTTTTGGTTTAATGCAAACTTTCTTCTTATTAATCTGACAAGATAAAGTTTTGTTAAAACAACTTCAACTCTTTTGTCATAAAGTCTTTATTGTGACCAATTTAGTTTTCAATGGATTAATGTAGAGATACATGAATATAATTTTAAATTGTTTTTCTAAACTATTATATAGATTACTATAACCTTAACCCACACTTAATTCAATCGTGACACTATAAACATTGAGAAATTTATACATAGAAAACTTATTTAATGGGCAAACAACAATTATATTCAATTATCGTAAGCTGAGTACATTTTAATCTCAATAGCAATCATTTGATTAAATCTCAAGTAATTTAATTACCATATCGTATTCCATTATATCCTTTCATTTAAACGCTTGTAAGTAATTTATATATTTTCCATATATGGAAAACTTAAATTGTTTTCCTAAACTAATAGATTTATTTGTCTGCTTTGGGGGGCACTAATATTTCCAAAGAGAATTGTGAGTTATAGTCTGGGAAATGGTTTTTTATACACTAGCAAAAAGAGTAGGCATATTCATTTTTAACAGAAGCTTGCGACACTTGTGTGTTTGGTAAATTTCTAACCGAATATGCGTGTTATAAGCGAGATCAGACAGCTATATCTTAGCTATATTCTATAGCAAAAAAATGTACGCTTCGTGAGACTCTAAATTAATCAATTCTTTCCTATTTGAATTCAAGAAAATGACTAGAAAAAAGAAAAGTGTTTGAGCAAATAATTATATAAAAAATCGAGGCCTATTTTCAAGAGTATTTCAACTTTGTCACAGCCAAATACAGATCAATATTCTGTTGAAAGTGGCTAATAAAAAACTATGTGCGACCATTAAAATGATAAACGTTTAGTGTGTTAGTGTTAAATCTAATCAATAAAGTTTCTAATGCTAATAAAATTGAAATGAAAATACGATGATTTATTTAGGGCATCAAACCCCTAAGATTTCGTCGTTTTTCTCGTTTAATATGCTCCAGCATGTGTTGGTTAAACATTTCTCAAGTTACACAAAGTCCCTCTTGACTGCCCCGTCTCAAGTAGGATGAATCGTTAAGTTTATTTTGCCAAGTCAACATATGGCAAACAGACATCGCTGGAGCAGCAGCAACACCAGTAACAGCGGCAGCAGCAAAGTTACTATTTATAAGCATTAGCTTTTAGCTCAATATTGATCAACCACTAGAGATAATCTCAATCGATATTTGAGCTTATCAGGCAGGCAACCTTCAAATGTGGCCATAGGAAAATGTCAACCAACTAATGCCTAAGCCTTTTCTAATACCCAGCATTAAACCATTTGTCAAAGGAGTATATTATGTGCCCCAGCACCTAATAGACATGTAAAAGTTTAATTTTGTTTTTACCATAATTATCTTTTAATTATGCATTTAAGAAAATCGATAGGGTAGTAATTATTTATTTAAATTTAGACAGATAGATATATTTGTATATACATATATCGCCTATGAAGGAGAGGTATCTCGAAGTGTGCCCTTTGACCTTATCTATGGAATTTGCCTTCTTGTCTTGTCAGGAGAAGTTTTTTATTTTTTTTCTTCTCCTTTTTGTGTGAAGCATTGTAGGCCAAGTCAATTGGATTTTGCTTCGCATTGTTCGTGCTCCGTGGCATTGAGACTTGGACTTGGTCCTCTTTGCAGTTCTTCCTTCTGTCCCGTAGCTCTGGCCCAATCATGTACGAAGTAAGGCCATAAAGTTAATGAAATAATCAGGCGTAACAAATCTGACAGTGGGTGGAAATCGAAACTGGGAGTGGGTGAAACTTCGATTTGACATGACCATGGGAAAAAGGCATAATACTTGAGACAAATGCGTTATTGTTATGATTATCACTTTTGTGTCACGTCCGGGGGCAACTCCTGCAGCTGCTGTCGCTGTGTTCCGATGGCAAATTGAATACCGCAAAGATGGGCGGCAAAAGACTTGCGGCAGGCAGATGTAGATGAAGTTGGAGGTGGAGTGGAGTGGAGTGGAGCAGGCGTAGCACGTAGCAACTAAATTAAAATACAATCAGCCAGAGTAAAGTGCTGAAAAATGACTTCATTACCAGGATCGCGGTATGGATTTTGCCTTTTACTGGTTGCTGGTTGCAAATCACGCAGCAATTTAATGAAGAAAATGGCAACGTGACTTCAAAGACCACGACAACAACAACAATGTATAAATAAAAACGTGACACGGATTTACAAATTGGCAAAAGAGCCTTAATGATAACAATTTCGCATTGATAATAGTCAATGGAGAAAAGACAAAAATGTATTAGGGGCAATGCAAGAATATCCTTCATGCTCAAGGCGTCTCAAGGCATCGTTGCTAGGAAATCAATTCATTTCGCATTTTATTGGATTTCGAAATTCACATAAATAAGGGCTAGTACCCACATTCCGTACTCAAGGCGTAAAACCCAACCCAACCCAACTCAACCCAGACCAGACCAGACCAGAACCAAACCCAGCCCAGGTATATCACACTCACATAGTCCTTGTGTGTGTGTGTGAGTGTGTGTGTGTGTATAACCCTGACTATTAGGTTTGCCATGTGAAATATTTAGGTCAATTCATCCAGCCGCAAAGAGCCTTGAATGCAAACAACCTTCCATTGCAATTCTGAGGCTAAAGGTGTGCTTAGATAATGGCCAACGTTGGCGTCGAAATCAACGTCGCGAATTTGATTTCATATAATTCTCCCCCTTGTCCAATCGAAATACATACACTTGGCAATATACATACATATGTATGTATGTATACTCACCCAAGCTATGTGCAAATATGCCATATAGAACCGACATTATCTTTCACCCCGCACCCCCGACCCTTTCACCGCACCATGTCCTATCCGTCGGCTTCAAATTTAAGCACCTTTTGGGGGCCTATTCGGCAACCTGTCGAAAGTGAATCGAAATTGCTTAAGGGTGAGACAAGGAGAAAGAGAGAGAGAGAGAGAGAGAAAAAGAGGGGGCAGTGGGGATACAGAAGTCAAAATGCCAGCCCAAGGGCTGCAATTTGTTTGCCATTGCTTAGGCCTCAGCTGTTTTGGGGCCCGAGTCAAGCCCAAGTCAAAAAGGTTGCCACTACCACCACCCACTATGACCCACTAAGAATCATTCGTCGCGCAGCTCGTCTGCCTCACCTCTTTGCCACAGAACCCTGCGCCTAGAATGAATTTGTGAAATTAGGTCAGTTTCGTGTCGATGATCCTTTGGGCCACCCCAAACAAGCAACAGCAATAACGCTAGTCTGAGTACATTGAGAGTGAGAGCGACCAGAGAGACAGCAGCGAGAGTGCGCAATGACACACACAAACACACACACACACACACACACACATGGACACACAATGCAGCAGACTCATTCACTTTTTTTTCTGTTGTATTGTATATGCTGCGCGCTTCATTCGTTTTCTCGTCCTTTCTCATTCGGCTCATTTCGTTTGGCTAAGGAGGACTAAAACCCACAACTCATTCCCCATTATCCAACCAAATCCTACCCAGCCCCCACTTCTCAGTATTCTGAGTGCAATGTTGTTTCTTAGAGTTTTTTATTTTTGGTATAGCAACAAGAGAAACTGGCAAAAGAAGAGAGAGAGAGAGGCAGAGACTTTTACAAGTCAGAAAAGAAAAAAAAAAAACATTTAATTGGCAAAACTTGGCACAATCTACAAGCCTAAATATGTATGTACATGTAAATACTAGGACCAGGTCAGGAGGCTTGATGTTGAGGTAGCCAGAACTGTAGCAGGCAGTCTCTAGCTACCCTGACATGCCGTGCATTACAATCAGAATTTGATTTCTGAAGGATTTTGATCATTTTTTCATGTCGACGGCGATTTGCGAGTTGCTTATTTGCTATTTGCATGTGAATACTCGGGCCTAAGCCCTATGACAATCAATTTCTGTGTGACAGCACCTCAGAAAGACAAATTGTTAGGTAGATGTCAGGAAAATTGATTGAAAATGAAAACCAAATAATTATGCGTAACCTTGTTTATTGGGTCGTTTGTTTGTGGAATCGCAGATACTTTGAAATTTACCCAATTAATTGGGGCATACGCATTTGGCATTTCTAATTTCGACTAGCTTATCCCCAAAACGTTAAAATAATTGAGGTAGAGGTGTTCCATTTGAGCACATTAAATTAATGAGTCGCTGAGCCTTGATGAATGCTGTGAGAACCTTTCTCGACAAACAAACGATGGGATAATATTATTAATGACAAAGGCCACATTCAAAAATTGTCTCTGAAAATGTTGTTAAAGTTCGCCCTATCATTCTGTGGGCGGATGAGTAATTATTTATTCGGCTACTTAATATCCCCAAAAGATGCAACAAAAATAATCTTGAAATTTAAAAAATCCATAGTTTGCTTTTGGGCTAAAATGAACAGGAAACATTGTTTTTCGATTTCATCTCGTTAGGATATTGGTTTTTATACCCTTGCAAAAAGGGTATATTAATTTTGGTCAGAAGTGTGCAACGCATAGAAGGAGGCATCTCCGACCATATAAAGTATATATATTCTTGATCAGCATGACAAGGCGAGTTCAAATCCGTTTGTCCGTCTGTCTGTCCGTCTGTCCGTCTGTCCGTCTGTCCGTCCGTCCGTCTGTCTGGATCAACAGCTTCTCCTCCGAAGCCGCTCAAGCTACAGAGCTGCAATTTTGCACGAAGTCTTGTATATACTGCAGGCATTGTATATCTCGGATTCATCCCGATCGGACGACTATATCATATAGCTCCCATAGGAACCATCGGTCGAAAAATGAGTTTTAGATCAATAACTTCTTTCTTTTTCACCCGATTATCAAAAAACTTAACATTTGGCAGTTTATTATACATCCAAACATCCATGCCAAATTTGATCAAGATCGGATTACTATATCATATAGCTCCCATATGAACGATCGGACCAAAAATAATTTTTCTTCTAAAAACTTTTTTGTTTTTTGAGTGATCATCGACAAACTTGGTAAATAACATTTCCACATTAAAAGTTATAATTCTGGTAAATTTGATCAAAATCGGATGACTATATCATATAGCTGTCATATAAACATATGAAAAAATTGCATGCTGCATGTCTACATACATGCATATGTATGCGTGCCGTGCTATGGCGTGTAAAAACGGATTTTTACACCAGTGTCTTTACATTTAGATAACTCTTTTTAGGGATCTAGTAACACAAGAGCTTGCAAGGGTATACAAACTTCGGCATGGTCGAAGTTAGCCCGGCCTTCTGGTTTTTATTTAAAAAATATTAATATTTGAATGAAATGGTTTCATATGTTATTGCTACGATTCTGGCACAGCTAATGTCCTATTTCTACAAGGACAATTGAATGTAAATTCGGAATTAGAAAGTGAATTATCAATGAATTGAATTTACTTGACAACTTTTGTAATTTTGGCCAACCTGCCTGCCCCAGAGGTGGGGCAAGGTCTTAGCAATTATTTTCCAAATTAATTTAATATTTATTGGTTTTCAACTGTCAAATGTTTAACTTATAAGATACTACAAGGCCGTGTGGGTATAACTAACGTTTAGATTCATGAAATGATTGAAAAATAATCATACTCAATGTGTTGTTAGTCCTTAGCAAGAAAATTAGAACCGATGCAACGGAATACATATGTAAGGATTCTTTTATTTTTTCTAGACATCATATACATATGTATGTACTCACATTTGGGAAAATTGCTTATACGACACGTGGCACCGCAAACCATGAGCAAGGGGCAACAAATTTACGCCATGTCATTTGCCCGAGCCTAATCTAAGCGGCGATTAATTGCAACACATAAATTCAGTTAATATGCAGAGCAAACAGAAAAAGCGAGTCTTTTGGCGTTAATAGCAGCAAATAAATCTCGCAGTCTTACAAGTCTAAGTAATGTACTTACGCACAAAGATGTTGCCAATTAGAGTGGCTGGCAGGCAAAACACAATCACCAGGATGTCCGCAATGGCCTGAAAACACACCCAAAATGAATAATGAAGTTCCAGTGATCGATGTGTGAGACAATTCCCTTACCAGATTCACAATGAAGTAGTTGGTAACGGTTCGCATACGTGGAGCCCGCAAAACAACAGCGATCACAAAACTATTGCCAATGAGACCCACAAGGAATACCACAATGTATGCCACACAGTACACAATGGACATGGTCAATGAATGGCGATAGATGGAGTCGAAACCGAAATCCACATTGCCGTCAATTTGCTCCCAGTGCAGGGCACTGTCATTGTATGATTTGGTGGCCGCTGCTGCTGCAGTAATTATGCTGGTGGTGGCCGGCGACATGCTCAGCAAGTTGGCGTAGTAGGTGGACGAGGTGGCATCTGCAATGGCCAGGCCTGGCAATGAAATTCCGACGGATGTGGATGCTGCCGCCGATGCTGCCAATGCTGCCGCTGCTGTTGTGGCAGCAGGAGACACTGTTGCCGTCGCCGTGGTCAAGACGGTGCCCAAAAGTGTTTCCATAATGGCGCCGTTACTCAATTTAATGGCACTCGATGTGCTTGAGGAGCTGCCGCTGCCGCTGTCGCTTGTCGTGCTGCTGCTGCCGTAGATGTTGCTGCTGCTGACACTGCCAACATTGTTGCTATCGTTGAAATTCAAGAGATTCTGCAAATCGACGAAATTATGCGTGAAATTATTGTAATCCCCATCGAGGGTAACTTCCTCCTCGGTTATGGCCCAGGGCCTGCTAGATGTTATAGTTGCTGTTGCTGTTGTTGTAGCTGCTGCTGCTGCTGTTGTTGTTGTTGTTGTTGTTGTTATTGTTGGTGATGTTGTTGATGTTGCCGTCAGAGTCGTCGGAGTGACGCCACTTGTATGGGTTTTATGCTTTCGCTTGCGAATCCTGCCATTGGCTGGCATCGTCAGGCTGACTTGGATAAACTAGATGACACTTTCAATGGCGCCTTGATTAGTGACTGTTATCTCTGGCTGTATATCTTTATATATACTATATTTATATATATATATAGTTATTTCTATTTGTTTTTAGGGGTTGGATGTTGTTCGTTGGTTTTTAGAAAAAGTCTATAAAAATGGCATTTTCGCTTGGCATTTTGTTGGCGTTGAAGAACATTTTTGTTTGAAATTGTTGGATATGTTGAAAATTTTCCGTGGCTTACACAAAAAACAAACAAAAAAAAAAGAAAGCATAGAAAGGAAAAACAGAACATTTAATTAACTTGTGTGTGCACAACAATTGTAAATGTGCGTTGTTGTTGTTGTTGTTCTTGCACTCGTCAAGGTTGCAAATTATTTGCACCTACAACATTTTCTGTGTGTGTGTTGCCGATTGGGATGGATGGGAACATGTAGATTTGGATTTGATTTCGTTCGGTTCGCTCGTCAGCTGCTTGACGTTGCCTTGGTTGGTATTACGAAAAGGATAAAACAAAAAAACAAAAAAAAAAAACTAACGCGGCTCAAGGACTTGTGTGCATATTTCAGATAAGGCCAAATGTTTGGGTGCCTGGACGAGAATGGTTAGCGGGAGCGGCAGCTTAAAGAGAAGGCCGTTCAGCTCAGGGACATGGTCATCATTCATCATACATACATACATATGTACGAGCACATGATGTATATGTATGTATGTATGTGTTTGCAGCATCTCCAACACATGCGCGGGGTTAATTAATTGTAATAGCATTTCGTTTATTGTTTTAGTGTTTGAAATTGAAAAACAATGTGTTGGCTTGCACTTTGACCTCAAAAAGAAAAACCGAGAAGTAACAAAGTAAGCACGGACTAAAGGAGCAATCGACTCAACTCAATGGTAGCATATAAAAATTCCATTAAGCACAACTGCCAAACGCACGAAACACTTCGGTTGAGTGCCAAAAAATTGCCAGTAAGCAGCGCATTGAAACAATTGGCCCCAAAGCCATATCATAAGAACGTTAGTGATAGGAGGAGTGTCCCAACAAACACACATACATATATATATATTCCTCCAAACAGAGCAGACAAACTGGCGACAAAGAGCGCTTTGGCCACAGCTGGTGTTTCGACTCGTACTCCTGGCCAGGGAATGGCCAAGGATTGTGTGGATTCTGGATTCTGGCTGTGACAGAGCAAGTGTGAAAGTGCTTCAAACCTAATTGTGCTTACATGCTGCTCTGCGGTTGTCTTGATAATGATACCCACTCTAGGTCCAGGGCCCCCAGAGCCCCAATGGGGCGTTTGACTGAATTGTCAATAGAGCAACCAACGCCTGGCTCCATCAGGCACCAGGCAAAACTAATTAAAATGCCAATGCAAGGAAACTGCACAGATGTGCAAACACGAAATGCACTAGCAGGACATTTTTTTGAACAACTTAACAACTCCTACACACAATTTATACACTCCCACACACACACACACTCGCACACACACACACACTTAAAGGTTAACATTAACCCTACGCGTTGTTAGTTGTTTTCGTTTCCGTGTTGCTTCTCCACCATGGGCGGCCATGTGATGGGTTGATTTGGTCGACCACGATTCAATTTATATTTCACTTTGGCTGCCCGCGTTGTTAACGGTTTCGTGACTGAAGCAGCACTGCTGCCAATGCTGCACGAGCAGCTCGGTTTTTGAGGCTATCTGGCTACACGACAGACAGTACGATAACAGGACCCGAATCGGACGCAAACGAAGCGACTACGAGGACGACGACGACGACGACGACGACTGAATGTAGGTCCCTGTTACCAAACCGCACCCGCCGCCAGTTTCACCATCAAACCGCCAGGAGCTGTCTGTGGCTATGGTTGTGGCTACATTCGTGCGCTCTCTATTCACATCCACATCGGTCGCTCACTCGTCCTTGTGGGGCTATGTACTACCTACGATTCAAAGCACCCAATCGCCCCCACCCTTTCGCCCATTCACCTACCTTCCTACTCGTTGAGCACTGAACCAATGTCCCTCAAATGCAATGACAGAGTTGTGCTATATGTTTATTTTCCTTCTTGTTTTTCCTTTTTTTTTTTTTTGAGTTTTCGTTTTGTCTTGTCGGGGGAGGCAGACGATGCGAGGCGACTTCGCACAGGCTTAGCATACAACTTCGTAGGCTTAAAACTGAAGGACCACATTTGGCAATATACAAGGTCAAACTGTAAAATGTCAGGGAAAATGTACAAGAAGCTGTGTGTGGCGGCAATGCTGATGCTGCTGAAGCTGCTGCTGCTGCTGCTGCTGCTGCGGTTTTTCATCAAAAACACTCTTCACTCATTGACAGAAAACTTATCCTCAGCCTCGAAATGGGACTGAAATTGACACTCATTTTTTTTTGGGGGGGGCCCATAATAAAACATGTTACATATAAATGCGTTTATTATGCCATTTGCTATTTGCCTATTTCCCTCTATTTAAGCCGCAGGAAAGAAACAAAAGTCAAATAGCAGCAACAAGAGGGCTTTTCCCTCAATTGTTATTGTTCTTGTTGTGCTGCTGAACATCATGGCAGACACACACGCGTCTAAGCAATTTCCGCATTGTTTGGAATTATTATATGGAATTGCGGCTGGCGGCTGCTGTTGCCAGATTTTTGCTGTTTCTCTGTTTCGCTGTTTATGTTTATGTGTTGCATGTTTCCTCCGTCTTTCGAAGAGTCACAGTTTCATTGTTCCGTTTCCTGACAATGTCGTAATGGCTCTAACAACCGTTCCCGTTAAGTTAGCTATCGTCCTGGTAAGCTGGGTGTGCAATTAAACCTCTGTCGCCCAAAACAATAATCAAAAGTTTTGGTCCATCATTTTTGCATACTTTTTTTGTTTTGAAGTTTAATGACAGTTTTCAAGTTTTCCAACCAAAACTCGTTAGCATTTGAACTTGCTCACTCAATGAGCGCTCCACCAGCATGACTTGTCATTCTTCAACCTGAGTGCTCTGCGGCAGCTCAAGGATATGCACTCAGTCTCACTCAATTTTTCACTCATCTCATTTCATTTCATTTCATTTCAGTTCATCCCAGACCCACCCCAAAGTTCTTTTTATGAGTACAGGATGCGCGCGCGCTGGCAACAGCTGCTTTCCTGCTCGGCCAAAAGCCAAAGGTTCAAAAACCTTGTGCTTGGTTCAACATTCACAAACATTTGGTACACTGAACAATTTTAGGAACAGATTTCTGGTTTGAAATATTTGAAATGTGCATGAGCAAACAAGTTGATGTGTAAGTATATTCCGAAAATCCCAATTGAAATATGTATATAAACAAATTTTTATATGTACAATGTACATACACATTTATGTTATATTTATTGTACTTATGTAAATTTTAGACATTTACTTATAATGTGTAATACTGTTACACTAATAAGTAATGTTTCTAACCACATCACAATTCCCTGTACTTATTAAGCAAAGGCCAAAAATTGGTATTATTAGAGGTTTGCAAAGTTGAGGTTTTTGCAAAAATTTTGGCACAGATATTGAAATTTTTTTTGTGAAAATTGAAATTTTCCTTATGCTGTATTTAGGACAATTGTCTACCGATTTTCAAAGTTTTTATGTAGTTTTTATCTTCTTTTAAATGCCATCAAAACTTTAAAAGATTGCACAGCTAAGGATTTTTGAGAATTTTTTGAAATATTGTCTAATTTTGGTCCAAATTTCGATTTTCCCTAGGCTGTATTTTAGACAATTTTCAACCGATTTCAAAATTTTGTATATATTTCTTATAGCATTTTTACATATTTTAAAATGCAATCAAAAGATTGGAATTTAAAAAAAAAAAAATTTCGGCCCGATTTTTGAAAATTTTGACACTGTAATTTTTTTCAAAAATCGGGTCGAAATTACTTTTTTAAGATTTGAATGCCAATTTATTACTCACATTCAGAGCAGCAAAAAAAGACATGACATTTTGAAATCGGCCTAAAATTGGCATTGTTAGAGGTTTGCAAAGTTGAGGTTTTTGCAAAAATTTTGGCACAGATATTGAAATTTTTTTTGTGAAAATTGAAATTTTCCTTATGCTGTATTTAGAACAATTGTCTACCGATTTTCAAAGTTTTGATGTAGTTTTTATCGAATTTTTATCTTCTTTTAAATGCCATCAAAACTTTAAAAGATTGCACAGCTAAGGATTTTTGAGAATTTTTTGAAATATTGTCCAATTTTGGTCCAAATTTCGATTTTCCCTAGGCTGTATTTTAGACAATTTTCAACCGATTTCAAAATTTTGTATATATTTCTTATAGCATTTTTACATATTTTAAAATGCAATCAAAAGATTGGAATTAAAAAAAAAAAAATTTCGGCCCGATTTTGGAAAATTTTGATAGTGTATACACTGTAATTTTTTCCAAAAATCGGGTCAAAATTACTTTTTTAGATTTGAATGCCAATTTATTACTCACATTCAGAGCAGCAAAAAAAGACATGACATTTTGAAATTGGCCTAAAATTGGCATTGTTAGAGGTTTGCAAAGTTCAGGTTTTTGCAAAAATTTTGGCACAGATATTGAAATTTTTTTTGTGAAAATTGAAATTTTCCTTATGCTGTATTTAGGACAATTGTCTACCGATTTTCAAAGTTTTGATGTAGTTTTTATCGAATTTTTATCTTCTTTTAAATGCAATCAAAACTTTAAAAGATTGCAAAATTTTGTATATATTTCTTATAGCATTTTTACATATTTTAAAATGCAATCAAAAGATTGGAATTTAAAAAAAAAAATTTCGGCCCGATTTTTGAAAATTTTGACACTGTAATTTTTTTCAAAAATCGGGTCGAAATTACTTTTTAAGATTTGAATGCCAATTTATTACTCACATTCAGAGCAGCAAAAAAAGACATGACATTTTGAAATCGGCCTAAAATTGGCATTGTTAGAGGTTTGCAAAGTTGAGGTTTTTGCAAAAATTTTGGCACAGATATTGAAATTTTTTTGTGAAAATTGAAATTTTCCTTATGCTGTATTTAGAACAATTGTCTACCGATTTTCAAAGTTTTGATGTAGTTTTTATCGAATTTTTATCTTCTTTTAAATGCCATCAAAACTTTAAAAGATTGCACAGCTAAGGATTTTTGAGAATTTTTTGAAATATTGTCCAATTTTGGTCCAAATTTCGATTTTCCCTAGGCTGTATTTTAGACAATTTTCAACCGATTTCAAAATTTTGTATATATTTCTTATAGCATTTTTACATATTTTAAAATGCAATCA
Organism: Drosophila sp. 14030-0761.01; assembly: GCA_018150735.1. NCBI lineage: Eukaryota > Metazoa > Arthropoda > Insecta > Diptera > Drosophilidae > Drosophila > Drosophila sp. 14030-0761.01. Next base: position 692,921 of record JAECWO010000090.1, read on the forward strand.
AAAGATTGGAATTAAAAAAAAAAAATTTCGGCCCGATTTTGGAAAATTTTGATAGTGTATACACTGTAATTTTTTCCAAAATCGGGTCAAAATTACTTTTTTAGATTTGAATGCCAATTTATTACTCACATTCAGAGCAGCAAAAAAAGACATGACATTTTGAAATTGGCCTAAAATTGGCATTGTTAGAGGTTTGCAAAGTTGAGGTTTTTGCAAAAATTTTGGCACAGATATTGAAATTTTTTTTGTGAAAATTGAAATTTTCCTTATGCTGTATTTAGGACAATTGTCTACCGATTTTCAAAGTTTTGATGTAGTTTTTATCGAATGTTTATCTTCTTTTAAATGCAATCAAAACTTTAAAAGATTGCACAGCTGAGGATTTTTGAGAATTTTTTGAAATATTGTCTAATTTTGGTCCAAATTTCGATTTTCCCTAGGCTGTATTTTAGACAATTTTCAACCGATTTCAAAATTTTGTATATATTTCTTATAGCATTTTTACATATTTTAAAATGCAATCAAAAGATTGGAATTTAAAAAAAAAAAATTTCGGCCCGATTTTTGAAAATTTTGACAGTGTATACACTGTAATTTTTTTCAAAAATCGGGTCGAAATTACTTTTTAAGATTTGAATGCCAATTTATTACTCACATTCAGAGCAGCAAAAAAAGACATGACATTTTGAAATCGGCCTAAAATTGGCATTGTTAGAGGTTTGCAAAGTTGAGGTTTTTGCAAAAATTTTGGCACAGATATTGAAATTTTTTTTGTGAAAATTAAAATTTTCCTTATGCTGTATTTAGGACAATTGTCTACCGATTTTCAAAGTTTTGATGTAGTTTTTATCGAATTTTTATCTTCTTTTAAATGCCATCAAAACTTTAAAAGATTGCACAGCTAAGGATTTTTGAGAATTTTTTGAAATATTGTCTAATTTTGGTCCAAATTTCGATTTTCCCTAGGCTGTATTTTAGACAATTTTCAACCGATTTCAAAATTTTGTATATATTTCTTATAGCATTTTTACATATTTTAAAATGCAATCAAAAGATTGGAATTTAAAAAAAAAAATTTCGGCCCGATTTTTGAAAATTTTGACAGTGTATACACTGTAATTTTTTCCAAAAATCGGGTCAAAATTACTTTTTTAGATTTGAATGCCAATTTATTACTCACATTCAGAGCAGCAAAAAAAGACATGACATTTTGAAATTGGCCTAAAATTGGCATTGTTAGAGGTTTGCAAAGTTGAGGTTTTTGCAAAAATTTTGGCACAGATATTGAAATTTTTTTTGTGAAAATTAAAATTTTCCTTATGCTGTATTTAGGACAATTGTCTACCGATTTTCAAAGTTTTGATGTAGTTTTTATCGAATTTTTATCTTCTTTTAAATGCTATCAAAACTTTAAAAGATTGCACAGCTAAGGATTTTTGAGAATTTTTTGAAATATTGTCTAATTTTGGTCCAAATTTCGATTTTCCCTAGGCTGTATTTTAGACAATTTTCAACCGATTTCGAAATTTTGTATATATTTCTTATAGCATTTTTACATATTTTAAAATGCAATCAAAAGATTGGAATTAAAAAAAAAATTTCGGCCCGATTTTGGAAAATTTTGATAGTGTATACACTGTAATTTTTTCCAAAAATCGGGTCAAAATTACTTTTTTAGATTTGAATGCCAATTTATTACTCACATTCAGAGCAGCAAAAAAAGACATGAAATTTTGAAATTGGCCTAAAATTGGCATTGTTAGAGGTTTGCAAAGTTGAGGTTTTTGCAAAAATTTTGGCACAGATATTGAAATTTTTTTGTGAAAATTGAAATTTTCCTTATGCTGTATTTAGGACAATTGTCTACCGATTTTCAAAGTTTTGATGTAGTTTTTATCGAATTTTTATCTTCTTTTAAATGCTATCAAAACTTTAAAAGATTGCACAGCTAAGGATTTTTGAGAATTTTTGAAATATTGTCTAATTTTGGTCCAAATTTCGATTTTCCCTAGGCTGTATTTTAGACAATTTTCAACCGATTTCAAAATTTTGTATATATTTCTTATAGCATTTTTACATATTTTAAAATGCAATCAAAAGATTGGAATTTAAAAAAAAAAATTTCGGCCCGATTTTTGAAAATTTTGACAGTGTATACACTGTAATTTTTTCCAAAAATCGGGTCAAAATTACTTTTTTAGATTTGAATGCCAATTTATTACTCACATTCAGAGCAGCAAAAAAAGACATGACATTTTGAAATCGGCCTAAAATTGGCATTGTTAGAGGTTTGCAAAGTTGAGGTTTTTGCAAAAATTTTGGCACAGATATTGAAATTTTTTTGTGAAAATTGAAATTTTCCTTATGCTGTATTTAGGACAATTGTCTACCGATTTTCAAAGTTTTGATGTAGTTTTTATCGAATTTTTATCTTCTTTTAAATGCCATCAAAACTTTAAAAGATTGCACAGCTGAGGATTTTTGAGAATTTTTTGAAATATTGTCTAATTTTGGTCCAAATTTCGATTTTCCCTAGGCTGTATTTTAGACAATTTTCAACCGATTTCAAAATTTTGTATATATTTCTTATAGTATTTTTACATATTTTAAAATGCAATCAAAAGATTGGAATTTAAAAAAAAAAAATTTCGACCCGATTTTTGAAAATTTTGACAGTGTATACACAGTAATTTTTTTCAAAAATCGGTTCGAAATTAGTTTTTCAGATTTGAATGCCAATTTATTACTCACATTCAGAGCAGCAAAAAAAGACATGACATTTTGAAATCGGCCTAAAATTGGCATTGTTAGAGGTTTGCAAAGTTGAGGTTTTTGCAAAAATTTTGGCACAGATATTGAAATTTTTTTTGTGAAAATTGAAATTTTCCTTATGCTGTATTTAGAACAATTGTCTACCGATTTTCAAAGTTTTGATGTAGTTTTTATCGAATTTTTATCTTCTTTTAAATGCCATCAAAACTTTAAAAGATTGCACAGCTAAGGATTTTTGAGAATTTTTTGAAATATTGTCTAATTTTGGTCCAAATTTCGATTTTCCCTAGGCTGTATTTTAGACAATTTTCAACCGATTTCGAAATTTTGTATATATTTCTTATAGCATTTTTACATATTTTAAAATGCAATCAAAAGATTGGAATTTAAAAAAAAAAATTTCGGCCCGATTTTTGAAAATTTTGACAGTGTATACACTGTAATTTTTTCCAAAAATCGGGTCAAAATTACTTTTTTAGATTTGAATGCCAATTTATTACTCACATTCAGAGCAGCAAAAAAAGACATGACATTTTGAAATTGGCCTAACATTGGCATTGTTAGAGGTTTGCAAAGTTGAGGTTTTTGCAAAAATTTTGGCACAGATATTGAAATTTTTTTTGTGAAAATTGAAATTTTCCTTATGCTGTATTTAGAACAATTGTCTACCGATTTTCAAAGTTTTGATGTAGTTTTTATCGAATTTTTATCTTCTTTTAAATGCCATCAAAACTTTAAAAGATTGCACAGCTAAGGATTTTTGAGAATTTTTTGAAATATTGTCTAATTTTGGTCCAAATTTCGATTTTCCCTAGGCTGTATTTTAGACAATTTTCAACCGATTTCGAAATTTTGTATATATTTCTTATAGCATTTTTACATATTTTAAAATGCAATCAAAAGATTGGAATTAAAAAAAAAAAATTTCGACCCGATTTTGGAAAATTTTGATAGTGTATACACTGTAATTTTTTCCAAAAATCGGGTCAAAATTACTTTTTTAGATTTGAATGCCAATTTATTACTCACATTCAGAGCAGCAAAAAAAGACATGACATTTTGAAATCGGCCTAAAATTGGCATTGTTAGAGGTTTGCAAAGTTGAGGTTTTTGCAAAAATTTTGGCACAGATATTGAAATTTTTTTGTGAAAATTAAAATTTTCCTTATGCTGTATTTAGGACAATTGTCTACCGATTTTCAAAGTTTTGATGTAGTTTTTATCGAATTTTTATCTTCTTTTAAATGCTATCAAAACTTTAAAAGATTGCACAGCTAAGGATTTTTGAGAATTTTTTGAAATATTGTCTAATTTTGGTCCAAATTTCGATTTTCCCTAGGCTGTATTTTAGACAATTTTCAACCGATTTCGAAATTTTGTATATATTTCTTATAGCATTTTTACATATTTTAAAATGCAATCAAAAGATTGGAATTAAAAAAAAAAAAATTTCGGCCCGATTTTGGAAAATTTTGATAGTGTATACACTGTAATTTTTTCCAAAAATCGGGTCAAAATTACTTTTTCAGATTTGAATGCCAATTTATTACTCACATTCAGAGCAGCAAAAAAAGACATGACATTTTGAAATCGGCCTAAAATTGGCATTGTTAGAGGTTTGCAAAGTTGAGGTTTTTGCAAAAATTTTGGCACAGATATTGAAATTTTTTTTGTGAAAATTGAAATTTTCCTTATGCTGTATTTAGGACAATTGTCTACCGATTTTCAAAGTTTTGATGTAGTTTTTATCGAATTTTTATCTTCTTATAAATGCCATCAAAACTTTAAAAGATTGCACAGCTGAGGATTTTTGAGAATTTTTTGAAATATTGTCTAATTTTGGTCCAAATTTCGATTTTCCCTAGGCTGTATTTTAGACAATTTTCAACCGATTCCAAAATTTTGTATATATTTCTTATAGCATTTTTACATATTTTAAAATGCAATCAAAAGATTGGAATTTAAAAAAAAAAATTTCGGCCCGATTTTTGAAAATTTTGACATTGTATATATACACTGTAATTTTTTCCAAAAATCGGGTCAAAATTACTTTTTTAGATTTGAATGCCAATTTATTACTCACATTCAGAGCAGCAAAAAAAGACATGACATTTTGAAATTGGCCTAAAATTGGCATTGTTAGAGGTTTGCAAAGTTGAGGTTTTTGCAAAAATTTTGGCACAGATATTGAAATTTTTTTTGTGAAAATTGAAATTTTCCTTATGCTGTATTTAGGACAATTGTCTACCGATTTTCAAAGTTTTGATGTAGTTTTTATCGAATTTTTATCTTCTTTTAAATGCCATCAAAACTTTAAAAGATTGCACAGCTGAGGATTTTTGAGAATTTTTTGAAATATTGTCTAATTTTGGTCCAAATTTCGATTTTCCCTAGGCTGTATTTTAGACAATTTTCAACCGATTTCAAAATTTTGTATATATTTCTTATAGCATTTTTACATATTTTAAAATGCAATCAAAAGATTGGAATTAAAAAAAAAAAAAAAACGGCCCGATTTTTGAAAATTTTGACAGTGTATATATACACTGTAATTTTTTCCAAAAATCGGGTCAAAATTACTTTTTTAGATTTGAATGCCAATTTATTACTCACATTCAGAGCAGCAAAAAAAGACATGACATTTTGAAATTGGCCTAAAATTGGCATTGTTAGAGGTTTGCAAAGTTGAGGTTTTTGCAAAAATTTTGGCACAGATATTGAAATTTTTTTTGTGAAAATTGAAATTTTCCTTATCCTGTATTTAGGACAATTGTCTACCGATTTTCAAAGTTTTGATGTAGTTTTTATCGAATTTTTATCTTCTTTAAAATGCCATCAAAACTTTAAAAGATTGCACAGCTAAGGATTTTTGAGAATTTTTTGAAATATTGTCTAATTTTGGTCCAAATTTCGATTTTCCCTAGGCTGTATTTTAGACAATTTTCAACCGATTCCAAAATTTTGTATATATTTCTTATAGCATTTTTACATATTTTAAAATGCAATCAAAAGATTGGAATTTAAAAAAAAAAATTTCGGCCCGATTTTTGAAAATTTTGACAGTGTATAACACTGTAATTTTTTTCAAAAATCGGGTCGAAATTACTTTTTAAGATTTGAATGCCAATTTATTACTCACATTCAGAGCAGCAAAAAAAAGACATGACATTTTGAAATTGGCCTAAAATTGGCATTGTTAGAGGTTTGCAAAGTTGAGGTTTTTGCAAAAATTTTGGCACAGATATTGAAATTTTTTTTGTGAAAATTGAAATTTTCCTTATGCTGTATTTAGGACAATTGTCTACCGATTTTCAAAGTTTTGATGTAGTTTTTATCGAATTTTTATCTTCTTATAAATGCCATCAAAACTTTAAAAGATTGCACAGCTGAGGATTTTTGAGAATTTTTTGAAATATTGTCTAATTTTGGTCCAAATTTCGATTTTCCCTAGGCTGTATTTTAGACAATTTTCAACCGATTTCAAAATTTTGTATATATTTCTTATAGCATTTTTACATATTTTAAAATGCAATCAAAAGATTGGAATTAAAAAAAAAAAAAAAACGGCCCGATTTTTGAAAATTTTGACAGTGTATACACTGTAATTTTTCCAAAAATCGGGTCAAAATTACTTTTTTAGATTTGAATGCCAATTTATTACTCACATTCAGAGCAGCAAAAAAAGACATGACATTTTGAAATTGGCCTAAAATTGGCATTGTTAGAGGTTTGCAAAGTTGAGGTTTTTGCAAAAATTTTGGCACAGATATTGAAATTTTTTTGTGAAAATTGAAATTTTCCTTATGCTGTATTTAGGACAATTGTCTACCGATTTTCAAAGTTTTGATGTAGTTTTTATCGAATTTTTATCTTCTTTTAAATGCCATCAAAACTTTAAAAGATTGCACAGCTGAGGATTTTTGAGAATTTTTTGAAATATTGTCTAATTTTGGTCCAAATTTCGATTTTCCCTAGGCTGTATTTTAGACAATTTTCAACCGATTTTAAAATTGTGTATATATTTCTTATAGCATTTTTACATATTTTAAAATGCAATCAAAAGATTGGAATTTAAAAAAAAAATTTCGGCCCGATTTTTGAAAATTTTGACAGTGTATACACTGTAATTTTTTTCAAAAATCGGGTCGAAATTACTTTTTTAGATTTGAATGCCAATTTATTACTCACATTCAGAGCAGCAAAAAAAGACATGACATTTTGAAATTGGCCTAAAATTGGCATTGTTAGAGGTTTGCAAAGTTGAGGTTTTTGCAAAAATTTTGGCACAGATATTGAAATTTTTTTGTGAAAATTGAAATTTTCCTTATGCTGTATTTAGGACAATTATCTACCGATTTTCAAAGTTTTGATGTAGTTTTTATCGAATTTTTATCTTCTTTTAAATGCCATCAAAACTTTAAAAGATTGCACAGCTGAGGATTTTTGAGAATTTTTTGAAATATTGTCTAATTTTGGTCCAAATTTCGATTTTCCCTAGGCTGTATTTTAGACAATTTTCAACCGATTTTAAAATTGTGTATATATTTCTTATAGCATTTTTACATATTTTAAAATGCAATCAAAAGATTGGAATTTAAAAAAAAAAAATTTCGGCCCGATTTTTGAAAATTTTGACAGTGTATATATACACTGTAATTTTTTTCAAAAATCGGGTCGAAATTACTTTTTAAGATTTGAATGCCAATTTATTACTCACATTCAGAGCAGCAAAAAAAGACATGACATTTTGAAATTGGCCTAAAATTGGCATTGTTAGAGGTTTGCAAAGTTGAGGTTTTTGCAAAAATTTTGGCACAGATATTGAAATTTTTTTTGTGAAAATTGAAATTTTCCTTATGCTGTATTTAGGACAATTGTCTACCGATTTTCAAAGTTTTGATGTAGTTTTTATCGAATTTTTATCTTCTTTTAAATGCCATCAAAACTTTAAAAGATTGCACAGCTAAGGATTTTTGAGAATTTTTTGAAATTTTGTCTAATTTTGGTCCAAATTTCGATTTTCCCTAGGCTGTATTTTAGACAATTTTCAACCGATTTCAAAATTTTGTATATATTTCTTATAGCATTTTTACATATTTTAAAATGCAATCAAAAGATTGGAATTTAAAAAAAAAATTTCGGCCCGATTTTTGAAAATTTTGACAGTGTATACACTGTAATTTTTTCCAAAAATCGGGTCGAAATTACTTTTTTAGATTTGAATGCCAATTTATTACTCACATTCAGAGCAGCAAAAAAAGACATGACATTTTGAAATTGGCCTAAAATTGGCATTGTTAGAGGTTTGCAAAGTTGAGGTTTTTGCAAAAATTTTGGCACAGATATTGAAATTTTTTTTGTGAAAATTGAAATTTTCCTTATGCTGTATTTAGGACAATTGTCTACCGATTTTCAAAGTTTTGATGTAGTTTTTATCGAATTTTTATCTTCTTTTAAATGCCATCAAAACTTTAAAAGATTGCACAGCTATGGATTTTTGAGAATTTTTTGAAATATTGTCTAATTTTGGTCCAAATTTCGATTTTCCCTAGGCTGTATTTTAGACAATTTTCAACCGATTTCAAAATTTTGTATATATTTCTTATAGCATTTTTACATATTTTAAAATGCAATCAAAAGATTGGAATTTAAAAAAAAAAATTTCGGCCCGATTTTTGAAAATTTTGACAGTGTATACACTGTAATTTTTTCCAAAAATCGGGTCAAAATTACTTTTTTAGATTTGAATGCCAATTTATTACTCATATTCAGAGCAGCAAAAAAAGACATGACATTTTGAAATTGGCCTAAAATTGGCATTGTTAGAGGTTTGCAAAGTTGAGGTTTTTGCAAAAATTTTGGCACAGATATTGAAATTTTTTTTGTGAAAATTGAAATTTTCCTTATGCTGTATTTAGGACAATTGTCTACCGATTTTCAAAGTTTTGATGTAGTTTTTATCGAATTTTTATCTTCTTTTAAATGCCATCAAAACTTTAAAAGATTGCACAGCTGAGGATTTTTGAGAATTTTTTGAAATATTGTCTAATTTTGGTCCAAATTTCGATTTTCCCTAGGCTGTATTTTAGACAATTTTCAACCGATTTCAAAATTTTGTATATATTTCTTATAGCATTTTTACATATTTTAAAATGCAATCAAAAGATTGGAATTTAAAAAAAAAATTTCGGCCCGATTTTTGAAAATTTTGACAGTGTATACACTGTAAGTTTTTTCAAAAATCGGGTCGAAATTAGTTTTTCAGATTTGAATGCCAATTTATAAATCACATTTAGAGCAGCAGAAAAAGACATGACATTTTAAAATTGACCAAAAATTGGCTAAGTTAGAGGTTTGCAAAGTTGAGGTTTTTGCAAAAATTTTGGCACAGATATTGAAATTTTTTTGTGAAAATTGAAATTTTCCTTATGCTGTATTTAGGACAATTGTCTACCGATTTTCAAAGTTTTGATGTAGTTTTTATCGAATTTTTATCTTCTTTTAAATGCCATCAAAACTTTAAAAGATTGCACAGCTAAGGATTTTTGAGAATTTTTTGAAATATTGTCTAATTTTGGTCCAAATTTCGATTTTCCCTAGGCTGTATTTTAGACAATTTTCAACCGATTTCAAAATATTGTATATATTTCTTATAGCATTTTTACATATTTTAAAATGCAATCAAAAGATTGGAATTTAAAAAAAAAAATTTCGGCCCGATTTTTGAAAATTTTGACAGTGTATAATTTAAACTGTAATTTTTCCAAAAATCGGGTCAAAATTACTTTTTTAGATTTGAATGCCAATTTATTACTCACATTCAGAGCAGCAAAAAAAGACATGACATTTTGAAATTGGCCTAAAATTGGCATTGTTAGAGGTTTGCAAAGTTGAGGTTTTTGCAAAAATTTTGGCACAGATATTGAAATTTTTTTTGTGAAAATTGAAATTTTCCTTATTCTGTATTTAGGACAATTGTCTACCGATTTTTAAAGTTTTGATGTAGTTTTTATCGAATTTTTATCTTCTTTTAAATGCCATCAAAACTTTAAAAGATTGCACAGCTGAGGATTTTTGAGAATTTTTTGAAATATTGTCTAATTTTGGTCCAAATTTCGATTTTCCCTAGGCTGTATTTTAGACAATTTTCAACCGATTTCAAAATTTTGTATATATTTCTTATAGCATTTTTACATATTTTAAAATGCACCCCAAAAGATTGGAATTTAAAAATTTCCAAAAATCGGGTCAAAATTACTTTTTTAGATTTGAATGCCAATTTATTACTCACATTCAGAGCAGCAAAAAAAGACATGACATTTTGAAATTGGCCTAAAATTGGCATTGTTAGAGGTTTGCAAAGTTGAGGTTTTTGCAAAAATTTTGGCACAGATATTGAAATTTTTTTTGTGAAAATTGAAATTTTCCTTATTCTGTATTTAGGACAATTGTCTACCGATTTTTAAAGTTTTGATGTAGTTTTTATCGAATTTTTATCTTCTTTTAAATGCCATCAAAACTTTAAAAGATTGCACAGCTGAGGATTTTTGAGAATTTTTTGAAATATTGTCTAATTTTGGTCCAAATTTCGATTTTCCCTAGGCTGTATTTTAGACAATTTTCAACCGATTTCAAAATTTTGTATATATTTCTTATAGCATTTTTACATATTTTAAAATGCAATCAAAAGATTGGAATTAAAAAAAAAAAAATTTCGGCCCGATTTTTGAAAATTTTGACAGTGTATACACTGTAATTTTTTCCAAAAATCGGGTCGAAATTACTTTTTAAGATTTGAATGCCAATTTATTACTCACATGCAGAGCAGCAAAAAAAGACATGACATTTTGAAATCGGCCTAAAATTGGCATTGTTAGAGGTTTGCAAAGTTGAGGTTTTTGCAAAAATTTTGGCACAGATATTGAAATTTTGTTTGTGAAAATTGAAATTTTCCTTATGCTGTATTTAGGACAATTGTCTACCGATTTTCAAAGTTTTGATGTAGTTTTTATCGAATTTTTATCTTCTTTTAAATGCCATCAAAACTTTAAAAGATTGCACAGCTAAGGATTTTTGAGAATTTTTTGAAATATTGTCTAATTTTGGTCCAAATTTCGATTTTCCCTAGGCTGTATTTTAGACAATTTTCAACCGATTTCAAAATTTTGTATATATTTCTTATAGCATTTTTACATATTTTAAAATGCAATCAAAAGATTGGAATTTTAAAAAAAAAAATTTCGGCCCGATTTTTGAAAATTTTGACAGTGTATATATACACTGTAATTTTTTCCAAAAATCGGGTCAAAATTACTTCTTTAGATTTGAATGCCAATTTATTACTCACATTCAGAGCAGCAAAAAAAGACATGACATTTTGAAATTGGCCTAAAATTGGCATTGTTAGAGGTTTGCAAAGTTGAGGTTTTTGCAAAAATTTTGGCACAGATATTGAAATTTTGTTTGTGAAAATTGAAATTTTCCTTATGCTGTATTTAGGACAATTGTCTACCGATTTTCAAAGTTTTGATGTAGTTTTTATCGAATTTTTATCTTCTTTTAAATGCCATCAAAACTTTAAAAGATTGCACAGCTGAGGATTTTTGAGAATTTTTTTAAATATTGTCTAATTTTGGTCCAAATTTCGATTTTCCCTAGGCTGTATTTTAGACAATTTTCAACCGATTTCAAAATTTTGTATATATTTCTTATAGCATTTTTACATATTTTAAAATGCAATCAAAAGATTGGAATTTAAAAAAAAAAAAATTTCGGCTCGATTTTTGAAAATTTTGACAGTGTATACACTCTAATTTTTTTCAAAAATCGGGTCGAAATTACTTTTTTAGATTTGAATGCCAATTTATTACTCACATTCAGAGCAGCAAAAAAAGACATGACATTTTGAAATCGGCCTAAAATTGGCATTGTTAGAGGTTTGCAAAGTTGAGGTTTTTGCAAAAATTTTGGCACAGATATTGAAATTTTTTTTGTGAAAATTGAAATTTTCCTTATGCTGTATTTAGGACAATTGTCTACCGATTTTCAAAGTTTTGATGTAGTTTTTATCGAATTTTTATCTTCTTTTAAATGCCATCAAAACTTTAAAAGATTGCACAGCTAAGGATTTTTGAGAATTTTTTAAAATTTTGTCTAATTTTGGTCCAAATTTCGATTTTCCCTAGGCTGTATTTTAGACAATTTTCAACCGATTTCAAAATTTTGTATATATTTCTTATAGCATTTTTACATATTTTAAAATGCAATCAAAAGATTGGAATTTAAAAAAAAAAATTTCGGCCCGATTTTTGAAAATTTTGACAGTGTATACACTGTAATTTTTTCCAAAAATCGGGACAAAATTACTTTTTTAGATTTGAATGCCAATTTATTACTCACATTCAGAGCAGCAAAAAAAGACATGACATTTTGAAATTGGCCTAAAATTGGCATTGTTAGAGGTTTGCAAAGTTAAGGTTTTTGCAAAAATTTTGGCACAGATATTGAAATTTTTTTTGTGAAAATTGAAATTTTCCTTATGCTGTATTTAGGACAATTGTCTACCGATTTTCAAAGTTTTGATGTAGTTTTTATCGAATTTTTATCTTCTTTTAAATGCCATCAAAACTTTAAAAGATTGCACAGCTGAGGATTTTTGAGAATTTTTTGAAATATTGTCTAATTTTGGTCCAAATTTCGATTTTCCCTAGGCTGTATTTTAGACAATTTTCAACCGATTTCAAAATTTTGTATATATTTCTTATAGCATTTTTACATATTTTAAAATGCAATCAAAAGATTGGAATTTAAAAAAAAAAAATTTCGGCACGATTTTTGAAAATTTTGACAGTGTATACACTGTAATTTTTCAAAAATCGGGTCAAAATTACTTTTTTAGATTTGAATGCCAATTTATTACTCACATTCAGAGCAGCAAAAAATGATATGACATTTTGAAATTGGCCTAAAATTGGCATTGTTAGAGGTTTGCAAAGTTGAGGTTTTTGCAAAAATTTTGGCACAGATATTGAAATTTTTTTTGTGAAAATTGAAATTTTCCTTATGCTGTATTTAGGACAATTGTCTACCGATTTTCAAAGTTTTGATGTAGTTTTTATCGAATTTTTATCTTCTTTTAAATGCCATCAAAACTTTAAAAGATTGCACAGCTAAGGATTTTTGAGAATTTTTTGAAATATTGTCTAATTTTGGTCCAAATTTCGATTTTCCCTAGGCTGTATTTTAGACAATTTTTAACCGATTTCAAAATTTTGTATATATTTCTTATAGCATTTTTGCATATTTTAAAATGAAATCAAAAGATTGGAATTTAAAAAAAAAAAATTTCGGCCCGATTTTTGAAAATTTTGACAGTGTATACACTGTAATTTTTTCCAAAAATCGGGTCAAAATTACTTTTTTAGATTTGAATGCCAATTTATTACTCACATTCAGAGCAGCAAAAAAAGACATGACATTTTGAAATTGGCCTAAAATTGGCATTGTTAGAGGTTTGCAAAGTTGAGGTTTTTGCAAAAATTTTGGCACAGATATTGAAATTTTTTTTGTGAAAATTGAAATTTTCCTTTTGCTGTATTTAGGACAATTGTCTACCCATTTTCAAAGTTTTGATGTAGTTTTTATCGAATTTTTATCTTCTTTTAAATGCCATCAAAACTTTAAAAGATTGCACAGCTGAGGATTTTTGAGAATTTTTTGAAATATTGTCTAATTTTGGTCCAAATTTCGATTTTCCCTAGGCTGTATTTTAGACAATTTTCAACCGATTTCAAAATTTTGTATATATTTCTTATAGCATTTTTACATATTTTAAAATGCAATCAAAAGATTGGAATTTAAAAAAAAAAATTTCGGCCCGATTTTTGAAAATTTTGACAGTGTATACACTGCAATTTTTTCCAAAAATCGGGTCAAAATTACATTTTTAGATTTGAATGCCAATTTATTACTCACATTCAGAGCAGCAAAAAAAGACATGACATTTTGAAATTGGCCTAAAATTGGCATTGTTAGAGGTTTGCAAAGTTGAGGTTTTTGCAAAAATTTTGGCACAGATATTGAAATTTTTTTGTGAAAATTGAAATTTTCCTTTTGCTGTATTTAGGACAATTGTCTACCGATTTCCAAAGTTTTGATGTAGTTTTTATCGAATTTTTATCTTCTTTTAAATGCTATCAAAACTTTAAAAGATTGCACAGCTAAGGATTTTTGAGAATTTTTTGAAATATTGTCTAATTTTGGTCCAAATTTCGATTTTCCCTAGGCTGTATTTTAGACAATTTTCAACCGATTTCAAAATTTTGTATATATTTCTTATAGCATTTTTACATATTTTAAAATGCAATCAAAAGATTGGAATTTAAAAAAAAAAATTCGGACCGATTTTTGAAAATTTTGAAAGTGTATACACTGTAATTTTTTCCAAAAATCGGGTCAAAATTACTTTTTTAGATTTGAATGCCAATTTATTACTCACATTCAGAGCAGCAAAAAAAGACATGACATTTTGAAATTGGCCTAAAATTGGCATTGTTAGAGGTTTGCAAAGTTGAGGTTTTTGCAAAAATTTTGGCACAGATATTGAAATTTTTTTTGTGAAAATTGAAATTTTCCTTATGCTGTATTTAGGACAATTGTCTACCGATTTTCAAAGTTTTGATGTAGTTTTTATCGAATTTTTATCTTCTTTTAAATGCTATCAAAACTTTAAAAGATTGCACAGCTAAGGATTTTTGAGAATTTTTTGAAATATTGTCTAATTTTGGTCCAAATTTCGATTTTCCCTAGGTTGTATTTTAGACAATTTTCAACCGATTTCAAAATTTTGTATATATTTCTTATAGCATTTTTACATATTTTAAAATGCAATCAAAAGATTGGAATTTAAAAAAAAAAAATTTCGGCCACTGTAATTTTTTTCAAAAATCGGGTCAAAATTACTTTTTTAGATTTGAATGCCAATTTATTACTCACATTCAGAGCAGCAAAAAAAGACATGACATTTTGAAATTGGCCTAAAATTGGCATTGTTAGAGGTTTGCAAAGTTGAGGTTTTTGCAAAAATTTTGGCACAGATATTGAAATTTTTTTGTGAAAATTGAAATTTTCCTTATGCTGTATTTAGGACAATTGTCTACCGATTTTCAAAGTTTTGATGTAGTTTTTATCGAATTTTTATCTTCTTTTAAATGCCATCAAAACTTTAAAAGATTGCACAGCTGAGGATTTTTGAGAATTTTTTGAAATATTGTCTAATTTTGGTCCAAATTTCGATTTTCCCTAGGCTGTATTTTAGACAATTTTCAACCGATTTCAAAATTTTGTATATATTTCTTATAGCATTTTTACATATTTTAAAATGCAATCAAAAGATTGGAATTTAAAAAAAAAAAATCGGGTCGAAATTACTTTTTTAGATTTGAATGCCAATTTATTACTCACATTCAGAGCAGCAAAAAAAGACATGACATTTTGAAATTGGCCTAAAATTGGCATTGTTAGAGGTTTGCAAAGTTAAGGTTTTTGCAAAAATTTTGGCACAGATATTGAAATTTTTTTGTGAAAATTGAAATTTTCCTTATGCTGTATTTAGGACAATTGTCTACCGATTTTCAAAGTTTTGATGTAGTTTTTATCGAATTTTTATCTTCTTTTAAATGCCATCAAAACTTTAAAAGATTGCACAGCTGAGGATTTTTGAGAATTTTTGAAATATTGTCTAATTTTGGTCCAAATTTCGATTTTCCCTAGGCTGTATTTTAGACAATTTTCAACCGATTTCAAAATTTTGTATATATTTCTTATAGCATTTTTACATATTTTAAAATGCAATCAAAAGATTGGAATTTAAAAAAAAAAATTTCGGCACGATTTTTGAAAATTTTGACAGTGTATACACTGTAATTTTTTCCAAAAATCGGGTCAAAATTACTTTTTTAGATTTGAATGCCAATTTATTACTCACATTCAGAGCAGCAAAAAAAGACATGACATTTTGAAATTGGCCTAAAATTGGCATTGTTAGAGGTTTGCAAAGTTGAGGTTTTTGCAAAAATTTTGGCACAGATATTGAAATTTTTTTTGTGAAAATTGAAATTTTCCTTATGCTGTATTTAGGACAATTGTCTACCGATTTTCAAAGTTTTGATGTAGTTTTTATCGAATTTTTATCTTCTTTTAAATGCCATCAAAACTTTAAAAGATTGCACAGCTAAGGATTTTTGAGAATTTTTTGAAATTTTGTCTAATTTTGGTCCAAATTTCGATTTTCCCTAGGCTGTATTTTAGACAATTTTCAACCGATTTCAAAATTTTGTATATATTTCTTATAGCATTTTTACATATTTTAAAATGCAATCAAAAGATTGGATTTTTGAAAATTTTGACAGTGTATACACTGTAATTTTTTCCAAAAATCGGGTCAAAATTACTTTTTTAGATTTGAATGCCAATTTATTACTCACATTCAGAGCAGCAAAAAAAGACATGAAATTTTGAAATTGGCCTAAAATTGGCATTGTTAGAGGTTTGCAAAGTTGAGGTTTTTGCAAAAATTTTGGCACAGATATTGAAATTTTTTTTGTGAAAATTGAAATTTTCCTTATGCTGTATTTAGGACAATTGTCTACCGATTTTCAAAGTTTTGATGTAGTTTTTATCGAATTTTTATCTTCTTTTAAATGCCATCAAAACTTTAAAAGATTGCACAGCTGAGGATTTTTGAGAATTTTTTGAAATATTGTCTAATTTTGGTCCAAATTTCGATTTTCCCTAGGCTGTATTTTAGACAATTTTCAACCGATTTCAAAATTTTGTATATATTTCTTATAGCATTTTTACATATTTTAAAATGCAATCAAAAGATTGGAATTTAAAAAAAAAAAATTCGGACCGATTTTTGAAAATTTTGAAAGTGTATACACTGTAATTTTTTCCAAAAATCGGGTCAAAATTACTTTTTTAGATTTGAATGCCAATTTATTACTCACATTCAGAGCAGCAAAAAAAGACATGACATTTTGAAATTGGCCTAAAATTGGCATTGTTAGAGGTTTGCAAAGTTGAGGTTTTTGCAAAAATTTTGGCACAGATATTGAAATTTTTTTTGTGAAAATTGAAATTTTCCTTATGCTGTATTTAGGACAATTGTCTACCGATTTTCAAAGTTTTGGTGTAGTTTTTATCGAATTTTTATCTTCTTTTAAATGCCATCAAAACTTTAAAAGATTGCACAGCTGAGGATTTTTGAGAATTTTTTGAAATATTGTCTAATTTTGGTCCAAATTTCGATTTTCCCTAGGCTGTATTTTAGACAATTTTCAACCGATTTCAAAATTTTGTATATATTTCTTATAGCATTTTTACATATTTTAAAATGCAATCAAAAGATTGGAATTTAAAAAAAAAAATTTCGGCCCGATTTTTGAAAATTTTGACAGTGTATACACTGTAATTTTTTCCAAAAATCGGGTCAAAATTACATTTTTAGATTTGAATGCCAATTTATTACTCACATTCAGAGCAGCAAAAAAAGACATGACATGTATTTTAGACAATTTTCAACCGATTTCAAAATTTTGTATATATTTCTTATAGCATTTTTACATATTTTAAAATGCAATCAAAAGATTGGAATTTAAAAAAAAAAATTCGGACCGATTTTTGAAAATTTTGAAAGTGTATACACTGTAATTTTTTCCAAAAATCGGGTCAAAATTACTTTTTTAGATTTGAATGCCAATTTATTACTCACATTCAGAGCAGCAAAAAAAGACATGACATTTTGAAATTGGCCTAAAATTGGCATTGTTAGAGGTTTGCAAAGTTGAGGTTTTTGCAAAAATTTTGGCACAGATATTGAAATTTTTTTTGTGAAAATTGAAATTTTCCTTATGCTGTATTTAGGACAATTGTCTACCGATTTTCAAAGTTTTGGTGTAGTTTTTATCGAATTTTTATCTTCTTTTAAATGCCATCAAAACTTTAAAAGATTGCACAGCTGAGGATTTTTGAGAATTTTTTGAAATATTGTCTAATTTTGGTCCAAATTTCGATTTTCCCTAGGCTGTATTTTAGACAATTTTCAACCGATTTCAAAATTTTGTATATATTTCTTATAGCATTTTTACATATTTTAAAATGCAATCAAAAGATTGGAATTTAAAAAAAAAAAATTTCGGCCCGATTTTTGAAAATTTTGACAGTGTATATATACACTGTAATTTTTTCCAAAAATCGGGTCAAAATTACATTTTTAGATTTGAATGCCAATTTATTACTCACATTCAGAGCAGCAAAAAAAGACATGACATTTTGAAATTGGCCTAAAATTGGCATTGTTAGAGGTTTGCAAAGTTAAGGTTTTTGCAAAAATTTTGGCACAGATATTGAAATTTTTTTGTGAAAATTGAAATTTTCCTTATGCTGTATTTAGGACAATTGTCTACCGATTTTCAAAGTTTTGATGTAGTTTTTATCGAATTTTTATCTTCTTTTAAATGCCATCAAAACTTTAAAAGATTGCACAGCTGAGGATTTTTGAGAATTTTTTGAAATATTGTCTAATTTTGGTCCAAATTTCGATTTTCCCTAGGCTGTATTTTAGACAATTTTCAACCGATTTCAAAATTTTGTATATATTTCTTATAGCATTTTTACATATTTTAAAATGCAATCAAAAGATTGGAATTTAAAAAAAAAAAATTTCGGCACGATTTTTGAAAATTTTGACTGTAATTTTTTCCAAAAATCGGGTCAAAATTACTTTTTTAGATTTGAATGCCAATTTATTACTCACATTCAGAGCAGCAAAAAAAGACATGACATTTTGAAATTGGCCTAAAATTGGCATTGTTAGAGGTTTGCAAAGTTAAGGTTTTTGCAAAAATTTTGGCACAGATATTGAAATTTTTTTTGTGAAAATTGAAATTTTCCTTATGCTGTATTTAGGACAATTGTCTACCGATTTTCAAAGTTTTGATGTAGTTTTTATCGAATTTTTATCTTCTTTTAAATGCCATCAAAACTTTAAAAGATTGCACAGCTGAGGATTTTTGAGAATTTTTTGAAATATTGTCTAATTTTGGTCCAAATTTCGATTTTCCCTAGGCTGTATTTTAGACAATTTTCAACCGATTTCAAAATTTTGTATATATTTCTTATAGCATTTTTACATATTTTAAAATGCAATCAAAAGATTGGAATTAAAAAAAAAAAATTTCGGCACGATTTTTGAAAATTTTGACAGTGTACTGTAATTTTTTCCAAAAATCGGGTCAAAATTACTTTTTTTAGATTTGAATGCCAATTTATTACTCACATTCAGAGCAGCAAAAAAAGACATGACATTTTGAAATTGGCCTAAAATTGGCATTGTTAGAGGTTTGCAAAGTTGAGGTTTTTGCAAAAATTTTGGCACAGATATTGAAATTTTTTTGTGAAAATTGAAATTTTCCTTATGCTGTATTTAGGACAATTGTCTACCGATTTTCAAAGTTTTGATGTAGTTTTTATCGAATTTTTATCTTCTTTTAAATGCCATCAAAACTTTAAAAGATTGCACAGCTGAGGATTTTTGAGAATTTTTTGAAATATTGTCTAATTTTGGTCCAAATTTCGATTTTCCCTAGGCTGTATTTTAGACAATTTTCAACCGATTTCAAAATTTTGTATATATTTCTTATAGCATTTTTACATATTTTAAAATGCAATCAAAAGATTGGAATTTAAAAAAAAAAATTCGGACCGATTTTTGAAAATTTTGAAAGTGTATACACTGTAATTTTTTCCAAAAATCGGGTCAAAATTACTTTTTTAGATTTGAATGCCAATTTATTACTCACATTCAGAGCAGCAAAAAAAGACATGACATTTTGAAATTGGCCTAAAATTGGCATTGTTAGAGGTTTGCAAAGTTGAGGTTTTTGCAAAAATTTTGGCACAGATATTGAATTTTTTTTGTGAAAATTGAAATTTTCCTTATGCTGTATTTAGGACAATTGTCTACCGATTTTCAAAGTTTTGATGTAGTTTTTATCGAATTTTTATCTTCTTTTAAATGCCATCAAAACTTTAAAAGATTGCACAGCTGAGGATTTTTGAGAATTTTTTGAAATATTGTCTAATTTTGGTCCAAATTTCGATTTTCCCTAGGCTGTATTTTAGACAATTTTCAACCGATTTCAAAATTTTGTATATATTTCTTATAGCATTTTTACATATTTTAAAATGCAATCAAAAGATTGGAATTTAAAAAAAAAAATTTCGGCCCGATTTTTGAAAATTTTGACAGTGTATACACTGTAATTTTTTCCAAAAATCGGGTCAAAATTACATTTTTAGATTTGAATGCCAATTTATTACTCACATTCAGAGCAGCAAAAAAAGACATGACATTTTGAAATTGGCCTAAAATTGGCATTGTTAGAGGTTTGCAAAGTTAAGGTTTTTGCAAAAATTTTGGCACAGATATTGAAATTTTTTTTGTGAAAATTGAAATTTTCCTTATGCTGTATTTAGGACAATTGTCTACCGATTTTCAAAGTTTTGATGCCATCAAAACTTTAAAAGATTGCACAGCTGAGGATTTTTGAGAATTTTTTGAAATATTGTCTAATTTTGGTCCAAATTTCGATTTTCCCTAGGCTGTATTTTAGACAATTTTCAACCGATTTCAAAATTTTGTATATATTTCTTATAGCATTTTTACATATTTTAAAATGCAATCAAAAGATTGGAATTTAAAAAAAAAAATTTCGGCACGATTTTTGAAAATTTTGACAGTGTATACACTGTAATTTTTTCCAAAAATCGGGTCAAAATTACTTTTTTAGATTTGAATGCCAATTTATTACTCACATTCAGAGCAGCAAAAAAAGACATGACATTTTGAAATTGGCCTAAAATTGGTATTGTTAGAGGTTTGCACAGTTGAGGTTTTTGCAAAAATTTTGGCACAGATATTGAAATTTTTTTGTGAAAATTGAAATTTTCCTTATGCTGTATTTAGGACAATTGTCTACCGATTTTCAAAGTTTTGATGTAGTTTTTATCGAATTTTTATCTTCTTTTAAATGCCATCAAAACTTTAAAAGATTGCACAGCTAAGGATTTTTGAGAATTTTTTGAAATTTTGTCTAATTTTGGTCCAAATTTCGATTTTCCCTAGGCTGTATTTTAGACAATTTTCAACCGATTTCAAAATTTTGTATATATTTCTTATAGCATTTTTACATATTTTAAAATGCAATCAAAAGATTGGAATTTAAAAAAAAAAAATTTCGGCCCGATTTTTGAAAATTTTGACAGTGTATACACTGTAATTTTTTCCAAAATCGGGTCAAAATTACTTTTTTAGATTTGAATGCCAATTTATTACTCACATTCAGAGCAGCAAAAAAAGACATGAAATTTTGAAATTGGCCTAAAATTGGCATTGTTAGAGGTTTGCAAAGTTGAGGTTTTTGCAAAAATTTTGGCACAGATATTGAAATTTTTTTTGTGAAAATTGAAATTTTCCTTATGCTGTATTTAGGACAATTGTCTACCGATTTTCAAAGTTTTGATGTAGTTTTTATCGAATTTTTATCTTCTTTTAAATGCCATCAAAACTTTAAAAGATTGCACAGCTGAGGATTTTTGAGAATTTTTTGAAATATTGTCTAATTTTGGTCCAAATTTCGATTTTCCCTAGGCTGTATTTTAGACAATTTTCAACCGATTTCAAAATTTTGTATATATTTCTTATAGCATTTTTACATATTTTAAAATGCAATCAAAAGATTGGAATTTAAAAAAAAAAATTCGGACCGATTTTTGAAAATTTTGAAAGTGTATACACTGTAATTTTTTCCAAAAATCGGGTCAAAATTACTTTTTTAGATTTGAATGCCAATTTATTACTCACATTCAGAGCAGCAAAAAAAGACATGACATTTTGAAATTGGCCTAAAATTGGCATTGTTAGAGGTTTGCAAAGTTGAGGTTTTTGCAAAAATTTTGGCACAGATATTGAAATTTTTTTTGTGAAAATTGAAATTTTCCTTATGCTGTATTTAGGACAATTGTCTACCGATTTTCAAAGTTTTGATGTAGTTTTTATCGAATTTTTATCTTCTTTTAAATGCCATCAAAACTTTAAAAGATTGCACAGCTGAGGATTTTTGAGAATTTTTTGAAATATTGTCTAATTTTGGTCCAAATTTCGATTTTCCCTAGGCTGTATTTTAGACAATTTTCAACCGATTTCAAAATTTTGTATATATTTCTTATAGCATTTTTACATATTTTAAAATGCAATCAAAAGATTGGAATTTAAAAAAAAAAATTTCGGCCCGATTTTTGAAAATTTTGACAGTGTATACACTGTAATTTTTTCCAAAAATCGGGTCAAAATTACATTTTTAGATTTGAATGCCAATTTATTACTCACATTCAGAGCAGCAAAAAAAGACATGACATTTTGAAATTGGCCTAAAATTGGCATTGTTAGAGGTTTGCAAAGTTAAGGTTTTTGCAAAAATTTTGGCACAGATATTGAAATTTTTTTTGTGAAAATTGAAATTTTCCTTATGCTGTATTTAGGACAATTGTCTACCGATTTTCAAAGTTTTGATGTAGTTTTTATCGAATTTTTATCTTCTTTTAAATGCCATCAAAACTTTAAAAGATTGCACAGCTGAGGATTTTTGAGAATTTTTTGAAATATTGTCTAATTTTGGTCCAAATTTCGATTTTCCCTAGGCTGTATTTTAGACAATTTTCAACCGATTTCAAAATTTTGTATATATTTCTTATAGCATTTTTACATATTTTAAAATGCAATCAAAAGATTGGAATTTAAAAAAAAAAATTTCGGCCCGATTTTTGAAAATTTTGACAGTGTATACACTGTAATTTTTTCCAAAAATCGGGTCAAAATTACTTTTTAGATTTGAATGCCAATTTATTACTCACATTCAGAGCAGCAAAAAAAGACATGAAATTTTGAAATTGGCCTAAAATTGGCATTGTTAGAGGTTTGCAAAGTTGAGGTTTTTGCAAAAATTTTGGCACAGATATTGAAATTTTTTTTGTGAAAATTGAAATTTTCCTTATGCTGTATTTAGGACAATTGTCTACCGATTTTCAAAGTTTTGATGTAGTTTTTATCGAATTTTTATCTTCTTTTAAATGCCATCAAAACTTTAAAAGATTGCACAGCTGAGGATTTTTGAGAATTTTTTGAAATATTGTCTAATTTTGGTCCAAATTTCGATTTTCCCTAGGCTGTATTTTAGACAATTTTCAACCGATTTCAAAATTTTGTATATATTTCTTATAGCATTTTTACATATTTTAAAATGCAATCAAAAGATTGGAATTTAAAAAAAAAATTTCGGCCCGATTTTTGAAAATTTTGACAGTGTATACACTCTAATTTTTTTCAAAAATCGGGTCGAAATTACTTTTTTAGATTTGAATGCCAATTTATTACTCACATTCAGAGCAGCAAAAAAAGACATGAAATTTTGAAATTGGCCTAAAATTGGCATTGTTAGAGGTTTGCAAAGTTGAGGTTTTTGCAAAAATTTTGGCACAGATATTGAAATTTTTTTTGTGAAAATTGAAATTTTCCTTTTGCTGTATTTAGGACAATTGTCTACCGATTTCCAAAGTTTTGATGTAGTTTTTATCGAATTTTTATCTTCTTTTAAATGCTATCAAAACTTTAAAAGATTGCACAGCTAAGGATTTTTGAGAATTTTTTGAAATATTGTCTAATTTTGGTCCAAATTTCGATTTTCCCTAGGCTGTATTTTAGACAATTTTCAACCGATTTCAAAATTTTGTATATATTTCTTATAGCATTTTTACATATTTTAAAATGCAATCAAAAGATTGGAATTTAAAAAAAAAAATTTCGGCCCGATTTTTGAAAATTTTGACAGTGTATACACTGCAATTTTTTCCAAAAATCGGGTCAAAATTACATTTTTAGATTTGAATGCCAATTTATTACTCACATTCAGAGCAGCAAAAAAAGACATGACATTTTGAAATTGGCCTAAAATTGGCATTGTTAGAGGTTTGCAAAGTTGAGGTTTTTGCAAAAATTTTGGCACAGATATTGAAATTTTTTTTGTGAAAATTGAAATTTTCCTTTTGCTGTATTTAGGACAATTGTCTACCGATTTCCAAAGTTTTGATGTAGTTTTTATCGAATTTTTATCTTCTTTTAAATGCTATCAAAACTTTAAAAGATTGCACAGCTAAGGATTTTTGAGAATTTTTTGAAATATTGTCTAATTTTGGTCCAAATTTCGATTTTCCCTAGGCTGTATTTTAGACAATTTTCAACCGATTTCAAAATTTTGTATATATTTCTTATAGCATTTTTACATATTTTAAAATGCAATCAAAAGATTGGAATTTAAAAAAAAAAAATTCGGACCGATTTTTGAAAATTTTGAAAGTGTATACACTGTAATTTTTTCCAAAAATCGGGTCAAAATTACTTTTTAGATTTGAATGCCAATTTATTACTCACATTCAGAGCAGCAAAAAAAGACATGACATTTTGAAATTGGCCTAAAATTGGCATTGTTAGAGGTTTGCAAAGTTGAGGTTTTTGCAAAAATTTTGGCACAGATATTGAAATTTTTTTGTGAAAATTGAAATTTTCCTTATGCTGTATTTAGGACAATTGTCTACCGATTTTCAAAGTTTTGATGTAGTTTTTATCGAATTTTTATTTTCTTTTAAATGCCATCAAAACTTTAAAAGATTGCACAGCTGAGGATTTTTGAGAATTTTTTGAAATATTGTCTAATTTTGGTCCAAATTTCGATTTTCCCTAGGCTGTATTTTAGACAATTTTCAACCGATTTCAAAATTTTGTATATATTTCTTATAGCATTTTTACATATTTTAAAATGCAATCAAAAGATTGGAATTTAAAAAAAAAAATTTCGGCCCGATTTTTGAAAATTTTGACAGTGTATACACTGTAATTTTTTCCAAAAATCGGGTCAAAATTACATTTTTAGATTTGAATGCCAATTTATTACTCACATTCAGAGCAGCAAAAAAAGACATGACATTTTGAAATTGGCCTAAAATTGGCATTGTTAGAGGTTTGCAAAGTTAAGGTTTTTGCAAAAATTTTGGCACAGATATTGAAATTTTTTTTGTGAAAATTGAAATTTTCCTTATGCTGTATTTAGGACAATTGTCTACCGATTTTCAAAGTTTTGATGTAGTTTTTATCGAATTTTTATCTTCTTTTAAATGCCATCAAAACTTTAAAAGATTGCACAGCTGAGGATTTTTGAGAATTTTTTGAAATATTGTCTAATTTTGGTCCAAATTTCGATTTTCCCTAGGCTGTATTTTAGACAATTTTCAACCGATTTCAAAATTTTGTATATATTTCTTATAGCATTTTTACATATTTTAAAATGCAACCAAAAGATTGGAATTTAAAAAAAAAAAAATTTCGGCACGATTTTTGAAAATTTTGACAGTGTATATATACACTGTAATTTTTTCCAAAAATCGGGTCAAAATTACTTTTTTAGATTTGAATGCCAATTTATTACTCACATTCAGAGCAGCAAAAAAGACATGACATTTTGAAATTGGCCTAAAATTGGCATTGTTAGAGGTTTGCAAAGTTGAGGTTTTTGCAAAAATTTTGGCACAGATATTGAAATTTTTTTGTGAAAATTGAAATTTTCCTTATGCTGTATTTAGGACAATTGTCTACCGATTTTCAAAGTTTTGATGTAGTTTTTATCGAATTTTTATCTTCTTTTAAATGCCATCAAAACTTTAAAAGATTGCACAGCTAAGGATTTTTGAGAATTTTTTGAAATTTTGTCTAATTTTGGTCCAAATTTCGATTTTCCCTAGGCTGTATTTTAGACAATTTTCAACCGATTTCAAAATTTTGTATATATTTCTTATAGCATTTTTACATATTTTAAAATGCAATCAAAAGATTGGAATTTAAAAAAAAAATTTCGGCCCGATTTTTGAAAATTTTGACAGTGTATACACTGTAATTTTTTCAAAAATCGGGTCAAAATTACTTTTTTAGATTTGAATGCCAATTTATTACTCACATTCAGAGCAGCAAAAAAAGACATGAAATTTTGAAATTGGCCTAAAATTGGCATTGTTAGAGGTTTGCAAAGTTGAGGTTTTTGCAAAAATTTTGGCACAGATATTGAAATTTTTTTGTGAAAATTGAAATTTTCCTTATGCTGTATTTAGGACAATTGTCTACCGATTTTCAAAGTTTTGATGTAGTTTTTATCGAATTTTTATCTTCTTTTAAATGCCATCAAAACTTTAAAAGATTGCACAGCTGAGGATTTTTGAGAATTTTTGAAATATTGTCTAATTTTGGTCCAAATTTCGATTTTCCCTAGGCTGTATTTTAGACAATTTTCAACCGATTTCAAAATTTTGTATATATTTCTTATAGCATTTTTACATATTTTAAAATGCAATCAAAAGATTGGAATTTAAAAAAAAAAATTTCGGCCCGATTTTTGAAAATTTTGACAGTGTATACACTGCAATTTTTTCCAAAAATCGGGTCAAAATTACATTTTTAGATTTGAATGCCAATTTATTACTCACATTCAGAGCAGCAAAAAAAGACATGACATTTTGAAATTGGCCTAAAATTGGCATTGTTAGAGGTTTGCAAAGTTGAGGTTTTTGCAAAAATTTTGGCACAGATATTGAAATTTTTTTTGTGAAAATTGAAATTTTCCTTTTGCTGTATTTAGGACAATTGTCTACCGATTTCCAAAGTTTTGATGTAGTTTTTATCGAATTTTTATCTTCTTTTAAATGCTATCAAAACTTTAAAAGATTGCACAGCTAAGGATTTTTGAGAATTTTTTGAAATATTGTCTAATTTTGGTCCAAATTTCGATTTTCCCTAGGCTGTATTTTAGACAATTTTCAACCGATTTCAAAATTTTGTATATATTTCTTATAGCATTTTTACATATTTTAAAATGCAATCAAAAGATTGGAATTTAAAAAAAAAAATTCGGACCGATTTTTGAAAATTTTGAAAGTGTATACACTGTAATTTTTTCCAAAAATCGGGTCAAAATTACTTTTTTAGATTTGAATGCCAATTTATTACTCACATTCAGAGCAGCAAAAAAAGACATGACATTTTGAAATTGGCCTAAAATTGGCATTGTTAGAGGTTTGCAAAGTTGAGGTTTTTGCAAAAATTTTGGCACAGATATTGAAATTTTTTTGTGAAAATTGAAATTTTCCTTATGCTGTATTTAGGACAATTGTCTACCGATTTTCAAAGTTTTGATGTAGTTTTTATCGAATTTTTATTTTCTTTTAAATGCCATCAAAACTTTAAAAGATTGCACAGCTGAGGATTTTTGAGAATTTTTTGAAATATTGTCTAATTTTGGTCCAAATTTCGATTTTCCCTAGGCTGTATTTTAGACAATTTTCAACCGATTTCAAAATTTTGTATATATTTCTTATAGCATTTTTACATATTTTAAAATGCAATCAAAAGATTGGAATTTAAAAAAAAAAATTTCGGCCCGATTTTTGAAAATTTTGACAGTGTATACACTGTAATTTTTTCCAAAATCGGGTCAAAATTACATTTTTAGATTTGAATGCCAATTTATTACTCACATTCAGAGCAGCAAAAAAAGACATGACATTTTGAAATTGGCCTAAAATTGGCATTGTTAGAGGTTTGCAAAGTTAAGGTTTTTGCAAAAATTTTGGCACAGATATTGAAATTTTTTTGTGAAAATTGAAATTTTCCTTATGCTGTATTTAGGACAATTGTCTACCGATTTTCAAAGTTTTGATGTAGTTTTTATCGAATTTTTATCTTCTTTTAAATGCCATCAAAACTTTAAAAGATTGCACAGCTGAGGATTTTTGAGAATTTTTTGAAATATTGTCTAATTTTGGTCCAAATTTCGATTTTCCCTAGGCTGTATTTTAGACAATTTTCAACCGATTTCAAAATTTTGTATATATTTCTTATAGCATTTTTACATATTTTAAAATGCAATCAAAAGATTGGAATTTAAAAAAAAAAAATTTCGGCACGATTTTTGAAAATTTTGACAGTGTATACACTGTAATTTTTTCCAAAAATCGGGTCAAAATTACTTTTTTAGATTTGAATGCCAATTTATTACTCACATTCAGAGCAGCAAAAAAAGACATGACATTTTGAAATTGGCCTAAAATTGGCATTGTTAGAGGTTTGCAAAGTTGAGGTTTTTGCAAAAATTTTGGCACAGATATTGAAATTTTTTTGTGAAAATTGAAATTTTCCTTATGCTGTATTTAGGACAATTGTCTACCGATTTTCAAAGTTTTGATGTAGTTTTTATCGAATTTTTATCTTCTTTTAAATGCCATCAAAACTTTAAAAGATTGCACAGCTGAGGATTTTTGAGAATTTTTTGAAATATTGTCTAATTTTGGTCCAAATTTCGATTTTCCCTAGGCTGTATTTTAGACAATTTTCAACCGATTTCAAAATTTTGTATATATTTCTTATAGCATTTTTACATATTTTAAAATGCAATCAAAAGATTGGAATTTAAAAAAAAATTTCGGCCCGATTTTTGAAAATTTTGACAGTGTATACACTGTAATTTTTTCCAAAAATCGGGTCAAAATTACTTTTTTAGATTTGAATGCCAATTTATTACTCACATTCAGAGCAGCAAAAAAAGACATGAAATTTTGAAATTGGCCTAAAATTGGCATTGTTAGAGGTTTGCAAAGTTGAGGTTTTTGCAAAAATTTTGGCACAGATATTGAAATTTTTTTTGTGAAAATTGAAATTTTCCTTATGCTGTATTTAGGACAATTGTCTGCCGATTTTCAAAGTTTTGATGTAGTTTTTATCGAATTTTTATCTTCTTTTAAATGCCATCAAAACTTTAAAAGATTGCACAGCTGAGGATTTTTGAGAATTTTTTGAAATATTGTCTAATTTTGGTCCAAATTTCGATTTTCCCTAGGCTGTATTTTAGACAATTTTCAACCGATTTCAAAATTTTGTATATATTTCTTATAGCATTTTTACATATTTTAAAATGCAATCAAAAGATTGGAATTTAAAAAAAAAAATTTCGGCCCGATTTTTGAAAATTTTGACAGTGTATACACTGTAATTTTTTCCAAAAATCGGGTCAAAATTACATTTTTAGATTTGAATGCCAATTTATTACTCACATTCAGAGCAGCAAAAAAAGACATGACATTTTGAAATGGGCCTAAAATTGGCATTGTTAGAGGTTTGCAAAGTTAAGGTTTTTGCAAAAATTTTGGCACAGATATTGAAATTTTTTTTGTGAAAATTGAAATTTTCCTTATGCTGTATTTAGGACAATTGTCTGCCGATTTTCAAAGTTTTGATGTAGTTTTTATCGAATTTTTATCTTCTTTTAAATGCCATCAAAACTTTAAAAGATTGCACAGCTGAGGATTTTTGAGAATTTTTTGAAATATTGTCTAATTTTGGTCCAAATTTCGATTTTCCCTAGGCTGTATTTTAGACAATTTTCAACCGATTTCAAAATTTTGTATATATTTCTTATAGCATTTTTACATATTTTAAAATGCAATCAAAAGATTGGAATTTAAAAAAAAAATTTCGGCCCGATTTTTGAAAATTTTGACAGTGTATACACTGTAATTTTTTTCAAAAATCGGGTCGAAATTAGTTTTTTAGATTTGAATGCCAATTTATTACTCACATTCAGAGCAGCAAAAAAAGACATGAAATTTTGAAATTGGCCTAAAATTGGCATTGTTAGAGGTTTGCAAAGTTGAGGTTTTTGCAAAAATTTTGGCACAGATATTGAAATTTTTTTTGTGAAAATTGAAATTTTCCTTATGCTGTATTTAGGACAATTGTCTACCGATTTTCAAAGTTTTGATGTAGTTTTTATCGAATTTTTATCTTCTTTTAAATGCCATCAAAACTTTAAAAGATTGCACAGCTGAGGATTTTTGAGAATTTTTTGAAATATTGTCTAATTTTGGTCCAAATTTCGATTTTCCCTAGGCTGTATTTTAGACAATTTTCAACCGATTTCAAAATTTTGTATATATTTCTTATAGCATTTTTACATATTTTAAAATGCAATCAAAAGATTGGAATTTAAAAAAAAAAATTTCGGCCCGATTTTTGAAAATTTTGACAGTGTATACACTGCAATTTTTTCCAAAAATCGGGTCAAAATTACATTTTTAGATTTGAATGCCAATTTATTACTCACATTCAGAGCAGCAAAAAAAGACATGACATTTTGAAATTGGCCTAAAATTGGCATTGTTAGAGGTTTGCAAAGTTGAGGTTTTTGCAAAAATTTTGGCACAGATATTGAAATTTTTTTTGTGAAAATTGAAATTTTCCTTTTGCTGTATTTAGGACAATTGTCTACCGATTTCCAAAGTTTTGATGTAGTTTTTATCGAATTTTTATCTTCTTTTAAATGCTATCAAAACTTTAAAAGATTGCACAGCTAAGGATTTTTGAGAATTTTTTGAAATATTGTCTAATTTTGGTCCAAATTTCGATTTTCCCTAGGCTGTATTTTAGACAATTTTCAACCGATTTCAAAATTTTGTATATATTTCTTATAGCATTTTTACATATTTTAAAATGCAATCAAAAGATTGGAATTTAAAAAAAAAAATTCGGACCGATTTTTGAAAATTTTGAAAGTGTATACACTGTAATTTTTTCCAAAAATCGGGTCAAAATTACTTTTTTAGATTTGAATGCCAATTTATTACTCACATTGAGAGCAGCAAAAAAAGACATGTCATTTTGAAATTGGCCTAAAATTGGCATTGTTAGAGGTTTGCAAAGTTGAGGTTTTTGCAAAAATTTTGGCACAGATATTGAATTTTTTTTTGTGAAAATTGAAATTTTCCTTATGCTGTATTTAGGACAATTGTCTACCGATTTTCAAAGTTTTGATGTAGTTTTTATCGAATTTTTATCTTCTCTTAAATGCCATCAAAACTTTAAAAGATTGCACAGCTGAGGATTTTTGAGAATTTTTTGAAATATTGTCTAATTTTGGTCCAAATTTCGATTTTCCCTAGGCTGTATTTTAGACAATTTTCAACCGATTTCAAAATTTTGTATATATTTCTTATAGCATTTTTACATATTTTAAAATGCAATCAAAAGATTGGAATTTAAAAAAAAAATTTCGGCCCGATTTTTGAAAATTTTGACAGTGTATACACTGTAATTTTTTCCAAAATCGGGTCAAAATTACATTTTTAGATTTGAATGCCAATTTATTACTCACATTCAGAGCAGCAAAAAAAGACATGACATTTTGAAATTGGCCTAAAATTGGCATTGTTAGAGGTTTGCAAAGTTAAGGTTTTTGCAAAAATTTTGGCACAGATATTGAAATTTTTTTTGTGAAAATTGAAATTTTCCTTATGCTGTATTTAGGACAATTGTCTACCGATTTTCAAAGTTTTGATGTAGTTTTTATCGAATTTTTATCTTCTTTTAAATGCCATCAAAACTTTAAAAGATTGCACAGCTGAGGATTTTTGAGAATTTTTTGAAATATTGTCTAATTTTGGTCCAAATTTCGATTTTCCCTAGGCTGTATTTTAGACAATTTTCAACCGATTTCAAAATTTTGTATATATTTCTTATAGCATTTTTACATATTTTAAAATGCAATCAAAAGATTGGAATTTAAAAAAAAAAATTTCGGCACGATTTTTGAAAATTTTGACAGTGTATACACTGTAATTTTTTCCAAAAATCGGGTCAAAATTACTTTTTTAGATTTGAATGCCAATTTATTACTCACATTCAGAGCAGCAAAAAAAGACATGAAATTTTGAAATTGGCCTAAAATTGGCATTGTTAGAGGTTTGCAAAGTTGAGGTTTTTGCAAAAATTTTGGCACAGATATTGAAATTTTTTTTGTGAAAATTGAAATTTTCCTTATGCTGTATTTAGGACAATTGTCTACCGATTTTCAAAGTTTTGATGTAGTTTTTATCGAATTTTTATCTTCTTTTAAATGCCATCAAAACTTTAAAAGATTGCACAGCTGAGGATTTTTGAGAATTTTTTGAAATATTGTCTAATTTTGGTCCAAATTTCGATTTTCCCTAGGCTGTATTTTAGACAATTTTCAACCGATTTCAAAATTTTGTATATATTTCTTATAGCATTTTTACATATTTTAAAATGCAATCAAAAGATTGGAATTTAAAAAAAAAAATTTCGGCACGATTTTTGAAAATTTTGACAGTGTATACACTGTAATTTTTTCCAAAAATCGGGTCAAAATTACTTTTTTAGATTTGAATGCCAATTTATTACTCACATTCAGAGCAGCAAAAAAAGACATGACATTTTGAAATTGGCCTAAAATTGGCATTGTTAGAGGTTTGCAAAGTTGAGGTTTTTGCAAAAATTTTGGCACAGATATTGAAATTTTTTTTGTGAAAATTGAAATTTTCCTTATGCTGTATTTAGGACAATTGTCTACCGATTTTCAAAGTTTTGATGTAGTTTTTATCGAATTTTTATCTTCTTTTAAATGCCATCAAAACTTTAAAAGATTGCACAGCTAAGGATTTTTGAGAATTTTTTGAAATTTTGTCTAATTTTGGTCCAAATTTCGATTTTCCCTAGGCTGTATTTTAGACAATTTTCAACCGATTTCAAAATTTTGTATATATTTCTTATAGCATTTTTACATATTTTAAAATGCAATCAAAAGATTGGAATTTAAAAAAAAAAATTTCGGCCCGATTTTTGAAAATTTTGACAGTGTATACACTGTAATTTTTTCCAAAATCGGGTCAAAATTACTTTTTAGATTTGAATGCCAATTTATTACTCACATTCAGAGCAGCAAAAAAAGACATGAAATTTTGAAATTGGCCTAAAATTGGCATTGTTAGAGGTTTGCAAAGTTGAGGTTTTTGCAAAAATTTTGGCACAGATATTGAAATTTTTTTTGTGAAAATTGAAATTTTCCTTATGCTGTATTTAGGACAATTGTCTACCGATTTTCAAAGTTTTGATGTAGTTTTTATCGAATTTTTATCTTCTTTTAAATGCCATCAAAACTTTAAAAGATTGCACAGCTGAGGATTTTTGAGAATTTTTTGAAATATTGTCTAATTTTGGTCCAAATTTCGATTTTCCCTAGGCTGTATTTTAGACAATTTTCAACCGATTTCAAAATTTTGTATATATTTCTTATAGCATTTTTACATATTTTAAAATGCAATCAAAAGATTGGAATTTAAAAAAAAAAAATTTCGGCCCGATTTTTGAAAATTTTGACAGTGTATACAATGCAATTTTTTCCAAAAATCGGGTCAAAATTACATTTTTAGATTTGAATGCCAATTTATTACTCACATTCAGAGCAGCAAAAAAAGACATGACATTTTGAAATTGGCCTAAAATTGGCATTGTTAGAGGTTTGCAAAGTTGAGGTTTTTGCAAAAATTTTGGCACAGATATTGAAATTTTTTTTGTGAAAATTGAAATTTTCCTTTTGCTGTATTTAGGACAATTGTCTACCGATTTCCAAAGTTTTGATGTAGTTTTTATCGAATTTTTATCTTCTTTTAAATGCTATCAAAACTTTAAAAGATTGCACAGCTAAGGATTTTTGAGAATTTTTTGAAATATTGTCTAATTTTGGTCCAAATTTCGATTTTCCCTAGGCTGTATTTTAGACAATTTTCAACCGATTTCAAAATTTTGTATATATTTCTTATAGCATTTTTACATATTTTAAAATGCAATCAAAAGATTGGAATTTAAAAAAAAAATTCGGACCGATTTTTGAAAATTTTGAAAGTGTATACACTGTAATTTTTTCCAAAAATCGGGTCAAAATTACTTTTTTAGATTTGAATGCCAATTTATTACTCACATTCAGAGCAGCAAAAAAAGACATGACATTTTGAAATTTTGAAATACACTGTAATTTTTTCCAAAAATCGGGTCAAAATTACTTTTTTAGATTTGAATGCCAATTTATTACTCACATTCAGAGCAGCAAAAAAAGACATGACATTTTGAAATTGGCCTAAAATTGGCATTGTTAGAGGTTTGCAAAGTTGAGGTTTTTGCAAAAATTTTGGCACAGATATTGAAATTTTTTTTGTGAAAATTGAAATTTTCCTTATGCTGTATTTAGGACAATTGTCTACCGATTTTCAAAGTTTTGATGTAGTTTTTATCGAATTTTTATCTTCTTTTAAATGCCATCAAAACTTTAAAAGATTGCACAGCTAAGGATTTTTGAGAATTTTTTGAAATTTTGTCTAATTTTGGTCCAAATTTCGATTTTCCCTAGGCTGTATTTTAGACAATTTTCAACCGATTTCAAAATTTTGTATATATTTCTTATAGCATTTTTACATATTTTAAAATGCAATCAAAAGATTGGAATTTAAAAAAAAAAAATTTCGGCCCGATTTTTGAAAATTTTGACAGTGTATACACTGTAATTTTTTCAAAAATCGGGTCAAAATTACTTTTTTAGATTTGAATGCCAATTTATTACTCACATTCAGAGCAGCAAAAAAAGACATGAAATTTTGAAATTGGCCTAAAATTGGCATTGTTAGAGGTTTGCAAAGTTGAGGTTTTTGCAAAAATTTTGGCACAGATATTGAAATTTTTTTGTGAAAATTGAAATTTTCCTTATGCTGTATTTAGGACAATTGTCTACCGATTTTCAAAGTTTTGATGTAGTTTTTATCGAATTTTTATCTTCTTTTAAATGCCATCAAAACTTTAAAAGATTGCACAGCTGAGGATTTTTGAGAATTTTTTGAAATATTGTCTAATTTTGGTCCAAATTTCGATTTTCCCTAGGCTGTATTTTAGACAATTTTCAACCGATTTCAAAATTTTGTATATATTTCTTATAGCATTTTTACATATTTTAAAATGCAATCAAAAGATTGGAATTAAAAAAAAAAATTTCGGCCCGATTTTTGAAAATTTTGACAGTGTATACACTGCAATTTTTTCCAAAAATCGGGTCAAAATTACATTTTTAGATTTGAATGCCAATTTATTACTCACATTCAGAGCAGCAAAAAAAGACATGACATTTTGAAATTGGCCTAAAATTGGCATTGTTAGAGGTTTGCAAAGTTGAGGTTTTTGCAAAAATTTTGGCACAGATATTGAAATTTTTTTGTGAAAATTGAAATTTTCCTTTTGCTGTATTTAGGACAATTGTCTACCGATTTCCAAAGTTTTGATGTAGTTTTTATCGAATTTTTATCTTCTTTTAAATGCTATCAAAACTTTAAAAGATTGCACAGCTAAGGATTTTTGAGAATTTTTTGAAATATTGTCTAATTTTGGTCCAAATTTCGATTTTCCCTAGGCTGTATTTTAGACAATTTTCAACCGATTTCAAAATTTTGTATATATTTCTTATAGCATTTTTACATATTTTAAAATGCAATCAAAAGATTGGAATTTAAAAAAAAAAATTCGGACCGATTTTTGAAAATTTTGAAAGTGTATACACTGTAATTTTTTCCAAAAATCGGGTCAAAATTACTTTTTTAGATTTGAATGCCAATTTATTACTCACATTGAGAGCAGCAAAAAAAGACATGTCATTTTGAAATTGGCCTAAAATTGGCATTGTTAGAGGTTTGCAAAGTTGAGGTTTTTGCAAAAATTTTGGCACAGATATTGAATTTTTTTTTTGTGAAAATTGAAATTTTCCTTATGCTGTATTTAGGACAATTGTCTACCGATTTTCAAAGTTTTGATGTAGTTTTTATCGAATTTTTATCTTCTTTTAAATGCCATCAAAACTTTAAAAGATTGCACAGCTAAGGATTTTTGAGAATTTTTTGAAATTTTGTCTAATTTTGGTCCAAATTTCGATTTTCCCTAGGCTGTATTTTAGACAATTTTCAACCGATTTCAAAATTTTGTATATATTTCTTATAGCATTTTTACATATTTTAAAATGCAATCAAAAGATTGGAATTTAAAAAAAAAAAATTTCGGCACGATTTTTGAAAATTTTGACAGTGTATACACTGTAATTTTTTCCAAAAATCGGGTCAAAATTACTTTTTTAGATTTGAATGCCAATTTATTACTCACATTCAGAGCAGCAAAAAAAGACATGACATTTTGAAATTGGCCTAAAATTGGCATTGTTAGAGGTTTGCAAAGTTGAGGTTTTTGCAAAAATTTTGGCACAGATATTGAAATTTTTTTGTGAAAATTGAAATTTTCCTTATGCTGTATTTAGGACAATTGTCTACCGATTTTCAAAGTTTTGATGTAGTTTTTATCGAATTTTTATCTTCTTTTAAATGCCATCAAAACTTTAAAAGATTGCACAGCTAAGGATTTTTGAGAATTTTTTGAAATTTTGTCTAATTTTGGTCCAAATTTCGATTTTCCCTAGGCTGTATTTTAGACAATTTTCAACCGATTTCAAAATTTTGTATATATTTCTTATAGCATTTTTACATATTTTAAAATGCAATCAAAAGATTGGAATTTAAAAAAAAAATTTCGGCCCGATTTTTGAAAATTTTGACAGTGTATATATACACTGTAATTTTTTCCAAAAATCGGGTCAAAATTACTTTTTTAGATTTGAATGCCAATTTATTACTCACATTCAGAGCAGCAAAAAAAGACATGAAATTTTGAAATTGGCCTAAAATTGGCATTGTTAGAGGTTTGCAAAGTTGAGGTTTTTGCAAAAATTTTGGCACAGATATTGAAATTTTTTTGTGAAAATTGAAATTTTCCTTATGCTGTATTTAGGACAATTGTCTACCGATTTTCAAAGTTTTGATGTAGTTTTTATCGAATTTTTATCTTCTTTTAAATGCCATCAAAACTTTAAAAGATTGCACAGCTGAGGATTTTTGAGAATTTTTTGAAATATTGTCTAATTTTGGTCCAAATTTCGATTTTCCCTAGGCTGTATTTTAGACAATTTTCAACCGATTTCAAAATTTTGTATATATTTCTTATAGCATTTTTACATATTTTAAAATGCAATCAAAAGATTGGAATTTAAAAAAAAAAATTTCGGCCCGATTTTTGAAAATTTTGACAGTGTATAGACTGCAATTTTTTCCAAAAATCGGGTCAAAATTACATTTTTAGATTTGAATGCCAATTTATTACTCACATTCAGAGCAGCAAAAAAAGACATGACATTTTGAAATTGGCCTAAAATTGGCATTGTTAGAGGTTTGCAAAGTTGAGGTTTTTGCAAAAATTTTGGCACAGATATTGAAATTTTTTTTGTGAAAATTGAAATTTTCCTTTTGCTGTATTTAGGACAATTGTCTACCGATTTCCAAAGTTTTGATGTAGTTTTTATCGAATTTTTATCTTCTTTTAAATGCTATCAAAACTTTAAAAGATTGCACAGCTAAGGATTTTTGAGAATTTTTTGAAATATTGTCTAATTTTGGTCCAAATTTCGATTTTCCCTAGGCTGTATTTTAGACAATTTTCAACCGATTTCAAAATTTTGTATATATTTCTTATAGCATTTTTACATATTTTAAAATGCAATCAAAAGATTGGAATTTAAAAAAAAAAAATTTCGGCCCGATTTTTGAAAATTTTGACAGTGTATACACTGTAATTTTTTCCAAAAATCGGGTCAAAATTACATTTTTAGATTTGAATGCCAATTTATTACTCACATTCAGAGCAGCAAAAAAAGACATGACATTTTGAAATTGGCCTAAAATTGGCATTGTTAGAGGTTTGCAAAGTTAAGGTTTTTGCAAAAATTTTGGCACAGATATTGAAATTTTTTTTGTGAAAATTGAAATTTTCCTTATGCTGTATTTAGGACAATTGTCTACCGATTTTCAAAGTTTTGATGTAGTTTTTATCGAATTTTTATCTTCTTTTAAATGCCATCAAAACTTTAAAAGATTGCACAGCTGAGGATTTTTGAGAATTTTTTGAAATATTGTCTAATTTTGGTCCAAATTTCGATTTTCCCTAGGCTGTATTTTAGACAATTTTCAACCGATTTCAAAATTTTGTATATATTTCTTATAGCATTTTTACATATTTTAAAATGCAATCAAAAGATTGGAATTTAAAAAAAAAAAATTTCGGCACGATTTTTGAAAATTTTGACAGTGTATATATACACTGTAATTTTTTCCAAAAATCGGGTCAAAATTACTTTTTTAGATTTGAATGCCAATTTATTACTCACATTCAGAGCAGCAAAAAAAGACATGACATTTTGAAATTGGCCTAAAATTGGCATTGTTAGAGGTTTGCAAAGTTGAGGTTTTTGCAAAAATTTTGGCACAGATATTGAAATTTTTTTGTGAAAATTGAAATTTTCCTTATGCTGTATTTAGGACAATTGTCTACCGATTTTCAAAGTTTTGATGTAGTTTTTATCGAATTTTTATCTTCTTTTAAATGCCATCAAAACTTTAAAAGATTGCACAGCTAAGGATTTTTGAGAATTTTTTGAAATTTTGTCTAATTTTGGTCCAAATTTCGATTTTCCCTAGGCTGTATTTTAGACAATTTTCAACCGATTTCAAAATTTTGTATATATTTCTTATAGCATTTTTACATATTTTAAAATGCAATCAAAAGATTGGAATTTAAAAAAAAAATTTCGGCCCGATTTTTGAAAATTTTGACAGTGTATACACTGTAATTTTTTTCCAAAAATCGGGTCAAAATTACTTTTTTAGATTTGAATGCCAATTTATTACTCACATTCAGAGCAGCAAAAAAAGACATGAAATTTTGAAATTGGCCTAAAATTGGCATTGTTAGAGGTTTGCAAAGTTGAGGTTTTTGCAAAAATTTTGGCACAGATATTGAAATTTTTTTTGTGAAAATTGAAATTTTCCTTATGCTGTATTTAGGACAATTGTCTACCGATTTTCAAAGTTTTGATGTAGTTTTTATCGAATTTTTATCTTCTTTTAAATGCCATCAAAACTTTAAAAGATTGCACAGCTGAGGATTTTTGAGAATTTTTTGAAATATTGTCTAATTTTGGTCCAAATTTCGATTTTCCCTAGGCTGTATTTTAGACAATTTTCAACCGATTTCAAAATTTTGTATATATTTCTTATAGCATTTTTACATATTTTAAAATGCAATCAAAAGATTGGAATTTAAAAAAAAAAATTTCGGCCCGATTTTTGAAAATTTTGACAGTGTATACACTGCAATTTTTTCCAAAAATCGGGTCAAAATTACATTTTTAGATTTGAATGCCAATTTATTACTCACATTCAGAGCAGCAAAAAAAGACATGACATTTTGAAATTGGCCTAAAATTGGCATTGTTAGAGGTTTGCAAAGTTGAGGTTTTTGCAAAAATTTTGGCACAGATATTGAAATTTTTTTTGTGAAAATTGAAATTTTCCTTTTGCTGTATTTAGGACAATTGTCTACCGATTTCCAAAGTTTTGATGTAGTTTTTATCGAATTTTTATCTTCTTTTAAATGCTATCAAAACTTTAAAAGATTGCACAGCTAAGGATTTTTGAGAATTTTTTGAAATATTGTCTAATTTTGGTCCAAATTTCGATTTTCCCTAGGCTGTATTTTAGACAATTTTCAACCGATTTCAAAATTTTGTATATATTTCTTATAGCATTTTTACATATTTTAAAATGCAATCAAAAGATTGGAATTTAAAAAAAAAAATTTCGGCCCGATTTTTGAAAATTTTGACAGTGTATACACTGTAATTTTTCCAAAAATCGGGTCAAAATTACATTTTTAGATTTGAATGCCAATTTATTACTCA
Source organism: Drosophila sp. 14030-0761.01 (assembly GCA_018150735.1). Taxonomy (NCBI): domain Eukaryota; kingdom Metazoa; phylum Arthropoda; class Insecta; order Diptera; family Drosophilidae; genus Drosophila; species Drosophila sp. 14030-0761.01. The sequence continues at coordinate 732,568 of JAECWO010000090.1, forward strand.
CATTCAGAGCAGCAAAAAAAGACATGACATTTTGAAATTGGCCTAAAATTGGCATTGTTAGAGGTTTGCAAAGTTAAGGTTTTTGCAAAAATTTTGGCACAGATATTGAAATTTTTTTGTGAAAATTGAAATTTTCCTTATGCTGTATTTAGGACAATTGTCTACCGATTTTCAAAGTTTTGATGTAGTTTTTATCGAATTTTTATCTTCTTTTAAATGCCATCAAAACTTTAAAAGATTGCACAGCTGAGGATTTTTGAGAATTTTTTGAAATATTGTCTAATTTTGGTCCAAATTTCGATTTTCCCTAGGCTGTATTTTAGACAATTTTCAACCGATTTCAAAATTTTGTATATATTTCTTATAGCATTTTTACATATTTTAAAATGCAATCAAAAGATTGGAATTTAAAAAAAAAAATTTCGGCCCGATTTTTGAAAATTTTGACAGTGTATACACTGCAATTTTTCCAAAAATCGGGTCAAAATTACATTTTTAGATTTGAATGCCAATTTATTACTCACATTCAGAGCAGCAAAAAAAGACATGACATTTTGAAATTGGCCTAAAATTGGCATTGTTAGAGGTTTGCAAAGTTGAGGTTTTTGCAAAAATTTTGGCACAGATATTGAAATTTTTTTTGTGAAAATTGAAATTTTCCTTTTGCTGTATTTAGGACAATTGTCTACCGATTTCCAAAGTTTTGATGTAGTTTTTATCGAATTTTTATCTTCTTTTAAATGCTATCAAAACTTTAAAAGATTGCACAGCTAAGGATTTTTGAGAATTTTTTGAAATATTGTCTAATTTTGGTCCAAATTTCGATTTTCCCTAGGCTGTATTTTAGACAATTTTCAACCGATTTCAAAATTTTGTATATATTTCTTATAGCATTTTTACATATTTTAAAATGCAATCAAAAGATTGGAATTTAAAAAAAAAAATTTCGGCCCGATTTTTGAAAATTTTGACAGTGTATACACTGTAATTTTTTCCAAAAATCGGGTCAAAATTACATTTTTAGATTTGAATGCCAATTTATTACTCACATTCAGAGCAGCAAAAAAAGACATGACATTTTGAAATTGGCCTAAAATTGGCATTGTTAGAGGTTTGCAAAGTTAAGGTTTTTGCAAAAATTTTGGCACAGATATTGAAATTTTTTTTGTGAAAATTGAAATTTTCCTTATGCTGTATTTAGGACAATTGTCTACCGATTTTCAAAGTTTTGATGTAGTTTTTATCGAATTTTTATCTTCTTTTAAATGCCATCAAAACTTTAAAAGATTGCACAGCTGAGGATTTTTGAGAATTTTTTGAAATATTGTCTAATTTTGGTCCAAATTTCGATTTTCCCTAGGCTGTATTTTAGACAATTTTCCACCGATTTCAAAATTTTGTATATATTTCTTATAGCATTTTTACATATTTTAAAATGCAATCAAAAGATTGGAATTTAAAAAAAAAAAATTTCGGCACGATTTTTGAAAATTTTGACAGTGTATACACTGTAATTTTTTCCAAAAATCGGGTCAAAATTACTTTTTTAGATTTGAATGCCAATTTATTACTCACATTCAGAGCAGCAAAAAAAGACATGACATTTTGAAATTGGCCTAAAATTGGCATTGTTAGAGGTTTGCAAAGTTAAGGTTTTTGCAAAAATTTTGGCACAGATATTGAAATTTTTTTTGTGAAAATTGAAATTTTCCTTATGCTGTATTTAGGACAATTGTCTACCGATTTTCAAAGTTTTGATGTAGTTTTTATCGAATTTTTATCTTCTTTTAAATGCCATCAAAACTTTAAAAGATTGCACAGCTGAGGATTTTTGAGAATTTTTTGAAATATTGTCTAATTTTGGTCCAAATTTCGATTTTCCCTAGGCTGTATTTTAGACAATTTTCAACCGATTTCAAAATTTTGTATATATTTCTTATAGCATTTTTACATATTTTAAAATGCAATCAAAAGATTGGAATTAAAAAAAAAAATTTCGGCCCGATTTTTGAAAATTTTGACAGTGTATACACTGTAATTTTTTCCAAAAATCGGGTCAAAATTACATTTTTAGATTTGAATGCCAATTTATTACTCACATTCAGAGCAGCAAAAAAAGACATGACATTTTGAAATTGGCCTAAAATTGGCATTGTTAGAGGTTTGCAAAGTTGAGGTTTTTGCAAAAATTTTGGCACAGATATTGAAATTTTTTTTGTGAAAATTGAAATTTTCCTTTTGCTGTATTTAGGACAATTGTCTACCGATTTCCAAAGTTTTGATGTAGTTTTTATCGAATTTTTATCTTCTTTTAAATGCTATCAAAACTTTAAAAGATTGCACAGCTAAGGATTTTTGAGAATTTTTTGAAATATTGTCTAATTTTGGTCCAAATTTCGATTTTCCCTAGGCTGTATTTTAGACAATTTTCAACCGATTTCAAAATTTTGTATATATTTCTTATAGCATTTTTACATATTTTAAAATGCAATCAAAAGATTGGAATTTAAAAAAAAAAAATTCGGACCGATTTTTGAAAATTTTGAAAGTGTATACACTGTAATTTTTTCCAAAAATCGGGTCAAAATTACTTTTTTAGATTTGAATGCCAATTTATTACTCACATTCAGAGCAGCAAAAAAAGACATGACATTTTGAAATTGGCCTAAAATTGGCATTGTTAGAGGTTTGCAAAGTTGAGGTTTTTGCAAAAATTTTGGCACAGATATTGAAATTTTTTTGTGAAAATTGAAATTTTCCTTATGCTGTATTTAGGACAATTGTCTACCGATTTTCAAAGTTTTGATGTAGTTTTTATCGAATTTTTATCTTCTTTTAAATGCCATCAAAACTTTAAAAGATTGCACAGCTGAGGATTTTTGAGAATTTTTTGAAATATTGTCTAATTTTGGTCCAAATTTCGATTTTCCCTAGGCTGTATTTTAGACAATTTTCAACCGATTTCAAAATTTTGTATATATTTCTTATAGCATTTTTACATATTTTAAAATGCAATCAAAAGATTGGAATTTAAAAAAAAAATTTCGGCCCGATTTTTGAAAATTTTGACAGTGTATACACTGTAATTTTTTCCAAAAATCGGGTCAAAATTACATTTTTAGATTTGAATGCCAATTTATTACTCACATTCAGAGCAGCAAAAAAAGACATGACATTTTGAAATTGGCCTAAAATTGGCATTGTTAGAGGTTTGCAAAGTTAAGGTTTTTGCAAAAATTTTGGCACAGATATTGAAATTTTTTTTGTGAAAATTGAAATTTTCCTTATGCTGTATTTAGGACAATTGTCTACCGATTTTCAAAGTTTTGATGTAGTTTTTATCGAATTTTTATCTTCTTTTAAATGCCATCAAAACTTTAAAAGATTGCACAGCTGAGGATTTTTGAGAATTTTTTGAAATATTGTCTAATTTTGGTCCAAATTTCGATTTTCCCTAGGCTGTATTTTAGACAATTTTCAACCGATTTCAAAATTTTGTATATATTTCTTATAGCATTTTTACATATTTTAAAATGCAATCAAAAGATTGGAATTTAAAAAAAAAAAATTTCGGCACGATTTTTGAAAATTTTGACAGTGTATACACTGTAATTTTTTCCAAAAATCGGGTCAAAATTACTTTTTTAGATTTGAATGCCAATTTATTACTCACATTCAGAGCAGCAAAAAAAGACATGACATTTTGAAATTGGCCTAAAATTGGCATTGTTAGAGGTTTGCAAAGTTGAGGTTTTTGCAAAAATTTTGGCACAGATATTGAAATTTTTTTTGTGAAAATTGAAATTTTCCTTATGCTGTATTTAGGACAATTGTCTACCGATTTTCAAAGTTTTGATGTAGTTTTTATCGAATTTTTATCTTCTTTTAAATGCCATCAAAACTTTAAAAGATTGCACAGCTGAGGATTTTTGAGAATTTTTTGAAATATTGTCTAATTTTGGTCCAAATTTCGATTTTCCCTAGGCTGTATTTTAGACAATTTTCAACCGATTTCAAAATTTTGTATATATTTCTTATAGCATTTTTACATATTTTAAAATGCAATCCAAAGATTGGAATTTAAAAAAAAAAAATTTCGGCCCGATTTTTGAAAATTTTGACAGTGTATACACTGCAATTTTTTCCAAAAATCGGGTCAAAATTACATTTTTAGATTTGAATGCCAATTTATTACTCACATTCAGAGCAGCAAAAAAAGACATGACATTTTGAAATTGGCCTAAAATTGGCATTGTTAGAGGTTTGCAAAGTTGAGGTTTTTGCAAAAATTTTGGCACAGATATTGAAATTTTTTTTGTGAAAATTGAAATTTTCCTTTTGCTGTATTTAGGACAATTGTCTACCGATTTCCAAAGTTTTGATGTAGTTTTTATCGAATTTTTATCTTCTTTTAAATGCTATCAAAACTTTAAAAGATTGCACAGCTAAGGATTTTTGAGAATTTTTTGAAATATTGTCTAATTTTGGTCCAAATTTCGATTTTCCCTAGGCTGTATTTTAGACAATTTTCAACCGATTTCAAAATTTTGTATATATTTCTTATAGCATTTTTACATATTTTAAAATGCAATCAAAAGATTGGAATTTAAAAAAAAAAAATTCGGACCGATTTTTGAAAATTTTGAAAGTGTATACACTGTAATTTTTTCCAAAAATCGGGTCAAAATTACTTTTTTAGATTTGAATGCCAATTTATTACTCACATTCAGAGCAGCAAAAAAAGACATGACATTTTGAAATTGGCCTAAAATTGGCATTGTTAGAGGTTTGCAAAGTTGAGGTTTTTGCAAAAATTTTGGCACAGATATTGAAATTTTTTTGTGAAAATTGAAATTTTCCTTATGCTGTATTTAGGACAATTGTCTACCGATTTTCAAAGTTTTGATGTAGTTTTTATCGAATTTTTATCTTCTTTTAAATGCCATCAAAACTTTAAAAGATTGCACAGCTGAGGATTTTTGAGAATTTTTTGAAATATTGTCTAATTTTGGTCCAAATTTCGATTTTCCCTAGGCTGTATTTTAGACAATTTTCAACCGATTTCAAAATTTTGTATATATTTCTTATAGCATTTTTACATATTTTAAAATGCAATCAAAAGATTGGATTTTTGAAAATTTTGACAGTGTATACACTGTAATTTTTTCCAAAAATCGGGTCAAAATTACTTTTTTAGATTTGAATGCCAATTTATTACTCACATTCAGAGCAGCAAAAAAAGACATGACATTTTGAAATTGGCCTAAAATTGGCATTGTTAGAGGTTTGCAAAGTTGAGGTTTTTGCAAAAATTTTGGCACAGATATTGAAATTTTTTTGTGAAAATTGAAATTTTCCTTTTGCTGTATTTAGGACAATTGTCTACCGATTTCCAAAGTTTTGATGTAGTTTTTATCGAATTTTTATCTTCTTTTAAATGCCATCAAAACTTTAAAAGATTGCACAGCTAAGGATTTTTGAGAATTTTTTGAAATATTGTCTAATTTTGGTCCAAATTTCGATTTTCCCTAGGCTGTATTTTAGACAATTTTCAACCGATTTCAAAAATTTGTATATATTTCTTACAGCATTTTTACATATTTTAAAATGCAATCAAAAGATTGGAATTTAAAAAAAAAAATTTCGGCCCGATTTTTGAAAATTTTGACAGTGTATACACTGTAATTTTTTCCAAAAATCGGGTCAAAATTACTTTTTTAGATTTGAATGCCAATTTATTACTCACATTCAGAGCAGCAAAAAAGACATGACATTTTGAAATTGGCCTAAAATTGGCATTGTTAGAGGTTTGCAAAGTTGAGGTTTTTGCAAAAATTTTGGCACAGATATTGAAATTTTTTTGTGAAAATTGAAATTTTCCTTATGCTGTATTTAGGACAATTGTCTACCGATTTTCAAAGTTTTGATGTAGTTTTTATCGAATTTTTATCTTCTTTTAAATGCCATCAAAACTTTAAAAGATTGCACAGCTAAGGATTTTTGAGAATTTTTTGAAATATTGTCTAATTTTGGTCCAAATTTCGATTTTCCCTAGGCTGTATTTTAGACAATTTTCAACCGATTTCAAAATTTTGTATATATTTCTTATAGCATTTTTACATATTTTAAAATGCAATCAAAAGATTGGAATTTAAAAAAAAAAAATTTCGGCACGATTTTTGAAAATTTTGACAGTGTATACACTGTAATTTTTTCCAAAAATCGGGTCAAAATTACTTTTTTAGATTTGAATGCCAATTTATTACTCACATTCAGAGCAGCAAAAAAAGACATGACATTTTGAAATTGGCCTAAAATTGGCATTGTTAGAGGTTTGCAAAGTTGAGGTTTTTGCAAAAATTTTGGCACAGATATTGAAATTTTTTTTGTGAAAATTGAAATTTTCCTTATGCTGTATTTAGGACAATTGTCTACCGATTTTCAAAGTTTTGATGTAGTTTTTATCGAATTTTTATCTTCTTTTAAATGCCATCAAAACTTTAAAAGATTGCACAGCTAAGGATTTTTGAGAATTTTTTGAAATTTTGTCTAATTTTGGTCCAAATTTCGATTTTCCCTAGGCTGTATTTTAGACAATTTTCAACCGATTTCAAAATTTTGTATATATTTCTTATAGCATTTTTACATATTTTAAAATGCAATCAAAAGATTGGAATTTAAAAAAAAAAAATTTCGGCCCGATTTTTGAAAATTTTGACAGTGTATATATACACTGTAATTTTTTCCAAAAATCGGGTCAAAATTACTTTTTTAGATTTGAATGCCAATTTATTACTCACATTCAGAGCAGCAAAAAAAGACATGAAATTTTGAAATTGGCCTAAAATTGGCATTGTTAGAGGTTTGCAAAGTTGAGGTTTTTGCAAAAATTTTGGCACAGATATTGAAATTTTTTTTGTGAAAATTGAAATTTTCCTTATGCTGTATTTAGGACAATTGTCTACCGATTTTCAAAGTTTTGATGTAGTTTTTATCGAATTTTTATCTTCTTTTAAATGCCATCAAAACTTTAAAAGATTGCACAGCTAAGGATTTTTGAGAATTTTTTGAAATATTGTCTAATTTTGGTCCAAATTTCGATTTTCCCTAGGCTGTATTTTAGACAATTTTCAACCGATTTCAAAATTTTGTATATATTTCTTATAGCATTTTTACATATTTTAAAATGCAATCAAAAGATTGGAATTTAAAAAAAAAAAAATTTCGGCACGATTTTTGAAAATTTTGACAGTGTATACACTGTAATTTTTTCCAAAAATCGGGTCAAAATTACTTTTTTAGATTTGAATGCCAATTTATTACTCACATTCAGAGCAGCAAAAAAAGACATGAAATTTTGAAATTGGCCTAAAATTGGCATTGTTAGAGGTTTGCAAAGTTGAGGTTTTTGCAAAAATTTTGGCACAGATATTGAAATTTTTTTTGTGAAAATTGAAATTTTCCTTATGCTGTATTTAGGACAATTGTCTACCGATTTTCAAAGTTTTGATGTAGTTTTTATCGAATTTTTATCTTCTTTTAAATGCCATCAAAACTTTAAAAGATTGCACAGCTAAGGATTTTTGAGAATTTTTTGAAATATTGTCTAATTTTGGTCCAAATTTCGATTTTCCCTAGGCTGTATTTTAGACAATTTTCAACCGATTTCAAAAATTTGTATATATTTCTTATAGCATTTTTACATATTTTAAAATGCAATCAAAAGATTGGAATTTAAAAAAAAAAAATTTCGGCCCGATTTTTGAAAATTTTGACAGTGTATACACTGTAATTTTTTCCAAAAATCGGGTCAAAATTACTTTTTTAGATTTGAATGCCAATTTATTACTCACATTCAGAGCAGCAAAAAAAGACATGACATTTTGAAATTGGCCTAAAATTGGCATTGTTAGAGGTTTGCAAAGTTGAGGTTTTTGCAAAAATTTTGGCACAGATATTGAAATTTTTTTGTGAAAATTGAAATTTTCCTTATGCTGTATTTAGGACAATTGTCTACCGATTTTCAAAGTTTTGATGTAGTTTTTATCGAATTTTTATCTTCTTTTAAATGCCATCAAAACTTTAAAAGATTGCACAGCTGAGGATTTTTGAGAATTTTTTGAAATATTGTCTAATTTTGGTCCAAATTTCGATTTTCCCTAGGCTGTATTTTAGACAATTTTCAACCGATTTCAAAATTTTGTATATATTTCTTATAGCATTTTTACATATTTTAAAATGCAATCAAAAGATTGGAATTTAAAAAAAAAAAATTTCGGCCCGATTTTTGAAAATTTTGACAGTGTATACACTGTAATTTTTTCCAAAAATCGGGTCAAAATTACTTTTTTAGATTTGAATGCCAATTTATTACTCACATTCAGAGCAGCAAAAAAAGACATGAAATTTTGAAATTGGCCTAAAATTGGCATTGTTAGAGGTTTGCAAAGTTGAGGTTTTTGCAAAAATTTTGGCACAGATATTGAAATTTTTTTTGTGAAAATTGAAATTTTCCTTATGCTGTATTTAGGACAATTGTCTACCGATTTTCAAAGTTTTGATGTAGTTTTTATCGAATTTTTATCTTCTTTTAAATGCCATCAAAACTTTAAAAGATTGCACAGCTAAGGATTTTTGAGAATTTGTTGAAATATTGTCTAATTTTGGTCCAAATTTCGATTTTCCCTAAGCTGTATTTTAGACAATTTTTAACCGATTTCAAAATTTTGTATATATTTCTTATAGCATTTTTACATATTTTAAAATGCAATCAAAAGATTGGAATTTAAAAAAAAAAATTTCGGCCCGATTTTTGAAAATTTTGACAGTGTATACACTGTAATTTTTTCCAAAAATCGGGTCAAAATTACTTTTTTAGATTTGAATGCCAATTTATTACTCACATTCAGAGCAGCAAAAAAAGACATGAAATTTTGAAATTGGCCTAAAATTGGCATTGTTAGAGGTTTGCAAAGTTGAGGTTTTTGCAAAAATTTTGGCACAGATATTGAAATTTTTTTTGTGAAAATTGAAATTTTCCTTATGCTGTATTTAGGACAATTGTCTACCGATTTTCAAAGTTTTGATGTAGTTTTTATCAAATTTTTATCTTCTTTTAAATGCCATCAAAACTTTAAAAGATTGCACAGCTAAGGATTTTTGAGAATTTTTTGAAATATTGTCTAATTTTGGTCCAAATTTCGATTTTCCCTAGGCTGTATTTTAGACAATTTTTAACCGATTTCAAAATTTTGTATATATTTCTTATAGCATTTTTACATATTTTAAAATGCAATCAAAAGATTGGAATTTAAAAAAAAAAATTTCGGCCCGATTTTTGAAAATTTTGACAGTGTATACACTGTAATTTTTTCCAAAAATCGGGTCAAAATTACTTTTTTAGATTTGAATGCCAATTTATTACTCACATTCAGAGCAGCAAAAAAAGACATGAAATTTTGAAATTGGCCTAAAATTGGCATTGTTAGAGGTTTGCAAAGTTGAGGTTTTTGCAAAAATTTTGGCACAGATATTGAAATTTTTTTGTGAAAATTGAAATTTTCCTTATGCTGTATTTAGGACAATTGTCTACCGATTTTCAAAGTTTTGATGTAGTTTTTATCGAATTTTTATCTTCTTTTAAATGCCATCAAAACTTTAAAAGATTGCACAGCTGAGGATTTTTGAGAATTTTTTGAAATATTGTCTAATTTTGGTCCAAATTTCGATTTTCCCTAGGCTGTATTTTAGACAATTTTCAACCGATTTCAAAATTTTGTATATATTTCTTATAGCATTTTTACATATTTTAAAATGCAATCAAAAGATTGGAATTTAAAAAAAAAAATTTCGGCCCGATTTTTGAAAATTTTGACAGTGTATACACTGTAATTTTTTCCAAAAATCGGGTCAAAATTACTTTTTTAGATTTGAATGCCAATTTATTACTCACATTCAGAGCAGCAAAAAAAGACATGAAATTTTGAAATTGGCCTAAAATTGGCATTGTTAGAGGTTTGCAAAGTTGAGGTTTTTGCAAAAATTTTGGCACAGATATTGAAATTTTTTTGTGAAAATTGAAATTTTCCTTATGCTGTATTTAGGACAATTGTCTACCGATTTTCAAAGTTTTGATGTAGTTTTTATCGAATTTTTATCTTCTTTTAAATGCCATCAAAACTTTAAAAGATTGCACAGCTAAGGATTTTTGAGAATTTTTTGAAATATTGTCTAATTTTGGTCCAAATTTCGATTTTCCCTAGGCTGTATTTTAGACAATTTTCAACCGATTTCAAAATTTTGTATATATTTCTTATAGCATTTTTACATATTTTAAAATGCAATCAAAAGATTGGAATTTAAAAAAAAAAATTTTCGGCCCGATTTTCTGAAAATTTTGACAGTGTATACACTGTAATTTTTTCCAAAAATCGGGTCAAAATTACTTTTTTAGATTTGAATGCCAATTTATTACTCACATTCAGAGCAGCAAAAAAAAGACATGACATTTTGAAATTGGCCTAAAATTGGCATTGTTAGAGGTTTGCAAAGTTGAGGTTTTTGCAAAAATTTTGGCACAGATATTGAAATTTTTTTTGTGAAAATTGAAATTTTCCTTACGCTGTATTTAGGACAATTGTCTACCGATTTTCAAAGTTTTGATGTAGTTTTTATCGAATTTTTATCTTCTTTTAAATGCCATCAAAACTTTAAAAGATTGCACAGCTAAGGATTTTTGAGAATTTTTTGAAATATTGTCTAATTTTGGTCCAAATTTCGATTTTCCCTAGGCTGTATTTTAGACAATTTTCAACCGATTTCAAAATTTTGTATATATTTCTTATAGCATTTTTACATATTTTAAAATGCAATCAAAAGATTGGAATTTAAAAAAAAAAATTTTCGGCCCGATTTTCTGAAAATTTTGACAGTGTATACACTGTAATTTTTTCCAAAAATCGGGTCAAAATTACTTTTTTAGATTTGAATGCCAATTTATTACTCACATTCAGAGCAGCAAAAAAAGACATGACATTTTGAAATTGGCCTAAAATTGGCATTGTTAGAGGTTTGCAAAGTTGAGGTTTTTGCAAAAATTTTGGCACAGATATTGAAATTTTTTTTGTGAAAATTGAAATTTTCCTTATGCTGTATTTAGGACAATTGTCTACCGATTTTCAAAGTTTTGATGTAGTTTTTATCGAATTTTTATCTTCTTTTAAATGCCATCAAAACTTTAAAAGATTGCACAGCTGAGGATTTTTGAGAATTTTTTGAAATATTGTCTAATTTTGGTCCAAATTTCGATTTTCCCTAGGCTGTATTTTAGACAATTTTCAACCGATTTCAAAATTTTGTATATATTTCTTATAGCATTTTTACATATTTTAAAATGCAATCAAAAGATTGGAATTTAAAAAAAAAAATTTCGGCCCGATTTTTGAAAATTTTGACAGTGTATACACTGTAATTTTTTCCAAAAATCGGGTCAAAATTACATTTTTAGATTTGAATGCCAATTTATTACTCACATTCAGAGCAGCAAAAAAAGACATGACATTTTGAAATTGGCCTAAAATTGGCATTGTTAGAGGTTTGCAAAGTTGAGGTTTTTGCAAAAATTTTGGCACAGATATTGAAATTTTTTTGTGAAAATTGAAATTTTCCTTATGCTGTATTTAGGACAATTGTCTACCGATTTCCAAAGTTTTGATGTAGTTTTTATCGAATTTTTATCTTCTTTTAAATGCCATCAAAACTTTAAAAGATTGCACAGCTAAGGATTTTTGAGAATTTTTTGAAATATTGTCTAATTTTGGTCCAAATTTCGATTTTCCCTAGGCTGTATTTTAGACAATTTTCAACCGATTTCAAAATTTTGTATATATTTCTTATAGCATTTTTACATATTTTAAAATGCAATCAAAAGATTGGAATTTAAAAAAAAAAATTTCGGCCCGATTTTTGAAAATTTTGACAGTGTATATATACACTGTAATTTTTTCCAAAAATCGGGTCAAAATTACTTTTTTAGATTTGAATGCCAATTTATTACTCACATTCAGAGCAGCAAAAAAAGACATGACATTTTGAAATTGGCCTAAAATTGGCATTGTTAGAGGTTTGCAAAGTTGAGGTTTTTGCAAAAATTTTGGCACAGATATTGAAATTTTTTGTGAAAATTGAAATTTTCCTTATGCTGTATTTAGGACAATTGTCTACCGATTTTCAAAGTTTTGATGTAGTTTTTATCGAATTTTTATCTTCTTTTAAATGCCATCAAAACTTTAAAAGATTGCACAGCTGAGGATTTTTGAGAATTTTTTGAAATTTTGTCTAATTTTGGTCCAAATTTCGATTTTCCCTAGGCTGTATTTTAGACAATTTTCAACCGATTTCAAAATTTTGTATATATTTCTTATAGCATTTTTACATATTTTAAAATGCAATCAAAAGATTGGAATTTTTAAAAAAAAAATTTCGGCCCGATTTTTGAAAATTTTGACAGTGTATACACTGTAATTTTTTCCAAAAATCGGGTCAAAATTACTTTTTTAGATTTGAATGCCAATTTATTACTCACATTCAGAGCAGCAAAAAAAGACATGACATTTTGAAATTGGCCTAAAATTGGCATTGTTAGAGGTTTGCAAAGTTAAGGTTTTTGCAAAAATTTTGGCATAGATATTGAAATTTTTTTTGTGAAAATTGAAATTTTCCTTATGCTGTAGTTAGGACAATTGTCTACCGATTTTCAAAGTTTTGATGTAGTTTTTATCGAATTTTTATCTTCTTTTAAATGCCATCAAAACTTTAAAAGATTGCACAGCTGAGGATTTTTGAGAATTTTTTGAAATATTGTCTAATTTTGGTCCAAATTTCGATTTTCCCTAGGCTGTATTTTAGACAATTTTCAACCGATTTCAAAATTTTGTATATATTTCTTATAGCATTTTTACATATTTTAAAATGCAATCAAAAGATTGGAATTTTTAAAAAAAAAATTTCGGCCCGATTTTTGAAAATTTTGACAGTGTATACACTGTAATTTTTTCCAAAATCGGGTCAAAATTCCTTTTTTAGATTTGAATGCCAATTTATTACTCACATTCAGAGCAGCAAAAAAAGACATGACATTTTGAAATTGGCCTAAAATTGGCATTGTTAGAGGTTTGCAAAGTTAAGGTTTTTGCAAAAATTTTGGCACAGATATTGAAATTTTTTTTGTGAAAATTGAAATTTTCCTTATGCTGTATTTAGGACAATTGTCTACCGATTTTCAAAGTTTTGATGTAGTTTTTATCGAATTTTTATCTTCTTTTAAATGCCATCAAAACTTTAAAAGATTGCACAGCTGAGGATTTTTGAGAATTTTTTGAAATATTGTCTAATTTTGGTCCAAATTTCGATTTTCCCTAGGCTGTATTTTAGACAATTTTCAACCGATTTCAAAATTTTGTATATATTTCTTATAGCATTTTTACATATTTTAAAATGCAATCAAAAGATTGGAATTTAAAAAAAAAAATTTCGGCCCGATTTTTGAAAATTTTGACAGTGTATACACTCTAATTTTTTTCAAAAATCGGGTCGAAATTACTTTTTTAGATTTGAATGCCAATTTATTACTCACATTCAGAGCAGCAAAAAAAGACATGACATTTTGAAATTGGCCTAAAATTGGCATTGTTAGAGGTTTGCAAAGTTGAGGTTTTTGCAAAAATTTTGGCACAGATATTGAAATTTTTTTGTGAAAATTGAAATTTTCCTTATGCTGTATTTAGGACAATTGTCTACCGATTTTCAAAGTTTTGATGTAGTTTTTATCGAATTTTTATCTTCTTTTAAATGCCATCAAAACTTTAAAAGATTGCACAGCTAAGGATTTTTGAGAATTTTTTAAAATTTTGTCTAATTTTGGTCCAAATTTCGATTTTCCCTAGGCTGTATTTTAGACAATTTTCAACCGATTTCAAAATTTTGTATATATTTCTTATAGCATTTTTACATATTTTAAAATGCAATCAAAAGATTGGAATTTAAAAAAAAAAATTTCGGCCCGATTTTTGAAAATTTTGACAGTGTATACACTCTAATTTTTTTCAAAAATCGGGTCGAAATTACTTTTTTAGATTTGAATGCCAATTTATTACTCACATTCAGAGCAGCAAAAAAAGACATGACATTTTGAAATTGGCCTAAAATTGGCATTGTTAGAGGTTTGCAAAGTTGAGGTTTTTGCAAAAATTTTGGCACAGATATTGAAATTTTTTTGTGAAAATTGAAATTTTCCTTATGCTGTATTTAGGACAATTGTCTTTCGATTTTCAAAGTTTTGATGTAGTTTTTATCGAATTTTTATCTTCTTTTAAATGCCATCAAAACTTTAAAAGATTGCACAGCTGAGGATTTTTGAGAATTTTTTGAAATATTGTCTAATTTTGGTCCAAATTTCGATTTTCCCTAGGCTGTATTTTAGACAATTTTCAACCGATTTCAAAATTTTGTATATATTTCTTATAGCATTTTTACATATTTTAAAATGCAATCAAAAGATTGGAATTTTTAAAAAAAAATTTCGGCCCGATTTTTGAAAATTTTGACAGTGTATACACTGTAATTTTTTCCAAAAATCGGGTCAAAATTACTTTTTTAGATTTGAATGCCAATTTATTACTCACATTCAGAGCAGCAAAAAAAGACATGACATTTTGAAATTGGCCTAAAATTGGCATTGTTAGAGGTTTGCAAAGTTGAGGTTTTTGCAAAAATTTTGGCACAGATATTGAAATTTTTTTGTGAAAATTGAAATTTTCCTTATGCTGTATTTAGGACAATTGTCTACCGATTTTCAAAGTTTTGATGTAGTTTTTATCGAATTTTTATCTTCTTTTAAATGCCATCAAAACTTTAAAAGATTGCACAGCTGAGGATTTTTGAGAATTTTTTGAAATATTGTCTAATTTTGGTCCAAATTTCGATTTTCCCTAGGCTGTATTTTAGACAATTTTCAACCGATTTCAAAATTTTGTATATATTTCTTATAGCATTTTTACATATTTTAAAATGCAATCAAAAGATTGGAATTTAAAAAAAAAAAATTTCGGCCCGATTTTTGAAAATTTTGACAGTGTATACATTGTAATTTTTTTCAAAAATCGGGTCGAAATTACTTTTTTAGATTTGAATGCCAATTTATTACTCACATTCAGAGCAGCAAAAAAAGACATGACATTTTGAAATTGGCCTAAAATTGGCATTGTTAGAGGTTTGCAAAGTTGAGGTTTTTGCAAAAATTTTGGCACAGATATTGAAATTTTTTTTGTGAAAATTGAAATTTTCCTTATGCTGTATTTAGGACAATTGTCTACCGATTTTCAAAGTTTTGATGTAGTTTTTATCGAATTTGTATCTTCTTTTAAATGCCATCAAAACTTTAAAAGATTGCACAGCTAAGGATTTTTGAGAATTTTTTGAAATTTTGTCTAATTTTGGTCCAAATTTCGATTTTCCCTAGGCTGTATTTTAGACAATTTTCAACCGATTTCAAAATTTTGTATATATTTCTTATAGCATTTTTACATATTTTAAAATGCAATCAAAAGATTGGAATTTAAAAAAAAATATATTTCGGCCCGATTTTTGAAAATTTTGACAGTGTATACACTGTAATTTTTTTCAAAAATCGGGTCGAAATTACTTTTTAAGATTTGAATGCCAATTTATTACTCACATTCAGAGCAGCAAAAAAAGACATGACATTTTGAAATCGGCCTAAAATTGGCATTGTTAGAGGTTTGCAAAGTTGAGGTTTTTGCAAAAATTTTGGCACAGATATTGAAATTTTTTTTGTGAAAATTGAAATTTTCCTTATGCTGTATTTAGGACAATTGTCTACCGATTTTCAAAGTTTTGATGTAGTTTTTATCGAATTTGTATCTTCTTTTAAATGCCATCAAAACTTTAAAAGATTGCACAGCTAAGGATTTTTGAGAATTTTTTGAAATTTTGTCTAATTTTGGTCCAAATTTCGATTTTCCCTAGGCTGTATTTTAGACAATTTTCAACCGATTTCAAAATTTTGTATATATTTCTTATAGCATTTTTACATATTTTAAAATGCAATCAAAAGATTGGAATTAAAAAAAAAAAAATTTCGTCCCGATTTTTGAAAATTTTGACAGTGTATTATACACTGTAATTTTTTCCAAAAATCGGGTCAAAATTACTTTTTTAGATTTGAATGCCAATTTATTACTCACATTCAGAGCAGCAAAAAAAGACATGACATTTTGAAATTGGCCTAAAATTGGCATTGTTAGAGGTTTGCAAAGTTGAGGTTTTTGCAAAAATTTTGGCACAGATATTGAAATTTTTTTTGTGAAAATTGAAATTTTCCCTATGCTGTATTTAGGACAATTGTCTACCGATTTTCAAAGTTTTGATGTAGTTTTTATCGAATTTGTATCTTCTTTTAAATGCCATCAAAACTTTAAAAGATTGCACAGCTAAGGATTTTTGAGAATTTTTTGAAATTTTGTCTAATTTTGGTCCAAATTTCGATTTTCCCTAGGCTGTATTTTAGACAATTTTCAACCGATTTCAAAATTTTGTATATATTTCTTATAGCATTTTTACATATTTTAAAATGCAATCAAAAGATTGGAATTAAAAAAAAAAATATTTCGGCCCGATTTTTGAAAATTTTGACAGTGTATTATACACTGTAATTTTTTCCAAAAATCGGGTCAAAATTACTTTTTTAGATTTGAATGCCAATTTATTACTCACATTCAGAGCAGCAAAAAAAGACATGACATTTTGAAATTGGCCTAAAATTGGCATTGTTAGAGGTTTGCAAAGTTGAGGTTTTTGCAAAAATTTTGGCACAGATATTGAAATTTTTTTTGTGAAAATTGAAATTTTCCTTATGCTGTATTTAGGACAATTGTCTACCGATTTTCAAAGTTTTGATGTAGTTTTTATCGAATTTTTATCTTCTTTTAAATGCCATTAAAACTTTAAAAGATTGCACAGCTGAGGATTTTTGAGAATTTTTTGAAATATTGTCTAATTTTGGTCCAAATTTCGATTTTCCCTAGGCTGTATTTTAGACAATTTTCAACCGATTTCAAAATTTTGTATATATTTCTTATAGCATTTTTACATATTTTAAAATGCAATCAAAAGATTGGAATTTAAAAAAAAAAAATTTCGGCCCGATTTTGAAAATTTTGACAGTGTAATTTTTTTCAAAAATCGGGTCGAAATTTCTTTTTAAGATTTGAATGCCAATTTATTACTCACATTCAGAGCAGCAAAAAAAGACATGACATTTTGAAATCGGCCTAAAATTGGCATTGTTAGAGGTTTGCAAAGTTGAGGTTTTTGCAAAAATTTTGGCACAGATATTGAAATTTTTTTTGTGAAAATTGAAATTTTCCTTATGCTGTATTTAGGACAATTGTCTACCGATTTTCAAAGTTTTGATGTAGTTTTTATCGAATTTTTATCTTCTTTTAAATGCCATCAAAACTTTAAAAGATTGCACAGCTAAGGATTTTTGAGAATTTTTTGAAATTTTGTCTAATTTTGGTCCAAATTTCGATTTTCCCTAGGCTGTATTTTAGACAATTTTCAACCGATTTCAAAATTTTGTATATATTTCTTATAGCATTTTTACATATTTTAAAATGCAATCAAAAGATTGGAATTAAAAAAAAAAAAATTTCGTCCCGATTTTTGAAAATTTTGACAGTGTATTATACACTGTAATTTTTTCAAAAATCGGGTCAAAATTACTTTTTTAGATTTGAATGCCAATTTATTACTCACATTCAGAGCAGCAAAAAAAGACATGACATTTTGAAATTGGCCTAAAATTGGCATTGTTAGAGGTTTGCAAAGTTGAGGTTTTTGCAAAAATTTTGGCACAGATATTGAAATTTTTTTTGTGAAAATTGAAATTTTCCTTATGCTGTATTTAGGACAATTGTCTACCGATTTTCAAAGTTTTGATGTAGTTTTTATCGAATTTTTATCTTCTTTTAAATGCCATTAAAACTTTAAAAGATTGCACAGCTGAGGATATTTGAGAATTTTTTGAAATATTGTCTAATTTTGGTCCAAATTTCGATTTTCCCTAGGCTGTATTTTAGACAATTTTCAACCGATTTCAAAATTTTGTATATATTTCTTATAGCATTTTTACATATTTTAAAATGCAATCAAAAGATTGGAATTTAAAAAAAAAAAATTTCGGCCCGATTTTGAAAATTTTGACAGTGTATACACTGTAATTTTTTTCAAAAATCGGGTCGAAATTTCTTTTTAAGATTTGAATGCCAATTTATTACTCACATTCAGAGCAGCAAAAAAAGACATGACATTTTGAAATCGGCCTAAAATTGGCATTGTTAGAGGTTTGCAAAGTTGCGGTTTTTGCAAAAATTTTGGCACAGATATTGAAATTTTTTTTGTGAAAATTGAAATTTTCCTTATGCTGTATTTAGGACAATTGTCTACCGATTTTCAAAGTTTTGATGTAGTTTTTATCGAATTTTTATCTTCTTTTAAATGCCATCAAAATTTTAAAAGATTGCACAGCTAAGGATTTTTGAGAATTTTTTGAAATTTTGTCTAATTTTGTCTAATTTTGGTCCAAATTTCGATTTTTCCTAGGCTGTATTTTAGACAATTTTCAACCGATTTCAAAATTTTGTATATATTTCGTATAGCATTTTTACATATTTTAAAATGCAATCAAAAAAAATTTCGGCCCGATTTTTGAAAATTTTGACAGTGTATACACTGTAATTTTTTTCAAAAATCGGGTCGAAATTACTTTTTAAGATTTGAATGCCAATTTATTACTCACATTCAGAGCAGCAAAAAAAGACATGACATTTTGAAATTGGCCTAAAATTGGCATTGTTAGAGGTTTGCAAAGTTGAGGTTTTTGCAAAAATTTTGGCACAGATATTGAAATTTTTTTTTGTGAAAATTGAAATTTTCCTTATGCTGTATTTAGGACAATTGTCTACCGATTTTCAAAGTTTTGATGTAATTTTTATCTTCTTTTAAATGCCATCAAAACTTTAAAAGATTGCACAGCTGAGGATTTTTGAGAATTTTTTGAAATATTGTCTAATTTTGGTCCAAATTTCGATTTTCCCTAGGCTGTATTTTAGACAATTTTTAACCGATTTCAAAATTGTGTATCTATTTCTTATAGCATTTTTACATATTTCAAAATGCAATCAAAAGATCGGCCCGATTTTTGAAAATTTTGACAGTGTATACACTGTAATTTTTTTCAAAAATCGGGTCGAAATTACTTTTTTAGATTTGAATGCCAATTTATTACTCACATTCAGAGCAGCAAAAAAAGACATGACATTTTGAAATTGGCCTAAAATTGGCATTGTTAGAGGTTTGCAAAGTTGAGGTTTTTGCAAAAATTTTGGCACAGATATTGAAATTTTTTTTGTGAAAATTGAAATTTTCCTTATGCTGTATTTAGGACAATTGTCTACCGATTTTCAAAGTTTTGATGTAATTTTTATCTTCTTTTAAATGCCATCAAAACTTTAAAAGATTGCACAGCTGAGGATTTTTGAGAATTTTTTGAAATATTGTCTAATTTTGGTCCAAATTTCGATTTTCCCTAGGCTGTATTTTAGACAATTTTTAACCGATTTCAAAATTGTGTATCTATTTCTTATAGCATTTTTACATATTTCAAAATGCAATCAAAAGATCGGCCCGATTTTTGAAAATTTTGACAGTGTATACACTGTAATTTTTTTCAAAAATCGGGTCGAAATTACTTTTTTAGATTTGAATGCCAATTTATTACTCACATTCAGAGCAACAAAAAAAGACAACACATTTTGAAATTGGGCAAAAATTGGCATAGTTATAAGCTTGCAAAGTTGAGGTTTTTGCATTAATTTTGGAACAATTTTGGATTTTCTTATTAATGTAATTTATGACAATTTTCCAGATTTTCAAAGTTTTAATGTATTTAATTTAATTTAATTTAAAATTTAATTTAAAACTAAAAAACAAAAAAAAAAATAAAAAACTAAACAATAAAAAATAAAAACTTAGAAAAAATTATAAACAAAAACTAAAATATAAAAATAAATATTAAATACTAAAAAAAAGAATAAAAACTAAAAAAAAAATTAAAAATAAAAACTAAAAAACAAAAATAAAAACTAAAATATAAAATAAAAAAAAATTAAAAATAAAAACTAAAAAACAAAAATAAAAACTAAAATATAAAATAAAAAAAATAAAAAATGAAATATTAAAAATAAAAACTAAAAAATAAAAAATTATAACTAAAAACTAAAAAAAATTAAAAAATAAGAACTAAAAAAAATTTTAAAAATAAAAACTAAAAAACAAAAACCAACAAAAAAAAATTAACATTAAAAATGAAAACATAAAACTAAAAAATATATACTAAAAAATAAAAACTAAAAAAAAAACTAAAAAATAAAAACGAAAAAATAAAATATAAAAACTAAAAAATAAAAATTTAAAAATTATTAATAAAAACTAAAAAGTAAAAAATAAAACTAAAAATAAAAAATAAAAACTAAAAAATTAAAACTAAAAATAAAAACTAAAAACTAAAAAATTAATTTAAAAATAAAAACTAAAAATAAAAAATAAATTAAAAAAAATAAAAAATAAAATAATAAAAATAAAAATAAAAACTAAAAAATAAAAACTAAAAATAAAAACTAAAAAATAAAAATAAAAACTAAAAAATAAAAACTAAAAAATAAAAACTAAAAATAAAAACTAAAAAATAAAAATAAAAACTAAAAAATAAAAACTAAAAATAAAAACTAAAAAATAAAAACTAAAAATAAAAACTAAAAAAAAAACTAAAAAATAAACTTAAAAATAAAAGCTTAAAAATAAAAACTAAAAAAACAAAACTAAAAATAAAAATAAAAACTAAAATTAAAAACTAAAAAATAAAAACTAAAAAATAAATTTAAAAATAAAAACTAAAAAATAAAAACTAAAAAATAAAAAATAAAACTAAAAAATAAAAACTAAAAAATAAAAACTAAAAAATAAAAACTAAAAAATAAAAAATAAAAAATAAAGGTCAAAGGTCAAATTTTAAGGTGTAAAGGTCAAAGTTCAAGGTCAAAGTTCAAAGGTCAAGGTTCAAGGTCAAAGTTCAAAGGTCAAAGTTTAAGGTGTAAACTTTACACTTTAAACTTTGACCTTTGAACTTTGACCTCTGACCTTTGACCTTTGAACTTTACACCTTAAACTTTGACCTATTCACATTAAACTTTGACCTTTGACCTTTGAACTTTGACCTTTGAACTTTGACCTTTGAACTTTGACCTTTGAACTTTGACCTTTACACCTTAAAATTTGACCTTTGACCTTTGACCTTTTATTTTTTATTTTTTATTTTTTAGTTTTTATTTTTTAGTTTTTATTTTTTAGTTTTTATTTTTTAGTTTTATTTTTTATTTTTTTAGTTTTAATTTTTTGTTTTTACTTTTTATTTTTAAATTTATTTTTTAGTTTTTATTTTTTTAGTTTTTTTTTAGTTTTTATTTTTAGTTTTTATTTTTTAGTTTTTGTTTTTTATTTTTAGTTTTTATTTTTTACCTTTAAGTTTTTATTTTTTAGTTTTTTTTTTTAGTTTTTATTTTTAATTTTTTAGTTTTTATTTTTAGTTTTTATTTTTTAGTTTTTATTTTTAGTTTTTATTTTTAGTTTTTATTTTTTAGTTTTTATTTTTATTTTTTAGTTTTTATTTTTAGTTTATATTTTTTAGTTTTTATTTTTATTTTTTATTTTTTTTAAATTTATTTTTTAGTTTTTATTTTTAGTTTTTTTTTTAGCTATTATTTTTTATTTTTTAGTTTTTATTTTAAAAGTTAAGTTTTAGTTTTTCTTTATAAATTTTTTTATTATCTTTTTTAGTTTTATTAAAATTAAAATTAATGTTAAAATTAAAATTAAAATTAAAATTAAAATTAAAATTAAAATTAAAATTAAAATTAAAATTAAAATTAAAATTAAAATTAAAATTAAAATTAAAATTAAAATTAAAATTAAAATTAAAATTAAAATTAAAATTAAAATTAAAATTAAAATTAAAATTAAAATTAAAATTAAAATTAAAATTAAAATTAAAATTAAAATTAAAATTAAAATTAAAATTAAAATTAAAATTAAAATTAAAATTAAAATTAAAATTAAAATTAAAATTAAAATTAAAATTAAAATTAAAATTAAAATTAAAATTAAAATTAAAATTAAAATTAAAATTAAAATTAAAATTAAAATTAAAATTAAAATTAAATATAAAATTTAAATTTAAATTTAGGAAAATTTTAAATTTATTTTTAACTTTAATTTAACTTTAATTTAATTTAGTTTAATTTAATTTAATTTAATTTAATTCAATTTTATTTAATTTAATTTAAGCAAAAGTTAAAGTTAAAAATAAAATTAAAATTTTCCTAAATTACATTTATAAGAAAATCCAAAAAATTTTTCAATAATTGTTCCAAAATTTATTCAAACACTTCAACTTTGAAAGCTTATAACCAATTTATATAGCCAATTTTTGGCATTCAAATTTTCCAAAATCGGGCCGAAATTTTTTTTTTAAACTCCAATCTTTTGATTGCATTTTTAAATATGTAAAAATGCTATAAGAAATATATACAAAATTTTGAAATCGGTTGAAAATTGTCTAAAATACAGCCTAGGGAAAATCGAAATTTGGACCAAGATTAGACAATATTTCAAAAAATTCTCAAAAATCCTCAGCTGTGCAATCTTTTAAAGTTTTGATAGCATTTAAAAGAAGATAAAAATTCGATAAAAACTACATCAAAACTTTGAAAATCGGTAGACAATTGTCCTAAATACAGCATAAGGAAAATTTCAATTTTCACAAAAAAATTTCAATATCTGTGCCAAAATTTTTGCAAAAACCTCAACTTTGCAAACCTCTAACAATGCCAATTTTAGGCCAATTTCAAAATGTCATGTCTTTTTTTGCTGCTCTGAATGTGAGTAATAAATTGGCATTCAAATCTAAAAAAGTAATTTTGACCCGATTTTTGAAAAAAATTACAGCACACTGTCAAAATTTTCAAAAATCGGGCCGAAATTTTTTTTTTTTAAATTCCAATCTTTTGACTTCATTTTGAAATATGTAAAAATGCTATAAGAAATAGATACAAAATTTTGAAATCGGTGAAAATTGTCTAAAATACAGCCTAGGGAAAATCGAAATTTGGACCAAGATTAGACAATATTTCAAAAAATTCTCAAAAATCCTCAGCTGTGCAATCTTTTAAAGTTTTGATAGCATTTAAAAGAAGATAAAAATTCGATAAAAACTACATCAAAACTTTGAAAATCGGTAGACAATTGTCCTAAATACAGCATAAGGAAAATTTCAATTTTCACAAAAAAAATTTCAATATCTGTGCCAAAATTTTTGCAAAAACCTCAACTTTGCAAACCTCTAACAATGCCAATTTTCGGCCAATTTCAAAATGTCATGTCTTTTTTTGCTGCTCTGAATGTGAGTAATAAATTGGCATTCAAATCTAAAAAAGTAATTTTGACCCGATTTTTGAAAAAAATTACAGCACACTGTCAAAATTTTCAAAAATCCGGCCGAAATTTTTTTTTTTTAAATTCCAATCTTTTGTCTGCATTTTGAAATATGTAAAAATGCTATAAGAAATAGATACAAAATTTTGAAATCGGTTGAAAATTGTCTAAAATACAGCCTAGGGAAAATCGAAATTTGGACCAAGATTAGACAATATTTCAAAAATTCTCAAAAATCCTCAGCTGTGCAATCTTTTAAAGTTTTGATGGCATTTAAAAGAAGATAAAAATTCGATAAAAACTGCATCAAAACTTTGAAAATCGGTAGACAATTGTCCTAAATACAGCATAAGGAAAATTTCAATTTTCACAAAAAAAATTTCAATATCTGTGCCAAAATTTTTGCAAAAACCTCAACTTTGCAAACCTCTAACAATGCCAATTTTCGGCCAATTTCAAAATGTCATGTCTTTTTTTGCTGCTCTGAATGTGAGTAATAAATTGGCATTCAAATCTAAAAAAGTAATTTCGACCCGATTTTTGAAAAAATTACAGTGTATACACTGTCAAAATTTTCAAAAATCCAGCCGAAATTTTTTTTTTTAAATTCCAATCTTTTGACTGCATTTTGAAATATGTAAAAATGCTATAAGAAATAGATACAAAATTTTGAAATCGGTTGAAAATTGTCTAAAATACAGCCTAGGGAAAATCGAAATTTGGACCAAGATTAGACAATATTTCAAAAAATTCTCAAAAATCCTCAGCTGTGCAATCTTTTAAAGTTTTGATGGCATTTAAAAGAAGATAAAAATTCGATAAAAACTACATCATAACTTTGAAAATCGGTAGACAATTGTCCTAAATACAGCATAAGGAAAATTTCAATTTTCACAAAAAAAATTTCAATATCTGTGCCAAAATTTTTGCAAAAACCTCAACTTTGCAAACCTCTAACAATGCCAATTTTCGGCCAATTTCAAAATGTCATGTCTTTTTTTGCTGCTCTGAATGTGAGTAATAAAATGGCATTCAAATATAAAAAAGTAATTTCGACCCGATTTTTGAAAAAAATTACACTGTCAAAATTTTCAAAAATCGGGCCGAAATTTTTTTTTTTTAAATTCCAATCTTTTGACTGCATTTTGAAATATGTAAAAATGCTATAAGAAATAGATACAAAATTTTGAAATCGGTTGAAAATTGTCTAAAATACAGCCTAGGGAAAATCGAAATTTGGACCAAGATTAGACAATATTTCAAGAAATTCTCAAAAATCCTCAGCTGTGCAATCTTTTAAAGTTTTGATGGCATTTAAAAGAAGATAAAAATTCGATAAAAACTACATCAAAACTTTGAAAATCGGTAGACAATTGTCCTAAATACAGCATAAGGAAAATTTCAATTTTCACAAAAAAAATTTCAATATCTGTGCCAAAATTTTTGCAAAAACCTCAACTTTGCAAACCTCTAACAATGCCAATTTTTGGCCAATTTCAAAATGTCATGTCTTTTTTTTGCTGCTCTGAATGTGAGTAACAAATTGGCATTCAAATCTAAAAAAGTAATTTCGACCCGATTTTTGAAAAAAATTACAGTGTATACACTGTCAAAATTTTCAAAAATCCAGCCGAAATTTTTTTTTTTTAAATTCCAATCTTTTGACTGCATTTTGAAATATGTAAAAATGCTATAAGAAATAGATACAAAATTTTGAAATCGGTTGAAAATTGTCTAAAATACAGCCTAGGGAAAATCGAAATTTGGACCAAGATTAGACAATATTTCAAGAAATTCTCAAAAATCCTCAGCTGTGCAATCTTTTAAAGTTTTGATGGCATTTAAAAGAAGATAAAAATTCGATAAAAACTACATCAAAACTTTGAAAATCGGTAGACAATTGTCCTAAATACAGCATAAGGAAAATTTCAATTTTCACAAAAAAATTTCAATATCTGTGCCAAAATTTTTGCAAAAACCTCAACTTTGCAAACCTCTAACAATGCCAATTTTCGGCCAATTTCAAAATGTCATGTCTTTTTTTGCTGCTCTGAATGTGAGTAATAAATTGGCATTCAAATCTAAAAAAGTAATTTCGACCCGATTTTTGAAAAAATTACAGTGTATACACTGTCAAAATTTTCAAAAATCCAGCCGAAATTTTTTTTTTTAAATTCCAATCTTTTGACTGCATTTTGAAATATGTAAAAATGCTATAAGAAATAGGTACAAAATTTTGAAATCGGTTGAAAATTGTCTAAAATACAGCCTAGGGAAAATCAAAATTTGGACCAAGATTAGACAATATTTCAAAAAATTCTCAAAAATCCTCAGCTGTGCAATCTTTTAAAGTTTTGATGGCATTTAAAAGAAGATAAAAATTCGATAAAAACTACATCAAAACTTTGAAAATCGGTAGAAAATTGTCCTAAATACAGCATAAGGAAAATTTCAATTTTCACAAAAAAAATTTCAATATCTGTGCCAAAATTTTTGCAAAAACCTCAACTTTGCAAACCTCTAACAATGCCAATTTTCGGCCAATTTCAAAATGTCATGTCCTTTTTTGCTGCTCTGAATGTGAGTAATAAATTGGCATTCAAATCTAAAAAAGTAATTTCGACCCGATTTTTGAAAAAAATTACAGTGTATACACTGTCAAAATTTTCAAAAATCGGGCCGAAATTTTTTTTTTTTAAATTCCAATCTTTTGACTGCATTTTGAAATATGTAAAAATGCTATAAGCAATAGATACAAAATTTTGAAATCGGTTGAAAATTGTCTAAAATACAGCCTAGGGAAAATCGAAATTTGGACCAAGATTAGACAATATTTCAAGAAATTCTGAAAAATCCTCAGCTGTGCAATCTTTTAAAGTTTTGATGGCATTTAAAAGAAGATAAAAATTCGATAAAAACTACATCAAAACTTTGAAAATCGGTAGACAATTGTCCTAAATACAGCATAAGGAAAATTTCAATTTTCACAAAAAAATTTCAATATCTGTGCCAAAATTTTTGCAAAAACCTCAACTTTGCAAACCTCTAACAATGCCAATTTTCGGCCAATTTCAAAATGTCATGTCTTTTTTTGCTGCTCTGAATGTGAGTAATAAATTGGCATTCAAATCTAAAAAAGTAATTTCGACCCGATTTTTGAAAAAAATTACAGTGTATACACTGTCAAAATTTTCAAAAATCCAGCCGAAATTTTTTTTTTTTAAATTCCAATCTTTTGACTGCATTTTGAAATATGTAAAAATGCTATAAGAAATAGATACAAAATTTTGAAATCGGTTGAAAATTGTCTAAAATACAGCCTAGGGAAAATCGAAATTTGGACCAAGATTAGACAATATTTCAAGAAATTCTCAAAAATCCTCAGCTGTGCAATCTTTTAAAGTTTTGATGGCATTTAAAAGAAGATAAAAATTCGATAAAAACTACATCAAAACTTTGAAAATCGGTAGACAATTGTCCTAAATACAGCATAAGGAAAATTTCAATTTTCACAAAAAAAATTTCAATATCTGTGCCAAAATTTTTGCAAAAACCTCAACTTTGCAAACCTCTAACAATGCCAATTTTCGGCCAATTTCAAAATGTCATGTCTTTTTTTGCTGCTCTGAATGTGAGTAATAAATTGGCATTCAAATCTAAAAAGTAATTTCGACCCGATTTTTGAAAAAAATTACAGTGTATATATACACTGTCAAAATTTTCAAAAATCCAGCCGAAATTTTTTTTTTTTAAATTCCAATCTTTTGACTGCATTTTGAAATATGTAAAAATGCTATAAGAAATAGATACAAAATTTTGAAATCGGTTGAAAATTGTCTAAAATACAGCCTAGGGAAAATCGAAATTTGGACCAAGATTAGACAATATTTCAAGAAATTCTCAAAAATCCTCAGCTGTGCAATCTTTTAAAGTTTTGATGGCATTTAAAAGAAGATAAAAATTCGATAAAAACTACATCAAAACTTTGAAAATCGGTAGACAATTGTCCTAAATACAGCATAGGGAAAATTTCAATTTTCACAAAAAAATTTCAATATCTGTGCCAAAATTTTTGCAAAAACCTCAACTTTGCAAACCTCTAACAATGCCAATTTTCGGCCAATTTCAAAATGTCATGTCTTTTTTTGCTGCTCTGAATGTGAGTAATAAATTGGCATTCAAATCTAAAAAAGTAATTTCGACCCGATTTTTGAAAAAAATTACAGTGTATACACTGTCAAAATTTTCAAAAAACGGGCCGAAATTTTTTTTTTTAAAATTCCAATCTTTTGACTGCATTTTGAAATATGTAAAAATGCTATAAGAAATAGATACAAAATTTTGAAATCGGTTGAAAATTGTCTAAAATACAGCCTAGGGAAAATCGAAATTTGGACCAAGATTAGACAATATTTCAAAAAATTCTCAAAAATCCTCAGCTGTGCAATCTTTTAAAGTTTTGATGGCATTTAAAAGAAGATAAAAATTCGATAAAAACTACATCATAACTTTGAAAATCGGTAGACAATTGTCCTAAATACAGCATAAGGAAAATTTCAATTTTCACAAAAAAAATTTCAATATCTGTGCCAAAATTTTTGCAAAAACCTCAACTTTGCAAACCTCTAACAATGCCAATTTTCGGCCAATTTCAAAATGTCATGTCTTTTTTTGCTGCTCTGAATGTGAGTAATAAAATGGCATTCAAATATAAGAAATAGATACAAAATTTTGAAATCGGTTGAAAATTGTCTAAAATACAGCCTAGGGAAAATCGAAATTTGGACCAAGATTAGACAATATTTCAAAAAATTCTCAAAAATCCTCAGCTGTGCAATCTTTTAAAGTTTTGATGGCATTTAAAAGAAGATAAAAATTCGATAAAAACTACATCATAACTTTGAAAATCGGTAGACAATTGTCCTAAATACAGCATAAGGAAAATTTCAATTTTCACAAAAAAAAATTCAATATCTGTGCCAAAATTTTTGCAAAAACCTCAACTTTGCAAACCTCTAACAATGCCAATTTTCGGCCAATTTTAAAATGTCATGTCTTTTTTTGCTGCTCTGAATGTGAGTAATAAAATGGCATTCAAATATAAAAAAGTAATTTCGACCCGATTTTTGAAAAAAATTACACTGTCAAAATTTTCAAAAATCGGGCCGAAATTTTTTTTTTTTAAATTCCAATCTTTTGACTGCATTTTGAAATATGTAAAAATGCTATAAGAAATAGATACACAATTTTGAAATCGGTTGAAAATTGTCTAAAATACAGCCTAGGGAAAATCGAAATTTGGACCAAAATTAGACAATTTTTAAAAAAATTCTCAAAAGTCCTCAGCTGTGCAATCTTTTAAAGTTTTGATGGCATTTAAAAGAAGATAAAAATTCGATAAAAACTACATCAAAACTTTGAAAATCGGTAGACAATTGTCCTAAATACAGCATATGGAAAATTTCAATTTTCACAAAAAAAATTACAATATCTGTGCCAAAATTTTTGCAAAAACCTCAACTTTGCAAACCTCTAACAATGCCAATTTTCAGCCAATTTCAAAATGTCATGTTTTTTTTTGCTGCTCTGAATGTGAGTAATAAATTGGCATTCAAATCTAAAAAAGTAATTTCGACCCGATTTTTGAAAAAAATTACAGTGTATACACTGTCAAAATTTTCAAAAATCCAGCCGAAATTTTTTTTTTTTTAATTCCAATCTTTTGACTGCATTTTGAAATATGTAAAAATGCTATAAGAAATAGATACAAAATTTTGAAATCGGTTGAAAATTGTCTAAAATACAGCCTAGGGAAAATCGAAATTTGGACCAAGATTAGACAATATTTCAAGAAATTCTCAAAAATCCTCAGCTGTGCAATCTTTTAAAGTTTTGATGGCATTTAAAAGAAGATAAAAATTCGATAAAAACTACATCAAAACTTTGAAAATCGGTAGACAATTGTCCTAAATACAGCATAAGGAAAATTTCAATTTTCACAAAAAAAATTTCAATATCTGTGCCAAAATTTTTGCAAAAACCTCAACTTTGCAAACCTCTAACAATGCCAATTTTTGGCCAATTTCAAAATGTCATGTCTTTTTTTTGCTGCTCTGAATGTGAGTAATAAATTGGCATTCAAATCTAAAAAAGTAATTTCGACCCGATTTTTGAAAAAAATTACAGTGTATACACTGTCAAAATTTTCAAAAATCCAGCCGAAATTTTTTTTTTTAAATTCCAATCTTTTGACTGCATTTTGAAATATGTAAAAATGCTATAAGAAATAGATACAAAATTTTGAAATCGGTTGAAAATTGTCTAAAATACAGCCTAGGGAAAATCGAAATTTGGACCAAGATTAGACAATAGTTCAAGAAATTCTCAAAAATCCTCAGCTGTGCAATCTTTTAAAGTTTTGATGGCATTTAAAAGAAGATAAAAATTCGATAAAAACTACATCAAAACTTTGAAAATCGGTAGACAATTGTCCTAGATACAGCATAAGGAAAATTTCAATTTTCACAAAAAAAATTTCAATATCTGTGCCAAAATTTTTGCAAAAACCTCAACTTTGCAAACCTCTAACAATGCCAATTTTCGGCCAATTTCAAAATGTCATGTCTTTTTTTGCTGCTCTGAATGTGAGTAATAAATTGGCATTCAAATCTAAAAAAGTAATTTCGACCCGATTTTTGAAAAAAATTACAGTGTATACACTGTCAAAATTTTCAAAAATCCAGCCGAAATTTTTTTTTTTTTAAATTCCAATCTTTTGACTGCATTTTGAAATATGTAAAAATGCTATAAGAAATAGATACAAAATTTTGAAATCGGTTGAAAATTGTCTAAAATACAGCCTAGGGAAAATCGAAATTTGGACCAAGATTAGACAATATTTCAAGAAATTCTCAAAAATCCTCAGCTGTGCAATCTTTTAAAGTTTTGATGGCATTTAAAAGAAGATAAAAATTCGATAAAAACTACATCAAAACTTTGAAAATCGGTAGACAATTGTCCTAAATACAGCATAAGGAAAATTTCAATTTTCACAAAAAAAATTTCAATATCTGTGCCAAAATTTTTGCAAAAACCTCAACTTTGCAAACCTCTAACAATGCCAATTTTCGGCCAATTTCAAAATGTCATGTCTTTTTTTGCTGCTCTGAATGTGAGTAATAAATTGGCATTCAAATCTAAAAAAGTAATTTCGACCCGATTTTTGAAAAAAATTACAGTGTATACACTGTCAAAATTTTCAAAAATCCAGCCGAAATTTTTTTTTTTTAAATTCCAATCTTTTGACTGCATTTTGAAATATGTAAAAATGCTATAAGAAATAGATACAAAATTTTGAAATCGGTTGAAAATTGTCTAAAATACAGCCTAGGGAAAATCGAAATTTGGACCAAGATTAGACAATATTTCAAGAAATTCTCAAAAATCCTCAGCTGTGCAATCTTTTAAAGTTTTGATGGCATTTAAAAGAAGATA
Organism: Drosophila sp. 14030-0761.01; assembly: GCA_018150735.1. Lineage (NCBI taxonomy): Eukaryota > Metazoa > Arthropoda > Insecta > Diptera > Drosophilidae > Drosophila > Drosophila sp. 14030-0761.01. The sequence continues at coordinate 763,687 of JAECWO010000090.1, forward strand.
AAAATTCGATAAAAACTACATCAAAACTTTGAAAATCGGTAGACAATTGTCCTAAATACAGCATAAGGAAAATTTCAATTTTCACAAAAAAAATTTCAATATCTGTGCCAAAATTTTTGCAAAAACCTCAACTTTGCAAACCTCTAACAATGCCAATTCTAGGCCAATTTCAAAATGTCATGTCTTTTTTTGCTGCTCTGAATGTGAGTAATAAATTGGCATTCAAATCTAAAAAAGTAATTTCGACCCGATTTTTGAAAAAAATTACAGTGTATACACTGTCAAAATTTTCAAAAATCCAGCCGAAATTTTTTTTTTTTAAATTCCAATCTTTTGACTGCATTTTGAAATATGTAAAAATGCTATAAGAAATAGATACAAAATTTTGAAATCGGTTGAAAATTGTCTAAAATACAGCCTAGGGAAAATCGAAATTTGGACCAAAATTAGACAATTTTACAAAAAAATTTTCAAAAATCCTCAGCTGTGCAATCTTTTAAAGATTTGATGGCATTTAAAATTCGATAAAAACTACATCAAAACTTTGAAAATCGGTAGAAAATTGTCCTAAATACAGCATAATTTCAATTTTCACAAAAAAAAAATTTCAATAGCTGTGCCAAAATTTTTGCAAAAACCTCAACTTTGCAAACCTCTAACAATGCCAATTTTAGGCCAATTTCAAAGTGTCATGTCTTTTTTTGCTGTTCTGAATGTGAGTAATAAATTGGCATTCAAATCTAAAAAAGTAATTTCGACCCGGTTTTTGAAAAAAAATTAAACTGTCAAAATTTTCAAAAATCGGTCCGAAATTTTTTTTTTTTAAATTCCACTCTTTTGATTGCATTTTGAAATATGTAAAAATGCTATAAGAATTAAATACTAAATTTTGAAATCGGTTGAAAATTGTCTAAAATACAGCCTAGGGAAAATCGAAATTTGGACCAAAATTAGACAATTTTACAAAAAAATTTTCAAAAATCCTCAGCTGTGCAATCTTTTAAAGATTTGATGGCATTTAAAATTCGATAAAAACTACATCAAAACTTTGAAAATCGGTAGAAAATTGTCCTAAATACAGCATAATTTCAATTTTCACAAAAAAAAAATTTCAATAGCTGTGCCAAAATTTTTGCAAAAACCTCAACTTTGCAAACCTCTAACAATGCCAATTTTAGGCCAATTTCAAAGTGTCATGTCTTTTTTTGCTGTTCTGAATGTGAGTAATAAATTGGCATTCAAATCTAAAAAAGTAATTTCGACCCGGTTTTTGAAAAAAAATTAAACTGTCAAAATTTTCAAAAATCGGTCCGAAATTTTTTTTTTTAAATTCCACTCTTTTGATTGCATTTTGAAATATGTAAAAATGCTATAAGAATTAAATACAAAATTTTGAAATCGGTTGAAAATTGTCTAAAATACAGCCTAGGGAAAATCGAAATTTGGACCAAAATTAGACAATTTTACAAAAAAATTTTCAAAAATCCTCAGCTGTGCAATCTTTTAAAGATTTGATGGCATTTAAAATTCGATAAAAACTACATCAAAACTTTGAAAATCGGTAGAAAATTGTCCTAAATACAGCATAATTTCAATTTTCACAAAAAAAAAATTTCAATATCTGTGCCAAAATTTTTGCAAAAACCTCAACTTTGCAAACCTCTAACAATGCCAATTTTCGGCCAATTTCAAAATGTCATGTCTTTTTTTGCTGCTCTGAATGTGAGTAATAAATTGGCATTCAAATCTAAAAAAGTAATTTCGACCCGATTTTTGAAAAAAATTACAGTGTATACACTGTCAAAATTTTCAAAAATCGGGTCGAAATTTTTTTTTTTTAAATGCCATTCTGTTGATAGGATTTTAAAATATGTAAAAATGCAATAAGAAATAGATAAAAAATTTTGAAATCGGTTGAAAATTGTCTAAAATACAGCCTAGGGAAAATCGAAATTTGGACCAAGATTAGACAACATTTCAAAAAATTCTCAAAAATCCTCAGCTGTGCAATCTTTTAAAGTTTTGATGGCATTTAAAAGAAGATAAAAATTCGATAAAAACTACATCAAAACTTTGAAAATCGGTAGACAATTGTCCTAAATACAGCATAAGGAAAATTTCAATTTTCACAAAAAAAATTTCAATATCTGTGCCAAAATTTTTGCAAAAACCTCAACTTTGCAAACCTCTAACAATGCCAATTTTCGGCCAATTTCAAAATGTCATGTCTTTTTTTGCTGCTCTGAATGTGAGTAATAAATTGGCATTCAAATCTAAAAAAGTAATTTCGACCCGATTTTTGAAAAAAATTACAGTGTATACACTGTCAAAATTTTCAAAAATCCAGCCGAAATTTTTTTTTTTAAAATTCCAATCTTTTGACTGCATTTTGAAATATGTAAAAATGCTATAAGAAATAGATACAAAATTTTGAAATCGGTTGAAAATTGTCTAAAATACAGCCTAGGGAAAATCGAAATTTGGACCAAGATTAGACAACATTTCAAAAAATTCTCAAAAATCCTCAGCTGTGCAATCTTTTAAAGTTTTGATGGCATTTAAAAGAAGATAAAAATTCGATAAAAACTACATCAAAACTTTGAAAATCGGTAGACAATTGTCCTAAATACAGCATAAGGAAAATTTCAATTTTCACAAAAAAAATTTCAATATCTGTGCCAAAATTTTTGCAAAAACCTCAACTTTGCAAACCTCTAACAATGCCAATTTTAGGCCAATTTCAAAATGTCATGTCTTTTTTTGCTGCTCTGAATGTGAGTAAGAAATTGGCATTCAAATCTAAAAAAGTAATTTCGACCCGATTTTTGAAAAAAATTAATTAAATTTACATATTTTAAAATGCTATCAAAAGAATGGAATTTAAAAAAAATAAATTTCGACTCGATTTGTGAAAGTTTTTTGACGTTAAAAAACAAATTTCGACCCGATTTTTACAGTGTATGTACACTGTCAAAATTATTTTTTTTTTTTTAATTCCATTGTTTTGGTAGCATTTTAAAACATGTAAAAATGCAATTATTGCGCTATCCCTACATTAAATTATCGATGATTGATCTAAAATCGATAAATACAGCGTTTCGGCCAACAACCACTATTATAGTTATGGTTGGATGTTTTTCATTCAACGGAAAAAAACGATGGAAATTCGCCGTCAAAACGAATTCGCCCCGCTTTGGTGATAGCTAATCGTGTCTCTATCTCGCTTTAACAGTAAGGGCCGCATCAAGCTATGTGGAGGAAAAAAGATTTGCCTATATAATAAAATACATGTCAGCAAACTCTGCTGATGAGACAGTTCTCGAAATAGCGCTTTACTTCCATTAATTGACCTCGAGTCTGCTTTAAACGAAAGTTTCATGAAAGAATGTCAAGGATATTAGTGGTCTGGTTACTGAGGCTTTTGGCTATTCCTCTAGTCCGCTCCTGTTTTATGAGCGATAACGTTTGTAAACGTTTGTAAAACAAGCATAGGGTCACGTACACAACGACATACTGTGTGCCCACTCACACTAATAATAAATAAGGAAGAAAAAACACTGCCAGACGAGACAGATGTTTCTTGAAATTTCCACGAGCGGTCGCTCAGGTATAAATAGGGCCGAGCACAGCAAGTAAAGTCATTCGAATTTCGAAATAGTGTAGTGGCAAAGTGAACATCAGAGTGTATTTTGACAAAATAGTGTGATATTTAAAAGTTATTCTCTTATTGCTACCAGAAATACATATGTACATATGTGCAAAAATGTATTTCGATAGTATGAGTCATCCTACATATATGGAAATGTGTAAAAGTAGTATCGCAAAGGCAAAGCAGAAACAACATTGTTACCGATATGGCAGAAAACCCAACGTAGCAGTTACATAGGATTAACATTTGGCTCTGAAATTGAAACAAAGAAAACACACTTGTAAAGAAAGTGTGTGGATGTCATCATCAGTCAGCGTTTGGGGAATTTCACAATGCGGAAAATCAGTTGACGTTCGCAGGGACAGAGTTTATCGTGTTTGGCTAGAAAATAAACTTGTCCCGAGGCAGGCTGAGGCAAAATCCAGGATGTGCAAACTGTTATAGCTAGTTCGAGGTGACTGTGGAATTTTATAAAATTGGATTAGGAACCCCCAGGTACACAACTCAGCGAGTGCGCTCTTTAGGCTTCATTTAATTCGTAAGCAAAAATTAAAATTTAAAGCGTAATTAAAATTTCCACCATAAAGTTTTGTAAACCAAACATTTTAAAACGTTTGCTCATGAAGGAAGGTCAATTGTTTCCCACTTTCAGGTAAAATATTTTTACATTGACATTACATGTAATGGCGTAATGTCATTTCAGTCGAAAAATTTCCACCCCATACAAAGCAGCGTTTCTCGAAAATTCTCGATTCCATACGCCCCGTTGCTCTGTTCAACCCCCAACCTTTGTCTCGAGGCCACCAGCTGCCCCTGCTGCTGTTGGTGGCGTTTTGCTCTAAAAATAACCTTTTTTGTTGTTCTACATGTAGCTTCATCTCGCTTCCACTTGCGTGATACGATTGCAATCGACATCCACTCATTTATACATACACACAAACGTTGTGTTCCCCTTCTTTGTTTAAATTCTCTTTACCTACCTGAACTTCTCTCTCTCTGCCTCTTATTCCTTCTCTACTATGTCTGATTGTTAGGCTAGGCAATTCTCAGCTTTCGATCGCTTCCATTGACATTGGCATAATCCTTTTTTTTTTGTTTACCTATAAGTTGTATTGTTGTTTATAACATTTATCTTATTTACACGTTAACCCAGCAATATGTATTTCTTTCTCTAAACTTTATAGTTGGGCGTTGAAAGTTGATACGCGCGATCGATCCAAGAATTAACAGCAAACGACACACTTTAGTTTGTGATAGGGCTCTGAAATGCATTTGCATTTCAGTTAAGCCCGACGTGCGGCGTGTGGTTCTAGTTTGCCTGCGATAGTGTGTTATTATCCTTATCATGGGCGGCGCAGGGTACATCGTGTCTGACGGATTGATTGATAGGAACTGGTGTATCGACTTCTCTGCTCCACTAAGAGTCTCTCATGTGCATATCTACCTAAATAACTGCGATATCAAACCAAACCCTATACCGAAGAGACGTAAATCTCTGTTTTTTTGACATCAGTCGGTTGAGTTTGCCAGCGTTGAAACTGTCTTGTATGAAACATCGATCTCTCTGGAGTACACGAATCCGTGTATACTAAAACGGTAGATGGTTATGATGTATATATATTTGAACTGCATTTTTTTTGTTATATACACAAACCAAAATATTATACCAACACCAACAATCTGTCATCTTGTGTTCTTAATTAGCGAAATCTGCTTAAACTTTATTTTTTCCCGATTTTGTAAAACCTCACGATTTAAGAATTACACAAATTGTAAATTTTAATTATCGATACTGGAAAAAAGGAAATGGAAAAGCAAAAAAGATAAGAAAAGAGAAAAAAGATAACATAAAGCTGACCATAGAAAAGAAACATGAAAAAAAGCACCAAAGCAAATATATTCCAAAAATAAATTCCGAAAAATTTGATCGTCATATTTTTTATTTTAAGCTACAATTTAATTTCAGTAATATCAACAAACAATCGGTACATACGGAGGAAGGTACAGTGATATCAAATACGAATCAACGTTGCAATCTTAAAACCAAAAATGTTACCAAAAGGAAGCGTGATCGCATATAATATTTTAAAATAATTTTTATACCATTATTTCTTTTCATTTTTCGAACTCTTTATTATTATTTATCAATTTTATTTCTCTAAAGATTAGCAATCGTATATTATTAATTTTTAAAATTTTATTGAATATTTCATCAAATTTTATGTGCTCTTTTCTTACTAACCGACGAAACTAATTCTACGAATATTACCGAATATATAAGAATTATGACAGCATTGGCACGAATGCGTTATAAATATTGAAATATCTGAACAAAAGAATCTTCACAAATTAATCTGCGTTAATATTGAAACATCCCAAATCAAAATGGGTTTATATTCTACGAATATCTTAATCAAATGTTAATACAGGATAGGGACCAATGCGTTATACAAACGATTCCCAAAAATCCAAGGTTTATATGAATATTGAAACAGCTGAACACAAGAATTTTCACGAATTAAACTGCGATATTGGCACATCACAAACCAAAATGGGTTTATATTCTACGAGTATCTTAATCAAATGTTAACACAGGTTAGGGTCCAATGCGTTATACAAACAATTCCCAAAAATCCAAGGTTTATATGAATATTGAAATAGCTGAACACAAGAATTTTCACAAATTAAACTGCGTTAACATTGAAACATCACAAATCAAAATGGGTTTATATTCTACGAATATCTTAATCAAATGTTAAGACAGGATAGGGTCCAATGCGTTATACAAACAATTCCCAAAAATCCAAGGTTTATATGAATATTGAAATAGCTGAGCACAAGAATTTTCACGAATTAAACTGCGATATTGAAACATCACAAATCAAAATGGGTTTATATTCTACGAATATCTTCATAAAATGTTATGACAGGATAGACACCAATGCGTTATACAAACAATTCCCGAAAATCCAAGGTTTAAATGAATACTGAAATATCTGAACAAAAGAATCTTCAAAAATTAATCTGCGTTAATATTGAAACATCACAAATCAAAATGGGTTTATATTCTACGAATATCTTAATCAAATGTTAAGACAGGATAGGGTCCAATGCGTTATACAAACAATTCCCAAAAATCCAAGGTTTAATGAATGTTGAAATAGCTGAAACATCACAAATTTAAATGGTTTATATCCTACGAATATCTTAATCAAATGTTAAGACAGGATAGGGACCAATGCGTTATACAAACAATTCCCAAAAATCCAATGTGTATATGAATATTGAAATATCTGAACACCAGAATCTTCACAAATTAATCTGCGTTAATATTGAAACATCACAAATCAAAATGGGTTTATATTCTACGAAAATCTAATCAAATGTTAAGAGAGGATAGGGACCAATGCGTTATACAAACAATTCCCAAAAATACAAGGTCTATATGAATATTGAAATATCTGAACACCAGAATCTTCGCAAATAATTCTACATTAATATTGAAACATCACAAATCAAAATGGGTTTATACATATTTTACGAATAATTTAATGAAATGTTAAGACAGGATAGGCACCAATGCGTTATACAAACATGTACCAAAAATCCTAGGTTTTTATGAATATTAAAATATCTGAATAAAAGAATCTTCACAAAATAGTCTGCGTTAATATTGAAACATCCCAAATCCAAATAGGTTTATATTCTACGAATATCTTAATCAAATGTTAAGACAGGATAGGGACCAATGCGTTATAAAAACAATTCCCAAAAATCCAAGGTTTATATGAATATTGAAATAGCTGAAAACAAGAATTTTCACGAATTAAACTGCGATATTGAAACATCAAAAACCAAAATCGGTTTATATTCTAAGAATATCTTAATCAAATGTTAAGACAGGATAGGGTCCAATGCGTTATACAAACAATTCCCAAAAATCCAAGGTTTATATGAATATTAAAATAGCTGAAACATCACAAATTTAAATGGTTTATATCCTACGAATATCTTAATCAAATGTTAAGACAGGATAGGGACCAATGCGTTATACAAACAATTCCCAAAAATCCAATGTCTATATGAATATTGAAATATCTGAACACCAGAATCTTCACAAATTAATCTGCGTTAATATTGAAACATCACAAATCAAAATGGGTTTATATTCTACGAATATCTTCATAAAATGTTATGACAGGATAGGGTCCAATGCGTTATACAAACAATTCCCAAAAATCCAAGGTTTAATGAATATTAAAATAGCTGAAACATCACAAATTTAAATGGTTTATATCCTACGAATATCTTAATCAAATGTTAAGACAGGATAGGGACCAATGCGTTATACAAACAATTCCCAAAAATCCAATGTCTATATGAATATTGAAATATCTGAACACCAGAATCTTCACAAATTAATCTGCGTTAATATTGAAACATCACAAATCAAAATGGGTTTATATTCTACGAATATCTTCATAAAATGTTATGACAGGATAGGGTCCAATGCGTTATACAAACAATTCCCAAAAATCCAAGGTTTAATGAATATTAAAATAGCTGAAACATCACAAATTTAAATGGTTTATATCCTACGAATATCTTAATCAAATGTTAAGACAGGATAGGGACCAATGCGTTATACAAACAATTCCCAAAAATCCCAGGTCTATATGAATATTGAAATATCTGAACACCAGAATCTTCGCAAATAATTCTACATTAATATTGAAACATCACAAATCAAAATGGGTTTATACATATTTTACGAATAATTTAATGAAATGTTAAGACAGGATAGGCACCAATGCGTTATACAAACACTTCAAAAAATCCAAGGTCTATATGAATATTGAAATATCTTAACACCAGAATTTTCACGAATTAAACTGCGTTAATATTGAAACATCACAAATCAAAATGGGTTTATATTCTACGAGTAATTTAATCAAATGTTATGACAGGATAGGGACCAATGCGTTATACAAACAATTCCCGAAAATCCGTGCTTTAAATAAATATTGAAATATCTGAACACCAGAATCTACACAAATTAATCTGCGTTAATATTGAAACATCACAAATCAAAATGGGTTTATATTCTACGAAAATCTAATCAAATGTTAAGAGAGGATAGGGACCAATGCTTTATACAAACAATTCCCAAAAATCCAACGTCTATATGAATATTGAAATATCTTAACACCAGAATTTTCACGAATTAAACTGCGTTAATATTGAAACATCACAAATCAAAATGGGTTTATATTCTACGAGTAATTTAATCAAATGTTATGACAGGATAGGGACCAATGCGTTATACAAACAATTCCCGAAAATCCGTGCTTTAAATAAATATTGAAATATCTGAACACCAGAATCTACACAAATTAATCTGCGTTAATATTGAAACATCACAAATCAAAATGGGTTTATATTCTACGAATAATTTAATCAAATGTTATGACAGGATAGGGACCAATGCGTTATACAAACAATTCCCGAAAATCCAAGGTTTAAATGAATATTGAAATATCTGAACACCAGAATCTTCAAAAATTAATCTGCGTTAATATTGAAACATCCCAAATCAAAATTCAAGGTTTATAAGAATATGGAAATAGCTAAACACCAGAATTTTCACGAATTAAACTGCGTTAATATTGAAACATCACAAATCAAAATGGGTTTATATTCTACGAATAATTTAATCAAATGTTAAGAGAGGATAGGGACCAATGCGTTATACAAACAATTCCCAAAAATACAAGGTCTATATGAATATTGAAATATCTGAACACCAGAATCTTCGCAAATAATTCTACATTAATATTGAAACATCACAAATCAAAATGGGTTTATACATATTTTACGAATAATTTAATGAAATGTTAAGACAGGATAGGCACCAATGCGTTATACAAACACTTCAAAAAATCCAAGGTCTATATGAATATTGAAATATCTTAACACCAGAATTTTCACGAATTAAACTGCGTTAATATTGAAACATCACAAATCAAAATGGGTTTATATTCTACGAGTAATTTAATCAAATGTTATGACAGGATAGGGACCAATGCGTTATACAAACAATTCCCGAAAATCCGTGCTTTAAATAAATATTGAAATATCTGAACACCAGAATCTACACAAATTAATCTGCGTTAATATTGAAACATCACAAATCAAAATGGGTTTATATTCTACGAATAATTTAATCAAATGTTATGACAGGATAGGGACCAATGCGTTATACAAACAATTCCCAAAAATCCAAGGTTTAAATGAATATTGAAATGTCTGAACAACAGAATATTCACAAATTAATCTGCGTTAATATTGAAACATCACAAACCAACAATTCCCGAAAATCCACGGTTTAAATGAATATTGAAATATCTTGACACCAGAATTTTCACGAATTAAACTGCGTTAATATTGAAACATCACAAATCAAAATGGGTTTATATTCTACGAAAATCTAATCAAATGTTAAGAGAGGATAGGGACCAATGCGTTATACAAACACTTCAAAAAATCCAAGGTCTATATGAATATTGAAATATCTTAACACCAGAATTTTCACGAATTAAACTGCGTTAATATTGAAACATCACAAATCAAAATGGGTTTATATTCTACGAAAATCTAATCAAATGTTAAGAGAGGATAGGGACCAATGCTTTATACAAACAATTCCCAAAAATCCAACGTCTATATGAATATTGAAATATCTGAACACCAGAATCTTCACAAATTAATCTGCGTTAATATTGAAACATCACAAATCAAAATGGGTTTATATTCTACGAATAATTTAATCAAATGTTAAGAGAGGATAGGGACCAATGCGTTATACCAACAATTCCCGAAAATCCAAGGTTTAAATGAATATTGAAATATCTGAACACCAGAATCTTCAAAAATTAATCTGCGTTAATATTGAAACATCCCAAATCAAAATTCAAGGTTTATAAGAATATGGAAATAGCTAAACACCAGAATTTTCACGAATTAAACTGCGTTAATATTGAAACATCACAAATCAAAATGGGTTTATATTCTACGAATAATTTAATCAAATGTTATGACAGGATAGGGACCAATGCGTTATACAAACAATTCCCGAAAATCCGTGCTTTAAATAAATATTGAAATATCTGAACACCAGAATCTTCACAAATTAATCTGCGTTAATATTGAAACATCACAAATCAAAATGGGTTTATATTCTACGAATAATTTAATCAAATGTTAAGAGAGGATAGGGACCAATGCGTTATACCAACAATTCCCGAAAATCCAAGGTTTAAATGAATATTGAAATATCTGAACACCAGAATCTTCAAAAATTAATCTGCGTTAATATTGAAACATCCCAAATCAAAATTCAAGGTTTATAAGAATATGGAAATAGCTAAACACCAGAATTTTCACGAATTAAACTGCGTTAATATTCAAACATCACAAATCAATATGGGTTTATATTCTACGAATAATTTAATCAAATGCTATGACAGGATAGGGACCAATGCGTTATACCAACAATTCCTAAAAATCCAAGGTCTATATGAATATTGAAATATCTGAACACCAGAATCTTCACAAATTAATCTGCGTTAATATTGAAATATCACAAAGCAAAATGGGTTTATATTCTACGAATAATTTAATAAAATGTTAAGAGAGGATAGGCACCAATGCAGTATACAAACAATTCCTAAAAATCCAAGGTCTATAAGAATATTGAAATATCTGAACACCAAAATTTTCACAAATTAATCTGCGTTAATATTGAAATATCACAAAGCAAAATGGGTTTATATTCTACGAATAATTAAATCAAATGTTAAGAGAGGATAGGCACCAATGCGTTATACAAACAATTCCTAAAAATCCAAGGTCTATATGAATATTGAAATATCTGAACAACAGAATCTTCACAAATTAATCTGCGTTAATATTGAAATATCACAAAGCAAAATGGGTTTATATTCTACGAATAATTTAATCAAATGTTAAGAGAGGATAGGGACCAATGCGTTATACAAACAATTCCTAAAAATCCAAGGTCTATATGAATATTGAAATATCTGAACAACAGAATCTTCACAAATTAATCTGCGTTAATATTGAAATATCACAAAGCAAAATGGGTTTATATTCTACGAATAATTAAATCAAATGTTAAGAGAGGATAGGGACCAATGCGTTATACAAACAATTCCTAAAAATCCAAGGTCTATATGAATATTGAAATATCTGAACAACAGAATTTTCACGAATTAAACTGCGTTAATATTCAAACATCACAAATCAATATGGGTTTATATTCTACGAATAATTTAATCAAATGCTATGACAGGATAGGGACCAATGCGTTATACCAACAATTCCTAAAAATCCAAGGTCTATATGAATATTGAAATATCTGAACACCAGAATCTTCACAAATTAATCTGCGTTAATATTGAAATATCACAAAGCAAAATGGGTTTATATTCTACGAATAATTTAATCAAATGTTAAGAGAGGATAGGGACCAATGCGTTATACAAACAATTCCTAAAAATCCAAGGTCTATATGAATATTGAAATATCTGAACAACAGAATCTTCACAAATTAATCTGCGTTAATATTGAAATATCACAAAGCAAAATGGGTTTATATTCTACGAATAATTAAATCAAATGTTAAGAGAGGATAGGCACCAATGCGTTATACAAACAATTCCTAAAAATCCAAGGTCTATATGAATATTGAAATATCTGAACAACAGAATCTTCACAAATTAATCTGCGTTAATATTGAAATATCACAAAGCAAAATGGGTTTATATTCTACGAATAATTAAATCAAATGTTAAGAGAGGATAGGCACCAATGCGTTATACCAACAATTCCCGAAAATCCAAGGTTTAAATAAATATTGAAATATCTGAACACCAAAATTTTCACAAATTAATCTGCGTTAATATTGAAACATCACAAATCAAAATGGGTTTATATTCTACGAATATCTTAATCAAATGTTAAGACAGGATAGGCACCAATGCGTTATACAAACAATTCCCGAAAATCCACGGTTTAAATGAATATAGAAATATCTTGACACCAGACTGCGTTAATATTGAAACATCACAAATCAAAATGGGTTTATATTCTAGGAAATATTTAATCAAATGTTAAGAGAGGATAGGCACCAATGCGTTATACAAACAATTCCCGAAAATCCACGGTTTAAATGAATATAGAAATATCTTGACACCAGACTGCGTTAATATTGAAACATCACAAATCAAAATGGGTTTATATTCTAGGAAATATTTAATCAAATGTTAAGAGAGGATAGGCACCAATGCGTTATACAAACAATTCCCGAAAATCCACGGTTTAAATGAATATTGAAATATCTTGACACCAGACTGCGTTAATATTGAAACATCACAAATCAAAATGGGTTTATATTCTAGGAAATATTTAATCAAATGTTAAGAGAGGATAGGCACCAATGCGTTATACAAACAATTCCCAAAAATCCAACGTCTATATGAATATTGAAATATCTGAACACCAGAATCTTCACAAATTAATCTGCGTTAATATTGAAACATCACAAATCAAAATGGGTTTATATTCTACGAATATCTTAATCAAATGTTAAGACAGGATAGGCACCAATGCGTTATACAAACAATTCCTAAAAATCCAAGGTCTATATGAATATTGAAATATCTGAACAACAGAATCTTTACAAATTAATCTGCGTTAATATTGAAATATCACAAAGCAAAATGGGTTTATATTCTACGAATAATTTAATAAAATGTTAAGAGAGGATAGGGACCAATGCGTTATACCAACAATTCCCGAAAATCCAAGGTTTAAATGAATATTGAAATATCTGAACACCAGAATCTTCAAAAATTAATCTGCGTTAATATTGAAACATCCCAAATCAAAATTCAAGGTTTATAAGAATATGGAAATAGCTAAACACCAGAATTTTCACGAATTAAACTGCGTTAATATTGAAACATCACAAATCAAAATGGGTTTATATTCTACGAATAATTTAATCAAATGTTATGACAGGATAGGGACCAATGCGTTATACAAACAATTCCCGAAAATCCGTGCTTTAAATAAATATTGAAATATCTGAACACCAGAATCTACACAAATTAATCTGCGTTAATATTGAAACATCACAAATCAAAATGGGTTTATATTCTACGAATAATTTAATCAAATGTTAAGAGAGGATAGGGACCAATGCGTTATACCAACAATTCCCGAAAATCCAAGGTTTAAATGAATATTGAAATATCTGAACACCAGAATCTTCAAAAATTAATCTGCGTTAATATTGAAACATCCCAAATCAAAATTCAAGGTTTATAAGAATATGGAAATAGCTAAACACCAGAATTTTCACGAATTAAACTGCGTTAATATTGAAACATCACAAATGAAAATGGGTTTATATTCTACGAATAATTTAATCAAATGTTAAGAGAGGATAGGGACCAATGCGTTATACCAACAATTCCCGAAAATCCAAGGTTTAAATGAATATTGAAATATCTGAACACCAGAATCTTCAAAAATTAATCTGCGTTAATATTGAAACATCCCAAATCAAAATTCAAGGTTTATAAGAATATGGAAATAGCTAAACACCAGAATTTTCACGAATTAAACTGCGTTAATATTGAAACATCACAAATCAAAATGGGTTTATATTCTACGAATAATTTAATCAAATGCTATGACAGGATAGGGACCAATGCGTTATACCAACAATTCCTAAAAATCCAAGGTCTGTATGAATATTGAAATATCTGAACACCAGAATCTTCACAAATTAATCTGCGTTAATATTGAAATATCACAAAGCAAAATGGGTTTATATTCTACGAATAATTTAATAAAATGTTAAGAGAGGATAGGCACCAATGCAGTATACAAACAATTCCCGAAAATCCAAGGTTTAAATAAATATTGAAATATCTGAACACCAGAATCTTCACAAATTACTCTGCGTTAATATTGAAACATCACAAATCAAAATGGGTTTATATTCTACGAATATCTTTTTCAAATGTTAAGAGAGGATAGGCACCAATGCGTTATACAAACAATTCCTAAAAATCCAAGGTCTATATGAATATTGAAATATCTGAACAACAGAATCTTCACAAATTAATCTGCGTTAATATTGAAATATCACAAAGCAAAATGGGTTTATATTCTACGAATAATTTAATAAAATGTTAAGAGAGGATAGGCACCAATGCAGTATACAAACAATTCCCGAAAATCCAAGGTTTAAATAAATATTGAAATATCTGAACACCAGAATCTTCACAAATTAATCTGCGTTAATATTGAAACATCACAAATCAAAATGGGTTTATATTCTACGAATATCTTTTTCAA
This sequence comes from Drosophila sp. 14030-0761.01, assembly GCA_018150735.1. Classification (NCBI taxonomy): domain Eukaryota; kingdom Metazoa; phylum Arthropoda; class Insecta; order Diptera; family Drosophilidae; genus Drosophila; species Drosophila sp. 14030-0761.01. The sequence continues at coordinate 778,784 of JAECWO010000090.1, forward strand.
ATGTTAAGAGAGGATAGGCACCAATGCGTTATACAAACAATTCCTAAAAATCCAAGGTCTATATGAATATTGAAATATCTGAACAACAGAATCTTCACAAATTAATCTGCGTTAATATTGAAATATCACAAAGCAAAATGGGTTTATATTCTACGAATAATTTAATCAAATGTTAAGAGAGGATAGGGACCAATGCGTTATACAAACAATTCCTAAAAATCCAAGGTCTATATGAATATTGAAATATCTGAACAACAGAATCTTCACAAATTAATCTGCGTTAATATTGAAATATCACAAAGCAAAATGGGTTTATATTCTACGAATAATTCAATCAAATGTTAAGAGAGGATAGGCACCAATGCGTTATACCAACAATTCCCGAAAATCCAAGGTTTAAATAAATATTGAAATATCTGGACACCAAAATTTTCACAAATTAATCTGCGTTAATATTGAAACATCACAAACCAAAATGGGTTTATATTCTACGAATAATTTAATTAAATGTTAAGAGAGGATTGGCACCAATGCAGTATACAAACAATTCCCAAAAATTCAAGGTTTATATGAATATTGAAATATTTGAGCAACAGAATCGTTACAAATTAATCTTCGTTTATATAAAATCACCACCAATTAAACTGCATTTATGTATATTGAAAAAACAGAAGTCAAACTGGGTTTTCGTTGATTCTACGAATATCTTTATCAAAAACCTCTCCCCATTCTCACTCTTATCCGAAAATGAATTGGTTGAATCCAACATTTATATGAATAGAGAAATATAAAAATTCCATGGTTAAACTGAATATGGAAATATTTGAAAAAGAGAATCTTTGGAAAGAAAACTGAAATTAAACTTGAACATCGCAAATTAATGTCACAACAGGAAACCCTTATCCAATTAAATATTTTGTGCATTTGGTGAAACTTCATAAGTCGAACTTCTTATATAAATATCAACATTTTAAAAGAAAATTGGAAACGAATAAAAATGGTTTAAATGCGGAACCTCTCCAATATCACTCACATAAAACATACATGGTTATAGATAGAAATTCAAAACTTCTGAAGAGCAAACCGCTTCTATATAGACCCCGCATAATATGAACTATACAAAACTGATCGAAAATTTACACAAAAGGAATATTCTTCATATTATAAACAAACATTCGGAAGAAATTTAAATGGAATTTTAAGATTGAACTTGACTAGCTCCTTCTTTACATCCGCTTCTAAAGCAAATGCAGGATTTAACTGTCTCCGTTCATTTAAAAAAAAAAACAGTATTTTGGAAAACAATGCACTTGCTTGCAAATATTTATTTGCAAATATGTTATATGGTTATCTTTTCGGTATACTTTAGTTAATTTTGTATGCTAACACAACTAACAGTCGTAAAATATTTGTGTACTATGTGCGCACTCCACACACATGTTGCATTTTGTGAAATATGTATAAAGATTATTTGTTATTCAAAATAATGCTGTCAAGCAACAGTTAAAGAAAAATTTTGCCTGTGTTACACTTGAAAATCAATTACAACCAATTAATACCTATTTTTAAAGCAATTGTAAACATACGAAAGGTATCTAAAACTAAACGCCTCTTGATGAATCTTTCATTTAATATTCTTACACATATAAATGCATTCTTAGGTCTCAACATACTCAAGTTGGTGTAGGCTTTACTCTTAATTTTTTTTTTTAAATCTTCATTTACAATCACCTCACATCCTCTAAAGTACCCTCAAGCAATTCCGGATATCGAATATTGCCAAATCGGACTAAGAGCGTCTGTTATTTTGTTAAATTTCAACGATCAGCCCAAATTACTATCCTTTTTAAGAAACATTTATTTAAATATCTTTCAAATAATTGGATAATTTTTAAAAAACAACATTAATATGGCTTTCTGTTAATGTGAACACTAACAAAAAGTGTTCTGTCTAAAGATTCGAATTCTTAACACTCAGTGAAACATACATTTTTTAAATTTGATTTGTTTAAAACTTATTTTGGCAATGAGCAAAAAATATTATTATATTTTTCAAAAATTTAATTATAGGAAAACTATTTTTTGGAAAATGATTTTTGAAAATTTTTTACTTATCAAACTCAGCACCATGGAAATTTATTTTTCAAAAAGTAAAAGAAGCATTATGAAACAGAATACGCTATACTTATAACAGAGTGTTATTTGCAATGATGGCTTTCCATTTTTTTAAATGTATTTAATAAACAATTCTTTTCATTTGTATGAATCGAAGTTTTTGCATTACTTTTTGAATTACGCATGCAATTAAAAAAACAAAATGGTACGAAGAATATTGAAAATAGCTCAAGTGTCAAAAATATCAACTTTGGCATATTTAAATGATATATTCATTGGCTTAATTAAGATAAGCAATAATTATACGTATTTTATTTATTTTTCAAACCTTGCCTAAATGACATTGCCTTAAATTGGATTTTATATTCAATCCCTATATCAATTTCATTCCAAATTTTTTCTGGATCGTACGATATTCAAAAAGCATCAAGTTTTCGGGTGAGGTTACTGATGCCTTTTACCTTTTCAATCCTATTCTTAAAATACAAAACCTTTTCGGTATTGTGAAATACCAACAAAATAACCTCACCCACCAAATGTATGAACAAAGAGAACAAAATTTTCAATTAAACCCCAGCACTGGAAGAGATGGCTGAGCGATCCACAGAAGACTACACAACCGGCTAAGAAGTCCATTACCGAGAGACGAGCTTACCGACAGACGCTAGACGCCACTTGTGATCAACAACCAACACATATATGTACATACAAAGCAATAAAAAAATATAAATTATAAATACATATAATGACTTTTTCTTGTTGTTATTGGAAAAACTATTATATGGGCAACAGGTCTGGAAGTAAGTATATGCAGTTGGTTTCCCTTTAGTTATAAGGGTCTATATTTTTTATATACTTCTAAGAACCCAGATGGAATTTTGGATTTGCATTTCAGGCGGTAATTAATAAGGAATTTAACCAAAGATCTTCCGAATAGAGGTTGAATTAGCTGATATATGCCAGTTTTTAGTTTATGAACACTACAAGTTTTTTACACCATATTCACAGCAGATAACAAGGTCATGACTTACTTTTATAATGTAGACGAGCTTTATTATTTAACTCTAAAACAAATTTCTTAATGCACGATTATTTTTGTAGATGTATTTTTCGCAGTTTCCTGCAAATTTAGTAAATTTCAAGGAAAAGGCTAGTGAGTTTATATTTGTAATTAGTTTTGTAATTATATTTTTATTAGCTTAAAAAAAAAACTCAAACAGAATATTAACATAGGACTCAAAACATTCAATTATTGACGTAAATTGCATAAGTTTTTCACACACATAAACTAAATCAATGAGATGATTTTATTTTTCTTTGCTGATTACATATCGCACTCTCGCTTTCTTTTCATTTCTTTTAAAATAGACAATTAAAATTATTTATAAAATCGCTTCGAATATACATAAAAATCACTTATCTCTAATGCTTAGCGTTCACATTCATGTTGACGTTACTAGAACAAGCTGTCACTTTCACGATCACGCCCATATGTGCGAAGGGGCGTGGTCGCTGACTTCCCTGCAGTCGGCCATACACAGTAAAATCAAAATTGATAAAAAAAAAAGCGTTGCTTCAACTATATACAAAAATATGCTTGCACTTTTTTATAGTTTTTAGAAACATCGAATACATTTTGTGGAGACTGTTTTCATTTGCTTTCTTTGTTTTTTCTGGAACATTTCGATAACACGTTAAAGTGGCGACAATATAGACAACAACAAAACGGTTTAATAAATTCATACGGGGATTTGGAGGGCGGAGGCAATAGTGTTTTAGTTTAACAATTGCAAAGGAAACCATCTAAGCGATTAACAACCAAACTGAATACATACAACACATTCCACCTGAATGATGGATGAGGAGAATGCGCTTAAAACTCGATTCGAAAAACGTTAGATAATTTGATGTTTTCGTTCTGCTTTTTAATTTTATTTGTTTAAAATGCATTCTTTATTATATCTCAAGTGTTTTGTAGTTTGTATCTACTTTTTAAAAGCTGACAACAAATTGAAATACTTATTTAGAGAGGGGATGTACACTCAAACAAATCTTATGTACGTTATCCGCAGACTACTCTACACTCCACATAGCCATTGATCAATTTTTCGCTATATACTTGCAAAAAATGTATATTCGCTGCTAAAACCATACTTATTTATGAAACAATAAACCGAAATATGGACATGCATACTTCTTTAAATGGGCAAATGCTGCAAACTCTTTCATAATCGTTTCAAATTCAAAGAATGATTTGCAGTAAACCGTGTTAATAGAGATCTACAGCAAAGTATGAAAGTTACCCACAAGCCCCAAAAAGTAGGCAACATTTTCCTACTTGAAGACTGTTCGTTATCACAATCCTCGACGATAAACTTTAAAACTACTTAATAAGACTTCCATTCTCTTAAAAACAGAAACGCTTGGATCGGACCACTAATATGTAATTTTAAATAAATACTTCGTTGATATCCCTAAACGTTGGCAGCGAGCCTCATTGAAATGCAAATAAAGTAGCAAATAAGAAGTAAGCACTTATTTGCAAGTTTATAGAGCTCGCCACGGCAGAGCCGTAGTTAGTTAATCCGAAGACTCGAAACTTATGGCTGGGAGTGTAGGAATTGATGCTGCTATTGCCAGTTACCAGTTCCGGTGTTGTGTTTCTGTTTTCTATTTGCGTCTAGTGAATTCTTTTGTTGCTTTCGATCTGTTAGCGTTGAGTTTACATTGTTTTGTATTTAAATGCCTAGAATATAGTTCTTAGAATGTAACTCTTATGTTCTGTATGCCACCCACCAGACATTTTCATTCTTGTCCCATTTGTCTCTGGCCTAACAGTGGCAACTGGTTAAAGTCGCCTCTGTTGGCCCGTTTCCTTGTTTTTAATGTGTTTTTTCTTTTCTTTTCTTTTAGCTAACTAGCATTTAGTTACAGTTACATATGTATGTATATACCAGCGTACCGTTTTGAAATTTGTTTCTCAATTCGCATTACATTCATTTCGCTATTTACATGGAACTCAAAGTTACGCTTGATAAATTTTGACTAGTTGCCTTGAAGGAGAGGGGGTTGGGAGAGTGTTTTTTTTAGTTTTTCTTTTGTTTTGTTTTGTTTGCTTTGCTTAATTAATCTTTTGTTTTCGTTATTCGCATATACTCGTATTTTGAATTAGGGCAAAAATGCTTGTGTGTGTCTCTGGTTGCTAAGTGGCTATGTTAATCGAGAGAAAAATGCTAGTTGTTTTGAAATCCTTTGGATACGTACATAATTCATCATCGTCATCTAAACATCGTTATCATTATCATAATATCTTTAGCTTTATCATCATAATCTTCATAATCAACATTATAATTTGTCATTTTTTGCAATGCTGCTGCTGCTGCTCTTCAATGTTTTTCCATTTTATCCTCCTCGTGTTCTTGTGCTTTCATAAAAGATTTACACAGTTGTTTATTCTAGACCTATATCACCGCTTAATTGCCTTAACCAATCTAATTATTTTAGCATATTCTCTTCTTCTGATTCTTATCATGATTCATTTCTGTTTTCTGTTTCTTTGTTGTGTTGTCCTGGTATCTTAAGAAATTAGTTGATTGATTATGAACGAATGTATCGTATTTATGTATAAATGTATGTATGTATGTATATGTGTGCTGGATTTGTTGTTGTTTAGTTTTTACTACTTATAAAGATTCGATCGAATTTGAATTTGTCAATTTCTTATGTGGTTGCCAGTAGTAGTTAATAGGCTTTAACTACCATATACATGTGTTATTTATATATATATATATATATATTAATGTGAATCATACAATATATGCGTATTTTGCAAGGTATTAATTATGTATTATGAAACCAATGCGATCCTATGCAAAAACGTTATTTTGTTTTCAAGTTATATGTATATGTTTTTGTTGTTTTCTTTTAAGTGTGTGTGTGTGTGTGTATATATACTCGTATGTATTTTGTACATAAAAATATATATTTTATATGTATGTTTGTGTACTTATATTATATATATATGTATATGTATATATATATATATATGTATATATGCTAGCAGGCAAAATAATCAATGTGCATCTATGTATGTGTGTTCGCCTTTTGTACACTTTTGAAAACAATGCAAAAACTATTTCGAACATGTAGCTGTATATATATATATATATATTTATATATATATATATACATATATGTATTTGCATATGTTTAATAAAGTTAATAATGTTGCTTTCTCTTGTCTTATTATTTGCATTTTAATGTTGTATGTACTTTGTTGTAGGAAACATTTTGGAAATGATATAGAAAAATAAATTGAAAATTGTAAAAACTGTAAAGAACCTTAGGTTCGTAGTAGTTTCGATATCGTTTCTCTCTTTTTTTGTCTTTTGTTCTTGCACATATGTATGTACATATATGCGTATGTAAGTTTGTATATCTGTATGTATTTAGTTATATAAACCATGCGCTAATTTTCTACTAGGCCTTAATTACAATTAGCGCTCTCTCTAAGGCTTCTCATTGTAAACCATTTTCCATAATTTCCATTTTGTGTTTTGTTGGGTGCGCCATTTGATGATCTGATTTATAGAAAATTCTTTTTATTTTTTAAGCACTTAAAACTAAACAAAATGTTGTGTTATCAAGCGAAAATAAAAACAAAAAAAGAGAGGGAAATTGGGGTAAGGAAGAAAAAAAACAATAAGTTATATACAACAAAAACCAGTGTCAAATGGTTTCTTTACGCCTTAGATTTACGTAGAATATGCAATATACAAATAAGTCTTAAATGTCTTGTATACATGTTGATCATAATAAGGGTTTGGTTTTTCCATTATCTTTCTTTATCTTGCTTGTTTTTTTTTTTTTTTGTTTCTGTTTTCTTTGTTTTGGGGTATTAGTAAAGCATTTGAAGGGCATATCTTTGTGAACTTCAGCTATCAATCTGTAGCCATATGCCCAAGGCAATCAATAGCAGCAAGCTGCCCAAATGGACCTGGCCAGAGCTGGAGCCAGTTTCACCGCATTTGCCTAAAAAATAGATGAAACCCAGAGTTAAATCAAAGAACACAGCTCAATTGCAGTTGGTACTGACCAAACACGGATAGATTGGCCACCAAATGATGATCGGGGGGCTTCTGTGTGCCACGATAGCAGGCATCACCCACTACCAGTTTGGCCGATGTACCCTCTGTGGGTCGATAGGTTAGGCAGACACCGTGCTTTGTGCCTTTGTGCCTGGCAATTATAAAGAAAGTGCTGTTCTCCGTCCAGGAGCCATGGCACGAGTACTCTGTGGATTGGTAGAATGTCGTCTTAATAACAATTATTGAAGGCTAATTTCCAATTGGTCATACCCTCTTCGCCTTCCACACTGCACAGTGGTCTAACATCAATTAGATTGGCCTCACTGCACCCCACCCAGAGCTGACGTTGGGCATTATAGTTGGTCACACAACTTGCTGCATCTCGACGATTTCGCGTGGCAACGAACCCCACGCTGGTGTCACTGCTGTTACTCAAACTACTGCCCAATACCAGTGTCTGCATCTGTTGAGGGGGCGGCTGCTGCTCCTGCTGTTGGCTGTGATCCTTGGGCGCATTGCGCCGACTGCGGATGGGTAGACCGCGAGTGTTTCCATGCCAAGAGCCACGTTCCATGCTGCGTTCAGCGTTGCGAAAACTTAGTGTGCTGTGCCTACGAGAAAACCACAAAACAAAAATTTGCAAATTGCCTGGAAGACACATGGATGTGTGTATGTAGATGTGTATACCCTTTGTGGCCAAAAGTTCCCGAATCAGCGCTTTCGTGGTGATGATGTCCGTGTCCCAGATGTGATTTACCGTTGTGATTGCGCTTGTGGCGCGTGGCCAAATAGGGCGGTCCAATGGCTCCACGCAAAGTATAGAGTCCCTCCATCGGGCATATGGCCGGTTCCGGATTGCTTGCTATATTAGCACGAGAAAGTGGAGAAAGGCAGAGCAGAACAGTTGCAGTTGGGGACTTTGGTGGGGGGGGGGGGGTCATTTCGTATGCATCTTACCCAGTAAGGTAATGTAGGCCATCTTATTAATGTCAAAGTGATCCGGTGCACAGGCATCCTCCAGGCGTATGGCCGGCTTGCCAGTTTGTATTTCGATGACATGCGTATCCCGGCGATAGAACATCATGCACATAAAACCCGATTGGCTGCGGGTAGCGATACAGGTAGAGAGAAATTGAAATTTTCGCCAACTCAACTCCCAACCCCGCACCGTGCCCAACCCCCGGGCAGGATTTTCAATTTTGTGCTACTTACCAGCCAGTTGTATAGTGCACCACAGCCATCATTTCGGTTGGGGTCTGTTTGTTTATCTGCTCGCAGAGGGCACGTGTCTCCATATAGCCATTGGGCTTAATAATGTGCACGGAGCCATCGCTGTGAAGAATAGAAACGGTTTAGTTTGGGTTTGCTTTGGTACGGTTCGGTTCATGATTCGGATTCGGATGGGCTTGACACTGGCAATTGGGCCACAGGGCGGTTGCTACTCACTTGGAATGATAATTGTAGACAGCATTGCCCATAAGTGCATGCCAGTGACGTGGACCCTTGAACCAGGCTGGGAAGTCACAGCGTTCAGCCACAGGCGGTTTGCGTAGGGACATGATACGTGAGCCAACCTGTAGGATACATAATGGGCGTGGTATTTACAGTTAAGTGAAAATGGCAGCCAAAGCGGTTGGGGTTGGGATGGTGGAAAAGTGCTTACCTCGGCGCTGTCTAAGCCATTGCAAGTGGCATCGCCGGATTGTGCCAGCTTATATTCGGCATCTTTGGAACTGAGCATACTGGGACCGCCTGCAGGTGGGTAAGGTTGGTATTAATGCTCAAACAAAAAGTTCATCCTGTTTGCCAGAAGGCTGCCGCTACTTACCCATCAACGAGGAGATTTTCTCGTAGACAAAGCAGCGATAACGCTCCTCGTTGGAGATGGCATGATGGTGCGAGACGAGGCCAACCAAATAGCGTGAGTTGCCATCCTTCCAGGTGGCCAGGCATGTTAGCTCCTCAACTAAACGAACGAACGAACGAACGAACGAGCGAACCAACGAATGAACGAATGAACGGAAGGAAGGAAGGATAGAAGAAAGGATGTTCAACTTGAGAACGATGAGTCATTGTCATGACCAGATGGGAAACTTACCCGTACTCTCGGTACCCTGGACATCCGGACACGCTTGAAAACTCAACAGCAAACGACTCTCCTCCGTGCAGCTCTCAATATTGGATACAGGCGACTTGCATTCACCGTGCCCCCGATTGTAGGTGAATATGAAGGGACCTGTGAAGACAAACAAAACAAATGCTTCAAAATTACAAGACCCAAGTACAAATGTTGGCACAGACAACAACAACTCACCCTTTAGCGGACACTTGACCGGCTCGGCGCTCTCGCGGAATAGCGAATAGAGGAGGGCATCGCCAGGGATTTGGTCGCAGAGATTCTGTAAAGTCTCACGGCCCTTGCAAAAGTCTGGGGGACATGATTATTTGAAAAGCACAAATAAAAATTCAATTAATGCAAATCGCAAATGAAGTTGTTGCAAAGAACATATACACACACACACACACACATAAATAGACAGACAATTACGAATACATAGAGGATAGAGTAGAAAGAGTAGTAAGTAAGTAAGTAAAGTAAATAGTGGATAGTTGTAAAGGATTAGTACGTTGTTGTTGTGGTTGTTATTGGGATTCTATGGTGGATATCGGTAAAGTAAGAGCAACACATTAAAGTAAAGTTAGGGGGAGTTAGTTTAAAAAACAGAAGAAGAACAAGAAGAGGAAGAGGAAGACCAATCTCTACAAAGGGCTATATATTGGGTGTTTATTTTTTATTCGTTTTCTTTTCTCTTATTTAACATTATTGTCTTTGAGCACCGCACTGGAAGCCATGACCATACATAGTAGCAAGCATCTGCCGTTTTAAATTAAACAGAAATTTGTTTAATTAAGTGGACTCGACTTGATGCCGAGTACTGAAACAGAGCGCAAAATAAATGATGATAAATAAAGTAAAGCAATACCGCATTACAAAACCAAAAAAAAAAAGAAAAAAAGCAAAGTAGAAGACCGAGATTAACCTCAGCTGGGCCGAAGTTTTTATACCCTTTCAACGTATTGGGCTTAATGTCATTATTAAAGTTATTATAACTGAAGAATTGGAATGTTTACGACGATGGGTCGTTCCTCTAAGAACTAGAGGCCAATTTAAATCAAATTTGAGACCATTTTTTGATAGCATTTAGAAGCCTTTTAAGGACCATCTACACAGATTTATATATGTAGATTTAGTCAAGTAGTTTCCATAGTCAGACCGAAATGTATATAACCTTTGTGGCGGCACAGTGTAAGTATACTGATGTTGCTACTTGTGGGGCATTCCACCCGCGGTCTTCAAGTGCGGCACTCAGTGAAAGAAACAACAACAATTTCTGTTGAAATGTGTAAAAAGCAGTGGTAAGTACAAGACATAAGTAAGTTAAGTAAGTTGAAATGAAAAATGTATATAAAGAGCATGACGACGATCACAGAAATAACTAAGGAAAAGGAAACAAAATAACAACAACAGAAAAATGAAGAGTTTTTCTTGCATTTTTTTTTTTCTTTAGCTTTTCGTTCAGCGTTCAGCTCTCTGGCCTCAACAATGTTGCTGAACTTTCTTCTTTCTTTTCTTTTGCATTTTTGTTTAAAACTTAACTGAAAAGCGCACAACACGTTTAAAAACTAACAGCAAAAAAAAAAAACAACCGAAATGAAACACACACACGTTTTGTTCATCTTTTTTTGGTTATTGTCTCTGGTCTGCATAGAAGTCAAACCAGAAAACAAAAAACCAACGAAAAAATAACTATAGGACCAAAAAAAAAAAGGATAAATAGAGCAATAAAAATATATGATATGTTGATGGCAGTTATGGGGGCCACATAGTATGTATGTATATTGTAGTAGTAGTAGTAGTATTGGTAGTAGAAGTAGTAGTAGTAATAGTAGTAGATGTTAGGTAGTAAGTATTTGTTGCTAGAGCAAGCATATAACAGTTGTTAAAAAAAGTAAAAACACAAAAACTAAACAAAAATCATGAATATGTAATAAAGAAGTCGTTTGTTTTGTGGCAAACCCGCGCATATTCATTTTTGATCATATAAATATATATATAGTTATATATATTCTCAGGGTTTTGTTTTGTGGTAAAGGGTCCTCTTTTTTTTTTTTTTTTTGTTTTGTTGATACTTTTTGGAGTGGTTGTTAGAGTTAAGATTTGTAACTAAAATCTGTTTCAGTTTAATAATATACTTATACATATATATTTATATATATAGAGAACGCATATTCAGGCATAAGATTTATATAGCTAATAGAAGGCACAACAACAAACAGTTTAATGGTTTTTTTTTGTTTTTTGATCAGGCTAAGAGCAAGTAACTAAATAATTGAAATGAAAAAAAGAAGGAAAAAAGCGAATGGAGAACCAAGCACACGCAGAGTTTAACTTAAAATTACCAATTATATATACGTTGTGTTTGAGTGTGTGTGTGTGTGTGTGTGTGTGTGTGTGTGTGTGTGTGAGTTATTGTGTGTAAGCCAGGATATGCAGGACACATATGTATGTATATGTGTGGCACAAGGGGGAAGCGGGGGCTGGTGGTGAGGGGTTTGGGACATTTGAGTAATGATTGTAATTAAGTAGTAGTAGCAACAACTACGCTTTATGAGTTATACAAAAGCATATCACAAGAACGGCAAAGGTGTAAGGGGCGTGGCATGAGTGTGTGTGTGTACGAGTGTGTGTCGGTTTACTGGTCAACCACTACAGAGAAGCATTTATGGCATAGTAGTATATCATGACAAGGCAAAAAAAAAAAAACAACAACAAAAAACTGAAAAAAGGAAGAGAATTAAGGAGAAAAAAAAATGGAACATTACAGACATAAAAAATAAATTATAATACTTTGCAAATGGTTTCAGTATTACGTTTTTTGCCACAGTTAGTTAATGTTTCGTACATTTATATGTGTTAGTTATACACGCACACACGCGCGCACACACACACACACAACACTTAGAACGAACTGATTGTAACTAGAAAAGGATGTAACACACACACACTCACACACAGAAAGACAGAGACACACACAAATACAAAAAAACTTTACCACAAAGTACGAGTATGTAAGGTAAGTATGTATGTATGTTAGTATGTATGTATGTGTGTATCGGTAAATTAGAATATAACCGAGAGATCAGAAATTGTTGAGTTTCATGTTAAAATTACATTAATTAAATTACACACACATGTAAGTAAGTGGTAGGTAGGAAAACAAACCAACAACGAAAAACAAAACACAAAAAAAAACCGAAAAATTTTTAGGGAAACTCAAAAACATAGAGTAACCGAAAAACAACAAAATTAGTTTAGTACAAACACGAACACGCATTTAAAGGAAAAGAGGAAACAACACACAGAAAATTGTGAACCCATAGAGCAAATAGTAATTAGTACGAATAGAGAGAGAGAGAGTAGAGTAGAGAGTAGAGTAGTAGCAGTAGTAGTAGGGGTAACTAGTTAAGTAGTGGGATTAGGTTTGGTTAGGTTGGATTTTAGGTAAGGTTAGGTTAGAATGTAGTAGTAGTAGTAGTAGTAAGAAGAAAGTACAATAAGTAATTGATAAATGAGAGACAATTATACTAGCGGTCACCGGGCAGCCCATCCCAACATTTCATCATCATATACATAGATGTATACAATATACAATATATATATAAACATTTAAAATGATTTCTTTTTTTCTTTTCTTTTTGATTTGTTCTCTTTTTGGATTTTGATATCGTTAATTCTTAATAGCACAAAATTTAGCTAAAATCCTTAATTTGCTTCGTTATCGTTTTTAATATAATTTTCTTTTTCTTTTTTATTATTTTGTTTCGAAATTGAATTAGAAAAACAAAGTGTGACAAAGAGAGAGAGAGAGAGAGAGAGCAGAGAGATTAAGTAAAAAGAGTAATGACTTTTTATACAAAATGTGTTACGAATTCACTTTTTGGTAAATTTTTTAATTCTTTTATATCAATTTTTTTTTTCGGTTTTCGTATATACAAACTAATTATATTTTGTGTTTGTGATGAGGCAACAGAAAATGATGTAGATGAGATGGAGAGGTCGGGAGTAAATTGAGGAAGTTATGGTCTAGGAATTGGGAACGGACAAATAAAAGGCAACTAAAATAGACCGTTAAACGAAATTGTTGTCAAAAGGATTCTCATTGAAATATGGAATGCCGGGCATTTGGTGTTCTGGGGGGGTTGGGGGCGTGGGGCTATATGATTTCCAAGATCTTTGCTCAAGATATTTACAAGGTAAAAGGAAAATGTTAAATTATATATACATATATATATAAAGTGAATATTTACAAGTAGATTCCTCAGATCGGAACACAAAATAAATGAGTTACATGCCATACAACTATATATGCATAATATATGTATATATATATACTATATATGTATATTTGTTCTTGGAAATCATATATCATAGCTTCGTTTCATGGCCGAAACTTACGAATTGATGCTTCTCACTCGCTCATGGGTTTTTTTTTTGCTGTACAAAGGTAGTTGATGAATTTTGTTAGCAGTGGATTAATTTATAAACATTAATAATCATAATATAATACAAAATACAAACAGTTTGTTTTTATTTAGTTTTATATATTTATGGTAAAAGAATAAAACAAACTAACAAACAAAAACGAAGTAAAGTCAAAAGCGTTTTAATTTTGATTGGACAACAAACAGATTAATGAGTAGAAAAACAAGATCGATTTAAATAAAAAATTGGTATTCATGTAGGTTTGGATGTGAGTAATTTGAAAAGTATTGAATTTGGAGGCGGTGGAGGGGTCAGGACTAGGACCAACAAACAAAGACAATAAATATGTATTAAATGTATTAGCTCTGTACAAGTCAAATCGAGAGACAGGGAGAGAGAGACAGAGAGAGAGAGAGAGAGGGGGGTGGACGACAGAGAGATAGTTGTGGTAAGGACATTTTTAATATATACAGCTTGTGTTATGAGATTCTTATTCTCGATTGTTTTTATGTTTTTACTGCTATTCCATTTTAATATACAACAATTACAATTTATTTCCTTGCTTCTTCCCTGCGCTGTACACTCTGTTTGAACATAAAATAGATAATAGATAAGTATGAAAATAACAACCAAAATGTAACCTCAACCGAAAAGCAGGACATACAAATTAAGACGAATGAGGTTTATGGCACGATTTTTATTATATTCATGTATTTGTATCTATATATAAGTAAGTATATATATGTATGCAGGAGCGGTATGAGGCATGTTTATACCAAATTGACAACGTAACAGAATATAAAATAGAAGAACTAAAGGAGAACAGGAACCGAGCGACAACAAATTAATAGAACAAACGAGAATGACAAGGAAAACGAGCAGGAGAAAACCCAGAAAAAAAAATACCAACGAATGAATGGAGCCACACATAAAATATTGCATAAATAAATGAAATGAATTGAAATGAAAATGGCAATGTGAAAATATATACACAGAACGAAAAACAACATTGGTAACTGGTAAACTGGTAACTGCGGTAGCAACAAAAAAATATAAAAAGAAAGGGGAGTCCAAACACGGTAGAAGAAGGACGGAAAAACGGGGCACGGGACACGGTACACGCGAAATTGGTTGACACCCCGGGCGCACCAGACACGAGACACGAGACCGAGGCAATGGCAATGGCTCCGGATCCGCTGGCTCCGCTCTGTGGGTCCCTAGGTAAATAACTTTTTATATGTATATGTATGTATATATACTCTCCACATATATGTGCGATGCGAAAACTGTACCAACACACGCAGAGCTTACCAGGAAAGAAAGAAAAAAGAACCGAAACGGGCGTATGAAATGCCAAAAACTATATGAAATAAAATAAAAGTGGCTGTCGGACTGGCTGGCTGGCTGGCTGGGTGGCTCCTGGCTAACAAATTACCCAAAACAGGTTGGTTGTTCCACCCACACACACTCGCACACCCGCACACCCACTGGCACACTCACACGCCCACTGGCACCCAGCCCTACTCCCTTTTTTTCACACACACTGCCTAACGGCCCGTTATGTTGTGTTAGTCGGCAATCTATGCGTGGGCTGAGTAGGCATGGCAAACATTTTTACAGACATTTGATTAAATTTAAATATCCTTTCACCCCAAACTTGGCTAAAAACAACTAAACGAATAAAAAACCATAAAAAAAAAACCAACACACAAAAACATGAATTTATGTAGAGGAAATTAATGTTGGAGCAAAATTCCAGTGAAAAGAAAAGTGAATGAACGCTAAACTTAAGAGAGATTAAAAGAAACCCAGAGAAAAAGAGAGTGAGGAAGGAAGGGAGAAATAAAACAGGAGGGGCAAGGGCTCGTTAATGCTTGTAATTTTCCTTAATTATTTTAATTTAATTTTTTTTTCACTGGTTTTTTCAGTTTTCTTCTTTAGTTTTTGCACTGCAATTAAAAATCCTAAGGACCTGGCCATCATTGAGTGCCCTCACTTCGGTTTTTTACCCTCATACCCTCTTCACGGGTATATGCGATTCTTTTCAATTTAGCTAATGTTTGTAGAAATTTCTCTCTTAGAATATATAGAAAGAGATCTAAAATCTATATGGCAAAGGAACAGATTTTCCATCAACATTCATTCATCAGCTTAAGCTAAAACACTTTTGATTATTAATAAGGAAAACTTGTTGAAAAAGAAAGGGATAATAAATTCTCAAACTGTGATACAGGGTATCTCAAAGTCTTCCTTTTGTTAAAAGACCACTGGCTGTTTTTTTTTTTTTGTTTTACATATATATTTCAAGTGGAAGTTGTGGGGAATTGGTATGCAAATATAACCCATCCACAAACTATATGCCAAAATGCTGGTAAAAGCGAGCACAAAATGAAAACGGTGAATATAATTAAAGTAAGCAGATACATACATACACATGTATATATGTATATGTATATAGAAGAGAATGCTGTAAAGGGTGAAAACCGAGCACACATAAGAGCGTTGTACTAACTAGTTAGTGAAAATGGAATGTTTAAGAAATTGCTGTTCCTTGTCTCTTATGGACATTTAAAGTAACTACACGGGTTTTTAATTTCAAAATTAAAATTAATAGAGACAAAGCCATGTTTCACCCATCAGAGCACATCCGCCCACTTTCGACATACACACACACACACACACACACACACGCACACGCACACACATAGAAACAAAAGCCATATGCATATCCTTTGATACTCGACACAAGTGAATACAATTCTCTATATCTGTCAGGCCAATTAACAAGGCTTTTCATGTTAATCCCATACAAAGTTTTCAGTAATTGAAAACTGCTGACAAGTCTAAGTCCAATTACAGCCTATGAAACAAGTGAAATTGTATGCGAATGTGTGTGTGTGTGTGGAAAGTATCTCAAATGAAATGCAACTTTGTATTATACTATTTGAAAATCTTAATTGAAAGCGCATTAAATCAGATTTACTTGCGGACAAGAGGAATCAATATTTTAGAGCTGCTCTTTTTAGATTCAAATTACGTGAAGTTGTGCGTGTATTTGTCCATTCGTGTATTCGTCTATTCGTTTATGGTATGAACGAACGTGTGTGACACTCTAAACAAATAATGACATAATAAACTATTGTCTATTCATATGCGTGTTGTTATGTGTGTGTTATTGATACTATTGTTTTACGGTCTGCTAATCAAAATAAACTGCTCCACCTCTGCAATTCGTAGTGAAAGAATGGTGGAGGTCGGAGATCGCCCACTTTCCGCCTCTTTGACTGCCTGAGTTGACTGCCTTTTGAATTATAAATGAGACCTAAAACTCTCGTTTAATATTTAAACAAAATCAAATCAAAAAGCAAGCAACACAGCCAAGCAGGATACACAGACAAACAGACAGACAGACAGACTAACTGACAGACAGTGAGACGGACGGACAGGCAAACAGTCAGTTAGTCAGTCAGTCAGTGCAATGCCTTAAGTTGAAAATATCAAATTGGAGCATGATGGTGCGAGAAGTGAAATGGGAGGTGGTGGTAATGGTGGAGGAGCAGGAGCAGGAGGAGGAGGAGGAGCAGTTGGTTGAGTTGGAAGTGGAATTGAAATCAGAGAAGGCGGGACGGTAGTGCCATGAGTTGGCGTTCTGGGTACGCGCGCTTTCAAATGTTGAGAATGTAGTTGTCTACTGAGCTGGTGGGTCGCCACTTAAACTAATTTGATTTCTATTGAGGCAAACAAATAATAAATAATGAATTTACATTTCTATGCGTGCTCAAGGATTTGCCGTTGCTATAGCCATAGCCAGGTTGTTGTATAGCGAATCTAACGAAGGTCCTCTTATGGACTGTGTGCTACTTGCATTATGTGCTACTCTGTCGGCTCCAACCATCTACGGGGATACACTTATGCACTTTTATTCCTAGCCATAATTGCACTTGCTCGCACTCCTCCTCCTCCTCCTCCTCAGCCATCTTCTGGTGCAGCTCCTCATCTTCCGGCTGTACAAGTGTTTGTGTATAGGTACGTAGCTTTTACTGTTTTTAATTAGGTGCTCACACAGAGCAATACCACAAGAAATATGTGTAAGCGGATTACAGCAATTAACAACGAATTATGAATGGATATGCACTATATTGTAGATAGTAGGCAAAATGAAGTTCCACTAAGACGATGGTAAAGGATTGAGTGACTAACAAACACACAGAAGCATCAGAAGGACACACACACACCCAACAACCCCACACACTTACACACACTCGTTGTCACATTGTATGCATATTTTTAGAATCAGCAAGTCTTTGACAATTAAGCTCAAGCTTTTTTTTTAAAACATTTTGACACTTTGGTATCAAGTTTCCCTCATTTACACTTAATGAAATTCCATAAATAAATCCTATTTACACATAAATAAAGAAAGAAACATTTGAGAACTTCCAAGAATTAAATAGACTAAATTTATCAGCTTACCTCGCCCTGTATTTGAATCCACTTCGACATTGAGAAACACTGCACTTAAACCTGATGTTTTACAATTTAAACAATTAAACTTTAGTTATTTAATAATTGAAACGAAATCACTGTTCCAACAATCACAATAAATATTAAAGATGAAGAACAAAAGGGAAATGCAAAACTGAACGCCCACTCAGCTAATGACAAAGGCGTAGGCAGGAGGAGAGGCGGGCAGAAAGCGCCCCCCTCTAGAGATGATCACACTATGACGTGGCCGCCCGCTGCTGGCCTTCTTATATATGCAGAAAGCGGGAGAAATGCACTCACTCTCTTTTTGCATGTGCACAAAGCGCTCACCCACACACACTCGCACACACATACACGCCCAGCTGGGCAGAGTGAGATTAAGAATTTTGGGAGCGCTCTCTCTCTCTTGCATTTTTTGTGAGAGTAAGAAAGTGTGAGAGTGGCTCCCGTAAGAAAAAGAGATCATAAGCTTAATCTTCTCATTTGAAATTTGATTAACTTTTGAAGTTCGTTTGGTAAATACTTAGCTATTGGAAGGACTGACTAGTTGTTAGTCCCAAAGACTACTATGGATTGCTAGCTAAGAAATTGCATTTCTATTATTGCAAATGAACCATTAACCTAAACTTATCCTTAAATATACATATATGTATGGGAGTTCCGTGTTAGTTCGAGAATGCTTACGTGTCTTTAACTATTAAACTGGAACCCAATTCCCTTTGTCCCCTTTGCCCGTAAAGTAACCACGTTTGCTAGCCATGGTCAATTTGGTTGTGCCGGGGTGCTTTGGGTGTGTGTTTTGTGGGTGGGTGTGAGTGTGGGTGTGGGTGTGTGTCTGTTTGATTTTGGTATGAATTGAGATGAGTTTTATATTTACAAGAGATGAATTGACGGGGGACAGAATTGACAGAAGCGCTCTCTTATTTTCAGACACAACTAAATACAAGTTTAAAATTCTTTCTTTTTTTTTGGTTTTTGTTGTTGGTTTTGTGGATAAAGCTAAATGTAAATATACAATGTTGGTGCTTATTTGGTTTTTGTACACAAACTAGATAAATTGGAACGCGAATTGTACCAATATATATATATATATAATATATACATATATATATATGGGGATATATATATACATATGAATGTATGCATGTATGTACAACAAATTTGTTAGCTTCGGCTGTTACAAAATGTACAAAAATTTCATATGCAAATTTTGGAAAACCAAAATCCAATCAAAAATATCTGGTGTTGGTGTATGTGGGTGTCGGGGTGTGTGAGTGTGTGTGTGTTTGGTTGTATTTCTGCTTGCTATTCATCCTGTACAATATATTTGTAGTCATCTTTTTTGGTTTTCTTGGAAATATCCAACACACACACACATATGTACATAGTGGTGTGTATATATAGCAATGTAGATATTTAAATTTTGGATTGGTTTAGATTGAATTGATTTGTGGTTATATTTGAGTTGGGATTTGATTCGGATTCGAGTTTGAATTTGATTTTGAGTTTGAGTTTTTGGTTGCTGTTTGCTGTTGTTGTACTTGGAATTTGAACTGTTTAAAAATATATTGGAAGGTAAAGAAAAATATACATATCATATAAATATTTAATAGAGTTTTGTAAATATATATATAGATATATAAGTATGGAACAAACAATTCGTTTCATTAAAGGAACAGATTTTGCTTTTTGTTTTTAAATATTTACACAATTTGGTTTTTGTTTTTTTCATTTGTAGTTGATTAATTATTTACAGTTAAAGTTAAAATGAAAAGAATGCAAAAACCAAATGGAAAACGGAAAAAAGGAAATAAAAAGTTCTTAACTAAAAACAAAATGTGGTTATAGTTTTCTTCTTTTCTTCTCTTCACAGCTTAGTGAGAGAAACAGAGAGTAAGAGAGAGACAGACAGAGAGAGAGAGAAATAGAATGTGGGGGGGAGTAAGTTGGGTGGGTCGCGTTATTGGGATAGTTTGGTTTTATCTTTGTTTGTTTTCCGAATCGCTCTATATATATCGCTATAGTATAGTTTCTTGATCGTTTTTGTTATCGCTTTTGGCTTCTGTTGGGACGGGTTAATCTGCTATTCCGCTAATACATACATATGTTTTGCAAATCGCAACTAAGTAGCGCTTAATTGGATCGACTCTAACGGTATAGTAGTATATTGATAGTTTAACGAGTATTTAGTTTAGTTTGTTAGGTTGTTGTATCTTTTGGATAAAAATTTGCAACGTGTAAATGTTGGAGGAAAATATACAAAGTCATTTATTGTTGTTATATATATATTTTTTTTGGTTAGATATATACTTTTGTTTGATTGATTTGATTGATTGATTGATTGGTTGGTTGATTAAAGTGAGTGAGAGACAGAGAGAGAGAGAGAGGACCCTTGCCGTGACAAATTTTAACAAAGTAGAATTATTATTCATTTCATATGCAGAGTTAAGTAATTTGTTGTTGTATTTTTTTGAGACTATTTACAAGTTTGGTTTGGTATTGGTTTTTCTTTTATTGTATTTGAAAAGAAAGAGAAAATATATATATTTACAAAAAAAAAAGAGAGAACTAAAGCAATTAAACTATAAATGTAAACAAAATCGAAATAAAAGGCAAATCGAACAAAATAAATTTAACTAAATCAAAATACAAAATTAGATCAAAAAAACGTTTATCTTTTTCAAAAATCCTGCTTGGTGTGTGTGTTTCTCATATTTTTGACGAGTTTTGGAAGAGAGTTGAAAACGTGTTTGCTTTTCAGTTGAACAAAAAGCAGAAAAACTTTTCGATAGTTATTATTGTTGTTTTTTTTTTTTGGTTTAAGTAAAAATGAAGAGCGCGTTGAACGAAAAAGGTTATTAATAATAGTATGTATGTATGTGTGTTAGTCATGTTTGTTTTGGTTAAACTAAAATGGAGCATAATAAGGTTAAAATGAATAACTTGGATAACTGGTATTATTTTGAGATAGCGAGTTAAGAGATAGAGAATCTTTGTTACTGTTTTGTTTTTTTTTTTTCATTTTTTTTGCTTAAGTTTATTGTAATTGTAATAATAAAAAAAGTATAAAGTTAATGCTTACAATCATTCATATCGTCATTGGATCTCATTATGTACTGATCCGATGATGATAGTCTTGAATTGGGATGAGCTCCCCCCCTATGATCACTTGTTTGTTTAATAGAGCTACGCATCGCCAGTGCAGATGGATTCGACTGATGCATATACATACTATCACCTTCGCACTCACTTTCTTTATATTGGAGAACATTTTTATGCTTCTCATAGATAACCAGGCAACGATGACATCCTTTCCTATAAAAAGATTTGGTTTTGTTTGGTTGGTTTGGTTGGTTGCAACGAAAAGTGGTATTTTGTATATTGTATATATATGAAATATAACTAGGGTGGTATATGGTTAGTAGTAGTAGTAGTAGTTGTAGTTGATTTTGGGTGTGATTAGTGAGTATATATAGTAGAGGCGCTTGTTTTGTTGTTGTAGTTGGCATCATCTTCTTCATAACTGAGTGTATTGAAAACCGTAAGGAAAGTCTAATGAAAGGGAACACACAGGTGGGATATACACACACACACATCTGGCCCTAGATGTTTATCATAATCATCATCGTCATCGTCATTTTTTGTTTTCATCCCAAAAGAAACTGAAGTAACATGGATGTATGTTTTTGTATGTTTATGTAGGTATGTTTTCATGTATGTTTCAGCTTCTCATTCAATTCAGTGGGCCACATCTTAGCTTAATTAATTAAATTTGCTTTCGTAGGTGTAGACTAAATAGATGTGTTAATTAATTGAACTCAACATCAAAAAACGAACTTAAAGGACGTACACTTAACTAAAAAGTACAAAAAATATTGACAAAATATATATATATACATATATATATACATATATATATATATATAGATTTGTATATATGTATTTAGATTGCATATACACAAATACACGTATCTATATATATATACATGTAAATGTGTTCTGGTTGATAAGTGAATATGTTTAAAATAAATATTTTCATTTGGTTTCAGTTGATTTTTTTTTTGTTTTTAAGGGGTTAGGGAAATTTTGATTGTTTTTAAAGTTTGGTTTTTTTCCTATGGAGTTTGGTAAACGGCACAGAAATACGTAAAATACTTGGACTCGAGTTGGTTTTTTTTTGTTTTCGATATATGTATGGTAGTATACGATTATTATATATATATATATGATTATATACGACAAAAATGTATACGGAAAAAGTATAAAAATACAATAATCAAAAATATTTAGCGCATAGTATATTAAGCAAAAAGTCCATAACTAAAATATGAAAAAATCACATTTTCACAGCTACAACGAAAGAGTTTAGATAAATATATATATGTATTTGTAAAATTTAGCTTATGATTAGGATTATACATATGTTTATTAAATATTTATATAGTTCGAACAATGCAAAACACAAAAAAGAGAAACACAAAACAAGAAATTGACAGCTTAACAAAAGTTTTCCATTTCGCATTGGCATTAAAAGCATTTATGCCAATAGAAATGGGAAAAATCCAAAAAGGAAAAATGGTAGAAACCGAAAAATTCGTTGCACAAAAAGCAATTTTCGTTAAAGTTCTAAATATACATATATATATATTTTTGTTTTTGTTTTTTTTTTTTTGTTTTGTGGTCGAAAGGCGGTTTTTATTCCTTCGGTTCGGTTTTCATTCTCAAATGAAAATGCATAGAGAAAAAGTTGCTGCTGCCAAGTTGAAGTAGAAAGGCAGTTTTTTTTTTCTAAATTAAAAACACAATCAAAAACGGAATAACAAAAAAACTTTGATTTAGTTTTAGCTGAGTAGCATTTACGAGTAGTAGTTGTAGCTGTAAAATATATATATATATGGAGATACACATACATTTAGATGGGTAGTTTTTCTTTTAGTAGTAGGTACATGACTGCCTGTTGTCAAACATACGAATTACACTCGAGCTCAAACTCATAGAGAGAAGGGCTAGCGCCGCCACCATGGAAAAAATAAACTCAAACCCGTTTCAAAGGCAAAGTTAAGAGGAGCAGCAGAAGCAGCAGCAGCAACAACATCAGTTTCAGCAGCTGGCAACGACAACGATAACGTTGACGACAGGTTCAGGTTCTGACTACCAGTTGTACGTCTCGGTATCTCGATGTCGATGTCGTTGCCTCTGTGTTCTTTCCAGTTTCTGATACCCTTGCAGAAGGTCGTTACGAATAAGGACTAAACTAACGCGAGTTCCTGGTTGATACTATGAATTAATAGTGGAAAAAAGCAATTGCTCAGGAAGTCTTTAACTGAACTAAAAAAAAAACTCGATTAATTTGGAAAACTTTGTCAACAACAAATTCTTTGAAGATTTCTTTAATGAATAAAATTTCTTAATGTATTCATTGGTTTAGAAATGTCTTCAGACTTTAAGTTCATGCGATTCATATGAAACTCCTATTTAAAGTAGAGTATCGACAGAACATAGAAAGACCAACTGGATACTCAGTTGCAAAGACTTTAAGGAACTGTAGAGTTTATTTCATTGTCTCTATTTGTGTACCAGTTGTTGTGTGGAATCTTTAAAAATAAGTTTGACAATCTGTTAACCCTTTATTTCAGGCATAGTATGTACATATATACAGAGTATATTGAAACTGCGACCTTTATTTAAGTTGTAAAAGTTTGCTGAGTTGTCTGGCAAAACTTCAAGAACCTTCATTCATTCATCTGTGTATACTGCAAGGGTTTATAACGTTCGGGTTTTTTAAAGTTTTTTTTGCCGAAATTGTCTTTTTTGTAGTACTTTTTCAATTCTTTTTTAATGAGGTTAGTGCTGCATTTTCCTGCCATGGGACTTTGCCTTACCTTAACACAGTTTACCAACACACCTTTTCTTTAGTCGAAGAGAAATGAAAACTTATTCAATTACAGGCACTTTTCACAATAAAACCAAATTGAACAAAAAAAAAAAAGTTTGCTATATGTATATGGATATATGTACTTATATATTTATATTTATGGAAAAGGGGTTGGCGGGATTTAGGGGCCTTTTCATCTAGTTATGGATATTTGCCAGCGCAAAAGAGATGAATTTATGGGATATAAATTCAATTTTGAATTCGAATGTTAGCATATGTATTGTTAGCAAATAGAATTGAAGTAAGAGCAAACAGGTACTTACTCATCGACTATTAGATATTTGTTACCATCAAAGGCCGCACACCTGCCCCGATAGCTAAACTGGGAGCCCTTGATGTGTATGGATTGCTGATAACCGGATAGAAACCATGAGCCCTCCCAACGAGCCGGAAATGTGCAATTTGTGGGAGCTGCAAGCCAAAAATACATAATAATTTATTAATAAAAATCATCTTAAATATTTTATATATATAGGAATTAATATGATATGAAGAATAAATTATGCTCAAATTGCACAACAATTGTTGCCCCAAGGGCGAAGGCGAGATCGAGTTATTCCTGAAGGGGAAGGGGGGTGGGAGGATGGGGGGCAAGGTGGTATATTTGTGTTTCTCTATACAGAATATATAGGAGGAGAGGAGT
This sequence comes from Drosophila sp. 14030-0761.01, assembly GCA_018150735.1. Taxonomy (NCBI): domain Eukaryota; kingdom Metazoa; phylum Arthropoda; class Insecta; order Diptera; family Drosophilidae; genus Drosophila; species Drosophila sp. 14030-0761.01. The sequence goes on from JAECWO010000090.1 coordinate 803,593, forward strand.
ATGTGACCTCAATTGTGGCTATTGTTCATTTAACGACAACCCAGATAACGATAACCATAAAAAAAGAGCAACAGCCAATCTCCTGCATTCACTTTTATGTATATATTTATTTTGTATTGTTGTTCACTTTCTTCGGTAGCTCTTTCCATGTCTCGCTCTCTCTCTCTCTGTCTATCTCTCTCCCTCTGTCTCCTCTAATTGTAATGTCAAGTTTTGGTGCCAAGATTTGTGGCTTTTTAATTTATAAATTGTTTCAATTATTATTATGATTGTATTTAAGTGCGTGCGGCATAAGGGGCCAAAAATTTACGACCCTCTCTCCCTGTCGATGGCATAGCAGAAAAGGAAGATATATACATATATATATATATATACAAAGTAGAGAGGTTAGGGCATCATCAAATGAAGTGGGTAGAGGGTAGAGAGAGAGGAGGACAAGAGTCGCATAAATAAGTTGAACAAGCGAGGCAACCCAAAAACTGCTCGTAATAATAATAATGTCGCACACAGATACACACTCAAACACACACACACACACATACACACGAACGAAGAAAAAAACTACAGAAATGGCAATTGTGAATATTAAAAAAAAATATATAGAGAAGGAAACATAGAGAAAGAAACGAAAACGAAAAGTTAGCTAAAGGCATGCCACACCAGACAAAGCCAGGCCAAGCCAAGCCAAGCCAACCCGATAGAGGGCTGAACACACACACACACACATACATATATCGAACACACACACACAGGGGGAGAGAGAAGAATAAGTACTATATCCTTCTATACATATATACGTATTGAAAATGGTAAAACCACCCCGTCAGAATGCTGTACAATACATATAGCTTAATGTTTTGGGCACAACGATTGGCATAAGGAGGGGGGTTGGGAGCGGAGTGCGAAGGTAGGGAAAGTAAAGGCAGGCCAAGAAGAAGGGTCCATAGGGGTGGCATAGCAGGGAACAGGCACCGAAACGTAGACTGAACCCAAGTTACGCATTCAAATACAGAAAACTTTGCAAAGGAGAGACGAATGTGCGCACAAAGTGACTGCAGCACACACACACACACAGCACAAACACATATACACACACACACACACACACACATTCGCACTTACAGCGATACACATTTTATTTTATTATTCCTTTCCTTTCTTTTATTTTATTTTTCTTCTTTATACCCTAGAATTCCCATAATGTAACTTAAAGGGTGTATTAAACACATCCAAAGTCATGTAACTGGCGAGGGAATATCCTGTATTCAATATCCAGTCAAAATAACTGACAAATAGTCCTTGCCAAAAAATCAGTCACGACTAGCAACCAATATACAAATTCTTTTCGCATTTATATTGATGTTTTAAGTACTTTGTATAGGGTATTTGCCAGTCGACACAAAGACTTAATTTATTTAATTTTTTTTTTTTGTTTTTACATTTGCGGCAAACAAAAGGTACTCATGCGCAGGATCAGCTCGCGGTGCTCTGAACTCTGAGCCTGACTGAGCCGCACAGCTCAAAGTTGTTGCTATTGTTGTAGCGCGCGTCTGTATGTTGTCCAATGACTTGTGCTTTTTATGAGTATTCGTTGCTGTCGTTGCCCCTGTCCCGGCCCAGTCCCTATCCCGGTCCCTGTGTCATAATGCGGCCCTTACGCACAGCGGGTTGGCTAGCTATGTAGCTGGCTGGCTGTGTGAAAAGTGTAGCATACTTTATTGGGCAACCTCACCCAAAAACCCAAAAAACCAAACAAAAAAAAAAAGTCCATGGCATATAATTGTTTCGCCAATTTCAAGTACCGTGAATAATTTTCCAACATGATTCAATACTTTGCCACTGCTGCGGCAACAACTGGCACAACAGCAGCCATCCGGCGACGAGGACAACCTTCTCGCACATTGCCCTCTCGTCCTTAATTCGCTACCCTCCCCCTGGAATAATCTCGAATTGCTGCTGCAGGACAAACATAAGTAAATACAAGCTAAAAGCAAATACACGGACCGACAGACAGGCGTACAAAAGCGTATAGACAGTTGAAATGACGCACGGATATTTTCGGTGTGTCTGTGTGTGTGTGTGTGTTTTTGGGCAGGGATTAGAGTGGCTCAACAAAACGAAAACGAGAAGAAAAAAAACGCAAAAGCAAATGAAAAACAAAACAAGAACATAACAACAACAAAAAGAAAAGTATATATACTCAAAGAGTTGCTTTTGACATTGGATCTTATGAACCTGACAGTAATCGGAGGGCATTAATCTTACAAAGCCCAGGGCTTTGTTTGTTATATGCTATATACATGTATCTTTCCCCAACACAGCGTCAAGTGATATGTATTTCTAAATATATATGGAAATGAAGCTGTCCCACAGTATTAGTATGTGCTTTCATTTGAAATATATGTTAGATTCTTTCTAAATTAATATCGAAAGCGTTGATATGACAGAGAATTATAAATATACAATCTCTATCTATGTTTCTTTCAAAGAAAGAAAGCAGCTCAAAAGATTAGAGCAACACAAATATCTACTCCTACAACCTACAGCATCTTCAGTCAGTTATTTATTTGAAAACTATCTTCTATTATTGTTAGGTTTGTGCTACTAGTTTTCTGTGAGTTTCAACAGAATAAATAGTTGTCCACTCATTTCAATTAATATATTTAATGAGTTTGGTTAATTGATAACTGCCTCTTCGGTTAGACAATTATCCTTTATTATGACAGGCAATTTGGTAAAGAAAACATGAGTACCCTTATCTTTATTGCCCCACATACATCATTATATTCATCTATCTCGATCTATAATGACATACATACTCTCCTATAGTAGTAGTAGTAGTATGCTTAACACAATTATAGTGGCCAACACTTATCGGGTGTGTAGACAATTTCAAGTGCAGGCACATAACTGGACCACCCTTATCGACACCCTATACATCCATCAAACCATTAGGCACACACCCACACCCACCCACACACACACACATAGAGACAAACACATTTATAGCCAAAAACATTGTATAGTATATGTAGCTCAAAAGGCATGACGTTTTGCTTCAGACTCATTTGCGTTTGTGTTTTTGGATTTTGGACTTTCAATTTGAAGCCAAGGGCAGCGAGGGTTAGGACAAGCTAGCGAGTTGCTGGAGTGTGAAGGGGAGGTGCTGGGAGGGGGATGGGAGGATAACCAAAATGCTTTTGTCTAACTTGAGTGAATTATGGTCAGCGGTCGGTGGTCGGTGGTTTGAACGACGACTACGACTGCGAGGATGAGGACCATGACTGTTGCCTGTTTGTTTCGGACAATTTCCGTACAATTTGCCATTGCTGTAGCGGCTGTTGCTCTCGCTCTTCTTCTTCTTCATGTTGTTGTTGTTTTTGTTATTTTTTGGGTTTTTTCCTTTTTGTTGTTTTGTTTTTGTTTTTTTTTTTTTTTGGTAAATTCGCTCATGGAGAAACAGTTGAAACGCATTATACGAACGCAGAACTGCGGTCACAAACTACTTATGGATTCAATTGAGCATGACTGAGGGAGACTCGGAGTCGGAGGAGGCGGCGGAGGAGTAGGGAGTTTGGGCAGGAGGAGGCAAAGATATGTACGTGGTTGTGGCACAGAGAGTTTGTAGAGCAGCTGACGCTTTGTTTGCTTACTAAAAATTATGCCTCGAAAAATTAAATGAAATGATGTTCTTGTTGTTGTTGTTGTTGCTGGGCAATTGGGATGCCTTGGCTGACGTTGTTGAATGAAAAGTTGAAAGGTGAGGGTGAGAATGAGGGTGGGGGTAGGGCGAAGAGTTTGCTTTTACAAATTATAAATTCTTATCATAGCTCTACTTATCGGGCTACAGCTTTTACTCACCATCTTGGCGGCCTCCCCAACCGCTAACGGACGTGGCCAGCAGCAACATTAGCAAAGGACCAAGCCAACTTTTTGTCGATGTCATGCTGTTGCTGTTGCCGTTGCCGCTGGTTTTGCTGTTAATGTTGCTCCTGCTCCGACTTCTAGCTGCCGTTGTTGTTGTTGTTGTTGTATTCCTTGTTCTTGCTATTGTTGCCGTTGTGGCTATGGCGGAACTGAAGCTGGAGTTGGAGATGCTGATGGAATTGAAGGCATTGGCCTGCAGCAGATGCTGCCACAAGAATATCAGCCATGTAATGCTAGTAAGTTGCTTAGTTTGTTGTTGTTGCCGTTGCTGTTGCTGCTCCATCTCTAGTCGTTCCGGGGCACTAATATCACCGTTATAGTTAAAGTACCTACATTCATCATTCTCATGCTCATCATCTTCATTCCCATTCCCATTCCCATCATTGTCATCATCATCATCATTATCATCATCATCAACATCGTGGAGGAGCGGCAAGCCAGTTGTGGCCATTGCTGTCGTTGTTGTCGTTGTTGGCGAATTGTAAGTGAATTCTGTTGCTGTTGCTGTAGTTGGTGTTCTTGTTGCTGCTGTTGTTGCTGCTGTGGTTCTTGCTGTTGTTCGTGTTGCTGTTAGATTTAGCTGCTCGGCAGACGCATGACTTGGTCTTTCGCGCCGCATTCGCTCACGTCGCTGACGTCGCTCTCCAACAGTTGGCATAACTAATTGCAATGTCTGTCTGAGATCTGAGGTGCAACAGCAAGCAGAAGTATGCTCAGGTAATTGAATACCGCGTTGCAGGAATTTGACGCTAGATGCCGCCGACGAGCATGTGGATGACATTGCTGTTGCTGCTGCTGCTGCTGTCTCTGTGGCTGGTGTCAACATTGGCGATGCTGCTGCTGCTGCTGCTGCTGCTGGTGTAGCATGTTTATCATAATTTTTATGTTCACAGCAACAGCAACAACTACAGCTGCCGTCGCACCGACTGTCCTGGCTTGTTGTCCTCTCACTCGTCGGGCTGGCCGCAGGCACATCATGCTGCTTACATGGATAGCAAAAAGAAGGTGGTAAATAGATTAACGACGTTGCTCTGGCTCTCGTCTTCGATGTGCTGGATGTGTTGGATGCGAACGTGGCTGGGTTGCTTGCTATCCTGGCCGCTGCTGTGGTGTCCTGTGGGGCAACAAGAACGTGTTGCCAAAAGAGAAAGAGAAAGAAACAGAGAGAGAGAGTGAGAAAAAGAGAAAAGAATGGAATATTGTATTATTATATCAAGTAGACAACTATGCTTGGGCAGAGAGTAAAGAAAAATAAGTATATATGAAAAATAAGGTGGCGGCTGTGTTGCATTTGAATTTAAAATGAAGCACCAACGCTGCGGCGCTCCGCTTTGCACCATGCTATGCCACACACCATTGTCGTCTCTTCCTCCTTCCTCCTTTTGTGCATATATAAATAATCCCACAAAAATTCATTATTCAACACAAACCAACGAATCCACACGCACAACCAACTCCCCCCGCTGCCCCACATCACACCGGCAACGGACGATGGAAATGCAGTTGCCCCAAAAATAAAACTTCCTCAGCGGCGCATTAAAAAGCAATAAAAATAAATATGGGCTCTGGGAAACCAAAGCCAATCTAAAATAAAATGTCCAAAGGCGCGTAAATCAAATATCACGCAAGCTATAAAAAAAATTAGACAACAATTTATACGCCATCTTCCCTCTAGAAAAAAAACATACGATATATCCAAATGTATATCTATCTATGTATATGGTATTTTCATTGTATACAAATATGTCTGCATTGCCATAGTCCACGTCCACATCCACATCACATTTTCCATTGCCGTCTCTTCCGCTATTTGGGTTTTCCTGCATTTAGCGCCTCCAGCAACAACCACTTGAGAGATTTTGAATGGCGGATGGGGAATGAGGAAGGGGATGGGGGGAGGGGGGGAGGGCGTGAAAAGAACAGCCGCAGCGGACCACCAAACAATCGAAATGACCAAACGGTACAATTAAAATTTCCATATTCCCATATTGATCAACAAAAAATGATTGAGTATTTTCGTTCATTGAAATATTTCGTAATTGGAACTTAATTGAGTTCATTTTTGTTTCGTTTTGGTAAATTATTACCAAATCATATGATCTTGATTGCTTGTGAAGTTTCATTCTGATGAATTCTACAACTAATCTGAAATATTCTATCCCTTCCTTAAGGATCGCCTCTAACCTTCCTTCCCTTGCGGTTTCGTATATCTATCTTGTGTAATCCCATAGTTAGACCATCTTAAAATACTTGAAACATTAATTATTTCATTTGCATTTGATTTGAAATTCTTGGCAAATTGTTATATAAATTGTATGTAGTTAATAATGCATTATTATCCAGGAGGTTCATTAAGCAGATACGTTTTAATGTCATGGGCATTTTCATGGGATGGTTGTTGTCGTTGTTGTAATACTCATTATGCATGTAAGTGCCATGGCAGAGGCTTTTCACAAACATTGAGTTTATTCTTGAGCGACTAAATCAAATGGTATCGGTGGAATGGTGAGAGGTTTCCTCCTATACACATAAGTACTATATATGTATATGTATATGTACTTGTATGTAGTACCCACCCTCGTGCAATCCTCCTCCTGCCATCTCACCCTGCCTCATATCATCTTAAGCAATTTTCTTTTGCCGTGCGAGAAACTGAACGGAGCCATATATAATGCAATTTTCATGTTGTGTAAGCGACGGTGCCTGCCTCTTACTTAGCCCATCATCTATGCTAATTAAGTTAATTAAAAAGTACCAGCAAAGTATTTGCACTTGGCCAACTTCATGTCATAATCAAAGTGAAGGCGGATGGTGGGTGGAGGGCAAAGCATCGAATGGAATGGCAAATGAAGCCCAAGTCATGTCAAATGCTCTTAAAAAAAAACAGCCCCAGTAGATGACGATGACGATGACGATGCCAGCCAGCATCCACACAGTGGAATGTCTTTACACAATATAAGGAGAGAAAAAACGAGGCCAATTATAAGCTTCATCATTAATTTTGAATAAAATTCATTTCCCATACACGCGCACGATAAGGAGAAAGAAAAACAAAATGAATATGCCACAATAAGAGAAATGTGGCACAATCAAAAGGCGGACAGTTCAGCCGACGATGAGGAGCAGAAGGAGATGGAAGGGGAGTAAATGACAGCAGTCGCAGCAGACGGTGGCAAATAAAACATTTAGGCGGAATTATAATTTTACTTTTGCCTTATTTATAATTTACGTTTAAAATGTGAAACACCTGACAGCTAAACAGAATTTATGTTTGCATGTTTTTCATTAATTTATTTTTCCAAGACGGCGGGCCGGGCGCTAGGAAAATGCCAAGACACCATGCCACACCGAGACCAGACCAGACCAGCCCAAGACCAAGACCAAGACCGAGTCGAACTGCACGAAAATGCACAGCACAGAGAACCCAGCAGGGGTATCTGTGTGGTAGTCCAAAGGGGGTAAGAGAAGAAAATAAAAACGACAAAAAAACAACGAAAAATAAAAGCAACGACGACGAGAAACATTTTGCTATCACGTTTGGACTATAAAACAGAAAAGGCAGCAGGCAGCAAGCAGCACAGGCTACACTGAGGCACCGCAGAGAGCCAGCCTGATGATGTTGTTGATGACGTGGAGCCGCCAAAATGGCAAAGCCAAGGCATAGGAACCCAAAGACTGAGACTCACACACACACAAGCCATAGACTATGGCAAAGGAGCCAGAGACGGACGCGGAGACGGAGACGTCTCGACGCAGTGCAAAAACTTGTCAAGTAAATATAAACGAAATATGTGGCACGGCAGCCCGGCACTGCCACAGCCACAGTACCAGTTCCATTTCTTTATTTTATTCCCATTTCAATACCCTGTAGACACCCAAAAAGAAAGAGGAAACAGGGTACATTAAGATCAACCAAATGCCTGACACCTCGAGCAACTCTTTTGACCCTCGGTGAGAACATTTCATCTTAGAGACACTAAAAACTATTGCATATTCTTACACTCCATTAAGGGACAATGGTGTTGCACCCCTTGATGCAGGGTATTACAGAGTCGGTAGCCCAAGAACTAAAAGTGTTTCTACCCATTTTATTATTATTTTCTCTTGGCCTCGACTAGTAGCAGAACGAAAGAATACGAATAAGTCGCCAGCAGCCAACAGTCAGCAACACACATAAAAAATATTTTTATGCAACATTTTTATGATTTCCGTCTGGAACATTGAGGCTGCGTCCGTCCATTTCGACTCATTCTCTACCCCGCTCCACCCCAGTCCGCTCCGTTCGCTCGCAGGCCAAGACCATAACATATCCTTCACCTGGTTTCAATTAAACGACACTTTTCTTTTATGTGACGGCTTATTTCTCATTACGATTGCAATGCTCTTTGTTTTTTCAATTTTCATTTCCCCTGGTCAATTTTCCTTGGAACACTGGTAGCTGGGAACCGAGGACTGATGGGTGCTGCAAAATGGAATGGAGATGGAGCTGGAGCTGGAGATGGTGCTAGAGATGGGGCTGGTGCTGGGGCTGCGGCTGGTGTTGACGTCTCACATTCAGGGGAATTGTTTCGCTCCCTTGTCTCACTTCATCAATCATTAATTTCGTTTATTTTTAGTGAAAATAATCACTTTGGGGTAACATATGTGACCGAACAGTGTTTCGCATGTGTTTGGCGAATGCCAACAACAAGAAAATTATTGGTAGGGGAACTCGATGATGATGAGGATGAGGCAAGGGCGGAGATGGAGGTGGAGGTGGAGGCGGAGAAAAAACAAGGTCCACGGCCATGACAAAGAGTTTGGAAAGATGCGAATGGTCCAAGTCCAACCTCCATGCAATTATCAAAATGGACTGAACCCAAAAGGGGGTAGCCGATAGACAGTTGCGTGTGTTGGTTTGGGTTAATGTGTGTGAAATGACTTTATTGGTTTCGAAACGTATGTAGTCTGAGGTATCGACAATGGCCACGGCATGGTCCGTCTTCTGTCTCTATGATTATGGACACATGTGTACCATAGAGACCTAAACACCGTGGTGTTGTGTGGTGTTTTAGCTAAGGGTTGTACAGGGTTCAATAGGTAGCTTTGGGGTTAAGTGGAGCTTAAGTGGGATAATAGTATAAAGCATGCAATGAGCAACATATGGAGCAAGTATACTACTTAGTTTACAATTTAGCCAAATCCAGCTACTAAGAGCTATCCACAAACGTTTAAAGAGACTTTGGAAATTAATCCTTTTAACAATACTGAAGATAACCCAAACTGCATAAAAAATTGAAACCTTTTTCCATTCATTCGCCTTGACGCTTTTTGAGATGTGATACCAAACTGAAGGGCAAAGCTAATTTAAATCGAACTATGTTGTTTTGCATATAGTACCTACATATTTTTGTATCTTTAAAACTGGTCTTCATGATTAAATTATGAAAAGTCTTGTGCTTCTTTTGATATTATCATTATATTTTAGCAAAATATATTCATAAAATCATCTTGATTGGACAACAGATATTGGTATAAAAGTACTAATAATATTTCTTTAGTAACAAGTTTATAAAATTCTACGGAAAATAGTTCCAAGATAGTCCAAATGGAAGTCATTTTGTATACAATTTAATTCTTGGAATCGAAATGCAATCTTTATGAACTAAAATGACTAATAAACCTTTCTTATCATTTTTAAGACAAGCGCATATATGTACATATACATACATAGGTAGCTCAGGTAGCTAAATTTAGAAACAAACAGAGAAAAATAATATAAGAAGAACTTTCACACACCCATAAACACACACGGACACCTCGAAATAAATTAGTCAACAGTCACAGACTCGCTGTGAGAACTCTGTTTCCAATATAATATACATATACGATCCCGGGACAATTCTACTAATGCAATACACATTTCCGCCTTAACTGCGGGTTGTGGGTTTTCGGGTTGGCGGGTTGGGCGCGGGATTGAACGATACTCTACGTAGTTGAAGGGAAAAAAAAGCCATGCATACCAACATGATTTTTATCTATATGTCGATAACATAAATATGACGGAATCAACATTGGAGTGCACAATTGCAATGCTGCTCGTAATGGTGGTGAACCTCCTCCACCCAATCCCATTGAACTTTTCAGACAAACACAATTTGTCCGATAAGGAGAAAAAGTAGAGTCTAGGTGAGGGTGTTGGTGAGGGTAACGGTAAGGATGACGTTAACGGAGAGGCGGAGGCGGACGGACGAACGACGCGCACACTAATGGCCACCATTAATAATTGAAAAACTGAAACAGTTGAGTATGTGAGTAACTATGAAGGAAGGATGGCCCTGCTTTGGGACCGTGGCGGCAGTCAGGGGAGGGGAGGGAGAGAATGACAAAAATCTATAACCAAAAAAGTTATGAATAAGCGAACGAACATTGGAGCAAGTGGCAAAGAAAGGAGAGAGACGAGGCATTTGAACAAAAAAAACAGAAAGAAAGAAGAGAGCAGAAAAAAAGTCAAAGCTACAAACCTGTTCTATGTTGTAGTACATGGCGAGTCCGATTCCAACGTCGACGGCACGGCGACAATGTTGTAGCTGGAGCTGGAGCTGCTGAAGCTGCTGCTGCTGTTTTTCTCGTTCTTCTGGTTGGGGCAGCATCAATGGCAGCTATAGTTAAATTTAAGGGAATCGCGTGCAAAGCTTGCCCAAGCAGCATTGGAAAGAAAATTCGAAAATAATTCTCTTCTTCGGTTTTTTTTTTTCCCCCGTTTCTATTGTACTTGAAGATGCAGCAGTTGCAGTTGCTATTTTCAAATGAATTTTTGTCCGTAGGAAGAATCGCAAAACGCGCACGAACCGAAACTGAGACTGAAACGCCAACTGTGGTTGTCGTATGACAACGGCCAGTGAATTGAGGGATGAGGGGGGCTGGTGGGGAGTGTGCTGTAGGTTTTGGGGCTTAGGGGGTCGCACAAAATATTGGAGCAAGGTGTTTCCAAACACACAGTGCCACGGCGAAACGGCGAATTCGTTGCCCCCAGACGACTGCGCAAAAGCAGAGCTGGAGAACGGAGAGCTGAGCCAAGTTAGCTGAGAAGACTTTTATTTGTGTGTTGTGGAGCAGCTCCACCACCGTTTCGACTGGCTAGATTACGTCTGCCGCCTTGTATTTTGTTGGTGTGATGCCGAGGGCGGGGAGAGCGGCACTCTCCCGAGCTGCCGACCGAGCGCACCTCGAGTAGTATTGATGATTAGATTATTTTACGTTTTCAAATAAATAGATATTGTTGGAATTGTTCAACAATAACAACAATGATGCACTATATGTATGATGAATTAAATTAACCGAATGAGTAGTTGTATGCAGAAGCAACCACTCAGAAACACAGGCAATATACACTCAGAAATACAGATACTCGTTTTCGTCTCGTCGTTGATTTTCTTCTCCGAGGTACATATACAAAAATCTGCACAATGTTTTTTTCGTTTTTCGTTTTTCTTTATGCAGTTTTCCTTAGTCGAACTTGGTTTTGGTGTGGCTTAAATGAATATGTATAAGGGAGAACCTTCGTTGCACTTTAATTCCATTCTTCGGTTTTATTCTCACTGTGTGTTGGTCATTTCTCTTTGTTTTATTGGATTTTCATGCCAGAGCACTACACACACGAACACCCGCACAGCGAAAAACTTCTGCTGCAATACACAAATTTACTTCTTATTCGCAGCGCCAGCGCGCACACACCACCACGTACGAGCTAAGAAAAAGTATCTGTATCTGTGAAATATGTGTATCTGAGAGATACGGATACACGGCGTAAAAAAGTATCTGAGAGATACCGTCAAACCAATGAGCGTCGAACCAAATGAGCGTCGAACCAAATGAGCGTCGAACAAAATTGGCTGGCGTCGAACCAAATTGGCTGACGTCGAACCAAATGAGACGACGTCAAACCAAATGAGGCTGGCGTCGAACAAAATGAGACGACGTCAAACCAAATGAGCCAGCCAAAAAAATGCCAGAAAAGGCTAAAGAACAAGAAATAAAGCCAACTGCTAAGTTTGGCGCGTAACCAAACGATGTTTTAAACATTGTATGTCCTCTGTTCCTTGTCAAATAAGGAGCCAGGGCTTAAAATTTGTACTTTTCAATAATATGTATAAATCCCGTTAATTGCCACAAACTTCAAATTTTGAAAAAAAAAAACACTTGAAAAACAGTACCATGAATCACCGAATCAGAAATAAATTTCTAGTCTATTGACCAGAATGACAATTAGCACATTCAATTAACTTATTTTAACCGCTAATACACTTTTCCGTTATGCGACAAAGTCACGATTGTTTGTATAGCAATATAATGTGAATAATACTCACAAATGTGTGTATATGTGTTGCCTCCCGCTCTGGGAATTAATGTGACATATTTTTAAGTGACTTTGAAATCTGAATCAGCTTTTTGTCATCGCCTTCCCATTTATTTCCCGGACTTAGTCCATGGCGATGGAGTAAACAAAGCCACCGAAGAGTTTACACAAGAAATTAGCAAAGACCGAGTGATGTGAATGTATACCATATCAATTTACGAAATGGACAACTACAAATATACAAAAGCAACAACAATGAATTGTTGATACATTCCTTTGTTCATTGACTTACTGAAATTATACATTGATTCTTTTGTTTAGCAATGAGCTTACCGAGCAACCGATTCATCCCGTCATTCAATGTTTTGGAAAACCTTTGGCATAACGTATGATGTAATGAGTTTTGTTTTATACTTACAGAACGCCCAATTTCAGAAAGTTTTAATTAATCTTAGTGTAGAATTACTCATACTTAAGTACAATCATAATACTAGTTTTAATCTATATCCAAAAGAAATGGATATCGTTTCAATATCTTTGTCTTCTACTTCGAGAAAATTATTCTTAATTTAAGTCGTGATCTCAGACTGATCAATCGCTGTAAGAACCATTATCTGGTTTGAGGAATAAAAATCATTTACTGCCCCCCTACTTAAAAAAGTACTACTCCTTGGAGCTGGAAACCCTTTGCTGCTGTTGTCCTTGAACTTCTTTGGTCTCCGGTTTGTCATGAGTGTGGGCATCGTGATTGTGCAACTGGTTTTTCACAACAAGTTCACCACTTTTTGAGCAGGTAATTATACGGGCCGCGCAGCGTAGATAGCGATTTCGAGCGCACAACCAATATGTTTTAGTTCCCCGAGAATTGTTGCGAAAGTACTCGAACCCACCCATTAGTAACTTTGGTTTGCCTTTGGTTCCCTTAACAATTTTAATTCCTTTTTTCCTCACCAATTCTGTAAATAAAGATGGGAAGCAGAGATTCAATTAGTTAGTTGATTAATATGCTAAACACTAATATAGTTACATGCATATCGCGTATCAGGCATTCTTAATTCCATTAATTGATACAAGTTTCGGGCAAAACATTTATAAACAAATTTTCTGACTGACTAACGAAAATAGTATACAAGCCTTATATGTACTTATTGTGTGAAACATTATCATAATTTTGATTGGATTTTATTTGTTTGGAACGTTTTAGACAGTTACTATAATACAACTTTGTGTGCATTCGATCAATCATGGGAATGCTTGGCGTATTTAATGCGATACACTTCCTGACCACTCTTTAGCTCATGTGTGGTAGCCCGAACTTTGCAGTTGGAGCTGCGATAACGGGAGCACCGCCAATTAATGCTGCTCTTCAGTTTACGATCCATTACGAATTCGTGTTTATCAATGATTAGTTTGCGCTTCTTCTTGCGTGTGCTAGAAAAGGCAGCCAAATGCGTTGTAACATCTGCAATGGAGAGAACATGAGGTTAGTTAATTCATTCGGTTTCTTAGGAATTATATAGAATTCAAGGCGATTCACATTAAGGGATATTGCCACTTGAGGTGGGAATTTATTCGCCTTGAAATTTGTACATGAAATAATTATTGAAAGTGGCATTAAACCTATAAAATCATGTTGAGATCAAAAACTATATGTAACAAAATAAGAGTTTAACAATAAGCATAAACAGATTCAGAATGCGATTGCGGAATGCTATTTAAAATGCAGACATTAGCCCACAGATATTATTTTGGTCAACGGCCTGCGCCCAGTGTCATCGGCGTTATGATTGTGCTTGCTATAGTGCACAATTCGACCTTGGAGCGTGTGCACCCGGCCATGACATTTGAGTTGTGTTGTATATTGGGTGCATCGCCAATATGTTTTGTCTTTTATGGACTTTTCGCGAACATAGAAGAAATCTCCATAGAATAACAGGGTGCGTCCTTTTTGGCTGACAACATAGTCAAAGTTGGGATCTGAAAAGTAAAGAAAGGGATACATTGTCAGTACGAAAGCTTGTTATATGATATCGCCTGTTGGATAATTATTTAAAGTTATGTAACGTGTAAGCAAAGAATTCAAATTTTCTTTGCCTTAGTAATTAACTCTGCAATTTATTGTTATTCTTGTTATTAGTAATATTTGTGCCTTTTTCAAATAAACATAAGGATGTTTTTCATAAATTTTACTCTAAGATCTCTTCCACCTCCTCTTCGTGCAGTTCTTCATCGCGGAATTCCTCTTCGTGTAAATCCTCCTCATGCAGTTCCTCTTCGTGCATATCATCTTCGTTAGGATCATAGGCAATGGCATCTTCCAGGTCGCAGTCCATTTTGGGAGTAATGAGACGATCATCGCGATGCATTTGGGCTTTGCTGGAGCTATATTTATTACGCTTCAACTCCGCATGCATGTGTTCGGCCTTGTTAATAATGAACTTCGGCGGAGTCTCCTTGAGCATTGTAATTCGAGCTGGACATTTCAGTTTCTTAGTGGCCATCGAGCTGCACCGCCATAGGATCTTCTTTTTGTTCTCACTCATAACCAAGAATCGAATACCATTAGCCATAATCGCTGGACGACCGCGTAAAGATTGAGTGAAAAACACGAGAACATTATCCGGATTTGGGACTTCGTCATTGGCCAGTACCACTGTAAAGATACACAAGACAAATTGAATTAGTTAAAGAATATAAGTTATGGAGCGGAAGTATAAATAAGTAAGTGGACACGTTCAAAGGCTCCTCATAGGGGTTCTTTCATTTATTTACATGTAAAACAAAATCAAAGTCACTTGCAAGTCACTTAAATTAGACATTGTATATCTCCGCCTCTACCTCAATGCTATCATCTTGCATATTTTTTACGCTGGTCACTGCGGCCACCGGCATTGGCGTGGAAGTTTTCAATATCGTTTTGTTCGCCTGCCTATCCTTACGCTCCGGCCGAACATGGCAATGCTGGTGTATCTGGCGGAAATCGCTGCTATCGAACTTGTTCATACAGATGAGCACTGGACAACGCACATGACGATAATACCAGTGGCATCGCCAAAACAGATTGCTGCGGTTCTCATTATTACGAAAATATTTTAGGCCATCCAGCCATAGTAACTGCCCGCCGCGTTTCGATAAAGAGAACTGAATCTTGGGTTTAATACCGCTGTATTGGCCATGGGAATGAACAACATTAGCTGAAAGAAATTAAGAAAAGAAATTGGATTAGTAAAGCAAAAAGGAAAAGCTACTTCAACATCATTTACGATAACATTATGAACACATAGTCTGGAAAACTACTTTACATTAATAATCAATTTTTAATACAAAAATACTTTTTACACGCTTACGAGCTAAGTATTTAAGTAGCTAATCCTGGCTAAAATTCGAAAGAAGGTTTTCGCCTTGTAAATTCGTGCAGTGGTGGCGGCTCAGAGGAACAGCTTGGCTCGATCACAACTTCCGATTCGGGCTCCGCTTCCAACTCAGCGTCATCATCAGGACTCTCCTTCGATGTACTCATTACCGATGGCAGGGGTTTAATTTGAATGTCATTGCTCTGTCCGTGCTGATGTTGGTGACACAATCGAAGTATTAACGTCGATTCGTCGTGTATAGCAATTGCAGGGCATCGCTCTTTATAATAATTACGGCACTTCCAATACTGTAAGTGGCCTCGCTTCTTGTTCCGGAAAAAACGAAAGCCATTGATGACTAGCAGCTTGCCGCCATTCTTCTTTGAGTCTGCAAAATCAATGTGGAAAGCTGTGAAATGGAAAAGTGAAAGCGTATTAGTGTTAGTTTTCATTGTATCGGAATATTCTCTTATACTCTAAGCCAAATTACGCATAAATTTAAAATTCCATATTGTCTCAAGACTTAAGGCAAACAGTTTATTAATTTCAAGTCACAACTAAAGCAACTTCTGATCCTTTTTAACAGGTTTTGGACTTAAGCCTAAGGAGCCTGGCAATGGTGGCTGGCGACTTCGCTTCTCCTTCTTAATCAGTCGAGCGGCCACCGCAGAAGCATCACCCTCAATGATTGCCAACTGCTGAGACAATGTGCTACCATACGCCGGATATTTTCGTTTGTGATCATGCTCAAAATTGCATTTAATTATTCGTGCTTGTCCCTGTTTATCCAGGGCGGTCACCACACGAGCTCGACACACTGTCACATCCTGTTGAATAAGTATAATATTTTAATCAATATAAAATTTAAAAACCCGTTTCCCATCCGTTTTTCGATTTAAATTACGCACCTTTCGCGAGCAAATCCAATAGGTTCGTGATAAGGAACTGCGATTCTTTACAAACTTCTCATTATTATACAATAATACGGTCCTTCCGCGTTGTCCTGTGCCAAACACAGCCAGTTCTGCAAGAAATTAAGTCAATGAATTAGTGGAAATTCAGCTAAATTGAGAAGTGAATTAGCTATAATTATTTTCTGGCAAATTTAAGGCTAGCTTTTGTATATTTGCATGCTTATAGATTTATTAAATGTCAAAAATGATTTCTAGGAATGGTTATGAACTCCCGAAATGGCCACATTGGTGGGTTTATTTTTATGCGTGATCATGTAAACATTGCATTTAGATCGCGATTTAACGCAGCTCCAGTAAATCGTATCCTGATAAGCGGTGCTTCGCTTATAACGATGACCATTGTAAATAAGGATATCGCCAGCGGATGTGCGTTGATATCGTATACGATCCCAGTCATCTAAAGTGCGCACACGTTTCTGGTTGGAGGCCACGCCACAGCGCATGGTCTGCGGTCGAGTTCCTCGAGTTTTGGGCAAGAAACTTTCGTTACCGAATTCCCCAAGAATGCGTGGATCCAACGTAAATAGACCTAGAAAAAAAATATATAAGAAACAAAATGGTCGTGTTAGATAATACAAACTAAAGTCGCGAGCGCTGCGAACGAAAATCTAAATGCTTACAAATTAAAGTATTTTAGATTAGCCAAATTGAACAAAAATGAAATAACAAAAAATTTTATAGATCCACCACAAATATTGATAAATGCTGTACAACTTAACATAAAAATAAACAATTAGTAAGTCGTATTGAAAATCTTTTAAATGACAATCTCACCTGAGCATAATTTAAATTGAGAAGAGATCGCAAGATAAACTTAGTTTAATTTGATTGATGGAGGTTGAATCTATTTAAATTTTTATTTCAATTGTACGCACATTTGTGCGTATGACTGATTTAATCTAAAATATACTTTATTCCAGGTCACACAATCTATTTAAGTTTGTGTAGATTCTGACCCAATTCTAGCTTAGTCTATTGGGGCCTCATTTTAGCTAATGCCTGCCTGATGTCTTTTATGACTCTGGCTAACTGACCGACTATCGTTGCCTACAGATGATTGTGTGTTCCACTTATGGCGTATCTTGCTTGTCCGTTCGGCATGTTGTGTGTGATGACTCTGGAGCGGCATTGCTTCCGCCATTTGCAGCATTTCCAATAGGTTTTATCCTTGTAGGCAGCATTGCGCAAATATCGATGTTCTCCGCACTGCAGAACATTGTTGCCGGATGGTGTCCTAATGTAGTGTACGTCTTCCATTGTTTTTGCCAATCGAGCCCGCCTTAATAGCGGCTGCTCTAGCGCCAAACGACGTGGCAAACTGATGACTTCAAAATGTGCTGAAAGTCACAAAAGTATACATTTTAGTTATAAAATCAAACAATGCGTTAACTAAAAAACCTACATTCTAAAGCAATTACATTAAGCAAACTTAGGTACGCACATATAATTTATTATACAGATTTTCTATATCTATTATCTAGGTTATGGCTAAGATGAGCAGATAGTGGCTAACTTATTGCAACTGCTGCAATTCCTCAATGCTCAAATTGAGAGAGCGCAGCTCCAAAGTGAGATCTTCATCGTGTTCCGTCTTCACAATATTATCCAATGATTTGGCAATTTTAGTACGTGATTGTGATTTAACCAAAGGACTAACCACAGATAAACGCTTCTTTCGATCCATATTAAAGCAGGTGTGGTTACAGGACTCAAGCACAATTTTGTGTACGCCTTCAATGACATTTGTGACCACACGAGCATTACACTTTGTGCTACCCTAAAGAGAGGTAAATATAGAAAAGGATTATTAAGGAATAGATATATCTAGTAAATTACAATTTCTATTTCATTTCTAATTATCATAAAAGGCAATCCTATGGAGAAATTAAATTCATTTAAATTCTATATAACTAGTTGTCTTTAGCGATTTCCTCAGCGATTTTCTTAAAATTTATGTCAAGTGAAGTATATTTCGAACTTTCTTTCATATTATCTTCTACTTAAAAACGAAAATTTCTCATTTATAAAATAGTTTTCAAGTCAATTAACTTTGACTCACCTTCTTGGAGCATATCCAATACGTTTTTAGATTACTTCGACGATTCCGTACATAGTTATAGCCGTTGAAAGCTAGTAACTTACTTCCTCGTTGTCCCCGGTTAAAGGTTAGCAAACTGTGCCTAATGAGACCCTTCATTTCAGTAAGATCGTCGAAATCTGCAAAAGTTATGTAAAGAATAATTAGTTAAATGACAATTGTAGGGGTTAAATAAAGCTACGAACATTTGGCGAATACTTTTCAAAATACAATTTCGCATTTTTAAGACAACGTTTTATATTATGATCTATAAAATACATCTATATTTGCTATACAGTTGGGGTGGAGACCAATACATGTTTATGTACAATACATATATGTAAACCTAGTAGGGCGGATGATTGTGCTGACCACACTTGATGGTCACATCGTGATCCTGCACGGTTACAACCCGGGCCTTGCACTTATGGGCAGCAGCTCTTGCACAAGACCAATATGTCTTATTGCCAGTAGCCTTATTCCTTGTAAAGGTGAATTCGCCAATCTTGAGCTTGCGGCTGCCCCGAAATCCCGTAATATACGAGTAATATGAAATGGTTTCTGCGAATGGGAAAAATATAATGATGATTAGTATAAAATTGTTCTTTGTAAACTTATGTTCAGAGCTTAAGCCTAATTAATATGCACACACAATGAGAGACCAGAGGAATATGAAACCTTCTTAGCTAATTTGACTTTTATTGTTAAACGAACTTTAACGCGAGATGAGTGACCACTACACTAAATGTACATTCAGACTTAAGACTAAGATGTTGGCGACCCATAGCACGAATTAATCCGCTGCGGATGTATTTGTCGTCTGTTCGGGTTGTGCTTGTTTAGTCTGTGATTTGGCCGCCGCCTCCGCCTCGGCACGCTGTCGCTTCAGTGAGCCGTACTTTCGAGCCTTGGAGATAACTTCATGGTTGTGCTCACTGTTAAGAACTGTGAGCGTGTCCGATTTGGTTTTGAGTCGGGCACGGCACCGCAAAACGGCAAACTAAAAATTTGTATATATAGGTACAGGGATTCAGTTTCGAAGATTTCGTCAAATTAATGGAATTGTATTACCTGACTGCAGCGCCAATAAGTGACATTATCACGACAGATGTGACGATTGAAGGTGTGCTGCCTGAGCATAATCTGCTTTGTGCCATACTTGCTGACTACAAAGCATGGTGTGCTCCCAGGAACATCGACACCAGCATTTACAGTGCCACTGCCACCGCTAGCGCCATTTCCTCTTACAGGATTGACAAGCTCCGGGGTGGCATCGGCCACAGACACACTGATCTGATAGTTGAACTTGGCTGCAATGAGGAGATTAATTCAAGGTGAGTTAATTGAGATGGGGGTTGGTGGAGAGAAATATGTGCTGTTGCTTGTTAATCCAGAAATAAAACACTTGGATTTTGCTTTTGTCTTTTCACATTTTTCATTTGGGGCTAATCTGTTTACACACAATTTGTTAAAGATTATATATATTTATATATAGTACAGACGACCGCTCTCTACTTGCACTGGATGCAGTGCATCGCATGGCGAAAATGCTTCACCAGTCGCGGCTTGCGACTTAACTCGATCAGGACATAGAAAGCCCGGCAATTCGATGTCTGGCAATGGTAATAAGTCCGATACTGCATGGCCCGCGTTTTCTTGTAGGAGCAACCGTCAAGTATGAGAAACTCGCCATTAAAGGTGCGTTTAAATTTCACCGATCCCGCTGATCCTGCTGAGAAGGTGGAAATGGGGATGGTTTTCAGGATTATGCGAAATGTTACCAAATGTTAGGATGTGTACTTAATTTTAAACATAATTTTTAAAGAGCGCTATGCTACAGAAACAATTAAAAGGGATGGGGACAGACAATCTCTTTCTTTAATAGATAATTATTTAGTTTGTCGCCAAAGAAACGAGGTGCATGATTATGGGAATTCTTGCCCAGCTTAATGCCCCCATCCGATTTGGTAATGGCACGAGCTATGCACTTATTCTCGTGAACACGCTTGCCATTTCCATCGGAGCAGATCCAATTGGTGGTGTTGCGATAATTGGCTTCTCTCTTATACATGTGACCATTAAAGATCAGATTGTAGCCCTGCTTCTGGTTACGAACGAAATAGTACTCATGATTCTCAATCCAAACACCAGTTGGCAAGTCCTCCAACACCTCGACCACTAACCATTGAAGATCATC
This sequence comes from Drosophila sp. 14030-0761.01, assembly GCA_018150735.1. Classification (NCBI taxonomy): domain Eukaryota; kingdom Metazoa; phylum Arthropoda; class Insecta; order Diptera; family Drosophilidae; genus Drosophila; species Drosophila sp. 14030-0761.01. The sequence continues at coordinate 824,459 of JAECWO010000090.1, forward strand.
GCCTGGAATTAAAACAAAAAGCGGGCATATGGTATGTAACTGGATGTAGGGTAAACGGCAAGACGCACTACTACTAATCATATTGATAAAAATCTTAAACTAAAAAGAAAACACAACGAGATGGGGGAGTAAAAGAGTAATTTGTTTATTTTTCATAACAATAGAATATACAAAACACTTTTTAACACACAGAGATTCAAGTAGAAAACTCACCCAATTTCCCATCATGAACATGTGTACACATTTATTACTAAACTTTTCACATCCTTTGCTTGTGGTTTACCTGCAAAAATTATTAATCGACTTACTTTCTGCACTTTAGTTTGGGTTTCATTTGGGCTTTTTTCTCATATTTTCCTTCGGCAAAGATGCCTGTTTGCGTGTTTCCAATCATTATTCCACACACATACACAACCACGCATACCCGCACACACACCCACTGACAGATCACAATATCAAGGCTTATATTTCATGCTCTTTGCCTAATTCTTTCCCATCCACTTTTATTTACACACACGCAGGATTTGCAATAGCCACAATTAAGATTAATAACAATTTATTTAACGCAAAACAAGCCAAGAACGCGGCGAAAAAATGTGCAGACAGTTACAAGATGGCGTGCGTTTAACAGCACGGTGGGTGCATGAAGTTATCGATAACACCAACAGTCGGCATTTTTATCGAAGTGTCTGTTAGCAGTTAATCGTTAAAATTTTGCTACTTTTGAATATTTGTTTTCATTTGCTTTTTGTTTATTTTGTTTTATTGGTTACATTTAAATTTTACCAGAAATATTTTACTGTTGGAAATGGAGTAAACAATTACTCATATAAGTCATTTAAATTTAATTCTTGCAAAATGTTTCACAATGACAAATACATATATGTACATACGTACATATGTATGTGCATATTATTAGGGGCATATAAAAAATGTATAATATATTAGGTTGAAGGTCAAGATTAAGAAAGCTCATTTACTTAAGGATCATAAGCATATCCCTGGTGATGAGTTTCTCGGGCACCCTGTCACCTACGAATCTTGGATCATGGTTATGGGGATTCTTACCTAGTTTGATGGCGCCATCGGCTTTGGTGATTGCCCTAGCCGAGCACTTGTTCTCATTCAGACGTTTACCATTACCATCGGAGCAAATCCAATTCATGGTATTACGGAAGCTAGCCTCCCTTTTATACATATAACCATTAAATATAAGATTGTAGCCCTGTTTCTGATTACGTATAAAAAAGAAGTCGACATCATTAATCCAAACGCTTCTCGGCTGTTCCTGAATAAACTGTCCATATGTAAGATTGTCAGCATCTGAAAAGAGGTAGAAATTTAGTTGTTAATAAGGCAAAATCAATAGAGGTCAGTCTTATAATTATATATAACAGTAAGCTCGATTAAAAATGTCATTACTAAAGTTTTAAATCATTTTTTATTTCCAATTAATATAATTATATACGCTTTTTCGATTAGGGTGACGCAAGTTTGATTACACCCGTGGACATGTCTAGTTTGTATTTCGTCTTGCGAGAATGTTTCCTCATATCAGACTTGGTAAACATCAGCAGATCCTTGGTGATGAGCTTTTTTGGCACATTGTCGCACACAAAACGTGGCGGATGATTGTGACCATTCTTTCCGAGCTTTATACCGCCTTCTTCTTTAGTGATAGCCCGAGCTACGCACTTATTCTCGTGGACTCGTTTTCCATTGCCATCAGAACAGATCCAATTGATGGTACTGCTGTAATGTGCCTCTTTTTTGTACATGTAACCATTAAAAATCATATTGTAGCCCTGCTTCTGGTTACGTATAAAGTAATATTCATGGTCATGAATCCAGGTTTCCTTGGGCACCTCCCCAATAAACTGTCCGTAAGGATGATCATCTGCAAATAAATGTCAATGTACAATGATGAGTAATATTCTCGGCGTCTTATTCCCTAGACAACCCGAAAAGGAAACTAACTTAAAAACAGTAGTTTATTTATTGTAGTTTATAACATTGAATTCTATATATGTACATATATAAGCATGTATTGAGAATAACAGCGACGATTTCACACATCACATTTCACAACCATTAAGAAAAAGTATTAAAAGGTTTTTCTTTATGCTAACGAAACAACGGTTCACGATAATATGTACACTGTAACAACACTTTGAAATAAAACAAGCACTTTATATATTTAATAAAACAAATTTTCACGTCCCAAGCACACTAACAATTACAACAAAATGGCGTGCGTTTTACAGCGCAACCTGCGTACAGAATTGATCGATATCGGGATTCGTTATCGGTGTGGCAACCCTGTTTACAACAAATTTTATCATTAGTTTCGTTTTATATATATTTTTTCGCCACTCTTTGAATTTTATTTGCTTTAATAAACGTCTGCATAGCAGAAACATTTTCAGCTGTTGTTTTATTATGATTTTCCATTAAGTGCACCCACAATGAAATGCATATTGCTAACCTGTTGCTTTGTTTCCTCACATCACAGTTGCAACGTTAGCGCCACCTCCACCACGGAAACGAGGCCGCCCTAAGACAAAATTGCCTGAAAATGCCGCAGCACCTAAGCCCAAGCTTATTGATAAGCTGAGAGCAGCTACTCTTAATGAAGCGGCCAGTGAACCCGCTGTCTATGCCTCCACTACCAAGGGTAAGATCAGCACATCCCGCATTCCAGATATACTTGTAATTCTTTACATTGGTTCTTATTAGGTGGCGTGAAACTGTACTTCGATGGACATCTTTTTAGATTCTCGTTCCGCAAGGCCGATTTTTCCGTTTTCCAATGCTGTTACCGGGAGCACGGCGAAGAGTGCAAAGTACGTGTGGTGTGCGATCAGAAACGTGTCTTTCCCTATGATGGAGAGCATGCCCATTTCATGCAAGCTAGCGACAAGAGCTGTCTACCCTCCCAATTTATGCCCGGCGAAAGTGGTGCTATTGCGGCCGTTGAAAAGAATAAGGGCCAAAAGGTTGAGTTTGTTGTGCAGCAGGATGCCAAGACAAAGGTAGAACCAAATGATGATGATGAAGATGGTGAAGAGACCGAATTTGAACTGCATGAGATCGAAGATGTAGATGTCGAGGATCAGACATCCGAGAAATCAGCTCCCAAGGATGTAGGAAAGGTCGAACCAGAAGAGGATAACAACACGACTGGCTCAACAGTCGATGCTCCGGCTGTCGATGAAGTGAATCCAAATGATTTTCGCGAGAAAATAAAGCGTCGTCTTCAACGGGCGCTGCAAAACAAAAAGAAGTAACTTCTATGGAAGTTAGTGCCTTCAACTCCATTTAATCTACATACTTATTCTTTGCTATAACTGTATACTACTACTACATAATCAAAAGTGTTTCCACAAATAGGAAGCTGTCAACGAATTAAGTTTTCCATAAATAAATTTGACATCAATAAAGTCGCGAATTCGTCTTAACTAATTATCTTTAGTATATATCATTATCTTATAGTTATTGTCATATGTATAATCATTTAATTAATGCATTCACACGCCACTTTCGTGTGACTTCTGTTCCCTTTATCGTTGCAGTCACCCAGCATGTCCGGAACTGTGGTCCACAAATGTTTCTCATCAGCCGTAAGGGCGGCACCTTGTTAACCATAAACAACTTTCTATATCGCTCCAATCTCAAGTTTTTTGGCAAGAACAACAATATTCTGTACTGGGAATGTGTTCAAAATCGTTCGGGCAAGTGCCGCAGCCGTTTGAAGACAATTGGTGATGATCTCTATGTAACGAACGGTTTGTAATTGTTTTTGAAAATCTGTTTACTCTTTTAATTGCAATCTTATTGAATTTGTCAGATGTGCACAACCATGTGGGTGATAGTAAGCGAATTGAAGCAGCCAAGACAGCAAACATGCTAATTCATAAAAAATTAAGTTCTCTAACTGCTGCGGATCGCATGCAGGTGCATGGCTCTTGGAAAATTGATGCGGAACTTAATCTTGGTCATCTATCCACATTGTAAATGCAACTTGGTATTGCATTTTAGGCACATTCCCCATGTTTATCAATCCTACTAGATTATAGTTGATTTAAAGAACTATTTTTCTAATTTATATTTAAGTTTAAAGAAGATTTTGAAATTAGACAAGTACTAGAATCGGTTTATCCAGGTCAATTTTAAAATCTTTAGACTGAGTTAGTGGGGATATAATTAATTGGCTAATGAAGAAATCATATTCGGGCCATATTCGAAACATTTTTCATTTACTCCTTGACAAAATCCAGGGATCTACATAAATCTAAATTCAAATAGCAATCACAGAAATATATTAAACATTATCGCGATTTGTTTTTTGATATAATACCACAGAATTATTACTTACCTCTATAATTTATATTTAATTAAAGGAGTAATAATGACTGGCATCCTTTTTGATGAGAATTTGAGAGTTCCTGAGAAAATACTAAAAAGAAACATATATAAAACATGGTAGAATATAGATAAAGATACATATCAATAATCAAAAGGTACATATGGCTTACACAATATTTATTATAAAATTGACAGTTTAAAAATATTACGACTTATACAAATGTTGCACTTAGAATAGGTACTCTCACACTAGCACTGATTGGCTAGAAATCTTTACTTATGAATACTGCACCATGCCCCTGATGAGGTTGGGTCATTAGGGCCACCATTTGAGGCGCCTGCACAGTGGGTATGGCAATCGGTATGGGTATTGACATCGGAACAGCGGTAACAGGTAGTGCCAAATGAGTGGTCGTTGTTGCATACGATGTGGGTAACTGTGTGACGGTGGGAGTTAGTTCCAGAGTAGTTGGTGTTGTTGAGGTGACAGTGTTAGCATTAAGTTGGGGCAATTTGTTGGCCACAGCGCTTGGCGCGGCGCTGGCACTTGATGAACTATTGACAATCACATTCTTAGCCTGGCAGTAAAGCTGGCAAAGCGGCAAGAGCTCCTTATGGCGACGTTTGATGTGACTAAGGAAATTACCCGTAGATTTTGTCGTTCCCGAGATCAGACCAAAACAGGTTGTACACGTTGCCTGGATAGCTCCTGGTGTCTTCTGGTTTGGCTGTATGTTCTTGTAAAACTTACCATCTAGGATTTTCGGCAGCGTGAAGGGCTTACGAAATGATTCATCGTCAAGAAGGCAGGCCGCAGAAATGCTAGAAGTGCTCGTATTTGGTGGCGTCATATTCGGTTCCTGTTTGACCTCAGCTGCAAATTAGATTTTGTATAAAAATTAGGATTAGTAAAAGCAAATCAAATGGATATTTAACTTAGTCTACACACAAAACAAATCAGACTGTAAGTCATTGGACACATTACATTTAGGTCAATTTTATTTGGAATTAAGCTAAAGAACTATGAGAATCGAGGGGGAGACATAAAAAACACTGACTACAACACAAAAGAACTATTGCAATTCGGCCAGATGGTCCAACAAATCCGAGGAAAAGTCCAACGTATCTGTCTTCATCTCTGGCCCATGGGTATGTGGAGCACCAGCAATTCGCAGAGTAACATCGTTCACCTTTGAAGTGACCAATGTGGCGCGACAACTGTGTTTAACATAACGTGAACATCTCCAAAATACATTCTTTAGACTCTGACGATTCACCACATATCGATATCCCTCATAAACTAACATGATGCGACCACGTTGAGTAGTCGAATACTGAATGCTTGTGTTGGTATTCTTGTCCTCGAAGAGTGCCTTCAGGGACTGCATCACACCTGCAATAAAAGGCCAATAATTGGTTAATGCTATTAACAAATTTGACATTTAGTAGATTACAGTGAAATGTTCTTAAAAACTAACTTCCTCTATCAGTGGGTTTAGTTACGCATATTTTATTTCTGTCATTATAACACACAATAAACATTTGTTTTTTTTCTGGTAAACGGAAATTGGCTTGTTCTAATTACATATCCTAATCCGCACCTCCGTTTAACGACTGTGGAGTCCCAGTTTGTGTTCAATGAATCTTTGGACAGTAGCGTCCTCCAAGTGCTCACCACGTATGGCAAACACCTGACGCACATGAGCTGCAATAAACAATAGGCAAATTAGTTAGGAAACCAAGAATTACGCACGAGTTCCCTGAGCGTGGAGGCGTCTATGTACTTATAATGGCAGTTAGCAAATCCTTAGCCGGTAGCGCCTTTTCCTGGGCGAGACGAGTCAGCTCTTCCTTACCAATGACCAAGTCTGCGACCCGCGATGTATAAATCGCTGGCATGGGTATGAACGCATTGGCCAGGGGAATTTTGGGCACCACCACGGGACTTCCAGCGTACAAAGGAATTGTATCATTTTGATTCAGACTAGCAGGATCTGTAGCAGGCAAAGTCGACGTTTTTTCCAAAGATTTGCGTTTGGTAGTAGTCGAGTTCTCTTGAGGAGGCAGAAGCGGCGGCGTCTCAATTGGCAAAGTATGAGAATCGGCAACTGCAACAACGATATAATAATAAACAAATACAATTAACATCACTCAATTAATATGTGGGTATAAGCAAATTAAAACACAGGTATGTAGAAGGGTTTGTGGAATAAAGTATTTATATATATTTGTTTCAAGAAGTGGATTTACAATTATTAAAAATACAAGCACGCCCGAAAACACAAGCACACAACACAATGGCAGCTCCGATTTTATTTTCATTAGCTGCCGATGAATTGATTTTAAAGAACAGTGCTGGCGCTATAGCCGATTTCAAGCGGAAAGAGATTCAATCGGAGAATATAACAAAATTAAGGAAGCCTTTTAAAAACTATGGGATCATAAGCGTCATTGCCTAAATTAAGTAAGTTTCGTACGTTTTATTGCTTTTTAAATATTTTGTTGGTAAATATATAAAGTTGACAACTGATATAAAATTAAAAGCGAAAATGTTCAAGGACATAATGCTTTAGCTATTTTATAGTCCTTTGCAAACGGGCAGCTCTGTTTGAATGGCTTTGGCTTGTTATCGGTTCAACTATCGTAGATTTTATCCACCACTAATGTCGCCAGAGTTGTGAAAAAATATTGCAGTGTTGTGGGTGGAAATTATTGTTTTTATTTTTGTTAGTTTATAAAAGCATTTATGTAAATAGCTGGGCAGTTAGACAAAAAGTCAAAAGAGACAGTGATTAAATTGCTGACTGGCCCAGAAAACAAAGTGAATAGTGGCAAAAAGGGCGGTCAGCTCGGTGACTACATCTCCTTCGACATGACGCCTCTGATTCTAATTATCAATTAAACTTGAATTTGTGTACAAATTATACAATCTCCACTTCCAAAATTGTCAATAAAATGTTGTTGCAACAAATGAAACCCACACGGCTTGCATCTTATTGTATACCTTTAAGGGCATATGTCTCCCCATCAATATTACCCACATCTCTCAACAATCATGTCTCAAAATTGTATATTGCAGAGCCGGAAGAAGAGCAAGACAATGAAGTTAAACCACAACAGCAGACGCAGATGCAGCTGCTGTTGCCGGCACCGCCACTACTTAAACGCCGACCTGGCTCAGAGAAGCATACAAGTTTTGATCATATGAATGTGAGCTTCACCAGAAGCAATCGCGGAAACAATTTACTCACCATTGATGGCAAGAAATACACATTGAATAGACGCTTAAAGGACGCCTGCTACTGGGAGTGTGTAAAACTACGGTGCAAGTATATTAAGTGTACAGCTCGTGTTGTTACCAAATTAGATCGGATCTCGGCTCTACGGGGCCATCATAATCATCCCTAAGACTGCTACTACAACAACTTCAATTTAGTCGAATAAACATGTGTTATTTACTATTGTAAAACACAATTTGAAATCCATGATTCTTATAAAGCAACAATGACAGCAGGTTAGGAGGTCCTACGTGGGGTATTTATTTTTGGGTAAATCACTTACACCCACTAATCTAATCTAAGTTTGTGTAATTCTTTCAGATTGTGGAGCTTACCAGCTGGTAGCCAATGGCCGTGATTGCCGAAATCTATTCAATTTGAAGCATAGCACCAGCATGAATTGGGCCTGCACCAAGAACAGAAACAAAAAACTTCCATGTCGGGCACGCTGTTTGCCCACAGTTGGAGGACAAATTAGACTTAGTCGTCGTCAGCATAATCATGCTAAAAATTTCTTCATGGTGCAAAGGTCAAGGACAAGTGCCTGTGACAGAAATAGCAAATAACTTGAACCCTTAGCTTGTAGGTTATATCTAAGACATTCAATCATTTAATCTTAACCAAGATATCTTGTAATACTTCATCAATCCAAAAAACATTTTCTTACTCTTTTTTATTTGCATCCAGCTTCCTATCAAAGTCAGCGCTTGAGATGTATCAACCGTGGTGGTATTATACTCATTGATGACTATCGCTTTGTGATTGGTTCCCAGATACAGGATGTGACGTATTTGAAGTGCGCTAATTTCCGCCACAAATGCCGTGTCCGGGCCATTCTCAATAAATTGACAGGAAAAATTCAATTGCGGGAGGGGAAACATAATCATTCCAGCCTGCAGGTAACGAGACGGCCTAAGGCTAAGGATTGAACACCACTCGATGCCATGGATTATTCTAAAATAAACTTATTTATCCAATGTAAAATTGTTTTTCATTATGCTCCTCTAATTATATACACACACCCACACACATATATATATTATGATCCAGCTCCATCTAATAGTTAACTGAACTAATCGAACTATTTCTTTATCCTTGCAGACGACTACTATTTCTCTTCAACGCTGGCACAGTATGTGCGTTCTGCTCGTGGCACTGATCTAGTTTACTATGAAGGCAACACCTATACGCCCAATGAAAAACAACGCGAAGGACAGCGTAGTCGGGATTGGAAATGTTCAATGTATCATAAGGCCAAGTGTCGAGCTCGGCTAGTGACACGAATAACAAGTAGAGGAGATATTATTCACGTAACGAGTTGCTTGCACACACATGCTTCTATGTATACGAAAGCAGAATTTATGGAAGACGGCCGGGAGATTTGTCTAGATCGTAATCCCTTGTGCTTGCCAACCCCTCGACCTGTTAAGCGAGAGACATCCAAATAGTAGTTACTTTACCCGTACCCGAAATAATAAATATTTAATGAAGCGCATCAACCCTCGGGTTTTAATTCATGATTATGTGATCAGGAGTGATTTTAAGAGTTGATGTAGTCACTAATATTTCTCTTCTCACTCTTTGCAGAACCAGATGACGAGACTAATGATGACATGCTTTCGGACAAGCACCAATTTGATGCCCATTCTGGAATTCAGTTCATTGAGGGACAACGCAACTCACTGCAAATTGTGTATGGCCAATATGCCTATGCAAAGAACAATACTCACGGTTTGACCACCTACTGGAATTGTCGGACACGTCGAACTGGCCACGAACCGTGCAAAGCTCGTCTCTCCACCACCAAACTTCCTACCGGCAAATACAAAGTGTGCCTGACCCGACCCGAACACAATCATCCGCCATCCAATCGCGTCCAGCGGCTAATCAAGCAATCTGCATCTTCATCACCCTATTCCTAGATCATAAGCAGTACAAAAAAATATAAACTGGCCTTGAGGCAACAAATTTGCATTAAACTGTGTTATCTGTAGTTAAGTGAAAATATTCCTACTGCTCGTCAATTAACTAATCCCAACTATATAATCTGTCTCTTATATATTTATTCACAGAGAGCAGCGCAGCTATCTACACGGCCACATCGCGGGGTCGGATGCAGCTTATCTATGGTGGTCAGCCCTTTATATTCGAAAAAATCCTTAAGCTTTCATCGGGTGAAGAGAAACGCTTTTGGCGTTGCAACCAATGGTGGAATCAGAAATGCCGCTCTCGTGTCTTTACAATCAATGATGTGGTCTGTCCGCTCAATCGCTTCCACACCCACGAGGAGATTGTGCGACGCAAGAAGCGTGTTCGTCGTGTTCCACCTGGTGAGACCAGCGCTAAGGCAGCTACCACGGCCACAACGGGGACAAGACATCAGCTACAACAGCAATTACAGGAGCAGCATCAACAAAATCTACAAGACCACCAGCAACAACAACATCATCACCAGCAGCATGAAATTCATCACCAGCAAATGGACACGCATACCATATTGACCAACACACTGGAAGAGGAATCCCCGGCTACCATAGATGTTGGGGAATTGGGGATGCATCTTAAGTACGAGGAGATTGTGGCTGATGTCACTGGGATAGTGGGACCCAATCGGGTGGTGACTCGCAGAAAGTGAGGCGATCATTCACACACATTTACATACATACAAACACACCCCACATACATGAATTGTAGTTCTTAGATTTGTTTTAGGATTATGAAACATTCAGCTTTTACTTACCTATACTTAACTCCAATAAACTCCATTATGCTTTAACGGCGCAAGTGACCAGCAACAAAACGATTTTTACCAATTCAAAACAGCCGAACATACCAGCTTCAAACTTAGTTTGTTCTTACATTATCTTCATTTAACTAACTCCTTCAAATCACCCATTCTCATTGCAGATAACAGCGGTGCTTATACTTCATTCTATTTTACCAAGGGCCAGCGCGGTTCGGTCAAACTAAACTATGATGGTCATTGCTATGTCAAATTCATGGAAAATAGTCGCGGTAAAAAATGGATATGTGCCACACGATCAACAACCAAATGCCGGGCTCGCATACGCATCACCAACGACAATTGTCTGGAGATTCTGCATGGGACACACAATCATGATAAGTCAAAGCGGGAGTCAAAGCGTGGTCGTGATCGAATAAGTCACATGGTTAAGATAAAGAAATAGATCAAATCGAACTTTATATTGAAAGCGAGATCTCTCAAGTTTTTTTTATTAGAAATAGTATATGGAAAATTGATCAAATCTAATAATATTGTTCTACGAAACTCGAGATTAATATTCACTCAAAAACATAATTATTAGTGTTGTTTGGGTAAAAAATATCTGATGTTTAGAGGTAGTTCGTTATTTCCACTATAATCTTAATTATTTATTAAATTCAATCAATTTTCTTTAGTTCACTTACTGTTTATAGATTCTGACCGATATCTCCTGAAATCTTAAAATGTAATTCATCAAAGCAATCTCCGCACATCCAGTTGCTGCCTGGACAACTGTCACAATAGGTAGGAAGTCTGGGTATACCGGTTTTGCCTTTCCGCAAACAGGTCACGCACTGGCCCCTTACCTTCCATTTTCTGACTGTCATCCAATTGTGGTGGTTAGGTGAGGTGCGGAGAATGTTGTCGGGATTGGTTAAATCTAGCCTAACTCTTATAGGCTCGTTGTTATCCACTTTTCTGTTTGTATGACTAGCGCAAGGAGTGGCAGAAATGGATGACTTTAATTGATTTGACATAGATGCTGCAATTAAATCAAAACAGAGCTATGTATGTATATAAATTTATACAGATGTTTTTTAGATATATACTTTAAAATAAGAATATTCTTTTGTTTACTTGCAACTTTATTATATAGAAATAGAAGAGAAAAAAAATGTGAAATGGTTCACAAATTATGCAACTCCTCGAAGCACATATCGCACATCCAATTGGCTCCTTCACAGGTGTCACAGCATGTGGTGATCTTTTCGAGTTTGGTTCTGCCATTTTTAAGGCAGTTGACACATTTGCCCTTTAACCGTGGCATATCCACAAATACCAAATTGTGATTATTGGGTGCAGAGCGGAGAATATTGTCCGGATTCCGAAGATTCAGTTTCTTGCGCACGGGCTGCGGGTTGTGATTAACTTCCGTAACATAAACTACCTTTCGAATCATTTTCGGAACTGTTGATACACTGCGACGTGACATCTCCAAAAGAGTAGTTGATGCTGAAAAATTGCAACAAAAAATGGATATATTAATTTATAAACTTTTATAATTTACAGTAAATTTACTATTATTTTTTATTTTAGGTCTAAATTAAAAGGCTGCCCGTACGTATGTCTATGATTTTATTTATGTTTTCAACACAATTAAGAGCGGCTAAAATTGATCAGGAAAAATCCTGGGCACAAATGTCTTCAAACGCTTGGGCGGCTCATGGTTATGTTCTCCACGTTGTGCCACAATTGTTTTCCTTTTAGTGGTCAATGCTGAAGAGCAGCGCAGTTTTTTATACAAAGTGCAACGCCAATACTCCATGAGCTTAACAGGATTTCTAGAGTGGCAGCTGTAAGTATGACCCTTATGGACAAGATGACCGCGATAATTATAGGTGAGCACTGAAATAAAGAGTAGGAGAAATAATGGATTAGATAGGTTCTGATGCAAGGATCGTTAGAGACTTACAATACCATACGATTCTGCTGTTGCAGCTGCTAGAAGAGCGTCAGGGGTAACAATTTGACTAATTCAACTAATCAATGTTTTAGACATTTATTTGACTACACTTAATAGTGATTTTAAAAACTACATTGCACCAGTTAGACTTCAGCGCTTTGCAAACTTAATCATGGATAAAATGAATGAACTCATGTTCAGTCATTTGTAATGGGGCTGACGTCTCGGTGGCCAAATGCTGTTGCTCTTCGATTAAATCCGGCTGCAGCTGAAGATGGGTAATACTGGGATTTCGCTCCAATTTAATGCCTGTACTCGCATTGACACTGACCGCCGGCCCCAAACGATTGCGCTGGATAATCTTCTCAATCTTCTCGGTGTGGGGCAAATGATTGTGCAGGCCGCCGGTAATGCTCTTCAATTTACCATTCTCTAGGACACAGCGGGAACGACAGCGCAGCTCGTGAACCTTTTTGGAATAGTTGTGACATCGCCAATATTGCTTATTGTTCTTACGACTATGACAATTGTACATGAAGCCATTTAGAACTAGACATGGAGTCGACCAGGGGCTCTCGATGAAGACCAGCTCACTGCCATCTGCGAATGAATGAAAGGAACAAAAACGTTAGCAATGAAGAAACAGATCGCTTCGGATTAGATGGCGTGCAAAGATTTTGGCTATCTGCTGCGGTTGCTGAATTGGCTTCTGTTCTGTATGAATTATTTTTATTAAATATGATTAGGTGCGTAAATACAATCAGAATAGAATATTCAGTTTGAATTAGTTTACAATTTAATGCAAGCTTAGGTGGTACATAAAATAGCGTCTCTTTAGTTTAACCTTCTCTTGAGTTTCGTTATTCGCTGTTGATGCATCGTTTTAATCTCAACTATCTGCTCCTCCATGCCCTCATCGTCTTCGTCATCGTTACCAGCGTCCACCAGTGCTTGCAGCTCTATTTCATTAGCCTCGGAAGCGGGCACGAAAAGTTTGCACTCCTTGCCATCCTTGGCGGCCATGATGCTAATGTTGCTGCTGCTCAGGTATTGTGAGATTTTCGGATCCGAAGCACTTATTTCAATGTACTCATCCAGTTCGGTCTCAACATTGTAAAGTTGCCTTTGTCCAATGCGCCCAGTGTGGCATTCGTGGTTGTGATTACGGCGGGCATCAACGAATTGTCCACCCTTGGTAATGACCACCGCCTTGCATCGCAGCTTGAGCACATCCGCGCATCTCCAAGTCGTTTGTCCATTGGCCTGTGTTAGCTTCTTGTTGTAGATGTAGTCCCTGTATACCAGTTGGGCGTTTTTTTTCTGGCTGCGTATGAATTTGATTTGTCCAATGGAGGTTGCTGCTTGGCGTCACCAAACAAAAAGGAAACAACAAAGTACACAAGAGAACACGGGAAAACAGTGTCAGTTAGCAGACATACAAAACAACTAAATTACGATTACTAATAACTAATACGTAGTGATTCGACTTAGGCTCTAAGTTAGGCTCGGTGAAATAAAACAACGCACATTTAGGCTTTGGCTTAAAGCAATTTATTGCAACACATAGAAGAACCGCCCCCAATCCCATTTCCACTCCCGCCACCAATCCGCCAGGTAATGTGAATCTATACTTACGAATTTGGCAGTACGAAAATTTCTTAATCTAAAATCACGGCACATCACTCAAACACATTTTGCACTTCAACAAACAAAAAAAAAAGGTTTCTATTCAAGAAATAGCATTTTCAATAACAATTAAATTGAATACAAAAACTACACATATACATACACACAATGCTTGGCTTCAGACAAAGTTGCCAGACTAATGCAAGCGCAGGGTTGTATTGGCAACTGAACGATATGGCAACGCCTCCAATGGCAAATAATAAATACCATGCACAAACCAGATTTACTGAAGACAAATTTTATCTAAGCTCTATTATCAATCCTTACATTTATGCACAGGCATAAATCGCCGAATAGCAGAAATTTCAACATGGTACATTCCAAACAATTCCCATCAATACGAGATTTATTAAAAAAGTTAAAAATACATATGTACATAAAATTTAGTATTGTTAGTCGATTTAAAATAAAATGCGTTCTCAAACCATTGTTCACTCGAATTAAAAACTGCCAAACCCCCATCTTAAATCAAAAGAACTAAAATAGTCTAGTTCATTTCACGACTATGCTTCTTTCAAATAAAAGGCTATTTAAACCGAAACTATCTGTTCCCAATATGAGGCATCTGGTTTTCCCAAGATACCGTTGCCGTAATACACCATATGAACATGGCAACAAAATAAAAATGTCTCAATTATAAATCTACATACACGTGAACTGTGAATCCCTATAGTTTAAATGTGCAATTCTACCGGAAGTCTTTTAAACTAAAATAGCTTCTCGAAAATAAGTACAATAGTTGAACCAGAATGCAAATTCATACAATGGTTTAAAAATAAAAAGATTCAACAAACAACCCAATACCATGAATAAAATAAACCTTCAAGGTTTACGTACCTTGGCAAGCATGTCGAAATTACTTTTCAAGACTCGGCAATAAATGCCGTTGTTTGGATCAAACTGGGGGGAAATGCAAGCTTTTATGTTGCTGCCCATTTGAAGGTACCAAAACAACATCTTGAGTTACTACCAGGCCGACCGATCAAAAAAATTAAACCAACCCACAAACAAAGAAGTATTGTTTGCACCAGATAGAGCGCATTGGTTCAAGCAATCCATCTTTGCCTGGAGTTTACTTTTCAACTAGGTGGCAATCCCGCACACGTCTAAACCTACCCCAATATTTTCGCTACAAAAAAATACATACATATGTATATATAAACAAATGAAAGGAGAAAATAATGCAATGTAAATTAAGACGTACGTCTGTGGTTAAAATATTACCTTTTCTCCTAACGCTCTTCTCTGCAGTTTCCTTTCCTTCGTCCATCTTAATTGTTGGCCATCATCAAGTAGTATTTCTCGTCATTGGAATTTCAACACTCTACTTACCATTTCACACAGAAAATATTAAAAACAAGAAACGCGTGAGCAGCTTTTCGCCTTATTTATAATTGGCTAAAGGCCGCTCGGCCAAGTGCTCTTTTGCGCGAAAAAACAGAGACACAGGCAAAAAAAAAGTTTAAAGAACTAATGTGGACGACATAAACCCGTTGGCGAACTGCTAACCCCACAATGGTGTTGTGTTTAGATATTTACAAAAAGAAGTTAAGATGGATTACCATTTTGAGGAGAGTTCGCCAGCAAGTCTAAAACGTACCTCCATCTTACTTAACTAAAGTAAATACAAAAGGCAGTCTCCCCATTTGGAGGACTCCTTATAAAGATAAAAAATTCAACCAACCTTGAGCCTCTGTGTTGCTCTGATCCGCCCCGGCATCCACATATGATGAATCGCTGTAGCTTTGTGACTGTTGCTTGATTACAGCTTTGGATGTGGTTGCCGTGACATTGCTGGTAACATTCGCTGAAGTTTCTGCACCTGAGCCCTGGGCAGCGCCATCTTCATTTTCCGTGAAATAGCTTTCATCATAGCGCATGTCACCGTAGGCATCATCCTCCACATAGGTAGTCTCTCCATCGCCGGCAGCATCACCAGCCTCTTCAGTATAATCCGGTTCCGATTTCGTGGGCAAATCTATGGGCAGACCAATGTATTCAGCTTCCTCCTGTTGCTGCTGCTGACGGAGCTTTGAATCGCCAGCTGAGACAACAGTCGTTTGCACGGTTATCTGTTGTGGTACCAATTGAGCTGATGTTGTTGCTGCAGTTTCCGTTGTCGCTTCCAATGGGTCAATTATGTTGCCGGATGCAGACAAGCTAGTCTTAGATCGCTTGACAACACCACTGCTGCTCGCGAGGCTGCTGCGTTGAGCGGTTCGCTTATTTGTTGCAACTAGCGTTGCTGTTGTCGTGGTTCCAGTTTGAATTTGCTGCGTCTGTTGTTGCGACTGCTGTTGTACAATGGTGGCTTGGGGTGGAGCTGCTGATGTCTGGATTACAATCTGGGTGGTGGTGCCCCCCTTGTTGTCCTCATTCAGGACATCGTCAACGGTTTCAATTTTATAGCGAGCAGGGGCACGCGCCTGTTGACGCTGAATGCGTTGGGCTGGTACCTGTTGTTGTTGTTGTACATGAGGTGAGGCTTGTGGTGGGGGGGTTGGCTCTTGCGGGGGCTGCGGCGCGGGATCGTTCTATGGAAGAGGAAAAATAAATGCTATGAATATACACATATTCTCAGCGTTCACAAACACACACATAAACAACAGAGAAACAACCACCATTAGAGAGAGACAACTGCTATCACACAAAAGACCAGCAGCTGTTGTCTCTCTCTCTTTTCCACTCACACACACACACATACTTTGTGGCATTTTTTTTTTCCCATCATGTATACTAGCTGGCGTGAGTTCGACATGTTTCTCGGTACAGTCAAACCAGCGGCTCTTATACACAATTTTCTGTATGCATGTGCATGGATGTGTGTGTGTGTGCATGTATATACAATGCGCGCCAAAGTTGCTTGCTTGTTTTTGTTGCTGCTGCTGTTCTACTTACATCTGTCAACCCCTTGATTTGCAACGACTCCGCTGTACTGATGAACGCTGGCAGAGCATCCTGTTTTACGTTCACCTCTCCACAATACATAAACTGTATCAGATCCTTCAAAGCCGAATGGCTAACGTTGTTAAGAAACACTAAAAAAAAAACAAGTAGAGAAAATGCAATTAGTATAAGAAGCCGTTAAATTATCCCTCCGTTCCCCCACGCCTTCTAATACTTACCAATTGCATGTGTATTCGACGGCATTTGGGTAAACATTTTGCGGAAGAAAGGCGAGCAAACAGACAACACCAAACGGTGAGCCTTCACTATGTGCCCCTCCGCGGCTAGGGAGACGTCCACCAGGTCTCCACGACATAGCGATTCGTGGAATCCAGCGGACAGATTTGTGTTGAAATTATTCCAGCACAAACTGAATTGCTCGTCGTCCGCCATCTTGGACGTGTATGTATGCGCGTGTGCGTGTGAGCGAAAAATCAATAATTTTTCTGTATCTGTATGCCCGAAAAAAGTGAATTAAATTAAATGCACAATATGTCAGTTATTAAATTTCAGTTTGGCAACTTCTAGTATCTACTTTGTTTATCAGCCAATAATAATGCACAAAAGAAATCTGCAAAACGCTTATGGAAAAAACAGGGAATTTTTCACATGTGTGAGCGAGATGCAAGACTTTTCACAATTTCCAATCACTTTCGCACATTGTTTATTGGCAAATAATTTTAAACCTTTTCGTTTGATATTGCAACAGCGACTTACCCGTTAATTATATTTTTCGATAATTCTCAAATTTAATGCAAAAAAATTAATTACGGCACTCGCGTCTGCGGAAATGCGACCGCTCACATGGAGAAAAAAAACAACAATAAAAAAAACTGGTTTTTTGTTCACCTTTTCAGCTTCCCTGGTATTTTATACAGTGGCTTTCAAACTTCAGTATGTTAAACTCAGTCATTCTCAAACTTCCCAGTAATATATGTAGTTACTCTCAAACTTACCAGTAATATATACAGTGGCTGTCAAACCTCCCAGTAATATATAATACAGTTGCTCTCAAACTTCCCAGTAATGTATACAGTCACTCTCAAACCTCCCTGTGATATATACAGTGGCTGTCAAACCTCCCGGTAATATATAATACAGTGGATGTCAAACCTCCAAGTAATCTATACAGTCGCTCTCAAACCTCCCAGTAATATACACAGTCGCTTTCAAACTTCCCAGTAATATGCACAGTCGCTCTCAAACTTCCCCGTATTTTAGACAGTGGCTTTCAAACTTACATGTATTTGCTACAGTGGCTGCGAAACAGTAACTGTCGATAGATTTCGCTTCTTGTTATCGGAAAAATTCGCCGTAATCAAAACCCAAACCAAAAAGTGAAGCGAATTAATTTAAGCGCGAAATACGAATATCTCAAAATTCTTCATATAAATTCTAACATTGTTGGCCGCCAATTTACACTACAATTGGACTTCGTTTTGTCTGTTTTTGTGTGTCGATTTTAGATTGGCTTAAAATATGTATGAGTGTGTGTGGGTGTTTAATTTAAATTATTGTAGGTCATGTATTTAAAAGTTGTTTAATAAATTTATTTCTTTTCTGGATATAAAAAAGAACCATTTTGACTGTAACTGGGTCTAAAGCAAAATGAATTCAAAATAAGTGAATAAATTAATACTAATAGGTCTCGTCTATTTGCACATTTTTATCTACAAATTTTTCTTTTTGGACATGAGGCTCAATAGCATAAATTAATAAATGTAAATCTATGATTTGGTGACGCTTATTATTCTATTTTGTTTGATACATGCAGAAAACCCATATGGCAATTTTTAAGATTCCGCAAATCGCTTTAAGATAATTAGTTTAAAATTGTAAAGAACCCCCGATTATTGAATAATTCGCTTGAAATATAATATATCAACGCATACAAAGTCAATTGTGCGAAAATCTCCACTTGAGGGGCACTTGAATTCCAACGCCGAGAACGGAGAATAAAAACGAAATGATATTGTATACAAATAAGACTTAAGGACTCTAGAATAATAAATACAGATACTTAAGCTCAAGTAGCGAGCGAAACAAAATCTGCATAAAGTGGCTGCGAACAAAGAACAATCACAAATAATAACGACAGGTTGAGAAAACAATTGACGAAGCGACCGACTGAAAATAATAACTAGATATCCTGGCTGATTGGAAGGTAAGTGCATGGATAATAAATATTAATAATACTCTAAATTTCTGTGAGTATCTTTTCAATGGAATCACCCACCCACACAAATCTTCATGGTACAGAGGGAGAGAGAGATAGCGAGCAAGAGTCTGTGCCATGCTGTGATTGGTCACATGTCAGCCATTTTCCATGGATTGTATACTGTATGAGTGGGTGTGTGTGTGCGTGTGTTTGCTTGTGTGTGTGAGCATCTTCAGCATGTTGGCTAGAGATGTTTCAGTTTCCATTTAGTACAAAAAACGCTCTGACAAATTGCAGACACGGTAAACGGTTTTCTTCAGTACGAAAACGCTTGCAAGGGGTGCGGGTGCATGCCACACACACACCACATACCACCACATATAATCATTGTTAATATTGTATTGCAATCAATACGTCAAGTGTCGGTGTCGCAAGTTCAAGTGCAATTTGGCAAATTGTTGTATTTATTTAAATTTAAAGTGCTTCTCAAGTGGTCAAGTGATTGTTTTTCTTTGGAATTGCCATCGAAAGCGTATAGAAAAAAAGGAGAGAAATGTTGCAGCATCATCAGCAGCAAGCACAGGTGCCACAATCCGGCGGTTATTATGATTACACTCAAACTCCGAGTCCCGGCAGCATGACCAATGCGGATTCCTTGAACACAACACCATTTTCGGTAAAGGATATATTGAATATGGTCAATCAAACGGAATCATACGAAGGAGCCTACGGCCATATTGAAAGGTAGGACCTAGTTGCAAATATACATTTATCTTTTTTACATAAATTATTATTTTTGAGTTCTACTTTCACCTCTTTTCATTGTCTTCTGACACTTCAATATAAAAATATATGTATACTCTTTAGTTCTTATTCGCTCTCCACTGATTCCTTATAATGCAAGAAATTTCCTTTCTTGATATATCCCACTAAAATTAAATCCAAGAATACTTTTAATCCCAAAGATAAGCCGCATAGGAATGATGTGTAACTTAGTAATATTAGTTATGGATTTTTAAGTTATATAATCCGACATTAAATATCAGGATCTGGAATTTAGCATCGAGTTGATATAACTCAATCTTTAGAGGATTTGCTTTAAAACATATTTCTTAAATCTATGAATTTGTTTTAAAATATGTTTTATAGAAAGTATTTTTCAAAGAATTGAGAATTTTCTAAGATGCCCGTCTAAATTTTCAAAAGGAAATACATTTTATTCAGCTGCATTTCTGGTTTCTACCTGTTTTAAAAATCTTCGTTTTTGGGATTCTCAATTTTTTGTTATTTATTTTTAATAAGGCTCCATAGGAAAAATTAATTTCTACCAATTTTCTTCAAAAAGATAATATTTTGATAACCTTCTGACGAGACATCGCAGAAGAAATCCTATGAAAACACATAGCTAGCATGAATTGCAAATAGGACTAGGCATCGCGGAGGAGAGCAAAGAGCGACTCAGACTCGGACTCGGACTCGGACTTTGACAAATCATTGTTATTTGTACAAGAGGCAAGGCAAAAGAGAATAGGAGAAGACGTGGGACGTGAACGGGGACGGGGACGGGGACAGGCACAAAGTGTTAACAATAAGAAAAACAAAGACCAAGATCCGGGACTAACTGAAGAATGATGATGATGTTGTTGCTGTTGTTTGTCAGTGTGGTCGTTGGTCAGGTCAGGTCAAGCAACAGCAACGACATCGGCAACGACAACGACAACGGCGCCGACAGCCATCTTGGGCCTGGCCAACACATGTGATTCGCATGTGTGGATTGTCCGTTTGTCCTCGGTCCTCGTGCTTGTGGGGCGTCCTTAATTGTGATGAGGCATGAAATGATGTCACCAAGGGTCAGACAGCAGGAAGTAGAATGGCTATCCATTTCCTCCCTTGGATAGGGCTATGGGTGGTGGCGTTGGTGATGCAACATGTGGTATCCAGGCCAGAGAATAACCCAAGTCCTTTTCTCTTTTTCTTTCTCTCATTCATGCAGTGCGGCAGCAGCAACGGCGCTCTATGGCGCCGGTGAGTACCATCACCAACATCAGCATCAGCAGCAGCAGCATCAACAGTCCAATCATCTCCAGCAATATCAGCAGCAGGAACAACAACAGCTACATTCACATTCTCATCCGCATCATCACCATCTGCAAGAGGATGGGGCTTCACCATTATTGCCGCCGCCGCCGCCAAATGGTCATCATCAGTTATATGGCACCTACGATGATTATGGCATGCCCACACACATGTTCCAGCACCATGTCCATCCACACTCACACCAAAGCTTCCATCAGTCAGTCCCAACCGCCGCCTACAATGTGTCCGCCCAGCAATTTTATGCCGGATCTCCGGCCACAGCCTATCAGAGTCCCGCCAATTACAACTACAACTATGTCGCAGCCGGAGAACCTTACACCAGCTCCGATTCGCCCACTGTCAGTGCAGTGGCCGTTAAAAGTGAATATATACCCACTCCCTATGTCACACCCTCACCTACCCTGGATCTGAATAGCTCCGCGGAGGTGGACTCTCTCACGCCTGCGCACAAGCTGGCCGGAAATCCCACCCATAGCCTTAACCAAATCAGGAGTCTGGCAGCAGCAGCAGCAGCAACAACAACAACCACAGCACAGGAGTGCATCAAGCGAAGTAAGTCAAATTTCTTACGGATTTTCAGAACATTTTCTCCATATAAAAAAGGGCACAAACTAAACAATAAGTTTTCTTCTCTCTGCAGAGGACAACAGTCAGGTGACGTCATCCCGTTCGGAATTGCGCAAGAATAGTGGAAGTGGCTGCCATATGAACAGCTCCAGCAACTCCGCCAAACAGCGTATGAAACGCAAGCCACGTGTCCTTTTCTCGCAGGCTCAGGTTCTCGAGTTGGAGTGCCGCTTCAGGCATAAAAAGTATCTGACGGGTGCCGAACGCGAGATTATTGCCCAGAAATTGAATCTGTCGGCAACGCAGGTGAAGATCTGGTTTCAGAATCGACGCTACAAGTCCAAGCGCGGCAACATCGAATGCGAAAGTCTGACCAAACACTTGAAATTGAAAAGGGATTCTCCCACATTATTGCCGCCGCCGCCACCGATACCCAATCACATGTTGTGGCCCTCATCCACGGCGACAATCCAGCATCATCATGACCAGCAGCAGCAGCACCAACAACAGCTACAACAATTGGAACATCTTCAATAGGGTGTCGCCATCTCTTTCAGTTTTAATTTATTATAAATCAATCCACAGATATATCGCAGAGGACTCCCGATCAATGTTAAATGCCTTAATAGTCTATTGAAAATGCCTCATAACTCTAGTACCTTGTTGTATGTAAATATTTGGACAATAAATAAAAGTTTAAGACCAATATAAAACCATCATTTTGGGGGGTAATCGAAAGTAAAGATTAACTAAAAGCGATCGTTCTTTGCAACACATCGCACTCTGCAGAACTCAAGGATTTTCATCATGAGATATTACTAAATGGATACAGGATATAAAGAAGGAAATATTAAAATCTGCAACATTTAAAGCAAGATTAATTATCCTACATTAGTCTTTCTTTAGAGGAATTAATTATTCACGGATTAAATTTTAGTCAAAAAGGACGAACTAAACAGAGGTAATAAATATAATTCCCAAATTTTATATTCAATAGATAGAGAACTCCTCTATATATCCTTTCCGATTGCTGATCTAATCTCTGATCGACCTATATAACTTATTCAGGCTGAGATTTAGCTTAGCTGATTCCATAAAATCAATGTAAAATCGAACATTATACAAGTTAATTCTTCCATCAATTGGAAATATGCATAAATAATAGTTGGCAAACATATGAAAATGGCAAATAATAAAATATACCATGAAAATAAACCGAATTTTGACATTTTACACAACGTTTTTTGTCTTGAATTGTAAGCCTTGTGAGACAATCTATATTTATGTAGTTCTACATTCATTCATTGGCTCCTTTCTTTGCCTCCGCCTACGCTTCTCTCCCTACCCCCCTCCCTCTTTCTCTCTCTCTCTCTATCTGTCTCTGTCTGTTTTCGATGGATACCAGCTACCGATCCATTAGCCACCGCATCTGTATATAATTGTTGCCGATCGCCGCATAAATCAATTTGTATCAAAACGAACGATCAGTTTTATGAAAAATGAAAAGAAAACAATTTCCGTTTTGGATTGGAGGGAAATCAATTCCCTTTCTTGTGTGTATGTCTGTGTGTTCTCCTTTTTTGCATGCCCCAAAAAGGGGTGTGGGGTAGTGGGGGGGGGGCGGCGGCTGCATCTCGGCAGGCATTACAAAGGTTGCTTTTATGAAACGTTTAAGTGGCAACTGAAAAATGTTTTCATATATGTAGAGCCCAAAAGATACGAGTGCACAAACAGATAGAAGCATCTTCTCAACATTTTATGACAGCCAACGGAACACTGGGCTAATATTTCACAGAGTGTGGGGGTCACAGTGGTTCACTCACTCACTTCTGGTGGCGGTGGTGGTGGTGTTGTGGCATATCAATTACTCCACAAACACATGCCACAAGATATACAGAGGGGGGCAAAGTCAGAAGCCAACAAGTGCAGCTGATCACACTTTTGGTTGGATTTGGATTTAGTGTATTTCTTTTATATGAGACAGGCTGAACTTTTCGGATTGCATATTTAATCGGCCTGACATGGGGTTAAATGTCAATCACAGCGATCACTGCGCTGGGGGAGTAGCAAGTTGGCCTTGCAGTGGCAAATAAAACGCCTCCACAAAATGTTCTCATTTGGGGGAGTAATGCATGTCAAGTGCCCCTCTAATATGTGGTCTAATGGACCACACTGACCAGCCAAAGGAATCGGAATCTGTGACCCATAAACAATTAAGGTTTCGTCTTACAATGTCGCGACGTGTGCTCGGTCTAGAGTCTAGACTCAAGTGGAAATTTTGTCATTGCCCATATATCACGATAAGCAAAACTATAACATATAAGGATCGAGCACTGACTGATCCTATATGGATCCTATGAGCTCATAGCGCCGTTTAATTCATGTTGCGTCAAAGGATCAAAGGAAACGCCAGCCGCAACTGCAACTGCAGCTGATGGGAGCTCTCGCTCTCTCTTTCTCTCTCTCTCTCTCTCTCTTTCTACTTTCACTGCTTTCATTTGCATTTCCTCAATTTGTAAGTAAGCAAAATGACAATTTATTAACAACAATAAATAAACAATATGAGGCAGCTCTAAACACAATTTCCCTTCTCTTCGATTCGATACTTCCTTTTGCATCTTTTGAATTTTACCGCCTTCTCTGCAATTGCGTAATTTTCACATTGCGCCCTTTCACTGTTCCCCAATCCGAATCCGAATCCCAATACCGATCCCAATCCCCATCTCTCAGTTCAGTTTATAGCTGTCAAGTGGTTTGTCTGACTTCTACTACTACCCTTCTGTTCCCCCGCATTCCCTCATCTCATCTACCATTTGACATTTTATCTCTATAAGAAATGTTGCTTTTAGTCAACATTTTCTGATTTTTTTTTATTATAACATTCTCCATTTTCTGATTTTCAGCTTCTATTTCAATTGTTTCTGTTTTTTTTGAAATGTTGACAATTATATTTGAATTAATTAAACTTGAAGCACTTGATTTATAGCCTGTGGAAATCGACGCTCCACGCTTAAGACCATATAATTCCGTTTGTACTCAAGTTATTTCCGACAATCAGCATCCTAATTTACTTCTAGCACCATTATCAAAAGGAAATCGAATAGGGATAAATATGTATTCAACTATTCTGAACTGCAAATCAAGTGTTTTACCTAATGAATCTACACTTCAATGTCTATACGTTATTCGCGAAATTTTCAAGTTTTTTTTAGTGAGTTTCGAATAAATTTCTTAAGTATTTGTTGCAGTTTTTTATAACTACCAAAATAGAGACAAA
This sequence comes from Drosophila sp. 14030-0761.01, assembly GCA_018150735.1. Taxonomy (NCBI): domain Eukaryota; kingdom Metazoa; phylum Arthropoda; class Insecta; order Diptera; family Drosophilidae; genus Drosophila; species Drosophila sp. 14030-0761.01. Next base: position 849,521 of record JAECWO010000090.1, read on the forward strand.
GCAGAGTCACTTTCATATGTGCAAGAATTCTTTCAAAACCCTTGCATACTGAATTCCTAAGGTACTCTCATATGTTAATCTAGTATTTTTAAGGACGTCGAATATAAGGCTATAAAATATTTAACTTCACTTACCCCACTCCAAGGGCCGTATACTTTGGCTCTATTCCGCAATTTGTTCAGAACCATCAGCTAGAAATAGAAAATGTAGTAAATAAATATAAATAATTATGTCTTAAAGTTTTAGAGCATTAAAATTGAAGCATTTTTTTAAGAGTTGAAATACATGTTGAATACATTTTGAATTCAAAACCAAGAAAAAGTTACTTAATTAAAAATTTCGACAGTGGTTACATCAATATATTTTTGGAAAATCGCGTCAAAAATAAACTAATTTCCAGATTTTGCCTATGTATAATTCATATTCAGAGCATTTTTCAAAATGCATTCTTGGTGCAGCCCATTTCCTTCGATTCTGCTTTGCACTGCTTGGTCCTGTTGCAAGCAGTAAAATAAATTTGGCGTCTCACTGATAGATGGCGCTATTAAATTTTATGTCGGGGTTTTCACCGGTAGATGGCGGTAGAATCGGTTATAATTTGGACAAAAACCATTTTGGCCGTAAAATTATGGCCCAAATGGTTCATGTGTTGAATAATTGTTAAATTGGTTTTTAGTTTTAAATATTCGTTTTTTTTTTGGCCAAAACATGAAAGTGAAAATGTACTCATGTAAATGCTTGTCCTGCAGTCCAGGCAATCTTTATCACATTTTAAGCATATTCAAGACATTAATGCTTACTAATTTTGTCCTATCTACGTGGGTTTCGATGAGCCTTCTTTAGGAGGATTTGGAGTCGTCTACAGGACATGCAATGAGGATGTGTGTTCCTTTAGTATTTTTGTATTTTATTTGACAAGACCACGAAGATTTTTTTAAAACTAGAGTTTGATATTTTCCTAATGGTTGTGCTTAAATTTTAATTTGAAAAATGTTAATTATTATCTTTATAAGTAGATAAAAATTTAAATTGTTAAAAAACGATATAAATTTAATCTAAGTTCGAAGATTTCAACAAATCGAGTAAATGGATTAACATTTTTACTAAGCTGCTTTGGAAAACCTGTGTCGAACTTAAAATGTGTTAATAATAGTAAAGGAAACATAATCCTTTCAGTTTAAGCACTAACAAACAATTCTGCATTTCTATTTTGTTGATATTTCGATTTTAAATTAGGCTGATTTGCTATTTAGATTTATAATTGAATATGCTGTGAGCCACTGTGGATAATGAGAAATCAGTTCGCCTTTTTATTTTAAGTTCAAGGACAAACGCAAATAGACAGCGACTGGACTGGGGACTGGGACCAGGAACACTTGTCTGCATCAATCACTTCCCGCAAACTCCAATGAAAATTGCATACCAAAACAGGATCAAATTTCATAGCAGCAAAAACAAACAATTGAAGTGGATTTTGATAAACCATTAAATAGAATTCAATACCACACGACAAGAGGACGAGGGAGTGAGTGGGAGGGGGGTGTGAAGGAGATAGTCAGAGGGATGGGAAACTGTCGCGCTTAATTGAAAATGCCAATTCATCATAGTCACCCCTGCTCCTTTGAAATCGAATACCTGCTCCAAAGGATAATCGCATCAGAGTGCATAGAGTCACAATAAAACGGACAAGAGAAATCGGCCCAGATATGCCGGATACCCAGAAATCGACGCGTGCCAGAAGCATCATTATATACTAATTACTCAAGTATTATTGAAATGCATTCAATTGAAAACGAAATACCCGCTCGATCCAGGATCAGGCACAGCCAAGGATTGTTACTCAAATCTGACCGCAAAATAGCCACACTCCCTGCCTCCGCTCAAGCAGCTCTTCCATTCTTCCATTCCCATTGTTAGCTTGACTTTTTGGCCCGCGGCATCCCATTGGCATTAAGAGTCATTCAATTGGCAATAAAAAGATTATATAGCCCGAAGGTGTGAAGTGTAGCAGAGAGACCAGCACCACCCACCCCCCATGGTGCACATGTGCGTACGCTTTTCACTCGAATGGATGTGAATGAGTGAGTGACCCACATTGAGTGGGAGCAGCCATTTTACTGCGGCAACAGCCTATCAGCGGTCGCTTCTGGGCAGGCCAATAGACGAGAATCACTCACAATATGTTTCTCACATCCTTAAGGGTGAAAAGAAACTTTTTCTTCTGAATGAAACAATTTATTAATCCTAAATTAAATAACAATTATTTGCAGAAGGCCATTTTAAGTATTCAATTAGGGTGATTCGATCAAATGAAGATGTATTGATAGACATGACTTGATTCTATTTATCGCTTAAATTGTTGTCTATAACTCAGAATTGATTTTTCCGTTTCAACTTCAGTTGTTCAGTTAGTTTTGTAATTTTCACTTTGATATTTTGAGGGCATTTTAATGGCAGAACGCAAAGGTTTTCCGTTCGAGAACTAAAAAAATGCTCTCGAAACTAAACAAATCAAATCAATGTTCCAATAATGATATAGGTTTTGGGCTAAGGACTAACTGTACTTAGCTCTCTCTATAGGAAACAATTGGGGAATAAACAATAAACAGGATGCACTCTATATTCACTGAAAAATCATTCTTGTTTACACACACTTTCTCTCTCCCTCTCTCTCTCTCTCTCTCCCACTCTCTCTTTCTCTGGTGAGTTCACTTGGCTTCCATTTGGCATCCGCCAATGGAAAATATTGTAGAGCCACCACCACCAGTGGGCCACTTGAGTGGCAAATGAGTGTGATTCTCTCGTTTGGGCTATTTAAAGAGGGCAACGAGCTGGCAACTCAAACACATTCATTGCTCAGCCATTGAGACGTAAAGAACACGGAAAAACCATATAAATAAAAACGGAAAACGAACAATTCAAAACAAAAAAAAACCGGAGTGCAACTCGTAGAGAAATATGTTGAATATGGAAAGTGCTAGTGTGGGTGCCTCCATTGCGGCGGGTCTTAGCAAATCGCTAACAACGCCCTTCTCCATCAATGACATCTTGACGCGCAGCAGCACGGGCAACATGGAAAAGTGTCGCATCTCCAGTGTCGATTCCGAGCCGGAGGAGCCAACCGGATTGGCCAAAACGGCAAGTGAACGTGCGCGTCCGTCCTCCAAATCGCCACCGCTCTGTTGTCGCGATCTGAGTCTTTACAAATTGGGTGGAGAAATGGATACAAATGGCCAGCGACAGGCCAATTATTTGCAATATTATGCGGCTGCCGCTGCCCTGGATAATAACAATCACCATCATCATCATGCCCAACATCCCCAACATCATCACAATCCCCATCATCATCATCATCATCATCATAATCAGGGGACAAGTGCCAGTTCCAGCTCCAGTGCCGATTACCTGCCACGTAAATTGAGTTATTTTGGCAACGGAGCCGTCTCCTTGTCCGCCCCCCTCGACATGCGACGCTGCACCAGCAATGAATCCGGTAAGTTGCGCCTAATGGATCCAACTGAACATGAATATCCATTGTTATTGTTATTGCCATTCATTGTGCTAACTTTTCGACCCATTAAATGTTTCTTGCAGACTGCGACTCGCCGCCGCCAATGAGCAATTCACCCTCCGCCTCGCCCCTCTCCCATGATGGGGGTGGTGGAGGAGGCAGTAATGCTTTGGGAAATCGCAAGAAACGTTCACGTGCCGCCTTCAGTCATGCCCAGGTCTTTGAGCTGGAGCGCCGTTTCGCCCAGCAGCGTTATCTCTCCGGCCCGGAACGCAGCGAAATGGCCAAAACTCTGCGCCTAACCGAGACGCAGGTGAAGATCTGGTTCCAGAATCGACGCTACAAGACCAAACGCAAGCAGATCCAACAGCATGAGGCGGCCCTCTTGGGCGCGGCCACCAAGCGGGTGCCCGTCCAGGTGCTGGTTCGCGAAGATGGCAGCACGGCCTATGCCCCAGCCCCACACATGGCGCCGGGAGGTGGCCATGGGCTGGATCCGGCTCTCCTCAACATCTATCGCCATCAATTGCAATTGGCCTACGGCGGATTGCCTCTGCCGCAGATGCAAATGCCATTTCCGTATTTCTATCCACAGCCGAAAGTGCCGCAACCCATACCGCCGCCCAATCAATCCTCGGGATTGAGTTTTGTCGTCAATGGTTCGTCGGCCTCGTCCTCGCCGGTGCGCCATCAACCGCCTGCATCGCCCACTTGCCCCAGTCCTGGCCAAGTGATGAGTGTGGAGAGCGGGCAGGAGAGCAATCAATCGGCTGCAGAGGATTGCGATGAGAATGTGGAAATCGATTAGGATGCAATCGATTCCATCAAGAGTTGTTGGAGCTTAAGTTCTTGTGATAGCAATAAGTGTTGGGCTAAGTTTCCGTTTCGAATATCCTTGCACGGATCATGGCTAATACGTACACACACACACACAAACACACACATACACACACACACACACACAGACACACATATATAGCTTTAGTAGTTGTAAGTTTTAGTTTTATGCAAAAGTTGAATAAATTGATAATTGAAAATAAAATTATATAAATGGAGTTTTAAATTTGGTTACTTGGGTTAAAAGGAAGTTAATTTTTTAGCAAACAACGTTCAATAAGGAATTAATCCATAGAGCTGAAGAGAGAATCTCAGAGAGAGTAGAGAGAATCAAAGAAAAATGATACAGTCCATTTTGAAACCATGGAAGGACTCTACTTTCTGAACTGAATTTGTTGATTCAGACTTTGAATATATTATACATTTGTTTAAAGGAAATTCGTTCATGTAGGAATAACGTTTTATAGAATATTAGCCAATAAGAACTTACCTTCTTCCTTTATACAATTCGGATCCAGTGGGACATTTTGACGGACCTGAAAAAAATAGTTTTCAAATCAGTTGTTTATTTTCATAAAATTAAATCTTAAATTATAATTTTCTTTAGGTCTAAAAAATGAAAGAAAATGTGCTTTAAGTATATGACTTTCATTCATTTTCTAGACCTAAAGTAAATTGTAATTTAAAAAGTTTTAAAAGTGTCCCTTAAATATATGACTTTTAAACATTTGTTATTTAAATACATTTATTTGTATATTTTTGCAAAAAATTCTTAAATTCAACGTTATTTGAATAACTCAAATGTAGTTCTAATGCAGCTCGAATTAAATTTGCTTAAAATTTTTACAAATTTGAGATAATTTAAGGAAGTTTTTCTTATTTCTTATAAGAAAATAGTATAAGTTGGCTGTGCATTTTTCGTTTGGCTAATATTATATGAACTTTTGTAATAAAACTGAAATACTTGCATTAAGAGTTAAGCAGTTCCGAATTGACCTGATTTCGCATATCCCAGTCAAAGTCAATTGGGTCCACCACACTGATACACTTCACAAATGACAGGGAGATCAGTGGAAAAGTGTCTCAAGATCCGTTCCATTGAAGTGGCCATGCGTGTGGCCCAAGAGGGCGAGAGCCTTGCGAAAACAGACGACGACGATGACGGAGCGCCCACTCACTGACGACATAGAAGTGCTTCAATATGTCAGACCGCATGGGCGCTCTGTCTGTGACCCACAAACCACTGACTTACATTGGCATTTCTCGATTGCAGATACGCTTTTGCACAAGATCATGGAATAATCGAGGCGACAGCATCACAGGCGTCACAGGCTTGTGTGTCCTTAGGAGCTCAGCTGGTGGCTGACGACAACAAGGACATGCCTCAAGTGCCTGTCGGCGACAAATCGATTCAATTGCAACAGGCAATGTTTATAAACAAACAAACAAACACACAGGACGACAATTGAAATTGCATGATCATTAGTTCGAGGGAAGGGGCGAGAGGGAAGAGGGAGAGAATCAGGATGCCTCTGCTTGGCAACAGAGTTGCTCATATTACAAATTGACATCAATTTGCCTCGATCTTTGGTTTTGAAGCACCCTTTTTTTTTGTTTTCCTTCTGCCGGAGCATTGAACGAACTGGCAACTGTAAAAACAACAATTCGAGAATGGATCTTCACTATATTTACTATAACTACATAGTTGAATATCCACTGCTAACGTCTGGCCGCATTTTTCCATCTAAAAGCCAAGCCATTTGACAAATTTGGGACACTAAAATCGATTGACAGTTGTAATTACTTGTGTCAATAAGAGCTTCCCATTCCATCACATCTCATCTGCTCTCATCTCCTCTGATCTCCTCTCATCTATATGTTCCACAGATGTATACTTCCCGTAGAGCGAATGAGATCTTGTCATAAGCTGTACACTAAATGTTTGCCTTGACTTTGTTTGCCAAATGTCTCGCCATCCATGCCAAAATTTAAATGCAAGAATCAAACAAAAACTGGACTAGATATAGATCTATATAAAGTTGATATTGCAGCGGATGTTTCAAAAACCATTCTCTAATTTTCGATGATTCAAAAAATTAAACAATATTTTTGGGGGCTAGAGTCAGTTAATATTAATGTGTAGCAATTAGTAGTAGTCCGTCTATTAGTATGCATTGAAAGGATATTTTGTTATACTTTAAAGAAGGTTATTTAATTTTTTTGGCTAATCCTGGCCAGTGTTTTTTAAATGCATAATAATCCTTCTTTGTTATTGTATATATTGTCCAAGACAAGGTAATATTTTCTTTCTCTAAGAATCTAGAGTTTATTCAAGAAGTTTTGCCTTGGTTTTTATTATAATTCAATTCGCGCGAGGTGCTTAGGATTTTGAAAAATCAAAGACACCATAATGTGATATGTATATATGTACGTACATATATATATAAATCTTCGTATCTAAACGGCAAGATATAGGATTCTTATGTCTTTAGAAACATTATTTGGAATCCACTGAAGAAGGTTATGGTATCAAATTGATTGGGAAAACACTTGATTAGTTAAGCTGGCATTGATATTTAGACTAAAACAATAAAAAAGAAGACAAAAGCAACTTTAACATACTGTCAAAATCATTTTTAAGTGAGTAAACAATTGTTCGTTAGGGAATTCACTTTTAAAAGGCAGAACGAAATTCTTCTACTTAGTAATTAATATACTTTCGATTAGAAGATAGTTTCCTAAGTAGAATCCTTTAAAATAAATATTAGTTTTAGTTTGTTTTAAATGAATAGAATTCGATTTATGGTAGAAATAAAAAATGCAGTTTCCTTTGAGCGTAAGATTGTTTGAATTGAGTGTAGAATGAGTGCATTGAGCCACTTTTCATTGACCTACTCAAATCGCATGGTTGCAGGGGTTGAAACTCATCCGAAAACACACACACTGCATGTGGTCGTCGTGTTGTGTGTGATGAGTGTGTGGCATTCTCTCTCGCTCTCGCTCTCGCTTGGTATTCAATTGCCTTTCGTCCTGGGCCTGGGCATGGGCGGCTTGGCTACCAATTTGTTTATATTGCGCCGCCTCTGAATTTGTTTATGCAACGAATCTTTTGTGTTATTTTCTCGTTTTATGACACATGCACATGTCAGCTACTTGACGGCAATCCTTTTAACCGGCCGCGGTAGCAGTGGCATCATTTGTTTGCCTTGTAATTAATATGCAAATTGCTTACGGCTGCAAGTGGCGGTGGCGTATACGCAATCTTTGAACTGCAATTAGCCAGCGTCATTGCATTTGAGGCCTGTCAACGGAGCCAGCCGTACCTGCCAGCCACCGAATGGCAAATATATAGTACAAATATCTGTGTACTACATATATATATATGCGTAAACAAAATTCTGCGCTATTTGTTTAAACATTTTCGGTTCTGCATGGGCCTGCATTCTTAAGCGGCCATTGAGAGTGCATTTAATGGCAAAATGGCAAGAGCCAAAATCGAGAAAAAGGCAAAACCCGTTCCCGGACAGCTTAAAGTGTAAACAAAATGGCCATCAGGAGGGAAAGAGGGAGGGAGGTAGTATCGAAGGGAGGTGAGAAATGTTCACTTTTAATAAATTGTGATGCATTTTTAGTTCTAGCCCATTTCCATGCACTTTGTTTTGCCGTTCTCTCTCTCTTCAGTTCTACTTCTTCTCGAAGTTGCAGAGAGTTGTGTGTCTGTTGCACACATGTTTTGCTGCATAATGATGCTGGAGGAGATTGCCACGACTGACACTTCGATTTGCAGCTACCGGTTTGGTTGTTGCTATTGCATTTGTTGTTGTTGTTGCACGTGTTGTTTTGTAGGCGCGTTTTTTGTTTATGCAACATTCAACCCCTAACCCTAACAGTTCTTGGTATGAGTAACTTCACGACAAATTCATTAACCAAGCGCACATACTATTCTTAATACTCTAACATTATGTCTCCATTGAGAAAGGGAAATCCCAAGAATATTCTTAAATATTTAGGTGAAGTCCTTCCACAATTTGTTCGAATATTTGAGGTTGAGATAGGGCAGGAGATAGTGATTTATTATCGTAGTTTCAATCAGACTCAGGGCTTGACTTTAATGAATAAAATATTCATTCAATTAGCGAAATAAAGTATGTAAATATTTATTAAAGGGAGCTAAGTGTTCCTTTCATTAAATTGGGGTTTTTCATACCCAAAGTCTTCTGACTTTTTATACAATTTAATTTCCAAAAGACATACCAAAGATTTATTATTACAGTTAAGTCAATTCTATATATTTCCTTTTAGACTTTCGCATCTTTAGGCGTTAACAATAAATCTCAAATGAAAGGGCAAGAGTTTCTTGTCTTCGTTTGAAGGGTATCCCCATGTCGTCTTAATTTATACTTCACCACATTCATTGACTTGTTTTCCTATTAAAGTTGTGCTCTTTGTTTTATGGGCTGAACGAGGGGCAGATGGTTGGGTGGGCGAGACGGCATTCAAAAAGGGGGAGACTGAGATTGAAAGAATTAGAAGAAAACGACATTGCCTAATTGCCCCCGATACAGAGGCCAAGGAATTGGATAGGTAAATGAAATGTTTTATCCTCTCACCCAACCAACACCCCTGCCCCTCATCATGTGAAATGTTCATAAACAAAAGACAGACAAAGGCAAAAGTAAAGTATGAATGGTTGTATGTGTGTGCTGAGGCTATTTATGTTTATTTTGTTTTGAAAATTGTGCGTTTAATTTATAGTTAATTGTTTTTCAGCTTTTCATTAACCAACCGTAATGAACGTCGGAGCGAGCGAGCGAACGGTGACTGTGTGCGGTCCCGGGAAATTCATGTGAATCGGCAAACGAAAAATATAAAAGCCACCGAATTACCGAAACACCCACCCACACACACACACCACACACACACACACCACACACACCCACACACCGATACACACGCTTATGAAATGATACCAATTGCTTGATGATGATGATGATGGCGGCTATTTGCGCAAGTTGTTGATGGTGGTGCACCTACACACAATTGAATTCCACATCTACATACATCCAGCCATCCATCCATACATCCATATCCATCTCTGACCACCGGCATCATCATCCAATGGGCCACCCTCGTTTCACAAAATGGCCACCCACCTCAATCGCATCGTGCTGCCGACCGGGGGCAGCTGTTGAAATCTTTGCGCAATGTGAAATCCCTACCAGACTTGGACCTCCTCCCCCAGGGCCACTCCTTTGCTTATTTAGCTTCAAATAAAAAAGCATTTAAATGATTTTCGATGCTGCAGCCAGGCGGCCAAAACTTGAATGATAAATGTTTTGGTTTTTGTGATTTTGTTTATTGTTCAAATTTCGCCTAAAAAAAAAAACCGAAACGAAAAAAAATTTCAAATTTTACCGCATGTATAAAACGGTTTTTCTTCTAGTTTTCATTATTTTTTTTTGATAGGAATATGTTGAGTTGAATTGTTGGTGTTGCTTTGTGAGCTGTTTAGATAAAAAAAAAATCATGTTGTGGTTTTTGGCCATAGAGCGAAGCGACGCACACATGTGTCTGGCCAGTCATTGAGGCAACTTAATTAACATTTTTTAATGGACCTGCCCCCGACTCGCAACTCATTTCTGGGTGAAAATTATGTCTTATCAACTGCTAGAGCGCTACTAATAGGAGGGCAAAAGGAAAGCACTTGAAGATCCATTGATAAGCGATCTGCTGCGACATGAGTTCGATGAGTTGGGAAGATGGAATAGATGGATGGATGGATGGATGTGATCTGTTTTTCTAGCACAAATTCAGAGGCGAAAATGAGTAAACATTCAAACACTTTGCAAATGAATCAGATCCGTTTAGTTTGAAGTATGGAAAAATTTGGAACGAACCATTTAGCACCTGCAATCGATTGTACAATATGTAAAACAAAAATGTACTTTGTTTTTCCTATTGATTTGTTGTTGTTATTCCATATACCTACTATTTATTTGGAACATCATAAAAAACAAAAGCAAAGAGCTTAAAATCTGTTTAAGTGTTCATTGTTTAGTGTAAACAAGGTAATATGGCCAATGGATGAGGATGATGATAATGATGCTCGACTACATAGAATGGTGTGGGAGTGGATCTTATGGCTCATGCAAGTACAGTGAAGCCTCATACAGGAGATTTCCCATTTGGCGAGACAAAACTCTGGTGAAATTATTTAGTAAACAGAATGAACTTTTTACTGTTTATTGTTAGTTCGAAAATTTATAGATTTATATTGATTTTAGATGCTAGCATTAGTTTTGAAGCAGATAAAGCTAAAAACTGGAGTCCAAATATGTGAAATCTTTTTAATGAATAATAAGTCTATTCAAAAATCTAGGATCTATGATCTTGGCAGCTTATCTTGACTTGCTAAAGACATCCTTTATCATAGAGTCCACATAAGAAGAAACAGCAAAATAAAATATTCGGTAACTATTATAATTTTGAAAAGCATTTCAATAAATTTAGATTTTGGCAAACCATTTAATGCTGTTTTTTCAAAAGATCTTGCCATTCCCTTTTTAAAATAGATATAAATGAAAGTCGATGGAGAGAGAGAGAGAAACAGAGAGATATCCTGTCGTTCACCTATGAACTTAGTTTTATTATTAGCAATAGAAAATAATATATATTTTCTTTAACTTTTCCTATCATTTTTCCTGGCAATTTGAGTATGCATTATGGAAGGAGCTTTGAGCAGCCTAATTGACAGACACATCCCAAAAAAATTAAGAAAAATTGTGTTGAGCTTATGTTCCAGTGCTGCTCCTGCCACTCAGTCCTAGAGATGTGTCGCCTCGTTAGTCATCTTTGCTAAACAGTGAGCAATTTACGTTTCAAATGAATTCCACCTACTTTCCACCTTAGTGGCATTTTTTTTTCTACTTTTATTCCATAATGATTATACGAAGAATTTCATTTCGTTTGGTTTTTTTTTTATGCCTGGTTTCTTGTCTTGGAACATCCCCCCCGCCCCGTGCCTATCAGCCACACCCACTGACGGCAGCTATTAGCAGCAATTTTCAATTTCCTTTCTGATGAAGCACATGGCAAGAGAGTACGACTACGAGACTAGGGAGCTAGAGTGAGATAGAGCAAATTACATGGCAGACAAGATGAGACATTCACTTTTCTTTCTTGGTATACTTTCTTCGTTTCTTTATCGTTTTTATTTTTATTTTCCTTCTTTTTTTTTTTTTTTGTTGCTCACGTACACAATTGTCCTGTGCACGCTTGACTTCGATTCGTAAAGAAGATTTTCTTGCAACGGCGCAAATGAACGGCCATTATGTTTATCTGAAGTGAAAGCAACGGCTGAAGTGAATTTTTAACGAGCCATGACACAAGGACAAGGAAGGAGCTTGGCCCAAGTAACAGCTCAGTGCCCTGCAGTGAGTTATCCTGCGCAGGCCAAAGGACATGCTTCAATTGAATTGAAGAAGAAAATTACACTTAAACGCTGCAGCGTGTCGACAGCCTCTTGGTCTGAGATGGTGCGAGGCTTTTGGTCAGCTTTTCTTGATTGGCTTGCATTGAAAAGAGAAATGTGTTGAACTAGCAACACCACCCCACCCCCCACCCCACTTTTCTGTGGCCTAAGATGGCATCTTCTTTTTCTTGCCATCAATTAAACGTTTCACTTGAAAAGCCATTTAGCCAGCTAGCCAAGTTTTCAATGAACTTCACTTGCTATTTTACGCCTCGCCTCTCATTTGTTTATGGCAACGACAAAATTCCGTATTCGATATAAGCACCAACTGAAGTTTATTTGGCTAAGCCGTTGACAGACACGGGTCTCTAGCTCTCTCTCTCCCACTCTCTCTATCTCTGTCTCTCTCTCTTGTAGCCTTCTAGTTGTTCACATAGCACTCATACGCAGTGTGCGCCATCTGCATTAACATATCATTAGCGTTGTGTGCGTGTGTGTGTGTGTGTGTTTGTCTGTTTATCTGCGCTTTTGTTTATAATAGAACGTAATCATGTGTTACTAATACACCAATAATAAATGGCAAAGGGGCAATGGGCAACATGTAACCCAAGCAGCTCATCATGAACTCCACAACTCCATCTTAAAATCCATGGACATTGACGTCGGCAACTTAAGCTGCAAGGGGCCAAGAGGCACTTCTTCGAATTCAAAGAATATTTTTAGGTGTATTTTATGTATTAACATGTATCTACTGTATATTATTTATTTAATTTTAAACGCTTTAACTGGGGCACTGTAGTTTCAAAGTTAGAAGCTATAAAAGTGGCAAAGATAACAGTCTAAAGTTTAAGAATTGAAATCGCGTAGAGCGAAAAGTGCTGAGTTCAATTAAATAAATGTTGCAATTTAAATCTTAAGCTGACTATCAATATATAAGACTATTTTAATAGTAATTAGATCTCAAGTCCTACATATAGTTCAGTTAGAGAAAACTGTTTTCCTTTTCCCTTCGATGGCTCATTAAATGTTAAGTCTAAAATTCATATCAATTCAAATTGTTCCTTTACTTAGAGTATTAATTACTCTAATAAATATTCAAGAGTAGTAGGATATTCTCAACCAATTTTTAACTTATTTTGATTCATTGATCATATTATATTCAAGAATCCACATCAATCACAAATTATAGAAGTTCTGAGCAAAATAATATGGATTTACCATAGCTTTGCATATAAAATGGTTCTCTTTTCACTTAAAGCTCAATTCAGCTTGAATGGTTAAGGATTGCTTTGAATGCCCCCATTCGTTGCGCCCATGCAGCAGCCTAGTGTGCCGCTCCCGCATCCACTTCAATGTCAGTTCGTGCATGCATAATGAGCATACGTGTGTCGTTGTCTCTGTCTCCGCCGCACTCTCGCCTCAAGTGCACTTCCAGTGACTGTGACTCCATGGCCTCCATGGGCCCAGAGAGAGAGTGGAATCGTGAATCGTGTAAACATCCATATCCATATCCATATCTCTAACCAAGGGGGCAGGCAAATGGCGCTCAACTGGCGCTGCCATTGCAGGAAGCGTTTGTCTTTTCTTTTATATTTGTTTATAAATATTTTCGATTTGCATAATATGTACATAATATCTGCTCTAAATAGACACTTGCCTACTACTTGGATATATGTTGAAATCCTATTAAAATTGATGATGTATTTTCGCTTGGAAAAAAAATGTATAAAATTTATTGTTGTTCTTTTGTTTTGCCCAATTTCATAAGAAGAGAAGCACTTGGACTGGCACTCTGGCGCCTTAAGTAGCATTAGCATTGTTGCTGGACTTGATAGATTCCGATTTTGATTTCGATTCATATTCATTAAATACTTAAGTAGCGGCTCAAGTGCCAAAGTTTAAGTGTTCGAGGTTATTATTGCAAAATTCTCTTTAAGTGACTCAAAAAGTGAAACACAACAAAGGGCAAATAAATGTTTGTACTTTTTGGAAAATATCAATAAACCAATATATATCCACATGGCATTAATGAGTGCTTCTGTTTGAAGGCCAATTTGTTAATCTTTCATTCGAAAAGTGATCTTTAATATGGATTCTGTGATTTGCTATCAACCGAATGATTATTTCATCATTAAACTCCATTTAATTAGCAGCTAATTATTACTTTCACTTGTATGTTGGCTCAAATTTTAATTTTCTCATTTCTCTGTTCGAGATTAATGGTTGAAACGAGTTACAATTTAAAGGAATTTAATGTATGAAGATCTTTTTGATTTTAATATGGCTTAAAAACGATTAATTTGTTTAAAGATTTCTATATATATTTCTAAAGTTCACATAATATCCAAGATCAACTCGGATATGTTCGCTTCTCAGGCAAATTATGCAAAATATTAACCTTAATTATTTTTTTTTAATTTTCCAGGAAACTAGGGCTAGATCAAACTAGTTGAAAATGGAATTTTCCTCTTTGATTTTATGATATCTACTTCCCAAACGAATTATGCTAAACGATGGGAAGTCGTTAATAAATTCGATTTAGTTTGATTTAATTAAATATTTGTTTGCCGGTTCTTGTAAAAAATTGCCACCCACACATACACAGTTTCCCTTACTCTATCGGAAATCTAAATTGCTTGGATTTACTACATATACAAACACACCTATGTATATGTATTTGGGGAAAATGCAATAAAACTCAACGCGCCCATTTGTAGGCAATTAAATTTTATATTCGCGTTGGAATTTTCAAATTGGCGGACTAGCTGATCGGTTGATCTGACGTCGAGACCGAAGCGGAGTAGCATCGGTCATTCCATTTGATTTGGCAGCCATTCATCGACGACTGGCATAGCCATTGGATCGAATCGTATCGAATCGAATGGGATGGGATGTGATGGCAGAGAATAGACTTATTTATGTTTACTTTGTCATATTTTGCCAATGTGTTTTTATTGTTCTTGTTACGGGGCAATGGCAAAATGCTCTCCTCTATTTATTGCTACATGCCGCAGCAATGATACTTTGTTTATTATCTCGGCCAGGCCAAAATAAATGCTGTTATATCTACAGCTTCGTTTTGCGGTGAATGAGGCATACATATAAGACGAATGGGTGGAACCTTGAATAAACTATTATTATTCACTGTGCGCAATGAATAATTTCAAGTGGATTGATCGATGGGGGTGGATGGCTCGATGGCTCGATGGATGGGCTTGGGTTTCCTAATCTCTTTTGCAAAATCGCCTCCAATCATTGCAATGATCTCAACAGCTGGCAAAATGCAGCCATAAATTCCAATATCATGCCGAGATCCCCAAGTGTTCCATCAAAATCAAAGCTTTTAAGTCGCTGCCCCTGAAGTGTTTCGTTCTAATTTGTGCTTGTGGGCTTGAGGGCAGGGCCGGGTACAGAGGCTGACCAACAAATGCTCAATTAGCCGCTATTACATTAATAATACGCGTACTTGTCTGCCCAGCCAAGCAGTTCAATTCAATAGTAATTGAAAAAAAAACAAACAAATATATTCTACTATTTGGTAAAATCTGAAAATCTGAATTATTGAAATTGAATGGAAAAGCGCACATTCGCCAAAGTGAATCGTCTGCACTTAAGAGCCTAAAAGTCTCAGTCTTAGACTCTTTCTCTGCCCTGGGAATCAGCCTTTTGCACTATGTCCAGATACTCTTCATACTTTTCGATTCCACAAAACAAACTAACAATTGTTTATTTCGTTAGCTTTAGCATTTATCTCTTTAAATAAATATACTTTGAATTTACTTTTTGCTTTCTATAATTTCTTCATCTTTATCTGCTAGAACAAATTGCAAATAAATAACAATTGAAACTAAAAGACATGGTTTAGATAACATAACTTTGTTCCAACATTATTGAACTCAATTTCTCAATGTTTAAAATTGCATTTATCTGAATTTATATCTGTAATAAATAATAATGCAAATAACAAAGCCATATTAAATCTCTCATAATTCAAACCTCATGCTGGAAAGCACATAAAAGTCCAAATATGTATTTTTAATTTTTTTTATGGACGATCGCATAATGAACTGCTATTAATCAACTATTAAATACTAACTATGTTTATGAAATTAGAGATGGAGAATCATACATAGTCAGCAAATTAGTAAGTAGCAATAAAACGAGGAAGTTCAAAAATTGAAGAAATCAAAAAAGCAACGAGTCATTATAGCATTTTAAAGTATGTAAAAACGCAATAAGAAATATATAAAAAAGAATTGAAATCGGATGAAAATTGTCTAAAATACAGCCTAGGGAAAATCGAAATTTTGAACCAAAATTAGACAATTTTTCAAAAAATTCTCAAAAATCCCAAGCTGTGCAATCTTTTAAAGTTTTGATGCCATTTAAAAGAAGATAAAAATTCGATAAAAACTACATCAAAACTTCGAAAATCGGTAGAAAATTGTTCTAAATGCAGCCCGCAGAAAATTACAGTTTAGCAAAAGTTTTTCAATAACTACTTATTTCAAAACTAATAAAAAAAAGCCACATCTTTGCAACACTCTAACTATGCCAATGTTTGGACGATTACAATAATTCATATCTTTTTTTGCTGCTCTGAATGTGAGTTAAAAATTGAAATTCAAATCTAAAAAACTAATTTTGATCCGATTTTTAAAAAAATTTTCAAAAATCGAGGGTCTATGTTTCTCTCGATATTAGGCTACCAGGACCACCTCAGGAGCTGCCCGCTGGCTATTTGCCTTGGGCTATCCTTCAGTGGCAATGGAAATCGGAAACCGGCGACATAAACAAGATCATCGATGTAATCATGCGTGTGGCTGTGTTTACAAATCACGCCTATGAGCATGTAACCGCTTCCTGGCTGCAGCCCAGACAGACAGACAGGACACCACTTGAGTTTTGACCACGCCTGTGTGCTAGAGGCCGAAGGTGTCTAATTGGTTGTCTTGTCTAGACAATGGTTGACAATGTTTGGTAACAAACAGTGGCGCGTCTGAGTGGCATTGGAGGCGGAAAATAGGAATAGGAATGGGAATGGTTACGGCAACGGCAACCGGAGACCACACAAAAGACGAATATAACTCAAACCGTACTTCAAATAAGCAAAAGTTGCAGCAACAACAAACAATGCAACCAAACCGCAGCACGACAGGCGCATTTAATGTACTACTCAAACCAGTGGCAGTTCCAGTTGGAGATGGAGTTCCAGTCCATCATGTGCTCATCTCTCTCTTTCTTCGTTCATCAGGGCCCCAATCAGGTGAAGGTGTGTGGTGGCGCGTTGACTTTGTGTTCGCCGATAGAAGCGGATTTTTTGTTTATGCTACTTTGTGAGCAATAAAAGCACAGACTTGCCATGTGGGTGGTCCACCTTATGCTGCCGACAGGGCACACAACTGGGGGTGGTGGAGTGGGAGGAGGGGAGAGAAGATAGACATGGTTATGGTTATTTAAAATGCCAACATTCACATCAACGCCGCTTGCTAATTACCGGCAACTCTTCAGAGTCATTCATGTGGAATTGATCAATGCATTGTGTTCCATTGTGCTTGGCAGCAGCCGGAGGACTGCTCATCCAAATCCCTGTGAGAATGTGGATCAAGCTAAATTATACAATAATCGAATTGATTTCTACCACTTGAATGTGAGAGTAGCGTGTCTGGGGACAGAGCTATGAGAATCTGAAGTGGCAGCGAAATAATTTCAAATAATTGTCTCATTAGAATGCTTCATCTTGATACGAGGCAGAGGCCACTTCTCTATGTATATACCCTTTACCGCCCCCTCAAAGGTTAAAGGGCATATTGACTATAGCCTGGTCAGGTGATTAAAGAGAGTGGGAGTTCAAATTTGTTGAATGATGGCATATCACTTAAATTGTTAGTCAACTTTAACTTTAAATTCAATTAATTGTAGGGTATCTCTAAGTTCAATTGCTGTTAATAATTTCTCGTCTTGGGAACTCAATACTCAAGTCAAGTGTTGATGATGATACTCCGAGCCTTTCGCCCTGAACTCCTCCCCCTCTCTCATTTTGATAGTTTTATCTTTCATAATTTCTTCTGTTTTTTGGCTGGTTTGTTGACCTCGCAGCTAACTGTTTGTGTGAGAACTTTGGCCTCTTCCGCACGCAATATTTATTTTCATTTGTCAATAAAATTGACATAATTTACATTTGCATGGCGCATCAACAATAAATGAAAACAAACGTAAATCATTTCACAGATTTTCCAATCTCATATTTACGTCTTTATAATTTTGCACTCACACTTGATATCTATTTTTGGTACTAGAATTAATGTTGAAGGAGCGAGCACAGTAGTCGCTCGGATTGGATTTAGATTTTGGCTCCTGTGATTAGGAAAGTTATAGGAGCGAAATTAACCATTTTGCTAAGCTTGGCTTTGAGTCACCATTCAATCATTTAATATAAAAACGTACTCGCTCAACATCCTCCTTCAAATAGAAAAAAAAGGAAAAAGTCCCATACACAGCCCAATTGTCCCAATAAGTGTAAAATGTTAGACTTTCCTTCCAAGGAGGAGGATTTGCAGACAAAAGCAGGACTGGTGGAATGCAGGAGCTTCCCCAATATGGGAGCATCAATTACAAATCATCTTATTATTAAATAAGCCACAATAAAAACAAACGTAAATAATAGAATTAACAAAAGTAAAAAAAAAATTAAAATACCTTTTTGCAAATTATTATATACAATACAATAATATATTGTATTGCAAATTGTTGTCCACCATGTGGTTATAAACATGGATAAATACTGGGCTCAAATAGCGGGGATCTGACAACTATCGATACTTGCTATAAAAATCAATAAATAAATACTGGGCTCAAATACCGGGGAAGAAATATCGATAACTGCTATTAAATCGATAATTACCGGACTCAATAAGAGTAAATCGGTAAATGTAGGTAATCGGTCTGCTCAAATAATGGTACTCGGACGAGTAAATGTAGGGAAAATCCGGTCCATACAAATGAATTTTGTGTTTTCGACGTTGTATTTTCGCCTTGGCCGCGTAAGATTTGAATTTTTTTTGAATTCGGGCGGAAAATTGGCAATTTTTGAACTATTATAGAAAAATGTAATGTATGTATCAAAATTGTCGTTTTCCCATGGCTGCATTTAGGACAATTTTCTACCGAAAGTGTTGATGAAATTTTTGTTGAATTTTTACGTACTTTAAAAAGATTGCAAAGCTGGGGATTTTGTAAAAATGCTTAAACATTTGTATAGTTTCGGTCAAAATTCGGATTTTCCTTAGACAATTTTCAACCGATTTCAAAATTTTTTATATATTTCTTATCACATTTCCAAGTTCTTTGAAATGCTATCGCCACTGTCTCTTAAATAATTGTAGACTTTACACTTATTTTACAACAAAATGATTCAAAAATAAAAAAATGAATTTATAATCTTACCATTGCAAAGAGTTTTTCCATTACTCGCCAAAGACGAAAAGAAAACTTGGAGTCTTGTGTTTAGTTTTGAAAGTATCGTTTTGCTCTTATTTCTCTTATTTTTTTTGTGTTTTCTTTTTATTATAGAATTTTCCATTTTTCGTTTCTTTTTGCTTATGCATAAATACATATGTATAAGTAGTTTGTTTTTCTTTTTTTTTTTTGTTTGTTCTGATGTCGGGTATAATGTATTTATGTATATGTATGTATACTTTTTACTCTTCAATTTGTATTGTTTTAAAATCAACATATTCTTACTTGTACAATCATTGAAATGATCTTACAGGAATTGGACTTCGTTTTGTCTGTTTTTGTCGATTTTAGATTGGCTTAAAATATGTATGAGTGTGTGTGGGTGTGTGGGTGTTTAATGGAGCTTTTAGATATAAGCATTTGCATACATAAGTACAGCCATGGGGTATTATGTAGACATTTACTTAACTACTACAAAGTAGAAACTGTGCTGATCTAAGGGTGAGTATTTGGAAATTGAATTGGAATGATCGATGAATCAAACTGAGTATAAACAACACTTACAATACAATACAATTCGAATACATGAGTGTGAGAAGCATAAAAAGCAAACCAAGCAACAATTATGAATGTTTTCGGTATTTGTTTCTGTTTCTGTAATTCATGTATTGCCTGTATATAAAGACGCAAAATATATATACATCTGTTAAATATATATATATATATATATAATGTATGTCTGTATGTATATAAATACAATTTTTTCTTCTTTTTTTGTTTTGTTTTTTAGTTGCAATCGAAATTTTTGCTTGTCTTCTGTTCATTCATTTTGCCTGTTTAATTTGATTTCTAATTTTAAAAATTGTTCGTTTTCGGTTTTTAAAACTTTTGCATTTAGTTTCGGTTTCTGTTGCATAAGTAATTTATGTTGCAAAAAATATAGTTAGCACATACATACGCACTTTGTTTTCTTTTCTTTTCTATTCTTTTATTTATGTTTTTTGTAGGTACACGATTCTCACCTATGTTTAATTGAGAGTTTTAAACATTTGCTTTCTGCTCTGGTTTCTTTTTTTTTTTTGGTTTAGATTATCTTTGTATTGTTTTTCTTTTTTTCTTTTTTGTATCTAATAGTTAGTAGAGGGGAAGATTGGGTTTGCTTAGATTGGTTTTTGCCTTTTGGGTCCATGTTAGTTGTTGTTGTTGCTGTTGTAAATGTAATTTTTAGACGAGTATCTATGTATATGCTTCCATGTTAATATCTTTTTCGTTTTCTTTTTGCTGCTGCTGATTTTTGTTTTTGTTTGCTTTTCACATCATATTTTTTTTTGTTTTTTGATATATGTATTTTCGGTGTATGTACTATATGTATTTATGTTTGTTTGCTTATGCACATTTATGCTTCTTGATTTTTCTACGTGGTGTCAAAAAGTAGCTAGAGTTTTCCATTCCATTCTTGTAGTTGTTTATAATTTCGGTTAGATTATATGTTTTGTATGTTGTATGGTAATATATATATATTTTATATACATATATATGTATAATTTTATGTTTATATATATATGTATGTATATATAGTTGCATAAATTTTAACATGAATTTTACACGACACTTAGTTTGCTGGTTATTTTTCTTGATTTTATATATATGTTCATCATTTTGTTAAATGCAAATTTCTATTTATTTAGATGTAACTTTAACTTTATATTCTTATTTCTTGTGTGTGTGTGTGTCTTTTTGCTGTGTGTGTGTGTGTGTGTATCTTTCGGATTTGCATTTCACCTGCTCCCGGCCTCTGTTTGCAGCGGAAAGTAACCTCCCCGGTTTGGAGAGGACTTCCTCCTTACTGTGTGCCATTTATTTTTTCTTGTTTGCTTTTTGTACCTTGTTATGTGGTGATCATTTATTACAATATCGTTTACAATATGTCATTTAATCATGTATTTTAATATTTGGGTTTTTGTTTTTTTGTTTTGCTTTAGTCTAACTATGTAGATTCACATTTTGACATTTTTTGACAACCAGTTCAACTAGTTAGTTTGTTAGTTAAAGCCGAACTGAGAAATGATTTCTTTTCGTGTGGTTTTTTTTTATTTTTTTGTTTAGCAAAATAATCAACAGTCATAATGGTTTTTATTATATTTTGAACGAAACAAGGAAAGTATTTATGTATGAATCCATAAACATAACAGAATGCCCTTAATAACTAATTATGTATGTATGTATGTAAATGTTTAGATTGTTAGATTTATATTTTGATGAAGACACAACAACAATAATGCATGTATGTATGTATGTAGTTTCAATATGACAAGTTTCGAAACCAACAGATCTCCCAACTCGAATTCAAATCTCCTTTCTTCTTTCGAAGCGGAAAATGTTTGTCAAACTCGAGAATAGATCTGTATATAGATGAAATTGGTTTTGTTTGTTTGTGCTAATGCTAAAGTTCAATTACATGTATAGATAATGTGGTTAGATGCCAGAGGATTGTGGGATATAACAAAGTAAGCATTAACTTATTGTTAGATCGATTCAAGTCAAGTCAAAGTTAAGGTTAACGTTAAGGTTAAGGTTAAGTCAGGTCAAAGTCTAGGCTTAATCAGGGTTCTTCATCCATATATGTACTACAATATATATATATGTATATGTATACATATGTATGTATGTATGTTATCTAAATCTTAAAAAACGTTTTCAAAATTTTTTCAACTGGTGTAAACTAAATTTAAATGATTTTATTGTTACATATACATATACATACATATATATGTACATACGTGTGTGTATAAGTATATATTTAATTTTAAGATTTTTTGACGCACGCTCAGTACAATATTCTCTTGCTGGACTTTTGCAGTGTCTGTGTGTGTTAATTTGTTTTTTTCTTTATTTTTTTTCGCCCAGATTAAAGTCTTTGATTTTGTTTTTTTTTTTTTAAGGAATTTTGAAGACATCTTGTGGTTTTCTATATGCTTGCCAATCTAATGCAAAAACTAAATTATTTGCATACAATATCCAATTGTTTTACATAAGTATCAATAATGCCAAAAAGCTTACACTGAACGCGCGTGCGATTTTTGGTTACAAAAAAATGTTGTTATTTTGCCAATTGATCATAAAAAATTGAATCGTAAAAAAGTTACAACAACTCCTCGCATCGGTCATCTCACATCCTTCTCCTCCATGGGTAGAAAAACTTATTTAAAAACTATTATTGAAATTATTATTACGTTTTTACTTAACTTAAGCTTAAGCAGCTCCCAGATACAATTGGCGTGCTTTTTATTTTTTCTTATCATTTTGTTTTTCTTTTTTTTTTTTTTTTGTATTTTTTTAAGTTGGTTTTGAGAAGTATCAGTCAGTTTATACATACATATTTAAGAAATGCTGGATGATCTTGAACTATGAATAAATGATGTCATGTCACACTGAAATATCGAAAACAGTAACTACAAAAAACACCGAAATATGATTGTATATAGAGCGCTTATTGCTTTCATATAGAATGAGCGAATGATTGAGTATATATTACGAAGAAGTGGGGGCGTGGCATGTGGGATCAAGTCCATGCTATTTTTTTGGCAGTGTAAAACAGATCGGTTGTCGATTGTCTTTGACTTGTAGAAATGTGACCACGCCCCTTGGAAAAACGATTTAGAAGGATAATATTGTGATTTTAGCTTTTTTTGGATGTCTGTGTGTATCGGGCATAATTTTTATGTTTTCTTTATTTATTTTGAAGCAAAGAATTCATTAGAAACGGAAACGGAATCATTTAAGGTGATCAAGGACCAAACCAAAAGCAACTGAAGACTGATTTGTGAGAGAAAAAGATTTAGTTTCTGATCCTTCAAAATCGTTCTAATACCGTTCTAGCAATCATTTAAGAAAATGGTGAAAATGGTAATGTCGGGGGAGGGAAAAGCTGATGGAAATGTTTAGGTTCGCTTTTGGCGTGAAAATGAATTTATGCGCAAGTCTTTTGATACTTGATACTAAACTAAACAATTAATTAATTGTATGCAATGCGAGCACTTGGTAAAAATGTTACTTAAAATTTAATTCGAATTCCCTTACACTTACAACCCGGGTCTGGCCTATATGTATGTGTGAGCCTTTGTTACATGGAGAGGGATTTGGGGGGCTGGGAAGGCTAAGGTGTAAATGAATAAGTCAAATAAATCAGCCTTATTTTGAATGCAATTTTGTGTTTTCTTTCTTTTTTTTTGTTTTCATCTCTAAACTAATTTTGTTTTTTTTTTTTGCAATTGCCAATTATTAATAAACTTATGTAAAGGCCAACACACAAACAAAGACCCGGGAAGTGTCAACTCTACTGATATATGAAAGTACATATATGTATCTACATATATGTTTGTTTGTATGTATATAGCTTATGCAGTAAATAATTTATATATTTATATGTATATATTGATGTATACAATACAATTTCATTTTTAGTGGATGCAACATACCGCGCTGTACCAGCAATTTGCTGCGTCAAATTCGAGCCATTTCGACCCGTCCAACTGCCAGCTGCCGATGAGATTTCTAAATTTTTAAGTAAAACTCAACTTCTCCCTCACCAGATCTAGATCCAGATTCAGATCGATGACCAGATAATCGGGTTTTGGTTTGGTTTTTTTCGCTTAAAGTTAAACACACATCAATAACGACGACGACAATACATTTAGATATAGTAAATATCAGAGGAAATATCATAAGTATCAATCTACTAATGCTTAACACATACAATGCACAAGTGGGCAAATATGCCCGATTTTTTTTTGTTTTGTTGTTTTTGGGTTTATCAATATGCCATCAATATGTGGTACATATCTCAATTTGTCAATTTTAATGCCATTTTCATCGTCTACTTTTTTCTCTCTTAATTTTCTGCTGCTGTTCTGTTGTTTCGGTATTGGAAAAGTCGGGAAAGTTTAACGAAAGACAAGGAAAATGCGTTGGCAAATAGCTAATTTGCCCATCATCTAATATATATAGTATATAAACTGTTAGTCCCTGGATGAGAAACCATGACTGTGTTTTCTTTTTTTTTTGTAAATTTTTCTTCTTTCATTTTCTGATAGAGAAATGCACTGAATTTCATGAGGAGAAAAAACCAAAAAATCAAAAGGGGAAACCGTTTCATGACACAAAAACCAAACTGGAACTGAAAAACTAAATACACATTAAGAACGATAAACAAAAAAAAAGAAAAACAATTGAAATGAAAACAAATTTGTTTGTTTTTTGGTTTTTTAATTATAAATAACAATTGTATATTTTGTTGTTGTTGTTGTTGCTTTGTTGCTGTTGTTGCGGTTCTTCATTTTGCTTCATTATTGGTTTTATTTTGATTTGTAATTGAATACTAATTGAATTCAAATAAATTGCCATTCACTGGAAGAATTTGCTTGAATTCATTCAGTTTGTATGGTGAATATATAAATCATGATATTGGATTTATTTTGTTTCGGTTTTTCTTTTGCTTTAAAACATTTTTCAACTCTAACTTCAGATCTCTGGACATGTGTTTTTTCCGTTGCGATATAATAGATAATAGATAGATAGAAGAATTCATTGTTTCTTCTTGCTTTTACATAAAATAGTACGAAATATTAGCAATAATTATACAATAATGGATAGTTGTTTTTTTTTCTCATCATCATCATCATCTTCATTAATCATCATCATCATCATGATCTTCTTCGTGTTTTTAAAAATATCACTTAAAATTTAAATAATTTCCAGAACGCAACGAAATACATCGAGTATACACACACACACACACTAACATGTATGTGTGTGTATATGTATGGGTGTGTGTAGTACAAGAAGAAACAATAATAAACGTAATAAACATAAATTGTAATAAAGAATGCTCCAAAATGTATTGCATTTCCTCTTCCGCCTCTCGCTCCTCTTCCTCCTTCTTTTCATCTTCTTCTCCGCATTTTCATTTTCCTTGATTTTCATTCATTTTTTTTGTTGTTTGTTTGTTTGTTTTTGCTTTGTCGCATGAAACTTATAGTTAATTAATTTTTAATAAAAAAACGAAATACAAATTGTGATAAAAATGTTATTAAAACTCTTCTCTCGCATTATACAAAAATGGCCACCATTATGAATTTCATTCAAATCACGGCAAACAATTTCAAAGAAATTTGCTTTTTCATCCTTCTGCTTTCCGCTTTCTCTCATATCTATATCTTCAATTCAATTGTTCGCGTCTCCGATTATCTCGATTTATCTCCATGCAATTCAGAAAGATCATTTTCAATCGATTTGTTTCCGTTTCGAATTTTCTTGTTGTAATAGTTCCATCCATTTGTTTGTTTTGCATTCAAAATTTATTAAAGCTGCTGATTTGCATAAGCTCCATAGAAATTTTCACTGCCTTCTTCTTTTGCCGTTTTTTTCCTTTTTCCAATTTTCCTCATTGCACTTGGCCTTCTGAACCAAACTCTTGCGCTTAATTCGATTTATAGTTATATATATATATGCATTATTCAGTTTCTTTTTAATATATATATATATATATATATATATATATATATATATATGTGTATGTATATCATTTTTGTTTTATGTATATATATATATATATATATATGTTTGTATGCATATTCTAGATTTTTAGTTTTAGTTTGTACTTCCAATTTGGTTAAGAATTCCTTGTGTATTTTCATATCTTTTCTCATTCACATATATATATGTATATATCTCTCGATTGATCGAGTTATCCATCTGCTTTCTGGTTGTGACGTCACATCATTGTCTATACCGTAATTTGAACAATTCACAATAGTTGCACAATGCAAAAAGTTGGTTTCATTAATGTTAGATTTTTACAAATTAATTAATAGACGAATCGTTTGTTTTTGTTTTTGTGTGATGATAACTTAACAAATTAGTTGAAATAAATTTGAACATATTTCGATAAACAATAACTAAATTTAAATAAAAAACGTTCAACTCTCTTGGCTCCAAATATTTAATTGTACGATTTTCACTTTTGAATTTTGCATTTAAAAATTTTGAATTTTGTCATTTTGTTGTTTGCTGTTTTGCATTTCGTTTTACTGTGTGGATTTGTCTGCATTTTCCTTTCCATTTTCATTTTCATTTACTACATTTAAGTTTCTATATGTTACATTTTGGGGTCTTGAATGCGGTGTGACATTTTGATACGGGGTGGTGGGAGAATTGTGGACGAGGGAAGGGGTTGCGGGAGAATTGTTCTATAGATGCATGTGTATGGGTGGTGGGTTTGGGTTTTGGGTGGTTGTATGTGAGCTTAATTAACTATAATATTTTAGTTTTGTGTGTTCAACTATTGCCATTTTGTATGCATATGAAATTGATTAATACTTAACTCTTAGCGTTTTTCATATCTTTTCGTCATTTTTCTTTTGTTTAACACATACATACAAATTGATTTCGAACGGTTTTTGAATCTTTATGCAAGTAATTAACTATTTTTTTTTTCATTTTTTGTTTTATTGTTTTTTGCTTTTGTCTATAATATGTAGAGATGTAACGCAGTTGAATATTTTTTATTAGATATCTTTAGATTTGCTTCTGTTCTGTATGCCTTTTTTTAATATTCTGCTTTTTCGTTATCATTTTCATTTTGATTTGTTTGTTTGTTGGTTTTTTTGTTTGTTTTAGAGCAAGAAGTAGAACAAAAATTGCACTTAATACTATGAAAAAATTTACTAGATTTCTTAAAACTAAAAAAAAATCAAATGTATATTTGCTTTATATATATATATATATGTATATATACATACATATATAGATATTTATGTGTGTATGTATGTTTTTGTTTTCTTGTTATTTGTTTGTTTTTTTTTTGTGGTTTTTTTCAGTTTTGCTTTTTTTTCGGTTTGGTTTTTATATAAAAAGAATTGCCCGGCCAAACAAATTGTTGTTAACAACAATTTCGTTTGTATTTTGTTGTTGCTTTGTTTTTTGTTTTTGTTTTTTGTTGTTTTTAACATAAGAATTAACAAAGTCATTTGTTTAAAATAAATATGTATATTTATGCATAGTAATAATCATAGATGTGTAATTATTATTATTATTTATTAATTATTGTAGATTGCAAATGTTGCCCAGCGCAAATGTGTTTCCTGCAACATTTGCACGGCAGTTGGCAACACCGGCGCAACAACAAAGAGATACCGTTACGTTTTTATCCTTAATGTTTTTGCTGTTTTTTTTCTTTTTTTTAGTTTTTGCGTTTTGTTTTTTGTTTATTTGTTTTGTTTAAGGTGCATAATTAATGCAGAGTAAATAAGAAGAGACCATTTTTCATTTGCATTTGCGTTTGCATTTGTTTTGTTTTTGTTTTGTTTTTTGTTTTTGTGTCGCGGCCAACAAGAACAACAATCAAACTTTGTGTCTATATATATTTATATATATATATATTTTGTGTGGTGGGAATCTGCATCGATCTAGCCCTGCATGAGCACTGCCTGACTTTGGCTCTGATTTTGTTGCTGCTGCTGCTGCTGTTGATTGGCAGCTGCTCGACTCCAGGCCAACAGCCCATTGGCAGCAGCCACAACCTGCTCCTCATTGTCTGCAGTATTGCTCATGGGAGGCGTGGTGGCGGGTGTCGGTGTGGGAGTCGGTGTCGGAGTCGATGCCTGTGGAGCCACTATCACCGAGGTGGCCACACTGCGTATGCGTACTGGGCGATTGCTGATGGCATTGCTCAATGCATACGGATGTGATGTCGATTGTTGCTGGTCGGCATGATGTCCGCCATAGCGTCGATTTGTCTTGATAGTCAGAGAGGCGGGCAATTGCTTGCCGGCGGCAACCTCGGCTGCTAATCTCACCACAGTTGTTGTCATCTTAGCTCCCGATACCGTTCCACCTGATGCTGTTGTTGTCGCTGTCGCTGTTGTTGTTGCTGTTGTTGCCGCTGCTGCTGCTGCCTTAGACAGACACAATGACGCCGACTGATTGGTGGTGGCCTCCGTCGACGATTTCTGCCGCTTTCAGTCGCCAAAGCGGCTGCAAGCCTTCTTCCATCGGCATTGGGTGCACCATTGCTCGCGTCGCTCCATGCCGTACACCTTGCGGCATTTCTTGTTCTCGCCGCGGGTACGACGATTCGGTGAGTTGGGCGTATGCTTGGCTACCGCCTGCTGAACGGCAACATGCTGCAGTGACATGTTGCTGGCGTTGGCATTGCTGTTGGTATTGGTGTTGGCAACCAGGTTGCTGGCAGTTGTTGTCTGTTGCTGGCCACGCACATGATGTTGGTGTTGTTGTTGTTGTTGGTGCTGATGTTGATTGTGGTGCGGCTGCTGCGTTGGTTGATAGTTGGCCGTGATGGTTACACTAGACAGGTGTTGTTGTTGTTGTTGCTGCTGCTGTTGCTGCTGTTGGTGGTGATTGTTGTTGCTGTGTTGCTGCTGGCTGTGATGCGCCGTTACGGTTACATTCTGCTGCGACAGCTGTTGAAGCATGTTGTTGGCACTGCTATTGCTGTGGATGATCGGGCTGCTGCTGTTGCTGCCGCTGATACTGCTACTTCCGCTTCCGCTGCCCCCGCTGCCGGCATAGTTGTGATGATTGTGATGCTGGACGTACGTCTGTGGTGGATATGGCGCTACCGAATGGGACGGACGAGACGACGACTGGCGTGGATGCTTGTTGAGCGTGGAGGACGCCGTCACAGTGATGGCCGAGCCGGACGACGACCATGGATAGGTGCGGTGGGCCAGCGGCGATGTGGGAATACAGCTGGTATTATTATTCTGCAACTGTTGCTGATGGGAGCTAATGATGTGAGGTGCGCCCCGGCTGCTGGTGTTGTGATGTAACGGCAGTTGCTGTTGCTGTGATAGGTGGTGGCTTCCGCTGTGCATAGCACGCCCTTGCCTGTGGAAGAGAGAGATAAAGTATTAAGCTTTGGAAAACAATTGCAGTGCGCCTTTCACTTACTTGAAGTTTCCAACGATCTGATTTTGGTATTCGGGGTCCTCAGTTGGCGGACGCGCCATATCCCTGTGGCTGAGCGTGGGTTCCGGGGCTAGACTAGGCGTAGTTTTCACCAATTCATCATCGTCATCGTCTTCCGTGTAATAGAATTCCTCCTCATGCTCATTTTCACTGCAGGAGTCACAGTCGCCTGAGCGTCTGGCCTTTTTGCTAATAAAATAAAAAGTACACCAATTAATTTTAAGTAAATTTCAATAAATGTTTGTCAAAGTAAATAAAAATGATGATAACTTAACAAATTAGTTGAAATAAATAAATTATTTTGAAAAAAGTGAGCTGTCCAGACTGAATTGGAAATTAAAAATCGCGCAAAACCATTCACATGTTTTTTTACAAGTCACGTAACACATGTTACCTGTTACTAACAGGCTCGCAAATGAGCTAACAGGCTCGCAAATGAGCTAACAGGCTCGCAAATGAGCTAACAGTTCGCCGGAACATTTTGAATTCGCCGCACTCAAAATTGTTCAGGCGAATTTCAAAATGAAGTCTGGTAACATTTCGCACTTCGCACAGAAATGGTAACACTGCATTTCGCACACTGCAAAGATCTGGTTACACTGCATTTCGCACACTGCAAAGAAATGGTAACACTGCATTTTGCACACTGCAAAGATCTGGTCACACTGCATTTCGCACTGTGCAAAGAAATGGTAACACTGCATTTCGCACTGTGCAAAGATCTGGTAACACAGCAGTTTGCACATTTGCAAAAAAAAAAAAAAACACGCACGTTTGTACGAAATCAATACGAAATCATTTAAATTTAAATCTATTGATTTTGCATCGAACAAACGCGCATTTCCAGGAGTTATTTTCCCCCTCGTCTGCGTCTTGCCCCAACTGCTGTATCAGTCCAGTCCAAACAAAGGAAATAGTGGAAAATTTTAATCGCCGCCAGCAAAAAAAAAAAGAAAAATTTGCGCGTCTGTCTCTGGCTGTGTGTGTGCGTGTGTGTCTGTGTGTATCTTACAGCCTACATTGTCAATTAACAAAAAGCATTGTGATTTTTGAAACACTTCCGCATCCTAAAGACAAAAACGATGTCTACTCCACGAGCCAACGATGAGCCGCATAAATTATCCGCCACTGCCGCCGCCCTCTGCCCACTCAGCAACTGCCAATTTACTGGGGTCGTAATCAGCCAAATAGCTGACGAGCAAAGGCTGGAGTTCACCAACAAATATAAAGGCAGCTGCACCCTGCTCTGTAGTTATGATTCTCAGGGAGTTGTCCTAAGGATTGTCTTAGGTAAGTTGCTAAGGGAAACTTCCCTTCTCTTTAATTCCTAGAATTTTTTTTTAATGTAACTTCGTCTTACAGACAATGATCAGGGGCACGTGCTCAAGGAGTACATGATAGGGGCGGATACGGACGCGGCCCAAATGGGAAAACGTAGCTATGCGGTCTCTTTGGAATCGGATAATTTAGTTCTGAGATTTGCCAGCGAACAGGATCAGCAGCTCTTCCGCAAGGTGGTGGAGAATGTGAAGCATCTGAGGCCGAAATCTGTGTTCTCCCAACGCACCGAGGAATCATCTGCCTCGCAGTATTTCCAGTTCTATGGCTACCTCAGTCAGCAGCAGAACATGATGCAGGACTATGTGAGGACGAGCACCTACCAGAGGGCCATTTTGGGAAATGCTGTTGATTTCCAGGTTGATTCATTGCATTTAGTAAATTGTGTGTTGTTGGATTTAATTGTTTTGGCGATTTTTTTTTGTTTACCAGGACAAAATCATTTTGGATGTGGGAGCTGGTTCTGGGATATTGTCCTTCTTTGCCGTGCAGGCAGGAGCAGCCAAAGTGTATGCCATCGAGGCTTCCAATATGGCTCAATATGCCCAGCAGTTGGTAGAGTCAAACAATGTGCAGCACAAGATCTCTGTGATACCCGGCAAGATAGAGGAAATAGAATTGCCGGAGAAGGTGGATGTTATCATATCAGAGCCCATGGGCTATATGCTGTATAATGAGCGCATGCTGGAGACATACTTGCATGCCCGCAAATGGCTCAAGCCACAAGGCAAAATGTATCCGACGCATGGCGATTTGCACATTGCCCCGTTCTCGGATGAGTCCCTCTACTCGGAGCAGTACAATAAGGCAAACTTTTGGTATCAGTCGGCTTTCCATGGCGTCGATCTGACCACATTGCACAAGGAGGGTATGAAGGAGTACTTCCGCCAGCCCATAGTGGACACCTTTGACATACGCATATGCATGGCGAAGTCGGTGAGACATGTGTGTGATTTCCTCAATGACAAGGAAGACGATTTGCATAAGATTGGTGAGTGCTTCAGATGATTAGACGAAATGTCTGAAAATGATACTAAGTTTTTCCACTTTTCTAGATATCCCGCTGCAGTTTCATATCTTGCAAACGGGCATCTGTCATGGACTGGCATTTTGGTTCGATGTTGAGTTCAGTGGCTCCAGCCAAAATGTATGGTTGTCCACTTCACCCACAGCACCGCTAACACACTGGTATCAAGTGCGTTGCCTGCTGCCCATGCCGATATTCATCAAGCAGGGCCAGACACTGACCGGCCGTGTGCTATTAGAGGCGAATCGTCGTCAATCGTACGATGTGACAATTGATTTGCACATTGAGGGCACCTTGATATCCTCCAGCAACACATTGGATTTGAAGAATCCGTATTTTCGGTACACGGGGGCGCCGGTGCAGGCGCCGCCGGGAACCAGTACGCAGAGTCCGTCGGAGCAGTACTGGACCCAAATGGATACGCAGGGCACGCGTAATAGTAAGTCATGGGCTTGAATCTTCCTTCAACTATGCAACTATCTGATCGAATCACCGGAATTTCTTCATAACTCTAGCTACTGGCATGCTCAATGGCGGTCTCAGCGTTAATGGCATTGGCGATGGAGGCATGGATATCACCCACGGACTCATCCATCCACACTAAGACTACATAATAGAATTGGTGGTAAAGCATAAGCTTAATGGAAATTTATCTGCATCGAGCGACCAATTGGTTTCCCTTTTTTTTAACTTTCTTTTATCATTGTCCCTGAGATGTGTTTTATATATTAGATTTTTTTATATTTATTTATTCAACGAATGTATATTATTTGTTTAAGTTTTACTTCCCGCACCTTTTCACCCTCTCAACGTAAACCTCAAACCTTAGCCCTCGAAATTGTCTTTTTAAATGATTTCGTTACAAATAATTCAATACAAAAACAACAATCAAGAAACCAGCAGACTAATATTGTAGTTGTAGTAGGAAACACATATACAAATAAACTCTCATACACACACACACACATACACACAAGAGCAGGAATAATAAGAATTATAAGAATAAGCTAATTTTAGCTACTAGTATTTAGTATTTTAAAAATGTAATAACGAATATTTAATCAAAGTCCTCAACAAAGGACTGCAGCTTCAGGAAAGTCCCTTAGTTAATGCCAATTGCAGCTTTGAACAAACAAACAAAAACCGAAACGAAACAAAACAAAACGAAATGATCCGATAATAGAATAGTAGCAAGCCAACAAATAATTATGTATATGTATGTTGTTACTCCTATATTATTATGATTATTATTATTATAATTAATATTATTGCTATGATTATGATTGTGTGTACCTCCAAAACTAGTTTCAATTTAATTTACTACCAAGTAGGGCTGCCAACAAAACGCGATTGAAATATAATTCGGTTCTATATCAAGGACTCTTTAAAGACAGTAGTTGAGCTTTAACCGATTTTAACTGAAGACAATTTGTAAATCCATATACTCGCAAATTGGAAAAGAGAAGAATTTAGATTTTCAAATTTTTTGAATAGAGTTTTGTTGTTTGATATAGGTTTTTATAATTGTCACTAGGAATGATCGAAAAAATTATCCAATTTAAAATATATGTATTTCATTGCGGGAACTAAAGATATAGGAGAGCCGCATCGCTGTGTATGCAGATCTGCAAAATGCATTTTAGCTTTTTTTTTTAAATATGAAATTAAACAAATTGCTCATAGAATTTAGTTGTTAAGCTATAATAATTTATAAATTATTCGATCGGAGAGATTAGAATGCATACAAACAAAGAAAACATACATATACATACATACATATAGTTACCGATTATAATTTCCAAACTATTTTACAATTCTCCTATATTTCCATTAAGTTTAGATCCTTAAACCATAGCTGATAGCCTGCCACACAGACACACACACACACACATACATATTTGCCAGCATAAACACATATACAAATATATATATATATATATAGAAATACATATACATAGATTCGTGCGCATCTCATATGTGTACTGTACTTCTACTTAGTGTAGCCGAGCTGTTTGTTTGCCAGCAACAACAACAACAACAATAATAAAAACAACACCAACAACCACACCACCAACACATACAATACATACTATATACGTACATAACTATATATACAACTTATATATATACATATATACGAGAAAAGAGAACAAGAAATTACAAAGCGAAAACAACAAAAAAAAAAAAAAAAAACAAATACAAGAGCAAGAACTAAAACAAATGCCTTTCATTTTGTCGCGCGCTGCACTCGATTTACATAGGAAACAAGATTCACAAGTGGATCGAGCGCGGGTGGGTGGGCGTTCGGGACCTTGGCCTCAAAAGTGCAACAGAATGTGCCACGCCTCCTACCTCCTACTTTACCCACTTAACGCAGGTGCGCCAAGTAATCTGCGCGTCTCTCAGTGTGTGTGCGGGTGTATGTGTGTGTGTGTGTGTGTGTGTGTGTGTGTGTGACCTGCTTACTACTTATATACAAGTGTTCTAGTTTCAGTTTTCAGTCAAGCTCAATTGCTTTGGGGCACAGTGCGAGTGAAGTGCAACTGCGGCGGGGGCAATTGCGCTCATTGCGTTCAAGGAAACGCTGGAAATATATATTGTATTGCTTTTCATTCTGATACCAGATCAAGGTTGCCTGAAACTACCTTTGATAGATCATCGGAATAATGTTAACTCTACGATCCACAAGATATGTGGAAAAGCTTTAGTTTTTAACTGATAAGAATACAAGTTTATGCTGATAACCGAAATGATAAAATGATATGGAAACCACATGCCCATTCAGTTGCTTTCCGGGATTATTGAGACTTAGAGGTGTCGAATTTCGGTTCTAGCTAGATTTTTATATCAAACTTTATCTGAATTTCAATGCATTTGGCCCCACTGTGGCCTAGTGACGTGATAGAAAGTTCTTAGTTCTTATTTTGGATGGGCCTGCGCGGAGCACGGCACCAGCTAAGTCAAGGCCCTGGTCGTTAGTTACTCTGAATGTTGTTGATTGCCGCCGCTTGATTTTGGGGGTTTAGTACTTATTTTTTGTGGATTTTCTGCACTTACCCCAAATGTTTGTTCCTAATGTGAACTTCGATTTTCGCTTGTGTGTGCTCCACAAAATGGCAACCTTTCCAGGTACAACGGAATTTCTTTGACTGCAATGAGAAGAAGATGGCAAAAAAATATGTTTAATATGCGAGATATGGGTGAGAAAGGATGGGTAAAAGGGTGGCTGAGGGGGGGCAGGGCGAACGTGCGTACTTGTCTTTGGTAAGCATGATTCAGTAGGGGACACATTGAGATGGGAGGCGGCGTTAGGGATTGACGTTCCGGACTGGCTTCACTGTCACTGGCGCCATAACTCTCATCGTAGTCATTGTTGCGTTCCACATAGTAATTTAGCGCCATTGTGTGCATGATGATGGAGCTGAAGCAGGAGCAGGAGCAGGATTTATGGTATGAACACAGGAGCACTCGCGTCTATCAACCGGTGCCGGCCCGGTGCAAAATGCGACTGTGTTGGTGATGCGGACAATGACAATGCAACTGGCTGCGAATGGCGCGCGCACGAGCCGAGCCGTGCCGTGCCATGCCACACCACGGTTCCGGCTGCACTGATAACAGCTCCGGCTTCGTTGGACTTGTCCTTGTGGAGCCACAGCAAACCGAATCGTTGTCGTGGCCCAATTGCATGGGCTCTCGGCTATTTACTGGGTCACCTTGTGGTCTATACCCCCAGCCAATTCTCTCCCTGCCTGCTCCTGCTCTTGCCTTGACATCCTTCTGATTTTTTTTTTGCTTCTCGCAACTTTTATGCGGCGGGCGCCTGCATTTATGCTGCGTTTTATGTTGAAGGTTAGCTGGCAGGGCAGAGCAGAGCAGAGCGAAACTGTTGACCCAGTTTCGACCCGTTTTTGAAGGCACACTCTGCACAACAAACGGATGTGCGACTGTGTCCTTGTGCCCCGTGTGCCTTGTGCGCTGCTGCACAGCAGAGTGAAATTTCAATTTTCGGTATTCGTTTTTGGCCTTGCGGCCTAAATGATTAACGATTTGTTTACAACTTTTCCCACGCCCATGCTCACAAGAGAGGGCTAGGGCAGGGTCACCATCATTGTTGAGGCATAAGCGATTCGGGCATAATTATGGCACTCAAAGTGCAGCACTTTACGGCGGCCATTTAAGTGTGCATTAAGTAGGATTTAAATATATGCATGAGTCGGCACAAACAAGAGTCTAACTTATATCCAAACTCAAAACTATTCCAGTTTATACTCATATAATTTAACTCGTTAAATTGTCTCTCCTTTTATTTGTAAAGTTTTCACATTTCTATTGCCTACTTTGGGGGGTAAGTATGAAGTTAGTTCTCTGCTTATCTACTTGGCATTGCTGATTACTTTGGGAGGTGAAAGTTTTCTATTAAAGAAGAGCGTTTGTCGAGTTATTTGAAGCTTACACATTTCTGTTGCCTACTTTAAGGGTAAGTTTTGAGTTAGTTTACTTGGAAATCGTAGTAAAGCGAATTGTTTTTGATTACTTTGGGAAGTGAAACTATTAGAAATTTTGCTTAAAGTTTCATATACATAAACTTTCACATTTTCTGATATCGAGTACATAAATTTTCCCGGGTAAAGAGGTTGAAAAATTCAAGTTTTTGTGTGATGGACAGAAAAGCGAAAGCGAATGCGAAAGCTGCCTGTGTACCGCAACATAATCATAAACATAAATAACTTGCGCTACTTAAGCGGCGTAAATTGTTAACGCACGTGGTTGCCACACACATCTAGATTGGAAAATGGAGTGTGTTTGTGTGTGTGTGTGTGGGTGGGTGGGTGTGGCAAGCATTAACTGCCCCTCCATGGGCGGAAGAGTGGCGTGGAGTGGAGTGGAGTGTGGCATTCCCGACTCTACTATACACAGTTTTCGTTTTAACTTTGTGCAATTAGTGGGAGACCATAATTCGTTTGCGGCCAGCGAACTGAGGCAGGATATGGGGCATATCCTGAGCCATAAATATATACAGACACACACACACACATATATATACATAGGCACGAATTGTTGCCATTTGTGCCAGATGTGTGTGGGTGTGTGTGTGCTGGCGAAGCTTTTGTTGTTTGCAGTTTTTGGAATTTGTGACCCGCATATTAATATGCAGTGCTAATGTGTGTGTGAGTAGGTGTGTGTGTGTCTGTGTGTGAGTGTGTCCTCAAACAGGTTTATTAATATCCTCATTTTGCTTTTTCAGACTAAGCCAACAATTTGATTTCTTCATCTGGCGCAAGCTGCGTATACGTAATTTGCAAATGAAATTCAATTAATAAGCTGATGAAGTTGAATATCTTGTCGAGGGGATGTGGTGGGGGGACTATCAATTACGCTGATTCTGGCCGAGCAGGTAACTCAAATCGAAAAGTAAATTAAATCAGCTTAAGCTTGTACCTTATATACTACAATACATATATAGTTCCCACTCCCTTCTGCCGCTTCTGTTTGACTGTTAATTATCTGACTCTAATAAGGCTTTCAGTGGGTTGGGACAGTAAACGACGTTTGTCTACTAATGAAACAAAAACCATTTCTATGCCATTTGCCGGCACAGGAAAACTCCAGCTGGCAGCAGACTTTCCCGCCCCCCCATCAACCTTTATGCCACCACCACCCACATCATCCTGTTAAATAAGGAGGAATAATAATTCAACCCTGAGTCTCCATTTTCCTACCGCACCATGTACTGATTTGGCTCCGCACAGCAGGAACGTGAATGTGAATGGGAATGCGAATGCGAATGGGCGGGCAAGCATAACATGAATCTTCTTTAAGGCACTTTTACTGCAAAAGAATGAAACGCAAAAGGGAGCTAGAGAGAGCACACACACAGAGAGAGAGAGAGAGAGAGGGAGAGAGAGAGGGAGAGTGAGAGATTGTGAGAGGCATTCCCCGATTTGCCTTTGGCTCTGACCTTTTTTCTTTCTTCTTGCAGTTGTCAATTTTTGTCTTGCTCTAGATCCAGGAATACCCGGAGATGCTGAGCTTATATACTCCCCGCTCTATATATATATATTTATGTACACTTTAATAAAGATGTCTCTGAGCTTTTTCACTTGAAATGGATTCCTTTTCTCATGTATTGGCTGCATTTTGCTTCTAATTGATTAAGATATGCGTAGTGAGAATTTGTTGTTGTATCGAATAACATGAAATTCCATTTCCCTGTACAGTTCTGCACACTTCTCCTATGCCCCCATCACCCCCCTTCTGCACCCTCCTTAAAGCCATTTTACTTTATTGGTGTGTTATCAGTTTGCTCTGTTGGCCATACAATTTCCTATTGCTTTTCCATTCAATGAAAATTTACTTGACACACACACACCAACGCACACCCACGCACACACACTCACACAAACAAGCTACGTGAGTTGTATAAATAAAAAGTTTCTCTCTCAGGCATAAACAACCCCAAACCCCAAAAAAAAAACACAAGCCAAAAATATAAACTGAAATTGAAAACGAAAACGAAACCAGAACAGCTGTGGAAGGACAGACACGAAATTGGGTCAATTGTATATACTATGTATGTATATGTATGTATACAGAGAGAATATGCTTATGTATATGTAGGGGATGAGGGGTTGGCCATGTCCCTGTCCCTGTCCCTGTCACATGAAAACGTCATCAGAAAAGAGAGTTAACTGTTAACTTGCCAACAAAAACTGGGACAAAAAGAGCGGCTAGGCTTAACAGTGACGAAGAGAGAGGCAAAGAGAAAACGCGCGAGAGAGAGTGTGAGAGAGAGCGCCTGGAAGTATGTTTATTATGCTTTCTGTTAAGGAATTAATTTGGGTCAATGGAAGCTTATTATGTTGCCTCTGGTGCTCCTGCTGCTGCTGCTGCTGGGAGAGCTTTGCCACTCTTCCCCTTTTTTTTCTTCTCTTTTTTGCGGCTGCAAAATGGAGCGGAAGCATAAATTATTGACTTTATCCAAAAATAGCACAACTTTTGCTGGGGGCATGGGCAGAACTTCTCTTTTTTTTTTTGACTGTTAATAATAAACCCAAACGGTTTACCTGCAAAACGTCTCTAAATAGGGCTTAATTTTTGGCAAATTCAAATGGCTGCCGCACGGCCATCATTAAAGTCAGGCGCGCCACAAAGTAGGCAACACATTTTTCCATTTCCCTTTTGCCGGTTTCTTCCCTTTATTTTTTTTGTTGTTTTTTTGCACCATTAAAGCTGCTTAAGTGCGTCATGGCAATTTTCACTGAGCATGAAAAGTTGAAGGAAAACTTGCAATTGATTGCGCCCCCCTCTCCCCCAATCTCCCCACTCTCCCTCCTCTCTCTCTTTATCTTTGAATCCAATTTTGAGCAGTTGATGATGGAAAAATTGTTTCGATTTGCATGTGGGTTGTCCCACCCCATCCTTCTCTTCATTTTCTTTTTTTAAGTTCTTATCAACAGACAGCAAGCAAATGGAAATTGGGTCACATCAGTTAAATAAAGCAAAAGTGGTGGTGAAAGAGAGAGAGAGAGAGAGAGATAGAGAGATATGAGGTTGGGGGAATTTATATTTGATTTTTCGCAACATAGAAATGTGTAAATGTGATTACCTCAATGTTGTTTTGCTTAAAACTTAATTTGATGGCGCATAAATAAACACAGGACAGACAGACAGTGACAAACTGTCATAAATATATATACGTATATTTGAGTGTATTTGTGTCTGTGTGTGTGCGCGGTGTGTAAATTTCTATATGCATAACTGATGTGACAAACACACGCGAAATTGTCATTGCCATTTTTGGGGGAAAGGGGCGGCTTATGATGGAGTTGGAGATGTAGATGGAGAGGGTGGTTTCATATATATGTGATTGAGCATTATGATGTTGCCACACACAACGTTGCCATGTGAATTTCAAAAGTTGAGTATTCATTCACATGACAATGGCAGACAGAAAGCAAAAAAAATTGGCAGATATCACAAAAACTCACATGGAAAATTTATGCAAAAACTTTTGAAGAAAATCCCCCAAAAGGGAAACGAAAGCCCTTAAAAGTAGGCAACAGCAACAATGAATTAGCGTTCACTCCATTAATTTACAACACAACCAAAAAAAAAAACCAAAAAAAGTCGAGGAAAATTGCCTAATTAAGACAAAGAAGGGAAACCGGTCTCTGGATACCTGGTCACTAGCTGGACAGGACACACATCCTTTTGCCCTGCTAATCCTATGCATATATGTATATTTAGATGTATGTGTGTGTGTGTTTGCGTGTGTGTGTGTCTGATAGCAAGCGTTGACAATATCCATCCACGCTCAATTTACTCCAACATTTACCCGTCCCATCCCTTTGGAGGGGATAAAATTGCTTATCAGTGGAAAATGCTTGAATTACTTACAAAGGCACAACCGCAGGCTCAACCCTAACTCCCTTGTCTGTCATCTCATCTCTCTCCCCCTTGACTCTCTCTCTAACAGTTTCTCTGCTTATCAATGCCCATTGTCACATCTAAGCAACAACAGCAACAACAACAACAACAACAACAGTTTCTCAACTTGCCTCACAAAATCCAATTATGACATAAAAATTTTCGTAAATTGTAAAATGTAAATTTTAGCTCAACACTTTTCAACCAAAAATGGGATATGAAGAGGTAAAGAGCGATAGAGAGAGAGAGAAGGGAGGGGTTCGAGGGGTTTTGACAGATAAGAAAGGACTGAAAATTATTATTTGACACACGTAAATTTTGTGTGGGTGATAATAAAATTTGTGTCCCTCTCTCTCTCTGCCATTGACTTTTATTGCTGCGGTAATTGCCAAATGGAGCTTGAATGAACCCCCCCCCCCTCCCCAAGAATCGGGCAATCGGTTAAAAGGGGGAAAAGGGGGGATGTCCAACTATTCTTTGTGGACCTAACCCTAAAAGTAATTGGCTTATAATAAAATGTCAAATTGTGTGACATGAGTAACATTTCTTTGCACTTGGTTAAGTGGCAGGCCAGGGACAGAAAACGGAAACCGCAATGCATGACTGTACATGTTGTGTGTGTGTTGGTGTGTGCGTGGGAGCCTGGCTGGCAGCTCATCTATTTTCATTTAAGCTGCAACTGGGGACAACTTGCCTGAGCTAGGGCTTCACTTGTCTGTGGTGCCCCCTTTCTCCTCCCCCTTCACCCCGATGACCCAGAATGCAAGCGAAGCATTCCAGTAACTGGGTCACAACAGCCTGAAACTGTTGATAAAGCGAGAGATACACTTTGAGCCCCAAAACGACCTTGTAAACTGCAATTGCAAAGCTTCCGACAGAAAAAAAACACCACCTCCCCTCCCCTACCCCACACACATACAAATTTTTCATCAAGGCCTGCAAGTAGTATACATATTGCAGTAACTGTACTTGTACCAAAGTTATGTTGCCTGCCACACTCGGTGGGAAGGATGGCAGGACGAAGGACGACGGGAGGCTGAAGTAAACCAGGTCAAGCGTACATCTCATTCATCTGGCTACATATGTATGTATGTATGTATGTATATATAAGAGCAGATTTATGCTGGGACTACGCGGCAAACATACGCTTGACTTTCATTTTGAAGGGCTCTTCGTCTTCTTTTATTTGGACAAAATAGCTTCTTAATAATCCCAAACTCCAACTCCATTCTAAATTGCCTCTAAGGTCTGTGCCAAAAAAATATATATATATATGTTTCACGATTACATTCTCTGGGTCTCCTGAGGCACATTTCAATTTAGAGCTCGAAGGCAAACGCATCAGCAAATATCCATGCTAAAAGGTATAGCAACAGGGATAGCAATAGGGAGAGGAATGGGGGAAATGGGACAAGGGACAAGGGACATGTGACTGTGACAAGCTACCGGAAAAATGGTCGCAAAACTGACGAGACGAAACTTTACCACAATGTGGAAAATGTGGCAGAGGTAAAAAATAATAATAATAATAATAATTTTGTAGAAAGAAAATGAGAAAATGCTCCACGAAAATGAAGACCGAGACGCGTTGTGTCTATCATTTGGTGAAAGCCTGCTGCTTCAGGTATTAAAATAAATATATACCCCTCTCATCATCTTCCTCCTTCAGAAGGATGAATGTCCTTAAAAATTCCATTTGACATGGGGAGTGGGAGGGGGGAGAGGGAGTTGGATCAATTTGTAAGCTGATTATGACCAGCAAAATTAGAAGCTTTTTTAAAGCAACGAAATTGCTGCAAGACAACCAAAATAAAGTGCAATATGTTGAAGTTCTATTTCTAATCCCCAAAAAGGCAGATGAAACGTGAGAGAGAGTGCCCCAAAAATGGGTTAATGCGGACTTAGGCAAATGGCAGGCAATACCAAAAAAAAAGAAAGAAAGAAAAAGAAAAGCGAGTTGACTTACAGCAAAGTTTCCTTTGCCAACACTTTGAGGAAAAGTAATAAATGAATTGCAAACCTGATACGAATTCGCTTTCCCATATAAAAGTTTTCAAAAAAAAAAAAAAGCCATAAAAATTTGAAATTGCCAAACTGCTGCAACAGACATGAGGCATGGGCATGAGGCATGGGCATGTTGCATAAAGAATTGAAGTTGCATGGGCACAACAGTATCGCAACGAAATGGAGAACTTTGCATTTGAAACACTCTCACACACACAAAGAGACAAACACACACAGATACAGAGACCGAATCAGAGGCAGAGACAAAAAATTTCAATTTCATTTTCATTGCACTTTGAAATTGAACACGCACGAAAACCACAAAAACAAAACGAATGAACGAATGACAAAAAATTCATAGATATTTTGAAGCAAGAAAATACATTTTCCCATCTGCATTATAGATAATTTGGTTTTCCCGTTTCTTTCATTTGGGGTTGGAAAAAAAGGGGAACAAACCCTTTTTTGGGGCTTTGTCTGGGATTTAAATATTCAATTTGTTGCAGTTTGGTGGGCATAATCCTAATGCCAAACAGCTGCGTCATCCCGCCGCCCCCCACCCCCAGAAATTGTGTGTTTTTGGCTTCTTGTAGAATTATCTAACTTTTCTTTTGGTTGGCCCAAGTGTCAGCGTGTTTAATTGCAAATGATAACGGGGCGAATGAGTTCTTAAAGTTTTTCCGTTTTCTCTTGTTTTTTTCTTCTTCTGCATTTGACCCAATTTGGTTGAATTTTTCATTATACAGCAGCAGAAGGAGCATCAAGGACTCGAGCGAAAGTGTCGCATTCTCCGTTTTTGTTTTTGCTGTGTCTGCTTCGTTTGGCTTCCTTTTGCCACCAAATATGCGGCTTCTTTCCTCCTCTTCCTGTTTGGATAAAACACCAAAAAAACTGAAGCAGCAGGCCAAATGCCGGAAGATTTTTAATTAGAATTTTCTCTTCGTTTATTCCTCCCCTAAGCAAAAAGTACTGAATCTCCCCTCTTTCACATATTGACTCCAACAATAACCTCAAACTAACAAGGCGCCAAAGTTGGGGAACTTTCTTTTCAGAGTTCAAGTGAGAAAAAAAGGGTAAGAACAATGCCAGGATCTTGCCCCATCTCTGGTGAACCCAAAAATCATTAAAGCAATTTAGCAGCTTAAAATGATTTTCATAATTTTTGCATGGCTTTTGTTGGCTTAACTTTTGCTTTTGCGTTTTGACGGTTTGCCGCTTTCATCATTTTTCCGTTTCTCATTTTCCGTTTTCCATTTACCATTTACCATTTGTTTGATTTGTTTTTCCCCCAGCTTTTGGTAATTTAATACACAATTCTTAATTAATTCAATTTGCTTGTGGGCTTTTTTTTCGCTGTTGTTGTAATATAAAACTCGAGCGAATTGAGGAGTTCAAGCCAAGCGACGATTGTTCGGCTTCTTTCCTGCAGGCCAATGGCCATGCAGAGAAGGCCAACAGCTGCCTTGGTTAAAACAATTGTTGACTAACTGACTGACTGACTGCCTGATAGACAGCAATTTTCATAAATTTTTGTCCAGTTTTTTTCAACTGACTAAAATGGAAATGGGGGGTAGGGGGGCT
This sequence comes from Drosophila sp. 14030-0761.01, assembly GCA_018150735.1. Lineage (NCBI taxonomy): Eukaryota > Metazoa > Arthropoda > Insecta > Diptera > Drosophilidae > Drosophila > Drosophila sp. 14030-0761.01. Next base: position 893,162 of record JAECWO010000090.1, read on the forward strand.
GCTGATGTAATGGGCAATGCAAACATTTCATTTGAATAGCCCTCACGTAATGGCCAGGCAGAGACAGTGAAAAACAACCTGGACGCGGTTAACGCGGCGTATGCGCAATAACAAAAGAAAAGAATGAAAACACTCGAAACACATCGAACTTAAATTGCCTTTGGTTTGCCTTACTATTTTTTTTGGGGGGGTGGAACTGAAGTGTGGCCTAAAGGTTGATGGTGTTTTTTTGTTCTTCAATATAATATTAACTTACAGAGCTTGCAAGAATTTGGTCAGGTTTATTCAGCATGATGATGGAGTCATGTGCTATAATGGTCCTCATGCCACTCACCTGGAAAATGTAAAAGAAAGAAAGATACAAGAATTAGTTGTTGTTGTTGTTGTTATTGTTGCTATGAATATGAAATAGGACAATTCGATTTGCTTTGCTTTTCGATTTGTCTTTTTTTTTTTTGAGGGGAAAAAAATCAATTTCCACTTCCATTGATGTGATTTTTGGCGAGGGTTTTGTTTCAGGTATTCAGATTGTTGGATTTTCACCCTCACAGTTCGATATTTTTTGATGGCATTTGACATTGAAGCGGCGTTAAACGCAAAACCAAGCCTTGGCAAGGCATGTCGAGGTTTTCTGTGTGTGTGTGTGTGTTTGTGTGTGTGTGGCGAGGCGAGGCCATGGCAAAATACAGAAACTGGCACAACTGCTGGCAACTGCTTTTTGTTTTGGCTCTTCCCAAGGATGGGGAGAGAGAGTGGGAGAGGGGGGGAGAGATAGCCTCGTGTGCCCATTTCCAAGTTTACCATGTCGGGGTCAAATAGTTTGCCGACTTTCGTGCGCAAACAAAATGCGGCGGGCAAATGCGGCGTTTTCGCCGGGGGCCTATAAATATGCATTGCATTTAACTGACGTTTTTTTTTCGTTTCTTTCTTTCTTTGATTCATATCTTTGGTTCTCTTGTGGTTTCTCGCATGTGCCATTTCATGTCATCGTTCATTTACAATTAAATGTCAGGCATTGACATGAATTGAAGTAACAAAAACATACAAACTTGTTTTACATATCGTCTAATTGTGTGTAATTATTAAGCAAAGGCTAGGCTACATTGCATGTCATGGCTAGGAACACACAAATCTCAGATTTCAGACTCAGTTTCGGTTATAATTTTCATTTGTTTGCCAAGTCAAAAGTATTCCTGGAATAAAGTCATGTTTTTAATTAAGACCTTTTTTTGGGCAAATCTTCTGAGATCTGAATGCATGACTAAAACTGAGTCAAGTCTGTGTTTTAATTAGCCACATTTATTTACGATGGATGATTGCAACAGGCGACGGGGAATAATTTTTTTGCCATGCTCGGGCAATTAATCAAAAAGTTGAATGAACCGAAAATCCACATACATATTTTTTTTCTTTTGTATTTAGCTCTCTCTCTTAATTGGTATTAAAGATGCTTTGGGCGATATTTGACATGACTAAAATTGAAATGAAATTAGTCATCATTAAAGTCACACACACACACACTCATACATACGCACACGCAAACCCATTGCATACTTGTGGGCGTTGTCAAATGATGGATTGGTTTGGCCGCAGCTAACTGAGATAATTGACCTCTAAATATACTTGGAACCCACGCAGAAACACCCACACACACTCACCCACACCCTCACACACACACACACTCATTCGCTGGCAGTTGAAACTTATTCTCGGTGGCTGGCCGTGCCGCAAAGTAGGCTAAAAATATGGAACAAACACACGAAACGAAACGAAATGCCGCCGCGTGGCGTGGAGGTCCAATAACCTTTTTTTTCCCAACGCAATGCCATTGACACTGGGTTCCATGGGAGGCTGCCCGCCCTACCACCCCTCCGTCTCACTCCCCGCTGTGCCTCGAGACTAAGAAGCCCGTCTCATGAAAAGTCATTGCACGAGCCTCACGCACTTATGATAATCTAGCCAAAAGCCAAGAGGAGCATATTAGACTAGAGTCGATTGGGATACTCTCATTTGGTATCCTTTTTTGTGCTGGGTATCAACTAGTCCAGCTTGACTCTGCCACAGCTTCTTCTTCTTGTTTTTGGCCACGTTTTTTGTTTTTCTTTGGGCTGTTTGCCGTTCTGATTTTTTACGGCCTAAAGGCAGACGATGAGGTGCGTTGGCGTCTCTCTCTCTCGCTCTCTCCCTCGCTCTCATGCCTCGTTTCAAGGATATTTCTTGCTCTTTGAAACGTTTTAATCACAGAAATATCAACTAAAAGTTGTAACAATTACTATTAGGCCAAGTTTGCTAGCTACTAATTAAATTCAAGCCATTTTCCTCTCTCGATATCCCACTTCAGAGATTTTTGGGGGCAAGTTGAATAAACTCCAACGAATTTTCCACAAGTGGCACGCATTATTTATGTGTTTCTGTGTGTGTGTGTGTAAGTATTGTCAAATATGTCTAGACTTTGAAGGTCATTTGATATAACGGTTAAGGGTATTCTGGTGCATTTGCCGGCAGGAGGCCACTTGGCTGTCTCCTTCCTCTCCTCTTACTTAGGAAATTTGCTTGCCATTTTCCGATTGACATTTCTCTGGCATTTGGATTTGGAGACTTCAACTAACTCGCAACGAATCGCAACGTCTGCTGACAAAACGTGACTAACAGGCACGGGCTCTGGCTCTGGCTCGGGCTCGGGTAAATAATCTTTAAGTCACCAGTTCCTATCGCAAACAAAATGCTGTTTTAATTGCGTTTTTTCATGCAGTTTTTTTTTTTTTTTTTGCTGTGTTTTTGTTTTGTTGATTTTTAGCACAAGTCAATGAAACTGTTTGCTAAATGTTTGCTCATAGATAGACAGCAGACAGAGATAGAGAGAGAGAGAGAGAGAGAGATGGGGAGAGAGTGAGGGGGCCTAATCTCCGTAGAGGAGGTTGATGATCGCTTTTGATGATGATCATTCGGCTTACAATTTGAATTCGTTTCGCTTGAAGCTTTCAATTCGAAATTCGTTGAATTTCATTTCCTTGGACAGTAAAGTCCATTGACATTTGCAACAACTTGTTTTGCTGTTTTGCTGTTTGTTTTTTTTTTCTGCTTTTTCTCGGCTGTGTATAATTTAATTAAAACTAAATTTAATTTGCATGTTAATGCAGTTAATTATTATACTAAATTCGCATGTAGTGCACAATCTGCATGATAAGGTTGAATGCCCTCAATGGCAAACAGGCAAATATTCGTACTTAATATGCTTTTTGCTTTTTTTTTTTTGTTTTGTCTGGCAAATCAGTTTATCAAAGTTCAGTTTTTATATATTTTTTTTTCGTGCGTGTTTGCTTTATCAGCTCCAGGCTGTGTCCCTCCCCCAACCTTTGCCCCACCCCCGCCTTAAGTAGTATTGGGTTATAAGCTGCTTTTCACACTTGACTAACAAAACATGACAATGAACTCTCTCTCTTCACTCTCAACTCTCCCATCAAGGTACTTATAAATATATATAATATATAGAGATATATATTTTCTCTCATATCGTTCACAACAACAACAACAACAAATGCGACTGCCACTGCGACAAAAAGAAAAGTGCATATAAAAACATGTACTTTATGGCACAGCCATTGATAAGATAGCTAAACAATTTGCATCATAAAGTTACAAAAGCATTTACCACTATCACACGAGCAGCCAAGAAGTCTGCTTTGGGGTTTTTTTCTACTTTGATATTTATATAAAGTAGTTATTTCTGGACAATTGCGATAACTTCGATTTTTATCACTCTCTCAGAGGCATGACAAATCCGAGGGGCGAAAGACACGTGTGTGTAGTAATACAATTAAAGAAAACTATGTTTCTCAAATACAAATTATCCACTCAATCATCAACCTAAACATGCAGAAGCCTTTAGATATTATTAAGTCATCTTCTCTTGAATATTTTATAAGTTTGAATAAATACTTGATAATTTTATGCGATTTTTGTACTAAATTATTTCAAGATTACGATGTTACAATTACAAGACGATCGGATCAAAAGTCTCAAAGTTATAGGAATCTTCTAGTGATTCTACCTCCAAGAGCGGAGCGTCGACTTTAAATGGCTTTTTTTCAAAACCACTTTTCAAAATCATAACTCAGAATTTCTTCTTCTTTTTTTAAATTGTTGAAATCTTTTTGAATAATATGTGAAAGTTTTTCTAACAAAGTTAACAACCTGATACGAATCTTTTACACCTTAATTTATAGAAATTCGCTCCTGAATATCGAATATAAAATTTATGAGAAATGTAAAATGTATTCAGATCTATATTTCAAGCTATAACACACTGCAGTGTGGTCGGATATAATATATATAAAAAAATTCAAATCTTGGAGAACAAACTGATTAAAATGGTTCTCAAAAGACTTACATAGTCAGGCTGAATAATGTCAGTATTCCCATATTAGAAATATTATAAATATAAATAGTCCCTAAGCAAAGTGGATAAAATTATCTTTGGTGGCTTTTTTAAAGATTTTTTCCCTCAACTAACACAATGTTAATTCATTTATTAATAACAAATGAATGTAGCCAAAATATACTTAGGTGAAAAGGCAAAAGTTAGCCTAAACCTCTTAATTAAAATCATAAGCTTGCGAAACTATAATATTAAAGAAAGAAATATTGAAAATAAATTGAAATTGAATTCATATGTGCAAGTTTTAAAGAAAAACTTCCAAAAAAGAGCACAAAAAATGTGATTTTTTCCTCCCCTGAAGGACTTCTAAATTGTTGCAACTTGCTGTTGCGTAACTTTGAGTTTTTCCCTCGTTGTGTTCACATAGAAAAGGTGAATAGATTGATATTCAATACAATTGGAACGCAATTGCAAAGAGTTCAATAAGCTTGCTGCAATTTCAACTTTTATTATCAGACAATGACTGAATTGTCAATTTCACCATGGAAGTTAATAGACTTTTGCAAAAGGCTTACTAATACCGAGTAGCGATATTTTTTCCATTTTTTTCTAATTTGATGAAATATGTGTGTATGTATTTGTATTGCATTGATTTATGGCATGGCAGGACAGAGAGAAAGAAAGAAATATGAATTTCTAGTGCCTAAGTAAAGGTAGTTAATAATAGCTTACAAATAGTGGCAGATGACAACAACCGGTGTAGGGGACGGGGACGGGGAGGGGGAGGGGAGGTGAGGAAAGGGTTTGGAAAATGATTGCAGCTATTTTTGTATGGGGTGCTTTGGGTCTTATACAAAATGCATGGAGGCGACTCGGCACTATGGCACCTGGCTCCTATTACATGCGCACTGCATTATTGCAAAGGCTACAGCAACAACAACAGCAGCAACAACAACAGCAGCAGCAACAGCAATTGCAAATAAAAGGTAATATTAAAAACGGCAATTTTCCGCGGCACTGCCAAGGCACCAAAACAATCGCTCTGGGGCACAAAAACGCGGCAACAAAAACCAGCAACAACAACAACATTGTTGCCTTCGTTTTGCGTGCCGTATGCGAGTTGGAAAGGATTTCCGGTTTATGCTGTTGCTCACCCCCCCCATTCCCTCCCCCTGCCTGGTGCGGTTTACACTATGCCTCACGCTTTTGTAATTGTTTTGTTATGGAAAAGCATAGAGCGATCTAAGCGTAATGGCTGGGTCAATATATTATTCAAAAATTGCATGTATAATGGCTCATATTTTATTTAAATGTCACTCTAAAACTAATGTCGCACACGGGACGGGAAACCTGCGCTGGCAAATTGCAGCAAACAAACCGAAAAAAGAAGAAAGAAAACTAAGTAGAAGAAACTCTCTTTTGCCTAACGTGAAGTCTTGTTAAATTGATCGTAGAACTCATCCGATACGGTGTTAGTTAACTGAATCAAAGCCTGTTTGCGCTGTTTATCCTGATCGACGGCCAGTTGGGCATTGGCACGGGTCAGCTCATCGAACTGCGTCTGACGACGACGATCCACTTCGATCTGCTTGAGCATTAGAGTGCGATCCATATCGATGGCATATTGTTCCCATTGCTTGTCCATCAATAGGGATTCGGTTTTACGTTGTTTGGACTCGGCCAATTGTTGCTCCTGACCCTTGCGAAAGGTTTTCAACTCCTCGGGACTCATGCCGCGATACATGAAGGCAATTTTCTTCTTGGGATCAGTCCGGGATTGGGCCACATCATAGTTTTCGGTGAGCATATCGCTCGACAGCATATTATAGATCTCGGCCATGTCATCTTCGTGGGTCTCACGCTTCATACGCTCGCGATCCATCTCCTTTTGCTTGGCCAAATCGAGATTGTATTTGCGAATTTTCTGGATTATCTGATTACGCATCAAATGCTGCGATTTGTCCATCTCCTCGAGATGCTTGTCCCGGCAATTGATGTTCTCCATAATCAGATTATCGGCCGTGCGACGTGACTGCTCGGCCTGTTTGCGTTCCTCCACCTGTTGATCGAGCCAGGCGCGTTGCTGCTCCCGCTGACGCTGCTTGCGATCAACATTATACAGATCCTCGCCCCGGAATACCTGGGCACTGGATATCCCCAATGTTACGTCATCGTCTGCCACTCGCATGGGTTTCGCCTTCTTAAGATAGTCGGGATCATTCAAATCGAACTCTCGACGCTGCTCCTTGCGCTGAAAGCGACAGCGATAGTAATTCAAATTGGAATCCGCAATCCGTTTCTCCTTCTCCAGTTCTTTCTCCTTGGCGGTGATTAGACGCTTCTGCAATTGCTCCTGCTCCTCGTAGCGTTTATCGCATTCGAATTGCACGCTCCTCTGTTTCTTTTTCTCCAATATCTGACGCTCCAAGGTATCCAGATCCAGCTAATGGATATATTTTCGTTAGCTAATAGAGAGATGTGACCAAAATCCTTGCGGAACTTACTCCAAAGAGACGCTGCTTGGCATTGAAAATACGTTTCTTTCGCTCCTCCTCATATTGTTCGCGTTTCTGCAACTTGAGAGCCTCGTCGAGGTCTCCAGTTGTGCAAATGGACAATTTAAGTGTCATTTCTAATCGCACCTAACTGACTATCTAATCTATATATATCGAGAGTATATTTATATGTGAAGGAAAACTAAGATTTACTGTGGAGCACTAAAAAAAGTGAAATCGATTTGTTTGTTTATTCGTTTTTGAAATTTGTTTGGCTTGCTTAGTTGATTTGGTTTAATTTGAAAGTGAATATGAAAGAAAGTTGTATTTAATTTTGTGAATATTTTAATATTTTTTCTGATGCAAACAACTGCGAAACGGAGGAAAAAGTGGGAAAGTTCCTTCCCAAAAACGTTTCCAGAATACTTTTTCTTGTGATTATTGAATACAAATATTAATGATGATATATGCATTTAGTTAGCTCGCTATAGTAACTAGATCCTAGTATTAAGTTAGTTCAACTTGATGCTGAACATATCCTATAAATTTCAAGGCGATATCAAGTTAAACAGGTGGATAAAAGGGATTTCGCGTTTGTAAGGGATACAAATAGCACTTCCCAGAGCTATAAATTTTGAACCACAACGAATATCGAAAAATCCTTTTAACCATATATTCTCCATAAGTTAAATTTACGATATATGGAAAACATTCTTTTTTTTCTAGATTTTTTAACCCATCACCCAGGTCGGTAACAGATTTAAGCTAAAAGTTTTTGCTTATAAATTTCGAAATATTTATTAAAATAAACTATTTGCTTTTTGATGGTTGAATATTTATTTACAGCTCGAAAAAGAGCTCTCAAAGAGAGATAGAAGGAAACCGAATTTAATAAAAATTTGCATATGTATTTGTAGCTAAAGTTTTCATTAAAAGTCAATAATGAAATGTACGATTCTCTTTGCGCCTGATTGTATGCTTTGATTTTCTTAAAACGACTCCTCCCCTCATCCTCCCCCCCACCATCAACCCTGCTGTGTGACATGTTTTTATTGAATTTTATATTTCATATTGGTCTTTTACATTGGAGAGAAGAATTTTTAATAACTGGCAATTCAAAGGCGAAAAAGCTTTTATTAACTCTGCTCGGCAGGTGGGTTTGGGAAAGTTCAAGGGAGTGGGGAGTTGGGTGGGGGGAGGCAGGGGGAACAACAATTTCATAATTCGCAGTTGCATTTGCGCTCGAGGCAAGTTGGGGGACAAGAAGTGGTACACAAAATGCTAAAGAGAGTGAGAGGGAGAGAGAGAATCATGTGGCTGTCCCCCATGTCTATGTCCAGGCTGAGCCTCAGAAACTGAGGCCAAAGAATCCATTCAACTTGAACATATGCGCTGAAAACGTGTGCCAGAAACAGGGCCAGAGCAATGTTAATGCCAGTTGATGGGGTTGAGGGGGGGTGGTGAAGTGGAGCAGGGTGTGGGGTGTGGGGTGATGGAATACAGGATACACAGTGTGCACAGTGCATTTACTTGGGCGCAAATAGGGGCGGGGTAGTCATAGCCATAGCCATAGCCATCGCCATCGTCATCGCTATCGCCATCGTGCATGTCGAGCAGTGGAGTTGCCTCTCTACACAGGTTTTTCATCTGGTTGTTGTTGCTGTTTGTTGTTGCTGTTGCTCTACTGCCTTTAACCTCAAGTACAGAAGGAGGTAGCATGGTACGTGCTGCATTAAGGCCCCCTCCCCCCCTCTCCTCTCGTTGCTCAGTGTGCTCCCCTTATGTTGCAAGCCTGCTTCTGGACGCTTTAGCCATGGCTTTGTTTTCGGTTTGTGCTTCGTTTTGCTTTTGCTTGCCGCCTATTTCGTTTTTTTCTTTTGCAACGTTTACGTTTTGTGTTGTTGCCCCAGCAAAGTTTATGCCGGTTGTTGTTGTTGTTGTTGCTGTTGTTGCTGTTGCTGCTGTTGCTGTTGCTTATCCTGTATGTCGTTGAACCCATGTTGTAAAGAATCGGCAGGCAACTTTATGTATACCTGGATGGCATGTCAACCTAACAGGGACCTAGCTAGGTAGGTAGCCAGTCAGCCAGCTAGCTAGCTAGCTAGTCAAGAAACCAAAAGCCTTTCTCTACCTCTCCCTCTCCTGCACTCGCCCCTCTTGCTGCTTGTCTCTCCATTTGCCTGCACTTGACTTTGCACGGTTGGCGCTTTGGGGGTAAGTCAGAACAGGACATGGCTTTGACAAGTTTTTCGCTTAATTTCCACAGCAACAACAACAAGTAGCTTCCTTAGGCCAAAGTGAACCAAAGTGAAATGAATAGAAGGAAACATTAACAACAACAACAACAGCATGAACAAGCGCCAGTTAAAATCTATAGCGAACCAATGAAATTCAAACTATAAAAATTCGAATGTTGGAACATATCTTTTTATATGTAGTTAATGTCATAAACTTTTGCCAATCGATAAGCCAAACTGCCTAAAGGTAATCGCTCGACGTTGAACACAGTATAAAAAGTGCATTAAAAATACATAAATGCAAATTAAAATCTTTTTGTGTGCATATAAAATACACTGCACAATCAAAAACTAACGAGGAGTTTCTCTCGCAATTGATTTGCAAAGATCACTGAAAGATCTAGTTAATTACAGTTAAAGATTGTTGGAATTTTTATGGTTTATCCAACCACTATATAAACAAAAACTACAATATTTTTGCCCCCAAAGTTATGCTTCACTTTGATAATTTGTAGAGAATATTTGCTTCAATACTTTATCGATCTTTGATCTTTATATACATTAAATAAATCTCTTAGCTAAATAAAAAAATCAAGTAAATTATAGTTAGAGATTACTTTGATCTCTTATCTAGCAAATAGGTTTATCCAATGTAAGCACTATATAAAGATAATCTATCATTTAACTATCGGCATCGATTTTTTCGGCATTTACCTGTAGTAAAAAATTTAAAGCTTAAGAATTGAAAGTTTACGGGCGCGAAGGCAATTTCGATTCGTTGCATTTTGTTGCCCCCAAAGTTATGCTTCACTTTGATAGTTTGCAGAGAAAATCTCGAAGTTTGCTTCATTACTTTAAGGATCTTTGATCTTTATATACATTAAATGAACTTTTTAGCTGAATAAAAGATCTAGTCAATTTTATCTTTAATTTTTCATTTAGTTAAGATGTTTATCCAACGATATAAAGAAAAACTTGTATTTGTTGCCCCCAAAGTTATGCTTCACTTTAATAGTTTTAAGAGGTGGTTGATCTTTGTTGTATGGATCTTTGATTCAGTTAACAGACGCGGGTTTTTTTAGTTGGTTGTAGTGAAGTGTGCTTATAACTGGCGGCTAATTTCTGCTTTAATGTACACATCACGATGGCAGAAATCAAAAGCTGCAGCAGCAGCAGTAACAACATCTTTACACACTTTGCCCCAGAGGCAGATACTTATTCTATCTATTTATGTGTCTCACTCTATTCCCTCTCTCTCTCTGTCACTCTGCAGCCGTTTGCCGACATGTAAAATGATGCGTAAACAATATTCTGACGCATCATTAAAAACGCCTGAACGAGGCAAATTGTGGAGGAGCAGGCAAAAGCTAAAGCAAGAGCAAGACCAAGAGCTGTCCAGTTGTCCATTGGATGTCATGGGTGTGTGTGTGTGTGTGCGTGTGCGTGTGTGTGTGAGTGTATAATGATCGTGTTTTCACACACAGCAAACATGATGATGATGACGCATGTGACCAAGGCACTGCCCTGCCTCAACAACAACAGCTAATTCAATTTTATTCGCTTGGACACGGAGAGAGAGAGAGAGACAAGAGATAGATCCAGAGATCGGGTGATGTGGTGTGGGGAAACGAGTTGGCTTCGTCATGTCCACCTTCAGTGTGTGTGCAGTGCAACTGAGTTGAGGTTCAATTGCCTCACAATGTACGCAAGTTACCCCCTCGCCCTCACTCCCCTCCTCGCTCTCTCTCTATTTAGTTGTTGCTTTGGGCTCTTTGGGGATTACATGGACTTGGGCTTAATCGCTGCATGATCGTTTGTTGTTGTTGTTGTTGTTGCAACGTGCTCATTGCTTATTTATGCTGATCTCTATAATGAGATATAATGCCGGCCGGTCGGTCGGTCGGTCGGTCGATCGGTCGGTCAACAACTTTAAATGAAGAAGGAAAAAACAGGAGAACTTGGCTTTTTTTCTCTGTTAAATTTTAAATGAAAACAAAAAACTGCCATAAACTAAATGAAATTGAAACACTGTAGCATCGAAGAAGAAGAAGCAGAACTTTGATAAGTCGTGAAACTCAAACAAAAGATTCGCTTAGCAAAGCGACTCACGTATGCCAAAACACAACACTGACCTGGACAAGAGTCTCCAGATGATGATGATGATGAAGATGAAGATGATGGAAAAGAGCGAAGCGAGTGACGAAGCGGATCCTCAGTATGCTGACAGAATGAACAAACAACAATATTATGCATACAGCTGATTCAGATTGGAACGAAATCATGATGGGGCGTGGGTGGGCCGAAGACTGAAGAGCCATGGTGAACTCCATGCGTGGATATTAATGACCGGCCTCGACCCCAAGTAAAGAAAACGAAATATAAGATGCAAGACGATGAGAATAATAACAAGAGAAGAGAGAAGAGAACGTAGAAAAACAACCAAGACGAAGACCAAGACGAAGACGAAGAAATGAACGTGCCCAAGTAATAAAGAAATCGTTTGCCATCGTTTGTGTTGTTGCTGTTGTTGTTGCTAGCGGGGGCGAAGGCAAATCACAGCGGATGGCGGATGGTGGATGAGCACTGGATGCCGGCTGCTTCTTGGAAAGCGAATGAGATGGCAGCAATTGGCAAGCGCGTCGAAGAGGCGCATAAATTACAAGCAAACCAAGACGACTTCCACCCTGAGATGGGGGATGGGATAGGGTATAGGGATGGGGATCGTCTTGGTTGGCAGGAAATGCCGCTTGCATCGTTGACATTGCATTGCATTGAATCAGACCGCCCCCACCATGCCCACTGTCACACACCCATCCATCGCTACAGATGATGGTGGATGTTTTTTTTTTTCTCTCCTTTTGTTGTGCAATTTTTGTGTTTTTTGCTTAATTTTTTAATTGCTCGGTCCCTTTTGTCTGTCAGCTTAAAGTTGGCAATTAAAAATGCGTAACACGGTCCCTGCCCCACTGAGCTGTCCATTTCCATTCTCTGTTGCTGTTGCAATTATTATTATATTTTTTGTTTTTTGTTGTTGAGGGGGCGCGGCGTTGCGTTCCGCTTAATGAGGCGATTAAAAACAGTTGCCTCACTCACAATTTAGCGCTCCTTGTTTCCTGTCTCACAAAAAAAAGATTGCAGTCCCCAACTCACTCACTCTAAACAATCCTATTTTAATAAGTATATATTTCGAGTAAAACTCACGTACTTTAGTCACCATTTTAAGCAAGACACTCACCTGGAAAGATAGAGAGAGAGAGAATAATTTGTTAGTTTAGTTCATATGCATATAATATTCTTATTCTATATTGTGTTCCCTGTGTTTGCCCTGTTTTTTTAGATGCATCTAAATTAAACCAAACAACAGTGCACAATGACAAGAACCTTAACTAAAAGCACACACCAACAACAACAAAAACAAAGAAAAATAGTAATAAAAAAATAAAAAAAAACGAAAGAAAGAAAGAATAAATAAATAAACAGCAGCCATGGACAATTGTTGGTTGTTGTTGTTGTCGCGATTGAAGGTAGAAATTGTCCAGACAAAACCAGATGATAATAATGACGATGCCCGGGCGAATGGCAGGCGGCATCTTGGTCTTGGTCTTGGTCTTGCTCTTGCTTTTGGGTCTTGGGGTCTGAGAAACGAACAGGAACCTAGCCCAACATTGTTTTTGTTCTTCCCCATACCCAAACTGAAAGTTCTTTTCCAAGATGTTGTTGCTGCCGTTGCTGTTGTTGTTATTTGGTTTTATATCTGCGCCTCAGAATCATGTCGCGGAGCCAGTGAGCAACATGTTTTTGTGCAACTTGGCGAGTGCTCGGGCACTCGGCGGCGGGCCAGCCAAGCCTCTTCTTGCCAGCAAAAATACAGCTGCTTTTGATACACACACACACACTCGACACACACACACACACACTCACATACAATGTTGTTGCTGTTCCCACTTGCCATTGGAGTTGCTCATCAACTTTTGGAATACGAAATGCAAGTCAAAGCCACTGCTTGTTGCATTTAGTCATCGTTGTTGTTGTTGTTGCTGTTGCTGTTGTCCTCCTTCTCAGCCTTTGCTGCTCCATCCCCATCCACCAGATCTTGGACTACTACTACTCCTCTTCGTCATCGTCATCAGAGAGTTGCCTGCTCATTCGTTACGTTCCACTTCAACACCCGTCGACCCGTTTGTCCCGGTTGCCGGCATTGGTATCGGCAACAGCAACAGCATCAACAACAACAGCAGCAACAACAACAACGGCACCGGCACATTGCCTTTCCCACAGAGTGCAACAGAGTTCGTTCCACTCGCTTTGGCTCTTTCGCTTTGTTTTGTTTTGTTTTGATATTATTATGCATTTTGTTTTGCTTTTGATATTCCTTGTGGATTTTTATTTTGCTCATCGTTTTGCGCTCTGAGAGCTGATAATTGCAGCGAATGCAGCAATTCTGACGTCATCCGGGCGAGGGCATTCACATTTGCAACATGTTGCCAGTTGCCCGAGTTGGCCATGTCATTATTGTCCTTTCTTTATGATCCACGAAATTCAAATTTACACATCGATAGGCAACTCAGGAGCTGCGCACCCTGTCACGATAAATCAATTGGCCTCAACGAACTTCTGCCCCGTCTCTCACATGCGATTGGATAGCTATCGAACCAAGTAGTAGTAGTTGTTGTTGTTGTTGTTGTTGTTGCTGTTGCTGTTGTTGCTGTTGCTGTTGTCGGCATCTTGCTCACAGTAGCAACATGCAGCTGACACTTACGTATGTTAATGTTGACAAAAGAGTCAAGACAACCAAAACGTTGCAACGTTGCAAAGTCAATTCGTGGGGGAAAGTCCACGGTTGTTGCAAATAAATTTGTATTGCTTAGCAGTTAGGACAGTCGATAGGTAGGTAGGAAACATTGCAAATCCTGGCCATGATGATAGCTATCAAGATTTTCCGTTTTTGCATTTCTCTAAACATGTTCAACTGCCGCTTGACCTTTTTTTTTCTACTTCTTCTTCTTCTTCGATTTATGTGCCCAACTCATGGCAACATGCAAAAGCGCCATGTCAACATCATATACACACACACACACACACACACACTGGCACGCCCACTACTACTCAGCCCCCTTGGCGTGACGCGTCAGCAATGCAATTATTTAGATTTTCGTTAAACATATTTCTTATTATTATTATTTTTTTTTTTTTAAGTTTTGTTCATGTCTACATGGCGTGGCATGGCAAGAGCAAATAAAAAGTTAGCTAGCTGACATTTTCATTCGCAGAGTGAACAACTGAGAACTGTGGCGCACCCTGGAGCCATTAATTTGTGGCAGCCCGAAAAGTGTTTGTCAATAGATACAGAGAGAGATGGGCTACGATGAGTGGATGGGATCAGAAGGAAAAGGAAAAACCTGAGTGATGGGAGGAGTTAAGAGACTTTAGACTAACCTAACCGTCGCATTCAAGATAAATTCGCATCGATAGCATACATAGGAAAGGTAAACGGGCAATCAAGTCCAAGTCAGCAGAATATAAACGTGGCTAATAATGAGAGAAGCAGAAGAAAAAAAAAGAGGAGATGATGATGGTTTAACCAGTGGAGTACCAAAGTTTCATTGAGGGGGGCTCCTAACTCTTGAAATTTCCGTAAAAATAAAGAAATTAAATAATAATAATTTAGGTAATAATAATTTCTGGGTATTAGAAAGCTCTCGCAGAAAAAGAGGAGTTGATGGTTTGACCAGTGGCGTATGTGCCAAGGCTTTTTATAGGGGGTTTCAAACTCTTCAAATTTCCATAAAAATAAAGAAATAAAAAAATAACTAAATAATAATTTTACAAGTAAGTTTAAAAATCGTTGGCAATACCATAAAAAAGATAAACTTTTGTATTGTAAACTTAGACAATTCTTTTTAGTTTTAGCGTTGAAATTATGACATGGCCATTGCAATTCTGGAGACAAACTGCTCCTCATTTTTAAGACATACCAAGGTTTAATTTACAATCAAAGAGGTCGAAATCTAAGACAGTATTTCTTAAATATTTCAAAGGCAAATTGAATCATTTATTTCTTTAAGTTAGCAGTTGCTTTGGCTGCCACTGAACTGAATTACATTTGCTGTTGCACACACAAAGTGAAAATGAAAAAGAAAAGAACATCTGAAAATTAGTTGCATTGTGCAATCCGAAAGGTTTCTGACAAAAGGTTCAATGCTCCATTTAATTACATAGCTAGTTAGGACCATGACTTGGTGGACAATGGAGGACAAAAAAGAGATGCACCGCCGAACCGAGCTGCTGGGGTGCTAAATCAGAAAAATCAACACATAAAAACTAAACAATCGCCTCATTAATTACAATTAGAAGTGTTTATTGCTCAAGCGCGGCCATAAAATCTAAAGCCAGCCAGTGTCCCGACCATTCCGCGTCTTGCGTCATCATCAATCTTATGGCAGGAGGAGCGGAAGGAGGAGGAGGAGCAAAAGTTTACTTAACGATCGCCCTGGACAACTTTGACGATGGCTAACTCTCTAAGTCTCTCTATGCACCCGTAGGCCAAAGATGTTGCCATCTTGCCTTTAGGGGGAGAGGCAAACTGTAGGATTCATCAATCAACAGCTGTCATTGTAGCCGGCAGCCGGCCGGTTTCAGTTTGCTCCAAGTTTACTCCAAGTGTCTACTGTCCACATTGTCCACTGTCCAAGCTGTCACTCGCCGCGACGCATGCGCAACACGAACGCCAAAGACAGAGAGATGGAGCTGAAGCTGAAGCTGGTGCCAATCCCAATTCCAGGCCAGGCCAAACCAAACCGTCTTGGCTAGACCGACCGACCTGGCCCGCCTGCAGTTTTTATTTTTGCAGCTTCCTGTTGGCTTGCAACTCGTAACTCGTTTGTTGTTTATTTATTTGTTGATTTCTTGAACCGTTTTCTCCGTTTCATTTGGCCAGCAAAATTGCCACTCACCCAGCTGGACGGGTGTCCGCCGTTTATGCAAAATGCCTGGCGATAATTGTGGCACGAATATTGCATAATCATGCCACAAATACAAATGCTCCGCCGATTTCATCATGCAGCAGCAGCAGCAGCATCAGCAGAAGCATTGAAATCATCATCAATGTCATGACTCATTAGAAAATAAAAGAAAAACTGCGAATGCAGAAGCAGCTGTCTTTTACCTGCTGATTGAGAATTTCAATAAAGTTCAAGAGTCTCTTCCAAGCGACTCTTCAACTCGTAAAGATTTGAAAGTCTTTTTTGCCATTTCTTCTTTTGTATTTTTTAACGGTTTCAAGGTGCAAATGGTTCTTTCCAGGCCATTTAGTTTTGCCACGCCTACATTTGCGCTTTGCTCCGTTGATTTTCACTAACCAGGCCATCATTTATTTTTATGCTGATATTTTTATGTCTTGCCTCACTCACACTTTAAGCTCAAACACCCACGAAGCAGCAGCAGCGGCAGCGGCAGCATTTGGCCACTGGGCTTTTAAATATTTGAATAGTCAAGGGAAGTCCCTTTCTCTCTCACCTGGCCATGCCATGGTAACCAGGTGGAGATAGAGATTGAATATATCCAGCAAGTGCTTGGGCTTTGTGAACCTTGTTTGGCCCAAACAGCTGCAGAATAAACGGCTGTCTATATTGCAATAATCCGTCCGTCTGTCCCCTCTCTCCTGCGAGGACAAAAAAAATATAGTAAGTCTCCGGATCGACTTGGATATACCATGCAACTAGTGAAAATTCATATATTAAATTTCTTTCACATGCCGCCATTTATAACACATGCTATCTCGCTCACTTTTATGAAAACACGAGCTCTTTGGCGCCCTCCAACGGCCTCCAACGTTTCTAAGTATAACTCGGCCATTTTTATTCCGATTTGAATGAAATTTGGTGGAATAATAGATGCAAATAAAATGTAATAGTTAATTTTAATTACATTAATTAGAATACGATAAATATTGCGGGTGAACATAACTTTTTATCGAATTCCGAGGGCGGCAGGGGGGGCGTGGCACAAAACAAAATAAACTTGATCTGCGTACACAGTTTAGGAGTTTACATTTGAAATTTGGTAGCTCTAGCTTTTATAGTCTTCGAGATCTTGATGATCCTACAGACGGACATGTCTCAATCGACTTGGAAAATATATACTTTATAGGCTCGGATAGGCTTCCTTCTGCATGTTACATACATTTTGTGCGACTTTAATATACCATTTCATCCTATAAATGCATGGTATAAATATCAAGCAAAAACGTTTTACATATTTTTTTTTGCTGTTTCGAGAGTGTCCTTTGTGAGCTGCACTAGGTTTCGCTTGGGATCTATTTTCTTTATTTTTTTTGCTTTGCTTTTGGCGCTTGATTTCCGTTTCCGTTTGCATAGTTTTTTTTTTTTGTTTTGTGCCATGCTGAGCGACATTTTGTTTACAGTCAAAGCACTTTGATATAATTGCATATCTATGCGAAATGGTCAACAGTCGGGATGAGGGATTCCATTACTTGAAATGTTGGTCAAGAGCATGGTCAACTGGGCTGCTGGGCTGCTCTTTATCTCTTTGGCATGGGAAACTGCAGCCAGTCAAAGTGACATATAATGCCCCTTAAAAAGGCTTTATAATATTTTTCTAATTGTATAGATTAAGCCGGGCTAAATACTAAAAGCAGCTTTTGCAAAGCATGTTGAAACATTTTTCAAAATAAATAGCAAAATGATTTCCATGAAGAGGATTTATGATTGGATGGGTTTATTTTTTCAATTAGAGAACCAGAGGGGGAGAGAAAGGTGGGGGGCTTGGGAGTGGAGGGACCATATCTGTATGCTCCATAAAGCAGTATTCACAGTTTGCCAGCTGCTGCTGCCAGTGCAAACAAATGAAATATAATAACTTGGCTTGGTTTACTTAATTATAGCTTTGTGCGAAGTTGTTTGTTGTTGTTGTTGTTGTTGCTCAGAGTGAAATGCAAGTGGGCACAAAATTGCATGTGATATGAGTGGAAAAGCAGCTCAACACACTCGATGCTCGCCACTCACTTGACTCAGACAGCTTGACGCCAAAATGGCAAATAAAACAAGCAACGCCTAATGATCATCACCATGACGATGATGATGATGATGATGATGATAATGATGAAGCATTTGCAATTGCAGCTAACTAGTTAAAGTCAACAACAGTCATCCGATGGCAATTACAGAGAGACCCAGCAATGCCAATGGAAATTCCCCCATTTGTTTTGTTTTTGCTTCAACAAAAGGCAGATAAAGCAAGAACGACAAAAGAGGCCAAATAATTTATTGCAAAATGTTGCGGTTAGTTTTTCCATGATTATGACACAAATCTAACCATGTACCTGTATGTATTCCAAGTTTTAATGTGGTTAACCTACAGGTAACCACAAAAAAAGGAACAAGTCAGAGCCAGAAACAAAAGAGTTTTTGGAGATTTCTTTAACTTTTTAGTGCAAGAAATTGTTTGGCCATTTCTTAGGCTAATAACTTCTTTAGGATAAGCCCAAAGGCCAAATGTTTTGGCAGGTGCCAAATCACAGCTAAATCATTGCTTATTCCCTCATCGCTGTTGACTTGTCAAAAAAAAAAAAAACTCAAAATAAAGAACATTAAATGAAATGCTAACAACTTGACAAGAAATAAACTTGACATGCCACCTAGCGTGCAGCATGAGCAACGCCAACACCAACTACAACAACACCAGCAACAACACCCGCAACAAAAGCAACAACAACTAATCCTATTAACCTTTTGACTGCAATTAATCAACGAATATTTTGTTTTTTTTTTTTTTTGTGTTTCTCCTTGGTTGTTATCCAAAACAAATTGGCCAGCTTTCGAGTGTTGCAAATTGAAAAAAATTTGTTAATAAATAACAAAATAATAATATGTAATTAGGAAGCTTTTAGATATGAAATATGATTATTATTATGATTATATCAGAAGCTAGCAAACAGCAAAAATTAAAAAGTCATATGCAAATTTTCAATTTGTTTTGCGGCAAATTTTCACAAATTTTTGGTAAGTTTCTTTTTGTTTGTGTTGTTTCTTCTGTGTGTTTTCATTTCTGTGTATTTTTGTGCATTTTATATTTTGGCAAATTAGTGAATTTCATTAATATAATTTTTGTGTGTGTTTCGTTTTTGTGGCGGGGCATTGTGTGAATTTTGTGTAGAGATATTTTTATGTTTTTTGTAGTTGTTGTTGCTGTTGTTGTGTGTTTTTTTTTTTTGCTTTGCTGCGGTGAAATCTTCAAGGCCATGCACATTGACTACTGACTCGACTTTTTGCCGATTTGTTTCGTTTTTGTGCTTTTATATAATTTTTCGTGTTTGTTGTCTACTTTTTTTCTTCTCTGATACCCTTACCAAAAAGGGTAGAACATTTTTCATAGCCAGCGGGGCAGGAAGCAGCTGCTGCAAAAGTATGCTCTGAAAGTCTTCTTGCAAAAGTCTCAAAAATAGAGGATAACTTCAAATAATCTATAGAATTTTTGCCTTTATTTAGGGTATAGAAAGTGGGGTTTGAATGAAGTTTGTGAATGTTTTTTTTTTGTTCAATTTTGCTTGCTGTTGCAACCTGTCGCGAATATTTCGACGCATTTGTTATGCTTAGCTTATTTCATTATGATGATGACTGGGCCAGCCGTGTGTTTGTGTATCCGTGTGTGTGCGTCAGTGTGTGTGTGTGTGCGAGTGTGTACTGTGGTTTGAGAGACTTATTTATAAGTGCTGCAGTCATTCATCATGCCGTAAAATAAACTTCGCCCACATGCAGAGCAGGAAGTGGAGGCAAAACTTTAACTTGCAAACGAGTTACGACGACGCCAAAATGTAACACATATCAAATGATCTCCTTTTTTTTCTCATTCTTTCGAATAATGACTTTGCATTTCATATTTGTATCGAACAAATTGCTGAGGCAATTACCAAGGTTAAGCGTTCTTGAATTACGCCGAGCTGCATGAAAATCTTGAATTGAAGTCAAATTTTAAATTCTTACTTTCTATTTTTTTCTCTTTTATATTCTATACATCTTTGGAGTAAGAGTATAAGTTTTTTGAACTTTCATTTAATTAATTGATTATGTGAATGCTGGCTCGAGGTCAAAATCAAATTGATTAATTAGCTTTTCTAAATGTCAAAATATTACTCATACCTGATGTTTAATATATCTATTGAAAAGGTCAGCGAAATAATATCCTTCTTTTGTGTTAATGCAGTAGTTAATGGGCTACTATAAAAATCTATTTTATTTTTATATATTTTTTTAGCTCGTGCAAGTATTTTTTAAATACTTCACCACAGTTTGCATTTATTGGCAACCTGTTTGGTTTATATTGTGGCATATAGATTTTATTTATTTGTTTAATTTATTTTGATTCTTCTTCTGCTGATGTCTTTTGTGTGGTGATGACGTGATCGAATCGAAGCGAGCAAAAAAAACTGATTAGCTCTTGAACAAAGACTTAAACACTTTCAGGGGGGCTCCTGGCTAACTCTATAAGTGGCAATTTATCATTGCCTGCTTAAATAGTTCTCAAATTATGCTGATGATACGAAGAACAACAAAAAAAGCGAAGAGAAAGAACAGGAAATATAAACAATGCAGAGAGCGATAAAATAAATGCGAGTAGAAATACAATAATTTGTATGCCAAGAGCGAGCTAGCGAGAGAGCACTTGAAGAATTACGGTTAATAATACTTGCGCTTAGTTATGCCAAATGTAAATTGTTCTGCCCAAAAATGCGAATGAACCGCGAAACGAAGCGAATGAACGCAAACCGATCGGTTGAATGCACTGCGACGGCCTCTGGCCTGTGCCCTGCCCAGCTCAGCCCTGCTCTGAGCTGGATGATCATTCTAAATCTGAATTATTTATATATGCCTGAATAGAGGGAACTAAGGGAACATAATAAGTGAGCGCAAAGGATCTGGGATCGTTTTGGTCCAGAGCATTGGTTATGCAAATGTTATACAAATTTATGGTCAACATATTTGCAAGTATCCACAAGATACTTTTGCGTATGCGCGCGACTATAGGCGAGAGTTGTCGTCATTGACAGGCAGCGGGCAGCGGCTAGCAGTTAGCGTCACAAGTTCTGACGACGGCGACGACGACGACGACGAGAACAACAAAAACCAACGACGCTTTCCGGCATTGCAATACTCTCACACAAATTGAACAGATATGGATACGGATACACACGCACAGATACAGATACAATTTGCCAGGCAAAGCGGTAGCCGAAAGCGCATTTTATAAATAGTTGCTGCTGCTGCTGCTGCCGATGATTTCAAAAACAACAACAGCAACAAATATATATAAGTTGTTTGTTGCAAAAAAAAAGGTGAGAAACAAAATAAGATAGATGAAGCGAGACAGATAGATATAAATAGTGGGAGAGCGAGCGAGTAAGAGGGGTTAAAATACATTCGAAAGTTTGGAGCAGAGACAAAGACAAAGCTACCGTGTGAGCGAATGGGCACTAGGTAGATTGGTAGGTAGGTAGGTGGAGAGAGGCGATCGTTTTCAATTTTTTTTGTTGCTTAGTCGCCGTAGCAGTCGCAGTCGACGTCGCTGTCAACGGCATCGGCGGCATTGACCGCTAGAATGCAATCAACCTAGTCCAAGGCCAAGTGGCCAGCGGTTTTTATTTTGTTATTTTTTTTTTTCTTTTCGCATTATTAATAATATTATTTTCGCTATATATACTAGGTGTGTGTGAGTGAGTGTGCTGGTGTGTGTGGGCATATTAGCAATGCGAACCGATCAAAATCAAAAGTAGAATAATAAAAATGTCAAAATAAATCGCAAGAAAGTTAAACCTATTGTCTTTTCGTTAATTACTAGACTAATTGCTCACTTGCTTAGTCATTTTTGGCGTTTCGGTTGCTCAATAATTTAGAGCAAATAAATTGCATTGTTGTCAGGCAGTCAAGTAGTTGTAAAATGTGTATAATAAAACAATGAATCATAAATTATAAGAAATGTAGGGGAAAAACATCATAACAAAACGAAACCAAATTGATTTTCACCTTGGACTTGGACTCATTGCTCGATTCAATTCGCATTTAATTTGTTATCCATTATTGGCTTTATAAATTTCTCTATTGTATTATCTTTCGCTATCACATTAAATATGAGTTTAACAAATTGTTCTGTTTCCCGTTTTTCGTATGCCAACTAAGCAAATGAATTTTTGTTAAATTTTTGCCTCGATTGCAAAAACTCTGTTTTACTTCCATTCTATATATATTTGATTTATGTTCTTGCAATTAAATGGGCAGCATCGCCAAAAAAGCAAAGGCACTAAGCTAAAATTTCACTTTATGTAGTAAATTTAATACCCTTTCAAATGATTTTTAACTTAGATTGTGGTAACTAACTAAAAATTAAAGTTTTTGACGGGTTGCATCGAATTTCCATCAATTTCCAGCTCCCTAAAGTATGCTATGGAATAATTTACATACATTTTTAATAGGTCCTTGGTTAAACTACTTCCTTCTATGCATTATGGTTTTTTAGATTGTGGTAACCGACTAAAAATCGAAGTTCCTGACGTGTTGCATCAAATTTAATCAATTTCCAGCTCCCTAAAGTATGCTATGGAATAATTAACTTATGTCCTTGCACAAACTACTTCGTTCTATGCATTATCAACTTCCTAATAGTATTGAATATACCCGTTTTCGCAGCGTATGGTAGCCGAAAAAAGCTTTTGCACGCAGACAGAACCGGAATCGAAATCGGAATCGGAACAAACGCTGGCGCGGATGTAGCTGCCGGCAATCTTTTATATATTCGCTTTGCTTTTATTTTGCATTGATTTATGCCATTTAGCATTGACTTTTAGCAGATTGTGCATTGTAATTTATAAATTGTATAGAGAGAGAGAGAGCGACAAAACAAAAACCTTAAATTTTGATTTCAAACCGAAGCAAAATTGAACAAGTAAGTAGATGAGAGAAAACACAAAAATTGTTGTTCTGTCTAGACGATAGAAATTTAAGTGTCATTATGCTAATTAAAACGATTCAAGCGTGGATTTGCTGCGTTAAAGAACTTGTATCCCTCCTCCGACCACTTGTCGCCATTGCCATCAAAGTTGTTGTTGTTTTTGCTGCTGTTGTTGTCGTGTGCTTTGTGTAGCAGCAACTTTCCAATATGGTCTAATGATTACAAACTGGCAGCTCGAATCATTTATATAAATTTCACGAGACACACTTTTGCAGTTAAGCAATTCATTTTAGCTGACATGTCAAGGCTTTATCTTCTAACTTTATACTAAAAGAAACCCCCACACGGAAATATACATGTATATGGATATTGAAACTGGTCTTGATTTCCATACTTACAGAGAACTCTTTCTTTGTCTTCCACTCAATTAAATTGTCTGTCCCGTGGAATAAATTATTACTACTCACTCACCTGCAAAGAGAACAAATTGATGGAAGAAAATGGGGTAAATGTGCGTTCTAAAATGTGCAATTTAAATATTAAATCTATTTGCATTCGCTTAGCAAAACTTATGCTAATTATGGATAATAACTGTTATTATTGGGAAAAAGGAGGAGGAAGAGGAGGAAAAATCAATATTACTAATAACGCTGCAAAGTGCGTGGCCAGACGACCTTTTCGATAAGGAATCGCATGACAAACGCCACTGGACATGCAACCATCACTCGAAAGAAATAACGAAAGAAAAGGCCACAAGGACCACACTGGGAATCCCATCCATGGTTGCCATTTTCTTGAAACTTAACCTTGAAAATCGTTAATATCGATTAAGTCAATGTGCACTTTCGAAGCTTTTAATAACAATCGCCATGGTTTTAGTTTTTCGTTAGCAATTTTTTGCAATGTGCGAGTAATTGGCTTGGTTTAATTAGAAAGGCGTCCCACCTCCATCCTTCCCCACCCCCACTCCCCCTGAACCGCAAAAGAGTTACTTTGTCCTGCAAAAAGTAACAGAAATTGGCCCCGATATCAACAAAATTGCTTAGTTCAAGGCATGCGCAATGCACAAAAGGGACTCGGGACTCGGGCATTCGGCTCTAGGAGTTCGTGTGCCGCCATTTTTGTGTGAGAGAGAGAGCGACCATTCAAAACACTGAGAGTGAGAGAGCGTGTGAGTCAGGAAAATGCGCGGGAAACCCGAAGAACTAACTGCAGGACGACCCACTGAACCACTCTGATGACGTTTTTCGTTTTTCTACCAGTTTTCTGGTGGGGGGAATGGTGAAGGGATTTGTTTTTTTTTTTTTTCTGTGGTAAATGCTAGTTTGTTGTTGCGGAATTCGCCGCAACCCTTAAAAGTGTTGCCATATCGATTTTAGTTGCCCTCTCTCTCATTCACACTCTTTCGCTGCGGGTGCTACTGCTCAGTCAGCGTTGACTGCTGCGCCAGCGTTTTCTTTTTTTTTTTCTTTCTTTTCATGCCTGCCCTGACCTTGAATACATTTGCAATTTCTCTATGCCCTGTGTGTGTGAGTGTAAGTGTGTGTGTAGGTGTTTCTCTGTGTTTGTTTGTTTGTTTATTTGTCAATGTTTGTGTGTGTGTGTGTGTGTGAGTGTGTTTGTCGGCATTTTACTTTTGCCCCACAATTCTCTTCGATATTGTTGCCGACTGAATTTTAGCTTTGAGGCAAAAACTCAACTCTTATACAATCACCGCACATTAATTATATACCAATAATAATTCTTTAAATTTTGTGTTCTTTTCTTTCATTTTCACGTTGTTGTTGTTGTTGTTGGTGGTTGGTCTTTTCATTTGACATGTGTTCACAAATGTTCAAAAATTGCTGTCATGTTTGTTGTTTAGGTGGTAACAAGAAATTAATTACTTTTGACAAAGCTAAAGAAAAAAAGAAAGAAAAAAGAATGAATGAATGCCAATTCCGTTGCCCTTCCCCGTTCTTCTCTTTCTTCTCTGTTCTGTTTCGCTGGATCATTTCTTGCGTTCTAATGAAACCCTGACATTGCCGGCATTTGATGACTTTGTTGTGTTTGTTGTGCATTTTTGCCGCTTCCCTCGCACATGTATGCAGTTTGCCTCGGCAAACTGTCAACATTTGTTAAGCGCAGCACAATTCTCTAAGCTCGGAGGCGTGCCAATGCTGATGCTCTGCTTTAATTAAGCCCAACTAACCCCTCACTCTACCCCCTACCCCTACCCAACCCACCTAGCCCACAACAATCCCGCTTAAGTCCATCAAATGCAAATGTCAACAAGGTTTGTCTGCCCACGCGGGGACTTGTTGTGCACTTACAGAGACAGGGAGAGAGAGAGAGAGAGGGGGGGGGGGGAGAAGGAGGAGGCACGTTTCAGTTCCTTCTTCCATGCCCCCACCCAACTGTAGGGAGTGCTGTAAAGCCATATCTACATACACTCAAACCAAAAGGCTGCTAAGAAAATTGATTAAATATTCTAAACAACAAAATTCACTTAAATTCAATTACCTCGTGAACTTGAAACCACTTGAAACTATATTTAGTTGCCATCTTATGGGTTTTTCTTTTAAAAATCCATAAAATAATAAAGATATATATTACATTTTGATGATTTCTTTGCAAATATGTATGAGTATATCAGTCTAAATTTAGTTGACAATAAAAACTTTTCTCCAAGTGCATTCTGGCTATCTATTTGTTTATCTATTCGAATGCAATTTGCTGGCAATTGGCTGCTTAAATAGAAAATTTGCACATTTACTTGGGAAAAACAAAAGCAAAAAAAAAAAAGCATAAAACAAAACGTAACCGAATTTGTTTTAGTTTGTGAATGATGTAAGCGGAACGGGGAGTATATATTTCATTATTGTTTGGCTGCCTGCATTTGTTTTCCCACTCGCCGGCACACACAACAGATACTATAATTAACAAACATTGGCATATCAAAAAAGAAAGAGAGAGAGAGAGAGAAAAAAACAAAAAGCAAAACAAAAAAAAAAAAAAAACCAGCCAACTTGCAAATGAAATCACCTGGCAAAGTTGCTGCTGTTTCTACTGCCGCTGCTGCTGCTGCTGCTTGTTTGGCTTTTAATTATGGCGCTGCGGCGACGCCAGCAATAAATTTTGATATATACATGTACATACATAAGTATAAGTATATACATATATATATATATTATATGCATACATATGTTTATATGCGTTCTCTACTCGCACGTTTGCATATTCATGGAATTTTTGCCTTATTATTATTAATTCATTTTGCGCAATGCGAAAAATTAATTAGCCATGAAAAGTGAATCGACCGCAAAACAATTCAACATCAACAGCGTTGCATTCCCATTTGCAAATTGTTTATCATACAATTAAAAACCTATATACATCCACATAGTTCTCACACAATACAAACAAAAAGCTGATTGCGCTTGTGTTTGTTTTTGTACATACATATGTATACTCGTATTTAACTAAACCCGTTGACAACGGCAAACAATTAATTTATGACTGTTGTTCGATGTTTGGCAAGAATCTGTTTTTAAGTATGAGCCAAAACACATGTGTTGCCATTTGTACCACTGATTTATCCATTCGACAACATGTTGATTAACTACAAATATCTTTAAAAAACAGCTGCGAAAAGTATGCTACATATTTAGTAGATAATTTTTAACGAAAAGATAAAGCGAAAGACATGAATTCAAAACTATTTTAAAGCAGCAAAAACTATTTATGCAACAATTGGGGGGAAGGGGAAAACGATAAAAGGGATTAAGATATATTTGAAACTTTCTTCTTGAGGACGCTACTAAGTTTTAAAGAAAAATGTTATTAGTTGTTGATATTTTGGTAAAAATCCAAGTCATGGCATGAAAATAAATTAGCCATTAATCGATTAGACAATTTTTTATTACCCTTTCGACCTTAAATGCAAATTTGTGTGTTATGAACTTTTTAAATAACGAATGTAAAAAATGCTTTAAGTGGCTAGACTTATTAAAGACTTTCCCTACCGAACATTGTAAGAAGATATTAAGACAACTAACTTTGCTTATTGTTCTTTAAAAAAAGATTGCAAAATAAATAGAAAAAAATGTAATTTGAAATATTTTCATTAGTCTATTTAAGTGTTGTGCGTTTCCCTGCTTTGGAATTTTCACAGCTTCCCCTTTTGACTTGAAAAAGGGTTTTTTCCGCAAATCCCAGAATTTTCCATTGATGATTGCATTTTTAAATGCTGTTTCTGTTGTATTACTTTTACCCTTGCACTCTTAATGGTTAACACACACACACACACACACGTGCACACACACTTGGGTCAGCCTCTTGCCTCTCTAGAAAATCCTCTTAGTCGCCCACCCGCTGCAATAACGACGACGTCAGCAATGAACAATACGCGGAGTGCAGTCGACGTCAGAGTTGGCAGCGACAAATTGCACACACACACATAGAGAATGGGATGCATTTGTGTGCGAACACGTGCCGTAGCACCTCCGACACCGCTGACTGTCCCTGGCCTGTAACGGCAAAGTCTTTTGTCTCTGTCCCTCTCTATGTCTCTGTCTCTGTGTATGTGTGTTGAGCGGAAGCGAGTGAGTAAGTGTGCGCATGGCATCAGCTAGTGAGTGAGTGAGTAAGCGCTAGCGAGAGCAAACGGGAGAGAGAGGGAAATGCATTTTCTTGTTGCGCAACATTCAACATTCTTTTTGCCGGCCGGCGCAACTAGCCTGCAACAGTGCGGCATCGGCATCGGCATCTATATCCGATGTAGATATATACAAACACATATATGTATATATATTTGTATATATAATAAAAAGCGTTGTATATGTATGTATGTAACCTAGAAAACTGGCAGCAGGGTGCCCCAGGCAAATGGTGGGGGGAGGCGAACGAATGTATATGGAGGAAAAAGTACAGCCACGCCAACAGTTGCAAGGGCTGCCACAATTTGTTTGGCAGAGTCGAGTCGCATGCGAAACTAGGCCATTTCGCCGGGATGCCCTGTTGTCATCTAATTGAGGCCCTTCCCTTTGACCACATTTTGCACATTTGAAAGTTATTTGCATGCAAATGAAATCGAAATGCAACTTTATGTGCTTTCTGGCATGCACAAGCAGAGAAACAAGCGAGCAACGGCTGCCAGAGGGGCGGGGAGGGAATGTGTGTCATTCTCATCTCTCGAATGGCAACTCGTGGCATAAATGTTTGCCAAAAATTGTTTCGCAAACATTCTGTGCATTGATCACAATGTTAGCTCGCCCTAAACCTCTCCCATGCGCACACACACTTCTTTTTTTGGTTTTATCTCATTAATTTTGCAATTTGCATTTGTCTTACTGTCAGTATATATACGAATATACATATATCTAGGTATATCCGTAGATATATGTATGTATATATATTAAATGTGGCCATAGGAGGAGAATCTGTGTCAGAGGCGCGGGCCTCATGCCAAATACAGTTGATGCACCTTTTTGGCTCTGGCAATGCGGACACGCTGAAAGATGACAGAGGAAGCGAAAGAAACCATGGAACAAATCGAAATTAATAGAAATCAACAAGAAACAAATCAAACTTCAAAACCCTAAGGAAACACCTTAATTAAAAAAGGGAAATATGATGAACATTTCTTCTTACTTTTAAATGAAATTGAAATTTTAAATAATATAAAATACACAGTTTCATTAATCATTTTTTTTTTTGTAGAAATATGCAAGTTGTTTGCCAAGTTTTTGTTCTAGCACAATATAAGGAACGGAGCCTTTCCGTCTGTCTGAATCAGCGCAAAATGGAATACTATAAAACAATATATTTAGATACGAAATTGCTGCAATCAAATTATATAATTAAGGTTGATTCATAAAGAGCAATAACGATATTTCAAGAGAAAGCTAGAAAAACTATTTAAGTTTTCGCTGGAATTTCTTTTGGTTAAAGAGAGATCTTTTAGCTTGTCATAAATATTCGTTTTGAGCCCAACTAAAGTAAAATTCAATAACTAATAATAATTTAGACGATAAAACTGGTAATAAAGGAGGCAAATCAGTTAACAAAAGTTGCAATGGAAACATATTTCATTAGAAATTGTATAGATAAGAATGCAGGTAATGAAACTGGTATCTTTGGCGAAAGTTTCACTCGTTAAATTCCATAGAATGGACAGCATTTTTGGTCATTAAAGACTTCTATCTAGCCCATTGTACAATTTGAACAAAAATAGAAGAGAATCGAACCAAAACTGCAACAAGCCAGAAACAGCAAAAAAAAAAAATAAAATAAAATAAATAGAAACGAGGCCAAACGATGAGCGGCGCGCTGTGACTGTGGTTGGGGCTGTGGCTGTGGCAGCGGCAGTGGCAGCGGCTGCGATTGTGGCATTTGGCTCAAGTGTCCATTCCGTTGCCGTTGCCGTGCACTTTTTGTCACCTTGAACATGAAAATTGCCGACTTTTCCTCTGTGTGTGTATGTGTGTGTTTGCACTTGGCATAGATTTCCTTGTTTTTGTAGTGTGTGTGTGTGATTTTAGCCAACTAGCAAACCAATTTTTCCAATAAGGCGACGCCTCGACTGTTTGCAACTTTGAATGGCGGAAAATGGGGAAATATTCCAAGCTTTTTTTTTTGCATTTTTTTTTGTAATTTATGCACATCGGCATTTTATTTATGTTTATTATTTGTGTGATCATTGTGATGGGAAGCCGTCATTGGCATATTTGTGTGTTGTTGCCTTTGTTGCCTCTGCCTTCTGGGCTTCTCTGCGTATGGCGAATTATTTTTATTGCATTTTGTTTTCGCTTTACGAGTTTTTCATTTGCATTGCTGTTGCCGTTTTGCAATTATGATAAATTTATGAGTTCGTTTCTCCCACACACACACACACACACACATTCGCACGCACACTCACACATATAGACATGCACGAATGAGTATTGTGGCAATTGTTATATGTACGGCTTGCCACTCCTCCTGCAAGTGAATCTTGACAAACTGCCATGACAAAATAAATTCTTTATTCATTCGACAACTTAGTCCTTCATATGCATGATTAAATGTATCTGCGTTTTGTCACGTGAATCACTTTTAAACTACTTATAAATCTATCTAAGACATATTAAGCTCTTTCTCCAAAATTAAATGTAGAGTCTAAAAAGCTAAGTCCATTTGCTGGAGCTAATTTTAATTGAATCTCCTTTTTGAAACTATTTAAAATATTGTTTCAATCATCTATATATCTAAACATTTAAACAATTTTTGCTCTCTAATAAATTTGAAAGATGTTTTTGTTTCTTTCAATTTATATTAATCCAAGGTTCTTTAAACATTTAACTTTCTAAATAAAAAATACAAAGTACATTTTGCTGACCTGAAAAAAGCGATTGATCATTGCGAATTTCTCAATATTCTCTATGGCTTGTATAATTAATTTACTAATTGTTCATATGAAATCGTTTTAACATGTCATGCCCTGCAAAGCCATGTTGTGTGTGTGTGTGTGTGTGGGTAGATACAGTGAACGAACAACTGACAGTCGTCAGTTTAGGGTATAATTGCATACATATGTGACCAGCTGTTCTACGCTCATTACTCATACGCCCCGTGTTGCCCAAGCACAAAGTCACAGCCAAGATGTCGGCACTTGGGCCAAGTCATTTGCAATTGTTAAGCTAAAGCCCCGCAAAATTGCTTGCACATAGAATTAGAAATAGAAGCAGCGGCAGCGGCAGTAAATGGCTTTTAGCAAGACCATTAATATTTCTTTTTTTTTTTTTTATTATTCTTTTATTAATAATATTAATAACTCAATAATGTCGAGCGAGGTGAGTGGCAAAAAAAATGAGTGATAGATAAATTTAAATCGCTTCCTAATCAGAATTCAAGGTTGCCTGGCCATATGAGTGAAATGAATACATAAGACGACGACGACGACGACGACGTCGATGTACCAAGTGCCAAAGGCAGCAACTTTGCTTGCCAATCTCCCCCTCTCCCTACCTCCCTCTCTTGCGGTGTGTGTGTGTGTGTGTCAAGTGAATGTTGTTTCAAGGTTGCTGCAGAGCACTTGAAAAATTGTATGATATTTAATTAAATTTTGCCATATTTCTGGTTTTCTTCTCTTGTTTTTTTTTTTTGTGAGATTTAAAAATAAATGCACAAAGTAAAGAAGAAATAAGGCAAAATCAAAGGTGGCAGCCCGTTGCTGCCGCTTCTGGTAACGTAGGCAACATGTGACATGTAGCAGAAATCATAAATAAAATTCACTTATACATATACATACATATATGTATAAAAGCGTATTTAAAACAAAAGCTGAGAGGCAAATTCAAAGCAGAAGGCAAATGTTTTTTTGCTTGTTTTAAAAATAAATGCAAATAATGCAGTTGCTTTGGTTTTAGTTTGGTTTTGGTGTTGGTTTTTGCCTTTTTCTTTTTCGGGGTGCGAGCATTTGTCAAAAAAGGCCAACACAAATACACTCGCACACTCAAACACACACACAAGTGTGTGCCGCGCCAAGTTGGCTGGCAGCGAATGCAATTTTCCTATTGTTGGTTATTTTTTTTTGTTGTTTTTGTTTATTTGTTATTATTTGCAACTGTCAGGCATTGCAAAAGCTTAATGCCAGCTAACCGCAACAGTGAAAAAGCCTTCCCTTTCGCTCCCCCCCTTGGCCTCTTTCCGCTTAGCTCTTTACCTTTTAGCTACCGTCATCCCCTCCGCCCCACCCCGCCAAATTGCCATCACTTTGCACACGCCGCGCTGTCTGCCTTGCTTTGCACTATAATTTGTGTGTGTATGTGTGAGTGTGTGTGTGTGTGTGTTTTGCTTTGGTTTAGCTTTAGCTTTTGATGTTATAAAACAAATTAGTTGGAAAAAAAAAAACAGAACAAAAAACTATATACACATATATGTATGTAGAAATGGTTGAATATGAAAAGTTTCTACATATGAATTGGTTGTAGCATGCAATTAGCTGCCACTGTACAAAGAGTAGGTTCGGTTGGCTAGGTTGGGTTTATCCAAAGATTTTCAAATGAAAAACGTCAGTGGCAATTGGATTTAGCAAGAAAAGTAACTGTATGCAATTTTGACGAGCTCTAATTACTCGATATTCAACAGTTGAATTTAACATATTCAATTTGCACATGACTTTTGCCCTTTGGCAGCCCTTTTCCTCATCTGTGTGTGTGTGTAAATTTATGGCCAAGCATTTAAGCAACCATTGTGGTTGACTTGGCTTTCATTTTAAAATGGGCAGCAGCCTTGATTAAAAGTTGTGCTAGTTGTGCCTGCAGCTGTCATTTGCACATAAATCTGCATTTAAAATAATTCTCCGCATGACAACGATGATGATGATGATGGTAATGGTGACAAAATCAAACATGGCGTATGAGTAATTTGTATTATTTTTATTCCATTTGTCGCTTGAGTAATGAAGGTTAATCATACGTCATGTTGCGCAAGCATTTAATGCATTCAAAAGCGAAGCGAAGCGAAAGTCGTGCAATGCACACACGCATGTAAACGGTGCGTATGAGTAATGGCATTATGTATACGACACGTGGCCACCTTGAGGCAGCAGTTTATTAATTTCTGTGTGTGTGTGTGTGTGTGTGGAATGCCTCACACTCTTAAGCCTGGAGAATCGCGGAGACTCTGCCGCCGCCAATCGACAATAATTGCGCACAATTAGACATTAATTGCATTCATTGCAGTTTTGCCAGTTCGCCAGTTTGCCAGTTTGCAGCTGAGATCATTTTGCGGCTCAATCTAACGATGCCTCGTTTCTATCTATCTTTTTATCTATCTACTTTGTTGTTGTGTTCATTTGTTTTGTTTTTTTTCGAGATTGAAGATTATGCGGAAATGTTGCATATATCTTTTTTCAATTGGGGTGTGTCACACGCCTTGGCAAAAGTTAAATAAATAAATAAATAAACTTGGCATTGTTTCTGCCATAAACAAGCTTGTGCCTAACCTAAATAAGGAGGAGGCGTGTCCCTTGTAAATGCGCAATCCTTTGACAGCAGCTGCAACTCTCTTTTTTTTGTCGATTGTGCAACAGGTAAGAAACGAATTGGTTGCAAAGTGAAAGTGAAAGAGGCCAGACAAAGTCATTTTTTATATTATAGATATTCACTTTGACCCCTCATCATTTAACTGGCATTACCCCCATCAATTTATTGGTTACTTAAGCTCTTGTAACTAATATAAAACAAATAACCAGCATATGAAAATCTAATCAGACTCTCAAGGTTAACGAAGAAAAAACAGAAAAACAACAACAACAGTGATATATGTATTTGTTGTTGGCTTTCGGCTGTTCGTTTTCAGTTTTTCTTTTTTATTTTTTGTATTTGCTGTTAAGAGCCCTTAAAAGCGCCAAACGAAATAGACAAACAAACACACACACACATTTAGGGTGTGTGTGTGTCTAACTAGTTGGGCATATAGATTGTGGGCAAACAAGAAGCAGACAACGTTTCAGTGTCAAGAGTTTCGATTCTATGCCGGTTGGTGGCAGTTGCGTAAGCTTCTCTCCGCCCACCTCTCGTACCCTAACTACCCCTCCCCTGTCTTAAACATATGTTTATATATTTTTTGGACTCTCTACTTAAAGTTCAAACATAATTAATTAAAGAGAAAATGAGCAAAATGCTAGGGGACTGAACACTGGCGGGATTGTTGGGTCATATAGACACGATATTTATCGAAATATATATATTTGTGTGTGTGTGTAGGCTATTGATTTTATTTTTTAATACCCTTACAGAGGATATTGATGTTTGTCTGTCTGAACGTATGCTAACTAGTCCCACAGTTTTGGAGCTATAAATTTTAAAGCTTGTATATACGTTTTTTTATACCTCTGACACATTATCTACTATTTTCAAAAAGATCGGATCACTATATCATATAGCTGCCATACAAAAAATGCGAATAACTGTTTTTTTTCTTTAAGAATCTTATCCATACTGGTTATGTACACAAATATAAACACAATTCATTAATTTTCCTGGATTTTAAGAGTATCGGATAATTATAACGATTGATTTTGTCATGGTCAAGTACTGCTAGGGTATACAAACTACGTCTAGCTTCTTTGTAATTTTCTTTTTTTTTTGTTGTTGTTTGTTCGGGTGCGTAAAGTTAACGAGCTGCTGACGTTGCCCTTTGTGTGATTGATGCTTTGGCAGTTGTTGTTGCTGGCGCTGTTGATGGCGCTGGTGCCACAGGGCGCATAGCATTTTCGACATTTATTTGATTTTTGATACATACCCCCACCGAACGCCACTTGCCCACTTTTGCACACAGTGTGCCACATTGCGTATGAGTAATGAGTTACGAAAAAGTGCCTTCGAGTGCCAAGAAAATACCTCTGCCAGCTAGTCTTCTACATATGCCTAAGCCCCCGTGACATTTACATAATTATAGCAATTAAAATCTATATACAAAGTTGCAATTAAAATGCAACAAATTTTCGCATGCTCTGCGCTCTGTTTGCGACCGCATTCTTCTTGATCTGCATCTGCATTTATGTATATCTAGACTTATGGGACTTACCTTCTTTTTGCGCTCCTCCTTGAAATCACTGACAATGCCCTCATCCGATGTGGACACCGATGTTGTGCGTATACGTGCATTGGCTGCATCATGTGGTGATAGAATGTGATGACTATGATGAGCATGTCCATCATCGCTCAATGGCGGCGAGGCCGAACCGGAACTCCAAGAGGCCGATGAGCTGCTGCCAGGACTGGAGCCCAGCCATTTATCGCCCACTGCAAAGTGTATGAATATGTAGAGGGAACACCATTTTGGTTAGAGTATTCCAGTTGTTGTACTTACCACCATGTGGGGAATTGTGTAGATTCATTAGAATCAAAGCTGCATGGCATTCATTCATCTCGTCCTCTTTGCACTGATCGTTGCCGCATTCGTGAGTGTCACTGGGCGGACGTTTGCGAGAGCTAAAACCAAATATAGAGAGAGAGAGATGATGATGGATGAGTCAAATGAATATTTATTTAATATCAACTAGTAGTTGGGCAATGGCCTAGTTCGGAGATTCTGATTCTAATTGTGCACACACACACACAAACACCCCTTCCATTTACCCCTCCCGTTCCACCAATTTGATCTAATCCCACTACTGTGGGCGGCACTTCAAAGCTTTTGCCGCCGATTTGTGGTTGCCATTGTTGTTGCTGTAATGTGTTTTTGTAATTTGCACAACAACAATGCGGCAAGCAAGGTCTTTGTTTTTAAGCGATAATCGCCTCGAGTGCGGCATTTCAATGCAAAATAGCTGAAAAACTATTTTTCCATTTAACTAATTTGTGTGGCCAGTGAATTTTCAATGAGCTCCCCTGCACCCTCATGAAGCTCTCTGGCCAACTTTAAGTTAACCTTGAAGCAACCTTCTGGCCAACCAATCAGCCAGTCCTTTTCCATTTTTTTCTTTTCCTTTTTGCATTTTTGCTTTATGAACAACATTTTTACGCTCAAATAAATTTAACAAAGGCAACGACAATGGCATAAACTTCGCATAAGAATGCAGCAAAAAGAGTCGGAAGGCGTGAGAGTGGGGCAAAGGATGTGTAAGGACAATAAAGACGCGACAGTCGCGTCATAAATTCAAAACATTTCATACGGAAAAACTGATTTGAAATTCTCATAATCAAGTCGAGTGCGTATCAGCTTGAGACGTCGCCATGGACGGTCATGGAGAGAATCTGTTCTAAATGGCTGAGAATTGAGTCCGCTCTGCAGATTGAACACTTGCGCTGTGTGCCAGGATTAGAACCTCGCAAACTGAAGCACACACACATAAAGTGCGAGTGCGAGTGGATGGCAATGATTTGCTCTAAGTGCAGACAGACACAATAGATTTAGTTAGTTTTTAGGGCCAGTGGCGGATTACATTGATTTTGTATAGTAAAAAGGTTAAAGGGAGCAAAAGTAAATTATAGTACACTATTACAAGAATATTGTGTTAGAATTTCTGGATGATCGAGGCGAAACCCTCAAAGTTATAGGACTTCTAGTGATCCATCAGAACTCAGAAAATACTAAAACGATCCTTTACAAAATTTTAACAAACTTTCTTTATGTAATAAAACCACAAAATAAACCAAAAAATCGCAAATTTGTATTTTTGACTTCAAAGAAGCGCCAAAAACTTAAAAATGAAAGAAGTAAAAAACAAAATAAACATTGGGAGCAAGCAAAAATTTTACTTTAACTAAAAAAATTGTTTTTGTTTTTAGTTCTGATGATTCTACGGCGAGAGGCGAGCTCTGAGCTCTCTCAGTGACTTATTTTTCATAATTTTATAGTGAAAACATTTTTGAAAATTGTTGAAACATTATATAATAATATGCAAAAGTTTTTATTAAATTAGCATAAGCCAAATTTCCAAAAAAATTAATTTTTTTCTCTCTTAAGTAAAGACCCAAGTCATTTGGCAGTCTTTTCTTTTAGATCCGTCCCTGGTTAATGGACTGCAAGAGGCAATTATTGATGTTTGAACTTAAGCCGATTAGGCTAAGGGGCTTTAGAAACCATGAGCAACATTTAGGTAAACGAATGAATCAGCTAATAATTGATTTCAATCTTAAAATCTTAAATGTTACAAAAGGATTTCATTATCTTCCATGAGCCTCGCTTTTCTTTTAGCACCGAAATGTGAAAAGGTAGGCAAAAAGCCATTTCGAGATAGTTCTTTACACCATGAACGAACGTTGCGCGTTCCTCCACAAAGGCCGCAGGCACTCAAAGACTAAGCTGTTGCTGTTGCAGTTGCTGTTGCAACTAAGTGAATGCCAGCAACATCTCGAAAAAGTTGGCCATAAAATTTTATTACTGTGCTACCAGGTTTCAAAGTTGTTTCTTTTCTTTCCTTTTCTTTTCGTTTTTTTTTTTTTATTTTATTTTGTGTTTTACGGTTTGGTTTTACTTGTGGATTTGGGTTTGGGTTTGTTGTGCCTCTTAGCACCTTGTGCTGCATTTTGCGGCCCAATTAAATTTACTAAACTTGACGATAAATTGTTCTCTGTTCGTTTCTAATCGCATAAAAGTAAATTTGCGCATAAATCGCTGGGTGTTGCATTTACCTTCTATTTTTTTTTCTTTTCTTTTGCAATTGAAATTTGCCGGCCGGCAAAAGGCGTGTGCCACGACGAGCAGAGAAGAGAGAGAGGGGGGGAGACTGAGTGAGAGAGAGACGCGGATGTTTCAATATATGGATAGGCTGTGGTGTTTGCTAGGAGGGGGGTTCGGTGGGGGGACTACATATTATATAGCCATCACGATGTTGGCCATTTTATGTGCGCACAATCGGTACCGTTAGGTTCAGCAGCGGCAGCCGCAGCAGCAGCAACAACATTAAGAGGCGGCCGTTGCTTTACGCCCCATTGCTCTGCCACATTTTCCACTGCTCGAAACTTTAATAAACTGCATGTTGCAGTTATTGTTGCTGGAAAATTGTTGCCGCTGCTGCTGCCGCTGCACTGATCTTGGCCAGGTCTCTCCTTTTTGGCACGTAAATTGCCCCAGAGATCCGCGAGGAAGATGCTGAACGCGAGAGAGAGAGAGAGAGAGCGAGCGAGTGCTGTGGCGCGTGATTGAAATGCGATATATTCGCGCCCGATTTTGGGGCCATGCTTTGCCTCGCTTTTGCGGCCTGGGAAATGCGCCATGATTTTCACTCGGTTATGTCTCGTGGTTATGCTGTGTGCTCTGTGTGTAAGTTGTTGGCTAAGATGAGCCGCCAACCTCAAGCCGTGCAACTTTGGCCCGTTTGCTTGCTTAGTTGTTTTTGCTGTTTTGTTGGCAATTATTTGCAGCAGCAGCAGCAGCAGCAGGGACGTTGCATGCTGCATGCGGCACACAAGAAGGTGTTGAAAGCAAAATTACATTGCAATGTTGTTGCTGTGCTCAGCGAATGTCAGGAAATATGCGCGCTCACAAAGCTGAAAGAGATGCGATATGATATGCCGAGCAGAGTTGCAAAGCCTCTACAAAGTGGCAGATAGCAAGGAGGTGGGGGCAGGGGCAGGGAGCCGTTTGCATGCAGCACAAAAATTAGTTGCATTTGCAATTTGTACGCTGTACTCCAATTTGACTTGATTTGCGGTTTTTGCATCAGCAACAACAACAACAACAACAACAACTGCAAATGCAATTAAAGTTTATTGAATTAACCACGTGCTCAAGCTGAAAAAATGTGTGTGTGTGTGTGTATGTGTTTTTTTTTTCTTTGCAATTTGCCCAAAAAAAAACTTTCACCAAATTGTCGATCTAAGTAAAAGTTCAAATAGAATAATCAACGAGAGACATGGCGACTCCAAAAGGCCCCTCAATATCAGTCGAAATCTAAACACTTTTCAAGTTTAATTTATATACGTAAGTCATATATGGCGAAAACAAAGTCATTGCCTGATTTCGACTGATTAGAGCCACAAAAAAAAGGCACAGAGAGCAGGGGCACGTTTCGGAGAGATGGGAGCGGCTACAGGGCCAGAGACCAACGACCATTTGAAGGCGAACAGAACAACAAAAACAAGAGCAGAGTGTGCGAGTGTGTGTGTGGGTGTGTGGTTTTTTATTTTTGCGTCAACTTCATTGAGGTTTTTCTCTAACGAATTCAGTTAACAAAAAAAAAAGCTTTGCTTATCAGTTTGCACGATAAGCAAAGTGAACAAAAATATTTAAGACACTGCGGAATGACACGAAAAACAATAACAACAACAAGAACCAAAGCGGAAATGATCAAGACAAATAAACAATTTAGGGCAGAAAAAAACTAACCAAAGTCATGCCCCAAATAGGTTTATTTAAAACAATTTGTTTAACTTTTAATACAAACAATTTTTAGAAGTAAATTGTTGTCTAAAAACTGATCAAAACTGTGTTCAAACTAATTTAAAGCTCAAATCAAAATAAAATCGTTGATTTCAAAAACATTTCCCAGCTCATTTACTGCCAAAAAAGATTAAATAATATTAAAAAGAGTTTCAAACTATGTTTGAAATAAAGAGCTAAGACCAAATTACTTGAAAATTATATTAAATGTTCTTTTTTAGAACTGAAGTCATGTGATTTGAACTTATAGCTTTTTAAAGATGTTTCACAATTTTGTGACCATGTTTGTTTTTTAAAATTCATTCCACAGATGTTTCGGTTTTCTGTAGTTATTTTTAGCAATTTAAAATTATATTTTAATAATGATCGTTAAGAGTAAAGCACAAATATTACTTTAAAAGTGAAATTACATAAAGATAGCTTTTGGATATTGCCAAATCAGGTTGTTTTAGCTTTCGTTAGTTTATCTTTTTGATCAATTTTTAATCTGCAACTCTCCATCTGTGTGAACTGTCTTTGCAACTGTACAGATTTGATTTCACATGGAATGAAAGATATCAATTTGAGATACTAGATGCGGAAACTGATAATTGTGGGGAGCTTGTTTTTGAACCGAGTTTGTTTTGATTATACGATTTCACTTTGATTGGATGGAGAGTTAGCAGTAATTCGAGTACGGGTTCCACACTGCGTATGAGCAACATTCGATAATTCCTCTTAACCAAAATCAAATCAAATTAATATATCATAAGCAAAAACATATTTCTATGCAAATTATTTATGTATATACAATGTTGTTGTTTTTTTCACGATTCGCCCATGACGTTGGCAGACATTTTTTATGTTTTATATTATTTTTGGCAAAGCAAACGCAGACAAGTGCCTGGGATTGTATTTGGTTGTTGTTGCTCAAGGCAAAGTTGTTGTTGCTGTTGTAGACATTGCGTGAGGTGAGTCAATTCGTGTTGTTGTTGTTGTTGTAGTTTCACATTGTTGTTGATATATTATTTGTTTATTTTATTTAAACAAGGCGACCTCTTTTTTTGTTGTTGCTAATTTGGAGGTTTCATTTCTGCCTGCTGACACACATTTTCAGTTGGCAAAACGAAGAAAGAAAACAATAAAATTGAGTTAAGCAAATAAAGCCTGGTTCTTTTTTTTTTTTTTTGCTCCGCCTAAAGTCAGGTAGCGCCAAGAGCCAACAGAAGAGAGCGAAATGAAAAAAAAGGTAAACAAATATTGAAATTTGACTAAACGACAACATGCTCTTCTGGGTCAGGGGCGTAGCAGGAGGGAGGGATGAACTTGACTTGCGATAAACAATTGTTTTTTCTTTAAATTTCAGTCTACATTCTTCCATTTTGATTGAATGAAATAATTAAATCAATTTATCTTTTTTCCTCAATTACTCTAAAAACTTTGACAGCAATTAAGTGACAAAACTTAAATGGAAATTACTCATAAACTAAAGAAAAGTTGTATTTAAAGTGGTTTAAGTTTAGTTAACCTATCCCCAAAATTAATGCAGTTGAAACGTTAGAAAATTGATAGATCTATCGTAGACTTCTGTGGTTAATATCTTTGAAATACTTTAAGCATATATAATTTCTATGAAATCTTCTCTTATTTCTGCAGTTTTTTTCTAATTTAAGGGGGCTAAAAAATTAAATCCAATTAAATTTAGAGAAATAGTTTAAGGTCAAAAAAACAAAGCTGTCCCCTCTTAACTCTACGTCCATGTTGGCGTCCGCAGACGAGGCAGAGGTAGCGAAGGCAGGTGAAGCGCCACGCAGACAAATTGGCCACAAGGCGGAAACAGCAGCAGCAGCAGCAGCAAAAGGTAAACAGCTAAAACGTACTGCCAATTTGTGCGTAACTGTAAAATGTGTGCGCGGCGGCATTTACTGCGTGAGAGTCAGATTTTATATAGGCATAAAAGTATATATAGATAGATAGATGGATGGCTCTCTATGTATGTCTTGGCCTGTTGTCTCAATGGCGCAGGCGTAGTTGTTCGATTGGTTGGTCGGTCGTTTGATTGTTTGGTCGGTTAGTTGACTTTGGTTGCTTTTGGTTCATATCTCTCTTTTGGTTTCTGTTATCACGCCATTTTTGGTGCGTGTTGTGTTATGCTTTTATTTCTCTTTTCAATGTTTACTTTCGGTTTATTTTGATTCGAATTTCTGGTGAATTTTTTTTCGTTGTTTCTTTTTCATAGATAAAAATGCCAACGTCAGAGAAAACGAGAGAGAAAGAGAGAGACCCGAAATCGTAGTAAATAGTTTTTGCTGTTTTTAAATTTTTTCATTGTTAGAGACGTAGTTTTTTATGCATCATTGTTTTGCTGGTCTTTGTAGAGCACGTGCTCGATTTCGTGCTTTGGCTTTTGGCACTTTGCTTTGATGTATGGAATATTAATTA
The DNA here is from genome assembly GCA_018150735.1 of Drosophila sp. 14030-0761.01. Taxonomy (NCBI): domain Eukaryota; kingdom Metazoa; phylum Arthropoda; class Insecta; order Diptera; family Drosophilidae; genus Drosophila; species Drosophila sp. 14030-0761.01. The sequence continues at coordinate 934,507 of JAECWO010000090.1, forward strand.
CCAGCCAAAGGGGGGGAAGCTATTAGAGACAATCCAATTGTAAATGGTTTTTCTACGGAGTTTTTTGTAGTTTTTATTAATTGATTATTTTTTTTATGTCTTTTAGCAATATTGAATGAATTTGGCCAATGTTTTGTTTTCTATTTTTTAAGGATCGTCTGGGTTAATTAGCATATTTTTTTGCATTTCAAATCGAAATTGTAATAGAAAAACTAGAAATAGGCATTTAACAGCTTTCCTTTCTTGTACAATGGAGGCCCGCCACATCGTTTACATAGCCGAATGGCGCTCTTAAATTTTCCTCCATTTTCCTTTTTCTTGTTCGGTATTTGTTTTGCTGTTTTTTTTTTTCGGTATGTTAACGTCCAGAGAGCTCCACGCCTTTTAGAGGCTCATTTGCACAAATTACTAGCATTGCGACAACGACAACGTCGACAACTAAGACGGCAAATGCAATTGTCTAAGCCAAAAGCAGATAACAAAAAAAAACGAAAAAAAAGGCGCACACAAAAAAATATAAGAAAAATCAAAAGAAAATGGAAAAGGAAAAGAAACTCCCAACGAGAGAGACATTGTCACCACATTCCGGTAGCAAACGGAAGCCAGTTGGCGGCAGCAGCAGCAGCAGCATTAGATTGGCAATCGCCCCATGGGCCCTCCAGTTGGCCATGTCCCTGCCCCCAGTACCTGCCCCAGACCCTGCCCCCGCCTCTACCATCCTGGCTAGTCATGAATAAAAATCGTATTAATTCGCGACAGTGTCGATTTTTCGCTTCTCGCAAGGGCCAAGAGGAGACATCAACTTGAACTTGAGTAGCAGCCGGTAGCTGGACTCCTCCTCCTCCTTCTTCTTTTTCTTCTGCCTAGGTGTGCTTATTAGAAATGCGCGGACATGAGCCTCTGTTGCCTGCCTGTCAGTTGGAAATTCAACTTGGCTTTTCCCTCGGGCGCCTGCCAAACGAAGGCCTAGCCTTCTCTAGAAAAGCCCCACAAGGTGGTACTTGCTGGCCCGAAATGTCATTAGCCGCCGCGATGGCCAATCGTTAGTCCCGGCATCTTTTCATTTCCACTTTCTATTGTTTGTTTGTCTATTGATAAATCGGCGAAATTGAATTCGAAAAGAGTCGCACGTGACGCGCAGAATTTTCCCCGATTTTCCATCAGCAGCAGCAAAAGTCAATGTGACAGTGAAAAACCAAAAGGTCGGACTAGCTTCAAGCCATGGCGAAGTTTGTATATCCTTGCAGGTTTTTGTGATACTCAATCTCTTAATAGAGTTGGTTAAATGTATGTTTTTAAGCAGCATGCTAAGTTTGCAGATGATCGCATAAGAAACATAAAAGTTTTTAAGAAATAAAACTATTTTTGATCCGCTCGTTCATATGGGAGCTATAGGATATACTTGTCCGATTCGGATGAGTGCGATATATACAATACCTGTAGTAAATTCAAGACTTCGTACAAAGTTACAGCTCTGTAGCTTTAGCGGGCTGAGAGGAGAAGCTGTTGATCCAGACGGACAGACAGATGGACAAACAGATTCGAACTCGTCTTGTCATATATATATATATATCGGAGATGCCACCTTCTATACGTTGCACACTTCTGACGAAAATGTAAATATACCCTTTTTGGCAAGGGCATAAAAAGGGCGTAACAATCAGGCAATGGAAACGGACTCAGACTGGCTGACACACCTGCCACATGCAGCTCTACTTGGCTTCGTGTGGGCAGCTTTTCCTGCTTAGCATGCAATGCGCCAAGCTACAAGGAAGCGTTGCCACAATTGGCTGCAACAATTTAGCGGTACTTGACTTGACCACAACTGTGGGAATAACGCTCTGTCGCCAATAGCTGCATAGTGGTATAAGCACTGAACACCAGAAACCCTCATCATTTTCATTGGCATTTTAATGGAGTAGAGACCACTGTGAGATGGACATAAGCCTCGTGGCCTAGTCACAGTGGCCGTCGCGTCGTCGTACGTGCGTTTGTCTTTACAGTTAAGCGCTCAAGTGTTGCTGCTGCTGCTGCACTATACCAATCCCAAGCCCAATGTCTGCCCCAGCTATAGCTAAAGCTACGGCAACGATGTCTCCTGCATTTTGATGACCCGCTCGCTGTGGCATGGCCAACCAACACAGTTAATTCAATTAACAAATCGCAAGAGCAACAGCAACATCAACGAACGATGCCAGGCACTTTAATTATGATGATAGACAGTGAGAGAGAGAGAGCGAGAGAGGGAGATGATGCTGGTGTGGGGGGCAGCACTTCATTACCTTCATTATTTCAGTTTAGCTTTGATGGCCGGTAAAGTGTTTTGAGAATTTTGATTTAATGAAAAGTCGCCGCCGCCTTCGACACTCCGTCTCTGCTCTTGTGACAGTGACTTTGGCATTTACCTTGCTTTAGCGTCAAGGTGAAAATCCCTTCATTAGTCTCAAGTATCTTTAAGAGATACACGACCAGAGAGAGAGAGAGAGAGCTGGCTAGCTAACAGCGAGGGCGTACTCTCTTTTGCTCATTGTATTTGCATTCAAATTGCCGAATTAAACGTGACACAACAATTTCAACCTAAATGACAATGCCCCAGGCAGGGAATAGCGGAGAGATCTCAACTTTAATTGACAACACATTGGAAGACCTGAGAAGACCTGAAGACCCGAAGAGTTTCAATTGCAAGGCAATTGCTAAAAAAGCAGGCGAAAACCGCAATTCGAAATAAGCCAAATCAGAGAGAAAAACTTTGTCTGTCTGTCCGCCTAGAAGGCTAGAAATCTGTAACTGTAACTGTAACTGAAAATTATAGTGTGCGATGCGGTTTGGTTTAGTTTGGTTTGGTTTGCTTTGCTTTGCTTTTTCCTTTTCGACATTGGCAAATGAGTTTTGTTTCCAAGTCCAAGAGGCGACTGACTGGTCGACTCAGTGCCAACACCCGCAGCGTTTTGGCCATTCCAATTGGAAACAACTCAATCAAATTGCCAGGCCAAGCTGGGTTAGTTGTTAGTGCAATTATGCGTCCATTTTCCATTTCCATTTTCACCACCCTCCCCCAGCTAACTTGCGCCTACAATTCAATCTAATTTTTGCACATTTCTTGTTCTTAGAATTTGCGTTTTGGCCTGGAGTTTTGTGGCAAATGTTGCGTGTACTGTTGCATGCGGCAAATGGCCACGCCCCTGCCCCATCTCCTTGCCTCTCTGCTCCACTCTCTGTGGTGCGAGCCCAAGGCACTGCACACAGAGAGGAAACACGCTAAATTTTATTGCCTGCAATTCGAAAAATCAGCACAGCGCACTGCAAAAAGCGAACTTTAATTTATGAACAACTGTTGCTATTGCAGTTGATCTTTTTCTATTTTTTTTTTTTTGTTTTTTTTTTTTTGGGCTGTGCCCATTTGGCAACCCCAAAAACTGAATGCCCAGTAGCTAGTACTACAATTCTACTAAAAATTTACTAGCTGACGAAAATGATTCTCAATTGCATTTTTGCACACTCTGATGTGTTTTGCACTTTATGAGTTTTTCAACAGCTTGTTTCGGCCATTCAACGTCAACACATTCATTTTAGATACCTATATAATGCCATTTCGCCGCCCCTTTCCACAACCCCCAACCCCTTCGACATCTCCTGCACCTCATCATATCTATTCCCACCCGCCAGCAATTGTCTCTGCTGGTGTGCCTGGGGGGGCGCATTTTAATTTGAACATTTGCACATAAATAATGTAACTCACTTCTCATTTAATAGTTGCTGCAATGAAATGACTTTTCATTTACAGGTGAAAGATCTATTTAAATACCGAAAAAAAAGTATACTAACAGTGATGCCTCAGGACATTAAGCCAGGAGGTAAATTGGAATAAGATTTAGTTTTAGTATAGTATAAATTGCAAATCCTTTCGAAAGAAAGATATGATAAATTAAATAGGGTTTGAGATAGGTGTGACATTGGGAGTCTCCTTTTTAACCTAAACTAGGTGGATCATATAAGATTTGTCCATTTCTTGTCCCTCTTTACACACACACAAACACACACACACTTTGGTCCCTAGGTTTGCTCATAATTTCGAACCTTTTGCTAACCGCATTAATTCGTGCACGACACAACTGCAAAAACCATCCCATTCGACTCCGAACTTTGTGTCCAGACAGTGCAAATCATAAAAAACAAAAATCAGCAACAGCAAAATGCAATGGCAATTTCTTTCTTCTCTTTTTTTTTGTTGCTGTTCGTTTTTGGGGTATTATTTTGTGAGGTTTTTTTTTTTTTTCGTTGCGATTTGAATGTGAAAATAAAATTTTATGATCAAACAAACTATTCGTGCAGAACATCGGGAAATTGTGTTTACGTTCATTGGAACGGCATATACAATACAGACAAGAAGACTAGATACGACTAGAGAGGTGGTGGTCTGCCTACCTCCCTACCTCCCTCCCTCCCTCCCGAATATCTCTTTCAGCCCAGAGTTTTGCCCTGCTGAATGCGAAATGCGAATGCATTTCAATAATTTGCCGTCGAGGGGCCGCAGTCGCCGTTGCCGTCGTCGCCGCTGCCGCTTAGAAAATTATTATAAATTTTACAGACCTCCTTCTGCCCGGAACGTCTATCCTCTCCATCATCTCCCCTGTTTCCCCTCGCTTATGTCCATCGGCCAGTTTTGCTATTATCGTTTGCCTTGCTGGCTTTGTTTTTGTTCTGCTTCAATAATAATTTTGACCCACTTCTGCGCTCGACTTGACTTTTTATTGTACTGAAATTAAGTATTATTTTTTTTGTTTTTGTTTTTTTCTTCATCTTCTTAGAGTTTCTGTGTGTGCTTTTTGTTTTTTTATTTTTGAGGGCAAGACAAACAGTCGCTCATAATAATATTTGTACATATTCTTGGCAGCGGCAAACAACGGCAAATTTTCTTTAAGACTTGGGCTAATTGGCCAGCTTTGCCTTTTCCTCATTATACCATGTATCCAAAGGATGCAATGGTATATTAAGACATGCAAAATGCATGTAACTCGGGAACTATAAAAAAGCTAGAGCTTTCAAAATTTAAAATTTAGACTTTTGTAGTATAAACAGCTGATTTTCTCCCGTAATACTAAACCTATTATTTTACGAAATTTCATTTGAAATGGTCCACGGGAATTTCAAGTACATCCTTGTTCCGCTTAACATTTAAAAATATATATATATTCAAAGATTCCCGTAGTTTTATATAAATTTTTATATATTTACATAAATTTCTATGGATTTCTATGTATTCCCATAAATTTTTATATGTATTTCCAAAGATTTCTATGTATTTTATGTATGGGAATATATAGAAATGGACAGAAATCTTAATGAATGCATAGAAATCTATGGGAATTTATAGAAATCTTTGGCAATATATAGAAATCTAAATGATTGTATATAAATATATATGATGTTGCACTTGGTGCATGGTATATCAAAGTCGGCCTCACGACTAATTGCTTCATTTTGATTATTCGTTGTGTTTTTTTGCTATTGCTGGCCTTCTTGACGTCACTTGGAGTTGTTTATGCAATTTTCAACATTGAAATAATAACTTAAGTTGGGTACATTTGCCCGTCTATGCAGTTTGAATGTTAGTGTAAGTTATGTTGATGGAATTTTCATTGATATTAGCCTTTGAAAAAAAAGTCTCAATAGTTTTCGCAAAAGATCATCCAACTAGCTAACACATATTTAGACCTATCCTTTAGAAAGGCCTCTATCAGTTTATGATAATGACAAAGTTGTCCAACTTGAGTTATCGTCGTTCAGTTTCTTTAAGAGTATCTTCACTTCGGTTTATTAATCAGTGTTTTTGAGTGCTTGTTGCAACGGTTAACTTGTTTGTGAATTATTTTTATTATTATTATTTCATTTTTTTCTTCTCTCGCTAGCTGCAATTTTGTTTTTCCATATTGTTTGTTTTTGCAATGAACAACGACAGCAGCAGCAGCAGCCACTGAGGCAATTGTTGTTGCTTTTATTGTTAATCATTGCAATTACAACAGCAGCAGCAACAACAACGACAGCAACAGCAACAACAACAACAGCTCAGTTACAAACCCGGCCAATTGACGCTTACACGCTTTTATTAGCAGAGCGTGATGGTCGAGAAGGGAAGGAGGGGGGGAACGAAGAGTGGGTGCAACTCGGCCGGCCGGTCTTAGCCACTCTAGCGTTGAAAATTAGCACTGACGCAACGCGTTCGCCGCGTAAATTGACATTTACGCGATAATTACGCGCTTATTATATTTATTACCTGTTTTTTCCGCATTTAATTCTTTGCCATTTTGTTTTTCCTCTATTATGTGTAGCTTTTTTTTTCCAGTCAGTCTTTCTTTCTTTTTAGCCATATATTGTTTTTCATTTGATTCTTTTGTGCCCTCGAGTGCTTTGTCTGTCATTTTAGTTAAATTGCACTTCTATGTTAGTTATTTTTTTTAATGACTCTCAAGAGGGTGAAGGGGTTCGGGTGAGAGGGATAAGCGAAACCTGGCAACCTACACAGACACACAAAAGCACACACACACACACAACTAACTGTCAAGGCTGCATTGAGTTGTCCATTAAAATAAAATAGAGAAAGACCAAAAGACAGACAAACTGATGTAGGAAAAAGTGGAAGACCACAACTAAGGAAGTTGTCATAGTGCAGCACTCAGAGAAAATGCGTTTTCCTGAATCATAAATAATACAAGCTGGTTACAGGCAACAGGTCAAGATGAAAAAGGTTTGCCAAGTTCAACTACTAATATTATTTGTTTATATTTATCTCTTCTTCTCAATAAAATATTTATTAAATTGAAATCCTTTGGACGACAATTTCTTCGAGTGTGCACAGATGGAAGCTATTCAAGTGAAAAGTCAAGGCTACACATGAAAAGGCGAACTGAAACTTATATATTTTCCTCTTTCTTTTGTTGTTGTTGTTGCGAAAATCGGTAAATATTATTTAATAAATGATAGAGTGAGTGTGTGTGTGAGTGTGCTAAAGAAATTATCAAAATGGGAAATAAAAGGAAAAATTGTAGCTAAAAACTAAAAACAACAATAACAACATTTGTGGCGTGAGTCGTGTTTACTCAAACTATCAGAGCACGCATTCGTTATATATATATATGCATAGAGTAAACTATGTAAATTAATAAAATAGGAAAAGCAACCACAACAACACACACTCTTCTATCATACACAGATACACACACTTACACACACATCCATCTACTACTAAATAAAAGCATTAAAAAAAAACTCACACAAAATTCCTAACTATTAACAAAAGCGCGCGCACGTAAGCGAGAAAAGCACATTTCAGATTAAGGCGGCAGCAGTGTCTAGGTGGGCGGAAAGTTAGGGGGGCGGTGGGGATGGTGATGGGGGGTGTAGCGTTATAAAGAGGGCTTTGATATTACGTCGCACATTACGTATAGACGCGCGTGTGTGGTATATTTGGACAGTAGAGAGGGAAAAGAAGGGGTTGCGGTAAGTGTCTGGAGATGGCTCTGTGCAAGGTGAGCGAGTTTCTGTCAGAGTATCTGTAGAAATGTTGTTGTTATCATTACACTTATGTGTGTGTGCGAGTGTGATGGCTGGCATATCAAAACAGCACGCGGCGGCATAAACGAAGACGTCGGTTGGCAGCGGCGGCGGTGGCAGCGGCGTCCACAAATATGGCGACGATGATAGACACTTATACATGTGTATTCCTGCTTACAGCTTATTTGCGTATCTCTGTGTATGCGAAATAAACACTTCCGCATTCGCATTCGTATTCGAGTTCGAATTCAATGAAACAACAACAACAACAGCAACTACAGCTGGACGGTCTCGGTTTGGAGCATGTGCTGCGACAACAGTACGTATGATAAAAGTAAGAGAGGAGAAGAGATGAGAGGGGCTGTGTGTATGTGTGTGTTTGTGTGGGATAGCTGGCGACAGAAACAACCGGCATCTTACTCTGCACACTCTACAGGGTGTCTCATATGGAAGTGCACACACAAACACACACACACAAACTGTAATTAATTAAATTAAACTGGCGCACCGACTCTCGTTCGCTCGCTCGCTCTGAACTCAATTGAATTTTATTTGAATTTTATTACAGACAACGACCAAAACGAACGTCAACCATCGAAGTTGACTTTGCCTTCTCCTCCTCCTCCTCCTTGCTTGGACCGACATTGCAGTTTCTCTCTTCTTTATTTTAGTTTTTCCAGCTGTTTTGTTTTCTTTTTTCGTCGACTTTGACTGGGCGGCATGAGAGCACTTACGACGCAATTGAGTGGCCTAAGACCGATCGCCATCATTGCCTCCCCCCACCCTCTTCGTCCCTCGTAGTTTTAGGTTTAATGTCGGACAACAGCAGATTCCCGGACGAGTGTATGACGCGGCATATTTTCTTTGCTCCTCTTTTTTTTCTCGCATTTTTTCATCATTTTTATACCCTTGCAAAAAGGGTATATTAATTTTGGTCAGAAGTGTGCAACGCATAGAAGGAGGCATCTCCGACCATATAAAGTATATATATTCTTGATCAGCATGACAAGACGAGTTCAAATCCGTTTGTCCGTCTGTCTGTCCGTCTGTCCGTCTGTCCGTCTGTCTGTCTGTCTGTCTGTCTGGATCAACAGCTTCTCCTCCGAAACCGCTAAAGCTACAGAGCTGCAATTTTGCACGAAGTCTTGTATATACTGCAGGCATTGTATATCTCGGATTCATCCGGATCGGACAACTATATCATATAGCTCCCATAGGAACCATCGGTCGAAAAATGAGTTTTAGATCAATAACTTCATTCTTTTTCACCCGATTATCATAAAACGTAACATTTGGCAGTTTACTATACATCCAAACATCCGTGCGAAATTTTATCAAGATCGGACTACTATATCATATAGCTCCCATAGGAACAATCGGACCAAAAATAGTTTTTCTTCTAGAAACTTTTTTGTTTTTTTAGCGATCATCGTCAAACTAAGTAAATAACATTTTCACATAGAAAGCTATAATTTGGGTAAATTTGATCAAAATCGGATGACTATATCATATAGCTGTCATACAAACATATGAAAAAATTTCATGCTGCATGTCTACATACATGCATATGTATGCGTGCCGTGCTATGACGTGTAAAAACGGATTTGTACATCAGGGTCTTTACATTTAGATAACTCTTTTTAGAGATCTAGTAACACAAGAGCTTGCAAGGGTATACAAACTTCGGCATGGCCGAAGTTAGCCCGGCCTTCTGGTTTTTTTTGCTTTCTTTATTTTGATTATGATTATTGTTATTATTTTTTATTATCAATTGAGAACGTGGCCGGCATTCGGTTTCGTTCACTCTCCCTTCAACTCTTCTTCTCCTCCCCACCGCCCCTCTTTATTTGCGTTGCGTTTTGCACACTTGACTAATAGTTTCGGACTGTGGCGCGCGAGGCTTATCAATTGGAATTGAAATAAAATACGCCACACATTGACATTAATAAACTACAGGCAAATCGAACAAGAAATGCTCTTTCCATATCAAGTCGAATCGAATATCTAGAGAGTCAGTTTTCCTGTTATTACCTTCATTTAAATCTCCAATTATTCTCTGTCTCCATGTGAGACAAAAATTTTTACTTTTTGAGGACAAGTTTCGTGCCTAAACTATGATACTCATAAATTTGATGACTTGTTTGACTATTTGCCATCGTAATCAAATGTTTTTTGTTTTTTTGCCGTTGTTGTCGTCGTAGTTTTTGTTGTGTCGACGTAGTCGTCGCGACGTCTGAGCGACCAGTAATTGAAAATTTGAATTATTTTGCAATCAGTTGTAGTGTCTCGTCCCGTTCTGTCCCCTGCCATAGTTCTGTTTGACGGTGTCGGTGTCTGTGTCTGGGTCTTTGGCATATTTTTTTCTTTTTTTTTTTATAAACTTTCGTTAAATGCAGCTACAACAGCGGCTCCTTATGCTAAACAGCTGGGCGCGGCTTAGATAAGGCCAATGTCTGTGACTTGTCGTCTGGTTCCGCTGTCGCTTTGTCGCCGCTGCTAATAAATTATTGATAGACCTCTTTCTCTCTGTCTCTCCCCCTCAGACTATTCTGGTTGCATATCAATATTTAAAAATCTGGTATCTGGATGTTGTGTTTTTCTTAACTAGTTAGTTACTCACTTGTGCTGTGGCAATGGCACCTCAATACTGTGTGTGGTACGGCGACGATCGCCACCCATGTCGGCCAATCGTGCAAAATCTGTATCGCGATCCTGATCGGCGAGACGTGCTGAGCGACGCGACTCCAACAGACGGACTTCGTCCAAACGCTTCTTCAGTTCAATTGGTTCCTGAAAAATGAAAAACGACAGTTAATATTATAGTTAGTTATTGTTTATTTTTTCTGAATCATTTAACTTTAAAAATGACTCGACAATTTATACATGCGAAATTTCCCCAAATAAGTGAAATTAAAATGTTGTGTTCGAAAAAAAATTCCTCGAAAAATATTATTCAGAAATACTTATAATAAAACCAAACACAACCAAATATTTAGATGGGAAATTGTCACGCAAACTTACTCAATATACTTATTGTTAATATCAATTATATGAATTTCCTAGAAACAACTACTGACACGACAATTGGATAAAATGTATATACATACATATGATACACTTATCTATCTAATGAGTTTCTGGAAAGTCTAAGGCCAATTTCAAATTGAATGCATAACCATGCCAAATAAGCATTTCAAGGGTAATTACAAGGTACCACAAAAACCATTCAAGTCTATGAATCAAGTCGAGTCCAAGTATACCTAAGTGAATATGCAAATAAAAGTGAATGAATTTGCGTGGGTGATGTTAATCGACTAACCGAGTCAAGAGATAATGGGAGGAGTGAGTGGATGAGTGCTAGAAAGGTAGATAGATACATAGATAGGTTGGCAGGGTGGAAAAGGGTCTGGCTGGTGACCTTGAATTCTGCCAGCAGTTGTTCATTTAATGAGGTCACTTGGCTACAGGGCACGCCCTTACATACATACATAAATACAGACACATCTCTACTTCTTTGTTTGTGTATATACAGTAAGTATAGAAAATAAATGTGCCAACATTAGTTTAACTTTTTCCGAAGAGTGTACTTAAGTTTGAGAGTCTTACTTACATAAAACAAAGTCAAGAAGGAGTGCTATTCATAATTAAATTAAGAAGTTAAGTATAAATCCTCTAAATCGTATTTAGATTTGAAAGTAAATAATAGTTGATTTTGTTTTTTTAATACTTCATAAATTTAGCTCTTTTATGCTTTAAAATTTATCTAAATCGTTGTAACGTGTGTCTTTTTCACTATCTAAAAATTGCTATCTTTAAAAATTTCAAATGCGGAAATGATATCGTAAAACTTCTGTAAAAACGATCAAACGATAAGAAAACTTTTTGTCTGTCAATACTAATATCTCATATTTATGAATTTTATGTACGTATGTATATTTTTATAACATTTGAAAAACTAAATGATCAGTAATAATTCTAATTTTGTTTATCTATGTAATGGTACACATTTAAGGACAATATATTTTCCTTTTTAAAAACACTTTCGTAGCACACACAATTTAAATTAAATGACGTCTTATAAGTAGCATTTCTTGGAACTGTGATTGGGTTTCTTTACGAATGTTAACTAACAAGTCCGTTTGGGCACAAGGTACAACGAACCATTAACCGGTTCAAGGTGGATACATTTCCACGCCATTTGCAGTTATTAATAGAGCAGAAAACTTTTATAAGTAAACTTTTGCCACATCCTTTTATATAATCACCTTTTGCATTTGTTGCGCCTTCAAAGTCAAAACGACAAATGGCAAAAAAAAACCTTTAGTATATATATTTTTTTTCTACTTGTAGTATTTTTGTTTCCTTTATAACAATTCTGCAATATTTTCTTTAGCAATTGATTGTGACACTTATTATGCCAAACATCTGCATTTAGTTATTTTGTTTTGTCGATTTATTTATAAACCTTTTCTTGATCTTTTTTTTTGTTGTTTTTCTCGTTGTTGTTGTTGTTGCGCAAGGCGATGCACAATGTATAAATTTTATTTTACAATTGTTGAAATGTTGAATGTATGTATGTATGAATATTTATTTATTAGGCCCGCGATGCTTGATAAGATAAAATCAACTTTGTAATTAATTTTACAATGAATTTTTCAGAATTTTTTCTTTTTGGGAAAATTTGTAGATATTTTCTTTTCGGTTTTTTGATTGCCAGAAAGAGAAAGAGTTGTGCGAGCTGGGTGAAAACCGTTCGGCTTTCGGCAATTTGTTGAATGTGCGTTAATTGGGCACAAAACGCCGGCCGGCAGTTGAGCGAAATGCGTCAGCAGCGGACGGCGTATCTTACAGATACAACGCACAAATACACACACTTACACTCGCACATACACACGCACACACACACACACTTTCACGCCGCGCGCTGTTTTCTAACGTTTTCAGCGATTTTGCCGCTGACGTCGTTGCGGTATGTGTTTATTTTTAATTATTCAACGAAAAAAAGCACGAAAAGAGAACTTTTGTTGTTGTTGTTCTTTATTATTATTATTCAGTATTTTTGCCAACCGTCGTCGTTGTTGTCGACGTCTCCTCCGTCTGCTTGGGCTGGTGAATTTGGGCTAGTAGGCCTTGTTCTTAATTTGATTTCTGTCGTTTATTTCTTTTTTTTTATGTTGTTTCGCTCACATCTGGAGACAGAAACGGAGACAGATTTGAGTGGGGGATTCCCGTTCGCACTCTTCTTGCTTTCGGTTGTTGTTTTCACTTCACTTTTGGTACGGTACACTTGCACTTTTTGGTCTGATTTTCGGGCTAATTCACACGCTTTCAAAAGTTCATATAGAGTGGGTTAGAGTTTCGGATTATTGTGTGTTGGCCAAATTCACTTCTTCAGCTGCTGTTTGTGTGCGAAACGTTCGCGCGCGCATTCAAGAATGATTCTGTGTACCGTTTGTTGGGTTGCTGCCGGGTCGCCATTTTGCTTGGCTCTTCGGTTCGCTTGCCCTCGGCCGGCCTCGTTCGGCTTCGTTTGTCGCTGTTTCTCTCTCTCGCGTAGTTTGATGGCGTTTGCGCTGCTCTCCATTTTGCAATTTTCCGGTTCCACACAAATACACACACACACGCACAGAGAGTTAGAGAAACGGACTCGTTTGTTTTTGTTTCTATGCTTTGTGCTGGCTTTTCGTATGTTTTTGTTTATGTATCTCGCACTCTCTCTCACTCTATCTCTTTTTCTGTCTCTATTGCTGCATTCAATTGCACTCGTCTTAATGCGCCGTCGCGCTCTCTCGCTCTCTCTCTCTCTCTCTCTCTTTCTCTGTCGTGCTCGCTCACTCAAAAAGGAAATCCACTCAGACTCAAAAATATTGGCCAAAATGCTTTACGTAACTCAAAATCTCTTGCTGACTTTGAGATTTGTTTGTTGCAGGTAGGCAGCCAGGCAGCAGTTAGCAGCGCCGCGACGCTACTGCAGTTACCGCAAAAACCCGCTTTATATAATGCGCCGCTTACCTGAAGCCGCCACCGCCGCCTCCGCTGCCGCCCGCTATAGAAACGATCGCACTGTTGTTGAGTTTGATTTAAGAGCAATTAACTTTGACTTAAGAGAAATATTCTCGTTTTTAATGACGCGCCGGCCCGCTGCTGCTGTTGTTGTTGCTGCTGCTGTTACTCCCGCTGACTGACGATAAGATGACGAAACAGAGACGACACCAACCGTTGCCGTTGTCGCTTTGTTTGTTTGTTACTTCTGCTTCTGGGTTCTTTTTTGTTTTTGGGTTTTCTCCTTCTCCCTCTCCTCTTTTTGCCCGGTGCTTGTCTCTGGCTCTGTCGACTTTGTGAGCTGAGCTCATGCTGGGATTTCTTATTACATTCGATAGGAGGGGGATTTTTAAGTTTTCAAGTTAATGCCATCATGTTTATGCCGTGTTTATGACGAGGCAACTAAATGCTGATGGAATTAGTTAACGGCTGACTTAAGACTCACTCAAATATTCGGTAATGCCAACTCGTGTCTATACACGGGGAGCACAGAATAATGGCTAGAATTTCACATAGTAGATTATATCAATCAGAAGAAGAGAAATATAAGTATTTTAGAGCATATCTTAAGATTACTTCCTTCTCTGGAGCTCAACTAAAGAAACTTGATCAATATTCAGTTAGATCAGGTCTCCCCTCAACTATTGGTATCGTATTTAAAAACCATTCAAAGTTCAAATCTTTTTAACTATTTTTTTTATAGCTACCTATTAGTTTTATACTTTCTGTTTATAGTATTTGCTTCTACATACACACATACATATATGTTTATGCGATTCTAATCAAATTGTGCAATATCTCTCTAAAGAATACAAAATTGATAAACGGACCACATGAAAATCGCTCGACATGCTAATCTATATATAAAATTTTTTATTTTTAATCAGCATAGATTGGTCACTTATCAGTTATATATAGGCAAAAGTAAGACACTTATTAGCAAGGCTAAAATTAAATCAGTTCTATTAACTTTATAATGCATTTTTAGATTTAATGCTTACATTATGAAAGGAAAAACAAATTTTAAGAAACACAATGGTCAAATAATTCATTTGAATTCTACAGATAGATAATAATGAATACTGATAATCGACTTATTGTCTTTTGTATGGACACAAAGGTTTCCCTCTGGGGTGGGTGACAAACTATAGATTAAAACTGATATGCTCTTCTCTCGCCACAGGGCGATATAATGATCCCGCATAATATTGATATGACAAACAGAATTGTTTTGATTTTTTTCCTCTGTGTGTGTGTGTGTGTGTGTGAGGCTTATCAGCATAGCCCAATTTAAATTCCGTGTGAAATGTTATATTGTTTTGAGTTTCGCTTTTGGTTTCTTTTGGTGTTTGGAATTTCATCAACCGCAATAACCAGTTCTGGGTTATCAGGTCTTCTTGGCGTATTTGTTAAAGTGAAAGTGGAAACTGGCAGCTCCAGTTTTACAGACGAGCCCCAACCGAAAAGGTCAGCTGATATGCTGACCACTTCATTTCAATGATAACAGTGTACGAAGTTTTTCAGTTATTTCATGTGGTTAGATATCGCCCTATGCTGCCCTCGAAACCGCACCTGAAAATATGCCGAGTACAATGGTTCCAGTCGTCTGGGAATACCATTCGAATATGTGTGGAAGAGTCATGTGTGTTCTAGCGACTGATAAGCGAACAGAGATAAGCCACAAGCGACCACAGAAAACATATGTACAATACGATTACATACAGATAGTCTTCCATATGGGACGACGACCGTGGGCTGGTTTTGGGGCAAGGGCAGGCGGTCAGCAATTACGTTTGAGTAAACATCAACAATAACAACATCGATCCCCCCCCTCAACAAAACCCTCGAGTTTTGTCAGCTGTGTTGTCACTTCTAAAACGAATGGAGATAAATATAAATGGCGCGCATGCGCTCAAATTTGTCAACTGCAATTTCATGAGGAGAGGATCGGGGATCGTGGTTTGAGCTGTCGAGCTCTCGAGTTTGAAATGCGTGAACGCGTGCCGGAAACATGAGACGCATGCGAAATGCAAAAATCAACCAAACAAGAAATTCTCGCATATATTTTCTGTAGCTCAACCTTTTTGCATGTTAATCATGATCTCGTGGCGTCTCTTGGCATTAAATGTGCCACAGACATAATTAATTAAATGAATGCAAAAAACGAATCGATAGCTATTAAAAAAAATACTGAATAAACAAACAGAAGGTCTTGGTAAAAAGTTCCTTTCATTCGAGTCTGAGTAGTAAAAATTGGCCATTAAAAATGTATCAATAAAAAGTAAAAGCATTTTTCCGATGAATATCTTTTTTTCCAATATCGAATCATATTATTTACCTTCTTTAAATAAATAATGAAATGCAAAAAATAAAATATAGAAATGCATGAAACAAGATTTGAAAGGATCTGGAAATGAGTAAAAGTAAAAGTAAAACCTAAACACCGATAAATATCTCTTTTCCAATATCGTATCGTATTATTTATGTTTTACTTATAAAAGGAAATGCTTGAATAAGTTTTGAAAAGTTCTTTAAATGCGGAAAATAAATGGAATATTTCATAATGAATATTAAATAAATTGAAAAACCTAAACAAATTTAAAGGAAATATTCCTAAAATCTAATAAAATAAACAGAATAAGTTTAATTGGAGTTCTTACAAGAAAATTAATTCTCAAATTAAAAATCTTTAAAATTGAGAACACAAACTAATGGCAAACAGAGAATTTTATTAGTCTTAAATCGAATGTCATTAAAATATTATGATAATCAATCTAGTTATGGCATTTTTTTGTTTTTTTCTGGGCCCAGCCCCAGTTGAGTTGAGTTCGCAAACTAATTGATCATTAGCCAAAAACATTCGAGACCAACCTATGCAGTTTTTTGTCAGCTGCTGCTGCTGCTGCCAGATGACGAGTCTTGGGCAACAACGATCACCATGGTAGACACACTGTGGCCCACGTGTTATGGCCAACAATTTGGGTTAATTGTCTATGGATCAAGAGACCAAGAGTCTAAAGCTTACCATTGTTTGGCCCAATGCCTTGGCCATAAAGCAAACCATCGACGGGGTTCCAGATTATGTGGAATTCTGACTCAGCTGGGTGGAAGTTAACAAATGAACATTATCTACATTTTCACTGTCGCGTCATTTGACTGAAAGTGTAATTTGATGACGCGTTTTTCTCTCACTTCTCTTGGCATGCCGCGTTCATGCATCGATTCAGTCCTGCACCTGGCCAATGGCATTTAATGTGAGAGTGTCCAAAGTGTCTTTTGGCACATCGTATGAGTCAGTATATATATCGAGTTATACGATTCCGGAAGTGTTTACGTCGGCCTTCTTTCGAGTCTTTTGAGTCACAGCGCAATTGAAGTGGATTCTATTCCCCCCATGCTCTTTTTTTGTGTTTGTTTCACACACAAATTGAAAGCCACTTAACCCATTTTGGGCATAATGCAAAATAGTTTCAACTGGCGACAGGCAGCTGTCTATAATTACGTGGAAGATGGGGCATATGGAGAGATAGTTTATGGCTTATTAGATCAGAGATGCTGCTGCTGCTGCTGCTGGCTTCCGACTGTGCCAATGTTGATTTATGCGCCCAATGAAGTTTGAACAGAGTCATTAGTGAGAGAGAGAGAGGGGCGGGGGGAGAGAAACTGTTTTTCTTTGTGGGTCATTATATAATGATGTGGGCCTCGATCAGGCACCGATCGTTCGTTGGACTTGCTTCACACATGGCAATTCGTTTTGGTTTCGCAATGGATGGCCAGCTGGCTGGCTGGTAAATGTTAGCCTGGTCAGGTCTGGCCCGAAAATAAAAAATTTCTTTATTGCCGATGATGCAAGATTTATGCCACTGACACTGTATTAATGGGTGGCAACCAACGATCCCCATAATCTCAGTGGGTGGTGGCTTATCAAATCTTTACGGGAAAACCATTTTCAATTAAGACATTGCCATTTATAGCCAAAAGACAAAAAAATGAAAGTATAGCAAATTGATAAATTGTTGTTAGGTTCGGCTTGCTTGGTATTTTGTGTAATTTTTTAATTTCAAAATTAATGTTTATTTGTACAATTGCAATTTGTAATCAAAGCCTAACCAAATGTTGTTGCTTTCAATTTAGAAAGCCAGACAGAGAGAATTAGTTCAACAGAAGAAGTAGTAGAAGGTGGTGGGAAGGAGGAGGAACAGGTGGAAGCAAGCAACACAAAAAGCAGCCACAATCAAGTGAAAGTAAAAAAACCAAAAACGTACAAAAATATATGTATATAAATAAAAAGTGAAATAAAAACCAAAGCGCCAACAACTTGGCTTTCATGGGGTATTATGAAACGCAAGTCAGTCAAGCATTAGCTTGAGACACCAGAAGAGGAGGAGAACAGAGAGAGGGGGGAGGTAGGTTGGCCAGGTGGTGGCACCACCATCAGCAAGTCATGCAAACGCTGCGCAGACGCAAAGATGTTTGGCAGGTGGACAAAAAACTTTCAACAGTCAAACGGCATTGACTTCAAATTTGAATTCAACTTATGATGATGTTGTTGTTGTTGTTGTTGTTGCTGTTGTTCGCACATTTGGCCAAACACTCAACTGAAAATTGGAGGCCATAACCACGCATTTGTTAACGGTTAATTGCCATCTAGGGGAGAGGGGGAGAAATCCAGGTGAGATCAATTGCTCAGTTAATTAAGAAGAATCAAATTGATAACTAAATTTCAAAATTTTTCTTCTTTTTTTTTAGCTTGAGGCTTGGCCCGTTTAGTCTATACTTGGTTTGCTACCTCATCAAGTACCGTTAGTTTTTGTTGTCTCTCTCTCTCTGTCTCTGCTTGAAAACTCCTCCCCTTTGGCAACAGAGAGCTGCCTTGCTACTTGCTACCTGCAACTACCTGCTGATTTCCAAACATTAACTTAATTTTTTCTCATTTGTATCTGCAGGTTTCTTTCCCGTCCCAGTGGCTGCCATAGAAATTAATTATGCGTTTGCGCTCAATTTGTAGCCCAAGTAATTTGCCGTCACTGCAAAGGCAGGTGAAAGATTTGCGGGTGGCTACCCCCGCTCCATGACTATATTCGACTAGCTTCAAGTCGGCTTTTGGAGTGAAGTGGAGTGCAGTGGAGTGGCGGCAATTTCACAATGTACTCCAAATCACTGGCCTGAGGCACTTTTGTAATACACCAGCTCGAATCTCTTTGGCTGGCACATATCTATTTTATTTCTTTTTTTTTTTTGGCCCAAAGCAGGTGGCATTGGCCACAATAAAGATTTTAATTAAACGATTGCCTGACGATTTAAATTAATGACTTCCAATCAATAGATTTTATAAAAAAACTGACAATTTTCACAATTTCCCCCCTAAAAAGTAAACTTCATATTTCGCATTAATCTAAGAGAGTTTTTTCTATGGATTTTGATCTATTTGGAATCATTAATTAATTTATTTTAGTTTGCAATTAAATGGAACTGAAAGGTTTTCAGTTTCCACTTAAGCTCTTTAAGATAACAGGAACTTGTTGAAAACTGAATTAAGGTTTCGCATCTGTAGGAAAATAAAACAATTTTGAGACCTGTTTTAGCCTCATTTGTTACCTCAAACTAAGCTAATGAAACTTGTTTCATACTGGTTTATCAAAATATTTATAGTAAAATAGTTCATTCGGTAGACAAAAATTATAAATTTAAATTTAACAATTTGTTTATGACAGAAATAGTATTTTTTGGTAGAAATGCTAAAATCTACAATTTATTTAAACTGATTTTCAACTCCTTTTTTGTTATTTTTAGCTATATATGAAATCCGACATGGATTTATATATCTTTAGCTATATCGTAGACTTTTCTAGTGGCAAACAATTGAATACAATTGGAAATCAGTTAGAAAATCATCATCGAAATGCTTGCGAATTTTTCTTATAATTTTTTGAAACACTTGAAAAAGGTTTTGAAAAATATATACTCTATTAAGTCTTTCTCGATGTTTGGTCAAATTACTCATGGTCTTAAGAAAACCATATTTTCTTTGGGTTATTTTTTAAGTATTACTCACAAGTGGATATTATTGTGAGATAACATGGCGTATGAGTAATAAATTGATGGCAAGCCTTACAAATTGCTTTATCAAATAGACCAATATGTATTCAATTTGCTCTCATTTCATTCAATTATAAATCCCCCCACCCCACTCCCCCCAGTTTATGAGATGTGAGACAGAGAAAGAGAGAGAGAGAGAGGGAGAGGGAGAGAAGTAGGTGCACATCAGCATTGTTAATACCAAGGTGGCAAAGTATCTATTAGATGCCGTTAACGGTAACTGCTGCAGTGTTTTATTCGTTGCCAACACGCAGCTAGGCAAATGCGCTTGTCAGCGCTTACATTTCAAAATTGGCTCTCTGCATTTCATATTGAGAGAAAGGGGGGGGCGAAAGTGCAACAGAGGCATATAATTACGGGCAGGCGACAGGCACAGGAAACGGCAAATTAGAAGAGCCCGAATGAAGCCCGAGCCAAAGCCAGTTGCATTATCCTGCGGCGTCAAATTCAACGTCAACTCCAACGTCAGCGTCAGCTTCAGCTTCAGCTTAGGCAGCGATTAGCAGACGCGGCCCATAATTTTCCATTTTGACACGCGAATTTGGCATAGTTTTGTGGCACACGGAAGTTTTTGTTTTTTTTTTTTTTTTTGGGCTCCCCCTCCACAAAGTTTCTTTCATTGGAATGGAGCCATAAAACTTAATGATTTTCGAATTAGTCTACTGGCTACTGTCGCCGGCGATAGATAAGCGAATGCAAAACATGACAAATTTTTAGTTAACTCAACTCTGCAGCTCTCTTGGCTTAGTTCGGCTTCTGCTAGGCCAACTTTCTGCATGCAAAGAGACGTGTTATTATATTTTATGTTTCCAGATACGACCAGATATACGAAAGATGCAAAAGAGGTGGCTAATGCTAGCGCAGTTGCCAGCCGTCTTGGGAGTCACAACTGTGCCACATTGTTGGGGGGGCCCCATAACATTATGCCTCAACAACAAGCCAAACGAGAGCAAACTGTGCCAAGGCTTGCAACCAGGAGTGGTTAACGAAATGCGAAGGGTTATGGGGCCCTTAATTTAGAGATTAATTTCGAGTTTTTATATTCCATTTAAAACCAACTATTTAGTATGGAAAATCCTATCTTAAATCCTTTTTTTACTTTATTTGCTTTTTCTTTTAACTATATTTAATATATTCCTTTTAGATTTTGAAAACAATTTATAGAAGATTCTCATCTCACTTAAGATTCTCAGAAAATTCATAATCTAGTTTACTATTTAATCAGGTTTTTATTCTCTTTTTCATTTATTCTGAAGTGAATAAATAGATTAAATATGTGAGTGTTTTCTCTATAAACAAAATATAGTAGGCCAAAGCAGTGATTCTATATCTAAATCGATATATTTCTATATAGATCTTTGATTTCCTTTTAATAATTAACAAATTCCCTATCAACTTTATTTAATTTTAAAGTTATCTTTTAATTTAAAGACCTGTTTTTGTTTAAGTAAAACAATTTCTGTTTCGAAATAAAAGAAAGCTCTTCAATTTGGTATTTTCCAGGGTTCGTAGGCCCTGCTAACCCCATAATCCAGCCCTGCTTTGTGAGTAACAACGCACTAGAGTACTCGAAGAGTAGGAAATAAGTGAATATAATAATTATTTTGCTTCACTTTTGACATTTCAACTGACTGTTAGGCTGACTGCCCGACTGCCTGCCTGCCAGATTGTCTATCTTTACAATTGTATCTCTCCGACTCGCCCGAGAACAATGAGACATAATACTAAATTAGCATTAACCCGGAAAAACTCAAGTGGGCACGCAGCTGTAAGCCAGAGAGTTTGGAGTTTTAAAGGTTTTGCTGACTCATGGCCCGAGTCATGCTGCCTGTTCGCCTGTTTGCCTGTTGCAGGTGTGGCTGCCGGCCTCCTGTCCCACTTTGTGAAGTTGGCAAATTAACTTGTTTGCCATGCGATTAGAAGCGGAAATTTATGGTTTATATGATTTGGTCAGCCACCCGATAAGTGGGTCATGCATATGTCGAGGAGATTTTTCCAGCATTCTTTGCGAATTTCTCACACCACACCACATCGCATCGGCATAGATCTATGCATACTTAGCTATCTATGTATGGGCCTGACCCACTTGCCAACGGAAAGTGAAAACATGCTCAACATGATGGCCCAAAGTGACTAACTGACCGACTGACAGACTGGCTGCCTGACTGGCTGGCCTTAATTAATATTTGGGCCATTCATTGGCTAACACTTATCAAATATTTTGTGTAAAAATACAATATAGGAGCGAAAAAAAAAAAACCAAAACAAACCGAGTTGTTTGTTTTGCATTTTTTCTTCTTCTGTTTTTCTGATTTTGGCATGCCAAACGAGTTGGAAAGTGCGAATTTTTGCACGTCTCTGAATTAGCATAAAACATATACAAAAAAAATTGAGCAAAAAATCAGACACACACACAAAAAACATACAAAATATAATATGCTAAATAGGTCAGAGGAAAAGGTTGAATTTTTTGCCTTGTTCCACAACCCAGTTTTGGAGTTCCGCCTACAGAAAATCATATCGATTGGATAGAAATGTTAAGAACAAAATTTGAATATTATATAAGAAGAATAATGAAGAAATATGCTAAATTATTCTAGAGCTGATTGGATATAGTTAGCATTGTTCAGGTATTATTTTTGTCTCGCTTATTATAGTGACTCGATTTCAAATTTAAATGGGCCAAAATGGATGGAAATAAATACAAAATTAACTGGGATTAATTTCTGGTGAGATCTTTTCCTAGTTTTTCCTTGTTCCAGTATTAAGACTTGAAATTTATTAATTTTAAAATTGAAATACACCAACTTAAGTGATCAGAAAGTTGAAACAAATCACATTGGTAATTTGGTGAGACATTTTCCTAGTTTTTCCTTGTTATAATAACTAAAAGAGTGATTAATATTCGATTGAAATACACTAGTTTTTTAAAACTACGCTTGAAAAAGTGTTTAAATCTTTTTCAATGTGTAATTATTTTCAGTAGTTTGGGCAAATTTCGTCAGCTAAACAAGTTTAGCATACAAATATATTGCCAAATGATAAACAAACGCTTCCTGCATGCCACTGCGCCACTCCAGCCCCCCGCTCTCCCCCCACTCAAGCCATTCACATTAGTTTCACACTTTCGAGTGGCTTCGTCCACGAGATATGCTTGAGTAAGTGGCAACGGCGGCTTTGCAAACAAAAATCTATCTCATGGATAGCTCAACGCGGTGTGGCATGTCTATGTGTGTGTGTGTGTGTGTGCGGCAAAGCATTGCAAGTTGCAAACAGTTGCTGATGTGCTACGCAAACAATGATTGGCATTTGCAGTTGCAGTTGCCTCCAAGTCCAAGATATTTGCACTCTTTGAAATTACCAAGATGCGGCGACATGGCGTTGGCGATGCCGCCAACGATGGCGGGCATCTTTGAAAACTTTTTCGAAATTGTTGCCGGCGTTTTGTTTTTCTCCCTCTCTTTTTATTTACCCGCAAAATAACTTTAATTGAGGAAAATCTTTAAAGGTATTTCGATTTAAATTAACTTTTGTTACGTGATTAGACAACTATAGCTACAGTCACCTCTTGAGTTCAGTTCAACTTCCAGTTCAAGTTCTATTTTCATACATCATAAAATACGCACCTGTAATGAAAGAAGAGAAATTTAAGTTTTAATTAGTTTATCAATTTGTCTTTAACTTAAAATTTTAAATATACAAATTTATACAGATGAAAGATTAGGAATCTTATGAAGTACAGCCAAATCGAATTGTCTAGTAATTAAAGTTAAATTTTAGTGGCTTAGTTAGAAGACTTCTTTTTATTTCTCTAATAAATTCAGAATTAATATTATTAAGTAAAGTCCATTTAATGCACATAATAACAATAATTGAACAAGGATTGTAAAGCACATATTGCAGCCAAGAATCGATCAGTTTTTAAATAAAATACTTTATATTTTGACTGAAGGAACATTAATATGTTTAGCTGGCTTAAGGCCCAGTGACTATAGAATGTATTAAGGTTGTTTGTAATTTATAATACATTTATATAGACCATAGAATAAATTTCTTTCATTCATTTCAAAATTCAAGCTCTTGTTTATTAATCTAAAATCATAAACTTCAAATGGTTTTCTTTTAGATAACTTTACTTAAACATATTCTTCTATTAATTAATAAATTTATATTACAAACAAAGTTTTTATTGTTGAGTTCAATGTTGTCTAAAGAATTATTTAATAGGCGAATACAAATGCATTGTTTATGTTTATTTGCATTTGTTAAAAAAAAAGGTTTCAAAAATATTGCTTTAGTTTCTCTACATTGTTTGGTTTGCTTTGGTTTTGTTATTGTTTTGGTCTTAAATGCCATAAATTGGCAGAGAGTTTTCCTCATTTTAAGTGCCAGCTGTTGTTACTGTTGTTGTTACTATTACTGTTATTGTTGTTATTGCGGGCAAACACCTGTAAGCCACAAATCGTTGGCGTTTTCTTTTCGCTCAACAGAAACAGCAGCAGCAACAGCTATAAAGCAGTTGAATTGTTTAAGTTGTTGCATAAAACCAAGTGGCTCCCCACTCTCTGAAAGCGAGGCATGACTGGAGAGAGGGTGGAGTTGCCTCTATAGATACGAAAATAGAAGAAACCGTTGCTTCACGTGAATAAAAAAGTGAAAGTGCAGCAGCAGCAGCAGCAACTTCAACTCCAGTAGCCAATAGCCAGGCAATAGGCAATAGACATAAACAACAACAGCAACAAGCAACAGCAACAAGCAAACTCTAACAATAAAAACAAGCAGAAAAGAAAATTAAAAAATTTCCACAGGTGAATGAATTAAAATTTTTGCACAAATAACTAGAGATAGCGATAGAGATAGAGATAGAGACAGAGAGACAGCCAGCTAAAGTTAAAAGTTCAAAAAATATTTGCAAGCGCACCTGTTGTTGTAGTTGTTGTTGCTGTAGTTGTTGCCAACAATTTTCTCTCAAAGAAAAAACCGCAAGTTACAACCGCGAGCAACAAATTCCGCATTGACCAACAACAACAACAATAACAACTGCTAACTAAGTGAGTACAAGAAAGAAAACAACATAAGCTGAAGATGCCAGTTAAGAAATTATATATCCCAGATATTCTCCCCTCCCCCTCGGACCCAGATAGGTAGTAAGCAGAGACACCTTGAAACATAGCCGCAGTTTGTAATTGAGACAACAATCCAACGAAACTGAGTTGACTCAAAACTGCCAACAACAAAGGCAAAAAAAAGCAGCTTATAAACTGATTAGCAATAATGCATGAAATAGACGGGGAAAAAACAAAACCAAAGACTAATAATAACGAAGTTTCTATGCTCTTGCAACTAAATATACTAAATCATTTTATTGGAGTTCAAAGAGCATTAAAATACTAGTAAAGAAAATTCTATAATTGAATCATTTATAATGACAAATACAATCAGCCTCAGCTACACATTATCACAAAAAATTCTAATAATAATATAAATTTAATAATTAAAGTTTCATTATTAATAATATAAATTTAATGATTAAAGTTTCATTATTATTAGAATCGAGGCAGATTAAATTTCCCATTAGAAAAATGACTAAAATAATGATAATCAGCATTTCAAATTGGTATTTTTCGTGTTCTGATTGAGTAGTTTTTACATAATTATTTATTTTGACGAATTTAGAATTTAGAAATTATTGAATTTATAATTAAATAGATTGTTATTAAACTTTATAAATGCAAATAAGTAGTTGAATATTACTCCATTAATTCAATAACCACTTTAAAATATTATCTTTACAATTTTTAAGATTTAAGCATATGTTTGAAATATGGCAAAAAAAATTTCTAGCTAAAAGATTAGGGTCTTGGAAATTATTCCCAAGGGCTTTAAATCTATAGAGGCCTTTCGAAATGGTCTGTCTCGAATTATACACAGAGAATGAAAGGAGAAAGAAGAGAGATAGGAAATGAGTTATCAATAGAATTATGTTTTCTATTGCAAATGCATATAACCCATTAGGGTAAGTGTATGAGGGGGGAAAAAAGAAACCGAAACTGAAACCGAAAAATGGCAAGCTTTAAAAAACGAAGGCTAAGTTTGCATTTAGATGCGGAAATATTTACCTGACCCCCAGGCGGAAAAGATACTGCAGAGAGACTTCGACTGAGACTGTGAGAGAGAGAGTGGAATGGAACAGGTATGAGCATTATAACTATCTGGTATGTCTGTCTATATCTTTGTCTCGCTGTCTCGATGGGTTTTGTGGTAGATACATACTTATTTGCTTATGATGTTAGCGCTCGTTTTAGACATGCCGCAAACACACTCACATGCAGCTCACATAAACCAAATTGAGTGGCCTTCCGCTATTTATCTTTATCTGGTAGATACGCTTGACATTAGCAAACAATAATTGTTTGCTCAATTCAATAGAATTGTATGAACACATTTAAATATGTATATGGCAGACAATTAGAGAGGATTCATGGCAAGATTTTGCCTCCCTTTCTCTCTTAACTTTTCTTGGTTGAAACACAAAAGGAATTCATATTTTTTAGTAAGTCAATATTTAAACAATTTGTTTCAATTTCATAAAAGAGGAGAACAAAAACGTTTCTACCTAACCAGTTTCCAGGAAACAATTCTCGTCATACCATTGACCTCTGACCCAGCTTGAGGGATTGTTTACCTACACACACACACATACACAGACAGACACACACACTCGTACACACCCTCATCTTATAGACATCTATTCAATGCGTTGAGCATGTTTCTTTTGAGGGGGGTTTTTTTCCAACACCTTTTTTATGTGTGGAATTCTAAAAACATTTAGCCCAGTCCATCTTTTGGTTTTTATCTACTATAACTGCATATACATAGTATCGTATGGACATATTTATTTTCCACAGATTCAGGTGCTTAGAGCGACCTAATTAGATTCGGCGGCCACTTCTGTGTTCCGAGACAAATGCAAACACTTGAGAGATACTCTCTCCATTCATTCACTTGGCTAATTTATTCAAACTAGCGCCTACCAAAACAAACCAAACCAAATTCATTTCTTCTCATTTCTTTTTTGTATTTTGGTATTTTGTATTTTATGGCAGGCGACGAGTTGGGCCTTTTTTTTCTCCCTTTATGGTTTCCCAGTTTTTCCTGACTTTTTCCCCGTGTGCATGTGAATGTGTGGGTGTGTGTGTGTGTGTGAAAATGTTAATGGGGTCATTTGCCTTGCGTTGCATTCAGAACAGCCAAAGAGAAATATATATATATATATTCAAAATACATTCCAAGTGCATTGCTTACTTTATTCAACTGGAATTTCTTTGCATCTTGAAAGGGACTTGTTATTCCGCCTACTACAAACAGATATTATATATATTTTCATAAGAATATTAACACTTGATTAAAGAAAGTGGAGAGAACTCTTGAAATTCGGCAGAAATTTTCAATTTATTATTAGATACATTATTTCATTTTTATATTAAACTTTTTTGGTTCGAGGTCAATATTTATATTCCATTAAAAAAAGAAAACTTCACATGCTGTTCCATTTTCTTTTCTTCCCCTATACATAATAAATAGATTTTTCCCAATTCACAATTGAAATAAATAGATTTATAATTTTCTTATAAAAATTCACCAAAAACATAAGAAAGAATATTCCACTTTTAGTGACATAAAAATAGTGAACTTTTTTATCATCTCTCCACTCAATCTACCTCAAGAATTTATTTCTATAAAGTTTCTCTTGGCTGTCCATATTTCTGCATTGACATTGGCATTTTGTAATCGAGGCAATTGCATCATTTGCACCTGCCCAGATAACGAATTGCACCTGACGGTGAAACAGCTGTTAAAAGGTGTGTGTGTTGTTATCAGTGAGAGAAAGAAAAAAGTTTCATAATGTTTCTTTTTTTTGTTTTATGTTGTAGAGTAACAACAATTTCCGCTGTGGCTATTTATCAGCAGTCACGTGCTTGTAACAAGTAAAACAAAATCTATTTTCACAGTTCTTGCCATTATGGCCCGATTAATTGTGAATTATCTTTAGAGTGAATGTGGGCAAAGTGCGTTCTCCATGCGCTTTGTTCAACCCATGTTGCATCTATCTATCGGTGTGCACACGTGTCATTTGCAAATCGCAACTTTGGCACGTCCCCATTTTCGTGTTGACAGTTTTAGCGCACTGTAATGCAACGGCAACGGCACTACACTGCATTGCATTGCATTGCATTCAATTGAATTGAATTGCATTGCATGGCAATTGGAGGGGATTGAATTGGATTGGATTGGTTCGGTTGGTTGGTGAATTTGGATTTGGCGTTGACATTAATCGCAATTTTTTGCATATTTTGCACAGCTGCGTGCACTTGAAGTGGCCACAAGTGTGTCTGAGAGATCGCTCGTGATTTACTTTTTCTGTCTTTACATATTATCTGATTTTTTTTTTGTCAGCTTTGTTTGCTGTTTTCCCGTTTTCTTTTTGTATGTGCTTTTTTTCTAATTAGCTCATTATACTTGATTCCATTGTAATCGCGAATCATATAAAGATGCATCTAAATGCGCAATTTCACACTGATTATTGTCAACAATAATCGAAATATATATATATATAGAGTTTACTTGATTTATTTTATATATATCAGTGATGTGAACTATGGATGGATGACAATGCAAAACTTGTGCTTGAAATTTAGAACCGATTATTAAGATATAATATATAGAAGGTTCGATGAAGAATAATTTAATGGAATACCTTGGCTTTATTCTAGTTTTGATTTATGTATTTATTCCATGGTAAACATTATTATTAACCGATTATTAAGATATTATATAAAAGAATAATTTAAATCTAACGCCCTTGATTTCAATAATAGTTTAATACTATATTAGCCTCGAAACCTTTAGCTTTATTCTAATTTTGATTTATTTATTTATTCTATGGTTTGAAGTAACTTTTATTTGTCTGTTCATAAAGACGTATAGCTGGAGACAATAAAATATTTAAATATATTTTTTTATAGGCATCCCTTTAAGTCAAAGTTACCTCGTAAGATCAGCAATTTAAAAACATCTGCAACTTTTTGTTACTTTTCTTTTAGTTTTTAACCTTTTAAGTAATTTTTAAACAAAAAACAAAAGATTTTCACAGGCGACAAATTGAAAGTTCCCAGAGGAAAACTTATAGATGGCGTAAGTGTTGGCCAAATCAAGACAAGGCATTGCCAAACCATCTACTCAATACTTTTATGACGAATCGCTCTTAATTTTCTACATCCATTAAACACACTTAAAAGGATGCCCTTGGTTTCGATTATACAAAATCAATCGATATTTTAGTGCATATTTGTCAGCTGTGCGTTATTCGTTTCATTAATAACCAATTATTAATAATTTCCCTAGAATTTACGGTCAATATTTGTACACTTTATAAATTATCAAAATTCTAGGTAATTTAATTGTGAATTTCCCGAAAAGTATGCTAAAAAAGAAATAAACAACTAAACAAGTTTTCCCCCATTATCCTCTTGGATTGACTAAAATTAATGTATGCAATAGTTTTTAATAGATTTTTCCTGCCTGCAAGCGACAAGTGACACACATTTTGCCAGATTTTATTTTCGTAATTGTTTATACTATTTCGCTCTCTCTCACTCTCCCTCTCCCTCTCCCTCTCTCTCTCTCTCTGTGTTTTTTTCTCCAAATGTGCAGGTTGCTAAAAATGCTTTTTATGCACACGTTCAACAATGAGGAAATCTTTACGAGCCCATCTGGCGCATAAAGTGTCCAACGTCTCTTTGCAGCAACAGGCTAAGCAACTGGTGGCAGAGTGGGGGGTGGGGGGAATGGTGGAGCACTTCAAAGTTGGGGCCAAAGTTGAAGTTAAAGCTGCAGCGAACAACTTGTTGTGGCAATTAATTACGGGCCACAAAACATGGATGTTGCTGCTGCTGCGGCTGCTTTACTATTTGATCTTTGCACTTTGAATGTGCGTGGCCAGAGCCCGAGCCCGACAAGTGGGCGTGGCAAGGCCCACTGCAAAATGTCAAAGCAAACCAGGAAGTGTCAGCAAATGTTTCAAATTAACAGCAAAAGGCAAACCAAAAGTCACTAGCGTTATTTCTCACAGCCACGCCCCCGTTTCTAACTATTCCTAGGGTAAGTGCGAGTGTGTGTATGTGTGTGTGTGTGTGCGTGTGTGTATGGCATTACCAACATGACATTTATAAGTCATGTTAATTGGTTTCGAAATCAGACAACTCAAGCATTTTTCAACTCTCTTGACAGGGGCAACTCAACTGAAATTTCCCTCGTCATATTTATTTGTCATTTGTAATGCCAAGGGTTCTATTCACTACATCTTCTTTTTCGTTTTTTCTTTATTTTTTCTGTAAATTGTATTTAAATTTTGTTGCAAAGCCCAAACATACACACTAATTAGCCGAAATTCTACACTAATTTGTTGGTTTCTCTCTCTCTCTCTCTCTTTCTCTCCCGGCATGAGACGGGACGTAAACTTATATTTTGTGGTGGAAATGAGGTCAACTTTGTGGAAAAACAAGAGCCTACAGAAAAACTGACGAAGCGGTAAGTGAGACCAACTTTAAAAAGAAACAGCGGGTGGCAAGGGGGGGCTGCTATGAGGTGTGGTGCGGTGCGGTGTGGTGTGGCAGCAATCAGCCAACCCAACCACAAGCAGACCTCTGATATTTATGCTGGGACACAAGAAAATTCTTTTTTCGAAAATTGTTTTCTCTGTTATCTGTCAGTTGAGTTTTGTGTTAGACTTGGGGGGAAATATAATACCTTGAGATTGAATTAGAAAAAGAGGTCTAAGTGCAAATGACAATTGTATGAATGTGTCTACTACACTCAGAGAAATATAAAATAAATGTCAGCCAATTAAACTGTTTGAAATGAATAAGAAAACCATTTATATCTTTTAGGAATTTATCATAAATATTCCTAAAGAAGATTTTTATAAGAAATAAACTTTCGATCTTAATGAAACTCTAAATGAATTGCATTATTATCATCAATAATAATTTTCGAACATAAACTCAACCTCCTAGCACCAATTTCTTTGAGTGTATGTGCCAGTTCATATTACATATAATTGGAAAGCAAAAGTCAGTTCCCCCAAACCACTTTCAATTTACAATTCCGATTCAATTAACAATCCATGGCCATAGCAACAAAATAGAAACCAAAAAAACCAAGAAAAAAAAAGAGAGACAACAAAAAATTGAACTAAATTATGTAATATACTATATAGAGAGAGAGAACAACGGCAAATGTAGCCAAGCCAAGCCAGAAATCATAGTCCAAGGTCTTTTCGGGTTATTTGTTGGTTGCCTCAAAAACTGGCAAACGAGCATTTGACTCCGCCATCCATCTGGCTGTCAGCATTTGGGTCTTTAAGCCACAAACACAGAAACACACAGAAAAAATGAAAAATGAGAAATGAAAAATGTTTACAAAACGCAACGTTTGGCCTTATGGGGCACCCCCACACCTCCTCCTTCTCCTCCTCACCCGCAGCAGCAACAGCAGAACCTATTGCCCTCTCGCTCCTCCCCCCACTCCTCGGTCACTGGTCAGACCAAATGGGCGCCACTCCCAGAACCAAGTGCGCAGGCGCGGCCGCTTTACATTTTTTTTCGTTTACCGTTTTGGACCGCTTGACGTTTTGCCACATAAATTGCTGCCAGCCACATACAAAAAGGCCAACTGGCTGTTTAGAGCCTGGGAGCCAGAGCAGGAGGAAGGGGCGGAAGGGGGTTGTGCATTTTTTTGGTTGCTTGCAGCGGCGCCTGATTAATTTATAAGTGTTTCTGCCTCAGATGACATTTAAGCAGATCTTCTCAGTCTTTATCTCTCTCTCTCTCTCTCTCTCTCTTACTCTTTAGTAAATTATTGGTTGAGATTTTTATACAAAAATTTTTTGTTGTCTGGCATTCATTTTAACGGTATTTTAATTTGCCAAATTAGTTGCAATGCAAGGCGTGTGTATTTTATATTTACATATATCTCAATGTATCTGTGAAATTCATTATCTACTCTCTCTCTCTCACTCGCTCTCTCTCTCTCTGTCTGCTATCATTATTGGGGGTTGTTCGCACCTTTGTCCGATGCATATCTTGTCATTAAACAGACTAAACCAAGCAGCCAACGAGCCAACCAAACAACCAACCAACAACAACCAGGCCGCGACATGGAAAAGTGTCCGGAACATTGTCTGGAACATGCAATTTACCAATTTGCTTAATTGCTTCATTTTTTAACTCGATGAGGCAGCTTTTTATTGCATGTGCAATACGGCAACAACAACAAAACGATCGGAAAGCAAATGTCATAAGGAATGTGACAAAAAGGCGATAAGCAAAGGATGATATATGATATAAAGATTGCTAAAGGTAAATACATACATATCTCTCTAATTGAATTCATTTGACTTATTTACGACATCCTTGATCTACTTTTCCTTGATTCTTCTCAGCCAAAAAAAAAACAATTTTCTAATGTGTAACATATTTTTAGTATTTTTTGTGGGGGTGATTCTTGGCTTTTTCATTTATGACAACAAAAAATTTACATATTTGCCTCGAATGCAGCTGCAAATGATTAAGGTGGAATTTTGTGTTTGTGTGTGTGTACCGTGTGTGTGTGTTGGTTGCCTCATAAATGCCAACACCCACACTTTGACCTTCTTATGCGTCAATTTAAGCGATTTAATTAACCATGAAGGCCTACAAGTGGTAGACATGGGCGTCGAGAGCAAAGAAGAATAATAAATTAATTTTACATAACTTCAACCGATTGCTTAGAATTAGATATGAAAAGTTGAGGCAATATTTTCCTGTCTCTAGAGGGTTTTTTTGATGGATCATTGTCTAAAAAATTCTAAAATGGATTCAGTTATTTCTGTAATATTATACTGACAGAAATCATAAATTAATTCAACCCATATCTTCTATAAAAATCTTCTTAAACCAAACGTCATTTCATTATAATTAAATTTTTATAGAATTTGTATTACTTTATAGAAAATTAGAGAGAAATTTCGAGCTAATCTAAAAGCTTTTTTTAAGCAAATTAAATGTCTTAAATGTCAATTTGTAGATACAAACAATTTAAGTACCTTAATCTCTTAGATATCATTCTCAAGCTTGTCTTATTTCATGAAAGAGAAATAAGAAAAATAATTAAATTTCAATTTTCCAGAACTAAATGTTTAATTTGTTAACAATCGCAATGACATTTCTCCCCTTCTCGTACAACTACGCCTCTGAAATACAAACAATTAATTGAAATAAAAATGATTATATATGACAGCGATTTGTAAGCTTATTAGAATTATTCAGCATTTTGTTGGCCACCCCTCCGAATGTCTTTGAGTGTGTGTGTGTGTCTCAACAAGATCAGACTGAAGTAATGCTTGAAAGTTAACCGATTTGGGGCCAAGAGTGCATGCTGAACACAATTTGCGGCTCAAAGCGAGAAGCCGCTCCAAGTAGCAGACGCAAAAACAAAAATGTATTTAACACTTTAAATTTAAGCCGAAGACAAGACAAGACAAGACGATAAGGAGCTACCAAAAACAGGAACCAAGCAGGAAAAAAAACAAGCCATCAATTTATTGAGAGTTGAATGGCATTGTCCGTCCGTCTGTGTGTCTGTCCGTGTGTGTGTGTGTTGATTTATCGCAATCTTGGCGGACAATGTCTTGGCCTGGTCATTTGCTTAAATGAGTTGGCATATAAACGGTTTACGCGTCGGTGTAAAAGTGGGAGTGGCATGAGATTTAGAGGTGATTTTCATTGCAGGATTTAATTTAATTTTATGACTGCACTTGAGCGCCTCTTGCGGTTAACTTTTGTCATATAAAAACAACAACAAAAAACAACAACACTCGACTCTTGCAAGAGATGTCTAGACATGTGGCTATGACTTTGTTGCATGCAACTTGTGGTGTGTTGGCAAATCCAAATCCAAACCAGTCAGCCGGCCGGCTGGCTGCCATAAGGCCATAAACTGCTTGCGAGAGACCTGTAAAGCCAAATTTGGCAACGCAATTGCAGTCGGGCCAGACAATTTGGCATTTTATGCAATGCCAATTTTTTATGGCAGCTAATCGAGTGTTAGCCTCAGTCGTGTCCAAGTCAGATTGTCTCGGCGAGGAGTTCATCAAAACATCGCTCAACGCACTCCAATTTGGTCAGCGAATCGGATTTAAAGGCTAATTGAAGTGGCAACAAAACAACGACCTTTCATTGTGTAAATTAGTCACAAAGCAATTTGAGCTCAAAATTAAACAGTTTTTGGCCAAATATGGCTCGGACTTTTTAATATGTATTTATCACGAGAGCAGAACACACATGTCTCTATATACATATATCTCCTTGAAGTCACCGATCTTCCCATATTTGCATGTCTCTACTCTAATCTTAAGGAGAGAAAATATGCAAAATAAAAATCTTACATTTGAATCATGGTCAACTTAAAGTTGCATTCATTGTCATTGTTGTTGTTGTTGTTGGCAATATCATTTGCCACATCAAAAAGCCAAACGCATTAATCACTTCTCAGACAAGAAAAGACAAAGCAAATAACAAACAAGCTGGCGACACTTCTTCCGTCTTTCTCTCCGATCAGAACACAAAAGCAATGAAGCAACAAAATAATGGAGAAATACAATAAAGATTACAATGCATTTACCAGACGGAACTTCTAATTACGCGTTAATTTGCACTTTAGTTGCCATCGCTTGGTGTGCTCATGACCACCAACGATTGAAGGCCCACTCTCTCTCCTTCACTCCATCCACAGAAACATTGGCCCATTGGCCCTGCCAGTGCCACTGATTCACTTGTCAATTTTGTAAATTATTACCTCATGCTTGTGTACTAAACGACAATGTAAGGGGCAACTGCCACATCGAATAGCTAATGCCCTCACAATTGATTCATGGCAGAAAGGTTTAAGATAATCATTACGAACAATCAGAATATTTAATCACACAAGTAAATAAATTGAGCTCAGATATATTGGTTAATTTAGGAAATATTTCATTAAAATTAAGAACATTTTATCAACAGGATAATATTGGTTAATTTAGGAAATATTTCAACCAAATTAGGGACATTTTATGAACAGAAAATAATATTTTTGAAAGATATTTAAACATTCAATAGAAAGGCAACCGCGTTTCGTTTATTGAATTAGAATATCTTTGTAAATATTAAGGCAAATATTGAATTAATTGATCCACAATCAGCAATATTTTTAAAAGATATTTAAACATCTTCCTTATTTTAATTAAAACATTTTTGAAAATATTTAGGCAAATTTTTGAATAGATTGTGATATAGATTCTAAAACTTTTTCAAATTAAGAAATTTAATCACTATAAAGTATTATTTGCTAAGTAAATAAATTAAACTCAAAAAAAGTATTTAATTAGCAAATATTTACTACAAATTAAGGAGCAAAAAAATCGAATTTATCATACTCTTCTTATCCACAATATATTTTTTATTTTAATAATAATATTTCTGAAAAGATTTGGGCAAATTCGAACGAAATTTAATGACCTTTCCTTAAGTAATGAATTTATATGGTTACAAAACCAAAAACTAAAGATTGAAACCGAATCGAATGGTTGCCATTAAAGTTACGAAGCTATTTATGCCCATCGAAGAGGTAAGGGTATCCCATACAAAGAAGAAAAGTGGATGAAGTAAAAAAAATGCACTGGCCAGATCTGGAATGGGTAACAAATGGACACAATGCGAATCAAGTTAATTGCTGTTAATTTCGCCACGGCACATTGGTAACAAGGAAGGTCGCTGCTGGCCGTATTGCCATCGGCAACATCAACGTCAACGTCATCGTCATCGCCAACGGCAACATCGCCATCATCAACGACAGCAACGACGTTGTCTGAAATCAAATGAAATGCGTAAATTGCTCAAGTACCGAAGGCAATGCCAATGGCAATGGCAATTGCAATTGTTAGTTAAATGCACTTGAATGGTACGAAAGAGAGAGAGAGAGAGAAAAACCTTTGCCATAATGTGCTAATTGGTTTGGCTTTGAATGAGTCTTAAGGATCTTTAAGTCACAATTGATCAGTTAAATAGTAAGAAAACCCAATTACCTAGTGACCTTTTGGCCACATTGCGTATACGCCTTGTTGTGTTGCATATGTAACCATATAATTTTCGTTGCCTATCAATTTGCCTCAACCCACATTTACAAAGTCATAAGCAAGCAATTTAATAATAACAGCAACAACAACAACGAAACCGAAACCAAAACTCAATGAAACTTTATCATAAAACCAATATGACGCGAGGGGTGCAGCTTTAATTTCTTGCAAATGGCAAATCGAACGCAACCCAAGACACTTAACCTTGAGCCGAACGAAAACGAGACCAAAAGCAAAGCTTATTGAAGTCAATTTTGAAAATCCGCTCACGAAAACAATTGCAAAAAGTCATTAAATAAACCAGAAACTAAAAAACAAGAAACGCAAATAAAATAAACAATTGCAAAAACATCGACGACGAGTTGCATTCAAAAATGTTGGCCAAACAATAAAACTGAAACCGAAAAGACAAACGGAAATGGCCAGCAAGGACAATAGAATAGAAAATCTGGAATTTGACCAGGTCAAGAGAGACATGGGGGCCAACTCACATGGTCAATTAATTTGTTTTATGATTTTACGATCAGCAATAGCAATCATAAGGAGGAGTGGGAGGGAAATTTTGTATTTGGCCAGCAGCTAAGATGGCCACAAAAATGTTTCTCTCCTCTTGGTTAAGTACGTGGCAGGAATCTGAACGACGATGCAACTTAAAAAGAAGTCTTAAAAACTCTGTTTTGCCTCTTCTCCGTTTCTGTTAACCTAAGACTGGCATTAGAAACGCCCCTTAATGGCCAGTTAACCGCCTCCAAAATGCAACAGATTGCAATAAAAATCGGTTAATAATGTTTTTCGCAACGCCATTCAAATGCAACAACAGCAACCACAACAACAACGGCAAACGTTATGAGCTAAAAATATAGGTTAGCTGCAATTTTCAGAGACTCCGCGACTGAGAGCCAATGGAACGAGGAGCTAGAGGCACTTGGCCTGATCATCAGGCACCACAATGCAGCTTCACGATGATGATGATAATGATGATGATGATGACGTTAGTCTTGGCTGCCTAAACGCAATGTTTAACCTCTGATCGAAGGAGAAGCAGAAAGCCAGTTGAAATGAGTTGGGCATTTAGATGGATGGATGGCCAGGTGTCTAAAAATAACAACAAACACAAATAATACACCAAAATGGTACAGTAAAACCCCGTTCTGCATCTACATTCTTTTCAATTTATATTATTTCATCATTATTTCTTTCTTTCACCAGCTTTCCCCGAAAAAAAACAACGTTTGTCTAGCTAAATTATTTACCAAGGAATTACGAGCATCATCATCAGCAGCAGCAGCAACAGCAACATCAAATGTAATTTCCAGTTGAGTTTGCTTTTTGGTTTCTCTTTTTTGGCTTTGTAAAACTTTTCGAAAATGATTTTAAAGTGCAGCAAACTAAAGAAGGAGGCGGAGTTGCTAACATGGAACAGAGACCCAATAGAACCATTGGCAACCAAGCAACACCTCCAACACTAACAACAACAGCAACAACGAAAGCAAAATCTCAATGCATTTTTCATGGTTCTTGCTGTTTTCTCTATTTTCTCTAGTTTTCTCTAGTTTCTGTTTTTTTTTTTTTGGGCCAACTTACATGAACCAAGCAATTTCTGCTATCTTTTGTAAATCATTTTGTTGCCACTCTCCATGGCTAACTCTGAACTGAACAGACTCTCTGATGTGGGGCTCAGTTGCAACTAGCAATTAGTTTGTGTGTGTGTGTGTGTGTGTGTGTGAATATGATAGACTATGTGCAACAGCAATAATGCCAATGGCAGATTCTCATATTAGATCTAGTTTATGTGCAAAACTAGCCAATAGATTTATATGTTCTGACCATCTGAGGAGCTTAGCTAACAATTCAATTTTCAATCATAACATTTCATAACATTTTCATTTTCAATCATTGCATTTTTTCCCTCACAATTCTGATATCGAATGCGATTTACTTTCCGCCTGATTAAAATGCTAGTTAAAATACGAAAACTTTATAGAAAGAAACATATTTTGATATACTTTTACAATAGTTCTCCAGTCACACAATGAACTTTGCACGGACTTGTGAATCTGTGTGGCGGCTACTCCATCTTTTACCCTCTGGACATCCTCAAATTGATAGTTTGACCATGATTATATACCCTTTGCAGTTGGTATAGATGGTTTCTTTAGCCATCTTGTGTAAGTCTATTCTGTTCTATTTTATATTGCGATTTTTTACATTCTGTAAAAAAAGCCAATTCTGTATCCAAACGAAAGACATATTTGTATATATTATATTAGAAATATTGCTATTCATTTAGAAAGTTTTTCAACGTCCAGCTTTAACCCTTTGGGCATCCTTAAATTGATAGTCTGACCATGATTATATACCCTTTACAGTGGCTATACATGGTTTCTTTAGCCGTCTTGAGCAATTCTATTCTTTTCTACTTAATTTTGCATCTATAAAAACTAGTAATTAAAGATTATTCCATTTATAGGAAGTTTTTATAAAATTCCAGGCACTCAATTCCTGTATCCAAACCAAGGACATTTTTCTATCCTTTATATTTAAAAAATTGCTGTTCATTTAGAAAGTTTTTAAAACAAATTTGCTATCAGCAAAAGTCAAAATCAGTCAAATTAATTCATGAATTTAATAGAAAACTTTCTGGTCTTCATATTTAGATATTTCTCACTTAGTTTACTATAATTTCGAACGTTCTAACGCAAATCAGAACATCAATTTTTGAATTTTGTTAAAAATAATTCCTGAATGTAATAGAAAACATTCTTGTCTTCATATTTAGATACTTCTCACTTAATTTACTTGAACTTTACTATAATTTGGAACGTTTCAACGCAAATTAGAACATCAATATGATATTTTTAGGAGTCATAAGAGTATTAAATGCTTGTGTTGTCGAAATTTACTTCCGGTATGTTACACATTTCACACGAGTCGTAACCCATGTCCATGTTTGTGTGCGCATATATGTATCTATGGTTGGAATCAAAGAATAGAGGGAACTTGCTTGGTTATGCAGCTTTTGCAACCACATATCTCTACATCTCTGTAACTCTTTCGATTCAGTTGCATGGCAGACAAGTAGTAGTAGTAGTACGTAGATACATATGTATCTATTACATTGACATTAAGCTGTTGCTGTTGCCTCTGCTGCTGCTGCTGCTGTTGCTGCTGCCACTGTTGACGTTGCCTGTAGGTTTTTGTTTCCATGGAATTCATTAATAATGCATCTGCAACTCTGTTGATAATGATGTCTGGTGTGGATATCGTTGTTGCATTCAGAATGATAAGTTCCGATGCTAAGCTGATGCGATGTTGTGCTATGTGTAGGCGATTTGCAACGCTTCGTTGCATTTTCATTACGCTTTTTTGTTGTTGTTGCTGTTTTTTTCCTCATACTTCTAATCGTTTGTCTGCCTCTTTCGTGTTGTTTTTTTAGTTTACGCTATTAATTAATTCAAATTGACATTGAAACTAGACAACAACAATAACTGACTCAATAACAAACAACAACAAATTGCAAAACAAGCTACTAATGATCAGTTGCATGCCTCTTCCTTCTATCCCCCCCTGCTCACTGCTCCTCTCTCTCTCTCTCTCCAACAGCTCCTCCTTCTGGCCCGCTTTTAACAATGTGCAAAATGTTGTTGTTTATGTTAACAACTTTTCTTGTTGTCTTCTTCACACACTGACAAACACACACACACAAACACATACACACACACCCTGATAATGATCTGGCATTTTGGTTTTTTCTTCCTATTTCTATAACTATAATCGAGGCCATTTAAAAAGTTATTATATGGCACAATTTGAAATGGTCTTAACACAATCTGTGGACCAAATTTAGCTCTGTTCTTAATTTTGTGCACTAAATAAAGTAAAACTTCTTAGAAATAAAAACGTATTATTTTATTTCAATGCATCCATATGCACAATTTTTCCATAAAAATTTAAATCGTTTAAAAAAAATTATCTATTTATTCTGCTTCTTTTTTTCAACTTCTCCTAATGCATATCAATAAAACAATACGTTTCAATTTCTAGTTTTAACTCAATTCGTAAATAGAAAAATTAGAGAACTTTAAATCGTTTAGAAAAATGATCCATATATTCCGATAATTCTTAATTTCTTCGAAAACAGCGGTTTTTTTCTGAAAACGAATTGTGTAAGCGATTGACAGATTTTAATTTATTTAAAAGAAAAGAAGCTATATAAATACGTATGTAGCTTAAGGCATAGTAGCTATAGCTAGTATTTAGTAGCTATAGCTATTATTCACTAGCTATAGCTATTATTCACTAGCTATAGCTTATATTCAGTAGCTAGGGGTCTTTCTTTTAGTTTATATTCTTAAGCAAAAAAATACCATAACGATCTTTAAATGATTGGATTCGTTACGTCTTAAACTGATTGAAAAGGTCAACTTTCGCTCTCGATTTGATTCGGTTGTGTTACAATTCAAATGATTATAGCGTCACGAATCTAAATCCAAAAAAAAAATCTTGTATATATGAAATATATAACAAATATATAAATCTACAACAAATCTATATACAATGTAAAAAGTAATGATATTATGTATGCCAAAAATTCAGAAATTTATCACATTTAACCTTTTTAATTATTAATAACTTTAAATTAAATCTCAGTTAAAAACTAAAACAACCTTTTCTATGGCTAAAAGCGGATACATTTTTAAAGCAATTTCCAAAAGCTTTTATTTCAACTGTTTAAATATGGTAAATTTGGATATTAAAAAAGAAATTGATATAAAAATTAATTTTGTGCTTAAAACTACTCAACATATATCACACACACACACACCCACAGAGAGAGCAGACACACACTCATAGAGAGACAAAAATGTATTTTTTACATATATACGAATTCAGACAGCGTAATCAATAAATAAATTTTCTATTTATGCAACAGCCTCGATAGAGTAGTCTCTGCTGTTCGCTGTTGCTGTTGGCTGTTGGCTTGTTGCTGGTGTGGCAATGGCAGCA
This sequence comes from Drosophila sp. 14030-0761.01, assembly GCA_018150735.1. NCBI lineage: Eukaryota > Metazoa > Arthropoda > Insecta > Diptera > Drosophilidae > Drosophila > Drosophila sp. 14030-0761.01. The sequence goes on from JAECWO010000090.1 coordinate 975,419, forward strand.
ACAACAACAACGGGCAACAGGCAACATAACGGGCCAAAGCGGCCGACCGGCAACTTGTCATGCATACAAATAGATAGACAGAGAGGGAGGTAGGTAGGAGAGAGACAGAGACAGAGAGTGAGAGCAAGAGACATAGTTGCATGTAGGGAACATGCATGAGTTAATAATAATAAATATATAAAAAACAACACTCACACACATACACATTTATTTTTTCTATATACCAGATATGTATATATGTATATATATTATTTTCCATCGTCTTGTTTTTTTTTCTCTCTCTGTATTTTAATTTATGCAAATAAATTTCCACTTTGCACTGAAATCAAAATGAATTAAGTGCGAGTGATAGAAAAGTTGTTGTGTTGCAAATAGCTGTATGTGTGTGTGTGTGCGAGTGTGTGTAAGTACCGTTGCTTGTGCCACTTTAATCGAGTCGAGTTTTCGATTTTAAATGCATTTTTTTCCTTTAGTTTTTTTTTTTGTTGTTTCTCTTTCACAACTGTTGGTTGGGCCGGCCGGCGTTGCACGAGTTGCGTGCGGCAAATGAATGAACAGGGGGGGTGGGGAGGTTGTTGGTGGGGGCAGCGTAGGAGGTGGTGGCGGTGGAGGCGGCATCTCAGAGGCAAGTGCGTGAGCAACTCGTTTGCCGACTGTCGCCAGCCGGCCAGGGGAAACTTGTTTGGCGGCTAACGCTACGCCTCTAAGTAGTCCAAGGTGCGTGAAATAAATTTTCATTCCACATCATCTACAATTTGATTTCATTGGCCTCGTGCCTGAGTGTGTGTGCGTGTGCTCGAGTGTGTGTGTGCTTGAGTTTTTCACAATTTTCATTTGCTTGACAATTTTCACATGTTGCATTTCACATGATTTAGTTTGGGATTAAAGGCATAGTGTAGCATAGTGGCGCCAGGTCACGCCATCAGCAACATCGATAAGTGGATCCCCACCTCTCAACCCCCCTAGCCCTAGATGGGCCAGGAAGAAAATTGCGTAAATTAGCATAAATTACATACGTTTATGGTGGGTGGTGGGAGAGGAGTTTGTTGGTTAACTGCAGAAAGCATGTACGCAATCGCCTTGAAAAATGTGCAGCGGAAATTTAAGCATAAATTGCTGAACCCAGGAAGATAGAGTCGACACACCTTTATTTCCTTTAACCTCCCCCCCACCCAAAAACCACATCCCCAATGGTTGGTCCTTAGCTCTCTAGCTGACCTGACCGCTAATTAAGTGGAAATTTATGGAATGAAATTACATTGTGCATGGCTTACGTCGCGAGCATAAAAATATTATTATTTTTAACATACACTTTGGCAATTTTCCGAAAGCAATTTGAATAAAATTGAATTAAATTTGTATTGCACTAGGACACACAAGTGTGTGTGTGGGTGTTTGGTCAAAAATCGAATACATAAAGGTTAAGGGTTGAGCTATATTGACCACAAACTTAAGCTACAGTTGTGGGTGGTAGCATCAAAGTTAATTAAACTTCCAGTTAACCACAAGTTAATTTACCCAACTAGGTAGCAGGGACCATCATTTGCAATTTCCCACAAATAATTGCCTTTAAATAGGCTAAACTATGTAACATTACTGTGAAATCATCGATTAAATAGAAGAAAATATTAAAGACAAGTGACTCAAATCCTGTCCATGGCAACCGATAGGTGGATTATATGGAGGGATTATACAATTTATTTAAGCACTCCATTTATTGGAAGCAAACAAAAAGTGAGCGCTTTGTCTCTCATCAGAAGACTTTGCTAACGATCCTACTTCAACGCTTAAACTAGTTGGGAATTACAACTAGATAAAGCGAAAAAAAAGAAGAAGAGTTCATTCTCTTATGTCTTTCTTTTGTCAATTAACTCAATATACATATTTTTAATGGCTTATTCTTAATTTTTTTTTCTCTTAATGAAAGCTTATTTCGATTCATGTCAAAAAATTATGGAAAACAATGAAATGCAAATATGTTTCTGTGGCATTCCCATTCCATTTACAATACATTACAAAAAAAAAACACAGTAAGCTTGTGTATACATTGTGGACTACAATTGAAATCTGTTTACATTATTCTCTCTCTCTGTCTCTCTCTCTCGGCTTACTTATCACACAACAGGTATGCAAATTATGCCCGTGCACTCGCCATGCAATTAAGTTGAGGAAATTAACGCATGAATGCATTAAATATCAGGCGAATGTATGTATGTATAACTTGGTCAAAACTATTGATATGACACTGAGTGCAAAAAAATACTTTTTACGTATTGAAACAATGAACGCTACTTTAATGCCAAAACTTATCAACGGCATTTCCATTGTTGGCGCGTGGCCTGAAGCTGATAACTCAGTTATGAGTGAAGGGAAACGGGAACGGGAATGGGAGGGGTGGCGGAATATCGACATTGACAGTCGCTTGTTTAGCATTTTGTGTTAATTATAAACACAATGGGCCAGGCATTACACAGTGTACAGTGTGGTTTACGGGGGGAGGCGGAACGGAGTCATAAGGAACAAGTGCAACTGATATCAAAAACAGAAGATATTGCATCAATGAATTGAATGGAACTGAAGAGCTGGAAAATTGTAATTATAGAATGAACAATGTCTATACGGAAATGGACAGGAGTGTATCAAGGGTGGGGCCAATATAAAGCGATAAGGGATAAATAGTTAAAAAAGGTTTGAATTGAAAATGGATAATTGTGACCATTATTTTTTAGGGGAAAATATTTTAAATTGTTATAGCGCAAAGAGAAAGCCAAAATAAATATACTTCACGTTAGACAGAACATAGAAACAGATTGAATCAGGAAAAATTACTTCTTGAGAATGTGTGTTGAATTATCTTCCATATCAGTGAAAACTTGTGTTAATTCCAATTAATCATTGCTGGATTAATTGTGTTCTTAGCTCTTCAATTTGGATATCGTTCCTGTTGACTTTAGAGACATAAAGGCAAATCCTTTTTGCCTTCACTTACAGTAACAGTAACAGACTTGTTCAACTGTTTGCTAATTAGTCAAGTTGTATGATTTCAGAACTTGTTGGCTTTGTTGGTAAACAACAACAAATAAACTTTTTTTCTTCATGGCCATTTAATCATCAGGCTGTTACTTTAAAAAAAAACTAAGTGAATTGCTGTGTCAATTTGGCTAATAAACTTTCCTTGTGGCCATGCAATTTATTGCGATGGAAAATTGATCAACTTCGTTTACTGTGCTGACAACTCTCATTTTGGACCAGAAACTGTGTGTGTGTGTGTGTGTGTGTGACACAGAGTTAAATTAATTGTTGCTTTATGCAAAACTATATAACTAATTTAGAAACTAAATTTAATTATATGTGTGTGTGTGTGTGCGAGTGTCTGGGTCTGTGTTCGTGTGAGACAAATGCGCTTGGCCACTTAATTTGATTTGAATTTGCATATGACTTAATAATTCATTGAAAATATCGTCGGGCCAGAGAGTGCCGGTTCGAAATCAATCTGCGTAGCATTTAGCATTTAATCTCAGCTCGTTGATCTACAACACACACACTCACACACACATACAGTTAAAGCCAAAAAGGCAACGAGGCCTTTGGGCCTATTGCCTATCGAATGGCAAAATGTAAACTGGTTTGCGGCCAAACACGTTGCAAGTTACAAATGAATTACAACAGTTCTCCCTCTCTCTCTCTCTCTTCCTCTCTGACTTTAAACCAGTTGACGGTTCCACACAAAAAAAAAAATAGAAACAGAAATTAATAATCTCATGTATATAGAGGAAAATGTGGCACAACGTCAGCGGCACTGGCAGCGGTGCCTTGGCATGTGGGCTATGGTTAGGTTGATCTAAAAATAACTCAATGACAACGCGGCGTATGCTTGATGGCACTTTGTGATAACCGTTTTTATTTTGCTGGGTTCACCCCACTCCCCTCCCCTCCCCCCTCAACATTGTGTAATCGTTGCAAAACCGAAATTCTCCTTTTCTTTTCCAGCGAAAAACTGAATTTTCAACTTTTACTACCGTTACACACACACAAGCACACACACTTGCATTTTTGGAGCGGCATTTTTATTTTGATTGAAATTGAAATTGAAATTATGCGCCCCCGCTCTCCAAGTTGAAGTCTTGAAGTCTTGGTACATGCCAGCGCAATTACGATTACGGCATATTTTTTGTTGTTTTTTTGCAGTTGGCCTCGTGGCGCCGGCAATTGCACAACAGCAACAAAAACAACAACAACTAGGCATAGCTGAATAAAAAAAAAACAAAAAATTGAAAGTGAACTTGCGACTTTCATTTTTGGTCGATTTTTGATACTCTTAAGCCGCTTAATTGTCTTCGTGTCAAGTTGTTTAGCTTAATTTACCTTGACTGTTTGAATCGAAAAAAATGAGGCCTAAGGGCGCTCATGCACAGTAAAACCTCATTATGGCTAACTCATTTGTCAAGTATAATTTTTCATTTTCTATCATTTTCATGCATATCTCAGTGAAAGTCCACCGAAACCGGAGAGTCGTCGTCTCTCTTTGATTTATGATTTCAAGTTGGCTATGCAGCTTGATTTGATTTAATTAAGATTCGAATACGGAAGTGAAAAAAGTGTTAAGACAAACTTCAAGTTAATTTTTCATCCCTTTTGAAAATCCCTTTACAAAACTTTCTTCTTAATTATTCTGATCTTCTTACAAGCTTAACCATTAAAGGCTTAACAAACTTTTAACGTTAACAAATTTTACTACTCATCTTCAGGTCTCTCTCTCATTGCATCAGAAGATCTACTTAAATTGAATATATTGAAAATTGTTTGTTGAGTGATTTCTCTTAAAGCATAATAAAGAGCGAAACCATGGCAAGTACACATAGTTAATTTGCTGTTGATTGTGGCTTTTGTGTGAATTTTCTAGGTTTTCCAACTTATGTGTAACATAATCCAAACCAATGCATTGGATGCAGGTAAACTTCTTAGTTTGAAAATTAATTAAAAATTCCGAAATACATTAACCGGAAGTTGGTAGTTGGGTAGCACAACAATAAATGCACCTGAATTATGATATCACATGCCTGGGTGTGTGCGGGTGTGTGTATGTGTGTGTTTTGCCGTTCTCGTTCTGGATGACTGCCAGAGTAGAGTGCGTTGTGAAAAGAAAGAAACCAACGTTGAGAGTTTATGTGCAAAGGGGGCGGGTGATTATATTTGCGGTTGCTCTGAGAAATACTTATGCCAACCCCTTCGATTATGCAGAGGAGTTTGGTGGAACATGGTTCTCGGTTCAAATAAATTAACATAAACAAAAACAAAAAAGTGTAGGAATGTTTGTACCTATGCGGAAATCTATGTACACGACACTTACCCTATCTCATCTACCTGAAACTGCAATTCCAATTCCAATTCCTCGGTGTGACTGCGTAATGAGGCAGCCACGTTAAAGAGAAGTTTCTAGGCAGGAGGCAGGTAGATACGGTATGTATCCATGTTATTGAGAAAAGTCACGCAAATTGTGCACAAAATTAATAACAGTAAAAATATAGAGCTACATAAGTATATGTGAAAAATTGAAATGTCAAGCAAAGAAAAACAAAAAACGGGGAAAAAAAACTGGTGACGCTTGAAAAATGACACCCTCGACCTCAGAACGGGTGGGTGGGCGTCATACGGGGCGTATGAAAAATGATAATGATTATTTGCTCTATGCGCATGAAATTATGCAACTTTATGCGTGGCATTCGTTTTGCCATATTTATTCTACAATTTTTTGCTATGGCTTCCACCATGGCAACGGAAATCTATTGTAATCCGATTAGTTACATGAATCTCTCCAATCAATTGTTTTGAGCCTGGCTCCAAGCGGAAGTAATTGGCTAGAATCACTTTCATCTCAAGCATTGCTTCTTACCTGCAAGAAAGGAAAAAAACAAAATAGAAAATTAGTATTGCATTAATCCAATATAAACTTATATATGTATGTATGCATGTTTGTTTATATAAATTGTGTAATTCCCATTGCTATGGGGCAATATGAATAATAAAATCCGAGCTAGTTCTGCAACTCGATTTTCATACACACGTAAATTATGCAAAAACAAGAAAAACTTCTGTTGCAAATGGCAGCAGCACCAGCAGCAGCAACCAGCAACACGACCAGCAACATCAGTTGGCCATGAAACCATTGACGGCAATAATTAAATTCTAATTTCAAACTTTTGTGTATACTTTCAGTTTTATTTTTTTTTGTTGGTTTTACTGCTGCAGTTCTTTTTTTTCTCTCTATTTTTTGCAGACTCTGATACCCTTGCTACATGGCATACCAAAACAAAGTAATTAACTGTCCCTTTGTCTGGCTACAATAGAAAATTATATGAACAAGTTCAGAAACCCTTTTGCTAACTAACAATTATTAAGCACTAAGTGCTTCAAATGAAACAATTGTTGAACACAAGACGTTCTATTTGCTCTCAGGGTCAGATTTAAATGGATCTTGTCTATTAATTTTAAATGGCTTTGACTTCAAATTGATTCTTCTTTGTTTCTATTTATTGTTTTCGTTTGACTCAAGTGGAAAAGGGAACTGAAGTTAAGCTGATTTAAGCAATATTTAACCATATATTCAATATAATCGGCAATTAAATAAACATTTGGGAGAGTTTAAATGAAAATTCAGTTCATGCATCTAAATATATTTCTAATTATTAGTTATTTACAAATTTAATCAATCAAAGAATAAAATTAAAAATTAAGAACATAACTAGAACGAAAATGCAAATATTTTCCAAGGAAAAACTACAAAAAACTTGCTGGTCAACCGATGTATGAAACTTGTTAATTATATTTAGCTTTATTTGTGTTAAATAATTTCAAATTTCGTTAATATATATGAATTTCTTGATTCTTGATTAAATTCATGCTCAAATCCAAGTTTAATACAAAATCTTTACAAATGGAAAGAAAATTCAAATATTTCCCACGAAAAACTACGAAAATATTTAAGAGGCTTATGTTGCTCTTAAGATTTATAAACTTATTAATTATAGTTAGCTTTATTTGTGTTAAATAATATCAAATTTCGTTGATATACACACTGAATGAAAGGGTAAAGAAACTTCGTCTGCTTCTCTGTATTTTCTTGTGGTTTCAAGCGTTTTTTTTCCCCAACTTGTTGTTGATGTTTACATGTAAAATTTCTAACTTATTTAATGAAAGGCAAAACATCCAAATACACACACACACACCCCATACACAAACAGTGGCCCAGACTCTCTGCATAACTAATTATAATGGCAATTAATTACAAAAATTCCAACAACTTTAGAACTTTGCATTGTGTTGCCTTGACGCCAAAAAACAAAAAGAAAAACAAAGCCAAAGCAAAGAGAAAAAAAATAGGAAAATAGTTGAAGCAACAAGTTACTAGAGTTAAATCAGTTAATAATGAGGGGGTGGGTGGGTGTACGTGTGGATGGGGTGTGGGTGGGTGTGTGTACGTTTGGTTGGAAGGGTGAAGTAATTAGCCATCACACTTTGTTATTTTTATGAGCATAATTGAAAATTCACTACACACAAAGTGTGGATTCTTTTGTTATTTTAGTCATACTTAATAATTCATGTTGTAAAAGGTTAATAATTAATTATAATTAATTAAACTTAACACTAGGACACTTGCCAAACAAAAGGTGAAGTTAATTATTTGAGAATTTTTCAATCGAATCAAGAAAACTAATTATAAAAAACACATTTGCTAATAGATTTCATTTTTAACATTTAGGACTAAATATAAAAAAACATATTTTATAATAGATTTCATTTTTAACATTTAGGAAATAAAGTTTCTTTCATTTATTTGTTACATTTTGGTCAAGACGAGTCCTTGCAACATGTTGCCATTGTGTGAAACATTATCTTCTTTATTTCTTTCTTTTTTTTTTGTTGTTTCTGGGATGCGCTATCTAGTCACGTAATTATGCATCAAAACTGTCGAACGTGTCGAAAAAAAAAAGAAAACGAAATGCAAGACATAAAAAAAATATATACTTTTCATATATACTATGTAGATTTGTTTAACTAGAGCAGGCCAACGCGTCGTATGAGCAACGATGTTGAAGAAACCATTATTTCGCGTTGATGCTTCTTTTTTCGGTTCGTTTTGGTTTTGTTTTCTGAGTTTCGCTCGAACGTGGTAGTAGAGCAATTTTCCAACTGACGTTTTATGACTGAAGCTCGTAAAAAGTCACAGACCGACAATTGTCATAAAACGACATAAGTAGAGGAGGACAGGCAAACAGAAGGCAGGAGTGTGTTAGTGTGTTTGTTTGTTTGTTTGTATAAAGATGAAATATAATTTAATTAGCATGCTAATTTTGCATGTCACAAGTAGAAGAAGGAAAAAAAAGTTTATGATGCAGCGCATAAGAAAAAAATTTAATGGCTTTAAGAGCAATCCCCCAGTGGGCTCCTGATTGGGTATGGGGGCCCCAGCTGCCTGGTGCATGATTCCTTTTGTTATAGCCGTTGCCATGGCCATGGCCAACATGTTCATGCTTACTGAGAACTGAATTGAAGCGCATTTTTTGAGCCTTAACGCATGATTTTCGCATCTGAATTACGCATATTTTTGGGGGCAACGAGGCAGCCAACCGGTTGAGATCCATAAAGGTTCATTCCATTCCGGTTACAGTTGCCCAGTAGCTGGCGAAATGATTAATGTTTTCTGAATTAAGAGGATTTTGGTCTTGCTTTTGGCTCCAACAATGCAAATATGCTTCGATTTGCAGTCATAAATCAATGGCCAAGAAGTTTTTTGGTTTTTTTTTTTTGTGTGTGCGGTCCACCAATTATGTCATAAACTGACTAGCAGCACAGTTCAATCAATTTTCATCCTAGATGAATGGATAGTTAGATAGATGGATAGTTAGTCAATTGAGAGATGCAAAGCTGCAAATCAATTTCATCTTCCGACGCCCCATCAATCTCGTTGTTCTCTCTGGCTGTAACCATATAATATGAGCTCAATATTTATGGAGCGCGATGTCCGCTTAAAGATTGACCCAAAATGGCCATAACCACATATAGCCGGAGGTTGGCCAATTTGGTCTGACAAGATCAGATAAAGCATAAGCATTTTCCCCTCTTATACTCTATCCAGATCAAATTTTAGTCTATTAATAAAAGAGCTGTCTTCTGATGTTCGATTGCAAATTGGTATTGGGGTTAAATGCCATGGCAATAAATAGAGAGAGACAGAGAAAGAGAGAGATCATTTGATTGTGGCATAATATTTATCGAGATTCAACAACTTTGTCACATTAAATTCAATAAATGCCAGGCCAAAAGACTACCTGATTGACCACATCACACTATAATGCTGGTGACAAGTTAATTAAAATCGTCCTCGTGTCGTTGACAGTTGTTGCAATTTTAATTAATCGAAAGCCAAGAATCACCTGTATAATGTGGCGAGAATAACGTAATTATAAAGCCAGAAGGCTTTTCCATAGCCCTTTCTCTCTCTCTCTCTCTCTGTTTATCTCCCATCCACCCACCTATTGAAATTGATTCCACAAGTTGTCATAGCAACAACTCTCTGGTTGCATCAAAGTGCGTTTCGTGTGCCACGCTGTGCTCTCGGTCTCTTTGTTGCAGACACCTTTTGTTCCTTTCTTACTGAAATACCTATGCACATTTTGGCTTTGTCTTTTTGTGTGTTTCGATTTGGTTTTTTTTTTTTTTTGCTGGTTACCGCGCATCGCACTGAATTTGAAATTCCAATTCCCATTCGAATTCCACTTTTCATGCGTTCGCTTCAAACTATGTATGTTCCACCTTCAATTATTCAAAGATAGAGGGACCAACAAAAACCAGCAAAAAAAAAAAAAAAACGACATGCAGAAACACACAACACACAAAAAAGAGAGACCCATAGACAAGAAAAACAAAAAACCAAAAGAAACTTTGCGTGCCATTTTTGCATTTTTGCGAATTTGGAAATTTAGACATTGCCTTGCCTTCAGACTTATAATACCCTGTTACCACAATTACCCTTGGGCATATTGGCATCTGTGGTGTGAGAGAGGAGAAAATCTATTCGGTGAAAATGGCTAATTTCAACATCATTCCATACTCGTTTATATAAAACTTCTACTATAAAATCTCTAAGGTGTCTATTTTATATATTTATGTACTTATTTATGGCATTCTTCTTAATTAGTGGGCTAGTCAAAAAAAAAAATAACAAAAGAAAAACTATACTTTCATTTAAAATCAAGCAATTTAAACCATTTAGAAACAATTTATCTACATTTATATTTTGAATTTTTAACTTACTTATTACTTTTAAAATAATAACTATCAGTAAATGAAATTATTTTCGCAAGGATGCATGAATTTGTTTGATATTTAGCAGTTACTAACTTAGTCAGCTCTTTTTTTCTAATTTCTATTTAGGGACTCCCACTTATTCAATGTCTTAAAATTAATTTATTATATTTGAGAAGCTTTTGCTTACTTGGGGAAAAATAAGCTAGAAATAGAGGAGACAAAGACCTATAAATCTGTAATTAACAAGGTTGCATTTTAGGGATTTTTTTAGAGAAACTGTGAAATATAGAGACACTATGGTGGAATGTTTCTGCATTTCATTGCTTCTACTTATGTAGTAACAAAGTTGAGATACATTGTAGAATTATTATTTCGTTCGTTGCCTTTACAAACATGGATAATTTCATTATAATCAGCTGTTCGTGGTAGTGCGTCAGTAGACAATTTCCCACGCTTTTGGCCCACAACTAGATTGAACATTTGTTGGCTACAAGGTATTTCAAAGTTGTTCGATATGTTCGGTGTGTGCTCTTTGCATATTGCATGTGTGTGTGTGTTTGTCTCTGACTGTCTGTAAAAGGAGCCGTTTGTTGTAATTCGAAACGCCTGCCAAATGACAACAGCAACAGCAACAGCAGCAACATCGAAATTTTGCATTGTTTAACATTTGAGTTGCACTCCTCTTACCATTCCTACCTACCTCATCTGTGACCCACTTGTTAGTTTTGGGTGTTTTTTTAAAAATCTCATTTCATTGCTCCACCGTTTATGGAGGACAGGACAGACGCGGATGGTTGGTCCATTTGGAGTGAATCATTTGGTGTGGCTTATCTGCATACAGTGATGCTGATGCCGCTAATCATATAAATTAAGGCCGTTTCTCATATGGCCAGACCCTCAGCTGGTATCTGAACTTTCAGATCTGGGCCGTGAAAGGGAAAAGCTCTCATCTCTCTCTCTCTCTCTCTCTCTCTGTACATTTGACCCATAAATTAGGCGTAATAACTTTCGAATTTCAACTTGCATTGGCATTCTGGACAATGAGTTTCTCTTCCCCAATTACGAAACTCTTGTGCACGTGAGAGTGTGTCCTCCATCTCTGGTTGGCCATCAGTTGCGGCAGTCAGTCAGTCAGTCAGTCACTCAATCGGGCAAGTGACCAGCTGGTGAAGGTTGCCCTTCGATGAGAATGTTAAGGTATTTCGTTTAACCCATTGCTCCCCTCCCATTACTCCACGTTTGACTTTTGCATTCCTTTGTCGATTCATCAAAAAAAAAAATAAGAAAAAAAAAACATCGAGAAAGAAAAAGATGAACAAAATATGTTCAACCGGTTGCAGGCAATAAATTTGGGAATCGCTTTTGACTCACATTTACCGTTAGACCCGGAGTACGGTGATCGAGTGTGTGTGTATTTTTGGGAATAAATCTGATAATATCTTGCCATTATATTCAATCAAAGTGAATCTCTGATTAATGACTAATAAATTGTTAATACTAGAATTGGGACATCAAAAAGGTTTTTTTTTCTAACTGACATTTAATAAAATAATTAAATTGAAATTATTTTATATATTTTCTTGCACAAAGAGCCAAACACAAAAGGAAATTTAAGACTCAATTCACGGGGATTCGTTGTACGAAATAGTAAATTCTCTTTTATGCTCCATAAAAAAGAACTTTAAAAATTAAGATATGAATAAAGTGTTATAAAAACACTTTCTAATTTACTTCTAAAACGATATTAAATTAGTTCTTAACGAAACATTTAATAACATAATTTTGTAGTGTATTAAATGTAGTCTACTTAAAGTTGCAATTGTCCTTTTATAGGCTTATCAAACGCCAGCAGTTTGTGGTATTAACGAAGAGTAAAATAAATGTATGTTTTTTTTTACAGTAGATTAATTAATAATAATAATAATCATAAAGAGAAATGCCAATTTTTGCAATAATTAATTAAATGTAACTCCCTCTCTCCCCCACTCCCGCCATAAATCTAAATAATTACACATTTAAAAAAAATAGAACCCAACATATGACACTATAATTGCTCATAATAGGAAATAATTAATTAAACAAACGAATAAGTGAATAAAGGGGAGGAACTTTCAACACTGATGTTGAATGTTAAACTTAAATAATTGGGCAACATTGGGTTAATTGCAGACATAACTACATATACATATGTATGTATGTAAATACATACATATTTACGATATGCTATATAACTAAATAATGGGACCCAAGCAATTGATTGACATATCACCGACCAGCAATCGCATTTAGAAATTGTGTGCTTGGCGACTTGTTGCTGTTGCTGTTGCTGCAGCAATTGGGGAACAATGCAAGCGTGAAAGGGCGAGCACGACGAGGAGGTGGAGCATGATGGGGGTATGGGGCATGCAGTATGGGGCAACTTGCTCACGCACAGCTGGGGCACCATTTCCGTCTTTGGTGCGACTTCCACCCCAAATATGCATATCATAAGCTATGAAATTTATCAACATTTTCTTTATATTTTCAAATAAGTCAACAAATCGACAATCATATAGACTAATAATATACCATACTATACATTACTATAGCAATTTATATATTATAGCATTTTCTTGTGGAATTTTATCAAAAATATTCTTTCAGTAATTTCTTATAAATTATTTAAATAATCCTGTAGAACCTTTATGCTATAGAAATTTCTTTTTTGCATCGTCTGAAGTTAACAGACATAATAAGTTTCAATTAATAATATTTAAACTCGAAATTAAATTTCATACATGATCATTTTCAACACTTTGTTAGGAAGTAACTAAATTTAAAAAACAATTATGTATAAGTTGAATTAGGATTCAATTTTAGAATTCTCTTCTAATACTAGAAGAATATTGCTTTCCTTTTAATTCAAATATTATTTTGAAATATTTTCCTCATTAAAGAAATAAATAGTTTTCCGTTTTCCGAATCGATTTTCACATATGTATATTCCATTTTACATTTTATAGATCTTAATAAGCCCTTTGCTCGTTTTGGTTTATAGGGTATAGAAATCCAAGAAATGCAGGCAAATTCGAATTGAAATAATAAGGAAAAGCGAAACTCACGTTTTCCCATTAGCATTTTGCAATTTGTATGTCTAACCTATTCCAATGGTCATTGTCTTTGTTTGGCAGCTGCGTTTTTTCCATCGTTGCCTCCATTTACCGTTTCAGCCCCAACTATAGCCATATTGTGGCAGAGCCCAGGGTGCTGGTGGGTCTAGGGAGCGGAGGGGAGATATTGTAGCTTTTCTGTTAATCATATCGGAATCGTCTATCTATCTATCTGACTGGTTGTCTGTCTTTCTGCCCATTTTGACCATCACGTGCGTAAGATCAATAAAAATCCAATTAAAATGCAAAAAGTTTCATAATTATACCAAAAAGTTTCGGGGAGTGAAAAAAGATTTCGAATTGGTTTGGCAAAAAGTGAAAACCCCTTTAGGCCATAGAGAAATGGCCAACTGGAAATGCACTAGCAATAAAACCAGCCCAGACATAGCGCAAAAAAGGATGGACCATAGGGGAGGACAGGGAAAGGGGGCGATTACTACAAAAAATTCGCGCACAGTCACTTTACTCTGACTCTAGTACACGCAATTCTGTTTAAAACAAAACAACAACGAAAAAAATACCAAACTTAGTTGCTGCTGCTTTTGCGTTTAACAACTGTTTTATGCTGTCGATTGCAGTTAAAATTGAAATGAAAATGGAAATGGCTTGTAAACGACGAGCTAAAAAGACATTTCGCATTTAGCACAATTTCGTTCACTGTTTATATACATATATATATTGTAAGTACTTACAATTTTTTTTTGCTGCTGCAAAAACAAGTTAACAAGCAACAACAATCAGTTACAGCAAAGAAGAAAAAAAAGGGAGTGAAAGAAACAAAGACTCTACGAAAATTTAATAACCTTTTAAAACATTAATGCTTATGGCATTTTAAATGGCATCATAATTTATAAAATATTTGCAAATGTCTTTTTTCTTCATTTTTCGCTCTCTTTCTCTTTCTTGGCGAATTTCTCATGGGAAATCTTTTCACTTTGTGATAAAGCTAAAAATTACTCTTTAAACTAAATTAAATAAATGGAAGACTTTTGAAATTTTCTGCTTAACTGATTTCTTTGGAGTGTTTTTGCTATCTATCTATCTATCCATCTATCTATCCATCTATCTATCTATCTATCTACCTATCTATCTATCTATCTTTCTATCTATCTATCTATCTATCTATCTATCTATCTATCTATCTATCTATCTATCTATCTATATATCTATCTATCTATCTATCTATCTATCTATCTATCTATCTATCTATCTATCTATCTATCTATCTATCTATCTATCTATCTATCTATCTATCTATCTATCTATCTATCTATCTATCTGACTAACTGGTTGACTGTTGGTTCCTGTTATGTGATTAAGGAAGTTATCCCCTTATGTTTCAGCTAAAAAATTTTAACGAACTTAAGTATAACTCAATGGTAAAATAATTTGAGTGGTTCTAGGATTTTTTTCTATTAAACAAATCTTTGAGAAATATATACCAGATATAATCCCTTAATCGTTTGGGTCAAATGAGCCTATTTTCGAATGACATTCTTTAAGTAATGACATGAAATCAAGTTTAGCTAATTTATAGTAAAGAATCCCATTCCAAAAATTTGATAAGATTGAAATAAATATATAAAGATCAACTTTTGAAATGGAAAACACAAAATTTTTTAACTTTCATAATAAGTCGAAGACAGATTTTAAGAGAGATTTCTGATACCTAAATTAGTTAAAACCTGATGAAGATTTTAGCTACCCTCACATTTATTTAATTTTCGATAGCGAAATCGAAATGGGATATAATAAAGGAGATCCTTCATGTAAACTTAACCAAAGTTCAGTGATCTGTGCTTTCTCTTGTTTCCATACTCGTTTCGCTTGCTCTACCTGACAACTAATTAATATGAACTTCTCGTCTTCTGATTAGCGGCATTCTTTGTAGTGCATATTTACCGGTGTAAATAAAAATAACAACAACACCTTTGAAATTTAATACATTTTCAAAAGAAATTACTGACAAAAGAAGAATCGTAGTAGTAGCTGCAACTTCCCTCAAAAGTGAATGAATGAGGGCGGAAACAATTTCTGCAGTCCTGCCACTGCACTTGACAAGACAACGGACCAGCGGGGGAAACAGAATACAGGGCGGAAGGGGGGCTATAAGGTGAGGTTAATGGCATGTCATAACAACAGCAAAGCGAAAATAGCAAAGGGAAATGTGAAACCATTCAAAAATAAACAAAACACAAAATGCATTCAAGTTTAATATTTCACTTACGCCGGCCAAAAGGTAAATAAACTTAATGAAGACCTACACAGATCGTAGAGAAATGGCCTGGATATTATTAGGCTAGTGAAAGTCATTCTCAGACAAGAAGTGAGCACCTGTAAACATTTTTAAATAGATTTTTGCTTGTCAAATTCTCATCCAAATAATTGCACCACTCGAACACACACACACAGAAACATTTCAAATGTCAAATTAAATGCAAATTACATATTTTGCCATTTATGGCATTGGAACTGCCATTGGGACTGTTGTCTGGGGACTGTGATAGAAACAGAGATTTCTGTCTGAAACACTTTTCGTTGTCTCGGTTCCATCTGCTTTTGCCTCATCCTCCTTCTCCTCACCGCTTAGGCAAACCCATTAAAATGCCATTAAAATTGACATCACCGTGTTTGTTTCTGCACTCTCGTCTTGACACTAATTTCCATCATCATAGTTAAGTAGCTTAGTCCAACGGTAACCAAAAAAAAATTGAAATACATTCATTTCTATCACTATATTTCATTCGATTTTTATACTCTAAAAAAAATTGGGTATATTAACGAAAAACTAGCAGAGTTTTAAGGTTTATTCGTCGCATGGAATATGGAAACTATGGTGATGATTCAATAAGTCCCAAAGGAATTAATAATCAATCAATATAAAAGGTTTAAATATAAATATTTTCAGATTTTCTACATATTATATAATTTTTCAAATATTAAAACGACTTCTCTAAGAGATCGAATAGTTTTATTCTAAATAATTTCTGCATTTTCCAAGTTACAGTAAACAAATTCAATCTATGTAGCTCTAGAAACTATGGTGATGGTTCCATAAGTCCCATAATAACTAAGTATTAATCAACCAATTTAAAAGATTATAATAGGCAGAAATATTTTTAGATTTTGTTCAAGTATTTTCAAAAAAAAAATTCTCTAAGAGTTTTTATACTAAATATTTTTCATTCCGTATAGAGTAAGCCAAATCGAATTAAAATTCCAATTTATAATATTCAAGGGATTGAGCAATCGATAAGTGTATATCTTAGATGGTTTGGCCCATTGAATTTTATGTGCCCGAAAAACCTGAAGCGTAACCGAATTACAACTAATTTGATAATTATTTGTGGTTAAATGTTTCGAAAACAAATAACCATCATCATTTAATTGGTAGCAGATCATTCAAGTCTATTTTAAGCAACAAAATGAATCAATTTTCGTTTAAAGTTAAGCGATTTGCCAAACTTTTTCAAACTACATTTAAACTGCTGTTTAATTGGAATTGCTTTGTTTTTGTTGTTGTTGTTTTTTCAAAAGTTAATTAGGGCACTCTGGTCTGCCATCTAGCGGAAATTTTATCAATCGATAAACAAATCGAATTGAATTGCACTTTAAAAGCTTTTAACAAACATCAAAATAATTACGAACAATTTGAAACAAATAAAAAGTTGCATTAACACAATTGAGCGAATGCATACAACGAAATATATTATAAATTCTATATACTTAGTGTGTGTGTATATGTGTGTGTGTGTGTGTGTAGGTACATTTATACATACATAACAAAGGCGGAAAAACTGAAAACAACAACTCGCATAATGCATAACAATAAAACTAATAAAAACTCACGTACAAAAATAAAAACTAAAAGCGTTAAATTGTGAACAGCAACAAAAACAAATGCCGTGCATTGCATTTCCACATATGATGACGATGATGATGATAGTGATGATGATGATGATGATGATGATGACGACGCTGGAACGTTCATTTATGTAAAGGTCAATTTGCAATATTTGCGCAAGGTTAGGCATACTAAGCGCTCCCATTCTACTTATTTACACGGTAAGAAAAACAAATGAATTAAGTTAAAGACAAACTAAAGAAGAATATTAAACAAATGAGAAACGTTTACTAGACAAAGCTTATAGAATTTGTTTTTAAAGTAATTTAATTTTCTCTGAGTGTACATTCGAGTGGGAGCAGATTTCTATTCCATTTGAAAATAAGCAAAAGAGAATAAATGACTTTTTGACTGCAGTTAATCGACCTAAATGAACAATGATTGTAAACAAACTGTAACTGTAGGTAAATATCACATCAACAATAATGATGGAAACAGAAAAACAATGAAATGAATATATACATATATGTACATGTGTATCTAATCAATCTTAAAGCCGTGATTAAACTCGTCCCTGCACTCAGAGCTTTTACACCTTTCTAATGCCAAACTGAATTATCAGCGAAATTCTGGCAAAGCCGATATTAAAAGAGAATTCCGTGCTAACAATGTCAGACGGATTAGGCCAATATGGGCAGAAAAAGAAATGCTTTTACCATACCAAACAGTCGTTTTTCTGCCTTTCCAGTCGGCTAGAGGCCATTAGGTTTTTCTATTCTCCCCTGTTTTAACTTCCGTTGCGTTGCATTGTCAATTCGCTGATCCTTGGAGCTGTGCATAAAAAACAAAAAACCCCCCACCCCCAAAACAACACTATACAAAAACGAGAATAAAAAACCCGTCTACTTTGGCAAACTAAGCCAAAAACGTGTCAAAAAACAAAAAGCACTCACACACACATACACACACACAACTAGGCGACATTGCTAAATCGAATTGGTGACACGTCTGGTTAGTATGAAAAGTTTTTTAAATTTTTCAGCACATAACCAGAGAACAAATGTGGTTGATTTTGTCCTAAAACCACTCAACTATAAGCCCTGCAGATATTCACGATTTTTTAAGGGAAAGTTGAAGCTTGAATTTTGGACTTTAATGTTGGGAAATTCAATTTGATGAGTTTTGTAAATATTTTGTGATTTTCTGTATACTTGAAATTATTAGATTGTCTTTAAAATTTTGTTTGTTGAGTTAATATTCAACTGATTAAACCTGTTGATGAGAATTGTTAACTAAAGACTAAAAAATATTCAATCATTCGAAAACATTTTACAGGCAAGTTTCCATATTAATTTTATCTATGCTTTGAGTATTGATTCATTTAAAGAAGGTTTTAATTTTTACTGTTTTCTAATTTATAACTGAGAGAGAGAGAAATCATGAATTTTATTTTCAATAAATTGAATAATTTACTCAAATATGCGGTTTTGAGATTGGAAAACACTTCGATTAGCCCTCGTTGGAATATACATACATAAATGCATTCGTTTAGCCAATGCCAGTTCCATTTATGCAATTTGCTCGCCTTCAGTTTTGTATTGTCGTGTGGCAAGGTTGCATTTACCATAATATAAGGGCGTATTGTGTATTGTAGTCGTATTGACAGACAAACCCTGGCAAAACCATTGATAGCCACACACTCACACACACACACACACTAGTTGGGTCTGAGCACTATGCATAATGCGATCAGTTTGTATGCATGAGGGTCTGGCGACCTAAACGAGGCCCTGTGACAAGGTCGTCCTCGGCTTTCTAATGTGATAAGTAGTAGATACTCAATTAATGCAGGCTGCAGACTGCCCCCAACCCCCACCCCTTAAGGCAATCACTGGGGATTGCATCGGGAAGCAAGTCAAAATTTAACGAGGTAAAAACAGCAACAGCAACAACAACCAAAACATGACAAACAATTAAAAAACTGCTTCTTTGTAAAGTTGTTTTGTTTTTTACACTTACGTAAAAAAAAAAAAAAAAAACTATATACAGAAAAATATTTATATATTTGTATAGTTTTTCATTTTATACTTTGTATAACTATTAAAGTTTTATTTTGTTTTTGCTATCATGACAGTTGCATGCTAAATCTCTGATCTGAGTGGATTTGCATTGGAATTGCACAATTTTTATGCATTCTCATTGTCAGCATCAAAGCGTGTTGTAAAAAATACAAAAACAAAAACAGCAAAAGCAATTGCTGTTGATATAGTTCCTCTATTGAATATCTATTTCGTTTTGCGATTTGAATCAACAAAAAACACACACTCTCTCTCTCTCTCTCTCTCAATTCAATCAGTTTTTTTTACATCCTAACTGGATCTATCTCTGTTTTTTTTTTTTTTTTGTAAAATTTATAGAGCTTGAAAATGCTGTAAAAGATGAACTTACTAGGTCCAACCCATTCTCATAAATCCACAGACAATGATGCTTACCTGAAACGAGAGGAGAGAAGAAAAACAAAATTAAGTATACGTATTTTATTTCGAATTTTACAAGCATTTGGTGGAAGTAAACTAGTTTTGAATATCAAATGTTGTATTTCTATTTTCCATAAAATAAATCCACATAAATATTCCAGTTTAGATTTCATTTTCAAATTTTTTACTTTTTTTTTTTTGTTTAAACAAGTTCACCTTGTATAGTTAATTTGTTATTTATATTTCCCTTCTACTTTATACATTACGAAATTCTTTTCCCGTGTAAAAAAATCAAAAAACGGCTACAATTTGTTTGTAGATACACAGATTTCCTCAGTCAATGTTCCACCAAATAAATTATCGGCCAAAGATTCGGTAAAAAAAAAAAAAAAATGTACATGCAGGCATAAATTAGGGTTTTCAGGGGCGTACTCAAAGGGGAGCTCTCAAGTGGGGGAAGCTAACGTTATCAAGTAGAGACAGATAAGATTAACAAAGAAACAAAGCAAAGTTTAAATGAAACAGAGATGAGGAAACCCCCTTTCTGAAATTGGTATTTCTGGCTGCCCATGTTGTAAGTACCTTGAAACAATAAACAAAGAGTCAAACTCAATGGAAACCTAATGTTGAATAAAAAATTGATAAACAAATTACAGCATGCTGATACAATTTTGGGACCCTCCAAAAAATAAAAACCGAAAAAAAAGCCGAACTGAAATATGAAAAATTTGTTTTCATATTGCGACACAATCAACGTTTTCAACTTATTGTATACATGACCAAAGAAATGGCGTAAAAACATGAACAATCAACTTACATATAAGCATAAATAAATTAGGGTGTTCCTCTTTATATGTGGCAAAGGAAATGAATAAAAAACGACGACCTATGAAGTGGACTTAAATTAGATTTGAAGGGGAAGTACACCAGCTAAAAATTGAAAGAAAATGAAAGTCTAGTTGAAATAAATCCTTTTTTTAACGATCTCTATATGCCAGAAGTGATCCATTGTTTTTAGACAGTTTATAGGGAGGATTCTATACTAATTACTCTGCCTACAAACGTCTTTTTGTACAAATTTAAAGTTAGAATTTTGATATCCAAAAGAGGGACGCCCTAATATATATATATACTTATAGTAAATATGTATACAGTGTGTGTGTGTGTGTGTGTGTATTTGTATTTTCCACACATCTTGCAAATAGACAGAGAACACCCCAGCAATAGCGACAGCAACACGCACTCCAACACACACAGCCAACTTAATTTATGAAATTAACAAACGCACAGAAAAAAGAAATATGCTGGCCAGCAAATAAATAATAAATAAAAAAAACCATATACCTACATACATACATATGTATGTATATACCAAAAAGAACAACAACCAATAGCAACAAAATATGTTCAACATTTGGGGCCCTTTTTTTACATATAAAGACATTTTTTAAAGTGGAAGTGCCGACTTTGAGATACCCTCTATAAAGTTGACAATTTCCGTGGCCAAACTAATGAAGAAATATGTATATTGTAGAGCGAATTAATATGCTCTTTTATGGTGGGGGTACAGGGTATGCATACACCCAAAAAAATGCTTTGCTAGCCTACGAGAATTTTTTTTGTCATCGAAAGCAAGCAGCAACTACTCAACTCTCAGAGCATTGAAGGTGATAGCGTTGAAGTGATGGGTCGCGGAGGCGGTTAGAAGGGTGCTGATTTCGGTAATCAACCTTGAATTTGTTTATTTACACAATCACACACATACACCCAGACACACATTCACTCTCAGATATGTAGCACCTACACAAAAAACTATTAGTTCTTTTTTTTCTGTTGTACGGCAAAAACGTGCCGCTTTTATGAAACAAAATCTGATTGGTTAGAGGTAGCAAAAGCATAGATATAAAGATACAAGACCGTTAGAGCACAAAGTCCACAAAACAGAAAAGGGAAGCGGAAAATTGTTTGAAAATATGAAACCAAAACATTTGAAATATTTTGTTTGAAAAACATCCATCAACAAGTACATTTCAAAGTTGAAATTTTCATTATTTATTTATGCATAATAAAATCAACATAATTTCAACATAATATCCAGCACGTGATGACCGCATGCAAGTTGTATAAAAAGATACTATACATATCTATCTTTGGGTCTCAGTTTATTTTTATCTACGCATATCACTTCACATTCAAGTTTACCTTTAGCTTTTGTCCAAAAAAATAAAACCTAAAAAGTGACCAAGGTTGAGGCATTAAAATTCAAGGCGTGCCGCCAATCATTAATGTTTATCTACGTCATAAATTGTTTAATAAATAAAGAGATATTTATTTATATATATACATATAAGTAACTACAAATTTAGCAAAACTGTTAACCAAAAATGGGAGATATAAACTAAACGAACCTTTAAGTAGAAATTCGAAATTTTGTAATGTATTGAATTTCTCATTTTACCTGCCAAAGGGCTTTCAATAATTGGTAAAATAAATCTTTGGAAATTTTTGCCAAAATGACTGACATAAATATACATTTGTTTGGCTTCATTCATTTGATTTACAAAATACTCCCACACCGACACACATATAGTTCAAAGCAAGTGCATCAAAATGTGGCCTAAATCAGTTTTAGATTGAAAGGCTTAATTAATTCTCTTATGACAGCTTCAATTGAATGAAATTTGAATTATTTTATATGCCACGAATTTGATTTTTACTCTGTTTTGTACCTAAAATTTGTGTATGTATATGCAGCCATTGCTTTTGTCTTCCGTTCGCAGCATTGCAAATGGCTAATCAACAGCATTTTTCACTCCTCTCAATAGATCTCAATGCCACCAGCAGTGGCTGTGGCAACTCGAAGCTGTTGCTTGCAACACTGTGAAAAACTAGTTTTATCCATTTAGATCGAATTATTACTCAGTGTTTTCAAAATTTGTGGTGATCCTTCATCTAGTCGGTCATAGGTTAACATATATCTGAATGGTACTCACAATTTTGAGATCATAATAATTCTTTGAAGTAACAATATCATCTAAAATCTTTGATATTTTTATCAAAATATGTAAATATAGTTAGATCATATAGTTAGATCAGCTTACAACGAATTACTAATTTTCCTCAAGCTAAAACAACATATTAAAATGAAAATTTTATTGATCAATTAGTTATAATTGCCTTTTAATTAAGATTAAAATCAAAATGAAACAAGAATTAGGCAGAGATTAGGCTTGAAACTAGCATATAGTTATATCAACTATGTATGTGCTTAATTAAGAAATTTAAGATGGAATTTTGAAACAAAATAAATATTATATGGAATAATAAATTTCATTAAAAAATGTTATGTGTTCTTTGAATATTAATAGGCCTAGAGTCTTGTTAGAAAAGTATACAAATAATCTGCATCAAAAGTAAAATTAATACTACGAAATTTAAGGACATTTTTATGTCTTTTTAGGAAGGAATGTCAAAGCTTGGAATATTATGTAAACTGTCATAGAAATAATATTAATATAAACTCACAAAATTTATATCGAATCCTAGACATAATTTTCGAAGTATGAAACATTAGTTTACGTTTAAGAAACGATTTTCTAACAATTTTTTCTTTCAAATAGTTTTGAAGCCTATTAAATCTATATGGTAATATATTATCAATTGTTTTTGTCAGTGTAGCTGTTTGTTGTTGGTTTCTAGTTGCTGTTGCTGTTGCTTTTGCTGCTTTGTCGTTGTCATTGCGGTTTGCCTCCGACTGCAACAGCACGAGCAAGCGGGACAGAGTATTTAAATAAAATTGGGTTATTGGGTCATGATTCAGTTCGACGCAAAAGCGGCAACAGCAGCAATACTATAGCAACAACTCGATTTGTATTTCGTTTTTTTTTTTTTTTGTGTGAGCAATGAAAAGAGAGAGGGAAGGTAGGTAGGGGGAGGTCTGGCAGTCGGTCGGTCGGTCGGTTGTGCGCCTACTGACTGTCGACAAGCGTATTTGTAAGATACAAAGATACTTTTTGCTGTACAATATGTTTTAGCTACTGTTTACTATGAATGTTACTTTGCTTTTGTTGCAGTTGCTGCTGCTGTTGTTGTTGATGTTGCTGCATATTGATGCTGTTGCAATACGAATGCAACCTCGCCCCCTTCCAGACCATCTTATACCAAAAAAAAAAAAAAAAAAAACTGGGTACCCCCGTTTGCTCAGAGACTGAGTTTCAATTTGAGTTTTGTGCTGCGCTTTGCATCTTTCTAATTGACTTCCCTCCTTTGTCTGGCTCTAGCTTTAGCTCTAGCTCTAGCTCTCTTATTGTTGTTGCTGCTGTTGTTATTGTTGTTGTCGTCGTCGTTGCTGGGGCAACACTTGACACTAATTAGGCCACTCTTTGTGTGCTTCAGCCAGCCAGTTTATCATTACTGGCAGCAAACTTTGCATTATCTGGCAGCTCTCTATGCAAATGTTTTCATTTCGCCTTTCAATTAGTTAGCAGAGCAATCTAAATAATTTCAAGAGCCCATTTACTTTACCAAGACGATGATGATAATGATGATGATGATAAGGGAGAGAAGAGAAATGCACTGTAAATAGGAAGAAGAATCAAATTCTCGAATCGTGTAAATATAAATAAACAAATTGAAATCGTTTCCCTCAAACTGTGCCACGCTATAAATAAAATGCACTATAAAATAATCAGGTAGAGACAGACATTTTCCTCAACATCTAAATCATTTGAAGGCGAATTAATTCAATTTTTGTGGCATAGCCGTGTAAAAAGACAATCATTTGGGCCAAATATAAACGGAAAATGGGCACACACAAACAGACACACCCAAACACACACACACACACACATAGACAGCGAGATCAAACTCGAATTCTATGCGCCATTGACCAACATTTGCCGCCTTCAAGATGAGACAAAAACAAGAACTAAGAACATCAAAATGAAAATGAAAATAAACGGAGGACAACATTGGCCATAAATTTGAATCAAAAAGTCTACCAAAAGCAATTAAATTGTGCAAGTTTGTTCTTCTTGTTGGTGTTTTATTTATTTTTTGTGAATGTTAACAAATGTTTTGACACACAAAATGCAACATTTTTAATCGCTTTCAACTATTTTGAAGTCTCTAAATGTAAAAGACAACTAATTTTGTAATATGTAAAGTTTTAGCTTAGAAATGGAAAATATTTAGATATTAAAATTTCAGTTTTCTGTTGAGTTTAGATTTTTATGTTTTAAAGTTTCTAAATTTAATTTTTCATATTCTTTACTTTAAGAGCAAATTATTAACTTAAGTTGAGAAAGTTATTCCCAGAATATATAAGTAACAAAATTATTCTTATATTTATTCTGTTATCATTAGAATCAGTTTGCTAAATATGGGTTTAAAAAGTAACCGCTAATCGAACTAATCAGACCAATTTTTGCCCTCAATTTTCAATATAACTAAAGCTGTTATTACATTATATATGATACATTTTTTAAAACTCTGAAATACGCAGCTCTAGATTTTCTATGAATATTTCTTGACCTAAGCATTTTACCCACAGGTAATAACTTATTCAAATTCAATAGCAATTTAAAATCGTTTATCATTCGATGTGCTAAAGTATGTTATTCATTTCCTTATTTGTTTTTTATGCCATCGAGATCAAATATCTTGATCAATTGATTGTGTTCAGAACTAAGTGGGAAAAACAATTTCATCTTTATTTAATTGAGAGCCCTTGAAAAGTTATTTGAAAATTCATCAATTACGTTTAATGGACTCCCCCGACATACAAAAAAAAAAACGAAAAAGTTTGCCCTTCGATTGCAATTATGTGCTGCGGGAAAACTTTACAACTCAAATTGCATAATAGCTTTAACAATTACCATATTAGCATATCAAATATGCAACACATAAATGACTGCATGGTCTGTGCAACATTTTGTTGCAATGTCGTAACTTGCCAACTAACTAATAGTGACATCAAATTAATTTTTATACTTTAGTTGCTACTTAAATTTAACAAACACAAATAGCAGCAACAACAACAACAACAACCACTGACATTGTTAATGTGTTTTTCGGTTGATTGTGGTTGGTTTCGATGTTGCTTTGACTCACTTTTCAAATTTCGTTTCTGTGACAAGGCAAGGCGCTAAATTTGTTTATGGTATTCAGCAAACTAAAGTGAGCTAGAGCCAGAGCCAGAGCCAGAGATATAGAGAAACACCCAGAGAGCTAGAGAGAGACTGAGAAAAGTGGCACAAATATTTTGCAATTTGTAATGCTATTTTGTAAGTTTGTCTCCGTTTTTTTTTTTTTGTTGTTTGGGCTATTTTGTTTGGTGCATTGAAAATGTGCGAGCAAACGCAACGAGTGACATACTTGAGAGCCAAACGCCACCGCCCAAATGTCTACATATAGAAATAACTCATAGATACATTTACAAATACTTACAAGTATATGAGTGTGTGTGTGTGTGTATCTCGGAGATATGTGGAAATTGATAACGCTTCAGGAACTTGTTTCTGTAGCATCTTCCAAAGTAGTTCCTAGTTGAGATTAGGTCAGACAAATTGCAATTCAACTATTTCAGCCTTTTTTTGGTCATCGTAAAGAATTTCCGTGTCTTAGGAATGGAAACATCAAATTGAATCTTGTATTCAGAGAGTAGTGTCAGCATTTTTGGAATCATAATTCAATATGGGAAATTCTTTTATTCGATAACCCACTTGGCTGAGATTGATATCGAAACAATTTATATATACGAATACTTTTGTATTGCGGCAATAACGATATTGTTATCGGCATCTTTGTTTAATATAAATGTTAAAATTCCATTCAAACCAATTTTTGTTACAATTGTTCGACACACTTTTGTAAAATGGAAAATTTTTAGCATGAAAACCAATCTTTTCTGCGGTTCTCTCAACGCAATGGGACCCCAAAAATAATCAAAGTTCTCTCTTTTAAATATTCTGCTTTGATGAAGAAAATTGTTTGACATTTAAAAACTGTCAAAAGTGATTTTTGACACACCGACAATTGGTCTTTGTGCCAACTTGAATGTAATTTGATTGATGTATTTGGAAAATAGTGTAAAGGACTAGACACAGTTTGTATGTTGTGTAGTGTAGTCAAGGATTTGACCCATTTATATACATACATACATACATAGTTGGCCTGGTCTCCCTGACAATGGCAGCTAACGAAACGAAACGAAACGAAAAATGGGGAAAGAACGGAGTTTGGCATCGATTTGGTAGCGAAAGTAATCCACAAGAAATTAGTTGGACGAACTTTGATTAGTATTGTTAGTTGTTAGTTGGTTTCTCGTCAGTTTTCGGGTGAAAGCCGGCAACGCCCTGTCACGTACACAATTAAGGCAACGTTGCACGCAAAAGTAAATGCAAATAGAAAACTAATAGGAGGAAGGCATTAGCATAATGCGGGAAGTTCAACTGTTTACCAGTTTAACAAAACAGCTTCCCGTTTCCCATAGGCCATAAGTAAATAGTAGAGGAGAGGCCATCAGTCAGCTAACTGATTGTAATTTCGTCACTGGCTCTCGCCCAAAAAAAAACAACAAAAAAATGGTTTGTTGGTCAATAAACCGTGCTTTTTGGGCTCGTCTAAGAATTGTTTCCAAGAGCTTTGTCTCGCATTGTTTTGGGTTGCTTGACCGATCGACCGCTCCACCGACCGACTGGCAGCAAATGGCAACAACAAAAACCGGCATATTTTTGGACCAATGACGACACCATCTCTTCTCTACTCTACCCGCCCCCGCCCCTTAACCCACTCGCTTCCCCCTTTTTCTTTCACTCTGTCTGCCTTTTTGGATTCTAACGCTCGTTTATATATAAATTAAATCTGACACGCATTTCAGGTCTGCTTTTTATTTCACTTATTTTATTTTATGGATTTCTTTTGACTGGATTTCGTTAGCTATATGTGTGTGTGTTTGTGTGTCTGTGTGTGTGTGTATGTGGTCGGTGTTGTACTCGTAGGGTTTCTGTTTTTATTGCCGTCTTCTCTCTCTTTTGGAATTTCTACATATCGTTCTGCTTTTTGTTCAGTTTTTTTGGGCATAGAAGAGAATCCCCAAAAAAAGATTGGATTCAAATTACGGTATTCAGGCTTCGTTGCATGTAGCAAACAAAAAAGGAATATACCAAAAACTAACCTGTAAAAAGACACAGGAATACCGACTCTCCTATACCCTCTAGCAAGTAGGGAAATATAAATTAAATTAAATTGAATTTAACTCAACTAGCCGAAAGACCTGACAAAAAGTTTATTTCGTTAACTTTCTGCTTAATAATAATTAAAGTATTTATTTATTTTCTATTGCATTTATCTGTGACTTTAGGTAATATAATTTAAAGTTATCTAGCTAGTCAATTGGTTCGATTTCACCTTATTGGGTTACAATGCTACCCTACACAGATTACAGGGTATGGACACCCGACACAGACCCAAACCCAGACAGTAAGTGAGACAGCCCACCACCGGCAACAGCAGCACCACCACCAACACCATTGGCATTGCCACAGCCAGCCGCACCACCAAGTTTGTTGACCTTCAATCAAAATCAAGGGAGGGCAAAAGGATCACCTGTTGCAGCAGCTGCTGCTGCTGTTGCCCAAAAAATTCAAGAGCCATTGAACCCTCAATGTCGTTTCAACACCTCCACAGAGATTGAGAGAAAGAGAGAGGCTGAGAGAGAGAGTGAGAGGCTGTGGAGATAGTAAAATGAACAAAGGAAAACCCCCGCTTAAAATAGAACAGATTTTGATACAGACAAATCCACTCAATCAAGCCGGCTCATTGCAATTGCCTCACTCGGTTTAGATCACAAATTATTACATAATTCTTTAGCGACAACAATTGAAATTCTTGGCGACTTAAACAGCTCGAATCAATTGAAGCGTTTATAAACGCACTGACACACACTCACACACACACACACACATTGAGTGTGTAGTATGTAAATTCGTTTGTTCCCCTGCCGAAATAAAAATACAAATCGAAAACAGAACTCACGAAACAGTTGGAAGAAGAGTCAAACGGGATCAATGGCTCCGTGCGGCCCCCCGAAAAAAGTTGAATAACCCAAAACACACACACACACACAGACAGAGAGACAGGGCGAGAGCCGATTGCCGGTGTCCATGTGTGTGTGTGTGTGAGTGTGTGTATTTCTCATTCGTATAAATCTACAGTTCACTTACTTATTATGCATAATTTTATTTAGTATTCAGCAACGTGGCAAATAAATTGCATTAATAAATAAAGTATGGACAGGCGCCGCATCGCCACAGCGACCACAAAAAAAAAACAAACTAACCAAGCGGAGGAGGAGTTGCTTGCACATGAGTAATATAATGAATGAGACACTATTGAGGTTGAAAGTTGGACCCCTCATCATCATCATCACTAATGAATCATCTGGGCTCCAATAATTGATAAAAAGAAGTGACTAAGTCACTTGGTCTCGAAGTTAACACAAAATGCTGAATACTTTAAATAAAAGTAACAAAATAACGAAATGATTTAGTAGAGGAAATTTCGCTTAAACCCCGCTTTACACTCATTATTTGTACCCTGTTCATTGTTAGACACTGATGACATACTTAAAGGATCTCTTTCCCTATTTCTGTTCTCTATTTTCTTCTCCTTTCTTATTTTCCCTTGTGGAAAATGAGATGAAATCAAATCTAACCCCCCATCCTGAAATTCATTACATCTCGTATATATATTGACTATATCCAATTGCATTTCCTATGTGCATAAACTAACCCCCGCAACCCGCTATCCCTAGCCCTACCTACCGCTATTCTATTACAAACGATTTCTTGCCTTTATTCATACAAAAGAAATCTTCATAGACCGCCCCTTTATGTGTGCTTATCTGTGTGTGTTAGTGTGTGTGTGTGTGTGTGTGTCCATTCTATATAGTCGTCTCAATACGGAAAACTGGAAATTTATGCGAGAGTTTCCTGTTTCAATTAAATTTTATTAGTATCGATAAAATTTTACGAGTTTGCATTGTAAGCCAGCAGCAGTGGATGAAGAGGCAAACAAAACAAGGAAAAAAAATGTTAGAAAAATTCCGAAAAAGGAATCTTTTGCAATTTTTTGCTTGCATCCTGACAAAAATGTAAAAAACGAAAAACCCAAACGAAAACGAAAACAGAGTATTCGATAGCGTAATAGAAGAGAAATTGTTATTACCAAATTGCTTAAGGAATTTGCATTAATTCATTTAATATCCAAAACAATTTCCACCCACACACAAAACATTATCGACGTCACACAAGGCAGAGAGAGAGCGAGAGAGAAGCTAATGCGAATCTGAGTCAGGTCGCTATATTTACATTGTGACGTCGTTGTTTATACTGCCGGCTGAATGAGCCGCCTCCTACCGCCTACGCCCTGGGGCCAACCTTCAATGGCAACTAATAAAATTCACAGCTGGCCAATAGAACAAAAAAAAAACCAAACGAAACGAAAGGAAAATAAATATGCTAGGGGTGACAGAGGCGGGGGGGATGGTTTGGGGGGGATGTTCCACATGCTTGGCAAATAATCGCTCCATAAATATGACCTGCAATGAAAATTGCATGAAAAGCAAAGACCAAGATGAAAACCAAGCAAATAAAATTCGAGAAAAAAGGTTGCTACTCTTCCTTCTTTTATCACTTCACTTGGCACTTTCTTCTTCTTCATCATTTCTTTCTTCATTGACCTTTTTCTTTGAAAGTGTTAAAGTATGGCTTAGACATGGCCAGAAAGATATATGCTACGTAAGCAAACAGAAAAATCATTACGTATACGCAATGTGCGACGAGATGACTGCTATGCCTCCTCCTCCATGCTGTTGTTAATGATTGCGTTGATGATGTCCATGATGATGATGATGATGATGACGACAAAAAATTGCGTAGCAGATGCCAATGAAACGGAAGCATTGCCAACGCCCACCACAACAGCCACGCCTCACCATCCACCGCTGTGGCAATGGAATTTATATGACCAAGAAGGCGTAAAACCAAATGCAAAGGCAGAAGCAAAAGCAAAAACAAATTTGATTGTTATGTGAGGTGAAAACTGTTAAAGCTTAAGCATACCAACACATTTGCTTGACAACGTAACGGAATGAAACGGAACGAAGCCAAAGGCTGCGATGAGACGACACTACGGCGGAATGGCTGGCTGAATGGCTAGCAAAGGGCAACACGATTGATAGATACCCTGTCAAGGCATGCCGCAAACAGGCTTATTAGAGTCGCCAAACAGCAGGGAAATAGATAAAAATTCGAAAAGGAGGTCACAGTCATCAAGTACTTAACTTATCACTTAATTAGAAATAGGGCAAAGTTAAGTGCTAACTAAAAACGAGTAAAGTTCCGGTTAGAATAAATGTCCCAAACTAAGGGAAATACCCGAATGCCTCATCTCTAATTGCATCAACCTTTGAAACCTGCTTTAGCTGCTTTCCAATCATCTTTTCTCTAATCAAGTTGAAAATAAAGTTCAATTTATAGTTATTAACGGGTATGTGGCTGTCGATGCCTCAACGTGACTTTGTCTATTTTCCTTTTGTGGTTGTTGCTGGTTGTTGCTTGGTTTTGCATGTTGCACGAAACCCATTCAAGTTAATTTAATCGCGTAATTTACGCATGATTGGCATCGAAAATGCGTGAAGACATCGGCGACATCAACGCGATGCTTAAAAGCTTTTTTTGTTTCCCCACCGTCCATACATAGCTTTCGAAATGTAAATAAAACTGAAAATAACGCCGGAAAGTTGATGGTGGGAGGAATTGGGCGGCCCATGCGTGTTAGAGGGAGAGAAGGCGATGACGTCGACTGTGACTGTGACTGTGCGCGCCTACGCGGATAGGGAAAGGCCAAAAATACAAAAAAAAAAAAGAAGAACGCTTGAAATAAACAAAACAAAATCGGAAAACAGACACACACACACACACACACACACACACATACACAGAGACAGAGCGACGGGAAGACAAAGAGACAGACAGGCAACCGTAGGGCCAGGCCAGGGCCAGAGCACAACATAACGGCGAGAAAACAAAATGGCGACCATATTGCGTTGTAGTTTTTCAGAGCTTGGGAAGCTGCCATTTTGTATTTTTGGGGTTGGCGCCATCCCGCTCGCTCACACGCACATGCCACCAAAATAAAACTCACATACATGGCGCGGATTGACCGGCTGACCAAAATGAATGAATGAATGAATGAAACAATGAATGAGCGAGAGAGACAGAGAGAGAGAGAGAGAGACTCGAACAAACAGATTGCATTGAAATATGTAGAAAGTGGCTAAAACGCCGCGGCATTTCAGCCAAAACACAGACGCAGACAATCCCCCCGCGCACTCTCCCCTTCCCTCCCCCCTCATATGGCCCAGTTGCAGAGCAGAGCGTTAGAAAGTGTGAAATTTGATTCGGATTTAGTTAACTCTGTTAGACGCTTCAACTAACATTTTAATCCAAACGCAAAATAATATCTATCGGGTCAATGGGAAATCAAATTTCATTGAAAAACACAAACATAACAACTGATAGCGGAGGCAGCAAGCAGCCACATCAACAGCAGCAATTGATAAGCTCATAAGATTGGGTATTCCATGGGGAATTCCACACTTGATATGTGCCACTTGAGATCTTTAGATCTGTTGCTCCTGTTGCCGATGCTCTTGCTGTTAATTCCCCTTGGGTCGCACACTGTCAATTGCTCATCAGAGTGAAATTTGTTTGAAATCAACTCAACAGCTTGTTACAAATTTGAAATTACAAACGAAATTTGGGTTGAAATCCAAGGCGAACTCTGTTGCAAATGCATTTCAGCAGCAAGAAGGGGAGGGATTGGAGCTGCTACCCCAAATTTATGTGTTGTTGTTGTGGGTAAACTTTACTCTTCCCTTCCTTAAAGTTTTCCCTTTAATTTTTGTTGTTATTTTTCTGGTTTTTGGCTTGTAAGTATGTCGCAGGCGTAACGAGGCAAAGGGGGTGGTAACCCAAGAGCATTTGAGCATTTTAATTTGATTAAATTTCATGTGACCCAAATACCGGAAACAGTTATTTTCGGTGCCCTAGACGCTGCTCCCCACCAGTGACAATGGCCTCGCATTACGGGCAAAGGCAAAAGCAAAAAAAAAAAAAAGGGGCAGCCACACAAAAATAAGGCAAGAACGCAAAAACAAAATCAAAATTGTGGGTGGAGAACGTGTGTTGGGCAGTGGGGCGGGCGGCTAACAACAGCAACTACAGACATACTAACACATACACACACAAACACAGAGAGTTATACTTTGAATGATATAAACTGGTGACGTTGCCGAGACGCTGACGTTGACGTCTTCTTTCATTTTATCCAATTTTGTTGTTGTTGTTGTTTCTCGGTTGCCACATGAAAAGCAATTTTCATGCGTGGCTTCTTCTACTTCTTTTGTTTGGTCTGAGACTGTATCTGTGTGTGTGTGTGTGCGAGTGTGTGTGTGTGTATGCGTGTCAGCGGGCGGCCACAAAGTTGCTGCGTATTTCCGTTTAGCCAGCAAAGCCAAAAACCAAAACCAAAAACCCAAACCCAAACTCAGACCCAAAACTAAAGTATCTCGAACCCTAGACCCAGAGCCGGTTTTTCTTCAAAGCAAAAAAGGGAAAAAAAATAAATAAATAAAATATACGCACACCATCATCAGGTCTGAGCGTGCGTAAAGTGCGTAACTGTTGTTGCTGTTGTTGTCGTTGTTGTTGCTGGTTGGGAAACGGGTTTGTGCGGGGACAACTTCTTGGCCTCCGCCTCCACCTCCACCTCCGCTTTTGCCTTCTCGCTCTCTTGCTCCGTTGCTCTCTCTATCTCTCTCTCTCTCTCTCTCTCTGTCACTCTCAGTCTGGTTTGTGGCCCTGTGATTCTCTTTTAGATATTCCTTTCTCACTCTCCTATTGCTTGCTGCTGCTGCTGCTGCTGCTGGTGGTGGTGCTGGTGGTGTGTACAGCTGTTTTCTGTTTATCTCGCACTTTCCGCTTCTTCTTTACATTCGTATTTTTGTTTACGTTCTGTGGCACGCACACACGAGACCACGAACACCCCTCGCTCCGTGCCCCCTTCGCACCCCCACCGCACCACTCTCCACACCATCCTACCATCCACAGATCCGGGCCAGGCTGGGGCCGGGCCGGGCCTTGCCGAGTTCGGTATCTGAAAGTATGCGTATTTGTATCTGTATCTGTGTGAGTGCGTTCAAAGTTGATTACTCTACTCGTAGATACATTTTCGTCTCTCTGCGTTTCTCTTGTTTTTTCTTCCTTATTTATATTTCTTTTCTTTTCGATTTGATTGTGCGTTTTTTTTTCCAACGGGGATTTTGACATCCGAAAGCATTTCCCACTTTGCAACACAAAAACAGTATCTCATGCCCCCCCCCTCATGCCTTTTGAGATGGCATTACTTAATCAGCATCGCTTTCACTTTTAAATTAAGTCACAATTTTTTATGCCAAAAAAAGAAAAAGATGAGAAAAAGTAAAAGACTCTTAAAAAATTATAATAATCAACTTAACCCAATTTCTGTGTGAACGAAATTGTTAAATATCAATAATGAAATCTTGCACAAAAAGCGAAATGTCATCTCCTTGAGGGGCATTTCCGTCAAAATAAATAAACATTTTATATCATATGTTTTATTGCTGCACAAACATAGAAAACAATTAGTTCAACATTAAAAAAAAAAATCATAAAACTACTAAAATAACATTTAAGATAAACTAAAAGCTTGAATAACAACCGTACCTAAAGTTATCTAAATTATTGCTTTTTCAGTTAACAGCTTGCATTTAAATTCCGATTGACCCAAATACCAAACTCAACGCGTCTCCACTCCTCTCCTCTCAGATGTCTTCGCACCACTCTACTCACAAAGGTGAAATTTTGACTTTTCATAGAAATAAAAATAGCTTATTTTAGAGAGTAATTTCAAATAATTGCTGGGAACGTCATAAATTGCTTCATAAGTGACTTCCTGAGCTGCGAACTAGTAATAGCTTTGCCTTTGACTGTTGTAATTCCCAACTAGTTTTAACGTTAAAGTTATGGCAAAAAAAACCACCACATGGTGGTTCTTGAAATAGCTATACAGATAACCTGCTTTTCAATTATTTTCAAATAACGTGACTTCAAACATTTCGCAACAAAATGCAATAAAACCAATTTGAAGTTTGATAGATATAAATATTAGAAATAGTCTAAGGGCTTCCTTAAAGCATAGCATAACATTTTACAAATAGTTCTCTCTATAGTTTTTCCTTTAAATATATTACATTTTAGAATAGCAATTAAATTGCAAAAACTACAAAAATTGCTTGATGAAATCAATTTTTATTCGCAAAATTTCTTCAGGTGTACGCAGAAATATTTGAGCAAGTGTATGTAAGTATCTGTTTCTCCACCTCCTGCCCATAAAAAAAAATCCCCAAAGCTTCCAAACTGGAAATCAAATCAACCTCTTTTGAGTTTCAGATTTTACAACAATTTTGTGACTTGGGCTTGGGCACAAACTTCACTTACAATGGGTCCATAGTTCAATTGCCTAATGATTACTTTGATTGGTTATCGACATAAAAAAAAATAAGAAAACTTGTTTTTGGTTATCGACGAGGAATCTTTTAGATTTGCTTTTACTTAAATAACCTGTTGCTGTTCGATTACAATATGTGAGTCATATATTGTTTCTTTATTCTTTCATTCATGCCATAACTGGGCATTTGGGTCGCACATAAAGAAATTAAAACTATGACATTTGATGAAGATCCACAGAACATTAACATGCTTTATACCATTCGTCATACACAGATACACACACACACACAGACACGACAGCGACATTTGTAAGTCAAAACCTTTTGAAACCCCAGAGGGAAGAAGAAAAAGTCGTTCAACCTGCTCGAGCCGGCGAAAAAAAGGTCATTGAAGCATGATGACCGATTTCACAAAAACAAAAATATAAGTTCAAATTTCTTTGCTTTTTATTTTGAATCGGTCTAAGTACTTGCTGTAATTTATCGTTTCCAATTAGAGACAATTCTTTTTAGGATATTTGCTAAAAAAAAAAAAAACACAAAAACAAAACGAAACTCCGGCAACTTTCTACCTGGGCCACAAGGTCGATTAGTCATTAGACGAGCAAATGGGTATGAGATAGGGACAGGGATAAGACAGGGACCGAGTATCATCGGAGTTCAAGTGACCTGCCAGACAGTTGTCATTTTTTTCCTTGGCTTGTTTCAAAGAAAAAACACAAGCAAACCAACAACAAACCGAAGACAGAAAACGGCACGCAGGCAAACAGCCAAAAAAAAAAAACACAAAATAAAAGAAGAATATGTTTTGCCGGTATCATAAAACCATAGCAATGCAGTTTAAGTTAGAAAGAGACAGGGACAAAAGGGTGGAAGGAGCAAGAGGAGGAGCAGGTCTTTAGCCAGGTTAAACAGCGGGCAGTCCGCAAGGAAGGGATTTGTCTATGTGTGAGTGTATGTGGATGGCATGCAGACAGGATTGCCATGAAGCGTGTTAGACAGGCAAAGGCACGTTTTGGTGAACGCACTGGAAATTGTCGATTGCCATAAAGCCAATAATTGTCAACAGGCAAAAGAACTCTGACAGACAGGCCGACACGAGGCAGACAAGAGGCAGAAACACATTCCCAAGTAGCTGATAATTAAAAGGGAATTCTTTAAAAGGAAGCCACGAAGATAATGCCAGAGATTATAAAAATTATCAGTTGAGATTTTTCTCCATATAACTAAATCGACATACAAAGAAGATATTTACATGGGTACAGCGAGATTTTCAAGTTTCTTATAACTTATTTTCCTTCTTCTTTTTTTCTTAAAGATAAAATGCCATCAATTTAAAGACACAAAAAAAAAATGAACTGCACTTTCTGCTTTTTACTTTTGACCAACTTCTTTCTTGATTTTCATTTTTTTTTTTTGCGCTTTGCTAAAAAAGAAATGGGTCGCTGCCAAGAAAGAGAGAGTACAACACAGAGCAAAGGCGAGAGAGAGAGAAGGAATGGAGGGAAGTGGCATGAGATGGAAAATTAATTGCCAGACCGATTACAAAGAATGAAAGTAAAAACTTCGAAACGAAACAAAAACCCATTCCAGAGATGCGCCAATGGCAAGTTGCGTGTCCAAGTATTTCCAATGTCATTAAAAGAAATTTGCGAATAACTAACCAAGGGTCGGGGGCTGATGAAGTGTCAAGGAGGGGAAGTGCCAACGACTACTGGAATTGAGTCAGGTCCACCAACAACAACAGCAGCAACTACCACAAGTTATTCCGAAAACAAGCAAATTTCGACTAGTCGAAGTTTGATTACCCTGCGAAATCGTTTCCTATAGAACTAACTAAGAATGATTTGGTAACAATATTAAATTCACAAATTATTTAGGCAAGTAATTTAATTAGGGAAATTATGAACAAGTTTTTTGTAATTTCAACTTATTTGAAAGTATATATTTGATATAAATATGGCTTAAAATGGATTAAATTTAATCGTTTAAGCACATAATAATTTAGAAACTTAATATCTATATTAATTTCCGCATTTTTTCCTTTGTATGTCAAGGCATGAATGTCATTTATTAGTTCTGCTTTCGCTTTTGAAATCTATTTCCATTTCCGTTTTCTTTGCAAGAAGATAGAAATAAAAGAACTATATGAATAACTGGTTTCAACAAACTACACAAATTAAAATTTTAATCTTGACTTGAAAATTTTCTTCCTATCCTATTTGTGGAAGTGCATATTCGATAAGCTAAATGAAACAAAAACCAACTTTTCGCAAGAGTATTACAACTTGATAAATTGCCTCTGACATTTTCTCTGGCATTTGTGCTTAATATTATTCTTTTTCTGCAGTAATTTTGCTATTTTGTTTACCCCACCCCACCCCACCCCACATCCCGATCCCCATCCCTATCCCCATCTGCCTCCGTTAAGTAGGTATGATGATGGCTTTGAAAGTTATAGGCCGGCTATGGAATCCTGTTGGCCAAAAGGAAAACCAAATTCATGGGCTAGCAATTAGATGGCAGACGTAACGTATACGTCATTGTAATTGAAATGGAAATGCCGAGCAACAAGTTTCTCAGTTGAAATAACCTTAGAATTAATTGCCTCACGTTTCCGTTCCGTCACACACACACACACACACACACATACACACACCCATAGATATACATATACATACACACCCCCCAACTAGTTTTCAACTAGTTTTGTAAACAAAAGCCAGTTGCTCAAGTTGAACCGAAATAAAAAAGCAAATTCAAATTGAAACATTTTCTTTGTTGAGTTAGATATATATATATATACATATATATACGATATATCTAGATATGTAGATGGAGCATACACGTGACCATCACATGGCAGCGCGACCGAGGACAACTATCGATAGATACATAGATATAACATTTTCTTTGTATTTTTTTGGTTGCTTTTCAAGTTTCGCTTACGAAATGCCAACCAATTGTTGATTGAAAACCAACAAACAAATTTTTACAACGAAAAACCAAAAAAACACAGCTGAAACAGCTCTTCAATATTTTGTTTTTTGTGTATATGATGAGGTCATAAGATTATGTCAAGCCACATTTAGCTTGTAAATTATGGCGTATCTGATAAACTAGAGTTACATTTTACATTTGTCGCTCTCTCTCTCTCTCTCTGTCTCTCTGAAAACTTGATCACGTCTAATCGCATCTGTTAGATACATTTTCAATGTGAGGAAGAGATGCGATAGCTGACAAATTTATTGACTTGCCGCACGGAAAAGATACGCGCAGCTGACTTGGCATTGAAGACTATCTATATACATATGTGTCTCTGTATGTGCCTCTGTATGTGGGTGTATGTATGTGTGTGGGTTTTGTCTAAATGTATCTTTCAACGTACAATGCAACAATTACAAATGTGTTTTTTTTTTTTTTTTGTTTTGTTTTGTTTTTGTTTTTGCTGCGATTATTAGTTGCCAGCCAGGGAAAGCAGCAGGCGGAAAAACAAACGGCAAACGGCGAGATAAAGATGCAAGATAGAAATATCCAAAGGAAAAGCAGAGCTAGAGAGCTCACATACACACACAGCTTGATGCCGGCGGTCGGTCCGGTCCATCTCTGGAGCGCAGTCAGCCGGCAAACCGCCTGAGTTTGGGTTCACTCGGTGTGGCACATGTGTACATATACAAATATATATATCTCGACAAACATATATGGCATGCACACACACACACACACACAACCACACACATGTGTGTATCGTCATTTATCTAACTATCTTTGCCATCTGTATCTGTATCTGACTTATGACGCAATTAGGCAAATGAAACAAAAGACTCAACTGATCATGTTGTTGTTGTTGTTGTTGTAAGCCCCCAGCCCCTTTAATTTAGTGAATTAATCTGTATAACATGGATTGAATAGATGAATCTCACATCTAGTTATTATAATAGTGCAAATCTTTGTTAGCCCCCATACGAAATTTCATGACATTTCATTTATTGATTGTTGCATGACAATTAAACTTTTTGTTTTACAAGCAAAACTATTTGAAAACCAAATTTTAAGGAAGTATTTTTTGGGTTATCTATTAAAGGAAATGCTTAACATGAGATGAGAGATTGCATCTTATCAAATGACTTATGTGTATGCTGAAAAAAAGCAATTAGTTAACTCATTGTTTAGAATGTGGCCCCAATTTAGTATAATCAAAGCTATTGTGAATGGTGGAAATCATAGTTTCCGATTCAAATCGAATTGTTGAAGGACAAGTGTTGTCAGGTTAGGATATTCTTCTCGATTCATTGTATAATTTGTTGAAAAAGTGTTCTTTCTACATGTTTGTATGTATGCTAGCTAAACGCGTATCTTTAGATAGCCCTGAAAGTTTTTCGATTTTTGTTTTGTGCTTAAACAAAATTCTTTCATGAAACACAAAAAAAAAAAATGTTAAACAAATTTTATTACGACATCGGCGTCATTGCCACAAAGAATCAGAGAGATAGAGAAAGAGAGAGAGAGATCCCGAAACGATGTTTCACTCGAAAACTATTTGATGTGGTTTCTCTCGATCTGCTAGCAAGTGACGTAATTATATTTTTGGGGCTGTGCCTGGACAAGATGATGATCGGGAATTCTGCTAATAAAATACGATACATATATATATATGTATTTTTTAATTATTGACTTCAGTTGGAGACCAAAGAAGGCCATGCTAGAGAATAACCCAATTACGTGCCGGAATGCGACCCTCAAAAACAATTTTTCGCCAGTGGCCAGGCAGCTCTCTACATAGAGTGCACATAGAACGTGATTGCACATAAGTATATATACAGTATATAGCATATATGCTCTGAATAAACTTGTACATAGATGCACATACACATATTTTTTTCTGTATGTATGTACATAGTATGCTGGCAGCGTCAACCTTGACATAGTTAATGCCGCTCGTCGGACGCATCGCTGCCTCGGCCACTGGCAGTGGCTTTAGCTTTGACTCTGCCACATCTAACGCCCACACCCGCTAACACTCACCTCGTTTCCAATTGTGGTTATCTTAACAACCACTTCGTCCTTGGTGGCATCATGCTGGACCACATCACCGCTCTGCTCGCGTCCATTGTAGGTGAGAAATACACGCTGGCCATGCTGCAATTGTATGCCTATTATGGAACGGAAGCCGGGTCCAATTAAATCCGTTTCGCGAAACTCCTTGATCATGGCATTGCGACGCAATGCCTGAGCCGGACTGATATGCACACTGGCAGCCGCAGCGGCAGCGCGACGCGTCTCAACAATTACCGAATCCGGGGACATGATGGATGATCCACCTCCGGATGCACTATGCGACACAATATTTGGCAATATATTTGACTGTTGTTGTTGTTGCTGGGTCTTGAAATCGAAACGAACTATATAACGCGTATCGGCATTCAATTGCGTATCGCCCGGAGCTAAGAAGGTGTGTGGCGGTGGCGGCGGCTGTGCCAGAGCCATGGCCAAACCCTTCGATGAAGACGCTGGCGTTTTTACATCCGATATGACTCCCGAATACCAGAGACCATCGGGTCCTGGAGCACACACTTTGGTGCCAATGATTGAGCGTTTTGCTAAGCGGCGACCGGTGGACATTTTGTATAAGAAACTTGTTAGTTTTCTGTTGATTGGAAAATTTAAATTTGTGTTTGGGCGGGCTAGGGGAGCTGGAGGGGCAGTTGAACTGGTGGGGGATTTCTCCTTCAATGGAAGCGTTTCTTTATTTCTCTTGATGTGAGGAGTGTTTTTCTCTAGGATTCTAGTGCCTGAATTTGGCTTTCTTGTAGCACATCATTTTTCCACACTTTTTCTCTTAGTATTGCACTTTGATTTTGTATATTTTGTAGTTTTTGTATATATGTATAATTCACTTCACTACACTTACGTAAACTTTGAACTTAGTTGCACGGTCTTTTATAGTTTTTTTTTTTTTTGGAGTATTTATTTTTTGCTTTGCTGTTGGTCTTAAGTCTGGGACACGTTTTTGTTTAATCTGAATATATCGTTGCCCTTGAGTTGGGACAATTTCTTGATTATATTCTTATGATAGAGCTCTAAGCAGAAGGTGACACGTTGATTGAAATGCTGATTGAACTGCAAACGCTGATTGAGCGATGGCCGAGGCAGTGCATCCAATTTTCCAATTAGCTTTAGCTTCCTTAGCTTTAGTTTTACATTCTCGGCGTCAGTGGGCGTCTGAATGGTGTGGCAATTGCGTTTGTGCCTAAGCATAATCCAATTTTGGGCTTTTGAAACGTCAGCTTGACTTTTTGCTGGCGTTCTTTTGGAATTTCGGATTAAAGGTTTTGCTTGGTAATGGACTTTTGATTAGGGACTTTAATTGGATGGGTCCAGGGGTTACATAAATTTGATTCGATAGACCAACTGAATAGCTAGATTTGTTTTGTTTTTGTTTTCAATTATTTTTCTTTTATATATATGTATTTCTTTTCTTTTATTTTTGTTTTGTGTGTGTTTTGCTTTCACGGTGCTTTCGCTGCCGGTCGTTTCACTTTTTTGAAGTTTTTCTTTCACACAAATACACACACTGGCATGCACATGCATGCATACACAAACACACACTCGCGAGAGAGGGAGAAAGATGCTGATAGAGAGACAGAGAGCAATATGGGATGCAATCCGCGGCTGCTGTTGTTGTTGTTGTTTTTTTTCTGTTGTTGCTGCACTGCCAACTGCGTTTAATTTTCTTTCTTTCACTTTTCCGTTTGTTGTTATTTGGCTGTTTATATTTCAAATATTTTATATGCACGAGAGTTGGCTATCAAAAATCGTCCGCAAACACGTCCGCTCTCTATACAAGTCGAAAACAAAACAACAACAAATTTGAAAAGTCGAAAACAAAACAACAACAAATTTGAAAATTCGAAAAAACGTTGCATCGAACCACCTTCCAACTCATACCATTCATGCGAACTTCGAACAAATGAGCCAACATCGAACATTTGAGCCCAACATCGAACATTTGAGCCCAACATCGAGCGAATGAGCCCAACATCGAACATTTGAGCCCAACATCGAACATTTGAGCCCAACATCGAACATTTGAGCCCAACATCGAACATCGAACAAAAGAGGCGAACTTCGAGCAAATGAGGCGAACTTCGAACATCGAGACAATGATTCGAACATCGAGACAATGATTCGAACATCGAGCGAATGAGAGTTACAGTTACTCGCTCGCCATGGCTCTCTTTTACGCGAGCCCACTCACTCTCTCTCTTTCTGCTCGTTCTCTGTTATGTACATATATATGTATCTGTGTTTCTTTTTGTGTATTTGTTGTATTATTGCATCTACCTGCTTGGAAAAAGCAAAACATTCAACACACACACATACATTTGTACATACATGTATGTATCTAAGTGGCGAGGGTGCGAGATTTTCCCCTCTTGCTTGCTGCCAACAAGGAAAATGCATTTTCCACATACTGATACATAGATACATACATAAATACTTACACACTCGTATACCTTGGCATGTTAACACTTCCATAAATTCTTGATTCTGTTAGAATCAACAACTAACCATGTAACTAAGAGCGCTGATTTTCCATTACAGTGCTACCTCCCCCCCTTCAAGACCCAGTTAACGAAGAAAACAAAAAAATAGTCAAGCACTTGTCAACCATACATATTGTGTGTTAGTGTGTGTGTGTGTGTGTGTATCTTAATCTTCCTCTCTATTTATGTATTATGAACAACAGTGCTGAGAGGAGGCTGAACAGCACGATAACAGCTGTTGATGGACCCAGCAACAATGTTGCAAGAACAGCTGTTGACTACCAGCTAAGCTTCACAATTGAGGGAGGAGGCTTTTTCAACCATCAAATACCCTGCAATACAGTTATACAGTTATTGGAATCCTCTTGGCTGCCATGCAAACATTGCAAAGTCGATTTTTAGATATGATTTTCTTAAAACAAATATTGTATTATTATGTAACAGAAACATACCATAATATTTATAAACTTTAAAGGATTTTCCTTAACTTTAAATAAACCTTAACTGAATTGAGATTGTACCTAATGGAATGGGAGTTCCAATTGCTTCAAATTAAATTAGATATATCTGTGTCTCAAAAAGAGTTTTGAAATGTTATATGCCCATGTGGCTATGTTATTGTAAGGTATCAATTGCCGGCCGGTCTGAATAATAGCGTCACAACATTTAACAGTTGAAGAGAAGTGGTTGCTGAGAGAATCTCCCTCTGTCAGCTGTAGGCTCTCTTTTATGTTGTTCACAGCTGTTAGGCGCTTTGAAATTCAATTCCATTTTGTTTACATTGCCAACTATGTATTGTTGTTGTCGTTGCTCTTCTTCTACTTCTTATTGCTGCTGCTGTTGTTGATGATGATATTGTGTGTGTGTTTTTTTTTTTTTTTGGCCCCCTTCGTATTCTTCTTTTTATGTTTTGGGGCCGTTTTATGTTGTATGCTGCCTGGCGTTGTTGTTGCCTTTGGAATGACCTCTGTAGGCATACAGTAGGAAACGACAACAACGACGTTGTTGGCGATGGAGCCCTCCGGTGGAGAGCGAAATATTGGGCGTACATGGTTTCATCATCGAGTAACCCAAAAAAAAAAAACGCCATGGGCAACAGATTTGCGTAGTACTTTAACCTAATATTTTCTTTTGGGGTGGATTATTATCTTGCAAGCATTTTGCCGAAACGTCATTTGTGATTGTTGTTGTAGGAAAAACCACTGCGTATTTGATTTTGGGTAGGAGGGATTTGGCGAACACACACACTCAAACACGAATGCCCAACCAATTATCGAATACATATATGTACATATGTATAGCATAAATAGACGTAATGTGGGGGCTGCATATCTACATACATCTATACATATGTACATACATATGTATGTATCTTTGCATGTATGTACTTGTTTCTCATAGATAAAACCCAAGTGCAAAGATGAACTATCTCATAAATTCAATTAATCATTTCTCGAGTGAAAATTCCAACAAAACAGAACTCAACAGAGCGTTAACATTACAACAAATACGCAGTTACCCCAAACAGGCACACACACACGCACATACACAAACACACATACACTGGAAAATAGGTCAACAAGCTGAGAGGGCATGAGCTGCCTGCTCTTTCTTACATTAAAGAGAGTCGTTTTTACATTTGGGGTGTGAGAGCGAGAGAGAAAGAGGGAAAGAAAATGTTACTGTGCAGCAGCAGCAGCAGCCGCAGCTGTTGCACTTGATATGACAGGGCTTATATTTATACCCTGTAA
Source organism: Drosophila sp. 14030-0761.01 (assembly GCA_018150735.1). Taxonomy (NCBI): domain Eukaryota; kingdom Metazoa; phylum Arthropoda; class Insecta; order Diptera; family Drosophilidae; genus Drosophila; species Drosophila sp. 14030-0761.01. Next base: position 1,020,090 of record JAECWO010000090.1, read on the forward strand.
CCATAAAGGGGGCAAAGGGGTATATGTATGTATATACAAATACAACCCAAAAAAGCCTTGTCTTGGACAAGGACATTTCAATCTGGGTTACCATAACAGCTTTCCAATTGGTATGCATGCATATGCATGTTTCAAGTGTTTGACACGCCTCCATAAACACAAAAGTAGGCGAAATCTAATAACTAATAACTGAAAAATGTAATAACTCCAGGAAATTCAAGTCCACTAAAAAAAATTAAGGATTTTTAACCAAATATTGTAAAAAGGAAGTGTGTCCTTTGCTTTGCTCCAGGGTCTAAGATTATTTTCCATAAGTAACTCTACTATTGAAACCTTGATTAATAAGTGAATAAGATTATTACCCCAAAATCCCTCATTAGTGTAGGGTATCTGACAGTCAGTGACAAAATTTGCATAAAATATCTCTTTGTATTTCTTGGGTTTGTAAATTTTTATTGGAATTTTATGAAAATCAAACCGGATTTTCAGATTTCTTTTGTAAAACTGTAATGAGGCAACGAATTCTGTTTCATCGCTCTTGCTGCCACTGCTTCTGCTGCTGCTGCTGGGGCTTTTATCCATCTCTTTTAAGTAAAAAAAATAAACAAAAAAAAATTAAGTACGCAAAGTATTTGGAAGGGCGCCGCTTTTATTTTTTTTATTATTTCGTCTCTTTTTATTGTTCGCTTTTGTATGCACTTCTACTACATACCACCTTTCGGCATGTCTGTCCGTATAATGTAGTGTGTATTTGATTCGATTACCTTCGAAACCGGATTTTGAAAATATGTGTGTCATTGCGTTTCATTCAATTAGGTTTTTGGCATACCCTCTACCAAATTCATACAAGGGTATATGTCATTCTGCGATTCGTATGCATTTGGTAAAGTAAAGTAAGGCATTTCGATATCTATGCCCATGATATATTCTATAAGTTATTAGTTTTTGATAAATTCTTGATGAATTTGAAATACAAAATATAGTATTTGAATTATTAATTGTGTAACATATTTTAGGAATTTCTTTTCGGGGTATCATGAAGTCGAAACCCCCCCAATTTAACCATAGGTCTTTCTCTTTCTTTTGCGTTGCCTTTTTATGCATAGATCTAGGTCCAACAATTGATGGGCTTTGTTAAGAAAATAACTATGACAACAACAGCGCAATAAAGGAGTTGAGAGGCAGTGAAAGTGCAAGTTACCCCAAATCAGACAATCGGTCAAGTAAATTTAAAAGCAATTTCATACACTACCTACTCAGAAACTAATATCAATCAAAACTCAATAATTAAGATGGTGGAATGTAGTTTAACTAACAATTTAATTGTTACTATCAAAATTACCAAATTTTTGTTTGCTTAGCTAAATAGAAAATTTGCGTTTATAATCCAAGTTTAATGTAGAAAAATAATCATTGAATACGAGAAACTTTCCTTTGTGTTATAAATAATTATTTAAATACATATTAGGAATATAAAAATGCAAAATTTGAACAATTAATTATAAAATTATCATTATCTTTCTTATGAAACACCCCAAAATACTTTAATTATGATTGTTACTTCGTAATACTGTAATATAGTAAAATGGTTAAATGTTTTTAGTAGTTAATAATTTATGGAATAAATATGTCAAATAATATTTAAGAAGAATTCGTTTAGTCTTCTCTAAAGCTACTAATTCTGATTTGGTTTCAAAGAAAAAACCTTAAATTATTATAATCTTATATATCTTAGCATAATTTGATATTGACATTATGATTTTAGTATTTCTGAGCCAAGTTCTCTGAAGTCAAGGAGTAAATGTATTAGTCAAGATTCCAGCTTTAAGGCAATGCAAAAATATTGTAAGAAAAAAGGGCTAACAAGTGTAAACAAATATGTCTCATTTGTTTATAAAATATTGAGATTCCAAACTAGGAATCCTAGCATTAACACAGGACCTTTTTTTGAGGGATGAAAATGCAACACAAACCTGAACCGAAATCAGTGAAATTTCCATTAGAAATTGTAAAATAAATTACTTCTCTCACAACTACATTAATTAGCTGGATCATTAGGGCAATAAATAGCATCTGCTCACTCTTCACCTACACAAATTAGCCCTAAAACAAACAACATTTCAAATGGAGCTAGAAGGCAACTTAGATTTAGTAGGAATTATTAGAAGTTAATTCGCTTTCACAACGATTTCTCAGATTATAATTATTGGCCTCCTCCCAGTTGTCCAAGGCGCATGTCAATTTGGCAAATTTGTTGCCATGGTCGTGGACATGGACATGGGCATGGACATGGATGTGGATGTGGATGTGGTTGTTGATGCGAACATGCCACCGAGACCGTGTTGAGATGTCCATCAAAAGTTGTCAGTTGCCAAACACAAACGCAAATCGCTGCAACGGCAACTGCCCTCGGTTGTCATGTTCCTTTTTTGGGGTTTGCAATGATTTGACTCCATTTCCATATCCATGACATTTGAAGTTGCGTGCTAGAATCATTAGATTGTTTACCTGTTCTTTTGTTTGCTTTTCATCAAAAGTGGTGGCAACGGTGGTTCGTGGCGGTTCATGGTGGTTGGAGTGGTGGTGGAGTGGAATTTATAATGAAAATCAAGTTAGCAACCCGACGACCAGGGTCGTCTGATTGATGTGCACATGTCAACACAGAACTGGACGGAGGAGGCCAGCAGGAAATATAAATTGTAGACAAAGATGAGTGCAGATACAAGATACATGTTGGCATTACACGACTCACAATCAGTTGCAGTAGATACAAATTTATGTCATGTGCAGTTTGGACATGTGAATGACAAAAAAAAACGCACACACACAAACACAAAAATCAAAAGAAGCTTGTCCAGAGTTTTGACAACCTGTTTTCAGCTGCTCCACGACTTCATGAGGTCAAGCAGCAGACAACGAGCACCTGACAGGTAAGAAAAACAAAAAAATAAAAACTTTCCTTGACTGGATGGGAAAACTTTGGTTTTTGACTTGACTTTTTGGCTTGGCAAACTAATTTCACCGATCGATGGATCGATGGATGGATGGATCGACAATTCAATTGGTCTTCAAATTGATGTTGTATTAGGGGTGGAGATGGGTGCGATGGGTGCGATGAGGCGATGGTGAGAATGCTGAGATGGGCTGTGCGTGCTGTTGACATTGGGTCATAAATTTTCGTGGAAAATAGACAGGCATTTTCATTGTTTCTCTATTGCGGCTGCTGCTGCTGCTGCTGAGATGCTAGATGATTGTATAGACAATACAAATATGGGCACTAAGCAAATAGCAATAGACAAATACGAATGCGAACGCGATACGAAATAAGAATGGACATGAAAATGGAAATCGAAATGGAAATGGAAATGGAAATGGAGAACTGGCTCCAGCTGTCAGAATCGAGCTATGTGTGTGTTATTTGTTTGTTTGTTTCTTTGTTTGTTTGCTTGCTTGTTTGTCTTCATTGGCAACCGAACTTTGAACAATTGTAATCATGTAAACATAGCATAGCTAAAACCTAGTTTTTTTTTTTTTTTGATATATATGAAGAAACATTGTAGAGCTTGCCACCCTCGTAACGTCTCCAAAATTAGTTACTTAATCGTCAACGTCATGACGTTGTTGGCCATGGCAACTTTCAATAACCAAATGGGTCACAAGGCAACGTCAAATGGAGCAGAGCAAATATGTTGACCTACTTGCCAGTTTGGGTAAAACGTGATGACACACATATATGCACAATGTACATACATATATCCTCACACTTTTCTCCTATAGAGAGGCAATATCTTGTTGTAAAATCATTTGATCGAGCTTTGAAATTTCGTTTTTGATTGCATTCTATTATAAAATCCATAGCACATTTATGTGCTGTCAGTTTGCTTCTCTTCATTTTGTTCTCGGTTTATTATTTTGGCCACCTACATCAAGGACAAAAAGGCAATCCAAGGGCGCCTTACTTGACCTAGTTTCGTTGTTCGTCCATGTCAGGGCTGCTGGGACAAAGCGTGTGTGTGTGTGTGCGAATGTGTGTGTGTGTGTGTGTGACATTCAGAACTGGGGCAGCATAAGCTCTGCATGTCAAAGCTTTTATGCTCAAAAGCAAAAGCTTTTCCTGCGTTAGGGTCAATCATGAGAAGCTACTTTTCTTATATACTTATATTGCAAGTTCCAATTGTTTGGTTCATTTATTTATTTTTTTTGTATCTTTAGTTTAATACTTTGAGCACAATCACTTTTTTTTTACATAAAATACAGTTTTAATGCTAGAGAACTGAAATTTTGTAGGCACATTACTAGGATTAAATAAAACTATAAAATTTGCTAATTTTGCACACTTTTAGGCTTTATTTCTAATTGTTAGGGAACTATTTTAGGCTTCAAAGCTATCAAGATGTTAATTAATTTTTTTTAATTCAAAAGCAGTTGTAATTTTTCGCTGAAATTATTGTAATATTGCCTTTTAATTTCCGCCGGCTCCGATGCAATCCTTTTTTAGCCCCGATCCTGGGTCAATTGTGCAATTACCTTTAGGTAGATTTCTTGTAATTTATAGAGGTGAAAATAGTGTATACTATATTACAACGCCATGTTAAAATTCTTTAAATAAGTTTTGTATTATTATTGTCATTGCATGCATCTAGGGATTTATTTTATGCCGAAAAGATGCCGCATAAAAATAACAGTTTTTGGCTAAAAGTCGTATGAAGCGATTCGGCCATTTTGAAAAAAGAGAATGCATTGTTATACCATTCATCCATAGCATGAAATGGTATATTAAAGTCGCCAAAATGTATGTAACAGGCAGACGGAAGCTTTTACGACAATATAAACTATATATATTCTTGATCAGCGTGAGAAGAGAAACTAATAAAGCACTGTCTGTCTGTCCGTCCGAAAGAGTGCCTAGATCTTAGCAACTATAAAAGCTAGAGTTACCAAATTTGGAATGTAGACTCGTTTGGTGTGTACGCTGATCAAGTTTTTTTTTTTAACAACAAACTTTTGAGCCCCTATATCTCGTGAACTATAAAAGCTAGATCCATCGTATTTGGACAGTAGATGTGTGAAGTATGCAAATTTTTGCCTCCGTAACTCGATAAATTCGATTTTCTCCCGCAATATTTATCATATCATATACACATCTCTCATTCAAAGAAAAAAATCCGGAATAAAAATGACCGAGTTATACGTACATATAAACGTTTTCTACTCAACGCGATGCACACAAGGCAGATGCACACAAAAGTGAGCGAGATAGCATGTGCTAGAAATCACCGAATTGGTCGGGGCCGCTAAAGAGATAGCATTTAAAAGAAATATAATAATTGAATTTTCACCTTACTCCATTTATTGTCAACATTGGAAGAAAAAACAATAGATTGGTAGTAATTATTTTTTACACTTTTTCAGATAAGACTAAGGAGGCTTCTAAATTTTGTAAATCTCAGCTCATAAATTGTTAGTAAATGGAAATATTGATTAGTAAATGGAATATACTTAATCGATTGGGCCCTGTCGTTGTCGCTATTTGCATGATTGTCATTTCTCCATTCGTTCATGAGGTTTTTAGCGGCATATACAATCGATCGCTCATATTCAGTGTTATTTATATTTATGTAATAGATAACAGCATCCGATGAAAAATATTAAAATGCCACACCAAAAATACCCCATACTCGGTTGATCAGTGTTTTTATCGATTTGACTATGACAAGATGGAACATTTGTGATTGCTCTCAGTCCAGTGGATTCATTCTCCATGCACTTCAACGATGGCAGTTGTTTCTGAAATACGATTGCATTCTTATTCAATGATCTTGAAATGTGAATATTGTTATACTCGTACTCACATTCTTAATCCGTTCGTATATGGCCAGAGTAATTGTGTCATTCTTGCATTCACACATAAATCGATTGCCCTTCGTGATAGTCTCCTCGGCAAGGTCATAGAGCAAGCATCTTAATGAGGTCAAATTGTTATAGCCAACATCAAGAAATCTCAATTTATTCATCGCAGATCCATTCATTTTGGGTAACTCCCATAAATTGTTGTGGCTGGCGAAAAGTCCTTGATATCGCGAAAATACCTCATCTGGTAAGTTTTCAATACTATTATGGGATATATCAACTGTTGCGAGATCGCGAAAACCATATTCGGTTAAGAGAACTTCTGGGAATTTCGTATAGCCGTTGTGCGAGACATTTAGCATGGTTAAATTCAGTTTCTCCAGACAAGGCAAATCGGCATTGGCATTAAAGGAACACTGTGCCTCTATAGCCTCTTTGGGACTTAAGTGCAGGAAGCAACCGCATTGCAATTGTACAACACTTCCCGATATTAGAAGCATCGTGGAAATAAGCCATGAAAGAAATGCAAATAATTCAGTCATTATCTGAAATGAAGGTATGAAAGATATATAATAACTTTGTTCTTTTTCACCTGATTATTATTAAACTTAACATTTGGCAGTTTACTATACATCCAAACGTACGTGCCATATTTGATCAAGATCGGACTACTATATCATATAGCTACCATAGGAACAATAAGACCAAAAAATAGTTTTGCTTCTAAAAACATTTTTTTTTTCTTATGCGATCATCATCAAATATCATAACAAATTATAATCCTGCTAAATTTAATCAAAATCGGATAACTATATGATATAGCTGTCATACAAACAAATGGAAAAATTTTTACATTTAGATAAATCTATTTATTAACACAAGAACTTGCAAGGGAATAAAAACGAAGTTAGCCCGGGCTTCTTATGCAGTTAGATTTGGACTACTAATACATAGGTGTATAAGTATAGTTCTTATCAAGTATTATTTCAAAGTGCATGACTAGAATATGATCAGCGAGCTACAGTAATTTATATAATTATTTAGTGTTTACTGGTTAGTCAACGATTTAGCAAAAATTATATAGTAAGTACACTTATCAACCGACACTCATATGTATATTGGTTCATATACACACGAAAATTCATTTCTGAGTTGTTTTTAACCCGTTTAGCTCAGGGATAAAAACTAGTGAATAAGAAGGTCAAATTGTTATTGATTTATTCTAGAAAATGATAAAAAATATAAACATGAAGAAATACTTAATAATTACATAGTCCCACTTACACATAATGTTCATAAATATGCATTTCAAATTTGATTTCAAGTGATAACGTATACGCAGTGTGTGCAGCTCAAATTAATCTAATAATGTTAACGGAAATAATGATGGGCAAACATTCTAAAAACGAAAACTGTAAGATAGAAAGGAATTTTGTATGTTTTTGAATCGCCCATTGCAGCCACTGCATTCGAACATTCGCGATTTTCGTCCATCCTTCAATGTATATCTACATGTAGTAAATGCGATAATGATAGAAATCGAAATTAGACTCAAATTGGATGTATGCAGATTAGGTTTGTTTCGCCAAACAGAGAAAATAGTTCCAAAAATAAAAGTCACGAATACTACAAAACACATTGCGACACTTGGTTTGTCAAGTGAAATTCAGGGATAAAGGGAAACCAAAATTCTTGAGAATACCACTTCTCGTTTTTACAGGCGTTAATAAAATTAGCAAACAAATTGCAGGTCGATTCATGATCTTTAGTAAAAAAAACAAATGCTTTAATTGTAGAAAATAGTCAATGATCAATAAGTTGATGATTTTCCAATAGAAAATGTGGATATGACTATGGCACATGAAAAATAAGTGTCCAAAAGCACATTCTGAACTTCGAAAACACTTCAAGAATTCCTCACATTTTTTCAGAAATTCAGAATAATTAATGTCAAAAACCAATTCGGAAACGACACACATTTTTTTCGACGATTGATATATTTCTTGCGGATCAAAGGGAAAATTTTGTTTTTTTATGAATTATTATCTTCATTTTCAGTCTTCTCAAGCCTGTAGCCATGAAATCTTTAAATCTAATGGATCGATTTAGATTAATTATACATTTTTTGACTAATTATAATAACAAAAATTTTAGTGCAATAAAATTAGTGGAAAAATGTCTTGTTTTTACTGTAAATTTTTTGCTTTCTAATCTACTTTCATCAGTCAAGTGCAATGAAATTAATTTAGATTTCTTTATCAAAGTCTTATCACTGTAGTAGATTTGAGCAAATTGCGCAACTGAGTTACAAGTTTTACTAAGTTTTACTAAATAAAGAAATTATAATCTAGTAGAAAAAGAACATTTCTTTGATTCGGCCACAATGTATCTAACAAGCAGAAGGATAAATAAATTTTGTTTACTATACATCCAAACATCCGTGCCAAATTTGATCAAGATCGGACTACTATATCATATTTTTTCATTCAATTTATTTTCATATTGTTGCTTCAGCTTCAGACAGCTTTTACAACGAAGTTAAAATTTAAATTCTTAATGTTTTACAATTTATAATTGAACGTAATTATAAAAGTGGTGTATTATTTTAGTTCATAATTCTTATGTGTTGAATTTATGGAGCATTTCGCCCACGAGATTGAGCCCTCACATCTAGAGGATGGTCGAAGTTGGCCCGGCCATCTGGTTTATAATCAGAAACTACACTTTTAAAACTCGCACAAATCACTAATTGAAACGCGATACACTACATAAAAGGTGGGCAAGTAAATGGCAAATGGAAAGGTCCTGCTACCTTTTGAAAAAAATAAATATAAAAATTAAAAAAAAGTGACTCTTGGGCAACGCAACATCGAAATCTAACGACGCACAATGAAAGTTAGTGCAAATTGATCAGCTACGCAACTGACCACGCAAAGCGAAGTCTAAAGTTATTTTCACACTGATCAAGGCAACTTGGACAAGTGGAAATCGTCAGAAGGCATGACAGATAGTTCTTACCTGGCATTAGTAACCTCTCATTAGTCACCTTAGAGGTTGTAGGGTTCTAGTTCTATTGTTTATATTTAATGGCTTTTTAATAAAGTCATCGAACTATCACACTGAACTTTCAATTGAACTTTCACAAATAGTCAGACCGTTTCGTCACATCACAAATTCACATATTTAATCAATTTGGAATTAAGATTGATTGCCTTAGACAAATTCAAAAATCGAAATAAATTTGATCCAGATAAATATTTTCCGTATCCCCAAATATGAAACATTCTTACTTGATTGGAATATCCAACAATTAAATTTCTGAAAACGAGTTCTATGACATATTCAAATACCTTTTGATTATTCTGAAAAAATGTTTCGAATTTAACTATTGAAAATGTATTGCAAAAATGTTTTAAGCTCTCCAATTCCTATAATCATCGGATCCTATTGCCACCAGGATAAATAGCTCTTTGGGCAAAGCGATTACTATTCGTTGGTGGCCAGACAAATGCCCATAGATTCGGATTGCCCTTCGGGTAGTCATGACCGAAATGCATTAAACATGCTTGCGTAGTCCAAGCAGTGCACTGCTTTTGCTTCATGGTTGTTGTCCATGCTAAATGTCGCTCGTTTGCCATGTCGCAAAATTTTATTATTTTATTAATGGCTGTTAATTTAAATTAATTTAAGCTAAACTCAGTATATATATATTTCATTTTCACTAGATCAAACTTGAATTGGCATTTGTAAAAGTGTAAAATCTGCAAAAAATAATCTGACTTGTGAGCTTAATTCTTTATGGGAACCTTTTTCTGCTTTGCAGTTGATTTATTTGCATATTTAAATATTTAAATATTGCACATATTAATTTGGAAGTGGCTTTTATGCATATAACGATATGCTTGTCCGAATTCTTGCGGTTTTTCTTATGAAATTGATAAGCCGCATAAGCCCTACTACGAGTATGTATAAATACCAGCCGTGTTCTATGGTCAGTGGCAGTCGCAAGTGTTTAGCCAGTGGACAAAGACTAATTCGTATAATTTCTACAGCAATGGCCACAAAGCAAATTAAGAATAATCTTCTATTGCTCTTCGAAAATCCCACGGAGCCGGTTTTCCTTGCCAAGGGCGCAAAGGCCACCGTTTTCGATGTACCCGAACATTTTCTAACCGATCGCTATAAGGGTACCGCGAATGAGAGGACAATCCAAAAGGCTGATATCATCAAAGTGGAGGATATACCCGAACCAGATCTGAGTAGATTCGATTCATTGAAACGCACTGATCAATTCTGTTTATTTATGCCGCATCATCGGGAAATGGCTGGTCATTTGATTAATATGTTCATGGCCGAGAGAAGCATCAGCAAGCTGCAGAGTCTGGCCGTCTATGTGCGGGATCGTCTCAATCCGGTGCTCTATAACTATTCCCTATCGGTGGCTCTGTTGCATCGTGATGACACCAAAGGCCTCGATTTGCCGTCGTTTGCCCAGACATTTCCCCATCGTTTCATGCAATCGGACGTCATGTGCAAACTGAAGGAGGAATCGTTTGTCATGAAACCCGATTCGCGACGATTCACTTCGATTTCACGTGATGTAAGTGCCACCGATCTGGAGCCCGAGCATCGTTTGTGGTATTTTCGTGAGGATATGGGAATCAATTTGCATCATTGGCATTGGCATTTGGTCTATGCGAGCATCAATAGTCTGGATCGTCGCATTATCGATAAGGATCGGCGTGGCGAACTTTTCTATTATATGCATCAGCAGGCTCTTGCTCGCTATAATATGGAAAGATTTAGCAATAATTTGGCTCGCGTTATACCCTTTAGTAATCTACGCGAACCGATTGCTGAGGGTTATTTCCCGAAAATGGATGCCATGGTCGCATCCAGAAATTATGCACCACGATTCGATAATACGCTCTTGACGGACATAAATCGTCTCTCAGATCAATATAAATTGCGTATATCTGACTTGGAACTTTGGACTGGACGCATTCTTGATGCCATTCATCAGAAATATGCTGTCGATGTGAGTGAGAGAGAGAGAGAGAGATGAGCGAACGATTTTCAATTTTCTATTTATTTTTGTTTGCAGACAAATGGAAAACGCATTGAGTTGGATGAAGTCAAAGGCATTGATATCCTAGGCAACATGATTGAGGCCACAATTCTATCGCCAAATCTGAAATTTGTAAGCTACACTCTTTATTTTTGTTTCACCCGAATATAACTATTTATTTATTTTTGTTTTTTGCAGTATGGCGATCTACACAATAGTGGCCACAATTTGATTTCTCTGGCTCATGATTCGAGCGGCAAACATTTGGAGACCAATGGCGTAATGGGCGACAATAGCACTTCAATGCGAGATCCCATATTCTATCGTTGGCATGCCCACATCGATGGCATTTTCCAAGAGCACAAATCCCTCCTCAACCCATACACAGTGAACGAATTGAAATTCGAGAATATCGAAATCATTGACATGAACGTTCAAGTTCCCAATGGAAAGATGCCCAATGAATTGTTCACCTATTGGGAGGAATCCGATTTGGATTTATCGCTGGGCATAGATTTCAAAGCGAATGGCAAAATGCCGGCACGAATCACTCATTTGCAGCATCAGCCCTTCGAGTATACGATTACAGTGGCAAATACATCGGGGCAAGTGAAGAAGGGATATGTGCGAATCTTTTTGGCTCCACAGTGCGATGAACGTGGCTACGATATGGATATTAGAGATCAACGCTCGATGATGGTGGAACTGGATAAGTTTAGTTACTCATTCGAACCGAAGATAAATAGAATTTCACGTAATTCCACCGAGTCCAGTGTGACCATACCCTACGAGAGGACATTCCGCAAGCTGAGGGCAGTGAATGAGATGACGGCAAATCTGGAGACGAGTTTCTGTGGATGCGGCTGGCCGCAACATATGCTAATACCCAAGGGCTTGCACGAGGGCTTGAAATGCGTTCTCTTTGTGATGATCTCGGACGAAACGGTGGACAATGAGGTAGACACATACTCGACAAACGCTTGCAAATATTTCTGTATTCAACTCTCTCTACTCTTTTCAGCTGGTAAATGCTGCCTCATATTGTGGCCTTAAGGATCGTGTATATCCCGATCGTCGTGCTATGGGCTATCCATTCGATCGTCTGCCACGTGAAAGTGCCTATAATCTGGCGACTTTCATGGAAGATCTGAAGAATATGCAAAGCCTGGAAGTCGTTGTGAAACATGAAAATGTAAAGAGATATAACAAGCGATAATCCGACCAAAAATTACAAAATGCTGCCGAATATTACGATGATAATGACAATGGAAACTTATATACTTATACCTATACCATACAAACCTATATATATATATACGTATATTCACTATTCCACTATTCAAAAATATGAAAAGCGCTAAAAACTCCAAATTGTTGTCTCAAATTCATAGAAATGTGAAGCTTCAGAAGTATCAAATCGTGTGTTGACGTCATCAGGACTAGTTGTTGTATTGACTTACCTGTATTATATATACATATTATACATATTATAAGTATTTAATAAATTAATGAGGATATCCGACTCAATATTAAATACTTTTTTAATGATATTAATCAATTAATGCAACGTTTTCTAAACAGTTATTTTATTTAAACTATTATAAGTATTTAATATTTAGTCAGATACCAAAGCGACGCATCTTTCCTTTATCGTGAAAAAATGTTTTGGCGGCTTGTTTCATCAATTTTATGCACTCAAATTCATAAGATGTTGGACAATTTTAGAATATTTTTAATGCATTTAAGAAATTAGGATATGGTAATCACACATAAAATGTCCTTTTTTTGTTGTATTATGTAAGCGTTTTAGAGGGGAAATTTTCCCCTGTTCCCCGACCTTGGATGCTGAGGCATCATTTTAGGGAAACCTAAGAGAGAGAATATAATTCTAACTCTCCAAATATTATTTCAAAAATTTCACCAAAGCAAAAAATAATTCAGTTCAATTTTAATTTGGTTAGCGAGCCTAAAATGACAGTTTCTTGAGAATTTTAAATTCGAAAAAGGTCTAAAAAGTTGAGGTTAATATTATTTCTTGGTTAATAATGATAAATTCGTACAGGATAATTTTGTTAACAGTTTTATAATGAAATCTATTTAATTTAATTTGAAAAAATTTTAATCAAGGGCCTTCTAGTGAATTTTCTACTAAACAAAATTCCAATTGTCTTTAATTAAGATACTCGTAGCAAGGTTTGTTTTATTATGCCAGTTAACTGTGCGTATACTTGATTTTTGTTTTGGGAGCGGCTCTATTTGAGCAGCCAGAACAGCTGATAAAGCAAGCAGTGCAGATTTATTGTGCCAATAAAACCAGCCCGAGAGAGAGAGAGGGAGAGAAAGAGAGAGAGAGAGAGAGCGTGAGAGCGAGAGAGCGCGCATATGCGAATCCTTGACGACTTTCGCATCCAAAGTCAAAATGAACAGCGCTGTCTCGGTCGCAGTCGCTGCCAGCGTCGCCGCAACTGCCACTGCCACGGCCACCACCCCCACAAAATACGAGAGTAAAGCGAATGTGCGAGACCGAGTGCTGCTTCTCGGCTGCCAGCTTGCTGTTGGTCGCATCAGTTTTGGACAAACACTCCGAGAGGCACGACAGGCCCAAAAAACAAGCATTCAAATAAAAGCGCGCGCGCTACACGTGTCGATTCTGTCTGTGTCCTGTCCTGTCACTGTCTGTGTGTGTGTGTGTGTGTCTCCGTGCGTGCGTGCGTGCGTGTGTGTTTGTTGTATGTGTGTGTCCTTACGTGAGTGAGTGTGTGCGGCAAGCCAAGCAAGCTAAAGCTAGAGCCCAAAGCGGGCAGCGGCAGCAAATTTCAATTCTATGGCAAAAAAAAAATAAATCTTGTGCTGTAATCGGCGGCACATTCAGCAAAAAAAAAAAAAATGGAGAAATAACAACAACAACAACAACCAAAGAGTAAAACACATTGCACAACAAATTATAATAATTATAGAAGCAACAACAACAACAACAACTGCAACAACAATTGCATTAGCAACTGCAAATGAGCAGACAAGGCAAAAAAAAAAAAAAATAGAAACGGAGCCTTGTCAAAAGTTAGACACTTGTGCTTAGAGTTTACTTTTTGTTTTGGCTCGCATTTATTTCTTATTTTTTTTGTACTATTACTACATACCATTTGCCATTTCGCTTTGGGCAAACATTCGCACGCCACTCACAAAGTCAAAGGCGTGGCGTGGGCGACAACAGAATATATATAGAAAATTGTACATACATTTATGTAGCTACAATGAGCCAAATAAATTGAACAGGACCTTCGATTCCTAGAAAGATTATTACCAAAGCAACTAGAGCAACTGAATATATATACATACAATAGGTACATATTTGTATATCAATTTTGATTTCAAACGCAAACAGAATCTCATCCGAAAAGTATGCTATAAATTTTTGTTGTATTACTCATACGACACGTTGAATAGCTACGTACATAGCATAAAAATGAAATCATACCAAATACATGGGGGAAGGAAAAAAAATGTTACACTCACCTATTTGCTGACCCCTAGCTTTATATACATTCCTATATATATATATATATATAAGTATATGTGAAGGTAGATGTCTGTGTGTAAATGTGAAAATTGTGAAATGCGTGCAACTCCCGCTATATAGCAAAAACAAAGGCGGACAAACAGAATGAGAAGAAGAAAGAATAGCAATAAAAAATAGAGAAAACTGTGCTGTGCTGCGCTGCTAATGTCCAAAAGTGACCAACGTTTAGAGTCACGCGAAGTCATAGCCAACAGCAAATAGAATATCAAGGTGAATGGATGTCATGCAGCGCCAGAAAAGTGTCCAGGTTAGGCAAACAGAATGGAAAATGACAGAATCAAACACTCACACAGAAAAACGAACCAAAAAAAAAAAAAAAAAGAAAATGGGAAAAGCCATAAGCAAGGAAGGCAGCAAAAAGCAACCAGCGAACATTAGCATACGAGGGAGAAATAGAAACAACAACAACAACACGAAATACTCTTTCATGCATCAGCTCTGAAGTGATGAAGGCAGGTGGATGAGGGGGGCGGCTAGACTAAAAGGCATCATCAGCATTATCATGTTTAGAGACTCGTTTTCTTGTTTTTTTTTTTGTGCACAATAAATCAAGCCTATCGTCTACTACTGCTGAGTGAGAAGGACTAGTCTGGAAAAATGCAAATAAAATTGAAAAATAATCAAATGCCAGAACAGAACAGAATGAAACCGAACCGAACAGAACAGAATAGAACAGACAATGGCAACAACAAACAACAGCAACAACAGCAGCAACAACAACAACTGCAAACAGTGTGTAGCATAAATAATTCCGCCCACAAAAACACAAAAGGTTATCCAGTCACTAGGGCGACACCAGCCAGCAAGTGTGCGTTGACGTTGACTTTGACGCCAAAGTCGACGCCGACAGCAGGACTTTTGCTCTCTCTCTCTCTCTCTCTCAGCTTAGTGCTCAGCCATATGTTGCTCTCTTGCTAGAGCGCTCTCTCTGAAGTTAGTTAGCTCGCTGTCTCTCTCTCTCTGCATGTTGGTTTCTCCTAACCTACATCAACAGCTGTTAAAGCTGAGTGTCCACCCCCACCGAAAAGAAAGAATAAAAATTGCTCTCCCATTGATTTTTGTTTTGCCAAATTGTTGTTGAATTGTTGTTGTTGTTCTTTTATTTATTTATTTTTGTTTTTTCTCAGTGTTTCAACTCTACCTATTTGTGTGCGTGTGTTAATTAAAGTGCTCGCATTATAATGCGCAAAATATTAACAAAGTGGAAATTGAACAAGTTAAATAAATTGATTACTAACATCAATGAACAACAAGCCAGTGAGGTGGTGCTTCTTCCTCCTGCTGCTGCTATCATTCGCCGCCGCCGCCAACTGACTATTGTGTCTCTTTCTTTCATTGTTTCTATGCTCCCGCTCTCGCTGTCAGTTGGCTTGTCAAACAGCTGTTCCGGTTGTCAACTCTCTCTCTCTCGGTGTTGGCTCTTTTCATTGTCATCATCATTATTATCAACTCGCTACTGCGCCGAAGCGTGTATACATAACCTCAATTTTGTGCTCATTCTTTAATGTTGCGGTAGGCAGCAGGCATCATCTCACAATTCGAGTCTCTGTCGCTGTCTCTGCCGCTGTCACTGTCACTGCCGCTGTCTCTGTCGCTGTCACTGTCACTGTCAACGCAGACTGCAGTTGGCTCTCCCTCGCTCGTGGTGCATCCAACGATTGCCACAAGGAGCAGTATTAGCCGCAGGCAAAGGCCGTTCACTAAATCGGGTGGTCGTAGTGGCAGCAGCAACGACTAAGACGTCGCTGCCGTTGCAGCTGCTGCTGCGAAGTCAACGCCAGCAGCAGCCACAACAACAACACCAACAACAGCAACAACAGAAGCACAAGCACAAGCACAATCACCATCACAAGCACCAGCAGCACCATCAGCAGCAGCAGCAGCAGCAACAATCAGCAACATCAGCGCCCTGTGTGCACCGACAATAATATGAGGAGTGGCAGTTCGGAATTACTACTCGAGCAGCAACAACAAGAGCTACGGTTACGTAAAATCCGAGAACTGGCTCCAAAAAAGAAAAATGGCAATCGGCGCTTTCGTTCGTGGCGGGAACGTGCGCGTTTCTATGGCACCTCGACACTGGCCTTCTTCTCGGTGACCGCCGGCGCATCGTTGCTATTTCTGGTGCCGCTCTATGTGGATCCGGCCATATCGACGCTTAGCCACGATTTCATCGAGAATCCAACATTGTGTACAACAACGCGTCGCGAAGATCTCGTCGGCATATTCAATTGCTCGTGGAGTTCATGCCGCGAGGGTTGCACCTCCGATCTATATCGCTGTGTGCACATCTATGTGACGTTTATCGAACAGAATATTACAATACCAGAGAATATGACCGACTATGCGAACTATACGGCCGATTGTGAGCAATCGAGTGAGGCCACATTGCTTGTCAATATCAAGGGTTGCGGCTATCCACCCACAGTGACATGTAAAAATTTTAATGCCTACTATGGCATCGAAG
Source organism: Drosophila sp. 14030-0761.01 (assembly GCA_018150735.1). Taxonomy (NCBI): domain Eukaryota; kingdom Metazoa; phylum Arthropoda; class Insecta; order Diptera; family Drosophilidae; genus Drosophila; species Drosophila sp. 14030-0761.01. The sequence continues at coordinate 1,037,055 of JAECWO010000090.1, forward strand.
GTGCCATCTATCCGTGTTACTATTCGCGCAAAAATAAAACCGTTGTGCTAACCTCATACAATCATGACGATCAAGTGGCCATGATAATTCATTTCTTTGCGGTGCCCTTTGTGATAACCGTCATCTCATCCATCGCCCTATGCATTATGCATTGCGATTGTCGCTGTAAAAAGGATCGCAGCCATCGGCGCAATCGTCCACAGTGCCGAAGGCCACGCATCGAGAATCTCAGGTAAGAGACGCTCCTATCTATCTATCTATCTATCTTGCCCCTTCCCCAATTTGATGTGGCCCAATTCGCGATATGCAACGTTGATTTCTCAAAACACAGCTTGGAACTGAAGTTCTCTTATTGTTAGAGTGCAAGTTCATTTACATTAATCAAGTTAACAAAACTTTTGTCAGCATTCCATTTCCTTATTGTTGTTGTTCTGTTCGACTTTCCCAACAAACTAGAGCGAGTGGGCGGTTGGGAAGGAGGCGGTGTAGAAGGTACATAGTTAAAGAAGCAGCTCTAAAACGTTGCCTCAATTATGCTAGCCCCCATATTTGTATACCATGTTGGCGCTGTCGAAATTTAAATAATTCACTAATGACACTTTTTTTTTTTCATTCCCTCCCTTCTTGTTTTTTTTGTTGATGTTTGGGTTGATTTTTTTTTCTGCTGGTCTTTTGTGGAACGTGTCCGAGAGTGGCATCTGGCTGGGTGGCACTTTGTTGTTATATTGTAGTAATATGCAGGCTACATTATTTATAAGATATGGCGGCGTCGGCGGCGGCGGCGTCGGCTTCGGCGGCATACACAGCTAACCGAATCTAGCCATTAACTGGCAGCCAAGGCACGCACAAAACACGCACCACACTGCGTATGATTGATATGTTGAGCTGTTGACAGAGCGGTTGGGGGTTTGACTTACTTTTGTGTGTGTGCCTGTGTGTGTGTGTATGGTGGTGAAAAGGCTGTCTCACATTATGGTTTTAGCCTGACTGGCAAGTGCGACAATGACAATTATATTTATCCATATATATGCGATAGATATATATGTATTTATATACACACATATGGGAGTTAAACAACAACAACAAAAAAAACTAGTAATAACAAAGAGAAGCAATCATTGATTTGTAATTTCATTGTTTTTGTTGTTCTCCCATTCTAGGCTTTAATAGTCCCCACTGGCTGATTTTCTTTCCTTTTTGTGTTTTTGTTTTTGTTTATTATTGAATTCCTAGCAATGGAAAATGTATTGTTCATTGCCGGCAATGGCACAATGCTTTTGCAACAAAAAAATTTTCCATCAATTTTCAATTCTTATTCAATGCCCGCTGCACACATTGCAATCGATAATGAATTGTTAGCCTCCGCTACCCGCCTCCCGCCCCCCAACCCCGACCGAGACCGAGAATCGAAATCAAAACCAAAAGCCAAAACCTTTGCACGTGCATTATTCAAATGTCATGGCATTCTAGTGTTTCGTTAGCACAATCCACCATGAAATGCGATGCATGTGAACATTCTTCCTGCTTTTTCAACAGAACATACATACTTATCAGTTAAATGAAATTGAGTAGAAAGCCATATATTAATTATCGAGAGAGTGTCGCTTTCATGTGCAATTAGAGCAATATTTGGGAACAAATGTTGCAAATGAAAATATTTTCAATTGGTCAGATATTCGATAAGTTTGGACATTTTTGAGATATTTATAAACATGATGCTGACTCATTGCGAGTCTCTTATCTGAGTTGACATCAATTTCGCATAGTTCTTCAACTTTCTCTTCTCAATTTCGAGAGAAATGTCAATGGTTTTACTTTTCAAAGTTAAATTCGAAATACTGTATCAACTATAGAGTTGCCAAGGTTCACAACTAATTAGCAATAGATTGGTATTTTCTATACAATTCATTAAAAAAAAATAGGTGACATTTTTTAATGGTTTTTAAAGTTATTTTTATCAATTTAAATTTTACTACAAATTTATTGGTAATTCTAAAATATTTCTATGAGCATTTCATTAGGTAAGGAGAACAGGAAGATTTCATTTTCTGCTGCTTAACTGCTAAAAATATTTCTTGTGAAGTAATAGTTGCACCTAATTGATCCACTAATATTTTGTATTATGCTCAACAAATTAAAGATTAATAGAAAAATATTTAGAATTCATAACTTTGATGTGTTCTTGAGTAAAATTAACAATCACTTTTCATTCCACTGACTAAATGACAAACGATTTGAATGCGATTGAATTGGCTTGGAATTGACAGCAAGAACTGGTCTTAATTCCGATTCCAAATAAATTTCATAGAATCGGAAACGAAAATAGACTTGAATATTTATGTTTTACTTTTCAAAATATATAATTCAAAAAATGAATATACGGATACAACACACTGTCCCGTCCCAATTGATTCCAAACATCGGAATTTCATTTTAATTTAAGAGTTATCAATGCATAAAGTTAAGAAATGCCAAAAGTTGCAGCTGCAAAAGTGAAATACTTGAATTTTTGTTAAAACGACAGGTGCAAAAAGACAGAGAGATACACACACACACTCATACACACATTGAGCAAAGAGTGTATGGCAACTAATGCGCATATTTTAGCTTGTTTTCAACGGAAATCACTAATAAAAACTCTTGAAAAGGATCTGTTGAAAAGTTGCAAAACAAAATGGCGTCAGCATGTTCCGTTTGTTAATGCTATCTGCCAGCTACAGGCACACACACACACACACACAGAGAGACACAGATACGTGGGTGCCTGTGTTAGTGTGAGTTACATAATCAGCTTACCTTTTTGCAATTGTTTTTTTGTCGCTTGTTTAACTGAAACTTTGTTTCAGTTACCTTTTTTGGCGAAAGGATTTTCCGGATATCAAAAGCTTGACAGACGAATGAAATTATTGAAAGAAACACATACACATACATATATATATCCTTTTCGAGCAGACGAGTACAAGGGCGAAAATGGAATTAAATTAAAAACGTGTCGTAAATACAATAACAAGAATGTAAACAGTGTATAAAATGGTGACTACGATTGAAGTGGGGCAACGCCAAAGGACAACGTAGGCACAGTGAAACTAGATCTGGCAACGCTGGCTAAGCAGATCCGCTAAGTAATAATAGATAGAATGATTGGAACTACTTGAATGAGTTATCGTTAATATTAGCTTGATTTAGTCAATTAAACTATAATCTCATAAGTAAGTATTAAATGTAATCCAATCCTATAATCCAATCACGAATATTAAGATATATTTGATTTGGAGTCCAGCCTCCTCTATAAAAGTTTGAGTTAATAAACGATGATGGTATTAAAAACCATAATTAAGTTTTAAATATTTAAATATAATCATTAGTTATTTCTCATAATTCTTGACAAACTTTCCTCGATAACTTATTTTTAACGTAGCTTAGCTTCTCGATAACTTATTTCCTTAGCTTTAGAGATCAGACTGAGCGTTGCCAGACTGTAGAATTAGTATCTAACTAAGATCTTTTATAATTGCTCTTAAAATAAACAATTAACAAAGTGTTACAGTGAAGCTAAAAATCATGTGAAATTGTAGAAACAAAAAGGGCCACTTCAAGTGGCAACAAATTACCTATTAAACAGCCCTCGCCTAGTAACTGGTGCAGGTGAATGCAAATTGAAGTACATTTCAAGTGTTTGCCTTATAATTATGGCCATGTCAATGTCAGACCATATTAGTGCACTTCTAAGCCACTCAATCATTTGGCCATAACACAGCTAAATAAATAGTTAGCAGCCAATCTGGCTCAGTTGCAATTCCAGCATCTTTAAGTGAAGCACATTTCAAAGCTGTGGGGGGGGGGGGAAGAGAACAAAATGGGGTTTAGTTAAAGTTGTTTTCTACTACAGCTAGTGTGGCCTACTTCTTTCAGCTTTCAGCTGCTGCAGCTGCCTGGAAGCGTTTCTGTTTCTCTCTCTTTGAGTGAGTGTGTGTGTGTGTGTACTGCATGTGTGTGCCAGTTTTCATTCGTTCTTTTCTTTTCTTGATTTTTTATAGAAAAATCAATTTTGCTCCTTTTATGATGAACATTGCAGAGCGATGCGATATGCGAATTGCAACGAAGTCACGTCTTTCATTTCCCTAAATGATGGTTGTTGTTCTCTCTTTTTTTTTTATATTTGCCAAATTGTTTTCCATGAAACATCCTCACAAATATATATGTATATATGAAATTATCATACAATTGGTCAGTCATTTCAGTACTATCCTTTTTTTTCCACTCCCTCTCCCCTCATGCCATTCTCTTATCTTTGCTGAAAAAAACAAGAAAAAACTATATAGAATGTTATACATTGCTTGTTGTGGGGCCCATTGTTATTTTTATCAACCAGCGTGGGAGTGGATGGAGGGTAGTGGGCTCTTTGGATGTGCGTCTCCTCCAATCTCAATCTTGGGTGATGGCCATGCCAACCGCAAGTATAGAGAGAGAGAGTGAGAGAGAGAAAAAAAAAACTTCAAGATGTGCCAACCATAAGCACTAGTTGGCTCATGTCACGCCCTTTTTGCCGCCCCCTAATCGATATTAATAATGCGAAGCATATGAATGCCGTTCAATAAATTTCCATCTCTTTGGGGTTTTCTTTTCACCCCTCCCCACCCCCACCCTCTTTCCCTACTTGCCCTTTATTGAAATCGGTATTTGGAAATAGGAAAACCAAGTCACTGATAATAGTTGCTGGCCTTGTGTGAAAGGGAGGGAGAGGGGGAGAAGAGCGAAAGCCAACTGCAGGCAGATGGAGGCCATCGTCGTCACTCAATTCGTGCAAATCCCCATAAAATCCCTCAATGTGGCAAGTAAAGTCCGCTAAGTCAGTGTGGAATAGTCCAAAACGTTTCATTAATAACACACACAACCCACACACACAACCCACACACACACAGTAGTTGACATCTCCAAGTCGCAATAATGTGTTGCAATTCGGAACTGAAATTGAGAAATTTTTCAAATGCAATTGCAGTGGCGAATTCTCGAATATTACCCATGACCCAAATTTAAAAGAAATCCCTAAAAGATCACGATCTGAATTTAAAAGAAATCCTTAAAAGATCACGATCTGAGGAAACAGTTTCAGTCAGCTCTTAATTGGAATAAACTTTATAGGTCTTTTGATCCTAGTTCGTATTGAATCTGCATGACGATTCGATGGGGAATTTTCATCAATTTTTACATCAATTATAATTGATTGAAATTATAAAAATAATTAAATAATAACAAATACAAAAATTCTTTTGTTTCTCTTTTATAAAAACAACCAACTAATTGACCTAAGCCCCGCTCAAAATACAAACACAAATTATTACAAAGGTCGCCAATAAAAACACAGTAATTAAATAATTATTTATAAGAAATTTCTCAATATTTCTATAAACTTTTGCCAATTAAAGAAGTTGCCATTCAAATTTGGAAATATTTGTTACTGTTTTTATTTAAATTTTAAGGCAAAGTCGCTTAATTAAGAATTCCCTTTCTATGTAAAACTTAGTATACAAATGCTTCAAATGAAAACTTAAGCGTGATTCTGTTTTCTTTTAAGTTTAAATTTAAACTTATCTTCACTTTTAATTATTGAATTTCGCAGAAAATGTTTTCGCTGTGGGCCAAATTGATTTGCAAGTTTATTGATAGGAGTATGTGGGAAACATTGCTAAGACAGTTTTAGCCTTAAGTCTTTTGGCTTTTAAAGACATTAAGATAACACTCGAATACCAAATATTAACCAATTTAATGTTAGTTATTTATTTATTATAATTATTCAAGTTTTAAATTGTTTTCTGACTTATAAATTGTATAAATTTTTTATGGTATTTTACTGAAGGGGATATAATAAGGCAGCCTAATAATTCAGCATCGTTATTTCAGATAAGCTTGTTAAAAAATGCCTCGATTCACTGTGCCATTAAGTCTATTTGAGCCATTCATTTCGCCCAGTGTACACACATAAAATAATATCTCAATATGAATATATTATTGAAGAAGATTTATGACCTTAATTCGAGAGAGAGAGAAAGGTACGAACGAATCTTCTTCTATTAAGTATTTATTTATTCGTACGATGTGAGATTAAAATAAATATAAAACTTATGAAATTATTGCTTAAGCTCTAGAGTGAGTCTTTCAAGCAACAAAAAAAAAATGACATACAGTTTGCAATTAGAGATGCCATTTAGAATTTCGTATTCTCAGGCCCTAATTCAAATTACAATTGGGCTTAAAATGTGCACGTGAATGTGAATATGCTTAAATGAAGCGAGTGAAGAAAAAGAGAATAACCGCACCACGGGGCGTATGAGTTATGTGCGTGGCTTTACATTATGAACGAGCTAGCGTCTAAAAGAGAGATTCTGGGAGACCAAAAAAAAAAAGAGACACCAGAGAGGCAAAGACACACGACGGGTATCTCGGTTGGTTTGTTTGTTTGTTTGTCTGTTTGTTTGTTGGTTCATATGAAGCAGGCAAACAAAGCTTTTTATTCAAAGCAATTCACGTACATAAAACATTTATCTTTATGGCCGTCTTCAAGTGTTCTTCTGTGTACGCTTGTGCAGGGGGGGCGGAGGAAGGGGCGTGGTGCTTAGGTGGCAGACGAGCACAAGTCGAGCAAAATAAACTACGCTGGCATGTGTACTTATATATGTATGTATGTATAGAGCCCACGTGTGTTTATTTAGTTTTAAACTGTCGACAATGTGACATTGTTTGACTCTAATTTGGGCAAAAGGAAAAGGAAAAGCGAAAAAGAAGGACTTCACTTCAGCATCATCATCATCAGCAGCAGCAGTTGAACACAGTGTTTCTCTCTCTCTCTCTCCTTTGCCACAAAATTTAATTATGGCCGCGTGTTTTTTTGCCTGCCAGCCATTGGCGTTGCAGTCACTTCAAAGTGACTGTGAAGTGCTGCTGCCGCACCAAAAACCAACTGCAATACAATTTTGTTGACAATCAAGTGCAGGACTGAACATCGTCGTGGAGGACAAGGACACACGGGGCCCGAGTTGAGTCGAGTATATAGCATAATGCAACAAATTTCAATGAAATAGACAGAGAGGAAGACCACCTGCCGCCTACCCATCATTGCCTGTGGGGGTGGGGGGTGTGGCCTCGGTCACTAACACATTGTTGTTGTTGTTGTAGGTGCTATGTCATCCGCATCCGTCACTGCCAGGCATTTCCAAGCCAAGAGAGCCGGCAGGAGCTCATCTCAAGTGCAGTCGAACACGGGCGGATGTTGTAGAGCCACGCCTCAAGGCTAGCTCGAATCCTACTTACTAGATTGTTTGCCTGTCAAGCCATCCATCTATCCATCCATCCATCCATCCATCTATCTATCCACTCTGGTCGAGCCATTTTCATTCATTTATTTTAGACAGTCCATCATGCATTTTTGGCGCAGCTGTCGCAGTTTTAATTCCGTAATTACAATCCGTTTGCCTACATCAGCATCTGTGGTTGCTGCCGTTTGCTTTTTAGTTTAGTCTTGGCCAACTGCCAAATGGCCCACTCCAGTCAATATTCCCCATCTCTCTCCCTCTCTCTGTGAATTTTTTTCCAATATTTTAGCAATGATTTCTGACAGCCCTTGCGGTTGGCCATGCCAATTATCATCATCAGGCAGCCTCAAGGAGCTTTGATTTAATTAAAAACTCAAAACAAATTACGAAATTCGTCGTTCTGACAGGCAATTATAGACCGTGGAGAAAGGAGAACGAGAAACGAGATGAAGATGAGATGCCATGTTGTGGGCTCGTCGGATAAAGGGGCATCAAGCCTCTTTCAAGGCTGATTTTTAATTGATTGAGTAGTTGTACACGTATGCATGTATTTCAAGGACTCTGCAACAATGCACAACCCACATTCCCATCTACATACAATTTATACTCTCAATCAATAAATATAATTTTTAGTTAACCATAATTGATTGATAATCAAGTCAAATAAAATCCATTATTGAAGTGTGAATGGCATAATTCGCAAATTAAGAGATGAATATCATGTGAAACAAACACATAATAATAATTAAATTAAAAACTCATTGATTCCACAAGTGAAACGTGCAGATATTTTAATATTCTTTAGTTATTCGATTTTGTCAGTTAGTGATTTATTTTACCCCACATTCCTTAGTTCGAGAGAGGGATTGGATTGTGTTGTAAATTGTGAAGAATAGAATGGAATTTTTATATATTTGATTGATTCATTTGTTTCGCACATGTTTTTCAGGATTGCTTTGATTATTTAAGTTCTTCAAGCTTTGATTATTCCATTGTTTATATGTTAATTGTTAATTGTAATTGTTTCAAGACATTCATTGTAGAGCCTATAAATGAAATGTAATCGGGGATTTAAAACATATAACAAGCGTTTAAAGCGCAAACACATTTCATTCCATCTTTAGGGACTTCTCTTTTCTATTATTTACTTATTTAGTTATTACTCAGATATCACACTATACGAGAATATATTTATTTTGTATTATTTGCATCTGCTATCTATCAGGAATAACAGAATTATATATATTTTTCTCAATGATACCATATTTTATAACAATTTTAAATAGATTGAAATGGTATCGTCTTGTTTAACATAAATTAGAGCCAGGCTTTATTTCGATCTACTAGAGCTGCAAAAATATCTCAGAAATATCGATATTATCGATCTTTTTCATACAAAATACTGCAAAAAATCGATTTTTTTGCAGCTCTACGATCTACTATACTTTGAAACACTTTCTGTGATCTAGGAATTGTATTAGCCTTGAAATGATCAAACTTTCTCCATGAACAGTTCGTGTGTTTAGTGGATAACAAGGAGTTTCCTTTATTGGTTAACTGCGTGGCATTTAAGGACAACAAATTTAAAGCAAATAATGTTAAATTAAATTTATGTTGTCTTATAATCAATAATTCTTAGCCTTCTTACCTCAAAAGTGCCTATTATACGACAGGATTCAAGCTAGATCTTTGACATAATTCGGTTAAAAACTCGGCAATCCGCAAATGGCACTCCGACTCGATAGGATCACTGGTCTTCAGTCAATTTGAGGAACTTCCTTCATACCAATTTTCGTTAAGTTTATTGTCTATTTATTAAAAGCAGATAATCCTATGATTGTATTGACAATTTTTTCTACATTAATCGCAATTTTTTTGCAACAATTTGTTGAAATGGTTTAAAAAGTTTTTCCACATTTGCGACAAGTTGTCACATATATTTTTATTAAAAAATTTACAATAACATAAGCTGTGGCCGTTTTTTTTCAGGAGGGTTTTCCCACCATCATGTTCCTTTTTTTTTTTTTGCTTGTTCTATTTTGTGCGGAAAACTGCACGGGCCAACAATTTTTGCATGTACTTAGTTCACCTCTAAAACAAGACGAACATTTGTATATTTCACAATTTCCGTTTCTGTTCCGGAACGTTGTCGTTTTCCCGTTGTTCGTGTCACATATTTCTCTTGTTTTTTCTTCTCCTCTTTTTTTATATTTTATTTGCCATAGTTGTAGTTGTTGCAGCTGCTGGCCTTTTACCAGCGCCCAAAGCTAACCCAAAAAAAAAAAAAAACGAAAAAGAATGAGGAGCAAAAAGGGAGAAAACAAAAAGAATGAGAAAAATGGGACATTCGGGAGCTTTCAACGCAATAGTAAGAGCCTCCCTCGCAATTTACATTGTTTGTTTCTGTGGCGACGTTGACGGCGACTTTGTCAGCCCTCGTTCCGAGTGCAACGCGCCGGAAACTAAAAGCACCAATAACACAAACACACACACTACACTCACACACACACATACACACACAAAGACACACACTTACAGTTATGGCCGACATTTTTGTACAGATACGAAAAGTAAAAGGGTTTTTAGCACTCGAAACAAGGACTTGCAGACACTCTATAAAAGTTCATGAAATTTCATAAATTTTTGCTGGAAATTTTCACCATTTTCCCCTATTTAAATGACATTTTGGGAACAGCAAGATGAATAATGGAATGGAATATTTAGGAATGAGAGACAGGAGATAGCTCTCTCTCTCTCTCTCTACTTGATCCTTACAGATCAGGTGTGCAATGATTGGTAGAAAGAGAAAAACAAATAACGACTCAAATTACATATTAGCAGAATATAGAATTTTATTTTTATCAAACTTTGTTTAATACTTATTTCATGTGAAACCCGATTCTGACAGCTTTTGTAGTAGGGTCGATCTAGAATTTCTCTATATCTCTACTGCACAATGAAAGGGTATTAAAACATACGAATAAGTTGTGATTTTTTTCATTTCTCTTCTTAGTTGTCCATGTCTTTGAGCAAGCAAATGAATTTGGTTAACAAAAAGCACACAAAAACACACACAACATTCATATTTTCTTCAAACTTATTGTGGCCGGTTTGCTTGTCGCTGTTGTTGTTGTCGTAGTTGTCGTTTGGGCCGCTTTGTCTAGGCCCAAAATGTCCCCTTAGCCACTCACCTTCGGGCTTGATTTATGTTGCCTTCCAATTTGCCACAGCATTTTGAGCTAACGACAGCCACAGGAGAAGAAGCACCTCGTCTCGTCTCGTTCTCGTCTGGCTGAGTGCCTTAACTTTTTTTTTTTTGGTTTTTTGTACTTTTTTTTTTTTTGTTTTGCCTGCCTTTTTCTTTGTCGCGAGTTTCGCCTTTGTTTCCTATTTTTTAATGAATTGTTGTTGTCGGTGGCAAAGCATTTTGTAATTTATTTAATTAAACTTTTCACTTTTTTTTTTTTTGCGTGCCCTTTTCAAAAACGCACAAAAGTTTCCGCAACATTGCGTTTTAGATGCTGATGGAAATGGTAAAAAACAAAATTTGACAAGATAACAAACGAAATTGTTCGTTTTACGCATTCCCCCCCACATAACCCTCGTGGGTTATACCATAAAAACAATGTCTCCTTGGATTTGGTTCATGACCCGAATCAAGTTTGAGAACAAGATATAATTAGTTTCATTATTGCAAGAAATTAAACAAGAATTTGGAACAAACCATCGATTTATATCGTATTTTTGGTGTATTAGATTAGATTTTATTATTACATTTTACAATTTGGTTTGCAAGACAATAAAATTAAAACGTTGCCATGAATAAAGAAATGGATGTTCATCTAGAAATATAAACTATTTAACAACTTGCTCTATATTTTTTTATTTATACCCAAAAGTTTATGTTGAAAAGAAACAGCAAGCAATATTTATAAATTGCTAATAAGTTAGCAATTTAGAAAGAGACCTTTGACCTATTTTTTATCTTATTAAAAGCTTTATAAAATATGAACTATTTAACAACTTGCTTTATATTTTTTTATTTATACCCAAAAATTTATATTGAAAAGAAACAGCAAGCTATTAGTTAGCAATTTAGAAAGACATCTTTGACCTATTTTTTATTTTATTAAAAGCTTTCTGCTGTTAAACTAAAAGACATCTTTTATATACATATTTATTTTAATAGATTTCTACATATTTCTGTAGACTTTCCATAAAATTATGTATGTTTCCGTAGATTTCCATATATTTAAATTAAATTAAATAGAATTGTGTACAAATCTATAGAAATAAATACATAGAAATCTATGGAAATCTGTAGAAAAATATATATGACATGTTCTCTGTCAAACTATATATTTTAAGGAATAGGTAATTATGGTGCAGTGCTTTTTTTTGGGTAAATATCTGGAAGCCTTTTTCCCACATGTTGCCATTTTAAAATGTCATGTAGGCTAAATTCAGCATTCTGTATGAATGTTTAGTTGTTGCTGTTGTCGTTAGACTACAAGACATTTTAATTCCGAGTACAAACTTCATTTATTTTATCATCAAATTGCAAATTTGCAGTAAAAACTACAGACTGCAGCTCAAGGATTAGGATAACTCTCAGAGCTATCGAAATTTAAAGCCAACTACTAAGCAAGCACAAATGAAATTCAATTAAAAAGCAAGTTTAGAACGATGTTGGTTCTATTTCATTTATTTTAGTTTTCTTTCTCTTTTCATTTTGCACAAACTACACATTTCTTGTTTAACTTTGCCCTGAATGTGGATGCTCCACAGGAGCGTCTCTGGGTTTGGTTTGTGGTGTGGCACGTAGAGTTCTCTGTGTGAGTGGCAAGAAATAACATTTCTCTCAGTTTACAAGTTGCACCAAAAAAAAAAAAACCACAGAGAGAACTGGCTTTAGTTGTGGCAGAAGAAGGACAACGGCGACAATCCTTTTCAAGATTATGACAAATGTGTTGTGCAATTTGTCTAATTTGTGTTGCCCATGTGGAAATTCATTTTGTTTGGTCCCTTTTAAAAACCCCGATGAATAGGTAGTTGTAGTCAAGAAAAATGCTATAGACCCGTGGTGGGATTGGGGATTGGGGAGTAATCGTAGTGGTCCCAAATTGATTTTATGTCGGACGACAACAAAAGGGGAAATTACAAAAGCAAAAGCAAAAATCTAACCAGACGGGATGTGGCCTCCTTGTCCCATTCGCCAAATTGTTAGCCATGGGTGGTGGCAAGAGGAAGAACAATAAGAAGAAGTGGGAGGGTGGGGGGGTGGTGGGGGGTTTGGTAATTTCACCCGTTTTATGCGGCCAATAAATGTTTTATCTGTGTATCCAAATTGCCGCCAGCTGCGTGCATGCGTGCCCCGATAAGCTCCATCACCCGCTCCCACCCCCACCCCACTGCCATTGCCTGAGAGGTGGCTCCCAGTGGAAGTGTCGAACGATTGGTGAACTGGGCTCACGCATTTTCCAAAAGCAAATCGATTTATTGACCATTAAATCCTGGCATTTGCTCTTTCTCTCTAATACTTACATATTTTTTAACCCAATTGCATTTTGCCACTTTATCGCCTCTCGTCCTCGCTGTAAATGTGTAAATTATTTCATTGTCCTTTGGCTTGCCTTTGGTTATTTTGGTTTTGAATGGATTTGATTGTGCGTGACTTTTGCCTTCTGCTGCTGCTGCCGCTGCCGCTGCTGCTGCTTGCTTGCATTTAAATTACGATACCAAATGGCCTATCAAATTTGAAGAAATTCCAAATGGCCCCCAGTCCAATACAATTTCCCTTTTTGGTCACGTTGAAGTCTTTAATTTTCGACATTTTAACAGCCAGAGCAACAAAAATGAGCAACAAATGCGAAAATGCAATTAAATCATTGTTATTGAGCCATTGACTTAAATCCAACCATTTGTTATTCAGCATTATGATGGCCATCAACTGTAGACCAAAACCAAATTGTCCCTTGACAGTTGCCGTTTTGCATTCGATTTAGAATTTCCATGTAATGGAAAGCTATTTTTAAGACATTGATTTGTCCATTCCATTCGACAATAACATTTCAAAGGTCAAATCACAATTGCATTAAAACTATTCATATTGATATCCTATTTATGGAAGCACCCGAAACCGACTCCCTTAGTTATCTCTCTCACTTTGCCAAACAAAAATCTATTGTGAAGTTTGTCAATTCTTTAATTATGTGCAGAATATTAAGATTTAATCTCCTTTGGATCGGGGCAAGTGCAAATCCATTTCCTTTTCAACATTTTATCATGTCAAAAAATAAAAATAAAACGAATCCACCATGAGTTAATTTAATTCTAATTTTCTCGACTCTTAATTAATTTTATTTTAAAACTTTTTTGGTTATGTATTAATCAACGTATTGAGATGATGTACAGTAAATTTAAAATTTAAAATCGGAGCATAATACTCACCATTTTCCAAAATTTCTAATATCCTTCATGCAGCTTCAAATCTCTTCTAGAAGTTTTATCTCTAGTAAAACTAAATAAAATTGTATTTAAGCCAAGAGCCCTGACTCAATGTAGTAGGTTAAACATCTAATTTGTTAACTTTCTTAATAATAATAATAATAATGATAATAAAAACAAGTAATTTTCAATTTATTTCCAAGTATTGATTTGTGGCCAAATGAAATTAAGAATTTTGCTGCTATTTTCGAGTCTTTTTAAGACACTAATTGATTCTAAAAAATGAAAAATGAATTCTAAAAATGAAATTAAGAATTTTGCTCCTATTTTCGAGTCGTTTTAAGACACTAATAGATTCTAAAAAAGTGTTTTCAAAAAAGTAGATTAAATTCCCCGTCGAATAAGATATTATTGATAAAAAACGGATAATAAATTTTTTGTGCAACACGTCACAGAACTTCCATCTCTTTCATTCTGTGTTGCATACAAAACATATTCCTTGAGTGTGTATTATATTTTCCAAGGTGATTCATTTGATAAGTGGCAACACCTTGAAGAAAGGAGCAGCATTCTCTATAGTACCTAAGGCGCATTCTGTACTTCCCTTTTACAATGCAAGAGAGCAGCCATTTAAATACTTCTAGATTATTATTAAAACAAACGAAGTTAAAATGATAAAAGAAGCTAAAATGAATTGCTGCTGATGTATGTAAACTTTAGACTGAATTTAAATGTTTAAAATGATATATATTTGCTAAATTGATGAGGCTTCTTTTTAGACCAATTTATTAGGCAGTTCTATTAAACAATAATATGATTGGTAATTCAAAAACGTTAACTTTAAATGAAAAGCGATAAACAGAGAGAGGAAAAGTTCAATTAACGATAAACGTTTAAGACATATCAAGAGTGAAACTCCAAATAATGTTTAATGAATGCAAATGATGTGCACAGAAATAATAATTATGCCTTGTCATTTAATTGAAACCCAATCGAAATGAACAAAAACACACACAAGATGACAACCCACACGCACCACCCACAACACCCACACCACCCACACGCACCACCCACGAAATGAACTTAATCAAATAATGGCACACAGAACCGAACGGATGAGCAACTCGAGGAGATCGATTAAACACGCCCAATTTAAAGATTCTTGGTTTATGCCTTAAATTTTTGCAATTAAATATTAGCGATGACGTTAATTAAATATATGGAAATCTGACTGGGAATATGAATTGGGTTCGGGGCCATCATTTAGGCCAAAGCACGTGCCAACAGCTGGAATTGGAAAATGTGATGCAAAGTGCATTTTAGTGTTAAATGGACGTGCTTATAGTCGCACATAGCGGCTTAGGAGTGTCCTTTTGGCTTATCTATGGGTCCACTCATCAATCTGCTTACGGCCGTGTGGCGGCACGTGTCGAAAACTCATGAATTCGCAATGGGCAACTTGTCGCCAGGCCAATTGAGAGACAGAGAACCTGACGCTAAGTAGCCTTGTCTTTCCCTCTAATAATTTATTAACTTGAGCACAACAACAAAAAAGCAACAAAAAAAATGTACATATAAATGTTTCAGATTGAAAATTCAGCAACAGACTTCCGTTGCCATTCTTCTCATTTTATATAGAGTGTCAATAATTGATGGTCCAATGCGTTCACTTTCTTCATCAATTTCACGGCCTGGTCAACAATTTAAGTGGTCAGTTCAATCGATCGATCGATTGCCTCAATAGCCATAACGTGACTACTTTAAAAGTTGGTCAGGTTTCTGTTTATTTGTTTTTATCCTGATTGCCTTGATTAACTTTTCACCCAGCGGGGAAATTCTCTTGTTATTCATTCCGCCCCCTCAAAATTTTGTTATAATTAGCAAAAGGTAATCAACTTTACAGACAAACAAAAAAAAAAGAACAACGGTTTAAACATTTAAGCCAAATCTATGTAATGTTTCATATTACGTATACGCATATATTTTTCTAACAAATTTTTAATATTGATCAGAAGTAGTTTAATGTCAAGGATTTTGCAGGAAAGTTATCTATTACTGGGGAAAATAATTATTTAAAGTGACCATTACTCAAAATCAAAGGACACTTTAAACAATTATTTAATTTTGATTTTGAGTAAATAAATAACTTTAAATAATTGTTTTCCCCTGTAATAGGCAAAGGAGTTAGGTGACTTTCGAATTAATTTTGAATTGGTTTACCTTCTTAAAATTGAAGAAATTAATTTTATCAGTTTTTATTGATGGTTGTAGTCTTCCTAATATCATGATAACTTCCTTAAGTTTGAAAGATCATGTGGGTTATACAAATTAAGAACGTTTAGAAAATGATACGAGGTTGAATTAATTAATTAATACGCTTTATTACCCTTTGATAGTAGAATCTTCTTGAAGACATATGTGATAAAGAGATTTTTCAGAGTTTTCAGCTGAGAAATAATTATACAAGATTGAGCAAAAGTAATCACCTGATGTTCTCTTACTTTCGTTTACCAATAAGGTGATTATTTATATAATTTACATAATTTTGATGTTTAATTGAAGAAATCTTTTAAACTAAAAAAAAATTGAACCAAACCTTTTACCTGATATACATTTTTGACTATGTTCTCGGATATAGATAGCACTTGGTTCTTAACATTCCGATGACCATTCTCATCTGAAGAGAGCTCTAATTCATTTCTTCGAATGAATATTTTCAGTATTTTCCACATTAATTAGTTAAATATCAGGATAAAGGATATAATTAAAGTCTGTTGGTTGAGAAAGAAAAAGAGAACTAATTGAATTGCTGGTACCTGCCTCTTATTTAGATCCTGTCAAACCTTCAGCTTAGTTCTTCTCGTCTAATTGACATGTGTATTTATCTAATCATCTAAAGCAGAACAGGAATTATATATATAAGGATATACATACATACATATATACATAGATGTATAAGTGCATGTGTATATAAAAAAGAACTGTAACGGAAATAGAAACTTCAACTGGCTGGATGATTTTATTATTTGACTTTCGCTTTCAAGGAAATCAAGCGAAAGAACGAAAGAAGTATTATGGCCCTTGATGGTGTTTGTGTGTGTGAGTGTGTGATTGTAGGTGTGAGAAAATCAATTTGTATGGCCTATTCGTCGACACACACACACACACACTTACACACGCACACTGGATAAGGGGTATATAGAGGGAATTGGAGTTCTTGTTGGCTACTTAAGCCCGTAACTCGGCAAAAGCTTCACACGAATTGAAATTGCCAGGTGGCAGTTGGCTTTTGCTCTCGTTTATGGACATTGTTGTTGTGTTAATGAATCGTCCGGCTTTCGCTGAGGTGACGGGCCCAAACGAATTGTAGTTGCCAGTTCACTTGAACTGAATTCGTTGCCAAGCCAAAAGAGAGGGAGAGAATGCGGAGAGATGAAGTGGGCAGTCCTGGCAGGGTAGGTGGCACTGACCGGATATGGGCAGTCATATGCCGTGCAAGAATGTGACATGTGGAGTGACTTACAATGACCCACACATTCGTTGCCTGATTTATACGCTATTCACTTTAATTGGCAAAGCGCAGAACGAGTTCTCTTCTCTCTTTGTGTGTGCAAACAAATATTCAGAATTCTGCATTGCCACGATATGCAGATTTGGTAAAAAACAATGTTTTTCAAGCACCCTTCTCATAAAAAAAATCACATTCAACTTTCCTTTGTTATTCCTTGTTATATTTCAATTAAGTGCAAAGAAAAGAATATAATTTGCAATTATAAATTTATGCTTAAATATATATATACAGGAAAATCACAGGAAATCGAGGTTTTCTGTGACTCGAAATCCTTTAATCTTTAATATGAATCCAGCAACAGATTCTTAAGGAAGTGGAAGGAAAAACTACAGATTTAAACTGAAGATAGGGAGAAGTTCTTTACTCTGGTTGAACTTATTTTCTAAAGAGAGTTTCAATAAAGATAATACTACTAAAATAAACTAGAATTTGTAGTAGATTTTTAAATATTATTCATTATCCTTTATGATCGCTTAAAGCATTTAATCTTAACACCATTGCCCAATCGGATTTTTAATCTCTAACTAAAGCAGAGTGAAGTCTACGACAAAGCAATTTCCTTCTACTACAAAATCGGAAACCTTCTTTGCAGGATCTCCTTTGAATTTCTTGGGTTTTACTCCTCCTTGGGTTTCCTCTTTTTCCTTGATTTTCTTATAATAATATTATGTATTTTTTGTTGATTTGGTTTATTTAATTAAAAATGTCAAATAGTTGACCTGAATGACAATTGCATAATGCCGCAATGTTTAAGTAAGATTCGAGGAGGTGTTCCATTTTTATTTGTCTGTGGCCTTTTCAAAAAGAAAAGAACGCTCTGGGCTGGGTCAAAAGAAAAGAAAAGAAAAGAAAGGAAAACCAACGAGACAGAGAGAGAGAGAGCGAAATGGACAAACACGACAAATAAAATAAAATTGTTGTACAATATTTGCTTTGCGTAATAAGTTTTGCTATGTTGATGCCGGCTGCTGTACCCCACCGCCCTCCCCCTCTCCCTCTCTGTCTCTTTTTCTGTGTGTTTCTTTGCCTGTTGTATATTCCATTTGTTGTCCTTATAAATTTCACATAATTTATGCAGATCGACGTTACGTGCAGCCAACGGCAAGAAGAGAGAGGGGAGGAGAGGTAGGTGGGGGAGTTTTGGTGGTGGTAGGGAAAAGAACATTGTGTGGGCAGTGGAGCATTTAACATAGAAATAACAATAACAATTTAACAAATTGTCGCCATCGCTTTCTCTTGTTTCTTCTGTCTCCCTCTTGCATACGCTCAGGATTTTAGCCCTCTCTGTCTCTCTCTCTCTCTCTCTCTCTTTCCATCTTGAATGCGACTAAACGTCTAGCAGAGAGCAACAAAAGAAATTTACTCGCAATATATTTTACTTGGCTTCCTGCTATATATTTTTTTGTGAATTATTTGCCTGCCCCACAGTTTTCAAATATACATATACATGTATGAATGTTTGCGTGTGTGTCGTGTGTGTGTGTGTGTGTGTGTGTGTGTGTGTGTGTGTGTGTGAGGGGCTGCGGAAGTGCCAGAACAGAAGCGGTAGCAGCTGAGGAAATGGAGACGAAGGCGTCACCCACGCGACGACGAACGCCCCAATGCTCGACCCTTGGCACAAAAGTCGGTTTGGTTAGTCAGTCAGGCGACCGTACATGTATGTAACTGTGTCTCTCTCTTTCTCCCTCTCTCTCTGAGTGTGTGTGTGTAAGGACATGCCACTGTATGTGTGTGTGTGAGTTTTTCGGGGTAGCCATACACAAAAAAGCGATGAACTCATAAAAAACTTATGAAACTAATTTTGTTTTGCTTGCTTTTGCTTTTTGCCTTTACTTTTGGCTTGTCTTGATGTTGTTGTTGCTGCTGTTGTTGCTTTTGTTTGCTGTTGCTTTTGTTTGGCAACCCACTCGCCGACAAAATTATGGCGCCCACAAACTCTCAATCCAATACCGAATCTCATAAAGGGTACATTCACAATCCAATTCAATTCAGCAATCACCTTTTTCCTATCGTACATTACCTTCCGTTATTTCATTGTGAGACTGCGTGGATCTGGCAACATTGCTCAGCTCCAATTTGAGGCTATGATCGTGATTGAGAGAGAAAGAGGGAGAAAGAGAAAGTTAAGTTAGGAATTTACTAAACAAAATAATCAAAGGAGAATTTGAATAATTTATCACTTTATTTACTCACCATTTAATTGCAAAGAAAAACTTTTGTTTTATCTTAATTATAAATTGTAAACCCATAAGAATTTAAATTTTAACTTCGTTGTAAAAGCTGTCTGAAGCTGAAGCAACAATATGAAAATAAATTGAATGAAAAATCTTAATATATAAAATGATTTTCGAACGTAGTATTTCTTTGTTCTCTTCAAACAATTTCAAAATGATGGGGAAAACTGTAATAAAAACCATAAAACCATAATTTATTAGCATCATTTCTTATATATGAATGAAAAGTGCAGCCAAGTCGTGGACTCTATCACGGGGGTTTCTAATTAACCAACCTATCTAAAATATACCTGAATAAATAAAATATTTAAGACTACAATGACCTACAATTAATTATTCAATAAATAAATAAATTTTAAATAAGTCTAAACTGAAACTAGTTAACAAAGAAAACACCCCCAGATAATTTAATAGAAAATTAGAAAAGGAAAATGTTGTGGAAAAGCGAGTATACTTTTTAATAAATTGAGTATAACAAGTCTTTAACAAAAGAATCGCCTATCGCCATGGCCAACATCGTTGTCCTCTTACTATTTTGGCTGCCCAGTTGGGGGTGGTCTATATCGGTGTGTGTTTTTGTGTTGTAGTGTGCGTGATATTTGGCTCATCGTTCACATTTGCACGGCATGGACGTGGACACACGACGGACACATGGCCGAGTCAGTTCAGCTCAGCTCGGCTTAAAACCAGAACCAGAACAGACCAGACCAGACCAACCCAGCTGAGTTTAGTTTAGTTCAGCCAAGGCAACAATAATAAAACTCCAAAGCGTATTTTAGCCAATTTTCATTTTGGCCCTTTATTGCCTTTACCCCGTGTATTTAGTTTTGGTTGGCAATGAAACCGAAAATGAAAATGAAAAATCAATATCATTGCAAATTGGCTCTGCGTAGAGCGGCGAGAAAAAAGGCCAGGATAGGAGGAGGAGGGATAGTAAGAGCGAGAGGGAGAGGGAGAGCGAGAGGGATAGGGAGAGATAAAGAACAAGTTGTGAA
Organism: Drosophila sp. 14030-0761.01; assembly: GCA_018150735.1. Taxonomy (NCBI): domain Eukaryota; kingdom Metazoa; phylum Arthropoda; class Insecta; order Diptera; family Drosophilidae; genus Drosophila; species Drosophila sp. 14030-0761.01. The sequence continues at coordinate 1,057,612 of JAECWO010000090.1, forward strand.
CGCGATTCAAGTTGGCTTCTACTGTTCTGTTCTTTGCTCCTTTGCCTTGTTGCTTCATGCCCGTTGGGTCTGCGACGTGTCAGAGTTTTGCTAGTCCATGAGCTGAATACCAAGTGGAGGACGCATATAAAACTCTATGAAGCGGAAATATTGCCATACGCTGCGTATGAGCAATGCGTAATTTTAAATACATTTATGCGCAATATTCTCGATTTATTTGCCGATTGCGACTGATGTCCTTTTTATATTTTTTTTTTTGCATTTTTATTCATTTTTACTTTTGGATGGCATTGTCAGTCAGTTTTGTAGTTTTGTGTTGGCAAATTGCATTTGCAATTGGAAAAACCGATATGCATACTTAATAATCCAGACAGAGACTAAAATTTAAATTGCATATGAGAACTAGATCAAATAAATTGGTTTAAAAGGAATATATTACCAAATGTGAAATCAAATAAGTTGCTTTCCATAACAATCTACTTTTAGTAGGTTATAAATATATGTATTAACTATTTGAAAACTATTTTAAAGAATAAGCCATTTTCTATGTGAGTTTTCGTAGAGATAAGCAATTTGCAGAACTCAATTAAAAATTGTTGGCTTACGAAACGATTTCAATGTTATTTATTTCTATATTGCTTTAATTTCTTTTTTTGAAATTGCTGATTTCGATAAGATGCAATCTACAATTTGATGGACTAAGCATGCCTCTTGTTGAAAATAAATAAGGAAATGCTGAAACAAGATTTCAGATTCACTTGAGCTTGTCATGGCTTAAATCTTTGCAAAGTTTGTTTAATTAACTACCGCAAAAACTACAAAGATAATAAGTTTGTGCACACCTTTGGCGCACTTTTCATGCTATTCGGTTGGGGCATAATCCTTTAAATGAAAATTTGCTGCTTCCTTTGTTCTAGTTAACTAGTGAAAATCCAAAATCCAACATTTGATAAGGGTCTACTCAACTCATAATCCCCAAGTATATGCAGTAAGCTAGCTGTTCATCTCATCTCTTTCTAACTCCAACTCCACCTAAGGCTCCCCACCTCCAATTCTAGCTCCAAAAATTCTTATTGTTTTATTCGGGGAGAGTTGATAATGTAGGCGGGCAAAACTTTTTAATTAGTAAATCCCAATTAAAATGCAAAATGTAATATTATCAGCATATAACGATGGGGAGCAGCCCCATCTTTGCTTTCCTTTTTTTTTTTTTGCTTAGGGGGCTGGTGGGGAGGGGGGTCTCTCTGGGTTTTCTCGTTTTTCTATGCCAATTATTCTTCAATTTGCTGATTGGATTATGAGGCAAAAATTGAATTAATTGAATTAAGTTACCGCACGAAGATATGAGAGCAGGAAAATGGAAAATTGGAAAACACGACAGTTGGATGAAAATCAGTAGAATTAATAGTACTTAATAATTTATTTTTCTTGATAATTCGGTTAAAAAATATTCCAAATTGAAGGCTGATGAAATGAGTTTAGCCAACAACAACAACAAAACATTAGCATCTTCTGTTTCGTCTCCTCTCTCTCTCTCTCTCTCTCTCTGTCTGTCTCTCTCTCTGTCGTGAAACGTAAATTCAGTTAGATAGAAATCAGCAAAAACTGTTCAAAACTTTGAGTTTTTTTTTTTTTTGGCGGGGAGTGGGGCAGGGGGGTGGTTAAAATGTTGTTTGGTTGGAGAAGAAATAAAAAATAAACGAAAAATCTTGAAATTTCAGTGCAAAGTGAAGCACAAAAAGCAAAGACATGCTCGGCACACACACACAGGACACGGCTGCTGCTTTTAAGCACTTTTATGCTGATGCTGTGATTTTTTACAGCTGCCATTTCGAGAGAGGGAGTGGCAGATGGCAGTAACCTCCTCCAGCTCCAGCTCCATCTCCAGCTCGTGCTCCTCCGCATTTTGGGTTTTCGTTTTTGGCAGCTGTGCGTGCGGTCGTCGCATCTTCGACGACTTGCTAGTAGGATATGACGCAAGGCAGTCTGGTCGTTAAGCAAACGAGTACGAGTGTGCCAAATGATGTTTGGCTACCACTAGCTTCCAGCAGGAAGAGCAGCAGACACCACACAGCTATGAGTGTATATATTGAATTTTGTGGTAATTACAAGTAACTCACTTGGGTTCATTGACAACATGACAGTGGGAGGAGGCGAGCTGGTGGAGCTGGTGAAGCTGCCGGAACTGATGGAGGTTTCGCTAGATTGTGTCTATGCGTGCCACGTACAACTTTCCATACACTTTTGGCGCCCAATCTGCTGACTGAGTTTGTTGACTTTTCTAGTAATTGGCAAACGCAGCTTCCATAGTAAAGTTTCTACCCACAGCAACTCGCTTCGCACAATGTTTGCATACATTTTGCAGCTGAGAAACGTTCTGAATTGATAATGGATAATGGCTTAAAAAGTTGCCAGTAAATGAAAACGGGTGAAAAACGTGTTTTTCCTCTTGTTTGCATAGGCTGGAGAGCAGAGAAACTAAAATCCTAAAAACAAGGTGGAATCTCTTAAATCTTATGGCCAATGGGAATACAAATCAACATATTAAATTCTTAAATATTCTGGGATTAAAGTTTGCATTTTTAAAATTTTTTACCCATATTCAAAAGGTTCCAAAACTTAAACTTTGAAGCTAAAGATCACATTGTGTTTAAATTGATGAAATATAGAAACATTTCATTCAAAATTTATTAAACAATTCATTAAAAATTAACCAAAACTGTTTCAAAATTGCTAAGCATGGAGTTTTGAGATATTTATATACTAAAATGAAATATTTTCCATGCAATTAGAAGGGGAATCATTTGTTATTAAACCTGATCTCAATCATAAGGAATAAAGAGAAATTACTTATGGCTGAGTGTACAATGAAATGCACTCTACTAGAGCTTAAATTGTTGCAATTGTGCAACATTGTTGTTGTTGTTGTTGTTGTTGCCCCGGACATAATCCTCTAATGGCTGGCTTCACTCTTGCTCCGTATTTTAGCTGAAAGAGCCTTCAAAGTAGTAAGCCGCAATAATTGAGATAAAAATGTGCAATTAGTGAAGACTATGTGGTCGCTTGGGTACCCAGTTTTTCCCTCCATTTTGCCGCCACATTCATTCGCAACAGGATTCCAAGCAATTTAACTGAAAAGAACAGAGCAGAGTGAAGCGGAGCGGAGAGAGTGAAGCATGACTTGAGTGACTTTCGGCGGGTAGTGCAGTGCTGTGGGTGGAGTGGGTTAGATTCCCACTCGTCAAAAACCCATGTCGAGTTACAGAAGTTAACGTTAAACGCTGCTTAGGTGAGGCTGGATAACCATAACAACGGCAACTGGAATAAAAAGTGCTTGCAATTTATTCGCTTTGACTGCATTCCAGCAGCAAAAAAAGAGAAAAAAATGAAATGAACAACGAATTTCCATTCCCAGAAGGAAGACCAACACCCAGGCACTGTGGTTTTTCTCCCGCTCCACAATCCATTGCCCATTTCAACACTTAAAGTTAAAGCCAAACTGTGGGGGGGCGGGGGGCAAAGTGCTAACGATTGTGTGGAATGTTTTTATTTATTTGCCGCTTGAAATAATCCCGATCGCACATACGAAAATACCAAAAGTGAGAAAGTAAAGCACAGAAACAGGACCAAATATCGCATAGACGGTACCCTGGGACCTGGGACCCGGGACACGGGACAACAGGCAACAGCAGCAGTTATGAAAATAAATAGTTGTTAATGTTTTATTCACTCAACTGTTATGGCAATTCATTTTGGAAATATTTCGTATTTACTTTTGTGCCACCGAGTATACGTATTCCCATTTTTTTTTCCGTCCACCCCACCCCCTTTGGTTTTTTGTTCTACCTTTTACACATACATATAAAATGCCTAGGTAGGATGGGAGAGTCAAGGGAACGGATAGCTAAAAATGTAGTTAAAGTTTGTTGGCCAAAAGTTATGAAAGGCAAAGCAGTTTATACATACAACTCAAAGTTAAAGTTTTTTTTTGCGCCTCGTATGCTGGGTATTAAATCTGAGTAATCATGGGCGTACTTTAAGGGGGATTGCTAAATCACAGTCGAAACTAAATAAATTATAAAGTAGTAGAGCAATCAGCTCATGGAGAAGGCTTGAGAGCTCTTTACCTAGTTATACTAGATCATTTTCAGGCTTCGATCCAAAATCCTTTCAATAGATTTTGAGGTTTAGAGGACTTAAAAATGTTTGAACAATCGTAAAATTTTGGTGCAAACTCTGATTTTCCTCAGGCTGTATTTTCAACAATTTTCAGCCGATTTCAAAAATGTTTATCTATTTTTAATAGACTTTTAGCGTACTTTGCAATTCTATTAAATTATTGCAAACTTGAAAAAAAAAAATTTGGCTCAATTTTCAACAATTTTGACAGTGTATACCATGAAATTTTTTTCGAAAATCGGGTCAAAATTAGTTTTCCAAGTTTAAATGCCAATTGATAATTGATTTTCAGGGCAGCAAAAAGAGACATGAACTTTTGAAATCGGACAAAAATTGGCATAGTTAGAGGTTTGCAAAGTTGAGGTTTTTTAAAGAATTGTTCCAAAATTTAAAAAATGTTGGCTAAAAATGTAATTTTCCCAAAGCTGTATTTCGCCAATTTTTTACCGTTTTCCCAAGTTTTGATGTAGCTTTGATCAAATTTTTACCTACTTCAAAAAGCCATCAAAACTTTAAAGTATTGGAAAGCTGGGGATTTTTGAAAAATTATTAACCATTTGTATAGATTTTGGTAAAATTTCAAATTTTCCTTAGGTTGTATTTTCAACCGATTTCAAAAATTTCTATACTTTTGTTATAGAATTTTTTGCACACTTTTAAATTCTATTAAAATCTTAGGCCCAACTGTTAGCTGGAATGACCTCAAACTAATTTGCGACTAGAGACCATTTTGAGGAAACCCTCAGAACTTAATTGTTCTTGAACTTTGTCACAAACTCGCAACAAAAACAGGCCACTGGAAGTTACACATCGATTTGTTTACTTGATGTTCTTCAAACAGTTTTAAACAGCAAAGTAAATGAAGGAAATTTTGCCCTAAAGTTAGTTTCACAGAAAGGAAAGGATTAATTTAAACAAATTGAAAAGCATTTCCTATTAGAAATGTTTATATAATACTAATATGATTTTCTTTCAACTGAAATATTCTTAAGTTAAGTAGAAGTTATCGATCATCAGTTAATTGCCAGTGACTACAATCAGAATAAATTTTGCTCCACTTTAATTAACATTCTATTTCTGTGCGTATTAATACATAATTCCAATAACTGAAAACGCAATCGATTGGACTGTGTGTTGAACTTAATTCTCTCATTTGGCATATGACTGTTTGAACAATGCAAGTAAATCCAATTAAAATACAAATCTGATTTCAATCAACACATTTCAATAATCGCATTACACATACGCAATGTTGTCACAAAATGGACATAGACAGACATTGCTTACTACACGATACACGAACAATTCGATTTGACAATTAAAGTAGGATGACGAGAGAGAGATAGAGAGAGACCGACCACTCGGTGTCACGCAATGATTTCATTAAGCAAGTATTGCAGGAGGGGAAAATCGAAATCGAAACCGAAACCCAAAATGAAATCAATGCTCAGGATAAGGCAAATAAATCATTTGACCAACAAGCGACCTTTGGCAAACACCAAAAAAAAAAATATATAAAATTAAACCGCCAAAATGGAAATGCTGCTGCAACCTTATACCATTCCCTTAATAGATTCCGGTTCGATTTTCACAAGTCAGAAGCGAGAGAGAAAAAAGCCAAAAAAAAAAGAAATATTCAAAAAAGGCGAAAAAGAAAAATGGGAAATCAAAAAAAATGGCAAATAAAAGGAAAATATGCGCAAAATTGTCACTGACAAACGGTGGCCGGGCAATGTGAAACGTGATGATTGAGATGTAAGCGGAAATTAATGAACGGAAACTAAATTTCAGAGCGTAACCAAGGTTTTTCCGATTTCCTGGCGCACACATCTCGATTGGGATATCCATCCAGGAGAGAGACAAACAGACAGAGAGACAGATTCGTATTCTGTTTTCGACCATTCAAAGTACATATTTATTTACATAAATCCTTTAGAGATATTTTCTTTTTCTTTTGCGTTGCGTATCGGCCAAAAAGAAAAATGTATCCACAATGGACATCACGTATAGATGGGCTTGAGTTTGATTAATGGCCGCAGGGCGGTCGTCTTCGATTTGGTGCCGAGAGGAATGACCAAAACAAAATAAAACCAAAAACCAGAACAACCAAAGAGCCAAAGAACCAATAGCAACAGAAACTTTTCACTACATTTTGGCCAAAGACAGATGATGAATTGCCCACGCTTGGCTAGCAATTTTTGCTACACTGGTCAACATGTTTGTTTCCCCAAACCCCAAATAAACACACTTCCTTTTAAAAATGCTATTTGACTCCACAATCTGCTGCTAATTTTTGTATTAAATCAATGGGTTTAATTGAACATATTTGGATTACGTATACGCCATGTTGTTTGATAACTTTTTACCATTTGGAAAGTAATTTAATTATAAATTTCAAAAGGTTTATATATATATTATTTACATTGATCAAATTTAAATCAGTTGTGTAAATTTCCAAGCCTACAATTATTGGATGTAAACTTTTGTTCGACTGTGTTGTGAACGCCCTTGTTGACTTGACCATGGCAAGTGAATGAGTGTTTTTTCATTTATTTGACTTGAATGCAAGTTGGCAATTGAATTGGCAACGCCCACATACACAAACACACAGATAGATATATAGAGTGTAGCGAAATTTGTTGCCGCCCAAACAATTGCGACGACAAATGTTTAAAAATTAAACTTTGTTCCTTTTTTTGTTTTTTGTAAGTTTCAAGTTAAGTTTAGCATTGATTGGAGGCAACCCTTGTAATTGAATGCATTCGAACTGTGTGCATGAGGCAAGGCCAAATGCTCAACAAGTAGGTGGTGGTATCTATGTAGCTGTCGCTGTAGCTGCAGCTGCAGCTGCTCTGCACCTTGACACACAAAAGTTCTCGAAAAGTCCCTGAGAAACCACGTGATACACCAAAAAGCCTAACCGAATATTCATGCTAGTTTAGAGCTTTATGCAAATTCGCCTAACAACACTACCACCCCCACCCAGCCCGCCTCCTTTTGCTCACGATTGCAGCAAGACAAGCCAGCACGCCAACACGCACACACCCATACACCCACACTCACATACATAGAGAGAGAGACAGACAACAACAGAAAACACTTCTCAAAATGTAAGCGACCTCGACGCACATCGCCATCGCCGCAGAGGACAAACGCTCAGCGCTTTCATTTGCATTTAAAGTGCTGCCATATGGCCAGCAACAGCAACACCAACACCAACACTATATATCCCGCAGCCCCAGGGCGTGGCACAAACACACACACACATACATACATACATACATATATGTATAATCAACAGTAAATATAAGTATATACAGTGTATATGTGTATCTGTGTATCTGTGTGTGTGTATACGTGCCTCTGCATGCAATAACTGTTACAAAAAAAAAAAACAAAATGTTTATAAACATTATGGCATATATTTCAATATTTTTTTTTTTTTTTGCCTCTGTCCTTGGGCTTATAAAATTTTAAGTTAAATTTAAAAACTTTTAAAACATTCCGAATTTTAATCTTTAACTTTAAAAGCACTCTAAATCGGTGAGTTGTGTCTACATCACGGAGCCTTTTGCCACAGTCAGCAAGTTTTAGTTTTAGTTTCCAGTCTACAATTAATTAAAGTCGCTAAAGTTTTTTCCTGAAAGGAGAGAGAGCATTATCAAAAAGAGTTAAGGCCTTTAAAGTTAAAGTTCATAAAAATAGTGATATAAAAAAACTACGATAATATACAAGGAACCATTAAAGGAAGCGTAAAGATTATAAAACTTAATTTGAAAGCTCTCATCTAGAATTACTCTATTCTTATTTGAGTTTTAAAAAATAGAACGTTTGTTCTATGGTTTTTTAAAGTGATACCTAAACTTTGTATGCTAATTCATAGTTTATTAAATTGTTTCTAACTTATCGTTTGTTAATTTAACTTTATTTTCTCTAGCACATTAATCAATAAATTGGTGTAGGCACTTGCTCAATACGTTTTCCAATATGACATATAATTAATTAATGACTATTGATAGTGTTTTCAATTGTATTGTTGATTGATTAAATAGATTTCAACCAGGGTGAAACTGTCTTTAGTTTTAGAAATTAGGTAACCGATTAAATGCAAAGAGTAATTGCCGAAAAGGCAACTGAAACCAGGTCAAATAGGTGTATGGAGTCAACACCGCGGTTGAACCGCAGTTTCTCAAAGTATTTAATTTGAAAATGCGACAGTGACACTGCGGAGTTGAACGTTTCGGTGTAAATTAAATTATACGCTAGACACCACCGTTCACATGGTGGGCACAGGGAGGATGGTATAGAGGGGTGTAGAAGGGTGGAGGAGTGGCGGATAGGCTGCCACAAACTCGGAATATAGTACATTAAATTTTCATTTTGGACCAAAAGTCCTGCAAAAGTTTTTGGGTAACAAAATCGCAGTCATAGCCGCAGGCGCGTGAAACCAACACACCAAACTAGTCTGCGGGCACAAACGGGGATACAGACCGGTTATATATATATATATATATATGTATATGTATATGCATAGTATAGCCCAGGAGCAGCCAGAAGGATCTTCTGACTTTGAATGCAGAGAATGTAGGCAAAGGCAAACACTGACACCTACAGAAACCTCCAACCGAAACGACAAGACTTAAAAACACTTACACACAGGCTTAAAAACGTCAACAAAAATGAAATGAGAACAAACTTCAAATCTTGTCACCTTTAAAAAGTTTCTTTTTCCATTCAAATTACGGAAATGCGAGGTATTTGATAAAAGTTTATGGCGCAGATTTTGCATAAATTACGTAGACGACAATTTTGGGGTGAAGTCATGCTATTGATTGCATAGAATACATATATATATATATAGATATCGTTATATATTTGTAAGACGAAGGTATTCCAAGTGAAATCATGGCACAACTAGTGCTAGAAACAATTTAAAGTATTTAACATCAATCAATTGTATCCAGAGAAGATGATTTTCTTTCTGTAGGTCTTCTATTTATTTTACGATATATTCCATTTTTTGCTTGTAGTTTTCTAATAAGTTTATTTTTAAATGGGAAAATATATGGCAAATTGAAATCGGTTTATAAATATTTACCAAACGAATACAAAGCTTTTACCACGTTGACTCTTTCAATATGTCATTCCCTTTTCATAAGTTTTATGCAAAAAACTATATGTCAAAAGGCCACTTTAGAGAACTCTATTTCAATCGATAAAAAGCTAAAACAAAGCGCCAAAAAAAAACCAATGTAAGTACCTGCCACTTGACATTCGCTATACAAAGGCTTAATAACACTTGCATATTAAGTACAGTTAAACAAATGAATGAAATGCATTGACATTTTAATTAGTTGCAACTGTTTGTTGCAACACTATTCGCTCCTATTCAATTTTGTGGCAAAAGTTACCTAATAAATGTCAATTAATTATTGACTGCTTTGGACTCATGTTTATGAATTTTAAATATGATTGATAATATTTTAATTGGAAAGGACACAAAAGAATCTAAATGTAAATGATAATTTAGTGGGAAATATTAAAAAAAGGACAACTTTTCGGGTCTGGATCTCGCTTATTAAGTTAGTTAAATGAAGCAACCTACCTACCTAACATAACTAGACTTAATCTCTAGACTAGTTAGACTAATTGAAGTCTAAGCTAATCGATTTGATTTAATCAGTGAAAAATTTGCATTTTCAAGAGCTATACAAACTCGGGAACTTTCGAACTTAGCCATGCCCCTTAACTTACTACAAAAAATTAAAAAAGAAGGCCAAGAGTAGCTAGATAAATATATAAATGAAATCATTTTAATATGGTCACAAAATCAATGAGCTAAATGAGCAATTAGGTATTTAAAAAACTCTCTATTGCCATTTTCTTTTTTTGTTGTGCACTGTTGGATTTGTTTATTGGCTTTTTTTTGCCCATGGCTTTCTGATTTTTAATTATTCTGGCCAAGTGTACTTGAAGAGGTTGTGCCAACACTTAAAACTTTTCATTATAACTTTGTGCAATTGTTTTATTTGTTTTAGTAGCAAGCAGAGCAAGTTTCTTTCTCAGTAGACAAAGTCAATATGAGGGCGTGGCAAAGCAAATAAACTATGTACTATATCTACATGGTATTATTTGCATTACCATTTGACTTTTGTATCAATGTGTGTGTGTGTGTGTGTGTGTGAGAGGTGGAAAACTTTGTAGCTTTATGGCTATTGTGACACTCAAATGAGTGCCTAAAGAATGCTAACGAATGTATACTTAACTTGCGTCAAATAAACCGCAATGGTTACTTACTTAATTCAATATGCGCTAGTTAAGTGCATGAAATAATCATACATACGTACATACTATATATAAGAACAAAAGTATACCTCTACATAAGTAGAATGCCAATAAAACGAGGAGGCTCGGGGCTCGGTATATGGGTATATATTACATTGAAATAGTAAGCGGGAAATGCGATTTTTGTCTTGTTCTGCTTTGTTTCGTTTCGCAATTCCCTTTCTGGTTGGCGCATGGAAATCCCCTAAATACAATAAATTTCACATTTCATTTAATTCCATTTCATATACTCGTACAATGGGAAACTGAAACCAAAGCAAGTAGAAGCAAACCAGAAACCAAAGAAAGAGACCATCTCCATTGTGGGTGGTGGCATTTGGCCCCTCTGGAGAAGAGAGAGAGAGAGAATCAAAAAGAAAAAGAACCATTGAACAAAGCAAAAGAAAATGTGTATAATAAATAAATGTAACAATTGAACTGAATAAATGGAACGAAGCTCATAAGTGGGCAGTGGACTGTGGGCAATGGAGCCAGTGGGGATACATATCTGGTCGCTTCTGGATACTTCGTGGATGCATTGCAGCAAGTGGTTCACCAATATGCATATACGCTTAAAGAAAATCCAACAAAGAGTCATAATACACTTAACAGAAATATATGAAAGCCTTAAGTAAGCGCCAAGTCCAATATGAACATTTTGTATAGCATACTTAGCAGCGCTCTCAATCAGAATTTGATTTTAAAACAATTTATAAACATTTCTCCATAAATACTAACAATTGTTTATTCCATTATTGAACAATTATCAAAATGTGAGAAAACAGTGAACATTTATTTATTTAAATACCCGGGAACATTCTAATATATTTAATTGATGTATAAGCATTGAAATTGTGGATTATATAAATTTAAACCTATGATATTAGATAATATTTGTTTAGCTACAAACTCAGCTCTGTTGCGAGACGTTTTAAGGTCAGCTAAAGTACTTTTTCATGATTGCTCTCAATCAATTATTCACAATTATTTTCAAAGAAGCTCCATAATAAACCCGAAACCCTTTAAAAATTCGAAATATTCTCGCTTATAGAGCAAACTAGCTTTGGGAATAAGAGATTTCTTCTGTAGTGTATATATACTCTGGCTCTACAGCCTTGTGCAATGGTTTCTTATATTTTGGTATTTTCCTTTCGTTTTTGTTTTTTTTTTCTGGTTTTTGGCCAACATCGTGCGCCATTAAGTATGCCATGCTTTCAGCTTCAACGTTTTGCAGCCAGTCAAAGTTTATTTAACTTGATGCTTCGCCGAAAAGAATGAAGAATGAAATGGAAAGCAATAACAATAACAACAACAGCAGGATAACCCCTGCCTTGACCCTCGTCGTTTCGTTTCGTTTTGTTATACCATCCTTGTGATTTTTGTAGCTTAGCATGTTACATTTACTGACTGACGAGTGGATGTTGCAATTGCAAGTTGCAACGACCGCCTGCATTTTGTGCGATAAAACTTGCAGGACTTCCATTTGAATTCTTTTCTTCTTGTTCCTTTATGTATTGGCATTATATTAAACAGTTGCCCATCCGTCTTGGAGGGAAACAAAAAAAAAAAAAAAATACAAAAATACAAAAACTTTGGCCAACAAAGTTATTGGAAATTTTGTTTCGACAAAACTTTTAGCATAATTCAATCATATTCGCTTGTGCGCAACGAGATTTCCAAAGGAATATTTGCGAGAGACTGGTTTTTATGGATTGCTGTTGTACAGCAAATGGATTTCCGTTTTTGTGAATGGCCAAAAGTTCTCTTGTTCTTATATATATGTACATATACATAAATTTAATGTACACATATTTACTTTATGAAAAATTGAAATAAAATTGTTTGCGTTTCGTTCTTCTCGTTTGCAGTGACACTTCGATATCGACACGTGTGGATATGCTCACGCCTGCTATTGAAGTCTATAAGCCGCCTCTCTGACACAAAGATGACACTGTGGAGAGCAATTTAGGGAATCCATCAACGAGTAGCGATTTCTAGCAGAACCTAATTAACAGAACTGCTGAATTAACTACGGATAATCTATTTGTTCTTCCATCATAGTGTCAATCCAGATCGAAATTTTGCAAACTAAATTGAAGGCGGCCAAAGAACTCATTACGCCCTGCCCCCCTCGCACCCCGGTCGTGCGAGACAAGTGACACACACACACAGAGAGAAAGAAAGAAAGAAAGAAAGGAAGAGAGATAGAGAGAGAGAGAGAGAACTCATGCATAAATGAAAAGATACTTATAAAATAATTGATCCAACTGAATAATTCTTAAGATTGATTAAATTTAGTTAATTTTTAGCGTACATGATTTTTAAACCTAGCCGAAGAACAAGATGCATGAACAGCAAAGGCAACAACAAACACACACACACAGAAAACAAGAAAAGTAAACGAAAAAAGAAAACCTATAAACGGTAAATGAAAGTGTAACAATTTAGCTCTTAAGTGTAGGGTATTCAATCTAGCCGCCATGCAATATTGCATATTTTCATAAAAAAAACAAAAAAAAATTAATGAGAAAGGGCATCTGTGTAACTCGTATTTATATTTGTAACTGTAGTTGAAAGCAAACAAAAACCAAAAAAAAAAACAAATTACGAAATACAACAAGAAAGATTAAGAAAAACCACAGACAGACAAACACACAGATAAAAACAAACAACCAAAACGACAAATGTATAACTAACAGTGTATGAATGTATATGTAAATTTAGTTAAACAAAACAAAAACCAAAATCATTATGAGTAAAACAAAAGAAAATGCAATGAATAATTTTTGTACTGCTGAAGAATATAAGAAGAAAACTGAAAAAACCCAAAAAAAAAACAAACAAAAAAAGGAAACGTTGATTAAGTGTACAATTTTGCATAGGTATTAAATAAGTTTGTAATGGCAAAAACAAAACAGTAAAAATGTTCAGCTAGAATTATACAGAATGCCCAGAACCCTAATTAATATCAATAATAATTAATAACTGAAGACCCAAAACGAAGAAATGCCATAAATGTTTATTGTTAATCACAAATGCATCAATTTCGAATTCGCATTTCACATTTTGAGTTTGAAATTGAAAATCTGCCAGCAGCTTAAACCACACACACTTACACAAACACACACACACACCCATACAAATTCAAAGCATACATATTTGTTGTAGAGACTTTAGAGTTTTATGTACAATGAATGCCCTTCACAAAGTGCCCCGAACAAATTTTGAAGAGAATTTTAATAGAGTTTCAATTTGTTGTTAACGAATTTCCTAAATAAATTACTCAAGCCAGCAAGTTCCAGTATAAATAACTGACTGCCACTTTTCAAATGTTAAAGGAAATCAATAATAATCCTCGATTTATCTCCATTTCCATAGTAGGGTGAAGGAAAGCTATGAGAGCTCTAATTAAAATTCAGCAAATTATGAGTATGAAAACATGAGACAAAGATAAAGAGTAGGAAGGCGCTCTCCCGCACTTTCTCCCACTCAGCAACGGCTGGGACTCTGTGAGAGTCAAGAAGAAGAAGCAGCGTTGCTATGAGCGCAAGTGTGGGTGGGTAAGCAAAAGAGCGCCGGCGTAGCCGCTTGCAGCAGCGCTGCTTCGTTCTTCCATTTTGTGCTATGAGCGTAAAGAAGAGCGGGGGAGTGGGTGGGAGAGAGAGCGCCAGCGTAGCCGCTGGCAGCAACGATGCTTCTTCTTCCATTTTGGGCTATGAGCATAAGGAAGAGCGTGGGAGTGCGTGGGAGAGAGAGCGCCAGCGTAGCCGCTTGCAGCAACGGTGCTTCTTCTTCCATTTTGGGCTATGAGCATAAGGAAGAGCGTGGGAGTGCGTGGGAGAGAGAGCGCCAGCGTAGCCGCTGGCAGCAACGGTGCTTCTTCTTCCATTTTGGGCTATGAGCATAAGGAAGAGCGGGGGAGTGCGTGGGAGAGAGAGCGCCGGCGTAGACGCTTGCAGCAACGGTGCTTCTTCTTCCATTTTGGGCTATGAGCATAAGGAAGAGCGTGGGAGTGCGTGGGAGAGAGAGCGCCAGCGTAGCCGCTGGCAGCAACGATGCTTCTTCTTCCATTTTGGGCTATGATCATAAGGAAGAGCGTGGGAGTGCGTGGGAGAGAGAGCGCCGGCGTAGACGCTTGCAGAACGATGCTTCGTTCTTCCATTTTGTGCTATGAGCGTAAAGAAGAGCGAGGGAGTGGGTGGGAGAAAGAGCGCCAGCGTAGACGCTTGCAGCAACGGTGCTTCTTCTTCACGTTCTGCTGCTTGGAGCGTATAGACGCGTCGCCTCGATCGGTCAGCTGGTCTGTCCGTCTGAACACTGAACGTTTCCAGTAAGTAAACATTTTTACTACTTTTCAACAGTGTTTGCTTTAATATTATGTAATTAATACTGTGAAATTATAATCGTTCCCGTTGCTTCTTAAGTGCTGCACAGATTTCCATTTGGAATATGGTATATCGTATATAAGTATATGGATTCTTTAACAGGAAAGTAACGGAACTTTTCCTTGGGATAAATCAGACTCATCTTGGACTATCTTTTCGATATATCTTTAGCTCTGCTTTGTGACTGGTTTAGTTGTTTCTTTTTGTTTTGTTTTCAAAGTAGTAAAAAAAAGAAAGAAGAATAAAAGCATGAACAATAAATAATTGTTTAGAAATGTTTTTTGACTGTGATCGTTTTAATGAAAAAAGAAACCAAATAAGATAAATTATGAAAAGCAATTGTACTTTGCAGTTTTATGCTAAAAATGTTCACACAAACACACACTCTCACACACAAACACACACACACATTTACTGTGCACACTCATGGCCTGCCGATAGCGTTTTGGTGGTGCACTGATGATGTTTCAGTTCAGATCACCTGAGCAACAAGGTTTATTCGAAATATACTATATACTCGTACATATAATTGTGAAACATAATCTCTAATGTTTTGTCATTTTCGATTCATTTACTCAAAGTTTTTCCAATAAGCAAACACTTGATAGAAATCTTATTACCGATTTTTATGGTTTTATGCATTCACCGATTACCGATTGTACCGAAACTGTGCTTGACAATATATAATTTCTATAAAATATGTCACAGATTTAGATTTGTTTTTTGCAGAACAACTAAAATCTCTAAATTTGAATTTCTATTATTGATATTTGAGTTATCAATCATCTCTTCTTCGTCGCACAACAAAAAAAAAACAACGCCATCATCTGAAAATCAATAAACTCTGCTCCGAGCTATATTTATGGATTATGGATCGGAACTAAATAGATGGAGATATTGAATGTTAACATTTTTATTATATAAGCTGCACAGATTTGGGGCAGAAAATTGTTGGATTTAGACGAATAGAAGATATATATATACATATATATATAGAACTAACAAAATGTAATGAAATGAAATGATTAAGCAAAACCCAGCATAGTTTTTGATATTAATGTAGATAAATGTAAATGCCACTAACTACAATTAAGTATGAATAAAAACGATAATGAACAACAATGGCATAATTCAATAAATTATATCAAACATGTTCATAGTTAAGAGGCAATACAATAATAATAATAATAACAATAACAATAATACTAACTGTATATAACCGCTAATGGAAATCGATTTCGAAAGCCGAGGCATATAATTTTGATAGTTAAGGCTAATTTTAATATATACATTTTTAAGACACATGCCCAGGCCCAGAGAGTACAGCAACTAAATTCGATGAACAGCCTAGAAATTTCCATTTTTTACACAAGCTTCATGTTGAACATGCTCGTTAATTGATTTTGTTGTTATAATTAATATGTATTTACATATTTATATATATTATTAAATGTGCGAGGGTCATTTAATAATTAATAAGGCAAAACTGATGTAACTCAGCACGCAAACCATCGACATCAGACTATCTCCCATTCATATTTGTAAAGTACTTGATATGGGTAAAGTATAGGAACCCTTAGTCCTTAGAATCAAGGGCGTTTAGCCCTCACTTTATCAGCATACCCCTGAAATACTGCCTACTAAATATTCGTTCATTTAAACTTTACAACTCTTCTTTTTCTTTTTTTTTTAAATTTCTGTACTGGATGTCTCTAACATTTCCACATAATAAAAGTATAGATCAAATCTCTCATAGTTATTAAATAAAGTAATGCCTGCTGAGTGAGTCTACACCATCGATTTGTCCCCATTACTCATTGAATGACCCTCGCACATAACCACATATGCAATAAAAAGAAGAAAAGAAAAAAACATTTGAATAATTATTAACATTTGCACACATTTTTTTATACACCGCAAATTGGCTTTGGACAAGAAAGAATGTTTAATAGACTTTTGTTTGATATAAAAAAAAACACACACACACACACACAATAATGCAAAATAATGAAAACATGAAAAGATAAAAGGAAAATCAACAAGAAATTTTTATTTTTCAATTGACAAACAATTAAATAAACATTCAAGCATTGAAATAAAATGATTACCAAAACCAAAAAGAAACATATAAATGGCAAAACACGCAATGAACAATGAATTAAATATATTTATATAATATTGAAGAGTAAAATTATTGAAACAATAGAACTAGACGCATATTGAATAATAAATGAGACATACATATTATTGAAAAAAAAATACAAATAAGACAAAGATTTTCAATTTTAAATAAAGCAAAACCAAAGGCGATGGTAAGTAGAAAAGATGCAATTATTAACTTAACATATTTAATACTTTGAATAGTGTTGGACTAAAGCTGACATCAAAGAACATAAGGTTGTCCCAGATTTTAGTTTTTAGATCTGGTTTTTATTTGGAAGAATTCTGCCAATAACTTTACTAGATTATCATCTTAAAAAAAACAAAAGATAGTGAAAGTGCCTTTAGAATTTAAACCAATATAATTTCATTAAAAATTGCAAGAAAACCATACTACTTTGGCTTTAAATTGTTCAATTCGTTAAAAGCCTTTCAATTTGAATTAACCTTTATGGCCAAGTTGATGTTTGTGTAATTGGCAAAACCTTTGTCTCTGTCACAATTTTACTTAATTTACCACCAACCCAATTCCAAACTCTGCAAGAAGCATCAACTGTAACTCTTATATATTCGATGAAGTAAATTACAAAAGTCCCATGAATTTTCCAGACCCAACAACAAAAAAAAAATGATCTTAGTCCGCCATTCCAGACCGTTGATTTTGTTGGTCTGACAACGGGGCGTATGACGGGAGGAAGTATATACTATGTGTGTGTGTGTGTGTGTGTAGCTATTGGGTCGCGGCAACAAAATGAAATGAAGTGAAATGAAATCAAAGGCATCTACATACTACTAGCTGGAAGCATCGGAAGAACCAGCAGAAAACCGACGCATAGTCACACACACACACACGCGGAGAGAGGCAGCAAGGGACGCAGGGATAGTCACACACACACACACACACTAGACAGTCATGTCACGGGGGCAAGTCACGGTTGATGTTTACAGTTGAGTTGCAACAGCATAGGCAAACACCAATTTCAGTTTCCTCTAGTTTATGCGTTCGAAAACTCACACTCAGAAGAATATTTCGCTTAAATCACATTTTATGTACTTGTTTTCATAAAGCCTGTAATTCGATATTAGATGAAGGCAAAGTCAATAAAATAGATAGGATAGATTGTTGCTAAAATACTCCAAAAATCGATTAATCAATTTAAACAGAGCAAAGAATGGGGAACAACCAGTATTCAGTTAAAAAGAACTAAAAATGAATCTGTAATTTTGGCTAAAACCATGAAATATTGAATCTATATAATCAAATCAAGTACAGTTAGTTTTTGGCCATTTTTACAACTCATCTAGCTTTATTTCTCTAAGAGTTTTCGGCCATTGAGGAAATTCATCTAGCTTTATTCCGCCAAATTGTTCAGTTAATCTATATAATGAAATCAAATATAGTTAGTTTTTAACCATTTTGAAAACCTTATCTAGCTTTATCCCTCTAGAGTGCTGGCTATTGATTTTATATTTTCTTCAAGTGTACAAAATAGATGGTCTTTGAATATTGTAAACCCAAGAGTAGATGCCTCGGCTTTGACTCCAGATCCCACCGCACACACAAAAGTTGTTTGCATTCATATATCTCCAAAAGTGAGTTAGCTTTGGCTTTGTGGTCTTACTTTGTGTGGCACTGTGAGTGTGTGTGTGTGTGGGCAGGGACACGAAATACAGACGCAAAATGATGCGGTTTGGTTTCGTTAGGTTAGGTTAGGTCTGGTCTATCCAGGAAGTTCCAGGATGTCATAACCATAAGGCAAGTTGATAGAGGCATCGATTATCTAAGGAACGGAAACGAGCCGTCGTTCATAATGAAATCCTGTCCGCAAATCGAGCCACGTAATCGAACATTGAGCGACGCAGCAAAACTCTTCAGGCTAAACGTCTCTCAACAGGTACGCAAATTGCCGACCATGTAAATTCCGACAAAATAAAAAAAAAAAGAATGAAGGGAAAGGAAAGGAAATGTGGATTGATGGGCGGTGGAATCTAACGCCACTTAAGGTAGCAATTGGGAGAACAACGAGCTTAACAAGTTGCAAATGCCGAAGGGCGTTCTCCTCAGCACAGGCTCCCCTTGTTTTCCGTTTCTAAAGCTTTTTTTTTGTGGGGGAAAGTTATATGTGTTTGTGTGTGTGTGTGTGTGTGCGAGTGTCACTTTGGTTCAACGCAATAACGTGTCATTTTCAGGCGTCTTTTGGAAGCGTATTTAATTGCGCTTGCAATGGCATAAATCAACACTTGAATAAGCTCAATGGAATGAGATTATCGATTAGCAGCAGCAACACTGTGAAGGTGAGAAGGTGAACCCGAACAAGAAACATTCCTCAGCTGTCATTTGCAGCAGTTGAAGCGGTGGCTGTGGCTTGATTTCTTCCACCCAACACTTCCGCCATATGCTTTAAAATTTATGAACTTAACTTTTGGTTAGCCAAGAACAACCCTGAACAATCCCTATCCCCCATCCTCCATCCCTCATAACCCCACCACCCCAATGGGCCAGTCACGAAAAGCGAAAAGGTTTGCATGTCTGTAGGATATTACCATAATTTCAATTTAAGAAATTAAACAAATTCCGTATAACCGAAAAAAAAAGAAATGTATTTCTATTACAGCAAAAAAAGGGCATCATCTAATCTTTAAAAGGTAAATTGATTTTCAATCAACATTTTCTCCATTCTCCGGTCGCCGTTTGCATTTCCAACACTGACAAACGCTGTCAAAGTTTGACAAGATGTCATTTACTATAATCAAGGCAAGTGTCAAAATGAGTCGACTGCATGGAAATCCACTCTTACAAATAGCCAAATGTGAAATGTGTATGAAAAAAGTTACCAATTATGTGACCGGCCTCTGCAATAGCTGCCATGCCATTTGGACTAGCAAACGTCGTCTGGAGGATAAGGTTAGTCTTAACCAAGTGAAGGCCGCCATCGTGTGTGTGACTCTAACGGATGAGAATCATTCAACTATGGATCCAACATTCCAGCAAGTTCTCGAGCACGAGAACATCCAGCGTCGAGAGAAAACTCAACTCTTTCACACGGTGCGTGATAAATTTCAAAATTCACTTCTCCTCGACTCCTGCGAATACACAAAGACCTTTGAATTGGACCATAAATACTGCAGGGCAACGCAAGTGCTGATAGCCAGTGACTTTGCCAATTTTCAATACGAATTGGATTTATTAAACGACATGAAGACATATGAGAAAACTTCACTACTCAAGAAGGTGTTTAATCCTAATAATTCCAATATATTTTCATAAAGAAAACAGATCATTTTATTTTCGTATATTTGTTTCTTTTGATATTTCTAGTGGAGGGTATGAAAAATTCGTCACATTTTTATTTCATATCGTTTATCTGGGTCGTTTATATTAGTTTCGTTGACTTCATCTATTCTCGTTATAGTTCCCTTGTCCATTTTAGCTTGGAGTATAAACCATTTGTCTTTGTAGTGTCCCTTAGTAACTAACTAAGCTAGCCAAACAAAAAAAGACTAATCAAATGTGGGTACTTGGAGTGTAACTAGTTGTTTTACTTTAGATGCCATGCCCTTTTTTTTCCTATTTATACAATTTTGGTCTCAAGGCAAAAGGTAACCTTTAATTGCAATTTTTGCAGTTTGCTGTGCTCTATCACTATAAATGTCACTTGCACCTGCAAATCGATCAATCGAATGATGATAGGCCCAATTAGCAATTTGGCCGCAGTGCTTATTATCGAGCTAGAGATAGTGACATTGCCATACAGCAAGTAACTGCAACTGGTTGCATCTGGGATACTGGGAATTTTGGTGGTCATTGGCAGCTGGTTATAATTGTCACTCCGGGGCGTTGCCGTAAATTACCAAACCGAGACCCAGTACAGCACAGCACAGCACAGCAATGTCGAAAACCAATTGAACCAAACTGATTGCTTTACTTGATGGCCCATTGTCTAGCCAATTGTTGTCTCCTTGGGGGCTGGGCTCATGTACGTTGTACATACATATTACACACAATTTGGTAATGAAAATGTTTATTCAAATTTGCGTCAATGGAAGTGTTTACACGACGACGACTCCTATATACATACATGTTCTGTACATAAGTGTATATACCGCATCTACATAGTATTTGGGCCACGGTCTACTCCATGTGCATGTTTGGTTATTGTCCAATAAGTGTAATTTGTTTAATGACTAAACTAATAAATCAAATGCACTCAAATTTTGGAGGTGGACAAATTGAAATGGTGGCTATAAAAAAAAACCAAAAAGGAACACCATTCAGTAACATGCCAAGGTATCGATTGATCGATTCCACTATCGATTATCGCTGTGCCCCAATTAGAAGCTTTGGAGTTCGAACAAAGGCAAATCGAAAAGCTTTAATTTATTTATTCACGACAATAATAACAGAAATCAAGCAAACAATAGAAATATATAATAAACCGCAGGGTATGTTCCATTATTAATTTATTTAAAATTTATCCATAGAGTTGCAATTTTTGTTTCTTTGCTGCCTTTTGTGGGTCAGTCGACTATGAATGGTTTTCCACCTAATACATATGTACATAGATTCATTTGATTTAATTTGATTTGATTTAATTGACTGAAAAACTTCATACTCCATTCTATTGACACTATTAACAAGGTCACTGGTCAATGAAATGTTTTATTAAATTTAATTTATTTTAATGAATTTGTTGGCCAAAAAATCTTTGTAGATCTTCTGCATCTTAGAGATAGTCGAGTTTTTTGATCGCCAATTAAAACTCGGTTTTTTAATTGTTAATATAACTTATAGAGAATTAAATATTGTGGCGATGGGAAGACAATTTCTTTGGTCACATAAAGATCTCTTAGATAATCAGCAGAGAAATCTATAAAAACGAAATATAAACTTTCTGAAAGTTCTGATTCTAAATATTGCTATAGATGACAATCAAAGATTCACTTCATACATAAATATGTATCTCCGTTTAATCTATTGGAATTTGAATGAGTCAGATTTCTGTGAGACTTTTGCTTACTTTTGCTTAAGAGTTTATATAAGACTTTAAATAAATAAATGAAAAGCAATAAACAAAAGAAAAAACCAAGCTGATCTCAATCTGGCACACACACACACACACACACAAGAGAAGAACAATTGCAACAACTGATGGCAACAGGCGTCACTAATCACCGGGCAAGATGTGGAGCCAGCTGGTGGTCACTTCGTTGCCCAGCATGTAGTCGTTCAGAACAAGGACAACGCAGTGAGAGAGAACATTATTCAAGTGCAACAGCTTTCAAATAAACATAAATTGAGCATGTAGAAAGGAGAGAATATGAGATGGGAGGAGGAGCAGGAGGAGGGCACAAGGAAGAACTGTGAGAATGTGGAGACATATATGTATGTATAGTTGCTCCACCCTTCTGTCTAGTGCAGGGTGTCGTAATTAAAGCCAGCCTTGCTATAACGAAGAGAAATGTTTCCCAACCATGGCAACAGCAATTGCAACAAACAAAAAGCCGAGTATCCCGAGGAAAGCAGCATTGCATCCGCGTCTAATTTATTTGTTTTTCTCACTTGACTTTTATTTACACGTGCATTGGCATGTGAGTGGCGGCTTTGCAGTAGAAAGAGGGGCTGAGAGTAGGGGGGAATAGGGGGAAACCCAACCGTTTGTTACCTTTGTTTGTGAAACTTTTTTCGTTTTGCTGTGTTCGTGTTTTTTTTTTTTTTGTCATTTCCCCATTTCTGTGGATTTTAGTAAGATGGGCAAAATGCCAAATTGGCCTAATGGCGTTAATGCGAATACGAGTCCAGACTAAAACCAGCGACAAACACCAGACACAAACATCAAAGGAGAGGATTTCGCTTGCAGATGCATTTGCCAAGCATCCTTCAATGCAAATCAAAGGCACTTAAAAGTTGGCAAAATTTGGCAAATGTTGCCAGAAGTTTCGCTTTTAATAAAAGATATAAAAAAAAACCCACTAACTACTTAAGGTTGTGGCAAAGATTTCTACCAGGTAGGACTATAATTTAATACGAATGTTGACAAAGTTGCCCAATCTCTAAATTGTCAAAAATCATTTGACACTTGAGATAAGAGAATTTTACAACACTGTCAGGCCACAATTGACATAAGACAACCCTGACCGCATGTGATTTAGGTTAATTCATAAAATATTCTAATTTCAATTAAAGTTTTTAGCCATGGCGCCATTTTCCATTTGCTCGAAGTGCAATGTTAGAACAAGGAAGGTTGTTAAGGATCCCATCACATTGAAGATGATCTATTTGTGTCCGGTAAGAAAACATTACGAATTCACATAAACCGAAACTCTAATGGATTGTATTTTTTCAGCTATGCTTCAGGAGCAAAGATCAGCAGCAAAAGAAACCAATTGCAAAGAGTGAGACTGTCAGGGTAGAACTAAATGAGCATGAACCTTTAAAATGTAGTACATTTTTGCCAACGGATGAAAGGAATGAACCTGAGCAGGTGTCACGGAAGCAACCACTCAGTCAGCCCAAATTGGATACACTGCATGAGGAAAGCCATCATTTAAAGGAAAATCAAACCAGACAACATGTTTTCAAAGCTCCATTGCCTCCAAATAGAATCAGATGTCTCATCACACCCCCCGTAATGCAGACAGTGATTATAAATGGACGCAAATATGTGGCAATCAGTGAAACTGCTGACGACTAAACAATTCAAATTCAT
Organism: Drosophila sp. 14030-0761.01; assembly: GCA_018150735.1. Lineage (NCBI taxonomy): Eukaryota > Metazoa > Arthropoda > Insecta > Diptera > Drosophilidae > Drosophila > Drosophila sp. 14030-0761.01. The sequence goes on from JAECWO010000090.1 coordinate 1,081,367, forward strand.
TTGTACCTTAATGCAGTTTTCTTCCCGCCTTTCCCCTATTCTATAATTGACGCATGTACGAACAAAACCGTACGGAAATGATAATCATAAATTTTGCACTTTTTATAAAAACAGAAATTTAAATAATTAAATCAAAACACAGCGTATGGAAAGCTTTACGTTATGGTTTTTTCATTTGTAGGAATTTAATTAGCTAAGCACATTGAACGATTAATACTCTTTCCAAATAGTGAAAGGAAAGTGCCTTTAAGTTTTCAAATTTTAAGGAAGGTTTAAAAAAGGAGTTATCTATTCTATTTCTTACATATTATTTGTATTAACCGATGCAGAAAAGTATTTTGACTCTCTAAATAACTAATGACTCTAATTAACTTTTGCACTTACCGAACAGTTAGCTTACATATTCACCTCTATAGTTAGGGTATTAATTTCTAAACCATATCGTCGACACCAACACTAACCAAAGGACGCGTGTTCATTGCACTTTTCAGTGCACTTTTCGCCTGCGTGCCTTAAAATGTTTATTTCTAAATTTCGTGTAATTTCGCACCCCTCAACCGCCCACCCCTTTCCAGTTAGTTGCATTTTAAAAGTTTAGTTGCCGCTGCAGGATATGCGTGCTGATACGATATTTATTTACGTCCCATTTCCGCTTCCGTTTGCCGGGAAGCAACTGCATTTGGGGCCACATAACTCGATTTTGGAATATGCGTGATATCGAAACATTTTTAATGGTCCCTGAAACTTTTAATGGAATTCTTAAAGCTAACATTTAGATACATAGATAGTTCTATTTAAATTTTCTATATTGTGAAAAATGTTTTGCAAACTCAACAACATTTCGAATATACCGAAACGTAGCTAATGAATACGATTGAACAAGTTTTAAGGTGGCTTGTGCTAAAGTTCTTGATCAGTTTGAAAACGACAGTTCGACCATTCAATAGACAAATGTTTGAGGTCTTTGACAAGCCCTATGCGGATCCTGTCCAGCTACCGCTGGCTGGCAGACCGCTCCCCATCCTCCTGATAGTCGTCGTGTATCTTTTGTTTGTGCTGAAATTGGGCAGATATTTAATGGCAAATCGTCAGCCATTTCAACTGCGTGGAATCCTTAAGTTCTACAACATTATGCAGATCATTTACAATGGCATGTTGTTCATATGGGTAAGTTCTCTCATCTACCTAATAAGTGTAAATTACTTTATTCTCTCTGTGTAGGGCTTCCATTTGATAGTCGTTGAAAGACCGTACAATCTAAGCTGTACGACTGTCCTGCCGCTGGATCACAGACTAAAAACAACGGAACGCACATTATCCTATCTGTATTTCATCAATAAGATAATCGATCTGCTCGATACAATATTCTTTGTGCTACGCAAGAAAGACAGACAGATAACATTTCTGCATGTGTTCCATCATGTTTTCATGGCCTCCACCACATACTTACTGATACGTTTCTATGGCCACGGTGGTCAGGTCTATGTGACATGCATGTTCAACATTTTTATCCATATAGTCATGTACAGTTACTACTATGTTGCTTCGCAGAATGAACGAGCCCAGCAGAGTATTTGGTGGAAAAAGTATCTAACAATAATGCAATTAGTGCAATTTTCTCTCATGTTCTCATACAATTTCTATAACTATAAGCAGCCCAATTGTGAGGCATCCGATGGTGTTGCCTATTTAATCTGCACCATGTCATCGTTTATGTTCATAATGTTTTCCAAATTCTATATAAACGCATACGTGCGGCCAAAGAACAAAAACCTAAAGGCCAAATAAAGTCAATCGATGCAAAAATGTATGTTTTCAATTAATTCATTACACCCGATTCGCAAAGGTCTTACAAGGCATTAGGGCATTTAGACAACTTTGTTTACTATTTTGGATGAACACCGCTTAAGACTCGTTCGGTCCGATATCCAGATTATCTGATGGAATATTCAAATATTTCAAGTTAGATTTGTAGGTATCTGGTCACCTATATATACCACAGTGGATCCTAACACTCACATATGTTTAGATACATAAGATCGTCATACTCTTAAGACATATGTACATTTGATTTCCGTAAATTAATATTCATTTAGCATATGAACTAATTATATTCATCCTAAACATTCCACAAATAACTAAGACATAACATGCGGATATTCTTAGTAAAACTATGACAAGATCGTTTTAAGACTTTTTTTTGAAAGGTTTATGTCAGCCATTTCTTGAAAATCTTTAATATAATATGCAATATTTTTTCGCTTCGATAGAGGAAAGATCCTATCTATTTTCCTTCTTCTGCAAATAGAGGCTTAGATATAGAGTACTTTACTCATTTTATTTGTTTCTTAGTTTTACTACACTTTAAAGATGTCTTAAATGTCCATCCAAGTTCTGGCAATTTGTTACACCATGTAATTTGATTTAATTTGTTAAAATAATTTTGCTAACAGTGACAAGATTTATTTGATGACTTTCCAACTTTATTCTTTGTGTATTTCATTAAGTAAAATGACCAAAAGTGCTATATTAGTCCCATCTTTGAAGGACTATGATTTATATTTAGCCTATGGATTTCTCCACAAGGGTTGGACGTGATCTGCAAGCCTTGCTGTACGTGCTTGAAACACTTTCTCTACTTTCATGCAAACGCTATTAGTTTTTTTGTTGTTTTTTTTAATTAGAAAATAAGGCTCATGCTTGGGAAACGATTTATAGCACCGGAAGGAGTCACCTTCTACCCTAGACCCATCCTCATGGTCGCCTGCATTTGCATGGGAATTGCATGCGAGTGCCTAGCCTAGCCTAGCCTAGACGACCCGAGCCTAGGCAAACCGAGACATGGCGAGGAGAGGCGGGGCGGGGCGGGGCAAGGCGAAGTACAAGTACAATGCTGAATAATTGTGGCCATACAATGACATTAAAGCGAAGCCACAGTCAAGTACAGCTGGGGTGTGAGTGAGTGAGTGAATGAGTGTGGTTTGTGAGGGGGCAAGGGGAAAGGGCTCCCATTTCATAGACACAACCAGCAAGCGTGCTGAGTAATTGCAGCTTTAAATGACGTTAAACGTGCATCGTGCAGTTTTATATCCACATTCCCCCTTCCCCTCTACAAGTTTTATTTATTCATGTATTTATTGTTTTTTTTTTCTTTCTCGTTTTGGTTTGTTTGCTACGCTTGTGTACCCTTTATATAAATATATATACATATATGGATGTGTACTGAAAACATTCTTTACTTTGTCGGATAAACACTTTGACGCCCTTGTTTGGGCCACATTACATGATTCAATAAATTGTATCTACTTGGCTAAAGATTAAATAACAACTGCGGTTGGCCTGATTGGACCAATTAAATTGAATTCAACATACTTAACATAACTGCAGTGTGATAATTATTAAGGATTTCATTTGAGATCATTTATTGTGCTTTTGAATGTCTGCGAAATCAATTAAAGAAAATAATAATATTGCCAGCCATGACCTATTTGTGTATATAAAGTAACTTTTAATCAAAATATGCATTTTATCCGACCATAAATCCAATAGATCCGATAATTAATATTAAATTTTTGATAGCCATGAACCATATATCTTTAAGGAACCATTTATAAAGGTTTACAAATCCAATAGATCTCTGAAATTGCCAAAAATATCGATCAAAGATTTATATCAGTGAAAAATTTAATAAAATATGAATTTGTGAATCTTTTAATACTTAGGATGATGTCTAAATCATTAAATTAATAATCTAAGAATCGAATAATAAGTTTTGAATCATTTTTAAATGCCTTTTTTTTATAACAATATTTGTTTTCATTGCTGAGATTGAAGTTAAAGAACACTTATATTTAATATTAGTTATAAATCCACTGCAGTGATTGTTTTAAATATAATTCGAGGATATTTTGTTAAAGTAAACTTAATACCATTTGTTCTATTAATTACACTCAACCGCCCCAAATATCTGGTACTAGAATGCCTTGCAATTTCATAAAATTGAATCAGGTAAACAAAATAATATATATAGTCGATGCATTGTATAAGATTTCCACTTAATTTTAATTATCAAATTGCCAGTTGATTAATTAAAACACAAAAATATTAGTTTTGTGAGTGTAGAACATATCATTTCATCCTTATTTTGATATTTCTCAAATTCTAAGACTTACATCTATTATTTTGTTCGTTCTTTTCTTTACAAAACATGGACCAAAAATCCACACACAGTCTTATACATACGTATACATACATACATATATTTATATTTATATGTCTGTTTGTATATAGGGTATAAAGGTAACCGCAAGGTTGAAGTGTAGTAATTTCTTTTTGCTGTTGACGGTTTTTTGTTCTATTTTATTTTGTCCAAAAGGCGCCGCTGGCAAGAACATTTCTCACGATGTTGCCGTGTTGCTCCTTGGCTGAATTTGCGGTGTGTGCGCCTTCTTCTTCTTCCTGTGTGTGTGTGTGTGTGTGTGTGTGTGTGTGTGTATGTGGTACGTGCCATGCAACCGAAAGTCATTTGTCGATGGAGAAAATGCAAGACATTTTATTTACTTATAAGCCAAGTCATTTCCACTAACTATCCAAAGCGTACCGAATCATTTCTTATTACAGGACAAAAAAAGAAAAAAAAACCAAAGAAAAGATGGCAAAAGGTAAAGGAGAGGTAGGTTTTGGGGTGGCCGATTGCAAATTAAGTCATTTTTCATTTCTGGCTTAAACTAATGGATCGAGCAGAGCAGCAAGCAGTGAGGCGACTGCAATTTTGGCCTCAATATGTCTCGCATTTTTCATTACTGACTTGAGACACTAAATAATAAATTGATGGGCATCACACCCTTTTCATTCATAATGACCACGAAATGTTGCAAGGATTATGGAGCCATTGTACATCCTCTGTAGGTAGGTACACATACATACATTCGGTAGGAGATAAAAGGGAAGGTGAGGACAGGACATAAAGACTGAAACGCATACGCACATATTACATTAAGTTTTCGGGGGGGAGGGGGGTGGCAAATTACAAGGTATAAAAATGGCGTCTCATTATGGGTAAAGTTAATATTTCATGGGCAATTTGCGGGGATTGAAACCGACACACTTCAAAAACAGCGCACACAACCCATAAACATGGACATTTTCACACTTGTGTACATACAAACATATATATGCAAGTATGATGGGAAAGGGAACGGGGCAGGGGCAGGACTTCATCATACATCCAACCTCCATTCAACCTCCATCCAACATTTCCCACAAGATGGGCAGATACATATCTCTCACTCTCTGTCTCCGGCACTCTCTATATGTTCGCTCGTTTGCCTCGTTTCTTCATACAATTTTAAACTCAATTAAAAGTTTTGCGCATTAGACATACTTGTGCTACCATGCCCCCATCCAAAGCAACCATCCAAGGCATCATCCAGGCCCACTTTTCATCACCTACTCCATACGCACACACATTAATTATATGGGATCGGAGGGCAGCAACTACTCGGTCATCAGCAACTCGCAAAACTCGAATGAGATTTAGATTTAGTTGTCATTAAAAATGTACACGATATATCTAAATGACTTGACAAGGCAAATATGTATATATTTATATGGGTAGTACATACATATATGTATGTATCTTTGTGAGAAGTGCACACGTGTTGAGGTCCTTGAGCCAGGTAAAATAGTAGGCAGGTGGGTATGTATGTATGTATGTAGGTACTTTCAATTGAAACCAACAACCCATTGACACACATTGATACGCTTTTTAGTTACGTTTCCCCCTTTCCCAAAGCAAGGAAGGAAGCCAAATTTAAAGTGGCTTTTGAAAAGCAAAAAAGACATCATCTTTAGTAATTGCTTAAAGTTTATTTCAAAAACGTAACGAAAGAACACTATAAAATATTTCATTTACTCAATTATCCAATTGAACTGAACAACAACAATACCTTAGAAATCATTTAATGATGTATTAACTAATTTTTGCAGGAGTCTCATTTATGTATATTCCAACAAGAAACAGAACTTAAACCGATATTTAGCCATAGTGCTTTTTTAGAAAGAATAGATCCAATGGCATTGGGAATTTTTCAGCCCAAAAATAAAGCTTAATTTTATAAATTTTATATTATCATATTTTATTTGCAAAATTCATCAAATAAATATATATTCTTGGTTTAAAATTAGTCAGAAATGCTCAGTTCTGGTGCTAAGAATTTTAGTTTGGTTATTTTTCCTTTTGCAGTGACGTGAATCCATAAATGCTGAGCCATATTCTTGTAGCTGCTTGGCCAATTTGCCACACGGCCTCAAATTGCGGAGCCATGAATAATGTACGAAAATCGGTGAAAGGCAAAATAGCAAAAAGTTAAATACTTCTAATGACAGGAAAATGAAGAAAATGACGAAAAATTGCGCAAAACAAAAGAGACAAATAATAACAATCCAAAATGGCCGTGCCAGACCATGGCCGGACATCTGCCACCCACATATGTATGTATGTATGCAGGACAAATACGGGGGAAAAAACGAAGGAAGAAAGGAAGAAGACAGCTCAAGAGAGAATGGGAAAATTGTGGAGGCATAGTGAATTAGCAACAACGGTCGAATCAAGAAAGCATGTGCGCGGCATAATTACGAAGCAATTAGACGAAATTATTATTGAGGTCACCGGCAAATGGGCTGCGGGTGGTCAAACAGACAGACAGACAGAGAGAGAGAGAGAGACAAACATATGGCTATCGGTAGTGTTGGCAGCTATTTCTGCGGGCGGCATGTCAAGTGGGTTGCGTATGCCATTATCATTCATGCCACAAGGGTGTTGAAGACTCAACCCGATGGACACTAAATGAAAAGCACAAAACCAGAAACCCACATACATGCAATATGCAGAACAACCAAAAAGTAGTTCGTTCTTTAATTAGCAAAAAGATACTTTCAGCTACAGTGAACAAAAATCAAAGCCTAGAAACATAAATAATTTTGGAAAATTCACACAACAGTTTTACCACAACACCATGTAAAAAAATGCTAGCTTAAAATTGTGGCTAAAGATTTTTAATTTTTTATTAAAATTAGTATTACTAAAAGAGATTTGCGAATTTGTTTTGCCAACGACTTTATCCCTCCTCTTTACATCTCTTAATTTAGTACAAAAAGAAAATTTAATTGCATACTTTAAGGCTTCCTTTTTATTATTTAATTGTGAATTAAATTGTTAAATGAATTATTGAAAACGAAGTATTTTATATTTCATAAAAGTTTTGGGCCGTTGTGCTTGGTAATTATGATATTAAACTATAAAGGAAATCCACTTCAGGGTCAAAACTTTCCTATAATTATAAGATCTTAAGGCTAATATACTTAGTATAATTCAATAACATTTATGTATTTATGTAGGTAGTAGTTTTCCTTTATTAATATTATTAAACAGTTTTCCGAGGGTCTTTAGGGCACTTTGGGTATGTTTAAGCAGCTGCTGCTGGGACGAAAGAATCGCGTGTAGCAATTCATTTATGACAATATGTTAGAAAAGTTGACACGTGAGTTTTGCATTTAGTAACAGAAATTGTTGCATTTAAAATCCATCTATGTACTTGTGCTCAGTCGGTCAGTATGAATTTCATTGCCTTTAGGTTCGCGTGTGCAAAGTTCAATGCTGGGAATTGAATAAAGTAGTCAAAAAAACGACGAACAATGACAACTAGGAACAGCTGTGGTAACTGCTTCTTACATACATACATATGTATGTATGCTTGAATGCTTGTGCCAAAAGGACTGATTTGACCTTAATTCTTGTTTGGCAGGCTTGCATGCATATATTTACATGTTCGTAGTTACCTGACTCTTGGGTTGGCAGGCGCTTCTGAAGAGTTTGTTGCATTCTTTTAGCCGTTCAAGTTTGTAGGTCGTCAAATCGACGGCAGGTGCAAGGTCTAAGCATTGATTTTGGCAATAACATTACTCAGAAGGTTATCAATCAGCAAGGACTCTATAAAATGATCCTTACAAAAGTTATAACGTAAGCAATAAAACCAATTCAATAGAATTAAATTATTAGACTTAATAACGAACTTTATCAGCCTTTAAAACGTTACATTTAAATTGCAATTGCAATAAGCAACGCGATGACAAAGATACACTAGAATAAATGAACTTTCGAATAAACAATTTTAAACTTAAATAAAAATTAGATTACTCTCAAATAGAAGAAATATTAACTTATTAAAATACATCTTTCATATTGTTCCTTCATTGGGGTTTTTATCTTTAGCCTTTTCCAGCTAATTTTTGTTTAAATCTTGGCGGTCTTTAAAATTTAACGAGTGTTTCTTTAATTTAAATCTGATATAACTAAATTATCAACAGTCAAATAAATATTTCTGTAGCTTAACTATCATAAAATTGTTTATCGAAATAGCTTATTTTATTTCAATTATAATGATTTATTACTATTTAAGATTGGATTTTTTCTCCAATATAGAAAATGTTACCGAGCTCGGTGGCGCCACTTTTTTTTGTGCCAACTGTGTCTCGTTACTTTGCCAGGTAGCAGTTACATTTAATCGGGGCTCGCAAATGATGCTGCTGTTATCGGATTACTAAAAAGTTATCGCTTATCGCTACACACATACGTATAAAAAAACAAAGGAGAAGGAGAATGAGAAACAAAGGATAGAGATAGAAACCGAAAAAAACTCCACATATATATTCAATAAGAAGGACAATTAATTGCAATGAAAATGGTAATACTTTAGGCGGGAGCGAAGTTAATTGAGTATAAGGAGTGAAACAATATAAGAAAAAACCTGAATCGCAGAGGTGAACATTGCTGTGATAGTGAAAGGAGAAAAAGTTGTCGTCAATTTGTGTCTTTGTATGTGGGTGTGTGTGTGTGTATGCGTGTGTGAGTGCATATGCATATGGGGTTGGAAAATTGTGAAAACTCAACGAATACGGAAGTGAGAAATTGGACATAATCTTCGCAAGAAATCACGTTATAGGCTAGGCCATAAAAATGCCCAGCGCCTCTTTTACATCCTCCCGCACCTATGTGCGCCGCTCCCGACGGAAAGGAGCCAACCGTATAGCCATGCCCAATCGTCCCGCTGGCAATATAATGGATCCCATGCAGCAGCAAAATGCAACAAACGGTGGAGGAGCAGCGGCCAGTAATTCGGCCGCAGCGTCGGGATCTGGCGCTTCATCCGAATACTTCGATAGCGGGCAGTCTACTAGCGGAGGAGCTAGTGGATCAGCTGGATTCTCAGGCAACTTTTATAATCCATTGCAAATGATGGACACCACAGAGAGTTCAGGTGGTACAGCAGGTGGAAGTGGTGGTGGTGGCGCCGCTGCAGGTTCTGCCACAACAAGCAGTTCCAACTCAACACCAGCAGCTGCCGCTGGTTCCTCAGGCGCAGGCACAACAGGATCAGCTGGCCCATCTGCCGCTGTTGGCGCCTCCACATCTGCCAGCGCATCCTCCAGTCATCAATCTCCCTATGACTTGCGTCGTAAAATCTCTGCCAGCAATAGCCACGAACAATGGTGTTCCAGTGGACCGTCGTCTTCCTCTGCCGCTGCTGCTGCTGCCGCCGCTGCTGCCATACTCGTTGGTCCATCGAGCAGTTCCCCACCACTGGTGAATCCCAGCTCATCGCCATCCAGTTCATCGTCATCGTCCTCTTCGTCGTCATCGTCATCATCATCGTCGACGTCGTCGTCCTCCTCATCGACTTCGTCGTCCTCGTCGTCTTCAGCCATTGTGCAAGCTCCATCGACTAGCGCCACTTTTCCCGTGAACAACGCCCCCACCACGGGAGCCACTCTCGCCCAGCCACCCAATGTACACAGTTCGGTGCCCCAGCAGCATTGCGGTGCCCTGCCTGTGGGAGCTGCCATTGAGGACAACAACTACATGCTTCCGGCTAGGAAGCGTTCCCGCCGTCTATACACTCAGAGTGGTGGTGACACAAGCGGAGCGGTACCTTCAACGGAAGTGGCTGCTGGCGGATCGACTGGGCCAAACGGTTCACCAACAGCGGCTCAGTATCTACAATACGAACTACCCGATGAGGTGCTTCTGGCCATCTTTTCATACCTCATGGAGCAGGACCTGTGCCGGCTGGCTTTAGTCTGCAAACGCTTCAACACCATTGCCAACGACACGGAGCTGTGGAAACGACTCTATCAATCGGTTTTCGAATACGATTTGCCGCTGTTCAATCCGGAACTATGCAAATTCATATTCGAGAAGCCGGAGGAATCGGAATATGCAAATCCATGGAAGGAGAGCTTCCATCAACTCAATAGGGGCGTGCACGTTCGTCCCGGCTATCAGGAGAAGCGTTACTCCGGCCGGAGTATAGTATTTTTCAACACCATCCAAGCTGCCCTCGACTATCCCGAAGAACGGGCCGCTGCAGGCGTTTTTGTATCCGGCGCTGGCGCTGGAAATGTCGTCTCTGCTGGCCTATCTAATACCAGTGCGGCTCCTGGATCCGCTGCTGGCGGTGCTAGTGTGAATGCCTTGGTCAATATATACGAAGAACAGGTGGCACCAACCGAACACCCAGGCCCATTGATATTCCTCCACGCTGGCCACTATAAAGGCGAATATCTTTTTATCGACTCTGATGTGGCCCTGGTGGGTGCCGCCCCAGGCAATGTTGCCGAATCTGTTATTCTCGAACGGGAAGCCGGCTCTACGGTGATGTTCGTCGAGGGCGCCAAATATGCCTATGTTGGTTACCTCACGCTCAAATTCTCCCCGGAGGTCACATCGACTGTGTCGCATCATAAACACTATTGCCTGGACATTGGTGAAAATTGTTCGCCCACTGTTGACAATTGCATCATACGTTCCACTTCAGTGGTGGGCGCTGCTGTCTGTGTGGGTGGTGTCAATGCCAATCCCGTTATACGCAATTGTGACATCAGCGACTGCGAGAATGTTGGTCTCTATGTGACCGACTACGCCCAGGGCACCTACGAACACAACGAGATCAGCCGCAACGCACTCGCCGGCATCTGGGTGAAGAATTTCGCTAGTCCAATTATGCGCGAGAATCACATACATCATGGACGCGATGTGGGCATATTTACATTTGAAAATGGAATGGTGAGTAAATCTTTAACTATATATAGATTCTGAATAGATAAATATATAAACATTGTTAATATAATGCTGAGTACTTAAAAGAACCGATATTTAGTAAACTCAACTAAAGTAAACTCTGCTAAGGATCTAAATAGATTCTCTAAATAAGGATTGAATTGAAAATAAATCCAAATATATGTATATGGTTTCATCTAGAATGACCTATGACATTAATTTTCCATCTCTTATTACAGGGTTATTTTGAGAAAAATGATATACATAACAATCGGATAGCCGGATTTGAGGTCAAGGCAGGGGCCAATCCCACAGTGGTCAAATGTGAGATTCATCATGGACAAACGGGCGGCATCTATGTGCATGAGAACGGTTTGGGCCAATTTATTGAGAATCGGATACACTCAAACAACTTTGCAGGTAAATACTCTTAATGCTTGTGCTTATTTCTTCGTTTCTTATTAAATATATTTTCCCATTTGCGACAGGCGTTTGGATAACATCGAATAGTAATCCCACCATACGCAAGAATGAGATCTATAATGGCCATCAGGGTGGTGTCTATATATTTGGAGAGGGACGCGGCCTGATCGAACATAATAACATTTATGGCAATGCCCTGGCTGGCATACAAATCCGCACAAATAGCGATCCCATAGTGAGGCACAACAAGATCCATCATGGCCAGCATGGAGGCATCTATGTGCATGAGAAGGGTCAGGGATTGATTGAGGAGAATGAAGTGTACTCTAATACGCTGGCCGGTGTATGGATAACTACTGGCAGTACGCCAGTATTGCGACGCAATCGCATCCATTCTGGGAAGCAAGTGGGCGTCTATTTCTATGACAATGGCCATGGGAAGCTTGAGGACAATGATATTTTCAATCATTTGTATTCGGGCGTTCAAATCCGAACGGGCAGCAATCCAGTGATACGTGGCAACAAGATTTGGGGTGGGCAGAATGGTGGCGTTCTTGTCTACAACGGCGGTCTGGGTCTGCTGGAGCAAAACGAAATCTTTGATAATGCCATGGCCGGTGTTTGGATCAAGACCGATTCGAACCCTACGCTGAAACGCAACAAAATCTATGATGGCCGGGATGGCGGCATATGTATTTTTAACGGCGGCAAAGGCATCCTTGAGGAGAACGATATATTCCGCAACACTCAGGCCGGAGTATTGATCTCAACGCAATCGCATCCGATTCTCCGGCGTAATCGTATCTATGATGGTCAGGCGGCAGGTGTAGAGATTACAAACAATGCTACAGCCACATTGGAGCACAATCAGATATTTAAGAATAAATTTGGTGGCCTATGCTTGGCCAGCGGAGTGCAGCCCATTACGCGCGGCAATAACATTTTCAACAACGAGGATGAGGTGGAGAAGGCTGTGTCCAGTGGCCAATGCTTGTACAAGATTAGCAGCTATACATCATTTCCCATGCATGATTTCTATCGTTGCCAGACCTGCAATACGACCGATCGTAATGCCATTTGCGTGAATTGTATTAAAAATTGTCATGCAGGTCATGATGTTGAGTTCATACGACATGATCGGTGAGTGGATAGAAATATGCGTGTTTTTAACTTAATATATTTAATCAATTCGATTTATCGCTTACAGTTTCTTTTGCGACTGCGGTGCTGGCACCCTGTCCAATCAGTGTCAGTTGCAGGGTGAGCCCACCCAGGATACGGATACACTCTACGATTCTGCGGCGCCCATGGAATCGCACACTCTGATGGTCAATTAGGGAGGCACCTACAAAATATTATTCCCGATCTAACGCCAAGCTATCAACTTTCTCTCTCTATCTCTCACACACACACACACCGCCTATCCCCAACCCTCCTACACACACACAACTCAGAAGTGTTGCTGTAAATATTTAAAGAAACACAATAATACAATTAATTGTATGTAAATAATAATTAATTAATCTTTGCGTTCAAAATTTAACACAATGTGCAATTTAGTTTAACCTGAAAAAAACTCATATAAAGTTTTTTTTTTTCTTTTGGTTTAAATTTGAATAATTAATTAACGAAAACCAACAGAAATGAAATTCAAATTGCAAGTCATTTTGGACTACTGTCACAACGAATAAGTCAAGAAAAGAAACAAAACAAAACAAACATACAAACAAACAAAATATAAGAAAAGAATCGATAAACGGTTATGGTAACTTTTTGTAATAGGCAATGCATTTGTTTTTGTACGACGAAATGTTGAAAACGGATTGGAGACGAAACCCCAGTGAAGAACAATTTTTGTAATGTATTTTAGTAGGAGAAGATTTTAAAATTACAACAATTAACACAAATATATACGATATTGCGATATATATATAAATGCATATATATCTAAAAATATATTAAGCCATAGATGATAGAGTAAAATAGAGTTACCTTTTGGGGTACTCCACAAAAAACAAAAAAAAAAAACAAAAAGAAAACATATAAACAATGAAAGCAATTCTAAGTATTAATAAACAAATTAGTATAGCAGCGGCTTTAATGCTTCAACAACTAACAATATATAGATAACATAACTACGTATAGTACATAACTACTGCTAACAACATCATATTCTAAAATAGCACACCACGAGACAAGTTACAAAATCAAAAAAGCCTTTACAAAGCGTCAAATACCAAGCAATATTTCATGTCTAAATGTCGTCGTAGAACCAATTTGTAGAGCAAAAAATTACATTAAACAAAATGAAAAAACGAAAACAAAAATAGGTAAAAGAAAAGCCATGTGTCATTTTAGTCAAATAAGTTGAACATCTTTTTAGTGTCTACTATACATACATACATACAATATTTAGTTTTCATTCGAATTATGCAAATCGAGTTTTATTTAGTTTAAGTCCAGAGCCTAAGCAACACCAACTATATAGATACATATAAAACTTAACTCTTTCTCCCTCTCTCGATATATATGTATATATACGTATATATGATGTGTGTCTTAAGTATTTCTGTTTTAACATTTTTATAATTTATAACTATTTACTGCAATGCATATTTGTTTTCCTGTTTCTACAAAATAGTTTTTACAATATATCTACTATATACCTATATATATACACACATATATATATATATATATATATATTTTTTAAAAACTAATGAATAACTTTTTGTAGGTTTTAACTTACTCTTACTCTATGAAATATATAATCACACATCAAACATGAATATGAATATTTGAAAATATATACATATAATTATAAAACAACAAAAACACAATCCTAACTAACAGGAAACGTCCCTTTTTGATTTAACATGCCCACACTCTCTACTACACAATCACAATCACATGCGTATAATAATATAACTATGTATATGTAGAAATGATTTTAATGTGTTACCTATACAAGCTAAATACTTCATTGCCCTTAACTTGGACAACTAACTAATTATACATACATATATAAATAATATATATATATATACATATATATATATATACATAAATACAAGGTATAAGCAAAAATAATAATTAAAATTTCAGAAAAAAAACACAATATGCAAAAAGAAAATGTTTTTGATACTAAATTATTTCGATCATCTTTATATGATTATACATAGATTTGAAAGTTCTTACATATGCTTGATTATATTAGATTTATCACATCCTCACTATATATATTTCGAAATCCAAGCCAGTCTGACTGATCTTACAACCAGTTTTCTTTATAAGATCATCTTTTCTTGATAGTTCTAACGACACAATTTGAAAGCTAATGTATTTATGTAGCTATATATTATGTTTTAGTCTTAAATAGTAACAGGATATAGAATTTTCAGTTGGATTGGAGAACTATATTACCAACGATTGGTCAAAATGAATGTTCGGTAATCGGACTTCTTAGGAGACTGAATATTTAAGCAAGCGGGAAACTCAATACCACAGCTATTCCAGTAGGAAAACTTTTATTTGATACATGAACATGGATCTGGTTGATCCGGTTTCTCTCGATTACGCAATAGAGTAACAATGTGGTCATGATGGGCGGCTTTGGCATATTCGATGGGTGTTAGACCTAGTTCGTCCTTAAGAGAGCGATTGGTATAGTAGGGCAGAAGGTAATCGATCACCTCATGGTTACCCAACTGGCAAGCATAATGCAGAGCTGTGCGTCCTGTGCGATCGGCTAATGTTAGATCAGCACCAGCTAACCGAATTGACTCCAGGCGTTGAATCTTTCCACGCTCTGTAAGGGCTCGTATAAGTTCAGCCTGCACCTCGGGTGGATCCCTAAGAACGGCCCCATTATTAAGCAAAACCCGAATAATCTCATGGTTATCCGTATCGATGGCCTCGTGCAGGGGAGTACGATTAAAGCGATCATGAAAATTGACCGAACACCCAGCTGCGACCAGGTAGCAGACACAGTTTAGTTTTCCCAGATAACACGCAAGGTGAAGGGCTGTGCGTCCATCACAGTTAGTATCGCAAAGATCGGCTCCATATTGTTTTAAATTGGTAAGCTTATTGACATCGCCCTCCATCACAGCAGCCGATATGAGAGCCGGATAGAAAGTGGAGCACATTTGCTCGCGCTCCTTCGAGGTAGACAAGTGCAGGGTGCGGGCCACGCCCTCAATCAGATCAATGTCATTGATCTTTGCTACCTTGTTGGTGGTCAACTCGCCGCGTAGGCTAAGAAGCATAACCTTCTTCTTGTTAGCCAGGTCCCATTCGGGTTTGCCCAGGACATAGGCCAGTTTAGTAAATGCTGCCTCTTGGGTCATGTCATAGCCAGGCACAACACCAATTTCCAATAACACATTTTCAGACTCATGGATGGGCGAAACGATACCATTCGCACACTGCGTGATGTTAACCACTAGGACACCCCTATCCACAGCCTCCCTTAATTCGTCAAGTATATCTTCACGATTTGATGGCATGCTTCCGTCACCATAGCTTTGGATGACCACACCTTGAATGGGACCATTAAGAAAGCCGCGAACCACAGCCTGACTGATTCCTGGATATAAACGTAGTAATCCCACATTCTTTTCCATGTCCGAATGAACGGAAAACTTTTCCAGACTACATGGTCTAAATATTTGTCGACTGTTGATCTCAAAGTTGATGCCAGTCCGGCCCAATGCCAATTGATTGGGTGAGTCGAAGGCATTAAAGGAATCGGAGCTGACCATAGATGTCCGACAACCGCGCAGAATGCGGTTGCCAAAGAAGACCATCACTTCGGGTATGTTGTAGTTGCCTGCCAGAAGCAATGAGCCCACCAAATTGTCTCGACCATCGGTGCGGGTCTCGGAGATGGGAATCTGGGCACCAGTAAGTACAACAGGTTTGCCCAAGTTCTCCAGCATGAACGCTAAGGCAGAGGCCGTGTAGGCCAATGTATCTGTTCCATGGACGATAACGAACCCATCATAGCGATTATACGAAATCTGCGAATCAGAGAAATCATTTATTAATGCAAATCAATGTCTGCCTTTATGATGAAGATTCACATACGCCCACATCATCGGCAATTCTTTTCCACTCATCCATGCCCATGGCACTGGAGTCCAACAGGGGAGAGTACTCCCTAACATCGTAGATAACCCGATACGGATGATCCTGTACAAAAGGCAACACCAAAAACGATTCATCCAATTGGCAATCCACACAGCTAGGCTTAAAATTTTTGTCATGGCAATTGGGATACTGACGCAGTTGCCTGGACAGCTCATTGGCAGAGGGAGTCAACACTATTAACATAAGATGGCGTTGAATTTGCATTATTTAGATTTCCTCCTACTCACCTCCTTCTGCATTCCTCACCATGCCAATTGTCCCGCCCACATATAGAACATGGACTTGAACTTCCCTCTTCTTGCGGCACTTGCAATTTACCTTGGGCATCTTCACACGGTTCGTGGATAAAACAGAGAATTTCAAAATATATTTAATAAAAATATTAATAAACCAATAATTTAACTAATAGCTTACATAGATAAACCGAAGCCTACCTGATTGTTACAGCATTTAGAGAGATATTGCCAAAATTGTAGCTCTTTACCAATTATTCCAATGGCGGTGAACATTGTATTTACACACATATGTACATACATACATATGTATTTATCTATGTATGTATGTATGTACAAAGATTTTAACTGTTTGATGCTACATACATATGTATGTATGTACATACATATGTATGTACATACATATTTTCTTTTCGCATTCCCTAAACCTATTACTATTTTTAATGGAATAAAAATATTTAATATTTTAATCAAACAAGCGAAAACATATTACAAAACAAACCTAAGGTGCAGGTTTGAATATACGAGACGGAGATACATACATAAATACATATGTATGTTGTTATTGATCGTAGCTCCTGAGAGTTGCTGAGTGCAAGAGAGATGGCTATATGTATCGGTAGTATATAAGGAAGCCATATGCATATACATACCTAAATACATATGTATTAACATTCATATGTACATACATATGTGCACACATACATACTTACATGCAAACTTAAAAACAAAATGTATATACATATGTATATGTACATATGTAGGTATGTACATATATATATATATATATGTGGTATATAAGGGAGACATACAGTGGCTCACAGCTTATTCGACCCAACTGGTATTTTAAGTTTAAAATCAGAGTAACTTTTTTTCTGATAGATATATTCCCAAAATTCAAATGCAAAATTATTTGCTTATGTTTTAACTAAATGAATCAATAGAAATATTCCTAAAAATCAAATGCAGAATTATTTGCTTATGTCTTAACTAAATGAATCAATAGAAATATTCCCAAAAATCACATGCAGAATTATTTGCTTATGTTTTAACTAAATGAATCAATATTCATTTATTTTGATTTTTTTAAATTCTAAGATTAATGTAACAAAAACTAAAAAAGTTAACAATATTATGTCACAAATACATATGTACATACATATGTATGTATGTTTCCATTCACAAAAAAAATTAACAAAAACAAAAAATGTAACAAAATTCAGCTGCCAAGAAAGTCCTTTCCGGATTCCCTAAGCTTATTACTATTTTTAATGTAATTATTTAAAACGTAATAAAATCAAACTTAAACTACAGGTTTAAATTAATGAGATGGTGATATTTGTTAGATCCTGAGTATTATGTCACAAATACATATGTACATACATATGTATGTATGTTTCCATTCACAAAAAAAATTAACAAAAACAAAAAATGTAACAAAATTCAGCTGCCAAGAAAGTCCTTTTCGGATTCCCTAAGCTTATTACTATTTTTAATGTAATTATTTAAAACGTAATAAAATCAAACTTAAACTACAGGTTTAAATTAATGAGATGGTGATATTTGTTAGATCCTGAGTGCAAGCAAGATGGCTATATGTATCGGTAGTATATAAGGAAGCCATATGCACATGTGTACATACATATGTATGTACATACATACCTAAATACATATATATGTACATATACCAACTTAACATAATTTATATATTTATATGTATGTATGTACATATGTACATACATATGTATGTAAACATTGGTGGTATGTAAGGGAGACATACATATGTACATACATATGTACATATGTATATGCATACAATCATTCAAACGTATGTATGTATGTATGTACATGCATATGTACATAGATTTTTAAGCGACAGCATTCTTTGTTTATGCAAACTTAAAAACAAACATTAACGGGAGATTAAGACGAAAGGCAACAAAATGCTTTCAAAACGGCATATGCATGTGTGTTTGCATGTATACATATTAACCCATGTACATACATATGTACATATGTACAACTTGTTTAGATGTTTTTATAAGTATATAAGGGAGACATACATACATACATATGTATGTGCATACAATCACACTTACGTATGTATGTATGTATGTACATAGATTTTTCAGCGACAGCATTCTTTGTTTGTGCAAACTTAAAAACAAAAATTAACGGGAGATTAAGACGAAAGGCAACAAAATGCTTTCAAAACGGCATATGCATGTATGTTTGCATGTATACATATTAACACATGCACATATGTATGTATGTACATACAACTTGTTTAGATGTTTTTATAAGTATATAAGGGAGACATACATACATACATACATATGTACATATGTCCATACAATCACAATTACGTATGTATGTATGTATGTACATAGATTTTTCAGCGACAGCATTCTTTGTTTGTGCAAACTTAAAAACAAAAATTAACGGGAGATTAAGACGAAAGGCAACACAATGCGTTCAAAACGGCATATGCATGTATGTAGTACATATGTACATATATACATACAACTTGTTTATATGTATGTTTTTGTTACTTGTTAAAATTTACATACAGTGGCTCACAGCTAATTTCAACCAGCACCCTGAAAAATGTTTGTCTTTCTATAAAATCTAAACTAAAAGCGATACCAAAAAAATTTAAATTCAAGTAGATAATTTACTGTTTTAAAATATAAAATATGACTTCATTTATTTTTTAAATGTATTTATGTATAACATTTTTAAAACTTAAAAATTAAAAAATCAACCAAAAAGAATGCCACAGCTTATGTATTTCAACCACATATGTATGTATGTATGTATGTATGTATGTACTTTGTCAGCTGAGCAATGATCCGTTATTTTACTTTACAACGGTAGTTTCTTTTTCTATACTTTAGTCGTTCTAATAGAATATAAATATATATACATACATACATACATATGTACATATAAATATATAATATGTATGTACATATATACAAAAATTCATTAGGCAAAATGGGACCACGCACAACCATCGAGCAGCGAGAACTTGTCCTCAGCCACTTTAAATCTGGTTATTCCCGTAGGAAAATTGGGGAGATGGTTGGACTTAGTGATTCCACAGTCCAAAGCATCATTTACCGATTTTTGCAATTCCATTAGGAAGGTGCAAAATTCATATCAATATTAAAACTTTTATTTAATTTACATCTGCATATGTACATATGTATGTATGTTCACACATATACAAATATGTATGTATATATATACATATGTATGTATATTAACCTTATTTAAATTCATATTTATTTATGTTTTACATATCTACATACGTACATATGTACATACACACATATGTATGTAATACTATGGCGATTATTGAGAGTTGCTGAGGGCAAGCGAAAAGGCTATGTTTATAGGTGGTACATATGTATGTATGTATATAAGGAAGGCATCCATGCATACTTATGTATGTATGTACATATGTGCATATGTATGTAGTAACACAGATTTTTAAACCACAGCATTTGTTTTTTGGGCAAACTTAAGAACAAAAAATAAAGTAACAACAAAAATCTTTCAAAACGGCATATACATTGTATGTACTTTGTATATACATACATACATATGTGCATTCATATGTACATACATTGTTTGTATGAACATACGTTCATATGTGATTTTAGTTTAGTTTTTTAAGCATACATATTTGTGTGCCGCTTTTCTATGAAACCTGTCTTAGGATATCGTTTATTTCAATAATTATATTTGCAATGTAATATTATTCCAAAGATTAGAATTTTTAATTTTTCCAAACTCATTAACAGTAGTTCGAGTTTTAAGCGCTCCGCATAAACGCAATGAAATAGTATGCGTATTCGTTTCGGTATATTTTTAGTATTTTTCCCGTGTTGTCGTTTCGTTGTCTGAGTTCTGATTCCAAAAATAAAGGGCCCCATATTATATTAAATTAAACGAATAAATTGCACCCAACAGCGCTTCAAGTGGGCCATTCGGTTGCAGTTGTCGCTGGAGGAGACTCGCAGCGTAGAGCTGGTAAAGAGAATTACAAATAGGAAGCCAGACAAATTAAAGGCAATTGCATATTGTCCGCCTGTGCTGCAGCGGAGCAGCTTGGTGGACAGGGGCATGTCCCACTTTATGCATAGCGCCACTAGCGATCTAGTCCATCTCAATGTGGGTGGTCAACGGTAAGCAAGCAAACAAAGAAATATTAAAATAGAACCAGATAGATAATGATAATGATATTCGCTCCAATATTGATGACGCATGCAAAACTGAATGTTGTTTACCCCTTTCACTTCCCCGCTTCAAGGTTCTCAACGTCCAGGCAAACGCTTACGTGGATTCCGGATACATTTTTCACGGCTCTGCTCAGTGGACGCATCGCCAGCCTTAGGGATGAGCATAATGCCATTTTCATAGACCGTGATCCCACTCTGTTCTCCATTATACTAAATTATTTGCGGACAAAAGACATTGACATCAAGAATTGCGAGATCCGTGCCCTGAGGCACGAAGCTGAATACTATGGCATCACTCCGTTGACAAAACGGCTGGCACTCTGCGAGGATTTGAATCATTCATCCTGCGGAGATGTCCTATTTTATGGCTTTCTGGCGGCTCCGTCGATGCCAACTAATGAGGCGGTGCCAGCTGCCATGGATGAATCGATGTTGCCTTCCACATCAGGAAGTTCTGGAGCTCCACGACCTGGTTCCATGGTGCGAGTACCAGAGCCATCGCGTTCACATTCGCGTAACTCGTCGTGGGATCTGCGCTGTGGTCGGGCCAGCACCAGTGGGAACAATGTCGCCAATCCTGCCGGAGCTCCAATGTTGCACTCGAGAAATCCTTCGTTGGACTTTATGCGACACTCCCGCAACTCTTCTGCAGATCTAAATAAGGTGATTAGGAACGAGGTGGGCTTGGTCTTCAGTCCCACTCAAACTTCCAACTGGGTAGATCCATTGCGTGTGCAGATTATCAAGGCCCATCAGAACTGGATTGCCGTGGCATATGCCCATTTTGTTATCTGTTATCGAGTGAAAGACTCTAATGGGTGGCAGCAGGTTTTCACATCTCCCCACATTGATGCTACCATCGAGAGGATAGCCATCAATTCGAAGGTGAACACATCGACGGCTGAGCCGGTTCCCAGCAAAATGGTTGCCATCTCCTATGGTAGTCAAATTCGACTATGGAGTATTCAGGATGTCGGTGGCCAAAAAACCGATGTGGGCATTTTTAATCTCAATGTTCGAGTGGAATATCTCTTTTTCATCGGAAGCCAACTGGTGGCGTTATCCTCATCAGGCAAAATTGGCGTCTGGCACGCGATGACCCAGCACTGGCAGATACAGGATCTAGTGCCTGTCCTGTCCTTTGACTCGGCTGGCTCTTTCCTATTGTTAGGTTGCAACAACGGTTCCATCTACTACATAGATATGCAGAAATTCCCATTGCGTATGAAAGACAACGATTTACTGGTCACCGAGTTGTACAAAGATGTCACTCTGGATCCCATTACTGCAATTTCCGTTTACTTGACCCCTAAGACTTCGAGTATTAGTGGCAACTGGATTGAAATTGCTTATGGCACAAAGTCGGGAGCTGTCCGCATTATTGTCCAGCATCCAGAGACAGCTGGCCATGGGCCTCATCTCTTTGAGACTTTCTTCGTCCATCAGAGTCCCGTCACCAAGGTGATGCTGTCGGAAAAATATCTAGTGTCCGTATGCAGCGAATATCATCATGTGCGCACCTGGAGTCTGACACGTTTTCGAGGAATGCTTTCAACCCAGCCGGGCTCCACGCCGGAGGCATCTTTCAAGATTGTCTCGCTGGAGGCCACTGATTCAAGCTCCAGTTATGCGGCCGGTAATGATTTTGGTCCCTATGGCGACTATGACGATATGATCTTTGTGCAGAAAGTTGTGCCTGAGACGGACCAACTGTATGTGCGTCTAGCATCCAACGGAGATCGTGTCTGTGTCATTCGCTCTGTGGATAGTTCTACTATATCCTCATTTTGCGTTCACGAATGTGAAGTGGCCTCGCGTATGGGATCGCGGTTTATACTCACCGGCCACTGCAATGGCGCTATCCAAATGTGGGATCTTACCACGGCGTTGTCGCTTTTATCCAAGGACGAACCGCAGCAGAAAACCAACGGCGGACCCGACACCAATGAGCTTCTCCGCCTGCTGGATCAATGCGAAATCTCAAATTCTTTATGCTCAACACCTTGTTCACCGTGTCTATCAACTCTGGGCAACGGCTCTGGACTAGCCTACACCTCCATAGCACGGATGAAAGCGAGCAACATTGCGTTGCTTAATCGTGAACACCAGATGCCCCCACCACCACCATCGCCAGCGCAAGTGCAGGCGCTGGGACAGCAACAGCAACATCTACAGCAACAGCTAGCGGCGGCAGCAGCTGCTCCGGCACCACCTGCTCCGTCTGCCTCGCCTCCAGTTGTAATCCCCATGGTCGATGGCAATAATGAATGAAACGTGGAAGTGGCTGCTTCTTCGGCGCTTGTCGGGCGCGTTTCATCTATTACATTTCTTAGGTGTGGCATGATCTACGATTATCAAATTATATTCCTGCAGTTCACGTTCTGCGCTCTCCTCTACATCTGCTTGATGCGACTCTGGCGGGGCGCAGCATCCAATAATAATTGAACTGTAATTTAGCATTTAAAACCAAAATCAAATAATCTCCATTTTATTCGTGCTCGATGTCCTGGCAAATTTATCTGAAATTACCCGAAATGTATCCTCGTCAAAAATGTTATGTGTTAAGAATCCTGAATGGAAGATTTCTTTATTTCTTCATATTTTTTATTAAACTTTGTTGTAGTTAAAGTTTTGGAATTTAGTTAAATTAATGTCAACCAGAGTATAAGACTTCTGTAACCAATCTATTTACATACATACATATATATACCATACTTGTAAAACATAATGCACAATTTGAAAGGGATTTTTGCACTACGAAATCTACAGAATAGAAATGTCACAACTATTATTATAAAACTCTATTGAATTATCAATTCGACAGTGACAAATTTTTTCTTTGATTTCCAACAAATTGATATTTCCGTTCATTAGATAATTAATCAACTCTATTCAAATGAATTAGCTAACGAATTTACCCTAGTGCAAAATATCCCATAAACAATATCAAATCAGCCTTGTACAGGTCATGTTGTAAAACAAAAATCAATATGCATATGTAATAAATATTTAGTTATACATAAATTACATGAATCTCTCTATTATTCATAGCATTTTCAGAATCCCATTGGGGATTCCAAATTTTGATGGAAAAGATAACTATTTCTTGTACAACAATTAAGTTGAAAAGTTTAAACAATTTCATGTTTGATTGTGGAACGATTCCAAATCTTCCTATCAACTATTTAAGTCCTCTTTGCGAGTTCCCCTTGGTTCTTCGGTGTGAGCGATTTAAAATAGTCCTATCATCATAAATATGTCCTCTTTGTTCTACTTTATTCTACTTTTCCTGGTAAAATAACAAAATAATGAAAATACAAAAGGTTTGTGAGTCATCAATAATTTATTCAACCATTTAGTTTAGTTTCTCGATGCTTGGGAATACTTGAAAAGTGTTTTAACATTTATCATTACACAGATTATACTTGGATTATCTTCTCGGATATCATAACTTAGGTATGTACCATCATCAATAAAGTAAAAAGCAGCAAAAACGCCAAAACATACAAAAATATATATATATATATAAATATATGATTTATATGTACGTATATGTATGCATATATGTAATCTCTATATACTCTATTTTCCGTTCCTTCTTTTTTATCTTTTTAAATATCAATGCCTTAAATAACCCGAAACAATGGAACGCTTGTGGCTTATCAATTTAAACAAATGGTTTACGTCTCAAGTGGAGCGCTTTGTTCAGTTTAAATTCAATTTACCTAAAATAGGACGCAACGAACGCACTGGTATTTAGATCATATGATTCTACGAGGGGTGCTCAATAACAATTGGAAATTATAAGTATGTAATTACTGGAAGTTTCAGTTGCTTTGGCTATTCTTTTTTTCTTACTGATGTACATTTTGTTAATTTGTGTTAAATTTCAACGAGAGCACGAGAAGTTGTTGTCAAGTTTGAAAACTATTTTAAACACCCCACGCCATCATATGGTATACATGCAAATATGTATAGAGCTAAGATTTACATTTCTCGGCTGAATGTAATTATCAAATTGAACGTACAAATAGTTTGTACACAATGTTGAACTTAATGCTAAGCGCTAACCGATATGAAAGCAGTGTCCATAGTGTGGATACTTGTTTACTTAATCTGCAAGCTTATAATATTCTATGTAGATATACATACATATATACTTTATAGGTCTATGAACTCGTAATTATCTAAAACTGCCGCTGAGCGAGCTCTGTGTGTGTGTGCATCCAATGAATAATGATATGTGCATGAAATATTGCTAAGCAAAAACTGATGAGAGCGCGACCGACAACGGTGTGGGGGAGGATGGGAGATAAAGAGAATGATAGATAGAGATCCAGCTCATTACACCTGAAAGTAGTCATCTACCAACAGTTGCTCACTTGGCGTGGAAGTGGTGGCTCCACTCAATGGACTGCTTGCCGATTCAGGATCCGTTGGCAGGCGTTCATATGGGTGTTCCAAGGTATCGTTACTACTTGTACTTGTGATGGTTGTTGTGGTGGTTGTATTGAGATAGCATACGGATTCATAATTGGGATCCGTTTCACTGCCCGTGCCAGTTAACGATTCATATTGCGACGAAATGGGTGTTGTGTTGCTGGTCGTAAGCGATGACGACGTCAGCGAGGTGGGCGACGTCAGAGCCAAATGGCTGCCACTAGTACTAGAATTAGAAGTCGCCTTTTCCGTTATCCTTGCATAGTGATCTGTATCCATTTCTACAGCCGCCTTCGTTTCGAGAATGCTGGCATAATTGTGATTGGCATCGGCTTCTGGAATAGTGCTATAGCCGCTAGCATCACCCGGTGGATGTTTCTTTTCCAGCACCTTCGCATAACCATCATCGGAGTGGGCACGACTCTTGAGCTCTTCGTAATTTGGATCATAATCGAACTTCTTTGAATCATTCTCGCTGTGTGGAACTGAATGGGGTTGCAGTTGCTCATAGCCTGGATCATTATTGCTGCTAACAGGAGGCGGTGGTGGCGTTGGCTGGCTAATAGTCTCGTAGTGCTTAGTGCTCTTATTGCTCGCATTGATTGTTGCTGCTGCTGTTGTTGTTGTTATTGTTGCGGCTGCTGCTGGTGATGGAGATTTGAGAAATCAATCAGTCAGAGAACAATTTAAACAAATACGAGTAATTAAAATGGAAAAGGAGCTGGACTGGTTATGTTATGCTGTTGCAAAAATACTAACCATGGCTACTTCCAAATAAAAACTGTCGAAATTTTCGATGTTTTAATTCAACAAATGCGAAAATTTCTCATTTTGGCAATACAACTAAGTTGGGTAAAGGCATTATATGTTTTTTTTTTTTGGAGGCATAAGGAGAGACAGATACAGATAGATAGATAGACAGGTGAATTAGGCGTTAGGTAAATAGCTTGGGTTTTTAAAGATTGGGCAAGAAGAACAATGATAATTTAGTATTATAGATGTTCTAGTTCGCTCAAATTCGTTTTCTAAATGTTCTAACAAGAAATTTTCTGTAATTAAAATCTAATTGACACAAATATTTTAATTTAATTTTTGAATTAGTTTCTCTTTAGTTAAAGGAAAGTTAACAAATAATAATAGTAAATTAAAAACTGCTTGAGATCTTTTCATCTATAATATTAAATAGTCATTGGACAAGGAATATCAATGGTAATGTGACATTATCTACATTACCTGTTTCCTGCTGGCGTTCTTTTTGCAGCATATTTGCCGCATAACAATCCGATTTGCGATTCTCGTGAATCACATGACTATGACCATCTGCTGGAATGGTCTCATAGCCATGATCCTTGGCGGAATAACTATTGCTGCGCACGCGACTTTTTTGTGTATCCGCAGTGCCGTCTAACGGACTGACACCCAATATATCCTGTTGTTGCTGCTGTTGCTTGCGGGTCAAAATTGGAGAGTTATTTGGCGAAGAGGGTGAATTGCGCGAGAATTTGTGCTTCTTCATAACCTAGAATCCAATGCTCGGTTAGAGATAGTAAATAATTGCAGCGATTTAATATTTACCTTGGCATACATGCCTTCGATATTTCTGTTGCCATCGCTGTCTTTTGATGGACTTAAGCTTTTACTGTGCTTGCGTTGGGGCGATGAATCAGCTAACTCCAAATCGATCCCATCACCGCCAGCTTCAATCACGGATATAACCGAATTTCGGCCGGACGTCAGATTACTAGTGCTACTGGTGGCATGCAGATGGTGTGGCTGGGCGATACTGGATTTTGGCGTCGGTGGTAGTGGTGAGTTTGCCTGACGCTTTTCCGGCTTTGGTGAGCCTAGATTACAAACGGAGGAGCTATTATTGGAAGAGGACGAAGCCTGTCGGGAATGCATCTGGGCACGGAGACTGTCCACCGGCGGAGGAACGGGCAAAGGGTGATCTGTACTGCTACTGCTGGGCCTATGAGTCGCGCCTGTGGGCCCACTACTAGCTGCAACAGGACTTGTGGACGGTAGACTGCTGCTGTTGTTGATCTCGACGGCTACCACAATAGGATTGACCTGCATGGGTTGAATTTGTGCGTATGTTTCTGAGCCGCTTGTATAAATATCGGTGGCATTCGGTAAATGACGATTATTGGGATCCTCAATGGCGGCATATGTTTCATCTGTTTAATTATAAGATAATATGAAGTGCCATTGCGAATAAAAAAACATTTGCCTGGTGCAACTCACCGGAATCGTCGGAGACGGTGGCGTAATGTGAATCATTTACATCACGAGATAACGCCGGATTCCTAGTTGGTGGCTTGCCCGGTGGCTGCTGGGCCAATATATTAGCCAAAGGCTCCCGCACACTGATGCTGGTATAACCCTCTATGAATTAAATAAATGTAAAAAAAAGTTCTTTCATTATAAATCATTATTATCACTTACTCGACGAATCCTGCGAGTCACCACTAAAATGCTGATTAGCAATTGGTGGTGTCATATAGGGTAAATCCTGGCTGGCGGATATCATACCAGCAATTGCAGAAGCTGCCGGAATTTCAGACTGCGGTTGATCCACATCATTCTGGTGCTCCCTGACACCTTCGATATGCTGATCAAGGCGATCAGCGGCGGAGGAACCTGCCGCTGTGGCAGCGGCAGCAGCTGCGGCTGCAGCTCCTTGGGCGGCATTGGAAGTGGACGGTGCATTCAGTTGGGCATATGGATGCTCAGTGGCACGAACTTTGGCATAGTCATGCGGCAAACCTTTGACCCTAGAATATGGAGAACTTACATCGTCTGCCTGGCTGATGGAGCTGTGCTGCGACACGCTTGTCTGCTTCTTCATACTGGGCTGGGCTGCGGTTCAAGAAAAAAAAAACATTTGCATTAATAAAAAATTATTAAATGAAGTGATAAAATTCACTTACGACTTTGGCTGTGCGCATTGCGCGCATCTACCAGCTGCTTGTCAGCCACAGTTTCATACAACTCGGAGCCATTGTCGTTGCTGTCGGCCACAGGAATGTCGGGCAGACTACGATGAGCTGCAGTGCTCGATCTGGCAAAAATATTATGAGTATAGTGATCCTCTCGGTGGTATACGGAGCACTTACCGCTTTTCCGAATCAGCATTCGACACGGTGGAAGCATTCAGTTCGGCCTGAGATTCACTGTTGCCTACCAGATTGGTAACAACAATTACTTCGTCGGGATTCTTTAGTTTGACCATGCCCTCCAGCCCTAGCAAATCATTTCTGCAAGTGAATAACATTTAATATGCAAGCGTAATTAGTAGCGCGAGTGCATCCAACTGGAACTGGCCAGAGTTAGAGAGATCGCCGAGATTGCTACTTTCACTTTCTCTCTACCTCTCTGTGTGCCCTCGCTCCATCAATAAGAGATCCCCATAAATTATTTATCTGACGCGAAGCAGAATGTTCACTCACTTTGGTATCTTTTTTTTGCAACAGAGGCAGGCGCCCAACATGACTATGAAGCACAGCGTCAGATTTGCAGTCACAATCAAATACGTGTAGGTGTTGGCTTCCGAAAGATCCGCCGCCGCCGTGTCCACCATGCCCATGTTAAAATCTATACATATGCACTATGTACACTAGGGGAGAACGATATTGCAGTGCGTACGCACGGGATCACATTTAAAACCATTGCAGTTTTACAATAAATACAACAAATAAAACATTTCTTTTAGTAGTTTCGAAGTGTTGTTAAGCTAGAGATGGTCATAACTAAAACTTTCGAGACTCCGTGAATGTATCGATTATTCGTTTTGTTATCGATGGTACAAGCGTAAGAAAATATACTGGGAGTCATTTGAAATAATTTCACTCAAAATCGTTTTAAATGTAACTTCATGAGAATATATTTCATACAATTGATATTTGGTATCAAAAATTAATTAACTCTATTAATTGCCTTCAGAGATTTTTGTGCTGTACACAAACTTTGGTACTTAAAAACTAATTTATTCGTTTGGCACTATGTTGCTCGCTTGGCTCACAGTTCAGAATGTTTGAATATGGTTTTTTCAATATTCTCTTGCAGTTTTTCTACTTTGCGTGTTTGTTTCTTTAATTGATCCTCCATATCTTCAAAACGGTTGCTTTTGTCCTTGTGCTTTTCGTCCTGGAATAAAAGGGGAACACTAAATAATTTCTACAGTTCATATGAAAATTAGAAAATCGAACCTTATACTTTTCCTTGTGTAGAGCGTGTTCTGCATGTAAATGACGCAATTTTAGCAGACGACTCTCAAAATGATGCAATTCAGTTTTAATGGAGTTGATTTCCTTATCTGTAAAATTGCTAGCCATTGCCACACGCCACAAGCCCTGTACTTTGGGTTCAATAAAATCCTGGCTATGTGGTCCCGAGGATATCAGGCGCTCCAGCCGCTCATAATGATCCTTAATTCCAACATGATGTCCTCGAAGAGTATTCAAGTCATTTTCAAATTTCTTGACATTTTGCTCGTGGGTCTTGATCTCATTTTCGTTAGCATCATTAGAAATAAGATTGTAGTTATCCAAATCTTCAGTGTTAATGGCATCTGGGATAAAAATTGTATAAACATTGTAACAGTTTAAACATTTGAATCGGTATTAATGCATAAAAAACCTACTCTCATGCTTATCCGTATCGATTGACCCAATGTTTTCCAACAGACTATAGTACACATCAACTTTATCTTGATGATGTTCAAATTCTTGTTTCAGCGATTTTAATTCTTCGGAAGTAAAGCCGGAGATTTCCGCCTTTTCCCAAAGTCGGTTCAACTTCTTATCTTTGAATAGGCTTTTATTCCTGTGTCGCTCCTCGGGATCATGAAATTTCTGCAGGCGATAAAGGTTATAACAAATATATTAAGAAACCTGTTGCATTTAGAATTAATGCATAAACTCGCCTTAAAAGGCTTCAACTTTTCCACATCTTCGGTATCGTCGAAATGTTCCAGCAAGTCGTAGCTACTCATGATGCCAATTAATTTAAGTCGCAAATCGTTGGCCTTGAGTCCATCTTTATCCTTGTGTTGGGAGTTCAGTTGCTTCCAGGCAATCTCCTCCTTATCATGGATTTTCAGCTCCATATACAAAGATTTGAGCTTCGGCTCCGTCAAACGCTGCCACAATTCCGAAAAATGAATTAATTAACCAATTACAGTAAAATCGAGTCAAAATAAACTTACATTCTGCGCCTTGGACCACAGAAGATTCAATTTCGCCATGCGGAATGGCCGCTGAATGTTCTTAAAGTCCGGGTCATATTTTTCCTCAACGACTTGCTTGAAATGTGGATCGTTTGCCTCCCGACTGTACTTTTTGCTTTCCTTTTTGTCGGCAGTCGCACAATGAAGGGCAACAAGGATTAATGCAATAGTAACTGCAATTTTCGCCATGTTCACTCTCAAAAATCGGCTGCACATGCAATTTGCTGACCTGGCCAAACAGTTATGTTCGGGGATTTTACAACACTTTACACACGGCTTAGAGAAATCGAGAATTGTCATTTTACAACACTTGTTTTTTACAACACTACTCTATCCCGCTTAATTTTGTCAGCTGTATATTTATCTATTATATTATTGTTATAAATAGAGTCGTTTTGTGTATAAATTCTTTTAATTTGCGGTTATCATTAATCATGAACATAATGCAGTTGAACGTTGTACTGAGCTTTGTGTTAATATTAATTCCGAGCGTCTATTGCCAAAATGGTCAAAATGAAGAGGATACTTGGGTGGATCCCCATTCTGCATGGTCGGATTGGGCCATAACGGAGTCCAGTGCTGATA
Source organism: Drosophila sp. 14030-0761.01 (assembly GCA_018150735.1). NCBI lineage: Eukaryota > Metazoa > Arthropoda > Insecta > Diptera > Drosophilidae > Drosophila > Drosophila sp. 14030-0761.01. Next base: position 1,112,789 of record JAECWO010000090.1, read on the forward strand.
CTTGTCAATGCCAGGCAACACCAGAATCATTGGCTGCCATAGAGGATGCAGTGGCGTTGACGTATTTTAAGAAATTTGTCAAATTATTGTTTCAACGGAAGCGTCTACAGGTGTGTAACACGCATATGCCCGAAATTGGCAAGTTCATGACGTCATGTATGTGTGGCCTTTGATCAAATCAACTATTTTATACTTGTTTTGAACTAGTACGATACCACGTCAACGCTTTACAAACGCTCGCTTTTGTTTAGACTGCATCCGTCCCAGGTGGAGCAGCTAGAGGCTTTAGAAGATGCGCGGGATTTGGATATATTACTAATGAATATATTAGAGAATGCGGAAGCGGCTCCATTATTTCCCGGTGGAAATGGTTGCTCCTATACTTACTTTTCTTGGGTTCCGGATAGTTTTACAGATTTTATTCAATTTTTTAAACAATCCGAGGTAAGTGCTCTTTGTTCAGTTTACTAAAATGAAGAAAATAACAAATTGCTTGTCGCAGGTTCGACTTTTCCTAAAAATCATACTGGTATTAACTGTCGGCTGGCTGGTACGCAAACACTCTGGCGTGGGAGCTCTGACGATTATCCTAGGCGGAGCATTTTTATATGGCTACTTTATTTCTTATGTGGAATGTAACAGGGTAGGATGTTAAACAAACATTTTTAATGAATCAGAGATCAAATAACACTATGTTAATTAATTAGAAACTCGAATTGGAAGCCTTGATTGAGGTAATTGATAACAATCAGGAGTCGACAGATTACTTTACAATGGGTTGGGGCATGCGTGCTTGGAGCTATTTGACCAGAGGCTCCCAAGCAGACCAACAAAAAGCCAGTTTAAGGTAATATATCTTACTTTAATATCTAAAAAACTTCGTTAATATGATTCTTATTTTACAGAAAATCGGCTAAGCTAAATATGACTGAATGCCGATTAGATCATGTTTTTTTTATATACATCAATGATTTGTTTCTCAAGCAATTGGAAATGCTTTTGACGAGCGTATCGCAAACCATGAAAAAACTATCGTGTAAGTGAAAATCATAATTATTTGTCTTTATTTGTAAAATGGTTAATCAATTTAAATTCTTTTTTGTAGCTGATATGCCATTCCCCTTTAATCTAATAGCCCCATTTGCTCTGGTGGCTTTGGTTGGCTACATTGTGAAGCTTACTTTTAAGTATGTCATTAGTCCAAAGGCTTGGATACCGCTTATGCACAGCAAATCTGCACCAGCTGTTCATAATTCCGCACCAGCACAACACCACGAAGCGTTAGGCGATCGATTATCGGGCGAGAATCTCAAAATGTTGCTTAATGTGATCAACGTTACAAATACTCAGCAAACGAAACAAGAACCTGCCGTTTCGGGAGTGCAGGACATCTTAGATGGTCCACCCCCACTCGCCATAGATAATAAATTGAAAGCAAGCAACGAACATCTAAACGAAAGCAAAATCAGCGACAAAAGTACATCTACAGATAAGCCACATCAAGCAGCTGAAGTTACTCTGATTGATGATCCCGATAGTGATATTATGGATCATTTTTAGCTTTAACTAATGTTTCAAGCTACATTCAAATTGTGATGTTGGTGATGTTTAAAATGCTTAATCGGCTACTATAAAATATGTAAGTTTCTTTTTTGGTTTTTATCATAGTTAAAGTTTCTTTATTTAAATTATTTTGCGTGTAAGTTATGCTCTTGTTGCACGATAATTATTATATAAGTTAAATCTCCAACAATAAGATCTTTAGGCCTCTGTTACAATTATATGATATTGTTGTTATTATGCTTTGTCGGCCATTTCAAAAATTTGTATATATATATACCATTATGTATTCTGTTGAACTTTAATATTTACAGCGTCGTCGCTCATTGAGCGCCATTTTCGTGTGAGTTGCAGAATAATTAAATGTAAGCAATCATTAATTATTCATTTAAAAACTAGTTCAAAATGTATACAATATATTTTTGTGTGTGTATAATAATAAGAGAAAATTAAAAAATTAATATTTATTCGTTGTATCTTAAATCATTTTAATTACACTTCTTTTATTATGTTCATTTCAATTATTATTAGGCAAATGCAACTAATTGTAAGTGTTCATATATATATATATATATGTATGTATATATTCCAATGCACGGCACATTTGTATGAACTTTAATGCTTGCTGGCTAGGATCACACCTAAAACTAAGAAAACATTTAAGCAGAATCTAAAGCACAGGCAGGCTAGCAAAACCGAACAAATTTATCTAAAAACTAAACCAACAACAGAAATCATTTCACAAATCTTATACGCAAATTGGTCCGCTATCAAAAATGTTCTTTAATAAGTTTTACTACACGAATTCAACAATATATAGTATATATTTTGTTAGCACTATGTAATAATTTTATCTCTTGTTTTGTGTGTTCTGGTAACTTCATGTCTCTTCATCTGGTTATCGCTTTGTTTAACAAATGAGCAAGATCCTAATAATGTAATTATCTTTGTTTCGCTGCCAAAAAGAAAAGACTTACAACAAAAATCATAATAACTAATTGCTCTTAATATCAAATAACAGCAAAGCTAGGCGAAACAAACGAAATTGTTCTCAATCCCGAAACATTTAAAATTTAACGAAAAAGTTTTCAAGAAATCGATGCAGGCTTTTGCTCAAAAATTGAAATGGGAATTGCGAACAGTTTCGAAACTCTTTTCGGTCTTTTAATTTCGACACCAACTATTCAGAATGATCGAAACGCAACAACTTGTTGAATTGTTTTTGTTATAGCTTTTTTTTTTTTGTTTAGTCTATAACATATATGTACTATGTATGTGTATATTTTGTTTTTTAAAAACAGGCAACTGATATAATTTCTTACATCGGGCTCTTCGATGTACATGTCAATACCTTTATAACGATTTTTCATGGAAATTGTGCTTAAACTTGGACTTAACTAGTTTACTTTTCTCACGTAATTTCTCTCTCTCGTTCGTTTGTTATTATTGAAAATGTTAATAACTTCAGCAAATAATTGTAAATTTTACCTAGTCATTATAATCTACATAATAATAATACACAAATCTGATCTTAAATGTAAAAAAAAAAGAATGCGAAAACAAAACCGAAACAATTTAGCTGGCGGTCTCGATGTAGGAGTTTGGGATGCATGTGTATGTGTGGATTTTTGGGTGTATCCTGTGAGTATTTTATACATACATTACCTTATGTGGTGATTTAGATTTAGGTATGCGTCTTAGTATATTGTTGTTATAATTTGTTAAATCTGGTGGTAAATAGTTAATACAGCAATAGTGATAGTCTGATGGGTGCAACTTAATCGATAGATTGGTTACAAAAATGCCCCATTTTAGATTTTGGAAAAAGTCTTCAGTTTATGGGATTCATGTTGTAAATATTGTAATCATATTTGTAAGTAGATTAAGTTGTCTTTCCTCCTTTGTTTTAATAGGTACTTTGGCTTTTCATTAGAGTTATTTATGTATATAGAACATTATGATATACATATGTATGTCTGGGCTGTATCGGTTTATTTTGGGTCTACTCTTGTCAATTATTCAATACTATCTTCTCTCGCCTCTTCACTCCTTTTTCTTCACTCATAGTGTTTTAGGTTGTATGTAAGTATTTTTGATATGTATGCCGTTACGTTTCAGATGCTGATTTGCTGATTCTCGAAGTGCCAGTGGATTATATTGTGCGATTTGAAAGAACCAAAAAATGGGTTTGCCGAATAGAAAATCTATGCAAAAATTATATCTACTCGTAATCATTATGCATTAAACATACATACGTCTAACAGGCTGCTCTCCTCTGATATCATCAGTATGTAACTCTAAATGAATGTGTGTGTTCGTGTTGTGTGTGTGGAAAGGGTGGGAAGGAGTTGGGGGACTACGGTGTTACTATATGCATATATATGTATGTCTGTGGGTATGGTGTGGGTGGGGTGTGAATGGGTGAGTATCTGAGTTCTCTGCTCAACCCAGCTATACTATCCCAAAGCGAGTATTTGTCTGTCACCATTTCAATTTCCATTTCTATTGTAATACGAATCGCTTACATAACGCGACACTTCTCTTTGGCACCACCACCACCGCTGACGCCCGCCTCACCATTCTCTGGTATGGAGCCATTCGTATCCTTAGATTTCTTCTCCTTTTTTTGTTTCTTTTGCTTTTTCGTATCCAATTGCAGAGAGACGGTGCGAGTTTTCTCCATATTGAGAAGCTCTTGAAATAGTTCTGTGACATTGTGATTGGTTTTGGCCGATGTCTCCATGAAGGATATACTCCATGTGGTGGCCTGAGCCTGACCCTCAATTTGTGAAACTTCGCGCAGTTCGGCGGTCTCGTCACACTTGTTGCCCACCAGCATGACGGGTATATTGGGTATATCGGCACCCTACGACAAATATGAAATTAATTTTCATCTGATTTATCAATTTCATCAAAAGTGGTGTCTCACCTTTAGCTCCTTGATTAATGCCCAAATGGGACGCAGTTCCTCTAAACTTTGTTTAGAGCATACCGAATAGACTAGAATGAATGCATGTCCCTTCGATATGGATAGACGCTGCATGGCCGGGAATTGATGGGAGCCGGTTGTGTCCGTGATTTGTAATGTACAAATGTTTTTGTTGCAACTGATGACCTGTGTATAGGGATAATATTTAAGATGTGGACAATCAATTTTTAAAGGATTGCCTTGCCACTAACCTGCCGGTAGGTGTCCTCAATAGTTGGTATATAACTCTCACGAAATGTGCCCTTGATGAAGCGTAATACCAACGAACTCTTTCCCACACCGCCGGCACCAAAAACCACAACCCGATAATCGTTGCTCTGTTCCGGTGCGGCACGTGTCACCTGATTTTTCTGCTCCGTCATCTTGTATGGACTGTGGTCCTAGTCCTAGTCCGGATCCGAGTATGTTGATGGGGACAAACTTCTTCTACGGTCGAGAAGGCTTTGACTGTGGTGTTGTTTGGTTTTGCTTTCGACGAGCACACTGAGTGGAGTGCTTTACTTGAGCGCCATACTTTGGTTTATCTGAAATGATTAAGAGCAAACCAGTTGGTCATAATGCCCACGCACGCACCCAGAGCTATGGGAACCGTTTTTCTTTTTTCGGCTCCGCATGAGTTATGGGCTAATTTTAGACCGTGTTCCGTCAGGTCTAAGGAAAGGATATTGATTTTTTATTCGGATTTTGTTTTGTTCTGATCTCAATTTTGGCATCAACATTTAAGTATAAATATAAATGGACAAGCTTTGAAGTGGACAAAAAGTGCAGGGGCAACAAAAACAACATGCGTGGGCCTCTGTCTCTGTCTTGGCCTCTGCTCCTGTTCTCTGCTCAGTTCCTCTTCCGTTTAAGCGCCAGAAACACAAAAAAAAAAACTTTTAACTGCTCACTTCCGCTTGAATGTCCTGCCACACTTTTGTACCGTTTTGTCGTTTCACACTTTTTGTTTTCCTTTCCCGCTCTGCTTTGTTACACACCTACATATATACATGTATACACCTTTACCTATCCACGCACTTTGCTGTTGATTTTTTTCTTTTGCTCTTATTTTATTTTGGCTTGGATTTATCGATTTTGTATATGTTGCAGTTTCACCTACACAAAAACAACTATCTCACTCTGCCTCATCTGCGTGTTGGGGCCAAGAATCGGCAAGTTTGCGATTTAAAGCTAAATTTCGGCAGCGATTTCTAAGTCCAAGGATCTGGTTAACTGGATATGCGTCGCAATATTTACTTGCATTTCGTTGCACTTTAATTCGTTGCACATTAACTTTGTCACCGTCTCTCGCGATGATTTCGTAGTTGTGGTTGCTGCTGCAGGCCGCACTCTGAAATCGGAAAAACACTGACTCTCCCACGTACTCGGTACGGACTCGCACGATAAGAGTCCCGCCCACCAGCTGCCCAAAAAAAAAAACACACACAACGTATGAAAAGAAAATTAAACAATACTACCCCAGAGCGCACCGTATGCGGACGAAGATGGGCATTTTTTTTCAAACGCTTGCGCAGTGTAACGGCAAAAGCTCCAAACCAAAAGTTTTCTCGCTTTGCACACGGGCCCAAAAGACGAAATGAACGTGTGCAAATTGGGATTGAAATCGCCGGTTGCCGTGTGGAAAGCCGTTTTTCAAACTGTATAAAATCGTGGCGCATCTTATGGAGAGGCATCAGTTGTGGCCTTGCAGCAAAGACAAAGTTAAAGAATAATTTCTCCAAGTCTCTCAGTGTTTCTTAAAACCTCTCATCAAAATGCCTTGCCCATGCGGAAGTGGTAAGTTTAACGAAAATTCAGGATTGCACTCAGACTAATTGTAATCCTTATTGTTTTTGATCCTTCTAGGTTGCAAATGCACCCAAACCAACAAAGGATCCTGCAACTGTGGCTCTGATTGCAAATGCGGAGGCGAGAACAAGTCCAAGTGCGGTTGCTCCTCCAAGTGAATCCAGGACTAAATGGATTGCTCAGCTCCTCGCAGAACTCTAAAAAATGTATTAATTTTTCGACTGTTTTTGGTTTTATGTAATTTTTTAAAATCATATTCAATATGTTCAATTAAATCTAATTGAAATGAAAGATGTGTTTGTGTTGAGCAATTGAAGCGGTCGTTGCTCCATTTCTAGGTTATACTTATGAATTTATCTTTGTCAATTGAATAATCAAGAATGCAATTTAAGAGGTCGTGGGTACTATTATGCATGCATCAACTTTTGGATTCAACTGCTATGAACATGAACCTATAAAAATATGTTTCATCCACTCTCAGCAGAGTTTTTTAGTTCAGTTTTTGGAAATTTACTTCATTCTGACATTAAAAGTATTAAACATAAACAAAAGAAAGCTAATAAGCTTGCAGTTTTATAACAAGTTCATTGCTAAATTCGATTTTGTAGTTGAAATTAGGGTTAAGATCTCATTATATAATCATATACACACGTATGTATATATAGAAAGTGGTAGCGCTACTCTAATAAAATATAAACAGAAAGCTCAGTTCAAACTGCAAAGTAACACAAATTTCTACACCAAAGTGCGAGAAAGTGAGTCAAGAACTAGAAACTAGAACCTACGTCAGTTCTCCAATTCTTGGGTCAAGGGGTAATCCGAGAGTTCGCAACCTTAAGAAAAAATAAACAACGACAAAATGAGTACAGTACAGTGAGGCCTCTAAATTGATAAATTGCTTTTATTATTACTTAAGCCTACGAGAACATACTATATAAAATCTAATATAAGTGCTATAAGCCTACAATGTATTTGTAAAAAAGTGAGGCGACAGTTAGGTAAATCGACGACGCAATATGTATGTAAGTGTAGGCTGTTTTCTATTTGTGGGTTATCAACGCAGCCAAACAAATACAGGAGATATCACGACGACAATTTGTAAAGAATTCTACATAGTACATACATACATAGCTACATATGTACTTGAGTAATACATAAATAGCGGCAATTATGGGGCCTACTTGATAACAATGTTTTGAGTGAGTCGTTTTACAAAGTCAACATTTAGAAAATTGGCCATCAGTGTGAGCACTGACTTCTTGGGCGGACGACAGTGCCTCAGTCCGGCCTCTTGGCAGCACACATTCGGAAAACAATCCAGCGTAGAGGTACACGCTTTCGGATGCAGATCAAATATCGGCGGAGGTGGTGCAGTGCATTCCAGGTACTCGGTTACTAAATAAAAGGTAGCATTAGACAAATTAGAGAAATCAATGAATGGAAATAATAACCTACGATAATCAAATGAACGCTTTACTGGAACTGGCACAGTCTCCAGCTCTGGTTGCGAGGTACGACAATACCGTCGGCGCCCATCTGGGCAACAGACACGCGGCCAACAATCCATATCGGTTGTACATTCCTGAACGTCCCACCAAAGCTCGGCCAACGGACGACTGGGACACTTGCGCGGTATCAGACCAAGAATGGCTGAAACAGCGAGAAATTATTGATCAATGATAGTTTAACGCCAGCTTCACTTGTCTTAACGCACGTGCATGAGACGCCTCTTCCAACGGTTTGGCCACACCAGACACACAGCTGCTGGATCCAAAGATGTCACAACATAACTCATCCCTCTGCCAAACTGCGCAGTCTTTGTCGGTCTTGCAGATTTTGGGAAACAGTTGGAAGCGAACCTCATTCTCTCTGGGGCAATTGAAACGGAGACGCAATTCCGCCGCTGCTCGTTTGTCCTTTTCCTTATCCTTACCCGCAGCACTGGGAAAATTGAGAGTGGGTAGAGCTATGCGAAATGGTCCATCAGTGGCCGATTTTAAGGTTGTTGTAGAAGGCCTCATCGTTGTTGTTGTCGTTGTGGAGGTTGTGGTGGATCTGGGTTTTTGCGTTATCTTTGCTTGCTTGCGATTGCTAGGAATGGCATCTTTAGAAGTAAACTTCTTTGGTGGATGCGATGTCTTCACTGGCGGCTGCACCGAAACCAAACTATGTTGGCCAAAGCTCCAAAAATTGGGATTGAAGAAGTTGAAGCCGTTGGCCAAACTGGGTCGTGGGGCTGTATTGGGCATTTGGGAAAGGCGGAAAGTTGATGGTACATATACATACATACATACACACGTATTTATAGGTGCACATGTGCTTAATGGTCATTAGTCATTTCTGCTCTAAATAACAAACATTACAAGCAAAGCAAAGAGGCGAAGTTCCCGCCACCGCGATAATAAAGAGCCATTGTAACAACTGTTTCTGTTTGCCAATGCTTCACACAATGCTTTCCATTTACAAAACACTCGACTCTACTCTGTAATGGATCTCATTCCCATTGCAATTATTCGGCCCATTGCAACAGTTTAGTTTAGACTCGGACTCGCACAGCAGCAATTGCCTCCCATTTCCATTAGTTTTACGAGCAAAAAAGCTAACACTGTCGATCTTCTCGAATTTCAATGACACTACTAAAAAGGTTCCGAGTCATAAAGTTTCTTAATTATATGCCAAGTTCATGGCGCCGGCAATGGGATTTCCTAAATAGTTCCCTAAATTATTCTATAAAGTATCCACTTAGTAAGTCATCTTTTATTATTACAGAGTTCAATATAAGGCTTTTGAAGGCCTCCAGGTATTCGCACATACAAATACAAATGTATGTATCTACATATTTAGTTTCTTGTCAAGGTCTCCTGCTGCAAATATGAAAGCCCCGCTGCTCCAGTTATTAACACCTTCGTCATTAACCTGTGCACCAAACCAGTGTCACTACGTTTACCAGAAGGTACATTGGCTTTGCCTAGTCTTTAGCAACGGCAATACAACTGAAACCGAAAGGATAAAACGGAAATATCGAAAAAAAATGTTTCTTCTCCTACAACAAGGGAAGTAGCAAACCCTAATTAATCCTAACTAGTTCGCAAAAGCATTTTTCTGGTACTCCTTTGTGGATAAGGGTATGCCGGCTTCGATATGTTTTCGTTTTATAAACTCAGACAACTTCTTTAGGCGTTGCGTTATGCCAAACTCAATCTTCAAGAAAAAAATCGAAAGCTAGGTCAGTGCCAGCATCTTGTACAAGTTTGTTTGACTTTGCTGCAGTCACCAAGAGCACAGGTGTTGCATATGCAACGGCTAAAGTCCAGTAAATGCAACTCACTAGTTGTTGTTGTTGTCGTCGTTGAAGTTGTTGTCGATGTCGTTGTCGTCGTCGTGCTAACATTGCTGATTACGGGCCTGCGTCTCATGACAATTTGTGTACGCCTGCGCTTGGACGGAGACTCAGTTCTCCTGTCATCTCCTCCTGACTTCAATTGCAGAGCCACGTTTGTGGGAACTGAGAGTGGCAGTTTATATTGTGCAACGCCGCGGGAATTGGAATTGTTGTTGGTGGTGGTGGTAGTAAAGTTGCTGCTGCTGCGCCTAGATGCTGCTGTTGGTCTGGTTGATGTTGCATAATCGATGCATAGGCAGAAACTGACCAGTAATGACAGAAGCAGCATATACACTTTCATCTTGGCTATATAAAAACCAGGTCACGACCTTTAGATTTCAAACTATGTTGAATAAAATTAATCATTTATCTATTGTATTCCGATTGAGGTATCACTTTTGTCGCACATATTTTATTTTGGATAAGTTAAGTGTCTAATTTTGCCGCGTTGCGCTCACTACGTTGTTTAAACTTCAAGCGATCGCGTTCAACTCCAGCTCAATTGGCGAATGTGCAAAATTTGTAATTTTCGGCGGCACCATCAGCTGAAGAGGCGGTGAGCTTGCTTGCCAGGTAAGAGAGCGAGCGAAAATCTGTGGGCTGACCTGCTCTTTAGCCAAACAAACTGGTTTTCACCAATGTTTTTGTTTTGATAGCAATTTAAACTGTCTTTGGGGTAGTATTTGCCGACACTAACCTAACCGACCAGCCAACCAATGAAATGAGGAAATGTTTGGCCTACAAACGATATGCTTCCGGACTGTCAACAAGGACCCTGCTCCATTAAGAAACTGGTTACATGTTATATTACTTATAGAAAAGAAATGGAGAGTCGATAATGTTCAGCCATGGCTTGCTGCTACCCAAATTCTAGTATAAATATTGCAGACTATTCAAATTGCGATTGTTGCAATAAGTGACACACATTTAAAAACTCACTTGATCCCATTAGTCTCAGTCGTACCTCGCATCGCAGCGACCTTTCACGGTGTTCAAGATAATGTTTCCTGCTGGCTATAACCCTCCTCCTCTACACTTTATGTTTACAAAGTGCAAATGAATACGCGAACACAGTAATTTTACATAGCTTGTTATGGGTTTAATCAAAGGGAGATTTAAACAAACTACTTTTCTGTTTTAGACAAAGTTTTGGCAACTTTTATACATTATTTATGTGTCTGTGTGTGTGCTTGTGAGGAATGAATGCGTTTGCACACTTTCTTCGCTTTGTCGTCATTTAAATCCCCAGATGATTATGTTGTTGTTGCTGTTTGTTGCTGCTGCTGCCGACATATTAATTTAGGAAGTCCTCGACTCCGGCATCAGAATCTTGACTTCCTCTATTAATATGTCGAGTTGTTTCTTCTTCTTCATTGTTGACATTTAGTCCAGCTGTAAGATAAACCAATTATTAACAACACCGCGCAAAATCGATTTCTGTAGCATATGCTTACCTTCTTGAAGCCAATGTCGCCGGCATATTCCCTGAAGCACTGACGGCAAATGTTCAGACCATATTTGCGGATCAAACCGTGACGGTTGGAGCAGGCGCGGCTGGAAATAAAATAAATTCCAATTGAACAATTACATTTGTAACAATGTTCTTAAGATTCGCATACATCATTCGGTTTCTTGTTGCATAGTTGTTGCTGCAGCTGGCTAAGATTCAGTGCTTCATTTTCGTCAAAATAAGGCATCCGCCAGCTGCAGACATTGCTTTGGCCACCCTTTATTAAGGAAATTGTCAAAGAATATTTCAGCACATTTCCGTACTCAACCGGGGGCAGGAGCGGAGTGCAAATAACGGCAATTAAAACATTTAAAGGCATAATTCATACAAATTGCTTTAAAACAAAAAAATCTAGGGGCAGGGCGAACGTGCTTAACCTCACATTCTACAAAGCATGCAACTATGCAACAAAAACGAATTCAATCAACAAGCGGTGCAGCGATTAATATACTATTCGATGCGCAATTTAACAAGGAAAAATAATCTTACCAGCACCGGGATCCTTGGCCGTATTTGCGGGGATGCGAGTACCAGAGAGTAGCGAAACCCATGTTGGCGTATACACGAGATAAAGCGAAAAGAAAGAAAGGAACCAGAGAGGTGACCAAAGCTTGGAAATGTCAAAATACCAAAAAATGGATATTGAAAAGAAAGAAAGGAACCAGAGAGGTGACCAAAGCTTGGAAATGTCAAAATACCAAAAAATGGATATTGAAAAGAAAGAAGGAACCAGAGAGGTGACCAAAGCTTGGAAATGTCAAAATACCAAAAATTATATTACACTGGTATTATTTTATTGACGGTGTGGCAATACTGGGAAAGAGATTTGAAAATACAACGGTAAAACCAAAAAAACTGGGAAACTGGTGGGAAATAAGAACTGAAAATGCATATTGATTCTCAATTAAGTTTTTATTTATAAACAAACAGGTATTCACAAATAATCATCCGAAAACATTGGCTGTGAGGGATTGTTTTTGACCACCACTACTTTGGCATGATCGTGGCTTTGTAGCAAAGGTATGTTTTCCAGAATCATAGATTGACTTGGCTCTGGAGTGGGGTCAAAAATACTCATTACAATATCGTCAGTGTGATTGCCCACATCCTGCATCTGATTGTCAAACACAACATCTTGAGCACCGAGTTCGACATTATCTACCAAAATGGGAAGAGACTGTCCAAATTGGTTGAAAACAAAATCTTCATTGATGGGCACACAAGCCGCTACCACCTGCTGCTCAGACATTGCAGGAAAGTCGGCTGCGTTAATCAGGCCATTCTCCTCAGTTGGAACTGAATCATCGTTCTTTTGAGGAAGCTCCTGAGTCCCAGTTCTCTTAGCCTTGGCCTCCAGTTGGAATTTCTGCATTTGCATCATGAGCCGCGAATTGGCATCCAAATGGGAGTGGCGTGCACGGATATGTTTGTCACGATCGCCGCGCTGTCGGAACGTCTTCGTGCAGAATAGACAGCTATATGGCTTCTCACCCGTGTGGATACGTTGATGGTTTTTCAGGGCATCGGCACGATAGAATCGCTTGCCGCACTCCTCGCACTCGTATCGCCGCTCCCCACGATGGATCAGACGATGCTGATAGAAGACCGATCCGGTTAGGAAGCGTTTGCCACATACCAGGCAGTGATATGGCCGCTCTCCAGTGTGGCACTTACGAATGTGATCATTGAGATCCGGACGAATAGTGAACTTCCTGCCACAGTTCTCTTCCTGACAAACAAAGGGCTTGACGCCCTGATGGAAACGTAAGTGTTGCCAGAGATGACTGGACTGGGTGTACGACTTGCCACAGATATCGCACAGATACTGACGTACACGGCCGGGTCCAGTGTTTCGGGCTTCCTTCTCTCTTTTCTTCTTATTCAAATGCTTCTCCTCGTTATGTGGAGATATCTCATGGGCGTATTCGAAATTTACTTCGCAGAATTCGCACGGGAGAAGCAGACGTTTGCTATGCTCGCTGAGGCGAGGAAAGTAATGATAGGAGCTGCAACTGAAGGAGGATTTCCCAAGATTAATAGGAATTCCCTTGGGCGTTATCCTAGCTGCCACTTACCGATGTTCTTGCAGTAGTTCCGCATTGGAAAATTTAAGCTCGCATACATTGCACACGAAATATCGATTCAACGTGACATTAAGCTGCTTGAGTCCTTCGCGCATAAAAATGCACTCGGTCTGAAAGTGTGCACTTGCCTCCTTGGCCGTGTTCATGCTTAAGTCACAGGCCGTGCACTCAAACCGCCGCTCAGCGAAATGGGTGGCCGAATGGAGTAGCAGTTCCGAGATGCCCGCAAATATATATTCGCAGAACTCGCACTGCAGCACGCTACTCAGAATTAGGGTGTCCAACATGTTACGTTCCAAGGGCGATTGTACGTTGCAAATATCTTTGGACAATGTGGCTAGCATTTGATCCCCTTCCAACAGGAACTGACTCATGTCAAAGCTATCCTTAATGGTGGCTTTGGGTTCACTTAGCTTCGGCTGCGGTGGATAGTGGACCAGGACGTGATCTGTGGCAAACTTGATATTGTAAAAGATTCGACCACAAGTATTGCACTTGAGGACCACATGAAGCCCGGGAGCTGGTGGTGGTATTACATGTGGTTGAATGCTATGAGTGGGAATCAAATCCAGGGCATGCTTCTCCATGTGACGTACCAAACCGGAAGCATGTACGAACTTGCGCTCGCATATGGTGCACTCATTGGGGCCTTTTGTTGCCTTCTTGGCCCGAGAATTGACAGCGCCAGTTGTCAGATCGCATTTCAGTTCATCTTTCATGTAGCGACGCAGCCGTATCTGATTCTCCAGAATTACCCGTTCACTGGACGGTTTACATGGCGGAGGGGAGGATACCGAGGAAACAGCTTTGGTTGACAGCGGCTTGTCCTGCTTTCCAGCAACCGTCTCATCAGAATTGTGTTCGCCTTCGCATTCACTCGAATGTTTACTGAAGGAGTGTACATCGCAGACTACATTACAGCGGCTGCACTTTATAGTGCGACTTGATGTAATACTTGATGACGTCCCGGCACGAGGAGCTTCAAAATTAAAATTGATATGCAACGGAAACAAAGGAAAAACAAATGCCAACCGTACTGACCCTGAAAAACGCTCTCCTCCGTAGTCATCTTGCCTTTGCTAACGCCAGCTAGGAAATCACGAATTTTTAGTTGCTCAGCCTCGGGATCGAACCCAGCCGTGCCATCCGCCTCCTGCAAAATCTGCTTCAGAGCCGGGTCAGCTAGAGTCCGCTGCACGACCACCTCTGTCGGCATTTCGACATTGGCTTTTGGTGCTGTCGCAAATAATTTGGACAATTCTTCGTGGCCAAAAACCTGTCCCGCAGTGCCATCACCCTCGTTGAAGGCCAGCACAGTGGCACCCGGTTGCAATTCATCAGTAATAAATTGCAATCCGTCCTCCACTTCAATTTCGGCTACTGTGTATTCGCCTGAAGTGTTATTCGATTGTAAGTTCCACAAATCTAAGTCACTCATGATTAGAATCCCAAATTTAAGATGATTTTTTTTTTTAATTTCAGTTGTTCTCTGTTCTCCGATACAATTCAAAATGAATTTTATTATCAGAAATGTCTTGAATGTCCGTAAGCTGTCAAGTTATTTTTGACAATCAATTCAATGAACAGTTAATATAAATTTGGAATAAGAATTTCGTGACAAATATGGCAGATATCCATTTTAATCGAAATTCAAAAATATAATGCATGGTATCAGGTTGATTGGACGATGTACATATTCTCATAGATATCTAAATATTTCCAAGGATTTTTCTACATATATTCTCGTAGATTTCTACATAATTTCAATTTTACATATATTTAATTTTAATTCAGTTAAAACGTTCGATAAATTCAAAAATTTTGTTATAAAATTTTAATGGAATTTTTAAATTTAACGAAAATTTTGGCAAAAATGTCAAATTTTGGCAAAAATTTCAAATTTTAACGGAAATTTCAAATTTTAACGGAAATTTCAAATTTAAAAAAATTTTAAATTTTAACAGAAATTCAATTCTGTTAGTTAACATTTTATGTTACTTAACATTTTATGTTACCTAACATTTTATGTTAATTGTCATTTTATGTTAATTAACATTTTCTGTTAATTAACATGTTATGTTAATTAACATTTTTATGTTAGCATATAATAGGGGTTAAGGTAAATAGGGGTTAACGTAAATAGGGGTTAACTGAAATAGCGCCAAAAAATAAATAGGGTTATATGACATCGCGCCAAATTTCCATGTCTGCGGGGTATAAAAAAGGAGCTATGTGGGGACTGTGGGTCAGTTGGTGCGCGGGCGGCGGCGTGATCGGACCTCTGGAACTCGGCTGGAAACTCACTTCTGGACATATAGGTAGGTCGAAATCAATATAAATATATAGAAATCTTTGTTGAATCATTGAAATGATCTTACAGGGTATATAAGAGGAGTAATGTGGAGCCTGTGGGTCAGTTGGTACGCGGGTGTCGGCGGGATCGGACCTCTGGAACTCTGCTGGAAACTCACTTCTGGACATAGAGCTAAGTCGAAATCAATATAAATATATGAAACTCTTTGAGAATCTTTGTTGAACCATTGAAATGATCTTACAGGGTATATAAAAGGAGCAATGTGGAGCCTGTGGGTCAGTTGGGTGTCGGCGGGATCGGACCTCTGGAAACTCACTTCTGGACATAGAGCTAAGTCGAAATCAATATAAACATATAGAAATCTTTGAGAATCTTTGTTGAATCATTGAAATGATCTTACAGGGTATGTAAAAGGAGCAATATGGGGCCTGTGGGTCATTTGGTGCGCGGGTGTCGGCGGGATCGGACCTCTGGAACTCGGCTGGTAATTCACTTCTGGACATACAGCTAAGTCTAAATCAATATAAATATATAGAAATTTTTGAGAATCTTTGTATAATCATTGAAATGATCTTACAGGGTATGTAAAAGGACCAATCTGGGGCCTGTGGGTCAGTTGGTGCGCGGGTGTCGGCAGGATTGAACCTATGGAACTCGGGTGGAAACTCACTTCTGGACATACAGGTAAGCTGAAATCAATATAAATATATAGAAATCTTTGTGAATCATTGAAATGATCTTACAGGGTATGTAAAAGGAGCAATATGGGGCCTGTGGGTCATTTGGTGCGCGGGTGTCGGCGGGATCGGACCTCTGGAACTCGGCTGGTAATTCACTTCTGGACATACAGCTAAGTCTAAATCAATATAAATATATAGAAATTTTTGAGAATCTTTGTATAATCATTGAAATCATCTTACAGGGTATGTAAAAGGAGCAATATGGAGCCTGTGGGTCAGTGCGCGGGTTTCGACGGGATCGGACCTATGGAACTCGGCTGGTAATTCACTTCTGGACATACAGCTAAGTCTAAATCAATATAAATATATAGAAATTTTTGAGAATCTTTGTATAATCATTGAAATGATCTTACAGGGTATGTAAAAGGACCAATCTGGGGCCTGTGGGTCAGTTGGTGCGCGGGTGTCGGCAGGATTGGACCTATGGAACTCGGGTGGAAACTCACTTCTGGACATACAGGTAAGCTGAAATCAATATAAATATATAGAAATCTTTGTGAATCATTGAAATGATCTTACAGGGTATGTAAAAGGAGCAATATGGGGCCTGTGGGTCATTTGGTGCGCGGGTGTCGGCGGGATCGGACCTCTGGAACTCGGCTGGTAATTCACTTCTGGACATACAGCTAAGTCTAAATCAATATAAATATATAGAAATTTTTGAGAATCTTTGTATAATCATTGAAATCATCTTACAGGGTATGTAAAAGGAGCAATATGGAGCCTGTGGGTCAGTGCGCGGGTTTCGACGGGATCGGACCTATGGAACTCGGCTGGTAATTCACTTCTGGACATACAGCTAAGTCTAAATCAATATAAATATATAGAAATCTTTGTGAATCAGTGAAATGATCTTACAGGGTATATAAAAGGAGCAATGTGGAGCCTGTGGGTTAGTTGGTGGGCGGGTGTCGGCGGGATCGGACCTCTGGAACTCGGTTGGTAATTCACTTCTGGACATAAAGCTAAGTCTAAATCAATATAAATATATAGAAATCTTTGAGAATCTGTGTTGAATCATTGAAATTATCTTACAGGGTATGTAAAAGGAGCAATGTGGGGTCAGTTGGTGCGCGGGTGTCGGCGGGATCGGACCTATGGAACTCGGCTGGTAATTCACTTCTGGACATACAGCTAAGCTTTGAGAATCTGTGTTGAATCATTGAAATGATCTTACAGGGTATATAAAAGGAGCAATGTGGGGTCAGTTGGTGGGCGGGTGTCGGCGGGATCGGACCTCTGGAACTCGGTTGGTAATTCACTTCTGGACATAAAGCTAAGTCTAAATCAATATAAATATATAGAAATCTTTGAGAATCTGTGTTGAATCATTGAAATTATCTTACAGGGTATGTAAAAGGAGCAATGTGGGGTCAGTTGGTGCGCGGGTGTCGGCGGGATCGGACCTATGGAACTCGTCTGGTAATTCACTTCTGGACATACAGCTAAGCTTTGAGAATCTGTGTTGAATCATTGAAATGATCTTACAGGGTATATAAAAGGAGCAATGTGGGGTCAGTTGGTGCGCGGGTGTCGGCGGGATCGGACCTATGGAACTCGGCTGGTAATTCACTTCTGGACATACAGCTAAGTCTAAATCAATATAAATATATAGAAATTTTTGAGAATCTTTGTATAATCATTGAAATGATCTTACAGGGTATGTAAAAGGAGCAATATGGAGCCTGTGGGTCAGTTGGTGGGCGGGTGTCGGCGGGATCGGACCTATGGAACTCGGTTGGTAATTCACTTCTGGACATATAGGTAAGTCGAAATCAATATAAATATATAGAAATCTTTGAGAATCTGTGTTGAATCATTGAAATTATCTTACAGGGTATGTAAAAGGAGCAATGTGGGGTCAGTTGGTGCGCGGGTGTCGGCGGGATCGGACCTATGGAACTCGGCTGGTAATTCACTTCTGGACATACAGCTAAGTCTAAATCAATATAAATATATAGAAATTTTTGAGAATCTTTGTATAATCATTGAAATGATCTTACAGGGTATGTAAAAGGAGCAATATGGAGCCTGTGGGTCAGTGCGCGGGTTTCGACGGGATCGGACCTCTGGAACTCGGCTGGAAAGTCACTTCTGGACATACAGGTAAGTCGAAATCAATATAAATATATAGAAATCTTTGAGAATCTGTGTTGAATCATTGAAATTATCTTACAGGGTATGTAAAAGGAGCAATCTGGGGCATGTGGGTTAGTTGGTGCGCGGGAGTCGGCGGGATCGGACCTCTGGAACTCGGCTGGTAATTCACTTCTGGACATACAGCTAAGTTTAAATCAATATAAATATATAGAAATCTTTGACAATCTTTGTTGAATCATTGAAATGATCTTACAGGGTATGTAAAAGGAGCAATGTGGGGTCAGTTGGTGCGCCGGTCGGCGGGATCGGACCTTTGGAACTCGGCTGGTAATTCACTTCTGGACATGCAGCTAAGTCGAAATCAATATAAATATATAGAAATCTTTGTGAATCATTGAAATGATCTTACACGGTATATAAAAGGAGCAATAAGGGGCCTGTGGGTCAGTTGGTGCGCGGGCGGCGATGTGATCGGACCTCTGGAATTCGGCTGGAAACTCACTTCTGGACATAAAGGTAAGTCGAAATATACATATATAAAGCAAATATACATATAGAAATAAGCAAATATATAGAAATAAGGAAATGTATAGAAATAATCAATTATATAGAATTCTATGGGGATATGGGAATGTATGGAAATGTAAAAAAATATATAGGAATATATGTATAAAGAAATCTAGGGGAATGTATATAAATTTATAGAAATATTTGGAAATTCATAGAAATTGATGATGATATATAAAAACATTTGGAAATTCATAGAAATTTATGGGGATATATAGAAACGTTTGGAATCTATATAAATTTATATAAATTAGATAAATAAGTATACATATATAACATATAGAATCTGTATACAGATTCTCTAAATTTCTAAAAATTTTCAAACATACACATATATATATACATATATATATACATATATATATACATATATATATACATATATATATACATATATATATACATACCGGGACCAAAAGGAAAAACTGAAATCTAGGAGCAAAAATCACAACATCAGTTGGCTACAAAGTTTCTATTATGTGGTACTAGAAAATAAGTTGAATTGCTTAAATACTCAAAACCGTGAATCATTCACAGCTCTACCATCCAAGTTATAGAACTATTCGTCATACATACATAAATACATACATATGTATGTATGTATCTGCATAAATTAATATTGGAACTACCACAAAAATAAAATTTTAAAAAATACTACTATATACATATATTGTTTATGTTTTCTTTTGGACTTAAATTGTCGATGGTTGTGGTAACGCTTTAGGTGATTACCTTGCCAAGCAGTTATCAATGCCTCCGTTTCTAGATAAGAAGCTTCGGCTTCGCGAAATGAGTAAACGCCAGGGCCTAGTGTGACATACCACTGTGGTTAATCAGTCGGACGAACTGCTTTTTACGGTGCAAGTCGATCGAGCTACTTATTGGGCTGCTCTCTCCAAGTGGATATCATTTTGGAGTCCTTGTAAGGTAATTTTCTCCACTTCTCCGACGGGGGGTGTCTGATTTTCGGATTTACCCTGCTGCAAATGTGTCATTAGATGATGAGTCATTTTAACTACGCCAGTTCAAATATAATCTTATCTCTTCAAATGGCTACAAGATAATGCTTTGTGGATACGGATATGGGACTTCTAAGTATATTGCCAGTGGGTGGCGATGGGATTTCTATTGCTGCAGCCGTATTAATGTAGTCCCCACCTACGTATCCGTGCTTTTCAGTGCTGGGCTGCATCATGAACGATTACCGCATGTACGCGTATATCTCCGAGCCCGTGGAGTTTCGCCAATTGGAGGGCAAGTGCATTGATTTTCGCAAGACATTTGATCTGCGTGGCCATGGAACCGATGAAATGCTCCAGTTGTATCTACGTCAAGCCAACCTGTCCGATGATATTGAACGACTGCCGGCCCTGCAGAGAAGGGCCTACGTGTACGACATAATTAGGAGCAATAAGGGGCCCGGCTATTGGGTGGTAATTTCCAAATTGACAATCATCAGACCACTTAATCACATCCGCTTTACATCAGATCCGTCCCAATGGTGCCTTATCACAGCCAATACATTTGTGTTTTTTTTGTGCACTCCATTCCATTCCAGCCGCCTTCTATGCAAGTGAATAGCGACGTATTTGCTCATCCGCCACCAGCAGTCCGCCCACCGCCCCAAGTATCTAAAGTTTTGCCCGATAACTCCAGTGGCAGCAAAATGAGTAATTCTTCCTCTTCGAATAGCTTGCAAAGCTATGGGGGATCTCAAGCAGCTGGAGCTCTTCCCGGTCCCAGCTTTGCTACCAGTGTAGTTGTTAGCAATAAAGGGTCTAAATATGAGATCAGTGGACCGGTCAATTTCCAACATGTATCCGGTGATGTGACACGCGATAGAACACGCAATGCCTTTGACCTAAATGCTAATGCCAATGATAATGTGCTGAAGAAGTATATGATGGAGCGTGGTATATCTGAGGAAGACATACGTGGCATGAGACGTCAGGATGTCATAAAGAAGATTGTGCATTCGAATTTTACTTGGATGGTTGGTGACCCATTTAAAATCTTGTTGATTTAGATATTAACCAATCCATTCGTTCTTTCAGCCAACAAAGCAAGATATTCAATCCAAGCCAGTGAGACAGGAACGGCCACTTCTTTATGCTACAATATCAACGAATAATCAAATCACGCCGCCTCATTCACCTCCAGCTACAATGAAGCCAGCCCCATCTTTCTCCAATTATGCTTCGCTCACATCGCGATTTGTGGACATATCCGATTTGGATATGGGAATGCCTGGGTCAGCACAGTCACCACCCAATAGGCCGCATGAATCAGGTTCTGTGGTCACTGTGCAAGTCCAGCAGCAACCGCAACAAATCCAGAAACCAAAAGTGCCTCCGCCACCTTCTGCCGTTATGGCGAACAACACTTATGGTTATCCGGCGGCAATAGATCCACGCCAAGTGCGATCTTCTGCTGCTACTGCTCCTGCTGCAAAGACAACCAGTGAGACGTATGCCACAATAGCGCCACAACGAAAGGCAGGAACAATGCGTATTCCTCCGCCAGCGCCGCCAAAACCAACAATAGTACCCAATTCCAATTCAGGCATGACTCCAACAATCCAGTATGCGACTTTTGCGAAGCCTCCAACACCAGCACCACTTCAAGTAAAACCAACACTTGCTCCACTTCAAGTAAAACCAACTCCAGCGCTACTTCAAGTAAAACCAACTCCGTCAACAGCAGCAGTACCTCCTCCGCCGCCTTCAATGCAAAATCCAAAGAGTACTGTGTCACACGGGCAAGTACCTATTCCTCCGCCCCCACCACCGATGAGCGGAATGGCGCCTCCTCCTCCACCGCCACCACCACCTGTCGCTGTCGGACCAACATCGATGCCAAACCAAAAGTCTGAACCTCCAAAAGCTGCACCAGCAGCTGCCTCCACCGGCGACGAACGGGATGCTTTTCTGGAAAGCATCCGCAAGGGAATAACGTTGAAGGTACGTTGTATGATCATGATCTTTTTATGCTTTTCTAATCTCACCGAATCCACAGAAAGTCGACCAGAAAGCAGCCACAATTAGTGGCATCAAACCACGAGCAGAACGTAAACCGCCAACGACTGATTTTCTAAGCGAATTAAAACTTGGCATTACGCTGAGACGAGTTAAAAACCCTGCTGATAATCCATATTCGGCGGCAAATACAGACGAATCCCAAGCTTGAGCGGTCAAAATTCAAATTCCAACATCTACGCAACACTTTACGCGTGGCGTTGCCAGACCGGTAGGAAAAATGGGACAATTATTTAAAAATAAATATTAAGATTAAGCGAAAATGACAACACAAGTATTTGTTAATAAACTTGCCAAGCCTTTGATATCTATTACTATTAATATTATTATCACAGACTCACACACCTACACACACCGGCGCTCCTCAGTCAGTGTGTGAGTGAGAAGCAGTTTTAATCAGCCGGTCGCATTTATGAGAGCGCTGGTATTGAAATCATTTCATTTGCCATTTCGTCTGATAACTGACAGGTGTTTGAGTCTAGTGGTATTGCATTTGTAATTCTAAGAGTCACATAAATCCGTTCTTTACCTGTAGCTACAGAGAATTTCATCATATTCAAGAAACATTATGCAACAAATTGCAATTATTGGTGGAACCGGAATGACCGGGCAGTGTGCCGTGGATTATGCTTTGGAGAAAGGCAAGTATCCTCGCAGGGGGTAAATTACTAGTAAATTACCATCATTTTTTTTGTAGGTCTCACTGTCCGTTTGCTTTATCGTACAGAGGCCACTGTGCCCGAACGGTTCAAATCCAAAGTTCAGCTGGTGCAAGGCAACGTTACCAAGTATGAAGATGTAAAGCGTTTAATTGAGGGTGTCGATGGTGTCAGTGTGATTCTGGGAACGCGCAACAAACTAGAGGCCACCACTGAGCTCTCCCAAGGCACCGAGAACCTCATCAAGGCCATGAAGGAGGCAAAGCTCAGTAAATTCTCCATTGTCATGTCGTCGTTCCTGTTACGCCCGCTAACCGAAGTGCCTGGTGTGTTCCATCGTCTAAATGAAGAGCATCAGCGTATGTTGGATCTGACCAAAGCATCTGGATTGGAATATATCGCAATTTTGCCGCCGCATATTGCCGATGAACCGGCCAGTGGGTATACGGTAGTTCATGATGAGGCACCTGGTCGTTTGGTGTCCAAGTATGACTTGGGAAAGTTTATTATTGAGAGCCTGGACCAGCCAGAGCATTACGGCAAGGTTTGTGGTATAGGTAAATCGGTCCCCAAAACCGCATAAATCAAACGGAAAAGTCAGCACCGTCGGCTGTGCATATAAATAAGCCTCTAATTGCAGTCGGCACCTTTTGAGGCATATTAAATCAATTGATATTCAAGCTCATTATAATCAACTCAATATGAAATGAGTGTGTAAATACCTACATACATACATCTGTATGTATTTTTGTATATATGTATGTGTTTTTATACATACATATGTAATATTACCGCACAATTAAACTTTCCATTTCTAACAAGATAAAAATAAATTCTATTCGTGTGATATCAATTGGCATTGGGCACCTGAAATTCCAATCCATTAGCACCTGTCTCATTCAAACGCCATCTAAGAATTTTAGATATTTGCATTTACAAAAGATTGCTATAGAAAAAAAAAAACCAAGCCAAATTGAACAATAGATAACGACAGAAACACAGCGGAAGCTTTTATGTATATAAATGACAGTATTAAACGGCAATACGGCGTGTGCCGCTCCCTAAATACTGAGATATCGAGAGCCAGAGCTGATGTAAAAATAAAATAAACATTCTCTATGTGTCTGCGAAGGGAGATCTGTATATAGGTCTTGAAAAAGGAAGCATTTTCATTACGACTGTTATCATGTTTTTTATCATGTTGTTTGAAATATTTTAAGATCTTTTGTGATCCACTTTTTTGTGTTGATTTCAAATATATACGTGCAAAATCATATATATCTCTAACTATTTACATGATCCTTTTAAATCCTTTCATTACAAATGTTCAATTCGATTGAAATATATTATGTTTTCGTTTGGCAAACCTTTGAAACATTCCTCGAAAATCTCTTTGCCAACTTTTTCTCTTACATCATTTTGTGGTTTATTTTTGTGTATCGCTGTCTGCTCTGCTGGGCAACCGACCTGGCAATGCACTCATCTACGGTATCCGTCACCATTCCCTTTACCCACGATCTTCTCTGCCATCACATCAGTCATAGGCTGCATTAAAAATAACATTTGCTGTCGCCTCCGTGAACTTGAACTTGTCATCTCGCTGAAGCAGATGCTTCCGTTATGCTGCTGAGATGAGAAGACGGCCGTCTTCCGCCTGGGAGAAAATAAATCAAAAACACTTTGCATTTTCCGTTCTTATTACATATTATGAATTCATAATTTATTGCCATTCGTTTTAGATTGTATGGGAGAGAGTAGTTATTTACCTAAATATGGGTGCTTAATGCTACGCCCCGATATGTTTTTCTATGCTATGTATAGTTTCTGTGCTTGGAAGAGACAATTGAGCTATCCTATGTTATGGCCACTTTGCACGCATTTGAGCAAACACTACAATAAATTACAAATTACATACGTAAAAAGGATGGATAACAATGTTTGTATATAGGATATAGTGGGGGGTCGGCTGTAACAACTTTGTGTCATACAAAATGAACCAAAAAGTTTAAAAAATACATGCAAAAAGTAATATTTAAATATCAACACAAGCGTATCAATTGAATGTTTCGATTATATCTACATAGCTTTATCATTATCGGTGTAATGGAATCAATCGAATCGCTTCCCCTCCTAACTAAGGAAATGCATTACAGGGCAGGGGCAGATCTTGTGTAAAGCGTTTGCAATCTTACGAATTTCAGGTTCGACTAGTTAACTGCCACATGGTGACATTGCTGCTGCTGTTCGGCGCGATTCAATAAGTCTACAGCTGGCATTGATGTCTATAAGACCTTCTTCATGTATTTTTTTTTGGCATTTTGTAAGCTGGGCAATTCGCAATGTCGCGGACCGTACATGGTTATGGGGGCACAATATTCATAGCCTATGCGCTCATAGAAGCCATCCTGATCGATGGTCGATAGATAAATTGTCTTCAGATCGAGCACGACCCGACAGTAATCCTCAGCGAATTTCATAATGAGCTTTCCAAAGCCCTGGCCGCGATACCTCTTGTCAACTACAACTGATTCCACGAAGCAGGCCTTCTTTTTGGATGTGATGGGGCTTAGCTTGAGATGAGCTATTACCCGGCACATGCCCTCTGTGGTCAGCACTAAACTGCAAGGCAATGTATCGCAAGATGCCTCCAAAGATCTCATGCGCGCAGTTTCTGATCTAGGCCATTCGGCATTGATCAGAGCGCAGGCATCCTTCATTAGCTCTGGATAATTGTGTATGGGCACCACATTAAATGGACTGCCGGTAACATTAAATGGTGGAAGCCCCTGCAAGATAAACACAATTTGATTAAAGAATTGAAAATGATTACGATAAACGAGTGAAATTTTGATAGATCGGCTCGTTTACTTCATAATACGGCTCCGGTTTTATATAGCGCATATTGCTGAAACTGACAAACTCGACTTGGACCTGGACCTGGGCCAGAGAAGCTACTACTCTCGTGAGGCAAGTGTGCAACGATCTAAAAGAGAATAGGAGAGTCATCTGATGGCCAACTATAGGCACAAAGAACATAATATTTGAAGTATTTTACACAGGAAATAAATAAACAAACATGATTAATTACAGCGACAAAAAATCATAGATAATATACGAGGGACACTACAAAAGTTTCCGGAAATGACGAAATCAACCGAGCAATTGAAGCTAAAAGTCAAGTTTAAAATTAAAACGCAATTCTTCTTTAAATGGATAATGTTGGGAAGGGTAACTGATATACAATTTAAACCAGGTAAAACCAATCCATGATGTAATCTGAGATCAATAAACTATGTCTGACGAATCAAATTTCGTTCTCCGAAATATCCTTAGTGCTTCTCTTGAAAAATAAATTGTATAACTTAAATAAATATTAAGTAACATTAGTGTGTAGAATAATATCTTTTCCGGAAACTTTGGGGTGACTCTCGTCCATACATATAAAATTATATATGTACATACATATATGTAAGTAGTCTTGTCCGCGAAAATCAAGGTGAGGAGGCATAAAAAGAGAAATCCGCTGACAACAACAATTCGTTCGGCCTTGACTGGCCACATACAGAATTCTTCTACATATATGTTCATCAGGCATTTATACATACATATGTACACACAGTTTAGATTGAGATATTAAGTAGAAAACCTAATGAGTTTGTTCAGATGCAGATGGAGATGATTGCGTTTGAACGCCTGGAGTAGCTTCTATATACACAAACATATTATACAGTACACATAATTTTTGTGCTTCATAGGCATTTTACACTAACACATAGACACAATTGGTTCATTGATTTTCCGATTGGTTACCATTGCGAGAGCTCTTTGCTGCTGTTGTTGTTGTATTTCCTCCCGTGCGCCACGACGAAGCGTACAAAACGAACTGATATATTTACCAATTCTGACTGACTGGCTAACTGACTGATCCCGAGGAAATGGGCCAAGTTTATAGAGCGTGAGAGAGCGCGTTAGCAATTTGTATTTGTTTTCATTAATATGAAATATGACTGCTCGGGCTTGCTTCTATGTATATGTATTTGTAGCCAACGCTGACTTGAGTGGGAATGTATTTAAATCTGTTTTGATATGTAGATATCCCCGAGTGTGTGTATACAATAATATCAAAATATCACTTTATTTAAAATCGAGCGCGCGATGCCGTTATAAGTTGTTTTTATTTTTAAACTTTTGTTTTAGACGCACTCCCCTCTACCCTTGCCACTTGTTTATCAGCATTAAAACGAGTGCTGCCAGACAGCTGAAAAAAGCCACTTTCAACTAAGTGTATTGAAAAGCAATTAACAATCAGTGTTGCAAAACGACGGAAACAAAAAAAATAAAAAAGTCACACCATAAACAAAATAACAACAAGTAAATAAGCAGGATTTTGCCAGCCTCTTGACCAGCTTGTAAGGAACTAGAACTAGGAATAACTCACGGTATTATTGCAGTTACCTCTACTGTTGCCAACTACAAAGAGAGAGATAGAAAGGGAGCAGCGAACTTTTCCTTCGATCCCGACCTGACGACACTAAATTATTTATTACACAACAAATAAATCAAATAAAAGAAATATCGACAAAAGTGCAACAAATATAAACTATAAATAGATAGTAAACAAACCGACAAAGAGGAAAGAGTCGCCAACGTCGACGCCATTGACCTACTAAGTAGCCAGCATCATTGCCATTGTCAACGAGGTCGAATACGAAGTGCATAAAAAAAAAACGAGATCACCCCCGCTTCCTGTAATCACGTGCCGGCATGGCAAACCGACAGATGGCCGCCCAGGGCAATAGCAATGCCAATGCCCCAGAGAACCATCTACGCCTCTCCTGGCACGATACCCAGATGATGGCAACATTGAGTCCACAGACCGTCATGGATTACTTTTGCCGCAAATCGAATCCATTCTACGATCATGTCTGCAATAATGAAACCATACGTATGCAGCGTCTCGGTCCTGAGCACTTGCAGTATGTCATCTATTTGTATTAATGATATCCATTTAATCTACATACAATTACCAATTCACAGCAACATGATTGGGCTGGAATACATTCTACTGCATGTGGCGGAGCCCATATTATATGTGATACGAAAACAGCACCGGCACAATCCCTCGGAAGCCACACCCATAGCGGACTACTATATAATTGGTGGAACTGTTTACAAGGCGCCCGATCTAGCCAACGTTATCAACGCTCGAATTGTACGTCAGCAAAGCGAATCTGTTGCGACATTAATAACATTTTGCCACCCTTATTTGCAGCTCAATACTGTGGTTAATTTGCAATCGTCTTTCGAGGAAGCTAGCAGCTATGCCCGATACCATCCTAACAAGGGATACACATGGGACTTTTCTTCCAATAAAGTTTGTAAGTGAATTCCAATTGAATGGCTCCCTACCTTTTCATCAACGTGCTCTGCTATTTCAGTCTCGGACAAAGCCAAGGCCGACAAGAAAGACTCGAATGCCGTCAAGGATGAAAATAGCGGCACTCTTTTCCAGAAGCAACGTGTGGACATGTTACTTGCCGAACTGTTACGCAAATTTCCACCGCCGATACCACCGATGCTGCAGAATCTTCCACAGCATATGCCAGGTGGCGATGACTTGAGCCCGCGTGACAATCCTACAGATGCAACTGGTCCACTGGACATCAAAACAGAGGGCGTGGACATGAAGCCACCACCCGAAAAGAAGTCAAAGTGATTGCTAATTTATATTTTGAACTGAAGTAAATTAAATATGAACTCAACTTAGGTTAAACAAAACGCTATTTGATTAAATACTAGGCTCTAGCTGCTGCAGCCGAGTCCTTCTTCGATTTGGAGTGCTTGTTCAGGCAATGATCAGTATATTCAAGGACGCTCTTAAAAGATTGCTTGCAAATGTGGCAAAGCACAGATTTGGTAGGTGTGCGACAGACACCAGCATGGGCGATATTCTTAGGCACCTTTGTTGCGGACGGCGGTGCCATAGGATGAGATCCACTCGACGAGGATGCTACATATAAAGGGCGAATTAGAAATTTTCGAGTTAGTTTATGTTCGGTTGGGCACTTACTCTTTCCCACGACTGTGGGTGGTTTAATGGTTGGACGGGATTTATAAATACCCTGCTGGGTAGCCGTTCCCAGTTTAGGCAGTTCCGCCTTTGTCACATGATTCAGCTCGGTGAATTGCAGTTTCCGCTTCTCACTTGGCGGTATCTTGTCACAATTCTGCATCAGGTGAATATGCAGTGCGCGTTCTATAGCAAAATTTTTATCGCAATACTTGCAACGATTTTTATTTCCACTTGATTGCGATCCTGAACCGATGTTGAGTCGCTTTAACGGCTTCACTGCATTATCATTCTTCAACCGGGAAGTGGATGCTTCTGGAGCGATTTTGTTTTGCAATTCTCCAGTGACCGGTTTTACTGCTTTTGCAGTTGGATTAGCGGAATAACGTACCTTGGAGGTGGTGGGCAAGCAACTGCGGCGACTTTTTGCCAATCCACTAATTGAACTCAGCCTGCGAGCTGGACTGTTAAGTGTGGTCTTGACCACCACAGACATGCGTTGCTTGACCGTATAGCCACGCGTCTCCACACCAGATGTGGGTAAAACTGAGCGACGTGTACGTGGCAATGGTATGCTGGACAGTCTCAATTTTGTGGCTTTAGGAACAGCCTTTGACGATTGAGCTTTGACCGAACTTTCAGATATCTTTAGTACTTTGTTAATTAGCTGAGTAACTTCATTAACCACTTCAGCTTGGACAGACTTTTTATCCAACTCAGCGAGAGACAAGGATGGCTCCTCTTCATGGGACACTGCAAAGTCTACTAAAATTAGGTGCACTGAAGATTTTTATTAGGAATGGTGAACTCACCCTCGGTGATGTTCTCCAGAATAACATCAGCACTCAAAGGATACACATTGTTTCCACTGGTCTTATTGATCTGGACAGAACTAGATGGCTCATCCAAAGTAGCATCGATCATCAATGTATTGGCTTTTACCGTAGAAGCCGTTATGTCCACAGAAGAGGATAGCGTTGAGTTGTCTCCTGCGTTACTGCTGCCTGCTTCGTCATAAGGTTGAGCGTTTTCTTTATTTAAATTCTTGTCGGCATCAGACTGGGTCAAGTCCAGGTGGATTTCTGGCACTGTGTTAATCTTCGAAGGCGTGGAACTCAAGGCATTATGCTTGTTGAGCAGACTTTTGTCAAAAGGTCTCAAAGGCGAGACATGATCCGCCTCATTTTCCATCGAATTTATATCTTGCAGAACCTTACGCTTGCACTGATTGTCCTCGAGAGTTTTGTCTAGTTTCAAATCGAACTCGGTGGCCTGCACTTCCATGTATTGACTAGTGTGACTCGCCACAGATTGCCATTTGCTTATGGACGACATGGTATCATCCGTGTCAAAGGACAAATACATGCTAATGCTGTCCTCACTGGCGGCAACAGATCGCCGTGAATTGTCCATGATAATTATATACTGTCAAACTTGTAGAAAGAAACAACAAACAAAACAATGCAAATTTAAAAAAAAAATTTGGATCCTGATCGCAAAACGACGCTTGTATATAAGCGTTAATATTTAAAATGCATTAACCAACACTTAGCGCGCGTAAAATTTGCCCAACGGCGTTTAATAAAATTGGTGGCTTGGCAAAAAAATTAATTTTTTTAAATTTTCACCTGGTATTTTTCGTGTTTAGTAGGTAGAACCTAAAATTAATATGAAAATATCTAGATTGTAGAATTTATGTAGACTATGCATTTGTTATTTTACTTTGACAGGCTTGCTGATCAGAAATCATTTTTAACACTTGTGGAGATGGGAAGGACCAATTATTTAATTATTTAGCTATTTTATTTTTTAATTTCAGGAGTAAATGGTGCGGACATTTTGATTCAGGTCCACAATTTGAATTTTTTGCGATTTTACAACTACTGCAATATCTAACACATAATAACATGAGAATTTTAAACGAAGTGCCTTAACAGAACTAGACCAAGGTGAACTGATTCATTTATTCACTGTCGTTACTTTCATGCTCGCTGGGTTATTCGCGAATTTCTTAACACTACTTATATATACACAAATTCGGATTTTATTTTGGGTTGTAAAAAATCCACTTGTTCCAAAATATTAGCTATTGCGAAAATCAGAAACAAGTTCCTTGACCAAACAAAAACGAGCTTAAATCAACACTACAATAGCACTTAAACTTACACACAAACGCAGTCACATTTACCTGCTACAGCAGCCACATCCGCATTCAGTTGGAATTGTGAGTCATTTACCCACATTTTCCCATTCTCAAACACAACCACTTGCTGAGGTTGAGATAATCACTCTTTCCCAGTGAGATAAACTTTAATAGAATGGCTGCTGTAGAAAACGAACCGCGTACTGAGCTCCAGGAGCTGCAGCTGAAGTCGGCCCAGGTTGCCGATGAGTCATTGGAGAGCACACGGCGTATGCTAAGTCTGATGGACGAGAGTAAAGAGGCAGGTATTCGCACTCTTGTGGCCCTCGATGATCAAGGCGAGCAGCTCGACCGCATCGAGGAGGGAATGGATCGGATTAATGCGGATATGCGAGAGGCGGAAAAGAATCTGAGTGGTATGGAGAAATGCTGTGGCATCTGTGTGTTGCCCTGGAAGAAGGTGAACATCAAGGATGACGGAGAGAACGCATGGAAGGCTAACGACGATGGCAAAGTGGTAGCAAGCCAGCCTCAGCGAGTGGTCGATGAACGCGAACGTGGCGGCATGGGTGCTCCCCCACAGTCTGGATATGTGGCTCGCATAACTAACGATGCTCGCGAAGATGAGATGGATGAAAACCTTGGCCAGGTTAACTCCATGTTAGGTAATTTGCGTAACATGGCCCTTGATATGGGATCTGAGCTAGAGAATCAGAACAAGCAAGTTGACCGCATTAATGCCAAAGGCGATGCCAATAACATACGAATGGATGGTGTTAATAAGCGCGCAAATAACCTGCTCAAAAGTTAAATTTGCACAAATTTGCCAAAAGATCCACTCACTCATTGACTTCTCACTTTCAATCCCTTATTCTCCCCCTACCCTCTTCCCACCCTGATAGAGGGAAAATTACAAAATGTTATGGGCACAAAATGAATATATATACATGTAGATGCGATGACTGGTGGTATCTGAATTTACATACATATATCGTTTTGTTGTGGTCACCGTGTCATCCAAAACTCTTTATATTATATACAAATACAATGTGAAAGAATGTAATACACATACTATATACATACTAACTAACGCAACTAACCCATCTCAACTCTACCTAACTTTACAATTGTATACAAAAGACAAAAGAACACACAATTTATTATGAGATTTATCGTATGGGTGTACTCTAATTTTTGGTACAAAACTTTTTGAGGCATTTTACGTATACCTTTTGTGAAACCAAAACTAAGTGAACTACAAATATATCTATATATACATATATGTATATAAATATTTACAACTACATACAAAACTTTAGTCAGAGATGATGACATATAGAACTTGCACTTGTTCATACAAGTTAAGCGCAATTGAGATTAATGGATGACGAATTGATTAAGGGTGATGTTGTCCATATCGTAGCTAAATTCATGTTTAATCGCTTAGCCCATAGAAATAGCCCAGTCTTGAATTAGCTTAGATAAATGAGTTGCTTAAAAAATCCCTAAAAGGAATCAAACCCCGAAACACAAACAGTTTGTGCGCTTAAATTTAAATATCTGTTGTTAATTATTATAAATGTATTATTATATATGTGTGTATGTTGATTAGATTGTATACTTTATGATCATTAATTGCTACTATTGCCACTTTAGTTTAAATTCATTTAGCTCTTAAATTGCAATTATTCGAAGAGAAGAAAAATAAGAAATACCCTAAACGTATTTGTTTTCATTTTATGGATTTATTGCACTTTACAGAAGATTAAAATTTTACACATTTTAGGCCAATCTAAAGTAGTTGTATGTGGCTATGTAGGCAGTAAAATCCTCTCCACAATCTTCGGCGGAAGCGAATTCAATTTCTGGTGCTGCCTCGACTGGAATGTACACAATGCTGCCTCGGGTCAAGGTTATCTCTTTAGCACCATCTTTGGTGTTCAGGCGCAGCGTGCGTGTCCCGCCGAGACATAGCAAAATGGAGCCGAATGCTTGGATTTGCAGCTTATATGAGTCTACAGCGTGTTTTATGGCCACATTTATCACGGCGAAATCATCCACAGGTGGTACATACACCTGTACGGTATCGTCAATTCGATAAGGTAGGAACTGTTTACTGTGAGCAGCACCTCCTTGAAATATAACCGATGCTATCAGTTGCTCAACATCTTTGTACTTGGGAGTTAGACCGGCTCGTATCACATTATCTGAACAGGCCATGCACTCAACGCAATCGCCATCTAAGTAGGCATGAATCTCATTGGCTCCCAAATAAATGGCCTGGCCGGGCAGCAGACGCACAAGGTTTAGGAAAAATATGGATAAAACTCCAATATCTCCAGGAAAGTCCTTGTTGATTGTGTTGAAAACATCGAGAAGATCGTTTTGCTTCAGTTCTGAGAGATAAAGAGCGGTTATTTATGTTATGACTTGTCCTAAATTATCTTACCTTTCTGATAGTCTTTCGCTATATTTTGGAGGCATTTTCCAATCTCAGTGTCATCGGTTTTCATTAGCTTTTCGTAGCACAACTTTAATGAATCAGCATTTGGATTTGCATGCAATTGCTGCACAGCCTCTGTGCCTATCAGTTTGGACAATGGTTGAAACTCATCTATGAAGTCTTTAATATCATCCACAGGCCGAAATCCCACCAGAGCTAGGAAAGGAGTTAGGGCGATGGCCAACTCTGGCTTATGATTGGCATCCTTGTAGATCTCGGGGCGTTCCTTATGCAGTCGCTCGGCTTCGCATTTGTTTGGATGGACTTGAATGCTCAGAGCTTTTTTAATGCTCAGTACCTTGAACAAATAAGGCAAATCCTTTTTTAGCACTCGGTCCAGAGTCTCGCCTGTCTTTTTGACAATCGACACGCCGCATAAATGAGTGCCCATCCACATTTCGGCATAGGATTCCTCTTCATTTAGACTAAAATCGGGATCATTGGCCATGGCCAATTGGGCTACAGCTGAATTAATGCCAACTCGTCCCCATTCGTAGTTTTTCACCCAGCCAGTCAATTCCATGATGATAGCGGTTCACCTGCAGCAGCCCAACCAACAACCTAAGGTCAACCTGAAGGTGATAAGGCGAATAGATGAGTGGGTGTGTTATCGTTGTCTACGTGGATGGCTTGCGAGAATAAGAGTAAGCGACAAAAAGCAGAAACTCTGTTGCAGATGTCGCCAACACGACGTAATTAGAGATTTATCAGTTTTAACCACGTTAATTACCCAAAAATGCGATAAGAAGCCGCAAAATTCTTAAAACAATTAATTTTGAGTTGCCAGAGTAATGGTGGTATGATGCCGGATCGGAAGTAATTGAAGGATGAGGCGTTGCCACATTTTCTCAAATTTATAGATTTCAAACTAGGTGGAAGGGTCTCTCAATGAACCGCCAAAATTTAAAGCTAGATCTTTTTGCTTTTATTATTTTTTAACTTTACTTAGATAAACACTTAACAAGTTTTTGGTATTATTTTTTAATTTTATCCTTTCGTTTTTGCATCATCAGTATCATCTATTTTGTCTATAACCTGTTTGAGGCAGTCCTTAGTAGACGTCTTTTCCAAATCGCAAATACGTGTCAGATCCATGGTAGCAATCTGTTCAATCATCTCTTTTATTTTTTCCTGCTTGATGATAGACTTCACAGACTGTCGCACGCCAGTGATTTTATGTTGCTGCTCCTGCTCTACGGAGTCGTTTTCGATATGTTTTCCCTTCGCCCGGTAATGTTGCTCTATAATTTTTCGGATTTTCAGTTTGGTTGCAACTCGGGACTTTCGGTTGGCCTGTCCTAAAGCTAAATTGCGCAGTTCCAGGAAATTGATTTCCTTGGCTGGTATATCTAGGACCTCAGCCTCAGTATCTGTTATAGCGTCAGCGTTCATCTCTAACGAAGTTTCCTCTACAGTGGATACAATGCCATCGTCCTCCTCCACATCCGAATGTAATAATAGTAGTGGTTCGGGTTCTTTTTGCTCAACCACAATTTCGTCGACTGAATCTTCAGAGGGTAACTTTACTTTTGGCAATGTATCAGAGTTTTCTTTTTTTCGTT
This sequence comes from Drosophila sp. 14030-0761.01, assembly GCA_018150735.1. Taxonomy (NCBI): domain Eukaryota; kingdom Metazoa; phylum Arthropoda; class Insecta; order Diptera; family Drosophilidae; genus Drosophila; species Drosophila sp. 14030-0761.01. Next base: position 1,147,795 of record JAECWO010000090.1, read on the forward strand.
TTGATTTCGTCTTCTTCGGTTTGGGAACTCGTTTTTTGAGAATCCCTATGCAGGGCTTAGTCTTTATTCGCACTGGTAGTAGGGAATTGTATTGGATGCCTATGCTATTGAAGCAATCTACAAACTCCATGGTATCAAAATTATCTTGGAGTACTGCCCACAAATCACTGTTGTGCTTATTCTTCGCTTCCACTAGAAGATGACTGTATCTGGCCATTTCCGCTTGGGTATAGTTCATAGTTTCATCCTTGCTATACGCCCATTCGCTACGTATCTCCATGAATCTCGACACTCCGCTTTGGGCGGCCAAATTGTCAATATACACAGAAACATTGCCATTGTTTGACTCTAGGCGATGCAGCCGGGACAGGGCGGCACCGCCAGGATAGTTTGTGCCCGAAATGACCAAAAGGAAGATGGTGACAAACACATTAAGTAGCAGATGTCCACCAGAGATTAGAGCAAGAAAACTGTGCCAAGTAGATTTGGCGCTGTTGATCCATCTAAGAAAAGAAGAGCGAAATGGATTAATCAACATTGTTTAAAAGTAATTAACTTACATTCTCTGACAACCACAAGCGGCAGCTATGTTTAGCACTGGAAAGACGTATATGATGAACCGCAGTTCTTTATGCGGCAGTATAGAGTACAGTAGTACAAAACCTAAGGCCGCCAGGGCCAATGGACGTATCCGGGGCTCCAAGTAAATGCCAATTGGTACAAATGCCAAAGAAGCCCCCATAGCTCGTGGTAAAGCCGAGTAAAAGTACCAAAGGAACGGCGATGTGCCCCAGTTGGAGCTCTTATTAAGCACAGTGTTAAACCAAAGAACCTCTCCCTCCGGCCAAAGAAAACGACGCCAGAAGAAAGAGTCCACCAGCACAGTGGCTGTCAAAATCCCAATACCAGCCGGTACAGCTATCTTTAGCAGCCTAAAAATTCAACGTTATTATAGGAACAGAATTTAAAACAAGCGCCAATCTAAGTACTACCTATCTATGGTGATATTTTGCTGCAGAAAGCTAACGCCCAGCAGAAGACCCAAAAAAAGAGCCAATTCCGAGCGGAATACAAGTATGGCTATGGCAGCGGAGATGACAAACTGCTTGGGTTGATTACGCAGCCAAGACGCAACCGAATAGAGAACTATAATAAATGAATTGGGTAAACCGACGCACTCCCAATGAATTGCTAAAAAAAGGGACTTACCTAAGGGCAAGGCAAATACATTTGGCAATGTTCTGGTCATGTAAAACATGAAATGAAACTGTGTAATAGTTATGGCTGTGAACCACAGACGCACCTCGATTCCATAGATCCTTGTCACTGCCTGTCGCATTTTATTCCAAGACACTGAGATGGCACCAGCCAATACCAGGCGCACTGAAACATCAAAAGATATGCATTAGCGAATAGGAAACTTCAGAAGCTTCATTTAATGTTTACCTACATATTGTGCCCAGAACTTATTGATGTTCAGCGCCTCGAAGAGCAGTACAAATGGGGCAGAAACAATTGAGATGACCAGAGGACCAATAAATGTGCGGGGCACTACGCCCGGATATTCATGGTGATCATACTGAACGAGAACTTGACTTCAGACACGGAGAGATAAGATAAACTAATTAATATTACCTGTGTGAAGTTATTCCGCAGATATAAGATGTCGTGCATGGCTTGCAGATTGAAGCTTTCCTCAACCTTAGTAAAGGGAGTGTAAACTAGATGGGCCGCAGCCGTCAAGAATACCAACAAATCCATGACAAGAATAATGTCTTTGGAATTGTAAATGAGTCAGTAAAATTTGGACACACAAACAGGCCTATTACATAATTGCCGATTTTGTTTGGCGACACCAATAACTATATATATAAGTGTATATATATAGATATAGATATTGGTGGATATTTGCAAGCAGTTGGTCTATAGTAAGATAGGCTACTCCTGCGCCATTCAATTTTATTTATCAGCCGGCAAACTTGTATCACTATGAACTATCCTACGATTCGTTAATATGAGATCACTTCTTGACCAATAACAACCAGTCTGAATATTTGCCGTCTATGGAATACAATATGCAGTTCGCTCCAAAATAGAAATAAATAAAATATAAATAGAATTAGTCCACGCAAACACACAACAGGTCTTTGTCATAATGCTGCCACATTTTTTGCGAAACAGAGTTGCCATTATACTGTCTAAACGACAAAACGAACTTTTCAAATTACAAAAAGAAATTAGGCAACTGCGGCAACTGTCTGACAAGCTAAAATTTCAAAGTCATCTTCTGAAATTAAAACTTCTGCTTTTTCCCTTCATATAAAAGGATAAAATTTGATTATTTTTAGAAAAGATGGACGTATTTGGAGAGGACCAGAAAATGGTGAACAAATTCGAAACATTGGAGGAAGAGGATCTTTACATGATGTACAAGAAACTGCAGAAGCAGCTGGAGATTATTGAAGTGCAGGAGGACTATATTAAGGAGGAGCAGCAAAATCTGAAAAAGGAGTTCATTCACGCCCAGGAGGAGGTGAAGCGCATTAGGGCTGTTCCGTTGCAAATTGGCCAGTTCTTGGAAGCGGTCGATGAGAACAACGGGATTGTAGCTTCGACCACTGGTTCCAACTATTTTGTGCGTGTCCTGTCCACTATTGATAGAGAGCAACTGAAGCCCTCCGCGTCTGTGGCACTCCACAAGCAGAGCAATTGCCTTGTTGATCTAATTCCACCCGAAGCGGACAGCACCATCACCATGATGTCGCCGGACGAAAAGCCTGATGTTACCTACTCGGATATTGGTGGTCTTGACTTGCAAAAGCAGGAAATACGTGAAGCCGTTGTGCTGCCATTGACACATGCACAGTTGTACAAGCAAATTGGTAAGATTGGTTAACTATCCACTCTAGGATTGTTAATTAAATTTAGGAATAACATGTTTAAATCACAGGTATTGATCCTCCACGTGGCGTCCTTCTCTTTGGTCCGCCAGGATGCGGCAAAACTATGCTGGCTAAAGCAGTGGCACACCACACGACCGCCTCCTTTATAAGCGTGGTTGGGTCTGAGTTCGTACAGAAGTATTTGGGTGAAGGACCACGAATGGTGCGGGATCTTTTTCGCCTGGCCGAACAGAATTCGCCATCCGTTATCTTCATAGATGAAATCGATGCCATTGCCACAAGGCGTTTCGATGCTCAAACCGGAGCGGATCGTGAGGTACAGCGCATTTTGTTGGAGCTGCTGAATCAAATGGACGGTTTCGACGAGACCACCAACGTCAAGGTAATAATGGCCACCAATCGAGCTGACACATTGGATCCTGCTCTATTGCGTCCAGGCCGCTTGGATCGCAAAATTGAGTTCCCATTACCCGATCGCAGGCAAAAGCGTTTAGTCTTCTCCACTATAACCAGCAAAATGAGTTTGTCCGAGGATGTGGATTTCGAAGACATGATATCACGTCCGGATAAAATTTCCAATGCCGATATTAATTCTATTTGCCAGGAGGCTGGAATGCAAGCTGTAAGGGAAAATCGTTATGTGGTTAGCATCAAGGATTTTGAGAAGGGTTACAAGACTAGTGTTCGCAAGGATGAATCAGTGCACGAGTTTTATAATTAGCAAACCCAATAAATAAGTGATTGTAGTTGAGACATAAATTATTTTTTAAATGGGAGAAGTGCGCGCTCAATAGTTCTATCGCTACTGATAAATATCTTATCGCATTGTCGTCCACCACTATGTTAATTCTGTTAACAGAATCAAAACATTAATGAAAGTCAACAAATAAATCCAATACAAATTTAATAAGAAATTATATTACAAATGTTGCACCTGGAGAGGTATGTGACACGCATTAAGCCAGCCATAGAGGGCTTCATACAGCAGCCAAGTAAGGACACGTTGACGCAAGTGGAACGTGAGATTGATGGCTTTAATTTTGGTGAAATGCGAATGTACCAAGTGCACACTCTAGTGCCTCTTGTGGTTAAGTTGGATGATTTAAGCGGGTAAAGGAAAGAGCATAAAACTGTTTGCTATCGAAACTAAAATCACTTTCGTTTCTAGCGAGAATCAAGAGCTTCGCACCAGCTTGATGAACTGCTTGAGGAACATCATCTCCCACATGTACCTTTCGGATGAGAAAGGCTTGCGATCTATATTGGTGGTGGTGCTGCAACAAGTTCGTGACTCCAAAGCGGCGGCATTGAGACCTGCTCTTTCAGAGGAAATCAAGCTAGCGGCAGTTCTTTGCATTGCAGAGGCATTGCGGAGGTCCACAACTGATGTACTTGAAATATTCTATGGCAAAGAAGCCGTTGTAATTATAGGCCAAATTCTTCTAACGCTTTTGGAGCTAATTGAACGGGAGAAGTATCGAAAATTGGTGCTCTCCGCTTTGGAATGTCTGATGGTGCTTTTCTATGTCCACGACGAGGCAGATCCCGTCGATGTAGTGCTGCGCAGTCAAGTGGCCAATACAATATTCATCTTTCTCCCCAAAGTGCTAGTGGTGTTATTTAAAACATCACTCAAAGATGACAAAGTGGGTGAATCGATCAAATCGGTGAGTGTCAAAGGAAGTTTCCCAATGTACGTGATTTCAATTTGTATTGTCACAGAGTGCTGTTAAAGCCTTGGGTCGTATTATCTGCATTATGTTTGAGGAGACCACAGACGAGTATTTTAAACTTCGATATGATGTAGAAGCTTTTCGAGATCTTTTTCGAAATTCCTCAGACAGTTTTGATCAACCAAATGATTACGTTTATTTCGGAAGCCGAAAATCATCTGCAGAGCAAAATGAAGAGCGGCTGGAACAGATGCAGACCGAACTGCGGTCTTCCCAATGGATTTCAGCCACCGCTAAACGTCTTCGCGCTATCTTTGTGGAAACGAGCATTCTTCGTGCCCACAGCAGCCTCAGAGTTAGGTCAGCATATTCAGATATGTGCTGCATGCTGATTACACACTGTTCTCACAATTTGCAACACAATTTCATCCACATTCTTGAGAGCGTTGTGGCTTTATCTCAAGACGAAGATGCCACAATTGCCCACCGATGCCAGCAAACGCTAAGTGATCTACAGCAACGGCCTACCTGTCAAGGTATCTTTGAGGAAAATGCGGAACTTCTCTTGGATAGCTATGTCAACAAATTTCCAAGGATTTTGCAGCGTTGTGAGGATAACGAGCAGTTCGCTTTGCTCCTCTTTTTCAAGGGTTTCCTTAGCAATATTAGTGTAGAGAAATTACAGGTCCTTTTTCTAGTGCCCAAGAATTTGGAGATGTTTGTCACCTGCCTGTTAATGGGGCTACGTCTGACTACCTCTCGAGATCTTCTCAAGGAAGAGTACTCAATACATAACGTACAGGCTAACAAGACCACAAAAATGGTAAAATTAATATGGCGCAAATTCAAATACCTGAGCTCCCAGCGCTGTATAAATGCTTTATTCGATATACTTAATATATTGGGTACAGAACCTGTCTTAAATCGCTTAATTTTCGATTATGGCCTGGAACTGATTGAACAACGGTCACCATCTATGAATGAAAGCATTTTAATGTTAACTGTGATGATAACTCCGCGCCAGAATGAAGCACGAGATAGTCGCTTGGTATTAGCTGATCTTTTCTTGGAGCAGCTGCTGCGAGATGACCACTGGCACTTGGCCCTACAACCAGATGCGGCTTGGCGACTCAAAGTCGACAAGGTGGGAACTACATTTTAAAAAACGTTCTCTATCTAATTTTTTTTTACATTCGGCCTTTAAGCCTTCTCACTGGTTTGAAGAACGAACTCCTGGTCTATATACATCAGCCATTGAGGTACGCACCCAAGACTGTGACTCGGATGATGAGGATGAACAGGTGACCAGTCGCGTGACTATTTTGGACGCTCAGTTTAACGTGCTCCATACCTGCATGGTTCTGGATGCAGTGGGACATTGTGCCAGTTTCATCGGTGATACTTTCGATCGTCATGTATTCGGAAGTCTCTATAAAATTTTACTTAAATTGGCCAATTACAATACTAATGTCCAGCAGGCAGCCACTTTTGCCTTTGTGTCCATGCAGTTGTGTCTGAAGTATGCAGAACCCTCACATTTCATCGAATGCTCCACGGATTATCTTACATTCCATCTGAACGCACTGCTTAAAAGAGTAAGTTGTTAATGCTTACAATACTTAAGAAATCTGATTGTCTCATTGCTTCTTTTTTTGCAGTCACCTGAGAGCAGTGCGGCCGTTGATATACTCACTGTGATCCTTCAGTATAGTACAAAGTGCAATGTGCCTCATCTGGACAGCATTTTCCAGACCATTCAGGAGGAATGCGCAAAAATTCATCAGTCAGACAATGTTTATTCGTATCTTCGTGTCTTTAATGCATTCCTTCGACATGTGTCCGGCTGGCAAAGTGATACTACTGTCGAAGTCAATGAGGTGCCCATACCGATGGATGTTGAATCTGAGCAGGAGTCGATTATATTGACCACTTGGCTAAATGTACTTAAGAAGCCGCAATTCGATTTACTTGAACCACCCATTGAGGACATTAAGAGAGGGGAAGCTGAGGCCGAATTGGAGACGGAAAATGAGACAGAAGCAGGACCTAGCAAGCCTGTTCTGCCCCGTCATATTGAAATGACAAAGGATATTTTAGGTCAGGTTATCAAATTCCTTTCAAACTCCGAGCAAAGTCAACAGATTTTGGCTTTGGAATGTCTATTCACCGGTGTACCCATCCTATCGGAGTATGAAAACGAACTTTTACCTCTGATACATCTCATCTGGCAACCTCTGATGGAGAAATTTCGTCAAAAGGATGCTTTAGTGCTAAATCGCTGTTTTTCCTTATTACATATAATGGGTGTCCATGCAAAGGATTTTATACTTAAACGAAGTCTAAGGTGAGACAAATATTTCTCAGAGGTAAATTTCTAATTACTTTTCCAACTTTGTTTTAGTGATGTCGTGCCCCAATTGAAGCAATTCCTAAAAACTGCCAGTCATCACAGCAGTCTGGAGACATCAAAAGCTCAAACCCAAGAGTATAAACTGCAATTAAAGCTGTTGCAGAGCTTATCGGATTTCATACAGGGATTGCAGGTAGACGGCAAGCATCTGCATGAGCTGCTAGAGACTGTGGCGCTATATCTGTCAGAGACACAACCCCAGGAGCTGCAAGTATTGGCTGGTCAATGTTTTCAACAACTTGTGTCCTACAATGGACCCTTTATTTATATAACGCTGCTCCAAAGAGCTCATCTCAAAGACTATAAAGTCAATGTGAGCCATATTCTAAAAGCCATGGGCTTCAACACAGAAAGTGAAATCTATGTGACTTAATAAAATTTAAATTTAATTTTATTGTTAACTGATGTAACAATATAGCGTTCAGTGAAATTTAGGTTCGTTGACACAGTTCTTAAAAGATAAGATTATACTACCGTGAAAAAAAGAAGCAAATTCAGATAGGGGTCGACAAGTTCAACTCTGCATATTACGCAATGAATCACACTCATCATCCTTCACTCTAATTATATTCAATTTTGGAAGACAAAGGTTTTTGATCCTCAGTTGCCTACTCAACCAATTACTCAGATAAGGAAGACTCCATAAGTCTTTGTATAGATTATGCTTTAATTCATATTTCAGTCGCACAACAAAGATCTTAACTCTATATTGAGAGAACGAGCGTTATAAAGATAGTTAAATCCATTTTCAAAAGTTGGTATCAACATTCATATTGATAAGCTGTCTTTTTAATGCTTTTTGCACATTTATCAAATGCGTATATTCACAATAGTAGTAATTTATAATTTTTTATTGATTCTCAAGCGCACAGATGGAGGAAAAATTGAAATCTCTAATTGAGGTATTTTGTTTCTAAAATGACATTTTATTCTTTTTTGGGTTTCTTTTTGATTCCTATATAATATAAACAAGGCAAGGGCTGAACAAAAACTATACACAATTGGAGAATAAAGTATAAATTGAATAAAGTTAGAAAAACTAGAATTGGTAGATGTATGGAGACTTGGTGGCCAATGACTAAATGCTAGGCATAAACAAACATTTGACTCGCAATTTTCAAAATTTTCTTTGTTGATCTGGAACCGCAGATGCTTGGCACCATTTGAAACTTTGCATCCCGACTTCTAAAGCCACTTTTTATATATGTATATCTTTATATATACTATAAACATGGATGTTCTCGATCTGTATCAAATATAGGCTGAATTTATAATTTTAATGATTCTTTGCTGCTCGTCTCGCCAGTATTGACACAGAATACTTAAGCAGTGAAATAGCTCGCTGTGTGCACATACATACATAAAAGTCTATTGAGCATCTCGGAATTCTTTATGTTTGTTCGGTTATGGGTTCTCAAGCTGTGTGTTTGTGTATCTGTTTTTAGGCTATTGTAATTTATTGGAAATTTCCGGCAGGCTTCTCTGACTACGTCAGCCAGTTCATTAAACTATTGGCATAGGCCATGGGCTTCACATCGGGATGGGGCTGAAAAAATAAACACTCAAATCATAACAATCTAATTTATTACAGAGATCGAGGTAGAAAACTTACCACAGCCTCAAAGGACTTGTAATTTGGTTGCAGATTGTTGCCTGTTATTGTTATGAACGCACCCATATTTCCCATGGTATCACTGTAAATAAGATGGTTGGTTAAAACTTTTAGAAAAAGCTCTAGTTTGTAAGTTTTACTCACCAATAGTTTGGAGCCGAGAAGACAGTTATGCATTGACCATTGTGAGACACTTCATAGCCCATATCCTTCACCTCGTGACTGCGAATGATGTAGTCCAAGTTGTTTAACTTGCAGAATGATTCGGTCACATCTGGTCCAAAGTGTATGCCAACTCCTCGCTTAGAAGGTCCACGTCCCATCCATAGTTGAGGATCCGACCACAGCAGTTCGCACATGAGTCCTTCTTCGGGTGGCTGGCAGTTACGCTCAATGCGTCGTATATTATCCAATGTCACATTGTCCGATGAAAAGAGACCGCCATGCATAACAAGAATCTTTTGATTGATGCAATGGCATAGAGGTAGCCAATTGAACACCTGCGTAAATATATCCGCCATAGCGCTGGTATACTTGGCCGTCACCTCGCCCGTGAATCCATACATTTGATTCATATTAATGCTCTCGTGGTTACCTCGGGACAAAAAGAAATGGTTGGGATAGAGCAGCTTAAAACCAAACAGTGTGAATATGCATTCCACTGAAAAAGATCCTCTGTCCACAAAGTCGCCGTTGAATAGATATGGATTCTTCTCGGATGGTAGTCCGTTTATCTCAAAGATGTTCATCAAATCGTAGAATTGACCATGTATATCGCCGCAAATTGTGAATTTATTTTCATCCTCCACCGTTATATCCACCAGGGAGGGCTGTGCCCGCATATACACGTCGATCTCACAGAGTATCTTCAAAAATAAAAAAGAAGCAAATAACATATTATTAAATGACTCTTTTGTTCCAGTAGTATAAATGTTAAGGAATCCATGTGACCAATCAGTCTGCTCTTGCTATTTACTACTTACTTTATAGGCAAACTTCCGATGCAGTCTCTTTTGTGCCTTATAGTGCTCCATTAAATCTTTCATAAACTGCAAGGTAACCTTTCCATCATCCAGCTGAGGTCCCTTGTAATCATCCTCAATAGCTAATAAGAGAGAAGACAGGTAGAGATTAAGGCACTCGATTATCTCACACAATCACTTACTTATGTTCTCCAGATCACGATACATCTCAGAGAGCGTCTTCTCCGGCTTGTCAACAGCGATTGCCCTTTCAAATGCCCGCATTTTGACAATTTTGTTGCACTCTGTGAATTTCAGTTTAGCATCCTTGTCATTGGGTCTGCACTTAGCCACCTTGAAAGAGGCACAGATGATCTATGATTAAACCGGCGGGAAATGAAGGCATTATTTTTATACATACGAATTCAAAATCACACAGCGCCTGTTTGAACTTTCCAAGCGACATGTGAGCTGCTGCACGACGGTAGTAACCCTTCAGATAGCTGGGATCCGACTTCACCGCAGAGATCCCGTCTTGTAGGGCAAAGCCAAAGCTCTCCTGACGCAAATGGGCCAACGATCGATTGGCATAATAGATAGCACTGCTGGGTTGCAGTTCTATGGCTTTGGTGTACATGTCGATGGCTTTCGTGAACTCCTTGGCTGGAAAGCGTTGAATGGGAAAGGGACAGAAGAGAAATCAGTCATTGGGAGTTACTAATTACTTGTAAATGAATACCCATTAATAGTTGCTGCTTTAGTTTTCAACTATTTCTAGGTTATGTTGAAAAAAAAAACCATCAGCAACTATGTCCGTATCTCTTGTACAACCCTTAGACACCCACACTGGTTTCACTGAACACATCCTGTTGTTCCAAGGAACATGAATACGGGGGGGCCACTTACTTTTTAGTAAATCATTTCCTTGATTTTTGTACTGCTCGGCCGCGGCAAAATTTTGCTCCATCTTGAGAGTCTCATCTTCTGGGTCTGACCTTCCATCCTGTTTGCTGCCTGTTATTTCCGCGGTTGGAGTCCTTTGCTGTTCCTGCTGATTTTCTGATGTCTTCTGTTCTACCTCTAACTCGGACGACAACATCTTTTCCAAAAATTTTACAATATTTTTTTGATCGCCGATGTTATTTGTCTGCTTAAGTGTTGGGCAACGGCTACATACTGGCCTTCAGTATTGTGCAACGGGCAATGCACCAGATGTATTGCTGAGTTTGTGCTGGCTGGCCACATTACTTTAATTCCCGTCAGATTTCTTGTTGTTGTGTTGGGGAGTCACTTCTGTGGAGCCTAGGGATTGGATCTGATCGGCAAAAACAAAATTTTTTCGGACGAAATTGAGAGAATTCGCTTTACCCACATAAACATATTTCGCGAAGAGATTAGCCCATGTCTATGAGTAATCTTTCAATGGACGGTGAGTTCCGTTACATTATTCAATGGTTTCATGAGTGGAGCGAGCTGCAACGTGATGACTTTGTGTATGTATTGGTGGAATACCTTTCAAATGTGGGCGATGGCGGCGGTGGTGGCGTCTATGTGAATGGCGTTGCGAACTCGTTGGCGTCGGCTGCCGTGCAGGACAAGCCCATGAGTCTGTTTCAGTGCCGCGTAAGTACAATTAGAAAGTAGGTGTCTTGAAAATGATCCAAAACCATATTAACGGTGCATTCGTCAACAGATTAAACTGTTTCGTGAATGGAGCCCCAAATGGCCAATCGAGTTCAAATGCAAGCTGCAGGAGAAAATCAACGAAATCGACGCCAATGTCGGGGAAAAGATCATCAATGAGTTAAAGGGGCCGACGGGGCATAGCGGTCACAATGGAGACGTTGCCGTTCATTTAAATGAAAATGGAGCGAGCGGAGACAATGAATTGGAAATTGAAGTCGAAATAGAGCACACGGTAACTGCAGCAGACTCAACAGCAGCACAGAATCAGGTGACAGATAATGACAACCATTTAGCAGAGGTATTGCGTCAAGAGACTCCAGTGGATGATGATGCTGGCGCTGATGGCAATGCCGATATAAATGGCCATTATGTCTCGGCCCCGGCTGCAGTGACAACGATTGCGGTGAATGCATCGCCCCAGTCGCCCACCCCTTCCCCCTCGCCCCCATCACCGCAACCGATAGTCGTTGTCGAACCTGTAGAACAGGTCGAGTCGAATAACGTTACAGTCTCTGCGGAGGTGCCACCAGTGGCATAGAAAAACGTCCACAAACTAAGAAAGAAAGACTTAATGAGTAGTTAAGAAGTTTTTGTTAGATATATGCCATCTCACAATCTCCAACAATTCCATCTAACGCATTCCTAGCCATTTAAGTTAAAAGACTTTCGAATAATCTTAATATATAAGCTGATTCTATTATAAATTTTATATTCTCAAGCGTTCCGCTGACGGAATAGTTTACCAATATGTTTTAGTAAGCTATTTCGGTTAACTATAAGAATTTGCAATTCGAATTATCGAAATATAAATCAAAAATTATACCCACATTAATATTATGTGTGTGCTATCTAGCACAGCTATTTTAAAGAATATGATAAACTTTTATTTCATTCAGCTTTTGACTTATTCTACTTGCAATCAATGAACTATCCAGAACTATCTATCTAGATAATCTTTTTTCTCTTCTTATTGCTTGCTTGTTTTCATATCATCTTCAGTTCGCTTAAAAAGTCTCTAAAAACATGTTATGTATTGGTGTGCCAGGCATTGTTATTATTACTCACTTAGCCGGCATCGGAGATCGACGTGGTGGCTGGCTCTTTTGTTTTATACTCTCACAGGGAATACTATAACTTTGGGAAATGGGAAAATATACTTCAAGCAAAACATATGGATCAGTCTAGTAAAGGTCTTATAGAAATCGGACCACATATAAAAATCTTATGAATAAATCGTTTAATGAATTTAATCAGTCATTAACTGATAGAGTATATACAGGTCGGTGTTTCCGAGGCTAGCATTCGTTTTGGACTTGCCTAAATTAAGTTTATGGACTGATAATTGGTTTCTTTTCCATATTCCCTCTTGGTTTTGATTCGCTTTGTTGAAATCGAAATGGAAATTGAAATAAGATACATACATATGATATGCTTGCATATTGAACCAATTTATTTCAATTTCGTACTCCAACGAATAACGTTGTGTTGTGGTCGCGGCTGTAAACTGAAGCAGAAATGATACAGATTCAACGGCTGCTCCGGAATATCCTCCTATGGCTAGAGTGCTTAAGCTGTGAGTAACGAAAACCACTGAGTCTGGTCTATGCGGCAAAACAAAAGACTTGAACAACAAACTTGAAGGGGGATCCAATTAAAGAACAGACTGCGGATATGGCACTGGGTCAAGGTCAATGACTAGAAATTCCCCGCAGATAAATGTGCTAACATCATGCTTAAAAAAAAAATAAAGAAACATAAAATCACAACAAAGCGAAGGGCAACAAACCATGAAACCGCTGACCAAAAAGTGAGTGAATAATAATTGCTGGTGTCTGCTATTCGTTTGTGGAGGGAGTGACATTGACCTTGGATCTGAGTCTGGGTCTGGTTTGGCTACATCATTGGGATAATATTCATCTGTACACCATTTCAGACGTTAATTCCGTTGCCAGCTCCAGCGCATGCAACTGCATTCGCCTCAAGGACTGCAAGCAATTTACCAGTCTTCTCTTGCATCACAGAGCCGAGGAACGCTTGTCAGTGTTTGCCCAGGTTCATGAAGCTGCTTGTGGGTTTCAAGGACTGGACCCTTTAGTCTGTTGCCCCCGAGAAGCAGGGCGCATGTTACGCTTTGCCCCGCCAGATAGACCTTGGATATGGGATAGTTTTGGAGAAGGCAAAGGATTATCTGACTTTGATCATACTGAGAGGCAACTGCATGATTATTGGGATAACCAGGCACAACGAAACTGCCCTCAGCCTGTCGAGCCAGATTTCTTGGATCATCGCTTTGGCTTTCACTATCAAATCGATCATGAAAATCGTCACAAGCCACGACCTGTGCCCCAGGATAAACCAATTGTATTTCCCGGTGATTTACGTTTTCAAATGGATCTGGAGAATGAACAAGAGATTAATGTAACAACCCCATCGACGGAACCCATGTCCGTATCCATGAGACGCTCTAATTTTCCCAACTGTGGTATCAGTCTAAATAGTCGTTTGTTGGGTGGCGAAGATGCTATGTCTGGTCAATATCCCTGGCTTGCCAGGATTGCCTACCGAAATCGAAGTAAGTAAAATGCTTGTTTTCCTAGATTTCTACAACATTTGGAATTTTTACTAGCGTGTTTCAAAAATTTACGGTTCATACATGCAAATATTTCGGTATATTTGCCCATGTATGTTTGTGTGAGGAATGCTTTCTTTGATCAACATTATTAAAAAAAACAACAACAAAAAACGAAGAACCAATTACATAGTTTTAGCCCAACTCACTGGCTACAATAGCCATCTTCTTTGTGAGATACACACCGCAACAGAAGAGCGCGACGGCTCTGCATAGTGCCCAGCTTGCATTATTCATTTCGAAGCCTTTGGGACCGTCTTCTTCAGTCTTGATTATAGGCGGCCTCGGATCAATTATGCCAACAGGAGTGGGCTTTGGAGATTTTGGGCAAGTTTGACGACCACATGGCTCAGGTCCACATGGTGGACGACGTTGTGGAGCTGGTCCCTGCTCAACGCCAGTTCCAGAGGGTTTATAATTAGATAAACATTTGTCATGAGATGGTCCATAGCTGTAGCCTGCGCTCTGACCTTGTGGCGATCTATTCGGTTGTCCGTAACCACTGTCGTATCCTTGTGTTTGATGTGCACCGCCTGAATCTCCACTATATGGAAAGGTACGAGGACTATTCTCATTAGGACCGCAGGGGCAACGAGCTTTATTCATTTTGCTGCAATTTAAGAAAACGAAGAATATTAGTATCAACTACATACAAGGAATTTCATTTCAGGTAATAGTCGTATCGGCTACCGCTGTTCCGGCTCCCTAATCACCGACAGGTTTATTGTGACAGCCGCCCATTGTGTGATTAACTTGGTCAGTGACCTAGAGATGTAAGTATTCTTTCTTATCCCTATTAATTCCTATAATTCTTAATGAATCTAACCTATACTTATTTTCCCATCAGCTCCCATGTGCGACTAGAAGACGCAGAGAATATATTTGCTGTTAGTCAAGTTTTAGTTCATCCCAACTATGATCAGCCGAAATATGCAAATGACATAGCTCTTCTCCGGCTCAACAACACGGCGGGTATGAGAATAACTAGCTTACAAACAAGTGAACTGGTTTCTTAAATAAATTGTGTTTTTCGTAGGCAACTTTACACCAATCTGCTTACCTATAAACAGCTCGGCTACACTTGCAGACAGGCTGATTGGGAAAATGGGCGTGGCAGCTGGGTGGAGCTCTTCAAATCCGGAAAGTGAGTCGAGTATTTACGAAAGGATAGACTATTGTGTGACTGCTTGTGTGTGGGGGATAAAAGGGAAATGCAAAGCAACCTTAGATTTATTTTTATTACCCCATTTGATTAACAGGTAACAATCTCAACTCCAGTGCCGTGAGATTTCTACGATTGCCCATAGTGAATACAACCAGCTGTGCTCGGGCCTATGCCAAGTTAAGTGAGAACTTTCAGCAACCGATTGTCATAACCAATAGTCATCTGTGTGCCCAGGGCCAGGCTATGAATGATGTGTGTCGTGGCGATAGCGGCGGACCCTTTATGGATGATGGCTCTTCCGGACTATTTGCCAATAATGGACAATACACTCTAATGGGTATAGTAGCCTTTGGGCCCACACTATGCGGCATTACTACCATTCCAGGTGTTTACACACTGGTAAGTAGTTTCGTGGACTGGATCTTAACCAATATCAGCAGCAGCAATAACAACTCAATGCCTGATGCTTAAGAGGAAGAATAATGTTCGGAACACATTTCCAAATGCCAAAGTCTATTATAATGAAGCGGTATCTTCCCAAAATTCAATAATCAACTTGACAGATGTCGTATACTAATTCCATACGTATATAGATAAGTAACACCCTAGAAGATAACTTCGGTGGGGCGAACTCACTTGCAGTTTTCTCTA
This sequence comes from Drosophila sp. 14030-0761.01, assembly GCA_018150735.1. Taxonomy (NCBI): domain Eukaryota; kingdom Metazoa; phylum Arthropoda; class Insecta; order Diptera; family Drosophilidae; genus Drosophila; species Drosophila sp. 14030-0761.01. The sequence continues at coordinate 1,163,486 of JAECWO010000090.1, forward strand.
TTGTTGTTAAAAGTATTCTATATGTAGGAAAACTTTCAATAACATAAATCAATAGCAGTGTTTCATAAAATAAGTTATTTTTAATTGTTTGTTCCTATAAAGGATATAAGATAAAGATATGTGAAACAAATAAATTATAAATGTTTAGTATAAACTAGTACCTAACGTTACCATAAAGTTTTATCTTGATCTAAAGTCTTAGAATTCAGTGCAGTACGAAAAACGTGACAAAATGGTAGTACCTTAAATAAGGGTATAGCTAAATCCGTTTATAAGTTTCTGGTAATTAAGAGAGAATGAAGCTTTTGGGCTGAAGCTCTGTAATTCTCTTCAAGCCTCACTTTGGATCTCTCTCCCCATCTGTGTTTAACGGAAATTCCGTTTTAGTCATCGTATTCACCTTATCTGTTAAAGATCACCAGCGATTTTATTGCTGTGTTTATTTTGATAGCTTCTTCTCCATAAAATAAAATTATACGAGGTGGAAACTACTGGACGACCCCTTGACCGAGGACTAGCAAATAAACAAAAATAAACTAATATAAACGCAATAAATATGACAAGATTAGCCATATTCATATTATTTGCGGGATTTTTTGTAAATTTGGCCACTTGTCGTAAGTAAATAGTAATACTTATATCTAGTAGAAACTCATTTTCTCGCTAAGATTAGATCAAATCATAAATCGCAGAAAACCTGTTTCTTTAATAACTATGTACATATATGCATACATACATATTTAGTCATTTATATATTTACATATTTGCAAACTTGAGAGCGTAAAGAAAAGCAAATAATGTCTTGGTTTTCGATGCTCTCCTCTAGAATTTTATTTCCCCAATGAGGCTGCCCAAGTGCCAAATTATGGACGTTGTGTGACTCCAAATCGAGAGCGTGCCCTCTGTATCCATTTGGAAGATTGTAAATATCTGTTTGGGGTTCTGACTTCTACTCCACTACGAGATGAAGATAAATTATACCTGAGCCGCAGTCAATGCGGCTATTTCAAAGGCAAAGTGTTGATATGCTGTCCAGATCGCTATCGGGACAGCACTCCCGCAAATATGCAGCCCATTAAGCCAAACATCACAAGCAACAGCCTGTTGCCTCTGCCAGGTCAATGCGGGAACCTGCTTTCGAATCGCATATACGGAGGTGTTAAAACCAAAATCGACGAGTTTCCCTGGATGGCCTTGGTGGAATATACGAAAGGTAAGCAAAATTAAAACATTGCGTTTTGCGTTGGACCTAAAATTTTTAATTTGATTTTTTAATTTCAGCCGCCGGAAATAAAGGTCATCATTGTGGTGGATCTTTAATAAGCACTCGTTATGTAGTAACTGCTTCGCATTGTGTAAATGGGAAGAGCTTGCCGGCGGACTGGCGTTTAACTGGAGTACGTTTAGGCGAATGGGATACGTTGACAAATCCGGACTGCGAGGTAGATGTTCGTGGCATGAAAGATTGTGCTCCGCCACATATGGACGTGCCTGTGGAACGCACTATTCCGCATCCGTCATACGATCCCAGCTCTAAGAATCAGGTCAACGACATTGCATTGCTTCGATTAGACCGACAAGTGGAATATACAGATTTCGTTAGACCCATCTGTTTGCCGCTAAGCACGAATCTACGCTCAGCCACCTTTGATGGCATTAGTATGGATGTGTCTGGCTGGGGCAAGACGGAAGAATTGTCAGCTAGTAATCTAAAACTGAAGACAACAGTTGAGGGTCTCAAGCTGGACGATTGTCAGTCCGTCTATAACCGTCAAAATATATTGCTGGAGAGTTCACAGATGTGTGCGGGGGGCAAGGAAGGCATAGATTCGTGTCGCGGTGATTCAGGGGGACCGCTCATAGGTCTCGATACAAACAAGGTGCACACCTATTACTTTCTGGCGGGAGTAGTGTCCTTCGGTCCAACACCCTGTGGTCTGGCTGGTTGGCCGGGGGTGTATACTATGGTAGGGAAATACGTTGACTGGATCCAAAATACAATCGAGGAATAGAATTGTAATTTGTAAATGTGCTTTTCGTGTAAATAAAAATAGACTGCTTTTGAATTTTTAAGTTGCGCGCTAAACATAAGATTCAGGGTTGCCGTACCGTCGATTAAACTTACGTAAGGCGCTGCCACCCTATCACATTGAACGGCATGTTGGAGCAAATATAAAGATGTTGAAAAGTATTAGTCAATTAAAAGTCCATTTAAATCTGCTAAAAAGTGCAACCAGCTTACAGCAACAAGTTCGGGTAAGCTCTCTTCAGCTATCCCTGTTAACTATGATCACGACAGCCGCTTTCCTTCCAGACCACATTCATATTGAAGCGTAAATATGACCCGCTGTTGCACAAAACCAACGAAAAACCAAGGCGGATGCGTGCCAAAAACTTCATTTACGAGCTGGTGGAGGACACCCAGGTAAAGAAACGGCCTAACATGGAGGTGGTACTCAAGACTTTCGTCGAAGGAGTGGGCGATAAGGGAGATGTCGTGTCTCTAAAGCCGAACTTCGTCTACAACAAACTGCTGCTGCCTGGATTAGCGGCCTACAAGACACCGGAGAACATTGAAAAGTATGCAAAAACAGAGGCCGAGAAGTCCGCCGTCCAACATAGCTCGGCGTATGCCCAGCGCACTGTCAACATGCTGGAGTCCATTGTGCTGGCAGTGGTGATGAACAAGGATCAGCCTTGGGTAATTGAGCCATGGCACATTAAGGCATCATTACGCAAGGCCGGCTTTCATTGCAAAGAAGAGTGCATAACCGTGCCCAGTGAGCGCATTGAGGGACCCGATCTGAAGAAGGAGGGCAAAGATTTTTATTGCACAATTACAGTTAATAAACTAGAGCAGGCGAAACTCAAATGCCGCTTGCATCATTGGAGCACAGACCCCAGCGAACGGTTGCCCTATGTGGTGGACCATTGGAAAATTCCGTCGGAACCGCTCTTGGGTGTTAGCCTGCCGCAATCACAGCAACAAGGTTAAATAAATCAACATGTAGCTTACAGAAATGTTTCAACTTTATTTGAGTACATATTTTGTATGTGGGTACGCAGACAACGGATTTTTTTTCAGTAATGCGTGCTATGATGAATTCTTAAAAGCTATTTTTAGAAAAGAAAAAATCAATCGATCAATCTAATTAACAGATTTGAGCTCCACATCGAAGACCAGTGTAGAGTTTGGTGGAATTTTGGGCGGAGCACCGCGACCACCATAAGCCATATGTGGAGGGCAAGTAATGCGACGCTTGCCACCAACCTTCATGCCAACGACGCCCACATCCCATCCTTTGATGACTTCACCGCCACCAATGGCGAATTTAAAACCCTTGCCCTGCAGGAGGCTATCGAAGGTCTTGTTGTTAGATTGCAATCGGCCATTGTAGTAGACAGCTACTCGTTTGCCAGCCTTTGCTTCTTCGCCTTTACCAGCAACCAGGTCGACGATCTTGACGCCACCGCTAACCGTTCGCTCACCTCCGGCTTGAGGCTTGGCGCTTTCCTTTTTGCTGGGCTCTGCTTCCTTTTTGTTCTTTGCAGACTTTTGTTGCTGTGGCTGCTGTTTTGCCTGCTCGTTCTTTGCCACGCCATTTTGCTTCTTGGCATTGGCGTTGGCATTGGGCGACAACTTAGCAACCTTCGATTTGGGCTCTTTTACCTCTTCTTCCACCTCATCTTCAGAGTCCTCTTCATCATCAGAATCCTCCTCTTCTTCATCATCAGATTCCTGCTCCTCCTCATCGTCATCCTCATCATCATCATCGTCCTGGCCATTTTCAAACTCCATGAGAAGCTGGCTATCATCAATATCTTCGTCATCATCCTCGTCTTCCTCATCCTCATCGCCATCTAAATCAGCATCTTTGCTATTACGCTTGACCGCCTTTGCCATCTGTTCAATTGTAAGTTCATCGTCATTTTCGTCGTCGGAGTCAACGTCATGCATATAGCCCAATAGAGAAACTTGAGCATCTCCTGCAAGGCAATAGCAAAAAAGAAAACGTGTTAGACATACACATAAAGCATTCAGTTCGAACTATACAGACACATGGACACTTACCAGTTGACTGGAAAATAATTTGATCTCCTTTGCTAAAGTTAAGGTCCAACTGCACCTGGGGAATGGCCTTGTTAACTGTTGCCACAGTATACTTTTGCTTCTCGGCAGTAAGGTAGAGCTTGGCCTCTTCCCCCTTGTCGATAGCAACGCTGGAAATGTGGAACGATTTCCCAATAGTCTGGGAGTACTTCCTATTGGGTTTCAATACTAAACCTACAAAAGAGCAGATGAAAGGAATAATCTAAGCAAAAGCGGGCATCATAAAGTCTCAGACTCACGCGGTCCTGTCGCTGTGCCGGTGCCGCTAGCACGTGGCATTTGCGAGTAACCGATATTCCAAGACACATTTTAATTAAACATCATGGCTAGATGCTAATCGGTCAAATAGACTATTATGACTTACCCCAGAACATTGACATGCTGATAAATGCTTTGATTTAAAGAAAAATGCACAAAACACAAAATGTAAAAAAACCGCAGGGCAAGTGAACAGACGCCGAATCGAAGTTGTAGAGTGAGTATTCGGGCGCGAACAAGGGAAGACGATACTTTGGTGCTGCCACCTAGTTTTTGCTAACCCACTGTTGACTTTGACCGCGTAGTTTGCGAAACTTCAAAATGGCATTAACAGTCACCATAAACGAACTGCTTGTAATAAATATATATATATGTATAAGACAAAATATTTTTTGCGCACTATCTAATTAAATAACCATATAACAAATAAAAATGATAGAGACAAAGCAAAATCGAAGAAATGGTGCCCGAAACACGCTCGATGCTGCCACCTAGTTTAAATAATCGTATTTTGCGTAAAGCAGTGTTGTAGAGCTGCAAAAATATCGCAGAAATATCGATACTATCGATATTTTTCATACAAAGTACTGCAAAAAATCGATTTTTTTGCAGCTCTACAGTGTTGTCAATTATGGTTGTTTCCGCAGATTATTGACAACATTGATCGTCAATTTGAAAACTTTAAAAACACTTTAATATTCAGTTTTAGTTTATTTATTTAAAGATTTAAAACTAGTGTCATACCAGCTTACCTAACGGTAAGTTTATGAAATAGGGGCGTAATATGTTAAATAATGGTAAACGGCTAAAATAGTGGCACAATGGCCGTAATAGCGGTAAAATTTACAAAATAAGGGCAAATAGCGAAACAAGCAGCAAAGTGGTGATTAGGCGTGCCCATCTTTGCGTAAATTAAAGAATTTAATCAGATTTTCTTCGTTTCGATGGCAAAGTGATGCTTATTGGGGGAACATGACGGAAAAGATAACGCTAGCTGATGCGCTGTCCAATGTGGAGGTGCTGGATGAGCTGTCGCTGCCCGATGAACAACCATGTATAGAGGCCCAGCCCTGCTCCATTATCTACAAAGCGAACTTCGATACAAACTTTGAGGATCGCAATGGATTCGTTACTGGCATTGCCAAGTACATCGAGGAGGCCACTACGCACGCTAATTTGGTAAGTAATTGCTGGATCTCTTTGTATTTACAATTATGTACATATTTACATCGGCTTACTCTCTCTTTCTCTCCCCCTCTCTCTGACTCCTAGAATGTTTTGCTTGATGAGGGCCAAAAACATGCTGTCATGTTGTACACTTGGCGCTGCTGCTCGCGTGCCATTCCGCAGCCCAAGTCAAACGAGCAACCAAATCGAGTGGAGATCTATGAGAAAACAGTGGAAGTTCTGGCGCCGGAAGTGAACAAACTCTTGAACTTTATGTACTTTCAACGGAAAGCCATTGAAGCATTTTCAGGGGAGGTGAAACGGCTCTGTCATGCCGAAAAGCGCAAGGATTTTGTCTCGGAAGCTTACCTTCTTACTTTGGGCAAATTTATTAACATGTTTGCCGTGCTCGACGAGCTGAAAAACATGAAGTCGAGTGTGAAAAACGACTATTCAACGTACAGGCGAGCTGCCCAATTTCTAAAGGTGATGTCCGATTCGCATACGCTGCAGGAGTCACAGAATCTTTCCATGTTTCTGGCCACTCAGAACAAAATTCGCGACACTGTCAAGGACACATTGGAGAAAATAGTGGGATACGAGGATTTGCTTTCGGATGTGGTCAACATTTGTGTGCACATGTTTGAAACAAAGATGTACTTGACTCCAGAGGAGAAGCACATGTTGGTAAAAGTCATGGGCTTTGGCCTGTTTTTAATGGACAGTGATGCATGCAATATCAATAAGTTGGATCAGAAGAAAAAGATTCGCTTGGACCGCATCGATCGCATCTTCAAGAATCTGGAGGTGGTGCCCCTGTTTGGGGATATGCAAATTGCCCCTTTCAACTATATCAAGAGGAGTAAACATTTCGATTCGAGCAAGTGGCCACTGTCCAGCTCGAACGCCATCAGTCCCCAAGCGGATTTGATGGTTCATCTGCCGCAGATACGTGAGGATCATGTGAAGTATATATCGGAGCTGGCACGCTACACCAATGAAGTTACTACCACGGTCAAGGAAAATCCTTCAGATGCCGAAAATAGGATAACATCAGATTTGGCGTTGCGAGGCCTACAGTTGTTGTCGGAATGGACAAGCGTAGTCACCGAACTCTACTCCTGGAAGCTTCTCCATCCCACAGACCATCATCAAAACAAGGAATGCCCTGTAGAAGCAGAGGAATACGAGCGGGCCACTCGATACAACTACACTTCGGAAGAGAAATTTGCCCTGATCGAGGTAATTGCTATGATCAAGGGCTTGCAAGTGTTGATGGCTCGCATCGAGACTGTGTTATGCGAAGCCATTCGCCGCAACATTTACTCCGAGTTGCAGGACTTTGTGCAGCTTTCCCTGCGCGAACCCCTCCGCAAAGCTGTGAAGAACAAGAAGGATTTGATCCGCAGCATTATTATGTCTGTCCGAGAGACGTCCGCTGATTGGCAGAAGGGCTTTGAGCCAAGTGACGATCCAGTCGCCAAGGGGAAAAAAGATCCTGATGGCGGTTTTCGTATACATGTGCCTCGGCTTAATGTGGGTCCCTCTTCGACTCAGCTGTACATGGTACGCACCATGCTGGAGTCTTTGATTGCTGACAAAAGCGGCGGAAAACGTACGCTGCGAAAGGACATTGACGGCAATTGCCTCATGCAGATCGACACTTTTCATAAAACATCCTTCTACTGGAGCTATTTGCTTAACTTCAGTGACACATTGCAGAAATGCTGCGATCTGTCACAGCTTTGGTATCGAGAGTTCTATCTGGAGATGACAATGGGCAGAAAAGTAAATAAATGCATGGTTAGGCATCAGCACAATGAGGAGTGTAAAGACTTAATCACCATGGAGAAGCGAATTCAATTTCCCATCGAGATGTCTATGCCATGGATCCTCACCGATCACATTTTACAGACAAAGGAGCCATCCATGATGGAGTAAGTACCAACATGAAATTTTTCAATACTCTGTCTTACTCTGAAATTTGTCCTTAACAGATTTGTTCTATATCCCTTGGATTTATACAACGATTCGGCCCACTATGCTCTTACCGTCTTCCGCAAGCAATTCCTTTACGATGAGGTTGAGGCCGAGGTCAATTTATGCTTTGACCAGTTCGTATACAAGCTGAGTGAGCAAATTTTTGCACACTACAAGCAACTGGCGGGGAGGTGAGTGTTAATGACATTTGTAATTTGAACTAGCTAAAGACTTCGATTCCATGTTAACAGCATTTTCCTGGACAAACGTTTCCGACTGGAGTGCGAAGTATTGGGTTTTAACTTCCAATCGTATCCTCGTAACAATCGCTATGAGACTCTGTTAAAGCAACGACATGTTCAATTATTAGGTATGTCGGTGGAAAAAATGAACTTATTTAAAAAAATGTAATGCCTTTAAACTAATATTTCAACACTTATTATATCTCTTTCAGGGCGATCCATTGACTTGAACAAACTGATCACACAACGCATCAACGCCAATATGCATAAGAGCATTGAATTGGCTATAAGTCGCTTTGAAGGCAACGATATCACTGGAATTGTGGTAGGTAATCTTGAATAACTTTAATTAGATTGTCCTCACAATTCTTTTTATTTATCCTTTAGGAACTAGAGGGTCTTTTGGAGGCGAATCGCATTTGTCACAAACTTTTGAGTAAATATCTTGCATTGGATAACTTTGATGGCATGGTCAAGGAGGCTAACCACAATGTGTTGGCGCCGTATGGACGCATCACACTGCATGTGTTTGTGGAATTGAATTATGATTTCTTGGTCAACTATTGCTATAATGCAGCCACAAATCGGTAAACATAAACCTATCCAATTGATTTAAATAAATAATTTGTAAACCTTTCGATTCCTTTATTTAGCTTTATACGCACCAAAGTCAATTTGTCGTCGTCGCAGGCGATTCAGCGCGAGAAGCCACCCCAGATGGCGCATTATTATTTGTGGGGCTCCAAGCAGCTGAATGCTGCCTATTCCACACAGTATGGCCAATATACAGGCTTCGTGGGAGCTCCACATTTCCATGCCATGTGCCGACTGCTTGGCTATCAGGGCATAGCCGTTGTCATGGACATCATACTTAAAGACATTGTAAAGCCACTGATCCAGGGCTCATTGTTACAGTTTACCAAAACGCTAATGATTGCCATGCCCAAGTCTTGCAAGTTGCCGCGTTGCGAATATGGATCGCCCGGCGTTCTAAGCTACTACCAAGCCCATCTTACCGACATTGTGCAATATCCGGATACCAAAACGGAGCTTTTCCAGTCTTTCAGAGAGTTTGGCAATTGCATTATCTTTTGTCTGTTGATCGAGCAGGCCTTGTCACAGGAGGAGGTGTGTGATCTGTTGCATGCTGCGCTCTTCCAAAATATTTTCCCCCGGCCATTCTGCAAAGGTTAGTCTGATAAATGATTACCTTCACCATTCTTTTTATATGTTCGGTTTCATGTTTAGAAAATGAAAAGCCCGAGGCCAAGCAGAAGCGTCTGGAAGCGCAATTTGCCAATTTGCAAATTGTCTCAAATGTGGAAAAGATAGGCACTGCCAAAGTGAGCCACTAGCCGATCTAATATTAACAGCTTAATAAAGCGAATCCTTTTTAACTTTCTTAGCAAGCCATGATTGCGCGTGAGGGTGATCTTTTGACACGGGAACGACTTTGTTGCGGCTTGAGCATCTTTGAGGTCATATTGAATCGTGTCAAGAGCTATCTGGATGATCCAGTATGGTGTGGTCCACCGCCTGCCAACGGCATACTCCATGTGGATGAATGCTCCGAATTTCATCGCCTGTGGTCTGCCTTACAGTTTGTTTATTGCATTCCGGTGCGCGGCACAGAGTACACAATTGAGGAATTGTTTGGCGAGGGCTTGAATTGGGCCGGCTGTGTAATGATTGTCCTGCTGGGACAACAGCGACGTTTCGAGGCCCTAGACTTTTGTTATCACATACTGAGAGTGCAGCGTGTCGACGGCAAAGATGAAGACGTCAAAGGCATTGTAAGTTATCGCATTGTCAGCCAAATTAAAAAGATGCTAAATTTAATTTTCTATATGGTTTTAGCAATTGAAACGAATGGTGGACCGCATTCGTCGCTTCCAAGTATTAAATTCACAAATATTTTCCATTCTCAACAAATATCTGAAAGGCGGCGATGGCGAGGGCTCAAATGTCGAGCATGTGCGCTGCTTTCCACCGCCACAGCATCCGTCAGTTATATCATCCTCTTCGCACTATCAAGATCCACAAAAGCTGCGTCAGAGCATGAATAACTAAAGCCGACATAAAAATGGCACTGATGATGCATTTAAGCCAATCATAGATGAGTAAGTTATAATTAACCACAATTACGATTTACAATACCTTTTATTGGATCCACAAATGGCGGTATCGCTTCATTCTTTTATCATTATCCTGACAAAATAATCTAACTTTGTTTATTTAGCAAAGTGGCGAAATTCGATTTTAATATAATTCTCCGTTACTGGTTTTTTCGGTATTATGTATTATGCAAGCAATTATATATCGTACATAGATTTAATATTAATTCCCAACTATGGCATTATATTTATCTCTACATGAACTTTATTATACCAATTAATGGTATTGTAAGAATCCTACGATATTATGTTTGTCCTGCTTATACTTCTTATTCTTATGCTTTGATCCATGATTTGAGAATCAAATTAGCCAAAGAACTAACAGCACACGGCAAAAAAAAAAAAACAAACAAACAAAAACGAATTGGCTTTAAATACAATAAAACAAAGTATTACAAAATAGAAGCAGCAAACTAAACAACAATTTATATACGAATATGATAATGGAAGATACGAGGAGGGGTATTGGATAAGCCCTACTTCCCCAATAATAGACTTTACAAGCACTTAATACAATGAACTTTATCGAATAAACATTTTCATACGTATTGTATTTCTAACAAACCCCAAATTTAAACGCCTTAGGTGGATTTTTGCTGTTGTTCTGGGGTGGATTTACAGAAAGAAATGGGGGCAATGTATGCATCTCAATTATATCTATAAATAACAGAGTTCATCAATTATTTATTCTGTTTTTTGGAGACTACAGACATTAAAATCTTAACATCTAAAATACGCTGGTTAGAAATTTGGCTAAGCAATGAAACTATATCCAGGAACATGTTTTAGAGAAATCTCTGTACTTATTATCACAATGCCTCCCAGATTGTAAATCTAACTCCTATATTGACATAAGAAATTCTCGGATATGCATAAATCGTATGATAATTTGTCTGTATAATTTGTATTAGTGTTGGAAATGTATGTATATGAATGTACATATCTAAACTAGCATTTACACGCTTCTTTAGCTACTCCATTTTGTCCTTTAGTCTTGCTCTGGACTGTGTGGAGGACTGTGAAATTATCGGCGTAGTTGCGCGGCAAATCAAAATTGGCATTGTCGGCACCGAGATAACAAGCTCCATAGGCACTACTCTTAGTGATGCGGACCAGCTTCAGATTGAAATTGATGCTATGCTTGGACAGCTCTTTATTAAAAGCCTCTTGCAGTAGATCCCAGCTTGACCACACTGAGCCAACACATACTACACTCAAATCGCCAGATTTCACCAAATCCTTATGCACGTTGGGCAATAAGGATGTGATCATTCGAGCCAAATGAACGCCGGCCTCATGAAATAGTCCAAGAGCCAATTGGTCACCCTGTTCAGCATTTTGAGCCAATTTCTTGCAAAGATTAGCAAAGAAGGGTTTATCAAATTTGGCATAACAGTGTGGAAGCATGTCGTAGCGCGTCTCGATGCTGAAATGCTCCTTGATCAGCGACCATGTCTTGTCCACTGGCGCTGGTGACTTCTGAAAATTGTCCATGTCATCAAAAACTACTTTAACGGCTCGATGTGATATATACCAGGCTGTGAAAGAGAAGGATTAAAATAGTTCAAGTTAAAACAAAGTCCAAAACGATAAGTACGAGCGACAATTAGTCAGGGCTAGCCAACGCTATCAAGTAATCCTAATCGCCTCTAACTAATCTTAACATTGAATTATAGTAACTGACGTAATCTGAATATGATAATGAGGTGGCCCCCACTTAATCCACAATACTCACCGCTGCCCTCGTCGCCTAGAAAATTGCCCCAGCCGCCGCAATTGAATGTTGAACCATCTGAGTTGCGTAGCAGGCAATTCGATCCTGTGCCCGAGATGAGTACCATTCCTCCAATCGAAGAGGCAGTGAACATACTACCCATTGTGTCGCTAGAGACGGCGTAGCTATTTGAGAGATTGGGAAATGTCGTGCGTAACTCTTGCTCTAGCTCTTTGTTAGTAGCTTCCTGAAAGATATTATTAAAGTGATTTGCCATGCCATAGAACAGAGCAATCCTGTGCTTACCTGCTCACAGCCACTCAGACTGAGTCCCAAACTGGTAAGTGGTGTGTCTTTAGGTATATTTGCCTCCTCTTTGGCCCGTTCCACCATGTCGGCAATACGTCGGGCACATTCCGATATGCCAATACCCCTAGAATTTCTTAGTTTATAAATAAAAGAAGACAAATTTAAATCAACTGTGTTTCCTTACCAGTGATTAGTGCCCAAGCCACTGGTAGATCCCACGGATTCGCCGCTCTCATCACAGATCACCAGGCGAGAGTGCGTTGCTCCACTGTAATTGTAGGAGAAACAGATCAAGATGAATCATTAGACTTCCGGCCCTTGTTTGATTACTACACAATAGGTGTTGGTCCAGAGGCCATGACCGCAGCTAAATATATTTCAATTGACTACAAATTGAAATTGAATGTGGCCTGTTCTATATTTGTCATCTGTTTGATAAATTAATCAATTTAAGAAACGTGTGACACGCACAAAATGGTTTCGATAAGGAAGACAAGACATCAAACTATACTAAATTGCCACCTATATAGATCAGATCAATTACCATTGAAAATGCGGGTGGACTTTGAAATGAAAGAATGCTGGAAAGTGCAAAGTATATAGGGGCTCATCCAATTGTCGCTAAATGCATTATTCAGGCTTGCGAAAATGCATCGCTTAATGCGCTCAATTGATGTAAATCTGTGTGCATTGTTATCGCCCAGAAACTATTATTAACTCAAATGCTTAATTTTTTGCGTCAGTAAAAATAACTGCCATTTAGAAAAAGAGCGCCTTAATTCAAATGTGGCTAACGTTGACGTAATAAAAAAGGCTGATGACAAAAAGTGGCAACGCCGCACAGAGCTGCCAGTGTAATTTTTGCTCCCTTGTCTTCTCTTACTTCCCGGCCGGTTGACATGCAATAAAAAGTTCAATTAATTAAAATGAAATTGCTGACAAATGTTCAGAGGCGGCTTTGGCTTCTACGCCGCCAAAGGTCAACCACAACAACTACAGCTAAAGCACATGACAACGAATCATCGGAACTGGCGCTAACCAATACGCAACTGGATGAGCTCGAGAGGAATGTGACATTACGCCAACACAGAAACAACATTCCTCTTATTCGAAGCCTGCTGACTGAGGTGCGGAATGGGAACCAGCACAAGCACCGAGAATTGCAGGCCGAGATAGAGAAGTTGCCAAATTCCACACATCCCCGGCTTCTTAACTACGGTAATGAACCCCGAGAATTGGCCCAATATAAACAACGGCAGTTGGACACACATATAGCCGCCAAAGAGTTCTCGGAACTGGGACGGTCTCTTAATCTCTTTCGCATGGATCACTTGAGCAACTACACGGGACACAAGAGCTACTACTTGACCGGCCAGTTGGCTATGCTGGAGCAAGCTATCATTCAGTTTGCTTTGCAGTCAGTCACAAAACACGGCTTTAAGCTGATGTCTGTGCCCGACATTCTGCCGCCGGAGGTAATCGAGTCATGTGGCATGCGTACCGAGGGAGAACGGACACAGGTCTATAAACTGGACACTGGCGAGTGTCTATCAGGCACTTCGGAAATGGCTCTGGCTGGCTATTTTGCAGGTAAAAAGCTGTCCGAAGAGCAATTGCCGCTCAAGGTGACTGCAGTAAGTCGTTGCTATCGGGCCGAGACTTCCGGATTGCAGGAGGAGAAGGGCATTTATCGTGTGCATCAGTTTACTAAGGTGGAAATGTTTGCGATATGCTCTCCGGAACAATCTGAGGACGAACTAGAAGAGTTTAAGAACATTGAGGTAACACTCTTCAAGGAATTGGGCCTCAATTTTCGTCTTCTTGACATGCCTCCATTCGAATTGGGAGCTCCTGCGTATCAAAAATACGATATCGAAGCTTGGATGCCAGGCCGACAGATGTGGGGTGAAATTTCGAGCTGCAGCAATTGTACGGACTATCAGGCCAAGCGACTGGACATTAAATATCATCGAGGAAGCGATGGCCAACTGTTGCACGCTCATACTATTAATGGTACTGCCACAGCCATACCACGACTGTTAATTGCGCTGATTGAATCGTATCAAAATGGAGATATCATTGAAATACCCAAGGTCCTTAGACCCTTTATGGATGAACAAGAAGTGATAGCAAAAAACAAAAGGATTCCCGAAACAAAATTGGTGAAATTCATCAAATCGAATCAACGTTAATTCGATTGTTTTTCTAAAAACTAATCTTAATAACTAATAAAACTGTTGATATGCCAAGTATTATTCCATCGTCAATGAAGCTATAGATAACTGTCATAAATTGTGAGGGACCGAAAAGCGATTACATACCCTTCAACACCGCCAAAGTATCTCATTATCGAGTGTTAAACTGCTGTCAATGGCAAAATATATGTGTATTCCCCAGCCTGGAACTGGAATGCAGATGCTTGTTGATTATCTGGGTGCTTTCTCAACCACAAACAAGTCCTAAAAGCAAAAACGAAACCAAAAATAAATAGTAAGTACAGGCAATTAAACAATATAAAATTCAACGATTAAGGTTAACAAGCAAAAATCGGATACATTTATTATAAGAACGAATTTAAGATACCCCTTTCTAGTGCCCCAACAAAATACTTATATATGTATGTTCGTATGTTCGTTCTCCGTGTCCCTTTTTTCTGGAATTTTTATTCTATCTTATCCGATGATGACTAAATTATTATATTGTATGTATTTAACACACAGCCCATTCTCATGGAATAACACTAAATTCTATACGCTCTTGAATCTTGGCCTGCTTCACATGAACGCATTTGATCAGCTTGTTAATCATTTATTCCGCACTCTGTTACCACACCTACAAACCAATTTGTGAAATCTTATCGAGCTTTATCAACCCCCTCTTATACCTAGAAATTGCTGAATGGACGGAAAAGTAAACTAAAATAATCTGCAGATCAGCAATTGCATATGCAAAACTAAAAACAACAAAATTGTTGTTGTCCCTTATCGCTGAGCGTTATGTGTAAGTATATTTAAACCGTGTTTTTATTCACAAAATAAATTACATATATACATGTTGATATCATTTAGATCATATAAACTGGGCCGTTAGTTTTTGCGTGTCTCAACTTAGTTTAAGAAACTTGCAATACTAATTATTACACCTGCAACACGTTACACTCCGTGCAATTACACTCAGCTGCTGTGGCAAAACAACAACAGACGGCCAGGTAGAGACAGGTGAGAGTAAAAACTTTGTGAGTTATTGTGCAAATCAAACTTGTTTCTTTTGCTTACGTTGTACATATTGGCGAAGGGTTAGCAAAGATATAATTTACATACGTGCACTCTGGCCACTACTGACCAACTGCCTACGCCCACGCACACTTATCCCCATTGCCCAGCCCCCAAATCTCGAATTCATTGCCATTCCTGATTACACTAATAATTTCTAATAAATACTAGCGCGCACAGACACTCACTCTCTCACACACACACACACTTCACTTCAATGCGAACTCTTACCCAGAGCTCTGCTTTTGACTATATTGCTACCGCCGATGGGGTAACCGCACGCTATGGAGCTCAAACTCAAAATATTGTTTTCTACCCGTCAACATATTTATTTAAAGGTTGCGCCCGATTTACTCGATCCAGCTCCATAAAAATAATAACAACAGTGTGACCAGCTGCCAAGATCGGAATTTCCGCAAAGAGTGTTTCCCGCTAAAATATTAGCGGGAAAATTCATCTATCATTTTAGAGAAATTAACGGCTAAGGGAATGGGAGATTAAATAATTCTTGGCAAGAGTGTATAGCTTTCGTTTGATTTATTTGTTAAGTAAGATAGTTTACAAACTACTATTTACTCTTATCTTTATCCTTAATAGTGTACTTGTCGTAGGATTTGGTGGGGTCGTATGGTTCCCAACGGCTAGCGGGAAATATGTGTTTGTTTCGCTCATACCAGGAACGGAGTAGAACCTTGCCCGCATGGGATTCTTCTTTCTCAACGGAGGCGTCACTTATCATACGCACATCATCGTGAACATCAAACTGGAAAAGCGGTCCAGATTTGCCGCGAGCCTTGGTCACAATGAAATCGTAGAAGGAGTAATGGTGGGGCAGAATTAAATCCTCTTTCACGTACATGAGCTGATCTGCCATAACCGTTTTCAATTCGATGAATTCTTTGCGCAGGAGTTCCAGGCATTTCTGCAAAAACTGATAAATGGAGTTGCCCTTCTTCATAAGAACATTACGTCGATGGCCAGAGCCATCCCAGTAACTGAAGGTTATGGAAATTTCCTCATCTTTTAGTTCGGCCTGTTGCATGACCCATTCTTGGCGCAGTTGCTCACGTAGACGATTCTCCTGTTCCTCGCGTTCGCGGTCTGGCAGAAACGATGTGTCCACATCGGGATTCTTGCAAATTTTCTTCTTCTTGACCGGTACGGCTTCCGTCCACTTGGTTATCTTGGGCTTACCGTCCTCATCCTTAGATTTGATCTTCTCGATGATCTGGTCCTCATCATCGTCTTCTCCGCCATCTTCATCGTCCTCAAGGTTGAAAGACAAGGCTTGAATTTGACGTTTCTGTTTGTTTTTCTCCGCCTGAATAGCCTCCAGAGCGCGTTGTTTCTCTCGGTCCTTCTCGTCTTTTTTTTGTGCCAATTTTTTTTCACGTTCGCGCACTATGTCCTCTTGCTTGGCCTTCATCTCATCCAGGGTAACCAGACCAATGGTCGAGGACTTGAGTTGCTGTTCCACGGCATCGTAGTGAGTTGCAAACTTGTTCTCAATCTTGTCCAGCTTCAGTTCCTCTTCAATTTTCTTCTTGCGGAACTCAATCTCCTGTTGCTGAATCTCGCGCTTCTTCATCAGCTGGGCGGCACGACCCGCTTCACTGGCGGCACCCTTATAGTGGGCCATGGCTTAGTCCTTATTCCTGGCGATAAGCAGACAAAAAATGGACAAAATTTACTTTTTTGTACACAATTCCTACAAATAAAAAACAAAAACACCAGGGATGCAGTGTGGCCAGTCTGAAAAGGCTAAAAAATGCTAAGAAATCCCAGTATAAATTCAGAATTGAGTCTGTTACTTAACAGTGTTTGTGAAATAGCAAGCAGCTATTTTCATAGAGCGATTTTGACCGTTACGCGGTTTTTAATATATTTTGGAGCTTCAATGTCCTTTCAGAGTCCTTTCTCATGAGCTTTTATTTAAGCAACGTTCGCCGCTAGCCGTTTGTCATTTCAGTTACATCGGGACTTTCTAACCAATTGGATGAATACGCGGAACTTTAGTACTGACGCGGTGAAAGTTTCAAATAGATTTTGAACTCGAAATTGTACATTTTCAATCAGATGAAGTTTAATCGGCGACCATCTGAGAATTTAGCAAATTCTACTTATGTGAACGTTTAATTAATTATTCAAATGTGAATTCTGTAAGAGTGTGTGGACATGGTTATGCATGTGCTTGCGTGTTTTGGTAATAAAGAAACATTTAGCATTTGGGCAAGGACATTAGGGGCAACGACAACAATGATGATGGTAAAGTCGTGTGGCGGTTGGCGGAAACGGAAGTGCCAAATTGAAATGTCATTTAAGCTGAGGCAGAACAGTCGAGCCATTTAAGGAATTCCTTATCCGTGTTCGTGTCCATGCCCATGGATTCGCGTCCGTCTGGATTTTAGTGCACTCTCTGATTTCAGCTTGGCTACTCTAGACGCCATTTATCGTCTGCGTTGGTGTTGGCGTCGTGCTCTTGACATTGATAATATTCATGAGGCTCGGCCCAAGTCAAGTCATAAATTCCTGCTCGACTGCCTGTTTATGAGAAGAAGATGGAGATGTCGCTGCTGCCAGGCTGCCAAGTCAAGTCAAGTGCCAATAAAATCATTAACTGTTGCAACGCATTAAATTCATGGCCTAGACGCACGCGTCGTTATTTCAGTCAGCGAACATTGTCATAAAACTTAGACCCATCTATCGTAAATATATACATACACATCTATGTATATTTCAATCTTCAGGCTCAAACCATTGCAACTAATTGCAGAGGCAGAAGGGCGTGCGAAAAACTATTAAATGTCCATTCGGTGCCATAATTAATGCGACAATGGCTTTATCGGGCGTTAATTAATTTATCGGCTATTATAGTATATTGGAAGACACAAATACACACAAGAACGCCCACAAAACACCCACAGCCACACATACACACATACGACCATATCAGGATTCGTTGACAGAAACCCCACGTAACGGGTCAAGTCTCATGGGTGCTCCGGCTCGTAAATTGCCTCGCTGAATTCTTAACGAATCCCAGTGCCATGAACCAAAAGCCCCAAACCTCCTTCCTTCGTAATTGGCTTTAATTTTTTTCGGGGGACTTAGGGTAAACTTTTCTCACTGGCCACCCAAAACTGAATTGTCGAAAACTTATTCACTAAGTTTACCATCCGGCTCCCTACTCTATTACTCATAGTTCTATTGTATTAGCTTGGCTTGGGTTTTTGCGGGATACTTTGTGGGCAGTTGGAAAGTTCACATGTCTTTCCCCTCATCTTCCCCACCCACAAAAAAAAAAAACAAAAATAGTTTGTTCAAGCTAACTTTTTAGCACTTACCGTCGGATTATCCTTAGGAGAGAATATTTGCATTTTAGTGATGAAGCTTCCAGCGAGACTTTTCTAATTCTGTTAAGCAATTACATTTTGTTTGCCAAGTTCTGGGTGAGGACCCAAGACCTCAGGGCAAATCCTTTTTCCATATGTGTGACGTGTGCCAGCACTCGAAAGGAATGCGGACATAAATTTGCCACATTGTCCAAGTAATTTTCTAGAAATTAAAATGCATGATTAATGAGACTTCCTTTGCATGGAATTTCCCACTTTTGTTCTAATCACATAGCATGAATCTAATTTAATGTTATTTTCCAGTAGGTCATTTTCAAAGTTTGGCTTCAGAGTCTTATTGGTGTTTTTCTTAGCCTAATGGAAGCTCTCTTCAATTTACAATAATTTTTACATATATAAAATCAATAAATTAAGCATTTTCGGACCTAGGAAATGCAATTAATGCCGCTTCACGATTTCCTAATGAGCCTGAGGTCCTTGTGAACGAGGCTCATTTGTTAAATTAAGCTTGGATATTGAATGGACGAATGGTGGGGGAGAAAGTCATTAGGCCTACTCACCTGAAAACGCATTCATTTATTAATGAAAGTGAAATTGATTTGATATCATAGTGTGTCCATGGATTACACCTTTTCGAGGTGTTGTTGAACTAGTTGTAGTGTCGTTAATTACGCAAAATTCTCCTATTTTATTATGTTTGTTATGTTTATGTTTATTATGTGTTAGATACACTTAACAAACTGTGCTTTCTGAGTACTTGGATTATGGAATTTCGTACTGCATAAATATTTCTTTGCTTATAGTTTTAGTTGAAGTTTTCTCTTCCATTATGGCACGCATCCAAGTTGTGCTATTTCTCTGGCTTAAGTCCTATATCCTTTTTTAATACTTTACGCACACAACAGCTGTTGGAAATGCATACAGTAGGTACTAAAAGTTTCCGCTAAGGCTCGTTAATGGACTGTAAAAGTAGATGTTTTTTTTTTTTTGCATTCTTAATCATATTTAAAGTGGTATTCAACATTTTAGTTATTCATTTGAAAAATTTTACAAATTCTAAAAACCTTAGGCAAATATCTTCTTTTTTTTCCAACCACACATATTATACATAAATATTTTAAAAAAGATTTTATAAATGTATTGGTATGCTTAAAAATTTGAATGGAACTCATAAAATGAAAGTCATCCATGTCACGCTTTTTTTGCGCTTTTAAATTGCATTATACTTACATATAGTTATTCTGTCAATGAAACACAACGTCAATTGATACAGTTTTTATGGTGTTTGTTTCTGCCGTTGTTGTCAACTCGGCAACTCGCAGTGGAATACTAAAAGCAAGGCTAACACCAAAAAAAGATGCATATATAAACAGAAGTCCGTTGCACTTTGATATTGCCCGACAAAGTGATGGCTTTTATTCAATTATCGGGAGCGATTTCGTTTTCACTTTATCAAGAAGACACTGCAGGCATTTTGAGAATTCAATCGTATTGAATATTATAAATTCAATTGAATTTTCTGCAAACTGCAATTTTGTTTGGATAGGGGAGCTGAATCGCTTGAGGCAATTTAATAATAAATTGCTTTGAAATTATTAAATAAATCTAACACAAAATGGTGTCTTGAAAAAATATGTAGACAGGGTCATTCAAGGTCACTGATTATAAATGTGCACTTACATTTTCCATAAACATTTCTGAGCGCGTTCAATGAGTTTGCTTACAACATTTGCTCTTAAAATTGCAAAAGATAATAATTGATTGTTATTCCTATAGCGAACTGTTCAAATAATCGGTTGGTTGGTTCATGACTATGAATTTGACTTTAAATATTCGATTGGTACGACTTTCGAGTACATTGATCAATAATAATGGAGATGACTATAAAAAGAAAATCAATATGTTTAAATTGTTACTTGATATTAAGCGATAAGTCTTTGATTAAAAGACTTTGTGCTTGGCATTAAACCCTTTGATTTATGAGCAGTTGGTTTTTCTTTGGTTTCACAAAACTATCTCAGTGTGACAGGTAGAGGAACATTTTAGTGTAGGGTCGTGGTACCGGGTAAAGAGTTAACTGCTTGCATAAAATATACTTTGTTGGTTTTATCATTTCTATTGTTTTCCTTGTTGCCCGGTTTGACTGTGATTTACGAAATTGTTTTTATCCACTTTTCATTGGGCAACCCTCTCCCCCCAACCCCAACAAAAAGTTTTGCTCTCTCTCTCTCTTTCTCTGCAACGGACAAAAAAAATTGACACAATTTAAACTTTTCTATAAAACAAAAACCAAAAAAAAAAAAGATACGAAAAGCAGAACCCAAGCCAGCAATTTGTTTCTACTGCTATTTACATTCTGTTCTTCTATGTGTTTTTTCCTTTTTGTTTGTTTTATTTCATTTTGCTTTCCCTCTTTCGCTGTGGTTTTTTTGGTTGCGGCAGTTTATTATAAAATACACACACACACACACACACACATACACACTAACAGCAGGTTGGGAAATTTGTCAAAGGGGACTCTCCTTTAAGGGCAAACTCTTTCATTCAACGAAATTTGTTTTCAATTTCACTCAAATTGCGCACATCTCAAGCAATTCTCTGGTATAACCAGTATACACACACACATACACTTGCAGTTTTACACCCGGCTGCATTTTGCGCGCTAAGATTTATGCAATCTTTTCAGAAAGCTGACAACATGACGTATGATTAATATTGTTTAGCTGGCACTTGTTTCCATTCTCATTTAATTGAAAATGAGGCCAAAGCAGCTAACGAAAATTGATTAAGCGCTTATTTTTAGGCAGTGCCAAAGAGTAGGAGGAGAAGGACGCATTACCACTCCCCTGACGCCTCTCCTCTATATATAAAATAAGGAAAAAAAAACATTTGCTATTTTTAGCTAACGATGCGTCTTGTCTTGGCAACATTCCGGACAACCAAGGATATAATAATATCATTTAAATTGCCACTAAAAATATAAACAACAGCAAATTTCCTTGGCTCCCTTTAAAATTATGTCAGAAACACTCACACTCTCACACACACACACACACAGAGACAGGATAAAATAAAAACAACAAAAGAGAACAAAGATGATGATGACGATGGTGCAGCAGACACTAACACACACCAACACTTACACATACACAGACACAGACACAGACACACTAAAGTATCTGTGTGCTGGCTATATTACGTATACGACATGCACTCAATAAATTTGTGCATTTCATGACAATGACGTCGAAAGCAACGTCGACAACACAGTTTTGTTAAGCGTTCTTTATCTATCTATGTGTGTGTGTGTGTGTGTGTGTGTATG
The DNA here is from genome assembly GCA_018150735.1 of Drosophila sp. 14030-0761.01. Taxonomy (NCBI): domain Eukaryota; kingdom Metazoa; phylum Arthropoda; class Insecta; order Diptera; family Drosophilidae; genus Drosophila; species Drosophila sp. 14030-0761.01. Next base: position 1,185,391 of record JAECWO010000090.1, read on the forward strand.
TGCGTACTATGCATACATACATATATAGGGTATAAGTGGGTGGTGGTAGCCATTTCTTCCAATATATCGTTTCATTTTTTCTTTTTGTTGATTTTACTTTTCCTTTGTTGTTATTGCCATATGTCAAATGTCAACATTTCTTTGAATGCAATTAAGTAATAGACTCCGACGTGATTTAAACTGCAATCTCCGCCTCTTTGTTCTAAAATAGATTATTATTCTACCGTTATTTAAAGCTGAAAATAAAATCGCTTACAAATTTATGAAAAAATATATATCTATTTAAGATAAAAAAGGCTGAAGCAAATAAATTACACAATGAGATGCTAATGCATTTCTAATCAAATTAAAGATCCACAAGTTGTTAGATAACTCAATAAGCAACCGATTTGATTCACAGCCCAACTTAAATAATTATAAATCGAAAATCTACAAGAAGATTAATTCTGGTTCTGCTGATTCTAAGGAATTGGAATTTACGCATAAAACTTGAACTTTCAATGGATAAGGTCAAATGAGCTCACACAAATAGCCAATTCCAAATCAAAGAAATTTCGCCTCATTCGAATAAAACATTTGCCATTTGAAGATGATCTAAAGCATTAAATCTAAAAGTTAATTATTGCAATAAAAAGAAAATCTTGTATTCTCTTTATGTGCTTCATTTTCATTGCGTGCTTTAATTTAGTTTCTGTTGGTTTTTCTCTTTATGCTGTAAGTTGGTTTTATGCATTTGACATTTTTTAGCTGCCATTTATTTCGATTTATTTAGTTCAATTTTCATTTATTTTTCTTCTTTTTTTTTTTTTGTTATTTGAGTTGTGTAAATTGAGTTTTTAATTAAACCCAGGCAAATGGTTAAATATTTCAAGCATTTTCTCATGGGGCAATTGAAATAAATTGAAACAGTTGCATTTGGTTGGTTTCACTTGTTCGATTTTGATTACATTTTTCTTAAGTATCTGTAATTTCCGGTTAGACTCTGATTACAGAGTACGAGCGAATGAACGAGATGTTTGGCTGGGCAATGGGGTTTGTGATTACTTAAGAAATTATCTCTCTGGCAGGATACAGCAGTCAATTAGCATGATATCCTTGGGGCTTATCATATTCTTCTTGCGATAATGCTAGTCTGCTCTTATATTACTTTGCCGTTTTCATTTATGCTTGATTGATGCTGAAAGATGCTGTGCAGGTGAAACAATGGCAGGGACCAGGACTCGTTGCCAGTCATATGGCTTGGGGAATCGAGCAATCGGGAAATCGAGAAAGCAGACGCATCGTAAATCATGAACGTAAAAGTCCCCTCTCAAACCTCTTCATTTCTGTGATCCCTCGAATCTAACGATTACCCAACTGCCTTTAGCGATTTTATTGCACAATTTTTCTTGTTTTGGATGGGAAAGTTTCTTTTCGTTTTTGTTGTTGCTGTTGTTGTTGCTTTTGCCTTCAATTCGTTATTGGCTACAAATGGAAAGTTTCCTTTCACCAAAGTTTGTAGGCAAATTTCATTCTCCGTTTTCTTTTCCTGCCAAAAGGTGTTTGAAAGCAAATCATAAAAAGTTGGCTTATGCTTCCACCACGGCCTTCCACTGGGCCATTATTTTGGACCTGTATTGTGTGTATTGTTCCTGGGTGTTTGTGTCGGTGTCTGTGTGTGTGTGTGTATGTGTTATTATTTTTTTTTTTTTTTTGTTATCGCCTTAACTTGCCTGAATTATTTATATACAAAAGGAAATATTCATTCACGCGAACTAATGAAGTGTCAAAAATGGCGGCGCCCAAAAAAGTATGCTAAGGTTTTTTTTTTTTTTTTTTTTGTATATTGCAGTATGCGCATTGACCTTGAACAAGAACTATGGCGAGTGTAGACTAAAATAGCTTTGGCTTAATAAGCCAAACAAAGAGCGAAAAAGACAGACACAAAGAGAGAGTGAGCAATGTAGAGGGAAAGAGCAAGGTAGAATGAAAGAGAGAGCATGCGAACGTTTGCATTTGAAAGCGCAGGCAAACAAATAAAACAAGAGCAAAAATACGTTACCCCACTTGTTCATGTGTATGTGTGTGTCTCTCAGTGTCTGTGTGTGTGTGTGTGTGTGTGTGTGTGTGTGCTGCGGATGGCAATATGAATGGCCCTCGAACTGAGGCCAGTCAACGCCCAGAAACTTCAACGCGTAATTTAATGCCTCAACACGCTATCGATTCGAATCCATCTCCATTCAGACAGAGACTGCATCTAAATTACAATTAGACCCAATTTCGTTGTCGTCGTCGTCGTCGTCGTCGCCGTCGTCTCAGTCCAATTTCGTTGTATATTTAGTTGTCTGGCATGGAGAAAGAAGAGTTCTCAATAGAAATTGGAAATAGTAATTGTCTAATTTCCAACTTCCCCCAAAACAAAAGTTGTCCTCTCCCACAACGTTTATTTCTACGCCATTAGGGTGGTTCAAACATATATATATATATATATAGCGAGGGGAGACTTCTATAAGTTACCAAATGGCAAAGATAAATTGAACAAATAGCAGCAGACTAAATCTGATCAAGTGAGTGTTGATTTGGTACACTTAATTTGATGAGCGGAAGCTCTGATAACTGTCTTCATCAGGATAAAATCAGTGGGCCAAAACTCGAAGTGTACATATAGACAATTGCGCAAATAATCTCAAAAAATTACTATTGACACTGTGTTGTTACAATATATAAATTTATTGCTCATGCAGCTAACAAACAGAAAGGGGTTAATTTTCTCTAAGCAAGAGTTACTATTAATCAATTGCATTGATCACAATTTGCAATATTGTAATAAATTTTAAATAAATCCTGGAAATGTTGAGGAAAAAATGAAACCAGAGAGATATGTTTGAATAAATGATTTGTTTATTTATTTATTCTATGGTTGTGCGATAATAACAAATATATAGCTACTGGGCCTTAAGCTAATTAAATATTCTATATCTTTCTAAAGAAACATAATAATTGCAATCTATATGGTTTAATTGAATATATTTAACTTATTTATTTACAATGTTAGATAAAGTATTAATGCTAAATCTAAACAAAACTAAAAGTACTAGCTACAAGACTTTCGATTCGTAATTTCTTAAATAGATATATTAGATTCTTTTATCAAATTATTGTTATGGGGTTTTAGTGGGAAACAGATTAATTCCTAATTCATTTAAGATATTATTCTGAATATAAATTAGCAATTACCAAAACTTAAAAGCGGCAATATCGACCTACAAAACTGGAATTTTGATTTGAAACTTGAGTTCTTGAAAACATTGTTCGTATTATCAGCAAAATCTTATCGTTTATTCTCCATTTTGAGCCACCCTAATGCGTGTGAATTTATTTTGTTTGTATGTATTTTGTGGTTGATTTGTGTATCTATTTGAATTTTGGTTACTCTAATCTGGGCATCGATTTGGTGTAGGGAAAATTACATTTGTAGGTCGATTAGGCTCAACTATGTATTGCTGGGGACCAAATGGTTGGCCACATTTCATTTGATCTGCTGTAAATTTCTCCTCCTCTCCATTCCTCCTGCTCCGATGGCTACCTAAGCTCACATCAACATATTTCGTGTCTCCTGTCAATATTTGCGAAGCTGAAAAACAGCCGGGCTTTGGTGTTTGTGTTATTCGAAGAGCTTTAATGTGGCCGCCTTAGTCAGGGATTTGTTTATTGAAGCGCGATTCGTATTATTTTGTATGCGAGCAGGTTTCTCTGCTTCTTATTCCTTCCTTTTTGTTTTTTTTTGTTTGGTCGCCTCACGTGTTGGCGTATTTGCCTTTGAGGGGATTTCCCCAATCATTTTTCCTGCTGTCTGTTTGGATGTGTGTGTGTGTATTTGTCAATTTGCTAAGGAAAACCATGGAAATTGCTGTGTACGGCCGACAAGGCCAATCAACACGCATACGCCGTGTGGCAGCGTTTTCGTAATGTTACTTTATATCTATTTTTTTGTATTTTGTTGCCATTGCTCTTGTTGTGCCCTTTGTGACCAGGCACGCGAAGGCTCTTAGTTACGATTTGGCTTTTGGTAACTGGCCATTGGACGAACAAAAACCCCATGGCTGGCAATTTACGAGCGTAATCTGGCCAAAATTGTTACTTAGTATTTAGCATAAATATTCATTTAGTTTGCCCGCAAAATTGGGAGTGCTTGGCCATTTATTTAATTATGAAATGCAATCTATTTGGCCAACTGTTAGAGTTCAGTTAAACTTTTAGACCATACTAAAAATAAGTAATTGATTTTAGCTATAAACTAATATCCGACTAATTGAGATATGTAGAGCAATCAAACATCTTTCTGCTTTCTTGTCATGTAAGCAAAATGGGCACGAATTGCTGACCTAATCAACTTGGACGGGTTATTTGGCCAGATGTTATCATGGGCGTAGATAATAGTTGCCAAATTCCATGTAAAATCAATTATTTATTAAACTATCTGAGTCTAACTAAGATATTGTAAAATCTAGTTAACTATTTTAAGCCCCTTTCGAGTGCAGATTGTGGCTACGTTTATGGTCTTGTTGGTTGTTTTTTTTAGGTCTCTTTTGGGTTTTTGGCTTTTAGAATTATTTGATTTATGTAAAATATTTAATTATCTAATTGGCTTCGGGTGGTTTTACACCAGGGAATGATTTTAAAATTAGTTTTTAATTAACACCATTTTGCCGAATTGGTTTCTGACCTCAAATAAATAAATGAATGTGGGTGAAATTGTGTGCAAAACTTCTAAATCCACTGGGAGTTTTAGCCAATTCGTATAGAATTTAATTGATTTTCGTTCATCAAACATCGACTATCAAAATCCAAACGCAAAGCTTTAATTTATCAAGATAATAAAGCAGCTAACTAAGTAATCGAAGATGCTTTCATGCCATGTGCAGGCAGAGTTCGACGAATTTGTTAATTATATTTTTCCTGCAGCAACATATTACAAGTTAACAAGTTTACACATCAGCCATGTCTATAATTTCCAAATGGCAAAGCCATACAACACAGGCACACACACACACACACACACACGAAGTCGATGTTTTTGAGGCAACATGGCGTATACGCAACGCACATGTAACATGTTACAGCATTTCAATGTTGATTAGCCGCGGCAAATTGTGGGCAAAATATTGCTTTGGGCCAGTGCCCTGAATAATAAAGCCGCAAATAATAATAAACAACAAAGCATCCGCATCTGGCATACAAGTTCTCATCCACATCCATGTCCTAGTCCTCGTCCTAGTCCATTTAACTTTTTTTTACTTCTTTTCGTTTCTATTTGTTGCGTTGTTTGCGATGCCATGGCTCTGTTCTGTCCCATGCCCTGCATTCTTTTATGTTGGCTTTGCTTTTCAAGTAGCTGCTGCTTGCAGCCTGAAATTTCAATTTAAAAGCTAGTAATTTTTCAAGGCTCTGGCCAGCTAAAGATAATAGAGGGCTACGAGTAGAAAGCACGGGCAAATAGGGAGATAGAGAGAGAGAGAGAGAGCGAGTGCCCTCTTCGGTTGTTTGCCACTTTTCTGTGGTGCCACCACTTTCATATGTGCAAAGCCTGGGCACTGTGAAACCTTTCCAAAGAGTCCATTAACTTATTCGAATTTTATCAGTATTCCAAAATCATATCAAAGGTAATAAATTCACTTGCTTTTTTCTCTTTTCTTTATCTTCTTTCTTTATTTTAATCAATTTATTCTCTTTTTCTTTTCTGTATCTTCTTTCCTTAAATAAAGCGGTCTTTAAGTTTATTTAGTGGGTCAACTTAAAGAATCTTCACTGTTACATTTATTTCACATATGATCGAGGTCTTGTTTTTAGTTTGCCTTCTGCATTCGCTGGGGCATGAAATCTGTGCAGTTTTTTTTTGTTTTTTTTGGTTTGTTTGCTTTGGCTGAGCTGCCGCTTAACTGAATGACTGACTGGATGACTGGCTGCCTCTGGCCAACAAATAGAAAAAACACGAGAGACAGCGAAAGGCAGAAGGAAGGAGAAGGAGAGTGTCTCAATTGTCTTGTGCCCGAAAGCTATTTGACGCAGGCAAAAAACAAAAACCAGACTTTTGCCACTGTATGAATGTTGGTGTATCTTTTTTTGGCCGTCAATGACGGCATAGAATTTCCACTAAACAAAATACACAACAACAACAGCAATGAATTCTACATGGAGTTTCCGGGCATCGACTTAAAGATTCTCTGCATTTTGGGAGAACCCAATGGGAATTGATTGAAAACACATCCCACATTGGTCGTTGGTTTATGAGGGAATAAACTGATTACTTGGAAACAAGAATATAAAAGCAAAAAGTTCCTATGACTTTTGAGGTTTCTATATGCTCCGTCTATTCTGTTCGTGATACTGGGTAAAAAATACATAGTCAAAGAAAGGAAAACTTGGAAACTTAAGCCATAAATGACTAGCAAGGCAGACGAAAGAACAGACTCACACACACACACACACACACACACAATCACACAATCAGAGACTCAGACACATGCCCGGGGTTGGTATTTTCATGGCTGGTAGCCCAACAAAATGGCAGGCAAGAAAAAAAAAAAAAAACAATATAAAGAAACAACTTAAATGCCCGGGGAACACTCATACGCCTAGTTGGCTGCTTTGAAATTTGTTTTGCCTGAGGGATTTTCATTTAGTTATTGTTGCACCCTTCTTTAAAACACTGAGCTAGTTGATAAATACAGCCTTCACGTAGCCCATAGTCTGTGATTAGCTTAAACAACATCCCCTCGACACCACCCGCCCCTCACACTCCTAAGGGGCATTCTCTTGTTAACACGTCGCATTCTCTGCCATTATTTATGCACGCCTTTGTTTTTACATTTTTTTCTATGGCCATTTACAACACTTGAAACTTGGGCCCAGGCTCTGGCCTCTCCTAGACACTCTCCGGTTATGTGTCTCTGTTCTCTGGTGAAATTATAGTCAAGTGTTAATATTGTGGCCCATGAAGAGAGATAAGGCCATACATATTACTTAGCCAGGCAATTGCCGCCAGCTTCTGGGAAAGCTATGACCGGTCGGTGGCTGGTAACTGGCTCAGGATATGCTCAGACAATGCCCAGCATCTCTCTGTCTCTGTCTCCGTGTCAGTGTCTCTCTCTCTTGGGGTATTAGGGTTTTGGGGTGGAGGTGATGAAAACAGAGGAAGACAACAATGGCTAAGGTACTTTGCCAAGTGGCAAGCTTACAATTAGATTAGAGCAGCCAGTGGAATTCTTAGTGTTAATTGTCACCATCCTGTAGATCAGGTCACTCCAGTTTATTGTTTGCCTGAGTTTAATGTCCGAGAAAATATTACAATTTTTTAATGAATTCATCTTGAGGTGTTCACACAAATATTTCTTAAGAGTCATTAAGCACATTGGATATATAAATTTGACTTTGAAATCAGCTTCACAACTCTTTTTTTGATTTCTTGCTCTCAATTAGTTAATTCTCAGAACTATTTGAGACTATTTTAAAGTGCATCTTGAGGCAATTGGAATTTCATCTTCGAGTAAGCCATTTGTACACACTTGACTTGAAGCTAATATAATTGAGAAATCTGTCGTTAATCGGTAATTGGCTTTTCTCAATTTGCAATAGTTATTTTAAGTAGAATGCGACAAGATTAATTAAAATTTGCAAATTGATGTTGGACATAAACCATTTGGGTTTATTGATAAATTTGACTTTGAAATGCCAAATGCAAGTTCACTTTGACCTCTTGTGTTGTGGCAATGTGAATTAATCCTAGACAAACTCAATTCTCTCGTCTTTGGACCAATTTGGGGAATCGTTCTCCGTTCGCCGTTCGTTGTGTTTAACTTTGGTCAAGCACCGCATGTTGACAATTAGTCTTCAAATTAAGTGGGTGGCTACCAGAGACCAATAACCAGTCGTTCTTGCTGTTGTTGTGTTCCATGTAGTGTTTATGTTGCCTTTATACTTTGGCCAGCATCCGGGCGGGCGTGTTTCATCCAATAAAATTGATTGTGCTTTTTGCTGTGGTTACTTTACATCTCGCCCCAAGAAGAGGGAGAACGGCTGCCGAAAGAATAATGGCAAGGCTAAGAGAGCAGGAAGGGAAGGCGAGGTTGTGGTAGTGGCTGTTGAACAGCTCGTTAGCTCAAGGTGTTTGGTATTTGGCTTTGCTGCCAATGGACAAAGACGAAAGTCAAGTAATTAAGATAGGACACACAGACACAGCAAGAGAGAGAGAGAGAGGCGAAAGCGAGGAAAAGAAACCACTCGAGAAACCACTTAATGCTAAGGACTTCAAAGAAACAAGAGAACTGCCTCCAGGAGCTGGCTGGGATGGCAGAGGGACCGATTCTTTGGCTAAACGGAGAAAGGTCAGCGAAACAGTTTCGTTTGTGTTTATGCATCTTTTATGCAGCAACTTCATTAAATTTGCCTTTTACGGGCCTACACGCTACAAATCGTTAAAGTCATCTAAAACTTGCCACAGTTGGCAGTTGCCACGCCCACTGCCCACTGGCCACAGCCCACTGCCAACAGGCAAACAACATAAACAAAAACGGAAGTGGCCAGGCAGCTGTGTGGCTCTAGAGGGGAAATAACAGGACAACGGTACTTTTAATTACTTTCTGCATAAATTTGCACTCATTTCGCTAGCATTTCGGGTCCGTTTTCAACACGGCAAAGAACATCATGGCCAACAAACAAACAAGAAACAAGAAACAAGAAAAACACAGAAAATGAAGGAAAATATTTTTCTTCTAAACTTGACATCAGCAGCCCGTGGAAATGGAAACGGAATGGCACATAACAAGAGAGACTTAAAAATTTACCTGAACCTGAATCTGATGCTGAAGCTGGTGAAGATGCCATTAAGGGACTTGTCCCGGCATTCAATTCGCTTTATGCCCAACACTTGAAGGCAGCTCTTAAATACGAATAACGGCATCTCCCTGAACGCACATGTGTGTGACGAACGCATACGACTGGCTGGAGTCCTGGCTGGAGTCCTCCTTAGTGACATCCTGGGCAGAAGCAAGCGAGCGAGCAGGGCAAACGACGACAATGATACGCATTTTTGCGCTTGTGTAACTTTTCTGTGGTCGTCGTCCCTTCTTGTGTTCCCTGGCAAATTGTTATTTAATTATGGCATCCTTGCTCCGCTCGAACAGCGGCCCAGGACAACAACTGGTCACGTACTGGCATAATGGCAAATAAATCAACAGTGGAGGCATTGCAAGTGACGTACCATTGATGTGGTCACTGGGTCAATCCCGCCCACCCACACACACACACACACACCGCACACACACACACCCGCAACATGGCTAGAAAATGGGGGGGGGGGAAAAGAAGCGCACTGAGCGTAAAATGATTGACTTTAAAGTCAAATTGTACAATTTATGGGACTGGCAGGCGGAAATAACTTTGCGCCATCGGCCACCACAGTTCTGTCCAGCCAGTGTCAGAGGTTGGCATGACATTCAATTAACTCAATACCAGGAATCAGAATGCCATAAAGAAGCAAATGTCAATTACATTTACCACACGCTACGTAAGCGTGTCTCTGTGTGTGTGCAAGTGTGTCTGTGTCTGTGTGTGTGTGTTTGTGGGTATGTAAAAGAGGTGCAAATGCACTCCATCAAAAGGCTCTCTAATTGCCCAGTCAATCTAAAATGGGCACAACCGTTGCCTGTCCAACAGTGTTCCCCATCAATTACGAATGCATTTAGTTAACTGCGCATTTGTATAGCATACTTTTGTGCGTTCTGTTGTTGGCCAACGCCATTCACTTTAACTGGCGATTTCGAGAGTAAAAACCGCAGAAACGAATCAAATCACGAATCGATTTTCAGATAGAGACTAGAGATTCATTCATTCATTCATTTATTTCACTTTAACTTATCATTCTATATAGATACATTCGTAAGATTAACATAATATATCTTTCTCTGCTTGGTTATTGTAAATAGTAAGGAGAAACGTTTACAAAAAACCCTAGAAACGACTTATCTATACTTTATTTTAAATATTTTTTATTAGTTAATTATTAATTTATTATTTATATGAGGGTAACTTGAGTATATACATTATTTTTATATAGTCGGATGAGGCATATAAACCAGGTACTAATATTTATTATTAGTAAATTATTAATATATATTATTTATATGAGGATAACTTGACTGCTAACATTTCACTATTAGCTTTATCATGTAGATCGACGGTGGAGTGGCACCAAGGCAGATTAAAAATCAATTTTAGCAATTTATTTTTGGGTAACTTGTAGTTTTTTAATGTGACATGTGGCTTAAACTATATTAAATATGATAGTTCATTTGTTACTTTTGAACGTGTTAGATCTACTTCGTTTGATTTGGTTGCTTAAATTTATGAGATTAAAAAATACCTATTAACTTCATGTCATAATTACAACTAACTATTAGCTATCAATATATTTCTTTGACACTTATGTTGTATTCTGCAGAAAGACTCGTTAGTAGGTTTCTCTTTATTATTTAGTCATTTATTTGATGACACTAAAAAAGATACATTTAACCACATATAATTGAAATTAATTTAATCTCATACAATTAGAAGTTGTTAACTATTGATTACTGTCGCAAAACGGTATCAAATTTATGGTGGACAATGTCATGCCACATCATGCCGTCAACTATCACTTTCAACTGACTCTGGCAGCTTGCTTGTGCCTGCGATTAGAATCAAAGAAAGAGAATAATTGCTCTCGATTATTGCCTCATCATCGCTATTGCCACAAACAACGTGATCCAAGCACTTTCATTGAAGCAGAGCCAAATAATTATATCAGTTATTCAGCTCAGCAGCTCAGCTTACCTTATCGTTGACCCAAATACAGCTTCATAATAATTTATCACGGACTATCTGTGTGTGTGTGTGTGTACACACGGAGCTCAGTCAGAAGCTTAGCATTTAAGTGTGCTTCTTCTTCCATTCTGACTAAGGAAAAAAATTCCCATTCGATGTTGGTCAAGGACAGAGCAGGGCATGACCACCACCAGCATTGGCAGCAGCACTGTCACCTTTGGTTACAATCCTCCTTGTAAATAGTTTTCAATTGTCTGTTGTGTGTGTGTGCACTAGAATAGGGGAGATAAGGAGAGAAAGAGAGAGGTGAATACCGAAATACGTCAATATTAAGTTAACTGACAAAAACCACTAAGATGCTTTGCGGGATGTCTTTCAGTTCAGCTCAGCTGTGGGGCGATTCCTTATCCTTCTTCAGACAATACACACACACACACACACATACATACATACATACATGCAGGTGTGTGTGAGTGAGTGCTTAAAATGTTTTCAAAATCCACTCAAGCTCACTGAAAGTCAGTTGGAAAAGCCATTGCTGATGGCATGGCAAACCCTCCAAGTGTAGCAGCAGCAGCATCGAAGGAGATACTAGGATGTGAGGGAGGTGGGGCGGAACATGGCAGGAGACATAAACAGTAGACAGCAAAGATATTCAAGTTTATGCGGGGATTTCAATTTGGCAATAAGATTTGGATTTGCCCTTGCCCGGGCATATCATCTCGTTGTGTGTGCGCGCACACAAGTGAAATTGACAGCTAATCCGTAATTGATCTGGAAAAAAGGTATGACAATGAGAAAATGTCACTGACAGTTGATAGACACCTAAAAGACGGCATTCTGTCAACTGTTTAAGTGTTAAATATAACACATAACTGAAGTTTCAGTCACGTGCCTCCCGCTACCCGCTTCGAACCTCAACTTGCCGCCTTCTCCATGGAGTTTGTCACACACAAGCTTGAGTAGGGGCAAACCAACCAACCAACCAACCGACCAACAAACCAGCCAAACAACTGACGGCAAAGCATGAATTTCAATTTTATTTTGCTTTTATGCCCCATGACAAATGTCCTTGGGTATGGAGCGGGTTTTCTTTCCTGTGAGTTGGGTACATAAAAATTGCGTATGGAAATGCGTAAAACGCAAAAATTTTTTGCAACGACCCCAAGCAGCAATAAGAAATCATAAATAAAACAATATCACATAAATGCATGGTAACCTTTTCTTGTTTGGTGTGAGTAACGAAGCAAAAGATTGTACAGCAATTTTACACCATTGCTCATAACGAAATCCTGATACACTACCAGATTTCCATAGGTATTTGCCTTAATCTTGGAAAAAATGTAAAGTCTGGCTACAAGAATTCCATATTTCTACTCTCAATGACTAGTAAAGTTTGAGGATACCATTCGAAACCGGGCGCAGAAAGTCCTATTTAACATCCTTGTACTGATACGAAGTTTATTTTATTTTACTAATCTCCCGGTTGGATCTTATTCATGTCAAATTACATATACCCGTGGGGCGTGAGGGTATAGGAATATATGAAGTAGCAATTCGGGCGATTCGTGAGAGATGGAGCATACCTAACAGAGAAATATATATATATATATATATTAGGTCGAGGGAAAAAGGCGGAGAATATCATTTGCTCCTTAGCACGCAATTGGCTATGCGGAGGGAAGGCAGGCAGGACACGTGTGGCATGTCCTGTCATGATATGAGCATGTTTTGTGTGTATATCGGTGTGTGTGTGTGTGTGTGTGTGTGTGTATATTAAGTGTGTTCTTCCATAGCATAAGATAATAGTACAAATAATAAAAGCAAGTGTAACAAAAGCCCTAAAAGCATAAACCAAAGTGTATATACATGCACAACACCAACAACAACAACAAAAAGGAAAAGAAAAAAAACTAACAAGCACACGCAAGGAAGCAGGAATAAAAATTCAAGAAAACAACAACAGCAGCAACAACAGCAACAACAACACGAAGCAGTCAAACCCGCAAGGATAACGCAAAGCGCATACAAATGTCAGCCAGGACCAGAGTCGAAGCCGGTGCTGGAGCCAAAGCCAAAACCAGAGAGTTGTTCGCCATAAACGGCGCTGTCAACGCTTCTGCTTAAACCTCCACGTCAGACAATTGACATTTCAATACGACAGAATCACTGCCAGGCCAGGCTAGAGAAGAGCAGAAAACAGTGGAGCAAGAGAGTGACAACAATAATCGCAAGGACAAGGGCAATATGGAGGATTCTGCAGCCGGACCAGGACCGGGACCAGGACCGGCAACCAAGAAGAGCTCAACCACCTTGTCAGTGGATCGGGCCGCATTTCTGCTCCTGCGCGTCCGCAAGGCATTCAAAAAGAAACGGCAACAACGCAAGGAACGACAGTAAGTTGAATGTTTGCATTTACTTAACTTGGCTATTTGCCTTTTTTTTTTCGTTTCGTTTTTGGACTTAGTTGGTTGGCGGATTTACTAGGATTTCGCTTATTAAGCCAAACACAAAGATAAGGCACAATTTCAATTCGTTACATTTTCCATTTGGAGGGCAACTTTGTGTAAAGAGCAGATTTTTCTTGGATTTCGTCGCAATTAAAAGTGATTTTCTATTATAAACCACTTTTCTGGCAGCCAGAGGGAGAGAGCAAGGGAGAGAGAGAGAGAGATTGAATTGGGAATCGTAAATGAAGAAGCACGTAATTTCCATTGTGTTGCAGGGTAGAGAAAGAATTTTCAATGCAGATAGATAGTGCCTGACTGAGACTCCTTAAGAGCTCCCAGTTGTAGTTGTTGTTGTTGTTGCTGTTGTTGTGGTAAGTGCAGGTGCAATGTTTGGCAGAGGAAAACATGAGCTTCAGTAGGTAAACCAATCACAATCTCAATTCACATGATAATCTCGTATGCATTGAGTGTATGTCATGGGTTTGGTAAAAATATTCGAGAGGGGGAAAAAAGCAGAATAAATTTTGGCACGAAATAGTTAATCTAAAGTGAGTCTTTGCCTCTTTTGGCACATCCATGATGCGAAATCGGCTTAAGGAGTGGTGGATACTCAATTTAAACTCAAGACTCTCTCTCTCTCTCTCTCTCTTAAAGGCAGCTCGTTATAAATTCTTTGGCCCCGTTCTTTTCGTTCCTGTTTGGTTTGGTTTTGGTCTTGTTGTTGCTCTTTCCACTCGGTCTAAAGCGAATTTTCCAAATTTTTTGCTTCGCTGCATCGCAGTAATGAAAATGCTTTTTATGCTTTGGCATTTTCATGTTCAGCATTTTCTTCTTAAGCTTAAGCAGCACAAACTCAATTAGGCGCAAGGAACACACCAGCCTGACTGGGCTATAGAAGAGAAGCAATTGATGGAGTCGCCGGAGTAGTGACGAAAGTTATGCGTAACGTTTGTCTAAAGTTTTTCCCTCAGCGGGGCCAAGTTAATGCCAAGAAATTCTCGTAATTAAATTAAAAAACAGAAAGAAAGAAACAGAAAAAAATTAAGAGACGAAAGGAAAGGCGCGTTTGGGGGATGGGCCTGGCGCGGTGTGGTTGGGAGAAAGGGGTAAAGAGAGAGGAGAGGGCAACATCCAATAATTTGATTACACGAGCAACATTTGCTCTAATTATGCACGCACATGTAAACACAGCACCAAATGCAATTACATGAACCTAAATTCCTCCAAGCATACACAACCAGACTCACCCATTAGATTACAAGGCACACAGTGCGTATGTGTAATTTAGCAAGAGTAGGGACTGAGAGTGAGATAGAGACACATCCAGGCCGCAAATCCTGGCGATAATAATGATGATGTTATCTTCTGTGTTGCCAATGGGGAAACTAGCCGGCCAACACGGACATTTTTCTCTGTGAGCAAAAGTTTTGTTTGGCCAAGAAAAGTTGATTAGATAGAATAGACAGGTTGCTTTGGGATATATACAAGAAGAACAATTTCAATTGTTATTTTTAGATATGAATCCAAATCACCAAAGAAATATGAGAATGCAATTATTGAGGAAATCATAACTAATTGTTGGCCACTTTCCACAATTGTGTTGAATCGATAAATATGAAATTTAATATTGAAACAGCATTCACAGACAAGCGCCAAGATAATAATCAATGGTTTCATATTCATTTTGGCTTTTAATCGCTAATTGGTAGGAATTGAAGCACAAAATTATATATAACTTTTCCTTTATTTGCCAAGATAGACAAATATTGCACATAGTTTAGGGCTTAAGAATTAGGATAAAGGATTCATTATTGGAATATGTCTGTTATAACAGTCACGCAATGAAAAACAATGAATGTAAGTCTTTATTTAACTAAACAAGTTTGATCGATTAAAAAACACACAGCTAATAGAGAGCTCCGCACAATGAAAAATAACTAAAATAATTTATTAGCCCAACTTTTGTTTATTAGTGAGATAAATAATATTAAATGACGAAAGAGTTTGTTTGAAAATTGTTGAAAATACAATTCAGGGCGTTTGGTGGGAGTATTCCTAAATAATGAATTGCTAATTCAGCCAGTTGACCTTTTGGCCTTTTATTTGAGTTCGCATTTGATGCACTCGTGCTCATTAAATAGGGCCTCATTCTTAAAGCTCCATTATCTGGGCATAAAGTTTTATGTTGGAGCCCATCTTTAAACATTTTACGGTAATTCTGGCAACATGTTAACCTTTTCCTCTTTCACTTCGTGTGTGTGTGTTGTGGCAGCACCGAAAAAGGTGCCAAGTGGTTGTTATTCTTTTGTTGTGCTCTTTTTTGTCTAAAGCGGGGTAATGTACGATTTACGGTTACGAGTATTTCACGTCAATTATGTAGATCCGCTTTGAGTTATGCGAGTGGGTTGCACACACACACTAGGCACACTCACTTATACACCACTTGGGGGCGTCAAAATGGGCCGCCAGCTGTTGAAGACTGCCTGCTGTGACCCGCACTGGCGGCTCCTCTGACTTTTCCGTGGCGTAATGTGTGCTTAACGCACTTAAATATGATTCTAACACGCCCCCACCGCCTATCTTCCACACGAGTATAAACAAAAGGGCGCAAAAAGTACAAAAAGAGCAAAAAAAAAAAAAAAAAACAAAATGGCAACAAAAAATACTTTAACTTGGCTTGCTAAAGCGTTATGTAATTTTCTTTTACAATACATTTTATTTATGTGTTGTTGTTGCTTTTGCTGTTGCTGCTGCAGCTATTTGGCATTTTTGTTTCAGTTGCCTCTGCTCATTCCTTCAACTCGCCCGTCTGCTAGCAAGGACATATATAAATTGCTTACATGATTTTTTTTTTCTCTCTCAAAAAAAAAAAAAATAAGAAAAATGCCATTGGAACTTTGTTGCAGCTTACGAGAAAAGGGCGGGAGTCGTAGGAGCTGCGGAAAGTGTTGCCCTAGAGTCGCTCTGATGAGGCAGGGGGGTAAACTTATTCCTCCCTCTGGGCGGCAGTATCATCATCAATAATGCGCACAATTCCGTGTTCTAGAGAGGAGGACATGGATGGCAACAACTCTTTGCAGCTTTTCGGGCGCCTTGGCAAAATGTCAAAGTCAAAGTAAATCAAATGAAAACTTTGAAAAAAAAAAAAAAAAAATGAAAAACGAAGAAGAATCAGTGATGAAAAACCAAATATTCGATTCGTTATGCGTGCAGTTGGATGGACAAGAAAAGGGCCAGAAGAGGAGAGAGGGAGAGATGGTCCTATCTATCTGTCAGTTTGAGGAGACGCATCTGGCATAGGCATCGACATCAAGTGCCAGAAATTCAATCTCACATCAAGTTGAACATTTGTCTGTGGGTGTGTGTGTAGGGAGGCAGTAAGGGGGTGTGGCACCACATGTCGTCGACAGCTGCACCCTGGGCATGGCAGGAATGGCATGCAAACGGGTGACAAAGGCAACAAGGGATAGGGAAAATAATTTCCAGGCAACAATCAAATGTAATTCGCATGTGTGAAAAATGCGCAAATCAACAGCTGACGGCAATAGAGAGGCAGACGGGCTGACGGGCACAAGGATGACAAGGACGAACACAGGAAGACGAACTACGAATGCGACGCTGCTGCATGCAAATGAAGTGGAAATGCGCATCCATGACAATGGACGGGGAAATGGAGCCAGGCCATGGCAATGGGAATGGGAATGAGAATGAGAAATGACAACTAATTGCGTTCTCTTGCAATTTCACTAGCATTTTAATAATTAATTGCATTAACTTATTATTGCCAGTGGATCTTATTTTATTTGCTTCTCTTCTCTCTTTCAGGGCTCAGCAAAGTGGCGCCGCATCTGCGGGCGGTGGCGCCTGCGGTGGTGGCGGAGGAAATGGCTCAGGCTCGCAATCGCGGACGGGCAGCCGCAAACTGCCGCCGCCATTGTTACGGTCGCGCACACTGCCGGCCATTATTGTGCCTGGACTTCCGGTTGTCTCGCTCCATACGGATAAACAAACATTTCAATTGGGTGCGTATCATTTGGGTTCATGCCAACCGACTTTATTTAAACACAGCAGTAATTTGCAAAAAAGGGTAAATTCATTTGGAAAATAGGTAGAAAACGCTTAAATGTTCACATTCCCAAGATTCCCCCAAATAAGTAGGCTATATATTTTGACACTAATCGGCATCCATTTATTTATTTATTTATTCTGTGCGGTAATAACAAATAATAATTAAAACCAACCTTAATGCTAGCTATAGCTAAAGGCGAAATCCATTTTTAAATTAAACATTAAAATTAAATTTTGACAGAGCAAACAAAGTCCATTAACACAATTTTTATTGACTTATAAAGCTGATTTTTATTGTATTTGTATGCAATAAGTTCTCTATGCCCTTTTAACATATTTAGACTTTCTTTGACTGGAAAAATAGTAAAAATTATTCGAATTATTTATTCAATGAATACATTTTTAGATTCTTATTCTATGTCATTGAATCCTGCCATTGTTGTATTATTTATATGGAAGAATTCTTTACGGGTATTGAATTGACCTAGATATCAATTGAGTATACAATGAACTATTTTTATACCATTGCTAAAAGGGTATCTTAGTTTTTCTAAGCAGTTTACCATCTTAATATATACAAAATATTCTATTATCTATATCACATAGAAGTTTTTGTGGCATTGTCTCTGCCTAAAAAACATTTATGATATTTCATTTGAAAGATAAACATTTATGATATTTCATTTGAAAGAGTATTCAAACTTCGCAAGAGCCATTGCCTTTTTTCTGCATTTGTATAATCAGCTTAGCAGTGTGCTTTTGGAACATTGGCAAATATTTAATAGAGACAACTATTTGATAAAGAGTTTTGGAAAAAAAAAGAGCACAATTCGTATATCAGTCCTGGAGCATGACCTGGTCCCAAGGCCATTGAAAGAGGAATTGATTGTCATTCATATACATATATATTTGTTATGGCTTTTGGTGGATTGCAGAAATCGAATTAAAAATTCTCTAGCAGAGTGCAGGAATTCAATTTATATCAACTCATAAATTGCAAAAATTATATATGATTTAAGCCAGCCAACAGCTGCTGACATTGTTTGTTGAAGAATAATTAAAAATAAGTTTCTCATTTCAATTATTATTGAGAATGTGCTTCACACACACACAAACACACACACACATACAAACATAAAATGGCAGGATGCATAATGCAACTATCGGAATAATCTATATCATATTTACAGATGAACGACTGTTGGGCAGCAAAAGCCGCAGCGGCAGTGCCAGTGGTCATCGTTGGTCATTGCTCACACGTGGCCATGCAGCTAGCGGTAGCAGTGGTGGTAGCGGCGGCGGCAGCAACAACAACAACAACACCCATTTGACCAACAACAACAACACACTAATGGTGAAATCATTGAATCTACCCAAAGATGATAGCTCATTGGTTTATCGGCGCAAGTCCTCGGGCAGTACACCGCATCAGCAGCAGGCGCATCACTCATCAATCCACCAGCAACAGCAGCAGCAACAACAACAACATCAGCACCTACAACATCAGCAACATTTGTATGCCCAACATGCCGCGGATAGTTCGCTGTTTCAGTTATCCGATGATTTTGAATGCCATGCGGATGGCTCCCTCCTACTTAGGTAAGTAACTCCTATCCAAGAGGATATCTGGGTGGTATCTTTAATTTTCTTTAGATCTAAAGATAAAGCTCTACACATTTGCCATGTCAAATATATTTTGCAATTTACAAAATGACTTAATGGATGAGCATATAGTGTTCATTTACATCCTTGTGGCTGCCTGTATGTAATCCGTACTCTTTCATCCGCAGGATACCCGCACCGCATGTTGTGGCTGCACGTGCCTATCGTCTGGCTGCCAGAAAACGTGCCGCAGCATCTTCCGAAGCCTCAACGCCAATGCCAAGAGAGCATCCACTCCATGAGCTACCAATGGCCGGGGCTGGGGCTGGGGCTGGGGCTGCTGCTGCTGGTTCGGGGACAACTTTTACGCGTCTGGCCAAATTGCTGCATCAATCAAGTGCCAGGTCAAATCTGCAGCCGCCGCCAGGCGACAATGTACACATGGAAGGAGCAGCTAAAAGTAGTCTGGGCCTGGGTCTCGGCTTGGGTGAGGAGGCGCCACGTCGTCTATCCTGGGAAAGGTGCGTAATTTATATCTTCCTCTTGTTCGTCTTATACGTGTGATGTGTGATGTGTGAGAGGTGTGTGGTGTGTCCATGCTGGTAACTTTCACCTTGACTGGTGGCAGCGTTTGTGCAATTAGCTAATTTCATTTCTGCCCGCAACGATAGAAAGTTGATCACAACCGTCACCTGCTGCAGGCGAGAAGCACGTGTCCATGTCCGTGTCCCTCTAATTGCTGGTCATATGCATCACGTCACCCTTCTTAGGTTGATGACAAGCCTCCGCCAGTCCTGGTGCTCCAATGTGTCAGACCAGTCGTCGAGTGTGTGTGGCATTTATCTTCATTCCCTTCCGCTTTCGCGTGTGTTTGTGTGTGTGTGTGTGTTTGTGTGTGTGCGGGTCAAGGTGGGCTAATTGAGACACATGTTGGCGGTGAGATTAACTGAAGCTGCAAATTGTGACTCCTCGGATTAATTAACTGTGCTTTTTGTTGCACTCATCATAATCTACAGCTGCGGGCGACAAAGAATTTCAAAGGAAAGCATGTTGTTGACGTTCTTTAATTAAAAAAAAACATATTGAATTTCAGTTTTTTTTTTTTTAAATTTTAATGCTATTAAAATAATGGCAAAATAATTATTGGGTTAATCGTTTGGAAAACAGGAAAAACATTTTAAAAATCAGAAAAAGATGCGCGCATGTCCCAAAAAATTTAAACATAACTTTAAAATTGATTGAAAATACTACAACCAGTCAGAAATCATTACTTTCAATGGATTAAATGCAATTTTTATAGATTAAAGGAAAAAGAATCGCACTTTATGATTTTTGTTAAACTCAGGACAAATATTAGAATCAGCGTTATTAGATGACTTTTAAAGTAAAGTATTCTGGACAGCAAACAAAGCTTGTTTAGGCAAACGGACAAAGGGCCACCTACTTAAAAATAAACTGATATATAAATAATTCAACTTAAATTTGACCCAACCCAAAACGATTAAATGAAAAGTGGTTTTTCATGTTGTAGCCTAATGAATGGCATGTTAATGCTAATTATTGAAATGTTTAAATTAAACCATCTTTCGCTTTTTTTTTTTAATTAGCAGTCTAGTCAGATTTCGCTTTGATTAAAACTATGATTTGCAGAGCCCTTGAATCCTATTTTTGGAAAATTCGCTGCAGGAGTTGTCCTTGCCAGTGTCATACCCTTGTTCCTGCTCCTTGCTACTGCTTGCTCTGGCCGTGGTCGTCCTAGTCCTGCTGTGATAGGACTGGCGGAGTGCTTGAGCACTGATTGCATTGTTTCAGACTTTGGGTTGCTGTTTTTATGTATTTAAACTTTGATATTTACAATTACGAAAACCAAATCTAACGAAAAGGAGTCAAATTCGGTGGCTCTTGGCTTTGTTTGCTAAATTTAGAAAACTTTTACGCAAGACAAACAACAATTCGCATAATAATAACTATGGGAATGGGAGATTACGTAGAGTTCTTCTTGCGATTCTTTTTTATTTTCGGTTTGAGTTTGGTTTAGGTTTATGTGTTCTTTTTTTTTTGTTTTGTCTTTTGTTTTTGGGACGTCTCTCAGAGTCCCTTGCACAGTCCTCTCGTTCTTCTCTCACTGGCTTAATTGTGAATGCATTATTCATGAGCAAACGGGAGCCCGTAGAACTCGAAGGACAACGAGCAGTCAGTCGGGCCAATATATGTATGTATAAGAACACAGTGTTTTCGAGATGCTTCGCTGATGTCAAGATGTGGCGGATAAAGTTCGCTTTGCTTGCTCCTTGTCGCCGCCATCCAACAAAAACTAGCTGAGACAACAAGCTGAAGTTCAAGCAAACGAACCATAAATGAAATTGCGCATACGTCATGTGGTACACGTACATACTCAAACGCACACACACACACACCCAGAGACATCCACACACAAATGTATATACAAAAACAAACTCACAACAAAACTCATTACCTTTTTCTAGCGGGTGGGAGGGGGGTGGTACGGGTCTGTCGGCAGCAATGGCGAGTTATGTACTGTAAAATTTTATAAATTGCATGCGGCTCCAGCAAGTTAAAAGCCACGTTGTTCCACGAGGAGGCAACTGACGACAAAGCAGGCATAATGGCAGTGGCATTGGCAGTGGCAGTGGCAGTAGCTGATGCTGTGTGGCATCGTTGCCATTTTATTTTTGATTCATTTTCAGTTTCATTTTGCGTCGTTTGATGTCGCATGCTGATGTGCCGATGTGCCAATGTTGATGCCACTGTTTCCACTGCCATTACCACTGCCACTGTCACTGCCACTGCCACTGATGTGTGTGTGTTTGTGTGTGTGTGTGCCGCAAAAAGGTCACAAAATGTGAACATTTTCTGTTTCCACTCCACAGTCCGTCTTTGCCAACATCACTTTGGGGCATTTGCGGAGTGATTATGAGCGACAGGAGACGATGCCGACAGATGTTACCAAGCAAAAAACAAGAAAATATAAAATGGAATTGATGAAGTGTACTCTGCTGCCTGGTTAGCCATGAGAAGTTAAGCCTAGACCACGCCCAAAATATCAACTATAATGTCGTCGAACAATGTCTGAGGTCTACACCCCTTCTATACATATATATATATATATATACTTATGTATATATATTTATTTATGTTTAATATTCATTAAGTGGGTTGGACGTGAATGTGAAATTAGTTTCAGCGGCCTCGCTTTCACCCGATAGTTGAAAATAAATTATAGAGAATTTATAGAGAAATTTGTGGAACAAATTAAGGCATTTCCACTCTGATAACTTCATAAAACTAATGAAAAAAAGTTATGCCAGGCAGAATGAAATTGCGTTATCGTATATGCATTGAAATAGTTATATTGTCCCTCTGTCAAAATGTTGGAAAATTATGAATTATTGTTTAACTTTTACAATTTTAGGCCTTCTTCGCTTTGTATGTATTAGGATATAGTGAATAGAATATTCTCTTGTTTCCCATAGAAGAATCTTTTTCTTATTAAATTTTCACGTATTTTGTCAAGGGGTTTCCTAATTTAATATATTTTCTAGATGCCTGCTTAAATTTGATTGCTCTTTTCATTACTAGTACTGTCTTTCACGCTAACCCATCTGCCATCTAAACTTGTCCTCATTAGTAGCATTTGCCATTGAAATTGTCCCACTAAGTTGACATCAATTCCCTCTTAAAAGCTTTGAAAAATTCTATAGAATTTCATGCAAGTTTGGCCAAGAACACACGAAAAATTCAAGCGACAATAAAGAGGATTCATTCTGCAAGTGTGTGTGTGTGTGAGTGAGGGTGTGTGTGAGAGTGTGCTACATTTGGCCACAATACATTCCCAAGAAATCAGTTACGAGTTGTCAACTGAATATAGGATTTTATGTAAAGTGCAAATGAGGAGAGGTAAAATGGAAAACAGGCTCAGTTTTCGCCTGAATAGGGAATCGAAAGAAGAACACATCTACATACATATCACGAGGGTTATATTAAAACCATTCGAAAAGGACAGAAATAAAAGATTTTTTGTAACCTTGCCAAAAGCCATATCTAGTTCAATCGAAACTATTGTAGTTGCTCACTTTGAAGGCTATAACTCATGAAATAGAGACTTTGGATAAGGTTTAATTTAGTAGCAGATTGTTAAAGTAGTGAAAACTTGTGAGGTAACCCTCGTACATAGACTTATGTATCCTTGTGATGTGACAGCGATTGTATGTATGTATAGGTAGGTAGGTCGAGCCATTGACTTTTTGGCTTTGGGTGGTGTCAAATGAATTCGACCTTGTCAAGGGAAAGGCAATGTTGATGTTTTGGCAAGCGTCGCCTAGAAAATACAACTAAGTTCATTTCGTTATGCTGTTGACTTATTGCCACCAGTTGGCAGGCAGTTGGCTGAAGTGGCACACACACACACACACACACATGCATACTTAACTACACATACAGACTCAAGCACATAAGTTAATAACAATGATTATTATTGACTTGGCAAGCAGCTTCTGCCCAGTTCCCTCTCCTTCTGCCCTGCCAAGATTCATCTGCATGACAGGCATTGCCATGTCACAGTGACTAACAGACACTCCCACATGGGAAGACACTATCAAGTTGACAACTGAGTACTTCTACTTGCTACAAACCACTGAGTCGAGAGTCTAGCAGAGTCACATCGAGTCTATTTTGTTGCCTGTCGCCTGGCATGAAATGTGGCTGTAACTTGGAGCCTTTCCCCTCCCGCATCGTCCCTTACCACCGTTTACCACCCCAACTTTCTTTACCCCTTAGCGGCAATAACGAGCAAAAACTTTTCTCCAACAATTCCGCAATTTGGGAAATGGTCGGGAGGGAGAGGGGGAGTAAAGGATTGGCGGGAAAGCACTTCGTCGGTTGCTTAAAAGCGTCGTAATTTGATTGAATTTGCGTTGATTAAGCGTATTTAGCTGTTGGGAAATTATGAATGTGTTTAATTGGGAATTGACTTAATTGTCTTAAGGGGTCTCCGACTTGACAGTCTCTGCTTGTTTATTATGATTTCGGATTAATGAAATTAGCGTGTGTACAAATGCATTTTCCCGGTGAAAGACCATTCCATCATCTATCCACCCAACCCCTCCTCCACTCGACGTTAAGTTTATTAAGGGCGATGTTGTCGTGATTGCAAACAGCGTTTGCGGTTTTAATTGAAAATGTTGCGCATACGACATGTGAAACACATACATACATACATATATATATACAACATACATATAAAGATATATATGGCCTTTGTCAAACTGAACAGGGCTGTATCAGAAATACCGTGAACCGATTTGAATGATCTTGGATATTTCTTTATATATTTCTATATATTTCTATCCATTCCCATAAATTTCTACATATCCCAAAAGATTTCTATATATTTCTATACATCTCCATACATTTCGATATATATATTTTCTTAGATTTTTATATATTTATATTCCTACAGATTTCTATATATAAATATAGATTTACATATATTTAAATTGATTTCGACTTACTTTTATGTCCAGAAGTGAATTAGCAGTCAAAATCCAGAGGTCCGATCCCGCCGACAACCGTTAAATTTTAACTGATTTTTTAAATTTTAACGGAAATTTGAACTTAATATTAGAGTGACCAGAGACGATTCAGGGAGGGGCCAAGAAGTAGGCATGGTCACTCTACTTAACATGTCTCCAGAGTATATAAGAGGAGCTATATGGGGCATTGGGGTCAGTCAGTGCGCGGGTGTCGGCGGGATCGGACCTCTGGAGCTCGACTGGAAACTCACTTCTGGACATACAGGTAAGTCGAAATCAATTTAAATATATATAAATCTATAAGTATATATAGAAATCTATGGGGATATATGGAAATCTATAGGTATATATAGAAATCCATAGGAATATATATAAATCTATGGGAATACATAGAAATCTATGGGAATACATAGAAATCTATGGGAATATATAGAAATCTATGGGAATATATAGAAATCCATGGGAATATATAAAAATCTATAGGAATATATAAATATCTATAGGAATATATAGAAATCTATAGGAATATATGGAAATCTATAGGTATATATAGAAATCTATAAGTATATATAGAAATCTATGGGGATATATAGAAATCCATGGGAATATATAATAATCTATAGGAATATATAAAAATCTATAGGAATATATGGAAATCTATAGGTATATATTGAAATCTATAGGAATATATAGAAATCTATGGGAATATATAGAAATTCATGGGAATATATAAAAATCCATGGGAATATATAAAAATCTATAGGAATATATACAAATCTATAGGAATATATAGAAATCTATAGGAATATATGGAAATGTATATAAATATCTCGAAATATATATAAATCTATACAAGTCCATAGAAATATATACATACATATATTGCCTTTTCTATTACAAAAGCAGCATGACAAGAGCTACTTTCACCTAGAATTTTTCCAAGTCCATGATCATTTAAATCAGTCCACCGGAATGTTGAATACAGCCCTGTTTCCTTTTGGCAAAGAGCAGGCTACATACAAAACGACGAAACGGCATATGCACAAACGTATGTACTTGTATTTCTAGGACAAATTGTTGACTTATGTTTATGTATAGAAAGTTTGCACAAGGTTATGCCTGCCTGCGTGGCTTTAATGTGGCTGCTTTTCGGTATGTTGCCTGACACTGATTATGCAAATATACTGGAAACTGAGGGCATATAGAACAGCGGGCCGAAACGGGCAGAGAGAGTTGTAAATGTAGTTGGTATAATTGCTTAAAAGCTTTGCGGCATTGCCGAAAGTTAAGCAAATATAGTAAATTGGATTTTGGTGCACAATTGCTTACATGAGAATAATACCGATTGAACGTGTGGTACAATCCATTTGATTCTGATTGGGTTTGCTCTAAATCAATTTAAAATATTTGACTATAAAACTAATTCTGACTTAGATGGAGATTATTGCTGGATTTTCAATCCAAATGCGCCCAATGAATAAATAACTATCAATCAAAGTTCCTAATTGTCCTTGTGCAATCTCTTAAGTATATTAATTAAATTAATTAATATTTTGTAGATTTATTATTTTTTTGCATTATCTAGCATATAAATGGAAAAAAATGCATTAAAAAGTGTCGTATTTTTTAATGAGATTAGCTTCCAAGCACAGAGCGCTGAGAGTATCATACCTCGCATCACTATAAAAGTGTATTTAAATGTCGGTGTGAAGAAGTTCGTAGTCTTGATTATGTTTTGCCACCATGTTTAGCACTTGCCTCGATTTGCAGGCCCATAAAGTTGACAGTCATGGCAAAAGCGTGCCAGGCAAAAGAAAAGAGTTTGCCGCCCCGCTGAATGAGCGAATGAGTGAGTGAATGAATGATGGGGTGAATGAGTGAGTAAGTGGAAAATGTTAGATGAGCCACTGCTGTCGACATTAGTGTCAGCTGGCTATTGCTGTTGTTAATACAAAGGCTTTCTCTAGTCTTCTCTGGTGACCATTAAAAACGGCCACAATATGGTAACTAGGCCGGCCACTGACCGGCAAACGAAGCTGGCGACACTTAATGGTCTGTGTGGCGGCTCATTAAAATGTCCGACAGCATCAAGTAATTACGATACTTTATAAGTTTGCACTTGACGCTGCAGCACCAGCAACAACAACGACAACGACATCAACAAACATTACACAGAGTTGTTGCTTGTGCTCATAGTTGCCCTTTGATTTTGTCTTTCACAGGCGCAAGGATAGCAGTGCACTTCAACGCTCGGCCAGCATTGACTCCTTTGCCGAGATTGTGTTTAGTGATTCGCCGCGTCCCTCCCTGGACATACCTCGTGGAGCGGTGGCTGTGACCACTGGGCCAGGAGGAGCCCCGTCACCGTTCAGCAAGCGGCCATCGGCAAGCAGCCTATACTCCACCTCCTCATCCGTTTCTTTTAGCACACAGACGCAAGCTCAGCTGAATGTCAATTACAGTGACCAAGGCACTGGCTGCGGCGGCTCAACTGGCGGCCATCATCAGCATCCAGGCAATGGGAGCAACAGTGCAGGCAGTAGCCGGCGGGAAAGCATGCTCAGTCCATCGTCAACGCGACGCTCCAAGCTGACCAGAATTGTTAATGGTGAGTGCAAAGATGGGGGGGAAAATTGTCCAGTTGGTTACAAATGCAGCAAAGGCGACGCGTGCCATATTGATAAGGAAGTTGAGCCATATCGTCATCGTCATCGTCGGTGGCCCAGAGTGGCTCAGAGGCTCAAGAGCTCAATGTGGCTTATTTATTTTGCAGCAGTCGTTGGTCTCTTGCCACCTGATTGAAATTCAAATGCGCACTTGACTTGCCCCGGATGCCCAGAAGCTGCATTAAATCGATTGCCACTTGAGTAAAAAGAAACTAAGAGATTGCCTAGTAAATCGGGGGTGGTTCGTCAAAGTGAATCAGTGGCCAAATTAAAACAAGACTTAAGCCCTCGCCAGCTCAAAGTGACACTTAAATATTGGTCACACACGACTCAAAGTTTTTCCATCTTACGGAGAAAAAAAACTTAAAGGTTAAGCATAGAAAAAACTACAACAAACTTTTTATCAAAGTTTTGACACTTCTTTAGAAAGAGTGGGTCAAAAACTTAGTTAGTTTGAAAATCAAACAGGTTTTCTGTACGCGTAATTCACAACATTAAGTCTATGTTTTATGTTAATTAAATGACTCATCATATCAAAGCACTAATTTTCAAGGGCATCGAAAATTGATTTCCAAACCTTCATTTTACAATATATAAACGACTTTATTAGATACCTACTAAGTGGGAGGTTGCATATACATATATAGTTTTCTATTCCATCTTTACTTTGAAATTATATACTATTATAGGACTGAGTTAGTAAGATTACTTACATTCGAGCTCCCACGCCAGGAAATGAAAAAAAAAAGAAAAGAAGGGGTTCCCGGAGGCTGCTCTCCGATTTGTGATATGCAATATTGCTGACCAATCCAAATCCCAGAAGATCGCTTTTGAGTTTATCTACAAACTCAGTTTCCGCGGAAAAACGTTTTGATTTGGTTTCTGAAGGCTAAGCACCAGCCCCACTCCCCCATTGTCCCGCCAAGTCTAATCACTTTATGCTGCGATAGCGCAAAAAAAAAAAAGAAATTGAAAAGGAACGATCTCTGCGTTTTTTTTTATTATGAGTTCGATATGGACTCTGCGGTTAACTGTGAAGCGCTGACCATTAACGGCCATTTCGAAGCGTCGACAGCTCCGCTCTGTCTCAGTCTCAGTCGACTGCTCAGCCGACGGCGACTGCAGCAGACTCAGCCCCCACATTTGTGCTGCAATAAAATAACTTCGTTTTCAGTTGACGAACGACTTTTGAGCAAGAGCGTCGGTATCGGAGCTACTATATACGTGCATACCGCTTACGAGTTGGATTCACGAATAGCCAGCTAATAGGAATTTATATTGGTTAATTGAATCTAATGAAAATTAAAAAGATATATCAAATAGATCAAGTTTGGTTTAATCTTCAAAGTGCTAACGACATAAAATGATTGTTAAACAATTGTTAAAATAGTGCGAATTCGATATAAAAAAAATATACAAAAAATAAAAAGAAAGAAACGCGTCTCTCAACATTTTCGTTTCTGCTTCGTTTGCCATGTATCTGCATTGGTGTGAGAGAGTCGTTTACCTGCGACTACCTGTTTGCTATCGACCATAAAATATGTGAATGTGTGTGTGTGTGTCTGGCTGAGAGAGCGCTTGAGAGAGAGAGAGCACGATCATTGCTGTGTCTGTGTTACCTGCGCCGACGCAACGTGAGAGCGAGAGTATCTTAAGAAGTGTCAAAAACTAAATTCGTCGTTTTCGTTCGTTCAACCGCGGGGCAAAGAGTAATTTGTTACTACTACTGCAACCTACAACAGCAACAACAACAACAACAGCAAAAACGCTTGCAATGTTAATTAAATATTACATGCCAGTAAAATTGCAATTTACAGCACAACAGCTTCAGCTCTAACAGTAATTGGATTGCATGTCCAACTCGAGATTGTTGTTGTCGTTGCGCGTACGAGAGCAACTATAACAAAAAGTATCTTTATACAGCAACAACAACAGCAACAATACAACCGTAAGACAATTGAAATGCGAAGGCGAGGGCAGCGAAAGTGAACTTTTGCTTTTGCCTTTCGCTACAGAGTGACAGACAGAGACAGACAGTTAAGATAGGTAGACAGTGAGTGCGAAAGAAACGGAGTCCAGCGGCTGCAATTTACTCACGTGTCTATCAACTGACTTGGAGCTGGTTGCTGCTGCAACATAATTACAGTCAGAGGGAGACGCCAATTGCATCTTGCATCGCACTTGCACTCACCCTTGGACACTCCAGAGGGGCAACTGTAAAAAAAGCTCTTTTTGCACGTTTGCCTGGTTTTCGTGTCTTCTTGTTGTTGCTGGTGCCGCTGCTGCTGTTGCTGCTGCTGGCAGTCAACGTTTTCATTAAAGTTGTTTGTGCTGCAATTTTAAATACGCTCACCGCACAATGAACAGGTAAGCAAATCCACAAACACACATAGATACATACATACATAGAAAAAGGTATCTACACCCATACGTACACACAGATACCGAGAGATACTCAGTTTTCTTACTTTGTTGTGCAAAATATGCAACGACATGAACTAAAAGATAGACAAGGCAAAGGAAAAACAACAAAAACACTGTGAGCCAGGCTAATATCACCCGCGATGTAGCTCCAATACCCTTGCCAATATAATAATGGGGAATATACTTTGTTATCGATATATAATTTAATACATATTCTTGAAAAAAATTCTCGCTATTGCCTCGACCGATCTCATCTGATATAGCATTTCCATCTGATGAATAAGTGTGAGGCATAAATATAGTTGAAATGACTGCGCTGCAAACGCATGGCCAAAATGCATTTGGCCCTGTTTTTGCAAAGAGTATGAAAACTTGAACTATTGCAGCATTTTTTTACGCCGTCTTCAACTGGAGGGCTTTTTGTTTGTTCATACCAAAGTTTATTCACATTTTACGAAAGTCAAAGTCGTCTTCGTATCTCGAAAAAAAAGGAAAAGGTTTCATTTCTTTTCTTGCCAGTTATCTTACCGGTTTTTTATATGCGTGTTTCTCTTTCTGTTTTTTTTTGTTTTGGTTTTGCTTTTTTTCATTTGCTGGTGCTTTTCTGTTATTTCTGACTGCGTTTCGTGTGTTGTTTTTTACATTTGTGAAACTTACCATGTCTAAACATTTGTGCCTTGTGGTTTTTGCAGCTGACAGTTGAAAATTGGCACAGCACGCAATGTGAAACTCCCAGACGCAGAACCACAGCCAAAAGCAGACCCCCCCAAAGCGAATCCCATTCCCCTCCCTCTCCTCCCTTTAAGTTAAACTTGGCGCTGACCATTGCAAGTCTTTCAGTTGTTGGCTCGTTTAGCAAAACAAATCCGACTTTTTCAAAACACTCTTGCCTCTCGAGGTTCTCACACTCAGTAACAGAGAAGAAAAAAAATAGTCCACGTGATATATACTTTATTTATTTTTGACTTTTTCGTTTACTTGCAAAAATAAAAACCTACAAAAATAGAAAAAGTTTCCTATATCTATACATTCTGACTGCATCGACTCTTAAATACCTTACAAATACGGCTTAATTCAGTTTAACTCTGCTATGTTTGCCATTCACGTTCAGATCTCTACCGGTCCTCCAATAGTCCAATCCACAGAAGATAACACATATATTTTCTAAAAAGAAAAGTCAAAAAGAAGAAATTCAAACCTTAAAATGTTAAGCTAAAAAAATAATAAAACATACAAATTACTTACTCATTCCGAATCACGCTTTATGACTGTTGTAATTAACCTCTAAGTCACCTTTTAGCTGAGTGACTAGTGAGCAATTTTCAAGGTTGCTTACAAATGACTTCATTCGGCTCACATATTTGCTAGAATATCCTTTTAAGATAGCTCCTGATATTCCTTTTTTCCACTATGTCTATAGGGTATAGCAAAGTTGATAGCTTTTAAGGTAAAACTTTATCAGAGTTGAGTTTTTAAACATGGCCACCGCCCAAAACTATAGAGGACCGAGCGTAGAGTCATGCACTTAGGACCTCGACAGGTCGAAGTTTTCCACCGCTATTTTATTTCAGTTATGTACTTATTAAAAAGTTTCAAATGCTTGATTAAAAAAGAATTCATCAGAAATGTCTAGTGGCCACAGTCTTAAAGGTGTTTTGCCTTCACCTGATTCTTTAAATTCTACATTATTTTTTCAGATAAGCAATGAAAAAATAAAAACCTAAGCAAAAGGTACAAGCCAAACGGTTCTTGACTGATAAGAGCGTAATAAGGTTGCCATTTGAAATAGTTTACTCTTTGTTTTTGGCTTCTACATATTGTCGCCAAGATATTGTTTAATGTCTGCAAAAGATAGCGTTAGGCAACAATTCCACATATTGTACATAAATAAGTACATAAGTTCATTTGTAAACACATATGTATTTACCTATGTACATATAAATCCATTGGTTTAGGTGTGTGTTTACACTCTGAGTGTGAATCGATGGGCATTGTTTGTGGTTAGCAAAAAGATTGAGTACCGTGTGACATTTCATGGGTGAAATTTGAATAACATTTATTGTTTTTAGCAATTTTAACTAAACGAAAACATTTTAGAATTGTGACGATGAGAGCATAATTGGAAAGTCGGAAATATGAGGAATAAAAGCTGTGAAATGCTTTCATGGATTGTGGGAGTTAAAGTATTGTTATTTTGCTAAAAACTGAATAGTTTTTCATTCCTGTAAGTTTGAATTTTACAGTAAACTTTTTGTGTATTAAGTTCTAAACTGTCGCCAACTTTCGTTTCACAATTTGCACAAAAGCGTTTAATTTCTTCAACTTTTAATCACTCCAGAGGCAAATACTTGCTAACTTTCCATTTCAGTTCTCATTACAAGGACGACAAGCTCAGGAGCTCAGAAATTAGTGTTCGTTTCATTAGATGAAAGAAAATTCCAGGAACTGTTCGTTTATTTAACTAGAACCATTTGAATTTAGCCTTTAAAGCGGTATATAATTATCGATTTCTGGGGAATCGTTCATATATATGTATATGGGTACATCAACCGATGCTCGATTCACGCAAATTGGGGAAATTCATGATTGTGTTCTCCAGTTTCCTAAGACAACCTTTTGCCATAGCTGACCTTATTCATTGTCTCCGGTTACCTCATTGAGATGTGCTGGCTCTTTTGTGTGTGTGGCTGGGTGTGTATATGTGTGTGTGTTCTCTAAAGAAATTTCGTTTTACAAAGCAGATAAGCGGCTAGAATCAATCAAACGACTTTTATATTCAACATTCTGAATGGAATGGTTGTTGCTGTTGTTGATGTTGATGTTGCTGCTTCTATCGACGTTATTGCTGTGATTTTGTTGAAACGTTTTTGAAATTGAAGTTTCGTTTGTCACGTTGCGGGAGGCCGTATGGAAAGCAATAAGCACGTAGCGCCCACACGGCGCAGACCACCGACTGAAATCTAGCCGGATTTCCACAAAAAAAAGAAACACCAAAACACAGATACACACAAACACAAACACACACACACACATGCATGCAAATGGCCGGCAATAGTCGGAAAGAG
This sequence comes from Drosophila sp. 14030-0761.01, assembly GCA_018150735.1. NCBI lineage: Eukaryota > Metazoa > Arthropoda > Insecta > Diptera > Drosophilidae > Drosophila > Drosophila sp. 14030-0761.01. The sequence continues at coordinate 1,218,057 of JAECWO010000090.1, forward strand.
TGTGGATATATGTATATGTATGTGTACGCATATGTCAAATGCGATGCCAGCAAAGAAAGCTTGCACGACTTTTGAACTTAATGTCCAACACCAAAAAAAAAAAAAAAAAGGAAAAAATAAAAAAGGTCACAGGGCGGATAACACAGATGTGGCCATCTGACCCGTATCTAATAGTGGCTACATTATAAGGAAGCCCTTTGAGTTTGAGAAGCTTTAAGAATATATATTTCAAGTAAACAATTGACAGATCAGAAATCTATGATCCACTGAACTGAAAATAGTTAGAGTAATTAACTCGAAATTTTTAAAAACAGAATCGTTATTTTTAAATCTTTATAGAACTGGATTTCACAGTTATTTTTAGTAAATTTGACAAATTAGAATTGATTTGTCAAAGCTGAAAATAGCTTTGAAAACAAGTGAATAAAAATTTCAAAAGAACAACAAATGCTTGAATTTATTTGTTGTTTTGCTTTTTGTTTACCAACACACATACATTCGTTACTGCGACCCAAATCCAGACCCACAGATGACCCCTCAAAAACTTTTCAATTAGTAAGCCAGAGTAAAAACTGGAAATCCCTTTATGCACGCCAGATTTGCGCCTTGACCGCCAGGGTACACCCAAAAAAAAGGCAACAAAATCAGGGAAAAAAAATCCAACTTTGTGCAAATCGCGAGAGATTTACATAATTTTAAATGCTGGCTTATTGGTTTGTGTTTGTTTCCATACAGGCCAAAAACGAACGAAGCAGCAAAAAAAAAAAACTTAAAGGCGGACTGGCCCTGGCCAGGAAGCGAGTCCAAGTGACCCGGTCAAAACGTTTATTGCTATTTTAACTTTGGTTTTTTTTTTCTCCTTGGTTTTTTTTTTGTTGGTCTTGGCACATTTTCATTTGAGTATTTTTTTTCACTTTGGTTTTTGGTCGCTCGACGAGGGTCCAATTTGCATATCTGATTAATATGAATACATTAGTTTTGTGATTTGGCACAATAAACCAATAGAATTAAATGCGATGCTGATTGCAGAAAAGACACTGGTTCACTGGCAAAGGTCAGGCTAGTGGGAGCCCTTATCTTGGGGACAGTCTGTGTGCGGCATAATGCCCGGTTACTTAAATTCAATTGACGGCGTTTCCGTTGAACTCCATGGCGGAGCTATAAACTTGCCTCCACTCATAATGCGATTTGCACTCGAAATCACAGACAAAAAGAGAGGCGAAAAGATAGAGTGCTACATGAAATATGCTTTTTGCAAGACTCTCTTCCACTTTCAAGGCAGCTCCAATGTTCACTTTGCCTTTGCCTTTGCCCAAGCTTTTATTGAGGAAGCGACAAATTTATTTAAATTAAGTCGAAAATGATTTTCATATACCCCGTGCTCTCTGTGCTCAGTGCTCTGTGTTCTGTCCTCCGTTCGGTGCACGTCTCTGTCGTTGACTTTGCTCATAAGTTGGTTTAATGTGTGGCAGATTTGACAATTATGACAGCTCAAAATGCAAGATGAGAATCGGCATAATTCAAGACGACTTTAAAACCGACTCGAGTAGCAAGTGAAGCGCAATGGAACATGGAGGGGGGTGCGGTCTTTGTCAACCAGGACTCAACTCACAATTATTGCCAGTGTGCTGTCGCCTCTCTCTATTAAGTGGATTATGTTGTTCTGACTGGAAATGGGTATGACAGAGAGAGAGAGAGAGCCAGAGAGGGATGGGCCTTGGGGACGGATGACCTCCGGTCTGTTGAGAGCCTTTACTGTGATTTATGTTGGGCAATTTTGTGCTGCGTAGCTTCATAAATTTGATTATCCTGCAATTGCTAGCTCAGTGTCCTTTGGCATACACGTATTAACTTTGGTCATCGTCGCCCTCCATCCCCCATTCCACCACATCCCTTCCCCTATACCCTTTTGTGTCTGTCTGTTTCTTGTGTTTTTTTTTCTCAAGTTTATGGGTCAGCAAATTTTATTTATTACACGCCCGCAATTGACAGTTTAGTTGCCGGTCTAATGGTATGATGCCGAGCTCATCTCAGATAATATCTATCAAATAGCTTTGGGTTTATCAAATACGTGCCAATCTGCTGACAGACAGCGTTTGTATACAGCATAATTTGAACTATGCTTCATTATTGGTAAGGGAAAGTTTTTGTTTATTTCCAATTAAGCCAAATTCAAATATTTACCATATATATTGAGCCCTTGAAATTCACAATTAATAAAACGAAATGTAAATAAACTGAAATCGATAATAATTGTTCAGTAATTCGAGTGCCCAGTGCTCCCTAAAGTATGCTAAAAACAACAAACCGCGCACTCAGATAACTAATAATTTGTGTTACTCTATCGGAATGTGTAATTTGATTTGAAAAGAAATACCTCCCATAAACATACACTTCGATATACGATTCCTTTATGAGGAAAGTTCTGCTACAGTATTTGCATTTATTCATAGACTTATCACATGAATAATACTTATAAAATCGTTCGTGCTTTAAATATGATTAAAATAAAGAAACGTTTGTGCCAATTGATACGACATTTTTTCTGTGAAAATGAATCAACTGTTGATCTGCTCGCTTATTGTTAGTTATTCGATCTGACTCAGGCCGAAGCCCCCGGTACTGACCTTGCTCAAAGAGATGAGATTTATTTTATAATTATATACATACATACATAAAAATAAATATATGTTTGCGCCGTTTTTTTCACAGACTGACTAATCCTTTGTTAGTTATTATTATTGTTGTAACCATTTCGTATCAGACAAGCGTGCGAAATTCGTTTGTTATCCCATAAACATGAGACAATCTCTGAAATTAGCAAACGAATGGGTCAAATACAAAAGGCACTGGGAAAGCAAACAATTTATGAGAATAACCGGTTTCCGGGCAAATGTTGAACTAGCAAAATTCCCTTTAAAAATTGTCAAGTCAAATTCAAGTCTCAAAATTCCAATTAGTTTTTCATTTCTCTGCTTTGGGAACATTTGTAAGACCAATCAGCCTTGACTGGCGGCACTCCTACGGTACGGTTTACAAATTGCCATTTATCTTTCATTGCCTAGAGGTGCCGACAGCTCACACACAGATGTCGACAGACGTCGCCTCCCAGTGGCAGTGGCACTGGCAGTGGCAGGCACGCTCGATAAATCAGGGCAGGAATCGAAGAAGGTGCTGATGCTGTCTACATGCATACATATATAGAAGACGGGGCTTAGGGAAAGAGCAACTTATTTGTTTGGTTTACGATTACCGAAATACCGCGTTAATTGATTTTACGAGTTTAGGGACAACATGCATACATACACCCACACACACACACAGAGAGAGAGAGAAGCATCTTGAGAAATTTTGTGGAAACGCGGAAAGGACAATGCAGGTAGCTGTACTTGGCTGACTAAATTTAAACCAAAATCCGTGAGCACATAAAAAGGGATCAAGTAGATTGTGAGAGCGGTATGGAATTGAGGGTAGGTAGGATACCACAGATAAATAGGGAGAGAGACAGAGCGTAGAGAGAGAGAGAGAGAGAGAGCAGTTGTTGATTTTTATCTATCTGGAGAGAACTCATTCGGGTGGTTGATAATGAATCACGTTTCGATGCTGCCACTTCAGTTGGCATTTTGTATAGGAAACGTGCACGTCGCTTTATTCTGTAACAAAATCGTGAAAAACATGATATATTTCGACTAGTGAACCATTAAAAAAGCAAACCAGTTCATTCAAATGGAACGACGCAAAGCCATCAGTTCGTATGCCAAGCTCAGGAATGAAGCGGCGTCTCTCGAAACGAAGCATTATGACGCTGAGAGCGAAAATGAAAACGAAGCGGATGTCCTGCCGGCTCTGCATCGCTCACACTCAATGCGAGCCTCCCTGAGGCGTTTGAAGAGCAAGCTGCATAGCCCCGCCCTGTCACTGCAGTCGCCCTTTAAGCTGCGCGCCCATTTGCATACGCGCAATCGCAACGGCAGGATAACAGGAACACAAGCGACGTCGGCGGCAGGCTCGACGGCATCGAAAACACTAGACAAAAGCAAGGTCGCCCGGGCTCTTCAAATGTGGCGACAGCCAGGCCACGATCTGGACTCGGTGGCCGTAATGACAACCAAAGTGAAGGGCAAGAACGAGTTTGTGCCGCTCAAGCGGCAAAACGATCACGACGAGTTGGGCATCGAACAGCTAATGTCCAGTCTGCCAGTTGGAGTGAAACTGCCGCGAAAAGCCTGCAAATTGCTACAAATACCCGACAGCTATTGCCGGCAGACAGAACAGAAGTCAGCACCCAGAGCAACACTCGATTCGGATTTGGAGAGCTCAACGGATGGGGCCATGGAGGACATCAGGCGACATGCTCAGCAAGGAATCTATGGAACAACACGCATGCGTACGGCGACCATAAGAAAGCCCATGCCATATCTGAACAGTCGTAGGTGTCTTTATGATAGAGGGACCTTAATTATATCCAATTCATTGGTTCATCTGTTTTAAGTTGTGTGTGTGTAGCTCTCTCTCTCTCTCTCGCTCTGTTTGTGTGGACTCTTTTCACGAATAATTTAAGTGGGCTTGACCCAAATTCAGATTCAGATCCAGATGAGGTCGTTAATATTGTGTGCTCTTACAGATGCTACCACAACGATAGCAATAAAATTCCCTCGCCGCAGAAGCTGCAGATGAGCAGCTGTTTGCGCTCGCCGGCGGTTTTTATGCGCCAGAAATCGTTTCACACGCTCAATGAACTGACCAAGTTCTGTCAATTGAAAGTGTCCCACACTCCCACAACGTCAGCCACGTCGGGGGCCACATCACATACACATCATAACCCAACGACGCAGACGACGACGACTACGACGACGACTCCTTTGCCACGTCGCCGTCACAGTCACTATGCGGTGGATGGTAAGAGAGACACAGCCGGAGAAGGGGGTGACTTCACCCACATCTGAAGCAATTAAAGTCTTGGTTTTTCCTATAAATTAACCGATCCCGGCTAGGTGCACACCACCATCGACCATCCACCAACTACCATCCATTCATAACTGTATAAAAAAGGGCGGCATAAACTGCAATTGATAAATTGAATTGAATTCAATGAGCTAATGTGGTGGGTGAAATATTATGGATAGGTTTGCTTCTCATGGTTCCTTATTTTGCGTTGCTTTCAAGCATGCCACACCGGTACACACACACACACACACACACCTACATATAACACACCCACACAATCACACACTCGTGCATAATTAATTAAATTGGTTGGCTTGGTCATTTCGCTGGCATTTCGCATAGAATAGGAAATCGGCATTTATGTTTAATATTTTATTAATTGCATTTGTTTGTTCTGGCAACAAATTGTAATTATATCGCATATAAACATACATACTTACACACATACATAAGCATAAAACGTGGCTCATTGGTTATTTAACTTATTTGATTTTGTAAATATTTAATTGCATTCCATTGTTTTATTTCATTGATTTTGATTTTGTGTTTAACTTTTTTTTTTTTTTTTTTTTGTTTTGTTTTTTCACCTGCGGCCAGACAATATTTTGCCCACTTTTAGTGCTGATAGCGATCAGGTCAAGCTGCGACCCAAGTTGAACTCTACCTATTCGGAGCAGGAGCAGGATTACGATCAGGATTCTTATCCCAGTTATAATTATCATTCGCTCGCTCCGGCATCGCCACGCTGGTCGGAACAGCTGGCCCAGCATGCCACGGTAGCCAAGATACGAACTGCCATTTCATGCAATTCGCAGGATCTCAAGGAAATGGAATTTCTATTGCCCAGACCAATGTCCGAGGGGCCACAGCAGTTATGCATCTCGCGGCACTCGCAGCCAAAGAATGCCAAGTTGCGCGATGAGCACGAAATCGATGGGGTTGGTGGTGGGGTAGGAGGGGGAGTCACTGTGACAGAAACCATGGCTGCCATGGCTGCTGGTGATGAAAATAGTTCGGGAAATATCCAACAGCTGTCGGTGCATCGGCAGCCAGTGCAAATGCGTGCCAAAATCACGGGAAACACACCGCATCCGCGGGCCAGCAAAATGTCCAAGAAGCAGATTAAACTAGCCCAGGCCCAGCTGGATAAATTGACACAGAGCAATCTGCATTTACATGGTAACCAAAAGCAATATTTCGGCCACGCCTCGCCTTTGGGCAACTAATCCAACTAATCCATCTGATAATCCTTAAGTGGCAATAGTTTTTAACAAACCGATTGAATTTCTCATTTTTACAGCTCTCTTCTCGGCCGTGGAACATGGACATCTGGAGAAGGCACGCACCATACTTGAGTCTACCGATGTGGATGTGAATAGGTATAAGTACAAAGCGATAAATCTATATTCTTCCATTCTAATTGGTTTCCCTTGAATTTGCAGCATCAACACAGACGGATTATCCGCTTTAGATGTTGCCGTACTGAGCAATAATCGCTCCATGACCAAAATGCTGCTGCAACATGGCGCCATGGAGGGCTCCCAATGTAAGTGGACCAGTTGGTTGTCCCTATTGAGACTCTATCTTTAAATTTCTGTCTTTAGTTTCAGTGGACAGCATTGGAACGAAGCTAAATGGCCTGCTAAAAGATGCTGAATCCCGCATACATGATCTGAGCGGTCCGGAGGGTCTGTGCCCACCAATGTTTGCCTCACGACCGTCCATTTCAAGTATCATAATAGGTAAGTAAGACACCAAAGTAAAAGTTCTCTCTAATCTCTCTCTCTCTCCCTCTTAGGCAACACGGGCTCCTCAGTCACGGGTTGCACTGGCAGTGAGGTGGAGAAGCAAATCGGCATCTGGGAACGACGTGTCAAGGGGCTGCGACGAATGCTATTGGGCTGGGATCAGGCACGACCACCAGATGCCCCCGCCTCGGTGGTTGTCGATGTCACGGGTGACAATTCTATCAGCGTTCAAATCTTGGAGCCATTTGAGGGTGCCATTGGCACAAAGTTCAAAGGTAAACCGCATAGTCAGATAGAGCCTTGTTTACATATACATATGCATGTACATGTGTAAATGGGTCGATGATGTGAGGGAAACCACCGCTCTTGTGGTCAACCGCCTTCTGTTTGTTACTCTCTTTGATGCCACCCACTTTGCTTGCCCTCTTTGCCACAGTTCAATGGTCAACCCGCGCAGATTTCAACAATGTAGTGGGGGAGAGCGAGCTGCTCGAGTGGATAAGCTTTCATGGAACTATGGGTGCTCAGTGCCACATTGCGGGGCTCACCCAGGGACGACGATACTTCCTGCGTGCCGCCTGTGGCAATGTCAAAGGATGGGGAGCTTATCGCAATTCGGTGCCAGCCAGTGTGGTTCCATCAAGTAAGTAGACAAGACTCAGTTGTGACTCATTTAGCTAACAACCTTAATTTCCTTGGTAGCTTGGCGGGATCTGGACAATCGTGAGGATCGCTTCTTGGGCCGACAACGAATCCTTGACAATCTATTCACAGCCGTACGTCTGGCTCGACCAGCTGACGTCTCTGAGCTCACATTGGACCCGGCCGGTGCACAGCGTCGCAATCCGAAGAAAAAGACAACCATCAAACAACTCTTTTCCGTTACATCCAAGTTCCAAAAAACCTTGCGAAGGTGAGTAACTAGAACCACTTACCTAATTCCAACTAATCCGCTGTTCTTTTTCCTCCCCACACAGAGGCATTTACTTCTCGTGCATTGTCCATTGCGATGATAAGATCCTTGTGACCAGCGAGGACTTTCCACCTGTTATTGAGATCGATGAATCCTATCCAAGTGCTCTGCACATGGACTATTACTGGCTAATGAAGATCGCGTGCACATGGGATGACGTCAAGTCCCTTCGCACGGACATGGAGCGTAACCTGACCTCCGCTGTGCACTTCCGCACCAAGCTGTTATCGGCCGTGTGCCAGATGCAATCGGCATTGGGATTCACAGATCTCGGCCAGCTCTACTATAAGCCATTGCGGGATGCCCAGGGCACTGTGGTCCTGACCTGTGTCCAAACGGTGAAGAGCCAAAAGGCCGTGTCCATCCTCAACTCTCGATGGCTGCCAGTTAGCAAGCTGCAGAAGAAACTAGGCGCCCTGCACGAGGATTACAACATTAATGAGCTGCTGATTGCATCAATTGGGGATCAGCTTCACTACCAGCAAGCGGCGCTGCAGCGTCTCGAGCCCGGACTGTATATTGGCTTCTTGAAGATGCAGTGTTCGATGGAACAGATCCAAGTGGTGGTGCCGGTGAAGACCCCAAATGTTCTGCCCCACTGCAAAGTGCGCGAGAACAGCCACATAACGGCCGAGGAGTGGCAGGTACTCCACCGCAGCGGAGATCCGTTGCGGTTGCCCCTGGAGTTCAGTTCGCCACAAGGAGAGCCCGGCAACACGTCCACTGAAGTGCAACGCCTCTTTCTTTACGATCTCACCAATGCCATGCACAAGCTCTTCGCCAGCATGAACATCAAGGCCTCGGATGCAGCCACGCATCGCCTCTATGACGTCGAAGTCATAGAACATAGCCACGACATTAGTTTCCTGATTGTCTGCCCCTCCGCTGAGGCGTCGTGTGCTGTGCCAGGCCAGTCGGAGTTACTGCTGCAACGTGATGATCTGGCCAGCCTGAGCATCCAGGCTTTCGAGATGATCCACTTGCGTACCTACCAGCCGGCCATTATTCAGAAGTACGCCCGTCTCTCCTGCATTCTCGAGCTGGACACCGCCCTGGCGACGCACTCGCATCGTGAGGCCTTTTCCAGCAGTGAACTGCAGGCGGCCAAGGAACGGCTAGCCACATTGCAGGAGCTCAGCTCCAGTCTGACTCTGGTTTGGAAGAGTGTAAGATGGCTGATGGATGTGGTTGCATATGCCCGGAACAAGAGTGCCCAGCCCTCTTTGGCTATGCGAGAGATCCTTAATTTTGCCCAGCGACAGGACGAGTCATCGATGGGTGCCGGAGCAGGTAAGCAGCTCCTACAGTTGCCTCTACGCGAGACTAAGTTTAGCAAGACAGGAACCGGGCGAGGCAGTTGGCCCGGACCGGGCACAAACGAGGATCAGAATCAAGCCAAGCCGGAGCACTCGAAATCGGAACAGAATCTGGGACTCAGCGCCATCACACCAGCAGATAGTAGTGCAAAACAATTGTCTCAGCAAGAACAGCAGCTGCAGCAACAGCAGCAACAACAACAGCAGCAACAGCAGTTGCTTCAGGTGACCACCAGTGAATACGCGGCTTCAAGCAGTTCGGAAATGTCGTTGCGCAAGAACAGCGGTGATTCAGTCAGCTCCTCCTACACGGCACGCAGTTTCTATTCAGCCGTGGACTCCGCGTCGGACGGGAATAGCAGCAGCAGCGTTTTTGCCATTCCTCCTTCACGTTCCGATGACACACTGGCGGATGCTTTGCGACACACTCAGTCGTCGGCGGCCCAGCGAAAGCGCACCAGCTCAAATATTGCCCACCACACAGCTCCACTAATCACGGTGCACAATTCCAGCTCGGCTCCCTACTTGGCTGGATCGAGTGTATCGTTGAGAAGCGGAACATTTGTCACCGATCTGGAACACAAGCCTCTAAAAGCAGCAGTGAAAGCGGCTTCCAGTGCCAATCTGCGGGAGGGCGGACTCTATTTAAAGAGCACTCTATCCGAGCTTAGGGCTGTGGGCGCGGGTGCCTGCGCTGGTGGTGAAGAGCAACCCGTGGCCGGCACTTCAAAAGCATCATCCACCAAGAGTCTATCGCGCCAGAGTAGCGAGGAGGACACAGCCAGTTGTTCTAGCCTGAACACGGAACAAACGCCGGGCATAATTCAGGTGTATACTGCCTACAATACGGGACTGGCCAGTGGAACGAGTCTCAAACTACATGTCACACCCAAGACGACGGCTCGGGAAGTCATCAATCTGGTGGTCAAGCAGCTGAACATGGCTGTCGTTCTCAAGGGCAACAATGGTCCCATCTATAGCGCCGATATGCTGGACAACTTCTGCCTGGTGGCCGTAATCGGGGCCAGGGAACGGTGTCTCCGTGATGACTTTAAGCCGCTGCAATTGCAGAATCCGTGGAAGAAGGGTCGACTCTATGTACGCAAAAAGCACGAGCTGCTAGCTGCTATCGAGCATTCCAATCGCAAATCCCATTTGATCTGAACTTGAACCACCCACATTGAACCACACCTGCGTTTACCATCACCAATATCCTATGGGTTCATTTCGGTTTCTTTTTGCCCCATTTTGCGCTGGGGAAAAAAAACGCAATTCGACCGACCAATTCCTCCACCTCCCCCCCCAATTAGACTGAATTACTTATGTATGTACGTGTATGCTAAATGGCAAAGAAGAATAGAAGATGAAATGTATCGAAATGGTATTATATTTTTAATAGTTTTACGTCATATACATACATAACCTTAGGCACACTCCGTAAATGCCCCTCACAAGCCCACAAAGATTATTGTTAATTCCCTTTTTTTTAAAAGAAAGGCAAATCATGCTCAATACTTGTGCAAGTATATGTGTGTGTAACTAATAGTATATATGCATATGTTTTAATTGTAGAATGTATATGTATGTAATTTAATGTATTTTATGTATTTTTTGTAGATTAGCAAACCAAATGTTTTGATTGTATTTTTGTGGCATTTTTTAGGCGCACATTTTTTTAAACAAATCTAAATGTTTAATCAAAAACCAAAAAAAAAGCATCGTAAATTGGTAATTGAATACAGAAATATGAAAAAAAAAGACAAAAACTAAGTATATAAAAAGAAAAGTCAATATGCATTTTAAGTGTAACTCTTGATGTGCGTTTTGCGTGTGTGTTCTTTGTATTTAATTGCAATTCTATTGAACTATACAAATATTGTATTTTAGCTGTAAAAAAAAATCGCAAAAAACAAATGAAAAGTTGCATTATTAGTTTGTAAATGTAAACTGAACAAAATGGCAAATATTTTTTAAAAATATATTGGCACAACTGAATATAATTGAAAATACAATTGACAAAATCGAATCGAATCGTAATGTTGTATGTATGGACTTACTTCGTATGTGTAGCAAACCAAAAACAATTTCCCACTTTAAGCTTATCTACTTGACACCTAGCCGCAATCCCCAACTAATTAGTAATTTCAAAACTACAAAAAATCGAATAACTTGGCTATCTAAATGTGCAGAGCCGTAATTGTGTCTATATCTATACTACATACAACTTAATACCGAATTCCATATGTAAATTAGGAAATATTCTTCAAACCTATGTGTGTATATGAGTTTATTATTGTAAAACGTGAATGCAAAGGTCATATCTAAACAAAAGTACTTGTAACACACAAAAAAAAAAAAAAAAAAAAATAGAAAAGAATATGAATGTCGGACAGAGAACGGAATTAGCTAGAAGCTGGAACTACGGTGTGCCGAAGTTGCTCAAATAGAATGTTCCTTCTTTCTGAAGACAAGTGAAAAATAGTTCATACTAAATCCTTTCCATTTCCAGCTATCATTGAGGACTACGTGAAATGCATAAATGTCCGATAAACGAATAAGACGATGGTATTCTGATTATCATTGCTGTAGCTTTAAATCTGAGAGAATAGTTTGCCGGCCATTGTTGGATCGTTTCAGCAATTAATTGTTGAACGAGGAGATATATACATCTGACCAATTTAATAATACGTATGCCCCATTCAAGGGTGTTCAACGTTAAATGGGCAAGTATGAAAGTTGAATCTTATGAGAAACTAGACAAGAATCACTTACTTTAGAGAATGTGCAAATACTTAGAAAAAAACAAAGTCCATTAAAGGTATCGAACTATTTAAGATGTTCAAACGACCAATAGAAGAGTTGTGCAAGACCTTATTTTTTGTATGTAAATATTGAAACCCTTTTTTCGAAATATAACACAGCATTTTGATAAATGTTTATAATTTGATTTACCCTTTTGGTAAACGTTGAAATGTTTTGGAACAGGCGTCTGGTTTCAAATTACTCATCGTTTTTTTATTTGCACACAAATTTTGGATAATACAACGAATGTGAAACATTGTTTTCAAATTTTGATTTTAAATTCATTTCAAGATAATTGTAAATTGCTTCCGTCCCCAAAAGAAAGTTTCATTTGATTCGATATCTTAGGTTTTTTATTTGGATTTGCAATCGGAAACAAAATTATACATAGTATTATTTTGAATTTACAACAAAGTGAGATTAGTTATTGATAATGCAATCTAATTGTAGTTAATTGTTAAAGGTCGGTATATACATACATATGACGAAATATTATAACCATAAATGAATGTGAACCACACACCCATATTGTATGATAAATGTTGTAGCCTAGCTGAAATCCTTGTTTCCGGAAATGAGTAGATATTCATATAGAAGATGAAACTTATTAAATTCATGTTGATGGCCAAAAACATATTCAATATTTTTGGTGTATGTTAACTATGTATGTACAAGAACAACAATATAGAAAAGAAACTATAATAAGTGCAACAAGATATACATAATATTCATATTATAAATGGCAACTAAAACTGAATGCACCAAGTGAAGTGTGGCAAAGAATGTGGTGAAACTACATACTCAGATATGGTTCAAGTGAGTAAGAAAGCATTCGAAGAATATTCAATTAACTTAATAAAGACTCAACAACTGTTATGGTATAATTCTGAGCTAATCAATTTTTTCTCGTCTGGGTAATATGGATATATACTTAGAATATTCTCGAGCTGGTCACTGAAGCATGCCATCATCATCATCATTGAATCTGACTATAATTCCATTTAATTATATAGCCAGGCAATGCACAATTTAGATTAACTGGTGGATATATGAGTATACCTATAAACATTTTCTTAGAATTTTTATTAAGTAACCACTATGTGGGTCCTCTGGCAACCCTTACCCTGGTTTTTACTTATTGAACAAGTGCACTTGGATGCGGTAAAAAACAAAAAATTAAATGATAACAGGCTGATTAGGTTGATTAAGTACGCCATCATTCTATCATTTCGCCAGTAACTGATAAGGAACCAAGTAATAGACATATAAAAATGTAGGCACATACACTTGGGTACATAAACGTTGCCTAAATATTGCTTGATATTATATATTAACCATAAATGTTTGGTAGAAACTTTAAGATGTGGATTTTAGTAGTAGAACATACACATTTTGCAGAGAATTTGTCTTTTTAAAAGTTCTTATTATCAAAAGTATTATTAATTTGATCTCGAAAGTATTAACAGAAATCACATTTAATAAACAAACCCAAAGATACCCCATGAAGTTCTCCCTAGATCAAACTTTCCAGCCCCTCATAGCTACGCTCTTGAAAAAACGTATTCCAGAGGATTCCGCCAGCAACAATGTTGAGCAACATGCTGAATGGTGAAATTTAGACATTGTGCGTCATCACATCATACCAAAATAGAAAGCCCTAGAGAACTCCCTCCCCAGTCATAACGATCAGTTCTCGTAAACTCAAATGGGAATACACTAATTTATTCTAGATATATGTACATATGTATGTATGTATTTATATTTGTATGTCATAAAAAACGCAAGTCACGGCGACGGAACACAACAGAGCGATAAGCACTAGTTTTTTCGATTTTTGTTTTGTACTTCCTTCTGGCTAGTTAATTTTTGTGGGATTTCTAACACACTGCCTGATATACATACGAACGTATAATACACAAACATTATTTAAAATTAACCCAATAATTTGAGTCATGTTCCTCACCCCAACTCGTCTGTAGGCTCATTAATTAACCATCTGGCCACGAATTTAGCTTAATTGAGAATAACTTGGTTGAATAGAGAACAATTATAAAGACCTTGACGCTGCCAGCCCAACAGGAAACCTTTTAAAATACGCAAAAATCGACAGCCCTCAAACCTCAATCTCAGACACTTAGACCATTTATGATCATTATAAATTTCGAGTGCTGATTAGGCATCGAATATTTGATTAAATAAAAGTATATACCTAGCCTAGTTATTATTGGACATGTCGTGATGATATTTATGGGCAATCACTTTTCTTGACCATCTGTGATTAAGATCAAAACCTATCGCAATATATTTTCAAAAAATGTCCAAACATAACATGGCTGTATATACCTACTATATTATATTGTAATCGCGCTCCTAATTTAAAATACAGAAGCCACGTGATCTAAATCGGGTCAAACCGGGGGCGTCATAACAGACGTCAGACACGTCTGCCTTTAATTAGATTTCCTAGTCTAGGGCAATGACAAAACGAAAAAACTAACGAGAACACAACTTATCCAAGTGGAAGGCAATGGCATAAAGATAAATTGAAAGGAGGTACTCGACCAGATCGTCAAACCAAACAAATATAAATTACACCATCTGGACGTATACTTAATTTGCGAGAATGTCAGAACCGGTTCCTAAGCTCCTCTGGCCTCCGACAGAGACAGTCAAATGCAAGATTGCTGTTTGTAATGTGCTTTATGCTGAGAGTATAACTCAGACAACAGAAATATTACAAGAAAAAAAACAACAACAGTGGTTTACTATAAAAATCAATCGAACTATCAATCGGTTCGGTTTTTCATTATCTGATTTCGGTTTTGTATAACAAACAATAAGTACAGCACTACATAGAGTATACATTACAAATATTTATATATAAATATATATAATACACAGACTACATCTTAGCTAGCCTTATGTTTCGCTGGGCTTAGTGGCCCCCACAATGTAGCCCTTGGCAGTGAGAACGCCGCGGCAGCGTACGTGAACCTGATAGCGCAACGACCAATCTATTGTGTAGCCGGGAGCCAGTCCAGCGAATTGCTCTTCCGGCAGAATGAGCTCCGGATCGCCATGAGTATTCAGCTGTATATCGTGGGCGGTACAAAACTCCTGTAGCTCGGCAGGCACAACGCAACAAGTCGCAAGATTGACCTGTGCAATGGTAGGAGCCACCCGGGCCGTTTTATGCAATTCCTGAAGCGCCTTCGCATCCAAATCTGCTATGCCTAACTGAGTAATCTTTTGGTTAACGGCATACTGTTCCAGGCTCTGGTACAACTCCTTGAGTTCGCCAACCCCCTGCTCGCCATTGCGGATGCTCCAGTTGCTGACGCTGGCCGTACCGCTGTTGCCTTCCGAGCAAGGCGATTTTGTTGTTGTGGCCCCAGAGGTTGCGCTGGCAACGGCCGCCGTGGGTGTGACGGCATTTGCATTCGGGTGATAGGCCAGAACAACGTTATCCACATGCGTCACGTTAAGTATATTGAGTAGAGAATCCACAGCTTGCTGTATGTTTTCTGTCGAGCTGTTGTTGAGAAATATCTTGGCCCCGATGCTGATCTCATTGCGGCCATTCTCGGTCAAACGCTTGGTCAATTCATCGGTGGCACGCTGTACACGGCCATGGAGCTTGTCAATCTCGACGCGCTCTACATTTGGTTCACTGTGCAGCGTCACTTTTAGACCATCGTACAGCTCCTCGTTGGATTTACGCTGACCCAATTCATTGTTGATGATGTTGCCCGTGCTAATCACCACGTTCTGGTAGTTCGGTATCATGATTAAAGGCTGTCGATTTAAATACAAAGCAAAGGAATGACAAACGAGGCGAGGGTTACTTGAGTTAGACTGTCGGTCGTTTCCGAACTGTTTTAGATATAGATAAGTCTGAAGCTATCGCAGGTGGGTGACACGCGTTTGTTCTCAACTACCGTGCCGCTCGCTGCTTAAATACACTTTGCACTTTGCTATTGTTAAATAAACCGAAAATACTAAAAACACCATATTTCTAAATTTAGTGTGACCAGATTGGAAAAGCGCAGTTTGTGAAGTATACACGGGTTAATACATATGTATATTGTTGCTAACCAATTTTGCAGTTGGAAGCTACAAGGCTTATATCTTTTAACCTCTACGATTCTATAGGGTTATTTACCCACAGAATTCCTGGTTACACAAATCGAATTTTGAACAAATTTTTCTACACGTGGAAAGTGATTTCTCCCATTTCATACGGCCACACTGCCCAACGGTCGTGGAAATCTGCGAGGATGTGCTGTCCTGCGGGAATGGCTGATTTTGCTCATAATGGAGAAATATGATGACCGATTCCTTAAGCTTGGCTTCGATTGCATTGCGAAGTGCAATCTGATTATATCGAGGTCTTTGAATGGCGCCGAGTTTCTTATCAACTCATCAGAGTGCTTTATTAGCCAGGATCCATCTTTATGTGCAGCCTTAGTTGGAAGTGAGTATGTCCAATCTATACATAGAATCTGAATTAAGTTGCAAATTGAATTTTTAAAAATATTTTATTCCAGAAGCGATAACGAGGATGTGCTGTCCTGCGGTAATGGCTGATTTTGCTCATATGACCGATTCCTTAAGCTTGGCTTCGATTGCATTGCGAAGTGCAGTCTGATTATATCGAGGTCTTTAAATGGCGCCGAGTTTCTTATCAACTCATCAGAGTGCTTTATTAGCCAGGATCCATCTTTATGTGCAGCTTTAGTTGGAAGTGAGTATGTCCAATCTATACATAGAATCTGAATTAAGTTGCTTGTCCCCACCTGAAGTTTAGCAAAGTTTCAGCACTCAATAATCACTTGCTCTGGGCTAATTAATTAGTTGATGGAATCAGACATAAAGGTGCTGTTCAACGATTTACAAATAATATCTAATGCAAATATTAATTTCATAGTATTTTTTTTTGTATTCCTATTTAAATGTAATTAACGGACTTAGTAAAGCATTTAACAAATACTTAATGCCTCTCTTAAGATCCTGGAGACGTGCGTCCATTGGAGAACTGACTGTCAAACGCTCAATGCTAGCCGTTCCCAAATTTTCTGAATTGCAGGACAGGCACTCGATAGTCTTCAATTGAATCTGCACATTCTTAGCCAGTAGCCGAGATTCATGCAGCACACCATAGAAAAGGATCTGGTCGCCCTGAATAAGACGACGCGTGAAATTTCCAAAGTCGTGGTGTGCCCGGAGCAACACATTTGTAAAAGTGGAGCGACTTAGCAACCGACTGCTACTGCCCGCGGCCACCTTGACCAAAAGCTCGTATTCGTAACGATCCCAATTCTGTAGGGAGCAGCGTTCCAACGTTTTAATAACGCGCTGCCACGCTTCACATTGAGCATCACGCTTGGCATCGCAATCAAAATGTTGGGCGATATTCTCTCCGTGCACACAGCGCAGGATGCTGCCTAGCCAAGTAGGCAGATAGCTGGAAATTACATCTTCCAGAATATTACTGACGCGGGCAATTTGGACTTTGTCGACGCTGCCTTCCCAAGCCACGTGCATGCCATTTAAATGAGAGCACCGAAGCTGGGCTTTGATCTTATTGGTCTCCTCCTGAACTGGTTGGGCGCAAAGCGCATGGAAACGATCCCATCGTAGGGTATCCGAGTTTGAGAAGGACTGAAGACTGCCTACCATGGGAATGGCATTGAAGCGTGGTGTATCCTTGAAGCTGGACGTCATGTAGGGAAAAACAAGAACACATGCGGTCGTTAAACCCATGAGCACCTGGAGGCAATAGAAATTGTTTTAAGAAAACAAAACAATACAACTCAATTGATCAGACTTACTTGCAGAATCGTTATGTACTTCTGTGTGGCCCGATTGAGAGCAAGAACACATGATAACACGACTACCAGTCCGCAAGCTACTGCTGTGCTGGCCCAGCGCAACTCCTCGCTGGCTAGCCCCAAATTGTCAATCGCCACGAAAACTGGAACAAGCAGCGCCACAATTCCGAAAAGGGGCAGGAAGAGGACAATTCCAGCCAAACCAAGAGCTGCACGCATCACCCCAAACATGGTGGCACTTTGAGAGGTGGCTATACACACCTGCAACCAGCTAAGCGTAACACAGTGAGGGATAAGATATGTGTAAACGCCATGCCAACGACAGCGCCTGGCAAGTAGAATTAGCAGCACAGGAATAAATAGATATAAGGCGGTGCGGCAACTTAAACAGAACTCGATTCCATTGCCAACTACAAAAGAAGAGAATGTGGGTACACGTAGGTCCAAAAAACGCCAGCGCGTTGAGACCACTTCATCTCGCTCATATGGATATTTGGCCAAAACATTAACTGCAAAAGAAATGATGACCAACCAATCCGGTAGCAAATGGGAACTGGCATACATAGATACACCCATGGTGAGGAAGGTGCACGCCCCTGAAAGGATCGTAAGTTCCGAATGTGGCAACCACGCATCTGTTACCAGCGGATAAACAATCAAGTTACAAATGAAGGCACAAAAGTAATATAGATACGGCTTCATATTGTTCCTCAGAAAGCGCTGCTCCGCTATGTCCGCCTCGATATGGTTATCCCCGTAGCTGAGAAAAAGACCTGACCAAATGCGAAAGTCCACGAACTGCTGCTTAGTCTGCAGCATCTTACAAGTGGCCCAAAGCATAACGCCAAGGCTTAGATAGTAACAGACCAAAGGCAGCATGTGCCGGCTACTCCACCATGAGAGAAGAACCAACAGAGTGCAGCGCACACTAAGCGGTAGCAGTTTGGGCAGGGAGACAATCACTTCGAGCAAACGATGGTAGAACAAGGTTAGGAATATCAACGGGTGAAAGATAAGGCGGTAGAAGCATGGCACATGATCCAAACTGGCAGGATGAGGCACTGACAGCGTTAATGTATCATTTACGGCAGGCATACGCCCAGCACTGTAGTTAGAAGCTGCTGAGACCAGGTGTGCTTCGGTTATAAAGCGACGATCCTCCACATTTGCCAGTCCAATACTGCCAGTGTCTTCTAGTGGTTCACATTCATGCTCTGGTTCGCATTCGCTGCTAGAATAATCCTCTTCCTGGTTAGTAAGTTTGCGTCGCTTGCGTTGCAAGTTATAAATGCGTCGCATCTTCCTTTCCAGTTGCTTTGGAGTAATATGTTCGTTGCCGTTCGATAAACAGGCGAAGAGTTCACGAGCCGCTTTTCTTGCCGCCCGTTCGCCTGGAGTCATGGCTAAGCATCGACGAACTTCGTCAGCATTCTCTGCAGTTATTCCACTGCCATTACTGTAGCATTTTCCCAACAGTTTGGCGGCATCTTCATGGCCATTTTGGGACGCACTCACCAGCCAGTTGACGGCCTTCTGGTTCCGACTGGTGCTATTAGCAATGTTCGGTTCTAATGAGATTTCGATTATTAGGATTAGGCTAGTATACAGTTATAAAGATGTGCTTACCAATTTGATTCTCCAGCAATTCCTTAGCCAGGTCATATTGTGTTTGGGGACAGCCCTCCTCTGCGATGTGGTGCTTTAACTTGTTTAGCGATTCTCGATCTGGAAGCGAAAGGGAAGTAAAATAAATATATTATGAGAAACAGGTTCAAATATTTCCCTTAATTCTACCTTCTAGATTCCATCGTCTACGATTGCTGACTCCTGTCGGTTCTCTTTGTGTCCAGGTGGCCATTACACCTAATAATTATTTTAATTAAAGCTGCGACCTTTACGTTTTTCAAATATTTGTTCAGCCCATCGGAATAATCACGGTTCAGAAAATTTCTATGTTTCATAGACCTTTAATTGTTATCCTTATATGGTATATAGTGGTGAGTCTTTATTATTCTTTTAATTTTTTGTTTTATGTAAATATGAAATAATGTTTAATTTTTGATGTTTTGTTTTTGTTTTTTTTCGGTCAAACCAAACACATCGAACCACCTCAAACCTCATTAAACCAGAACGAACTTCATTATTCCATCCTCAAACTTCATTAAGCCGCCCCGAACCTATTCAAACCACCTTCGAACTCATACCATTGGACCCAACATCGAACAAATGAGGCGAACTTCGAACAAATGAGGCGACGTCGAGCCAAATGAGACGACTACCACTATTTGAGCCCTTTGCTTATCGATTATTGTTACATTTTATTGATAACAAAATGTAGGGAAATGTTTCTTTTCTATAACTTCCGTGTATACTGCCTCATGACGAAAGTTCCTGGTTTTTGAATATGTGTTAATCAAGGACTTTCCAGAACGCACATGTCACTCAATGCTGATGACCCGTTAATCGACGCAGATCACCAAAGATTTAAATCTGGCTAAAGGGCAGCTACGTGGAGCAAATTCACTTCTGGACATAACGGTAAGCTGAAATCAAGATAAATATACAGAAATCTATGTTAATATATAGATTTCAATTAAAATGTGACAAATCTATAGAAAGATTTCCAATCTTTGGGAATGTATAGAAATCTATGGGAATATATGGAATGCCAATTTATAGACCACATTTAAAGCAACAAAAAAAGACATGACTTTTTGAAATCGGCCAAAAATTGGCATAGTTAGAGGTTTTCAAAGTTGAGGCATTTGCAAAAATTTTGGCACATATATTGAAATTTTTTTGGGAAAATTGAAATTTTCCAAATGCTGTATTTACGACAATTTTCTACCGATTTTCAAAGTTTTGATGCAGTTTTTATCGAATTTTTATCTACTTTTAAATGCCATCAAAACTTTAAAAGATTTCACCGCTGGGGATTTTTGAGAATTTTTTGAAAAATGTTATAGTTTTGGTCAAAATTTCGATTTTTCGTAGGTTGTATTTTAGACAATTTTCATACGATTTCAAAATTTTTTAACTATTTCTTATTGCATTTTTACATATTTTAAAATGCTATCAAAAGAATGGAATTACCAAAAAAAAAATTTCGGCTCGATTTTTGAAAATTTTGACAGTGTATACACTGTAATTTTTTCAAAAATCGGGTCGAAATTAGTTTTTTAGATTTGAATGCCAATTTATAACTAACATTCAGAGCAGCAAAAAAAGACATGACTTTTTGAAATTGGCCAGAAATTGGCATAGTTAGAGGTTTTCAAAGTTGAGGCATTTGCAAAAATTTTGGCACATATATTGAAATTTTTTTGGGAAAATTGAAATTTTCCAAATGCTGTATTTACGACAATTTTCTACCGATTTTCAAAGTTTTGATGCAGTTTTTATCGAATTTTTATCTACTTTTAAATGCCATCAAAACTTTAAAAGATTTCACCGCTGGGGATTTTGAGAATTTTTTGAAAAATGTTATAGTTTTGGTCAAAATTTCGATTTTTCGTAGGTTGTATTTTAGACAATTTTCATACGATTTCAAAATTTTTTAACTATTTCTTATTGCATTTTTACATATTTTAAAATGCTATCAAAAGAATGGAATTACCAAAAAAAAATTTCGGCTCGATTTTTGAAAATTTTGACAGTGTATACACTGTAATTTTTTTCAAAAATCGGGTCGAAATTAGTTTTTTAGATTTGAATGCCAATTTATAACTAACATTCAGAGCAGCAAAAAAAGACATGACATTTTGAAATTGGGCAGAAATTGGCATAGTTAGAGGTTTTCAAAGTTGAGGCATTTGCAAAAATTTTGGCACATATATTGAATTTTTTTTTGGGAAAATTGAAATTTTCCAAATGCTGTATTTACGACAATTTTCTACCGATTTTCAAAGTTTTGATGCAGTTTTTATCGAATTTTTATCTACTTTTAAATGCCATCAAAACTTTAAAAGATTTCACCGCTGGGGATTTTTGAGAATTTTTTGAAAAATGTTATAGTTTTGGTCAAAATTTCGATTTTTCGTAGGTTGTATTTTAGACAATTTTCATACGATTTCAAAATTTTTTAACTATTTCTTATTGCATTTTTACATATTTTAAAATGCTATCAAAAGAATGGAATTACCAAAAAAAAAATTTCGGCTCGATTTTTGAAAATTTTGACAGTGTATACACTGTAATTAAATTTCAAAAATCGGGTCGAAATTAGTTTTTTAGATTTGAATGCCAATTTATAACTAACATTCAGAGCAGCAAAAAAAGACATGACATTTTGAAATTGGGCAAAAATTGGCATAGTTAGAGGTTTTCAAAGTTGAGGCATTTGCAAAAATTTTAACACATATATTGAATTTTTTTTTGGGAAAATTGAAATTTTCCAAATGCTGTATTTACGACAATTTTCTACCGATTTTCAAAGTTTTGATGCAGTTTTTATCGAATTTTTATCTACTTTTAAATGCCATCAAAACTTTAAAAGATTTCACCGCTGGGGATTTTTGAGAATTTTTTGAAAAATGTTATAGTTTTGGTCAAAATTTCGATTTTTCGTAGGTTGTATTTTAGACAATTTTCATCTGATTTCAAAATTTTTTTAACTATTTCTTATTGCATTTTTACATATTTTAAAATGCTATCAAAAGAATGGAATTACCAAAAAAAAAATTTCGGCTCGATTTTTGAAAATTTTGACAGTGTATACACTGTAATTTTTTTCAAAAATCGGGTCGAAATTAGTTTTTTAGATTTGAATGCCAATTTATAACTAACATTCAGAGCAGCAAAAAAAGACATGACATTTTGAAATTGGGCAAAAATTGGCATAGTTAGAGGTTTTCAAAGTTGAGGCATTTGCAAAAATTTTAACACATATATTGAATTTTTTTTGGGAAAATTGAAATTTTCCAAATGCTGTATTTACGACAATTTTCTACCGATTTTCAAAGTTTTGATGCAGTTTTTATCGAATTTTTATCTACTTTTAAATGCCATCAAAACTTTAAAAGATTTCACCGCTGGGGATTTTTGAGAATTTTTTGAAAAATGTTATAGTTTTGGTCAAAATTTCGATTTTTCGTAGGTTGTATTTTAGACAATTTTCATCTGATTTCAAAATTTTTTAACTATTTCTTATTGCATTTTTACATATTTTAAAATGCTATCAAAAGAATGGAATTACCAAAAAAAAAATTTCGGCTCGATTTTTGAAAATTTTGACAGTGTATACACTGTAATTTTTTTCAAAAATCGGGTCGAAATTAGTTTTTTAGATTTGAATGCCAATTTATAACTAACATTCAGAGCAGCAAAAAAAGACATGACATTTTGAAATTGGGCAAAAATTGGCATAGTTAGAGGTTTTCAAAGTTGAGGCATTTGCAAAAATTTTAACACATATATTGAATTTTTTTTTGGGAAAATTGAAATTTTCCAAATGCTGTATTTACGACAATTTTCTACCGATTTTCAAAGTTTTGATGCAGTTTTTATCGAATTTTTATCTACTTTTAAATGCCATCAAAACTTTAAAAGATTTCACCGCTGGGGATTTTTGAGAATTTTTTGAAAAATGTTATAGTTTTGGTCAAAATTTCGATTTTTCGTAGGTTGTATTTTAGACAATTTTCATCTGATTTCAAAATTTTTTAACTATTTCTTATTGCATTTTTACATATTTTAAAATGCTATCAAAAGAATGGAATTAACAAAAAAAAATTTCGACTCGATTTTTGAAAATTTTGACACTGTAATTTTTTTCAAAAGTCGGGTCGAAATTAGTTTTTTAGATTTGAATGCCAATTTATAACTAACATTCAGAGCAGCAAAAAAAGACATGACATTTTGAAATTGGGCAAAAATTGGCATAGTTAGAGGTATTCAAAGTTGAGGCATTTGCAAAAATTTTAACACATATATTGAAATTTTTTTGGGAAAATTGAAATTTTCCAAATGCTGTATTTACAACAATTTTCTACCGATTTTCAAAGTTTTGATGCAGTTTTTATCGAATTTTTATCTACTTTTAAATGCCATCAAAACTTT
Source organism: Drosophila sp. 14030-0761.01 (assembly GCA_018150735.1). Lineage (NCBI taxonomy): Eukaryota > Metazoa > Arthropoda > Insecta > Diptera > Drosophilidae > Drosophila > Drosophila sp. 14030-0761.01. Next base: position 1,241,731 of record JAECWO010000090.1, read on the forward strand.
AAAAGATTTCACCGCTGGGGATTTTTGAGAATTTTTTGAAAAATGTTATAGTTTTGGTCAAAATTTCGATTTTTCGTAGGTTGTATTTTAGACAATTTTCATACGATTTCAAAATTTTTTAACTATTTCTTATTGCATTTTTACATATTTTAAAATGCTATCAAAAGAATGGAATTACCAAAAAAAAAATTTCGGCTCGATTTTTGAAAATTTTGACAGTGTATACACTGTAATTTTTTTCAAAAATCGGGTCGAAATTAGTTTTTAGATTTGAATGCCAATTTATAACTAACATTCAGAGCAGCAAAAAAAGACATGACATTTTGAAATTGGGCAAAAATTGGCATAGTTAGAGGTTTTCAAAGTTGAGGCATTTGCAAAAATTTTAACACATATATTGAATTTTTTTTTTGGGAAAATTGAAATTTTCCAAATGCTGTATTTACGACAATTTTCTACCGATTTTCAAAGTTTTGATGCAGTTTTTATCGAATTTTTATCTACTTTTAAATGCCATCAAAACTTTAAAAGATTTCACCGCTGGGGATTTTTGAGAATTTTTTGAAAAATGTTATAGTTTTGGTCAAAATTTCGATTTTTCGTAGGTTGTATTTTAGACAATTTTCATCTGATTTCAAAATTTTTTAACTATTTCTTATTGCATTTTTACATATTTTAAAATGCTATCAAAAGAATGGAATTAACAAAAAAAATTTCGACTCGATTTTTGAAAATTTTGACAGTGTATACACTGTAATTTTTTTCAAAAATCGGGTCGAAATTAGTTTTTTAGATTTGAATGCCAATTTATAACTAACATTCAGAGCAGCAAAAAAAGACATGACATTTTGAAATTGGGCAAAAATTGGCATAGTTAGAGGTTTTCAAAGTTGAGGCATTTGCAAAAATTTTAACACATATATTGAAATTTTTTGGGAAAATTGAAATTTTCCAAATGCTGTATTTACGACAATTTTCTACCGATTTTCAAAGTTTTGATGCAGTTTTTATCGAATTTTTATCTACTTTTAAATGCCATCAAAACTTTAAAAGATTTCACCGCTGGGGATTTTTGAGAATTTTTTGAAAAATGTTATAGTTTTGGTCAAAATTTCGATTTTTCGTAGGTTGTATTTTAGACAATTTTCATACGATTTCAAAATTTTTTAACTATTTCTTATTGCATTTTTACATATTTTAAAATGCTATCAAAAGAATGGAATTACCAAAAAAAAAATTTCGGCTCGATTTTTGAAAATTTTGACAGTGTATATGTAGGTTTAGCCACTATATTTGTGGTACCTAGTTTTATTATTATATTATTATTATTATATTATTATTATTTTAGAGTTAATTGAATATTTAGACAAGTAAGTAATTTAAGAAATCGTGGTCGTCTTTTTCGTCTTTTCGTCTTTTTGTTCCGCACGTCGAACTTAACGTCTTTTGCTCTCGGTGTGAACTTCTAATCTCCACGTCTCGATCTCAACTTCTGTCGTCGTCTCACTTCGCTCCTCGTTTCGTCTTAATTCGCCACTCTCGCCTTGCTCGTCAGGGCTGCTTGAACAGCGATGCCAGACCCAATCCCACAACTCGGCCATCCTAATATGCATTTGCCTCAAATGCATCTTGATCGTCTATGTCAGGTGCAATCCATGGCTTCATATAATCAGCACAAGTAGAAGTACGCCCTGGACCGTCGTTGAACAATGCATCTTTGACTACGTCGTATGTGTCTCTAGGCTTTACCTTAGTTATTCGGTAAGGACCCAAATATTTCGGCTTGAGTTTTAGTCCTCCTCCAAGATGCGTGCGTTTAATTGCCACCAGATCACCGACTTTGTATATTGATGCAGGTCTGCGACGCAAATTGTATGCTCTTTTATTTTCTTCTTGCATGCGAAGGATCTGTTGTTTCGCCTGCTTCCGTAAGTCATCTCGGTCGTCTTTGAAAGTCTGGATCATCTCATCTTGTATCATCTGTTTCAGCTGCAGGTCGTCTTTTGTGTGCATCTTTATTCCAACTAATAACTCGAATGGAGTCGCGTGTGTGCTTCTGTTGTACGTTGAGTTAATGATTTGCTGTACTTTGTCAACAAACTTATACCATTTGCTGGGGTCTTCTATGGACATCTTAGATATGACGGATACTATGACAGCGTTAAGCCGTTCGACTTGCCCGTTTGCTTGTGGGAGTCCAGTCGTAACTGCGTGAAGCTCGATATTTTCACTCTTACAATACTGCATGAATTCGTCTGACGTAAACGCTGCGCCTCTGTCGGAAATAATTTGGACTGGATTTCCGAAAATTGAACTTTGTGCCTGTAGTCTTGATATAACTTCTTTCGTAGATGTGGTTTTCGTCGGATATAACCAGCAGAACTTCGTGAAGCTGTCGATAACTGCTAGAATATGCTTGTACTGCTTGTGGGTTGACTCTAAAGGACCAAGAAAATCGATGTGAAACGTCTGAAGGGGCAGCTCTTCTTTCGGCAGTGGGTGTAGCTCTCCTTCCTTTTTGCCATGCTTTCGATTTAGCGTTAAACATGGTATGCAGCATCTTATTTGGTGTTGGATTTTGTCATCAAGTTTTGGAATATAAAACTCTTTGGCAATTATTTCCTTCGTCTTCTTCACTGAAAAGTGACCTCTTTCGTGAGCCTGCTTAATAATTTCACGTTGTAGAGCTGAGGGAACAACTATTAATTCTTCGTCATTAATTAACTTGTACAATATGCCAGCTTTCATAAAGTAGTTGTTGTGATACGTCTTTTCAGCCAGGATATCTATTATTGCCTTCAGTTCGTCGTCTTGAGCTTGAACACATTTTAGTTTACTTCGTAGAGTATCCTCGGATATCATCATAACAGGATAACGGCTTAATGCGTCGGCGTGACGTATACGACTACCTGCACGGTGCTCAACTTCAAAATCAAATTCCTGAATTTCAAGGATCCAACGAGCCACTCTGGTGCAGACATCTTTTTTATCCATAGTTTTTGCAAACGCATTGCAATCGCTTATGACCTTAAAGTGCATACCTAGGAGGTACACTCGAAACTTGCGTAAGGCTTCTACTACTGCTAAAATCTCTAACTCGTAACTCGTGAATTTCCTCTCTGCATCCGTCGTCTTTTTGCTCATGAAGTAAATGGGATGCAACTGGCCGTCATCTGGAGATTTTTGAAGTAAAACTGCTCCGAAACCATCGATCGACGCATCTGTGTGTAATTCAGTTTCATGCTGGGGGTGAAATATTTGCAAAACCGGCTTCTGTGAAATTAATTGTTTTAGCAAATTAAAAGAATTTATTTGAGGTTCATTGAAAATAAACTTTGCGTCATTTTTTAGCAGATCAGTCAGGGGCTTAGCAATTATTGCGAAGTCCGCGATAAACTTCCGAAAGTATCCAACTAGGCCAAGAAAACTTTGGAGCTGCTTATGATTCATTGGCATTGGAAATTTGTTTACGGCTTTCGTCTTTGTATCTGAGATACATATTTTCTGGTCTTCTATAATATATCCCAAGAACTCGACTTTATTCTCCAAAAATCGACATTTCTTTAAATTGATATTTAATCCATACTCTTCACAGCGACGTAAAACAATTTTAAGATTGGAGACAGCTTCTTCTTCGGTTTTACCTGGTATTATAATATCGTCAACATATGGAATGGCAGTACCAGCACGGGTTAAGTCACGAAAAATAGCATTTACGTGCCTTTGGAATACACCAGGGGAGTTCGTCAAGCCAAAAGGTACTTTTAAAAACTGATATTGTCCACTGTGTGTAACGAACGATGTGAATTTGCGACTCTCCTTTTCCACATCCACGTGGAAAAATCCATTCTTTAAATCAATTGTACTAAACGTCGTTGATCCTTGCAATCGATCCAGCTGATCTTCCATCAATGGTAAGGGAAAATGGTCTCTTACTATTACCTTGTTTATCCGCCTGTAATCAATGCACAAACGTGGAGTGCCATCGCGTTTTTTCACCAATACGACAGGGCTACTGAATTCGGACTCGGAATGTTCTACTATTTTGTCTTTTAACCACTGGTCGACTTGTTCATCAATGGTGCACCGTTCAGAGAAAGCATATCTGCGCGGCCGCGAATATATTGGGTTATCGTCTTTTAAAACAATTCGCATTTCAACATTTGTCGTCTTAAGCTTTTCCGGTTTATAGTTCTTAATAAGTTCGGACACTTCTTTTTTGCACTTTTTGATGCACTCGGGTTAATGTCGATTTCTATGTTTTCCGCGTCTATTTTCAATATCGAACTTATTACCGTTTCGTTTGTACCACCTTCGTATTCTTTGATTTGTACACCGTCGCGATTGATTATTATTTCAGCTTGTTTGCAAAAATCTTCTCCTAAAATCACATCATCATCTAGGAATTCCGTCGCTACTACTAGAAAGTTTACTTCAAAGTTCAGATGATTCACATTAACCGTTCCTGTGAATGCGCCACTGGGTTTCACTCTTTTATTCTTGTCGCCAAAACCGAACAGAAGAACATTGGCTTTGGTTAACTTTGGTTTTTTCAAATGTAAATACGTCGTTTGGGAAACAATACTATGTTTACTACCCGAATCAATGAAAGCTATACACTTTTGATTGTTAATCTTTATTTCTTTGCACATAAACTTTTGCTCGGACGATATTGTACTCATGTTACGTAAATTCGAGTTTTCTTCAAGTTTCTTTATTGAACAATCTTTTGCTATGTGGCCAAAATTGTTGCAATTGAAGCACTTTCTTCCTTTACTTTTGTTTTCACACTTTTCAGAAACATGTCCTTTTTGTCCACAATTATAGCATTTCACGTTATTACTGCCTTTGCTTTCTGCTTTCATTTCATTTTCTCTTTTATTTTGCACATATTTATACTCATAATCTTTCGACTTTTCACGCATTTTTTCATAACACTTGATTTTTTCTTTAAATTCTTTTAAATTATTAGCGTTGTATAAAATTGATTTATTTATACTAAGGTCATTAATTCCGTCTATTACATACTGCATTAAGGCACTGTTTTCTATTTTTCCACGTGATGCCACTTCTTTCATTTTTAGCAAATATTCTTGAACACTTTCACCTTTTTTAATTTTTCTTTCAGATAATTGTTTGTGTAAATCAGCACTGTTAATTTCCGTTTTAAATTCATTAATTAGAGATTCTTTTAAGGTTGTCCAATTCTTTATTCCCCGTTCACTCATAACAAACATTTTTGCTAGTCCTTTAATCGCTCTTTTAGCAAAAATAAATTTTTGCAAATTGTCCCATTGCATCATGACAGCCATATCTTCAAAGTCCTCAATCCATACTTCCACTGACAATTTGTCATCACCATGAAACGATCTTAATGAGTCTTCAACATCTCGAAAATTCAATGCGAACCTCGGTTGCACCATGCTTACATTTTGCGAACTTTCGGTATCAACATTGTTGACCGCGACTGTAGAGTTTGCGTGATTCGTTTTGTTGCTTCTGTTCTCGTTTGTTGCAGCTGTCCTAAAATTGGTTTCGTCACTTAGTATTGACAACATTTCGTCTTCGTCTTGATTATTCGTGTTCCTATTGGCATCTCTTTCGTGTTCATCATCTTCGTCATCGTCATCTTCGTTTTGCTCATGTTCCATGTTAACGTCGACCATCAAATTTACCGTTTGCAGATTGCGAAAAAGATGTGAAGTCAAATCCGTTTTATCATGCGTCAGACCCAAAATATTGCAGATTATTACAAGATCGTTATTTGATAAACTTTGTTCCACATAGGAGACTTTGCTTTGATATAAATCACTGTTAGGTCCAAAATCGAAACCCTCGAACTTTCTTAATCGTTGGCGATTGGCACGATCGCCTTCATCTTCAAAGACAAATTTGTGAAGCAGCACAATATTTGACTTTTTCTCTTTTCCGAGTGCTTCTCGCACATTCTGAAAATCTTCGAGTTTTTTCATGTTCTTTCTTTGTCTCTACACACTCACACACACAGACACAGATGAGTATGCACGTCGTATTGCGTCGTTAAAATTTAAAAATTTTCGGCGTCGTCTGGGTTTTTGGCGTCGTCTGGTTTTTTGGCGACGCGTCGTTTTTTTCTTTTCGTCGTTTGCGTCGTTGTCGCCACCTTTCGTCGTTGATATTTTTCTTACCGTATGTTTGTCTCTTTTTCACTCACTGTTTTAACTCTATACGTTTACTCTGCACGTCTTGTTTAAGGTTTTTTTTTTTTTAAGGTTGCGCCTCTTTACTCCGTACGTCTTGCTTAGGTTTTTTTTAAGGTTGAGCCCCCATGTTTGTAGGTTTAGCCACTATATTTGTGGTACCTAGTTTTATTATTATATTATTATTATTATATTATTATTATTTTAGAGTTAATTGAATATTTAGACAAGTAAGTAATTTAAGAAATCGTGGTCGTCTTTTTCGTCTTTTCGTCTTTTTGTTCCGCACGTCGAACTTAACGTCTTTTGCTCTCGGTGTGAACTTCTAATCTCCACGTCTCGATCTCAACTTCTGTCGTCGTCTCACTTCGCTCCTCGTTTCGTCTTAATTCGCCACTCTCGCCTTGCTCGTCAGGGCTGCTTGAACAGCGATGCCAGACCCAATCCCACATATACACTGTAATTTTTTTCAAAAATCGGGTCGAAATTAGTTTTTTAGATTTGAATGCCAATTTATAACTAACATTCAGAGCAGCAAAAAAAGACATGACATTTTGAAATTGGGCAAAAATTGGCATAGTTAGAGGTTTTCAAAGTTGAGGCATTTGCAAAAATTTTAACACATATATTGAATTTTTTTTTGGGAAAATTGAAATTTTCCAAATGCTGTATTTACGACAATTTTCTACCGATTTTCAAAGTTTTGATGCAGTTTTTATCGAATTTTTATCTACTTTTAAATGCCATCAAAACTTTAAAAGATTTCACCGCTGGTGATTTTTGTGAATTTTTTGAAAAATGTTATAGTTTTGGTCAAAATTTCGATTTTTCGTAGGTTGTATTTTAGACAATTTTCATCTTATTTCAAAATTTTTTAACTATTTCTTATTGCATTTTTACATATTTTAAAATGCTATCAAAAGAATGGAATTAACAAAAAAAAATTTCGACTCGATTTTTGAAAATTTTGACAGTGTATATATACACTGTAATTTTTTTCAAAAATCGGGTCGAAATTAGTTTTTTAGATTTGAATGCCAATTTATAACTAACATTCAGAGCAGCAAAAAAAGACATGACATTTTGAAATTGGGCAAAAATTGGCATAGTTAGAGGTATTCAAAGTTGAGGCATTTGCAAAAATTTTAACACATATATTGAAATTTTTTTGGGAAAATTGAAATTTTCCAAATGCTGTATTTACAACAATTTTCTACCGATTTTCAAAGTTTTGATGCAGTTTTTATCGAATTTTTATCTACTTTTAAATGCCATCAAAACTTTAAAAGATTTCACCGCTGGGGATTTTTGAGAATTTTTTGAAAAATGTTATAGTTTTGGTCAAAATTTCGATTTTTCGTAGGTTGTATTTTAGACAATTTTCATCTGATTTCAAAATTTTTTAACTATTTCTTATTGCATTTTTACATATTTTAAAATGCTATCAAAAGAATGGAATTACCAAAAAAAAAATTTCGGCTCGATTTTTGAAAATTTTGACAGTGTATACACTGTAATTTTTTTCAAAAATCGGGTCGAAATTAGTTTTTTAGATTTGAATGCCAATTTATAACTAACATTCAGAGCAGCAAAAAAAGACATGACATTTTGAAATTGGGCAGAAATTGGCATAGTTAGAGGTTTTCAAAGTTGAGGCATTTGCAAAAATTTTGGCACATATATTGAATTTTTTTTTTGGGAAAATTGAAATTTTCCAAATGCTGTATTTACGACAATTTTCTACCGATTTTCAAAGTTTTGATGCAGTTTTTATCGAATTTTTATCTACTTTTAAATGCCATCAAAACTTTAAAAGATTTCACCGCTGGGGATTTTTGAGAATTTTTTGAAAAATGTTATAGTTTTGGTCAAAATTTCGATTTTTCGTAGGTTGTATTTTAGACAATTTTCATCTGATTTCAAAATTTTTTAACTATTTCTTATTGCATTTTTACATATTTTAAAATGCTATCAAAAGAATGGAATTACCAAAAAAAAATTTCGGCTCGATTTTTGAAAATTTTGACAGTGTATACACTGTAATTTTTTTCAAAAATCGGGTCGAAATTAGTTTTTTAGATTTGAATGCCAATTTATAACTAACATTCAGAGCAGCAAAAAAAGACATGACATTTTGAAATTGGGCAGAAATTGGCATAGTTAGAGGTTTTCAAAGTTGAGGCATTTGCAAAAATTTTGGCACATATATTGAAATTTTTTTGGGAATTTTCAAAGTTTTGATGCAGTTTTTATCGAATTTTTATCTACTTTTAAATGCCATCAAAACTTTAAAAAATTTCACCGCTGGGGATTTTTGAGAATTTTTTGAAAAATGTTATAGTTTGGTCAAAATTTCGATTTTTCGTAGGTTGTATTTTAGACAATTTTCATCTGATTTCAAAATTTTTTAACTATTTCTTATTGCATTTTTACATATTTTAAAATGCTATCAAAAGAATGGAATTACCAAAAAAAAAATTTCGACTCGATTTTTTAAAATTTTGACAGTGTATACACTGTAATTTTTTTCAAAAATCGGGTCGAAATTGGTTCTTTAGATTTGAATGCCAATTTATAACTAACATTCAGAGCAGCAAAAAAAGACATGACATTTTGAAATTGGGCAAAAATTGGCATAGTTAGAGGTATTCAAAGTTGAGGCATTTGCAAAAATTTTAACACATATATTGAAATTTTTTTGGGAAAATTGAAATTTTCCAAATGCTGTATTTACAACAATTTTCTACCGATTTTCAAAGTTTTGATGCAGTTTTTATCGAATTTTTATCTACTTTTAAATGCCATCAAAACTTTAAAAGATTTCACCGCTGGGGATTTTTGAGAATTTTTTAAAAAATGTTATAGTTTTGGTCAAAATTTCGATTTTTCCTAGGCTGTATTTTAGACTATTTTCATCCGATCTCAAAATTTTTTAACTATTTCTTATTGCATTTTTACATATTTTAAAATGCTATCAAAAGAATGGAATTAACAAAAAAAATTTCGACTCGATTTTTGAAAATTTTGACAGTGTATACACTGTAATTTTTTTCAAAAATCGGGTCGAAATTAGTTTTTTAGATTTGAATGCCAATTTATAACTAACATTCAGAGCAGCAAAAAAAGACATGACATTTTGAAATTGGGCAAAAATTGGCATAGTTAGAGGTATTCAAAGTTAAGGCATTTGCAAAAATTTTAACACATATATTGAAATTTTTTTGGGAAAATTGAAATTTTCCAAATGCTGTATTTACAACAATTTTCTACCGATTTTCAAAGTTTTGATGCAGTTTTTATCGAATTTTTATCTACTTTTAAATGCCATCAAAACTTTAAAAAATTTCACCGCTGGGGATTTTTTAGAATTTTTTAAAAAATGTTATAGTTTTGGTCAAAATTTCGATTTTTCCTAGGCTGTATTTTAGACTATTTTCATCCGATTTCAAAATTTTTTAACTATTTCTTATTGCATTTTTACATATTTTAAAATGCTATCAAAAGAATGGAATTACCAAAAAAAAAAATTTCGACTCGATTTTTGAAAATTTTGACAGTAATTTTTTTCAAAAATCGGGTCGAAATTAGTTTTTTAGATTTGAATGCCAATTTATAACTAACATTCAGAGCAGCAAAAAAAGACATGACATTTTGAAATTGGGCAAAAATTGGCATAGTTAGAGGTTTTCAAAGTTGAGGCATTTGCAAAAATTTTAACACATATATTGAATTTTTTTTTGGGAAAATTGAAATTTTCCAAATGCTGTATTTACGACAATTTTCTACCGATTTTCAAAGTTTTGATGCAGTTTTTATCGAATTTTTATCTACTTTTAAATGCCATCAAAACTTTAAAAAATTCACCGCTGGGGATTTTTGAGAATTTTTTAAAAAATGTTATAGTTTTGGTCAAAATTTCGATTTTTCGTAGGTTGTATTTTAGACAATTTTCATCTGATTTCAAAATTTTTTAACTATTTCTTATTGCATTTTTACATATTTTAAAATGCTATCAAAAGAATGGAATTACCAAAAAAAAAAATTTCGGTTCGATTTTTGAAAATTTTGACAGTGTATACACTGTAATTTTTTTCAAAAATCGGGTCGAAATTAGTTTTTTAGATTTGAATGCCAATTTATAACTAACATTCAGAGCAGCAAAAAAAGACATGACATTTTGAAATTGGGCAAAAATTGGCATAGTTAGAGGTTTTCAAAGTTGAGGCATTTGCAAAAATTTTAACACATATATTGAATTTTTTTTTGGGAAAATTGAAATTTTCCAAATGCTGTATTTACGACAATTTTCTACCGATTTTCAAAGTTTTGATGCAGTTTTTATCGAATTTTTATCTACTTTTAAATGCCATCAAAACTTTAAAAGATTTCACCGCTGGGGATTTTTGAGAATTTTTTGAAAAATGTTATAGTTTTGCTCAAAATTTCGATTTTTCGTAGGTTGTATTTTAGACAATTTTCATCTGATTTCAAAATTTTTTAACTATTTCTTATTGCATTTTTACATATTTTAAAATGCTATCAAAAGAATGGAATTAACAAAAAAAAATTTCGACTCGATTTTTGAAAATTTTGACAGTGTATATATACACTGTAATTTTTTTCAAAAATCGGGTCGAAATTAGTTTTTTAGATTTGAATGCCAATTTATAACTAACATTCAGAGCAGCAAAAAAAGACATGACATTTTGAAATTGGGCAAAAATTGGCATAGTTAGAGGTATTCAAAGTTGAGGCATTTGCAAAAATTTTAACACATATATTGAAATTTTTTTGGGAAAATTGAAATTTTCCAAATGCTGTATTTACAACAATTTTCTACCGATTTTCAAAGTTTTGATGCAGTTTTTATCGAATTTTTATCTACTTTCAAATGCCATCAAAACTTTAAAAAATTTCACCGCTGGGGATTTTTTAGAATTTTTTAAAAAATGTTATAGTTTTGGTCAAAATTTCGATTTTTCGTAGGTTGTATTTTAGACAATTTTCATCTGATTTCAAAATTTTTTAACTATTTCTTATTGCATTTTTACATATTTTAAAATGCTATCAAAAGAATGGAATTAACAAAAAAAAATTTCGACTCGATTTTTGAAAATTTTGACAGTGTTATACACTGTAATTTTTTTCAAAAATCGGGTCGAAATTAGTTTTTTAGATTTGAATGCCAATTTATAACTAACATTCAGAGCAGCAAAAAAAGACATGACATTTTGAAATTGGGCAAAAATTGGCATAGTTAGAGGTATTCAAAGTTGAGGCATTTGCAAAAATTTTAACACATATATTGAAATTTTTTTGGGAAAATTGAAATTTTCCAAATGCTGTATTTACAACAATTTTCTACCGATTTTCAAAGTTTTGATGCAGTTTTTATCGAATTTTTATCTACTTTCAAATGCCATCAAAACTTTAAAAAATTTCACCGCTGGGGATTTTTTAGAATTTTTTAAAAAATGTTATAGTTTTGGTCAAAATTTCGATTTTTCCTAGGCTGTATTTTAGACTATTTTCATCCGATTTCAAAATTTTTTAACTATTTCTTATTGCATTTTTACATATTTTAAAATGCTATCAAAAGAATGGAATTACCAAAAAAAAAATTTCGGCTCGATTTTTGAAAATTTTGACAGTGTATACACTGTAATTTTTTTCAAAAATCGGGTCGAAATTAGTTTTTTAGATTTGAATGCCAATTTATAACTAACATTCAGAGCAGCAAAAAAAGACATGACATTTTGAAATTGGGCAAAAATTGGCATAGTTAGAGGTATTCAAAGTTGAGGCATTTGCAAAAATTTTAACACATATATTGAAATTTTTTTGGGAAAATTGAAATTTTCCAAATGCTGTATTTACAACAATTTTCTACCGATTTTCAAAGTTTTGATGCAGTTTTTATCGAATTTTTATCTACTTTTAAATGCCATCAAAACTTTAAAAAAATTCACCGCTGGGGATTTTTGAGAATTTTTTAAAAAATGTTATAGTTTTGGTCAAAATTTCGATTTTTCGTAGGTTGTATTTTAGACAATTTTCATCTGATTTCAAAATTTTTTAACTATTTCTTATTGCATTTTTACATATTTTAAAATGCTATCAAAAGAATGGAATTACCAAAAAAAAAATTTCGGCTCGATTTTTGAAAATTTTGACAGTGTATACACTGTAATTTTTTTCAAAAATCGGGTCGAAATTAGTTTTTTAGATTTGAATGCCAATTTATAACTAACATTCAGAGCAGCAAAAAAAGACATGACATTTTGAAATTGGGCAAAAATTGGCATAGTTAGAGGTTTTCAAAGTTGAGGCATTTGCAAAAATTTTAACACATATATTGAATTTTTTTTGGGAAAATTGAAATTTTCCAAATGCTGTATTTACGACAATTTTCTACCGATTTTCAAAGTTTTGATGCAGTTTTTATCGAATTTTTATCTACTTTTAAATGCCATCAAAACTTTAAAAGATTTCACCGCTAGGGATTTTTGAGAATTTTTTGAAAAATGTTATAGTTTTGGTCAAAATTTCGATTTTTCGTAGGTTGTATTTTAGACAATTTTCATCTGATTTCAAAATTTTTTAACTATTTCTTATTGCATTTTTACATATTTTAAAATGCTATCAAAAGAATGGAATTAACAAAAAAAAATTTCGACTCGATTTTTGAAAATTTTGACACTGTAATTTTTTTCAAAAATCGGGTCGAAATTAGTTTTTTAGATTTGAATGCCAATTTATAACTAACATTCAGAGCAGCAAAAAAAGACATGACATTTTGAAATTGGGCAAAAATTGGCATAGTTAGAGGTATTCAAAGTTGAGGCATTTGCAAAAATTTTAACACATATATTGAAATTTTTTTGGGAAAATTGAAATTTTCCAAATGCTGTATTTACGACAATTTTCTACCGATTTTCAAAGTTTTGATGCAGTTTTTATCGAATTTTTATCTACTTTTAAATGCCATCAAAACTTTAAAAGATTTCACCGCTGGGGATTTTTGAGAATTTTTTGAAAAATGTTATAGTTTTGGTCAAAATTTCGATTTTTCGTAGGTTGTATTTTAGACAATTTTCATACGATTTCAAAATTTTTTAACTATTTCTTATTGCATTTTTACATATTTTAAAATGCTATCAAAAGAATGGAATTACCAAAAAAAAATTTCGGCTCGATTTTTGAAAATTTTGACAGTGTATACACTGTAATTTTTTTCAAAAATCGGGTCGAAATTAGTTTTTTAGATTTGAATGCCAATTTATAACTAACATTCAGAGCAGCAAAAAAAGACATGACATTTTGAAATTGGGCAAAAATTGGCATAGTTAGAGGTTTTCAAAGTTGAGGCATTTGCAAAAATTTTAACACATATATTGAATTTTTTTTTGGGAAAATTGAAATTTTCCAAATGCTGTATTTACGACAATTTTCTACCGATTTTCAAAGTTTTGATGCAGTTTTTATCGAATTTTTATCTACTTTTAAATGCCATCAAAACTTTAAAAGATTTCACCGATGGGGATTTTTGAGAATTTTTGAAAAATGTTATAGTTTTGGTCAAAATTTCGATTTTTCGTAGGTTGTATTTTAGACAATTTTCATACGATTTCAAAATTTTTTAACTATTTCTTATTGCATTTTTACATATTTTAAAATGCTATCAAAAGAATGGAATTACCAAAAAAAAATTTCGGCTCGATTTTTGAAAATTTTGACAGTGTATACACTGTAATTTTTTTCAAAAATCGGGTCGAAATTAGTTTTTTAGATTTGAATGCCAATTTATAACTAACATTCAGAGCAGCAAAAAAAGACATGACATTTTGAAATTGGGCAGAAATTGGCATAGTTAGAGGTTTTCAAAGTTGAGGCATTTGCAAAAATTTTGGCACATATATTGAATTTTTTTTTGGGAAAATTGAAATTTTCCAAATGCTGTATTTACGACAATTTTCTACCGATTTTCAAAGTTTTGATGCAGTTTTTATCGAATTTTTATCTACTTTTAAATGCCATCAAAACTTTAAAAAATTTCACCGCTGGGGATTTTTTAGAATTTTTTAAAAAATGTTATAGTTTTGGTCAAAATTTCGATTTTTCCTAGGCTGTATTTTAGACTATTTTCATCCGATTTCAAAATTTTTTAACTATTTCTTATTGCATTTTTACATATTTTAAAATGCTATCAAAAGAATGGAATTACCAAAAAAAAATTTCGGCTCGATTTTTGAAAATTTTGACAGTGTATACACTGTAATTTTTTTCAAAAATCGGGTCGAAATTAGTTTTTTAGATTTGAATGCCAATTTATAACTAACATTCAGAGCAGCAAAAAAGACATGACATTTTGAAATTGGGCAAAAATTGGCATAGTTAGAGGTTTTCAAAGTTGAGGCATTTGCAAAAATTTTAACACATATATTGAATTTTTTTTTGGGAAAATTGAAATTTTCCAAATGCTGTATTTACGACAATTTTCTACCGATTTTCAAAGTTTTGATGCAGTTTTTATCGAATTTTTATCTACTTTTAAATGCCATCAAAACTTTAAAAGATTTCACCGCTGGGGATTTTTGAGAATTTTTTAAAAAATGTTATAGTTTTGGTCAAAATTTCGATTTTTCGTAGGTTGTATTTTAGACAATTTTCATCTGATTTCAAAATTTTTTAACTATTTCTTATTGCATTTTTACATATTTTAAAATGCTATCAAAAGAATGGAATTACCAAAAAAAAAATTTCGGCTCGATTTTTGAAAATTTTGACAGTGTATACACTGTAATTTTTTCAAAAATCGGGTCGAAATTAGTTTTTTAGATTTGAATGCCAATTTATAACTAACATTCAGAGCAGCAAAAAAAGACATGACATTTTGAAATTGGGCAAAAATTGGCATAGTTAGAGGTATTCAAAGTTGAGGCATTTGCAAAAATTTTAACACATATATTGAAATTTTTTTGGGAAAATTGAAATTTTCCAAATGCTGTTTTTACAACAATTTTCTACCGATTTTCAAAGTTTTGATGCAGTTTTTATCGAATTTTTATCTACTTTTAAATGCCATCAAAACTTTAAAAAAATTCACCGCTGGGGATTTTTGAGAATTTTTTAAAAAATGTTATAGTTTTGGTCAAAATTTCGATTTTTCGTAGGTTGTATTTTAGACAATTTTCATCTGATAACTAACATTCAGAGCAGCAAAAAAAGACATGACATTTTGAAATTGGGCAAAAATTGGCATAGTTAGAGGTTTTCAAAGTTGAGGCATTTGCAAAAATTTTAACACATATATTGAATTTTTTTTGGGAAAATTGAAATTTTCCAAATGCTGTATTTACGACAATTTTCTACCGATTTTCAAAGTTTTGATGCAGTTTTTATCGAATTTTTATCTACTTTTAAATGCCATCAAAACTTTAAAAATTTCACCGCTGGGGATTTTTTAGAATTTTTTAAAAAATGTTATAGTTTTGGTCAAAATTTCGATTTTTCCTAGGCTGTATTTTAGACTATTTTCATCCGATTTCAAAATTTTTTAACTATTTCTTATTGCATTTTTACATATTTTAAAATGCTATCAAAAGAATGGAATTACCAAAAAAAAAATTTCGACTCGATTTTTGAAAATTTTGACAGTGTATTATACACTGTAATTTTTTTCAAAAATCGGGTCGAAATTAGTTTTTTAGATTTGAATGCCAATTTATAACTAACATTCAGAGCAGCAAAAAAAGACATGACATTTTGAAATTGGGCAAAAATTGGCATAGTTAGAGGTTTTCAAAGTTGAGGCATTTGCAAAAATTTTAACACATATATTGAATTTTTTTTTTGGGAAAATTGAAATTTTCCAAATGCTGTATTTACGACAATTTTCTACCGATTTTCAAAGTTTTGATGCAGTTTTTATCGAATTTTTATCTACTTTTAAATGCCATCAAAACTTTAAAAAAATTCACCGCTGGGGATTTTTGAGAATTTTTTAAAAAATGTTAT
Organism: Drosophila sp. 14030-0761.01; assembly: GCA_018150735.1. Classification (NCBI taxonomy): domain Eukaryota; kingdom Metazoa; phylum Arthropoda; class Insecta; order Diptera; family Drosophilidae; genus Drosophila; species Drosophila sp. 14030-0761.01. The sequence goes on from JAECWO010000090.1 coordinate 1,257,927, forward strand.
AGTTTTGGTCAAAATTTCGATTTTTCGTAGGTTGTATTTTAGACAATTTTCATCTGATTTCAAAATTTTTTAACTATTTCTTATTGCATTTTTACATATTTTAAAATGCTATCAAAAGAATGGAATTACCAAAAAAAAAATTTCGGCTCGATTTTTGAAAATTTTGACAGTGTATACACTGTAATTTTTTTCAAAAATCGGGTCGAAATTAGTTTTTTAGATTTGAATGCCAATTTATAACTAACATTCAGAGCAGCAAAAAAAGACATGACATTTTGAAATTGGGCAAAAATTGGCATAGTTAGAGGTTTTCAAAGTTGAGGCATTTGCAAAAATTTTAACACATATATTGAATTTTTTTTTTGGGAAAATTGAAATTTTCCAAATGCTGTATTTACGACAATTTTCTACCGATTTTTAAAGTTTTGATGCAGTTTTTATCGAATTTTTATCTACTTTTAAATGCCATCAAAACTTTAAAAGATTTCACCGCTGGGGATTTTTAAGAATTTTTTGAAAAATGTTATAGTTTTGGTCAAAATTTCGATTTTTCGTAGGTTGTATTTTAGACAATTTTCATACGATTTCAAAATTTTTTAACTATTTCTTATTGCATTTTTACATATTTTAAAATGCTATCAAAAGAATGGAATTACCAAAAAAAAAATTTCGGCTCGATTTTTGAAAATTTTGACAGTGTATACACTGTAATTTTTTCAAAAATCGGGTCGAAATTAGTTTTTTAGATTTGAATGCCAATTTATAACTAACATTCAGAGCAGCAAAAAAAGACATGACATTTTGAAATTGGGCAAAAATTGGCATAGTTAGAGGTTTTCAAAGTTGAGGCATTTGCAAAAATTTTAACACATATATTGAATTTTTTTTTGGGAAAATTGAAATTTTCCAAATGCTGTATTTACGACAATTTTCTACCGATTTTCAAAGTTTTGATGCAGTTTTTATCGAATTTTTATCTACTTTTAAATGCCATCAAAACTTTAAAAGATTTCACCGCTGGGGATTTTTGAGAATTTTTTGAAAAATGTTATAGTTTTGGTCAAAATTTCGATTTTTCGTAGGTTGTATTTTAGACAATTTTCATCTGATTTCAAAATTTTTTAACTATTTCTTATTGCATTTTTACATATTTTAAAATGCTATCAAAAGAATGGAATTACCAAAAAAAAAATTTCGGCTCGATTTTTGAAAATTTTGACAGTGTATACACTGTAATTTTTTTCAAAAATCGGGTCGAAATTAGTTTTTTAGATTTGAATGCCAATTTATAACTAACATTCAGAGCAGCAAAAAAAGACATGACATTTTGAAATTGGGCAAAAATTGGCATAGTTAGAGGTTTTCAAAGTTGAGGCATTTGCAAAAATTTTAACACATATATTGAATTTTTTTTTGGGAAAATTGAAATTTTCCAAATGCTGTATTTACGACAATTTTCTACCGATTTTCAAAGTTTTGATGCAGTTTTTATCGAATTTTTATCTACTTTTAAATGCCATCAAAACTTTAAAAGATTTCACCGCTGGGGATTTTTGAGAATTTTTTGAAAAATGTTATAGTTTTGGTCAAAATTTCGATTTTTCGTAGGTTGTATTTTAGACAATTTTCATCTGATTTCAAAATTTTTTAACTATTTCTTATTGCATTTTTACATATTTTAAAATGCTATCAAAAGAATGGAATTAACAAAAAAAAATTTCGACTCGATTTTTGAAAATTTTGACACTGTAATTTTTTTCAAAAGTCGGGTCGAAATTAGTTTTTAGATTTGAATGCCAATTTATAACTAACATTCAGAGCAGCAAAAAAAGACATGACATTTTGAAATTGGGCAAAAATTGGCATAGTTAGAGGTATTCAAAGTTGAGGCATTTGCAAAAATTTTAACACATATATTGAAATTTTTTTGGGAAAATTGAAATTTTCCAAATGCTGTATTTACAACAATTTTCTACCGATTTTCAAAGTTTTGATGCAGTTTTTATCGAATTTTTATCTACTTTTAAATGCCATCAAAACTTTAAAAGATTTCACCGCTGGGGATTTTTGAGAATTTTTTGAAAAATGTTATAGTTTTGGTCAAAATTTCGATTTTTCGTAGGTTGTATTTTAGACAATTTTCATACGATTTCAAAATTTTTTAACTATTTCTTATTGCATTTTTACATATTTTAAAATGCTATCAAAAGAATGGAATTACCAAAAAAAAATTTCGGCTCGATTTTTGAAAATTTTGACAGTGTATACACTGTAATTTTTTTCAAAAATCGGGTCGAAATTAGTTTTTTAGATTTGAATGCCAATTTATAACTAACATTCAGAGCAGCAAAAAAAGACATGACATTTTGAAATTGGGCAAAAATTGGCATAGTTAGAGGTTTTCAAAGTTGAGGCATTTGCAAAAATTTTAACACATATATTGATTTTTTTTTTGGGAAAATTGAAATTTTCCAAATGCTGTATTTACGACAATTTTCTACCGATTTTTAAAGTTTTGATGCAGTTTTTATCGAATTTTTATCTACTTTTAAATGCCATCAAAACTTTAAAAGATTTCACCGCTGGGGATTTTTAAGAATTTTTTGAAAAATGTTATAGTTTTGGTCAAAATTTCGATTTTTCGTAGGTTGTATTTTAGACAATTTTCATACGATTTCAAAATTTTTTAACTATTTCTTATTGCATTTTTACATATTTTAAAATGCTATCAAAAGAATGGAATTACCAAAAAAAAAATTTCGGCTCGATTTTTGAAAATTTTGACAGTGTATACACTGTAATTTTTTTCAAAAATCGGGTCGAAATTAGTTTTTTAGATTTGAATGCCAATTTATAACTAACATTCAGAGCAGCAAAAAAAGACATGACATTTTGAAATTGGGCAAAAATTGGCATAGTTAGAGGTTTTCAAAGTTGAGGCATTTGCAAAAATTTTGGCACATATATTGAATTTTTTTTTGGGAAAATTGAAATTTTCCAAATGCTGTATTTACGACAATTTTCTACCGATTTTCAAAGTTTTGATGCAGTTTTTATCGAATTTTTATCTACTTTTAAATGCCATCAAAACTTTAAAAAATTTCACCGCTGGGGATTTTTTAGAATTTTTTAAAAAATGTTATAGTTTTGGTCAAAATTTCGATTTTTCCTAGGCTGTATTTTAGACTATTTTCATCCGATTTCAAAATTTTTTAACTATTTCTTATTGCATTTTTACATATTTTAAAATGCTATCAAAAGAATGGAATTACCAAAAAAAAAATTTCGGCTCGATTTTTGAAAATTTTGACAGTGTATACACTGTAATTTTTTTCAAAAATCGGGTCGAAATTAGTTTTTTAGATTTGAATGCCAATTTATAACTAACATTCAGAGCAGCAAAAAAAGACATGACATTTTGAAATTGGGCAAAAATTGGCATAGTTAGAGGTTTTCAAAGTTGAGGCATTTGCAAAAATTTTAACACATATATTGAATTTTTTTTTGGGAAAATTGAAATTTTCCAAATGCTGTATTTACGACAATTTTCTACCGATTTTCAAAGTTTTGATGCAGTTTTTATCGAATTTTTATCTACTTTTAAATGCCATCAAAACTTTAAAAAATTTCACCGCTGGGGATTTTTTAGAATTTTTTAAAAAATGTTATAGTTTTGGTCAAAATTTCGATTTTTCCTAGGCTGTATTTTAGACTATTTTCATCCGATTTCAAAATTTTTTAACTATTTCTTATTGCATTTTTACATATTTTAAAATGCTATCAAAAGAATGGAATTACCAAAAAAAAAATTTCGACTCGATTTTTGAAAATTTTGACAGTGTATTATACACTGTAATTTTTTTCAAAAATCGGGTCGAAATTAGTTTTTTAGATTTGAATGCCAATTTATAACTAACATTCAGAGCAGCAAAAAAAGACATGACATTTTGAAATTGGGCAAAAATTGGCATAGTTAGAGGTTTTCAAAGTTGAGGCATTTGCAAAAATTTTAACACATATATTGAATTTTTTTTTGGGAAAATTGAAATTTTCCAAATGCTGTATTTACGACAATTTTCTACCGATTTTCAAAGTTTTGATGCAGTTTTTATCGAATTTTTATCTACTTTTAAATGCCATCAAAACTTTAAAAGATTTCACCGCTGGGGATTTTTGAGAATTTTTTGAAAAATGTTATAGTTTTGGTCAAAATTTCGATTTTTCGTAGGTTGTATTTTAGACAATTTTCATCTGATTTCAAAATTTTTTAACTATTTCTTATTGCATTTTTACATATTTTAAAATGCTATCAAAAGAATGGAATTACCAAAAAAAAATTTCGGCTCGATTTTTGAAAATTTTGACAGTGTATACACTGTAATTTTTTTCAAAAATCGGGTCGAAATTAGTTTTTTAGATTTGAATGCCAATTTATAACTAACATTCAGAGCAGCAAAAAAAGACATGACATTTTGAAATTGGGCAAAAATTGGCATAGTTAGAGGTTTTCAAAGTTGAGGCATTTGCAAAAATTTTAACACATATATTGAATTTTTTTTGGGAAAATTGAAATTTTCCAAATGCTGTATTTACGACAATTTTCTACCGATTTTCAAAGTTTTGATGCAGTTTTTATCGAATTTTTATCTACTTTTAAATGCCATCAAAACTTTAAAAGATTTCACCGCTGGGGATTTTTGAGAATTTTTTGAAAAATGTTATAGTTTTGGTCAAAATTTCGATTTTTCGTAGGTTGTATTTTAGACAATTTTCATCTGATTTCAAAATTTTTTAACTATTTCTTATTGCATTTTTACATATTTTAAAATGCTATCAAAAGAATGGAATTACCAAAAAAAAATTTCGGCTCGATTTTTGAAAATTTTGACAGTGTATACACTGTAATTTTTTTCAAAAATCGGGTCGAAATTAGTTTTTTAGATTTGAATGCCAATTTATAACTAACATTCAGAGCAGCAAAAAAAGACATGACATTTTGAAATTGGGCAAAAATTGGCATAGTTAGAGGTTTTCAAAGTTGAGGCATTTGCAAAAATTTTGGCACATATATTGAAATTTTTTTGGGAAAATTGAAATTTTCCAAATGCTGTATTTAGGACAATTTTCTACCGATTTTCAAAGTTTTGATGCAGTTTTTATCGAATTTTTATCTACTTTTAAATGCTATCAAAACTTTAAAAAATTTCACCGCTGGGGATTTTTGAGAATTTTTTCAAAAATGTTATAGTTTTGGTCAAAATTTAGATTTTTCCTAGGTTGTATTTTAGACAATTTTCATCTGATTTCAAAATTTTTTAACTATTTCTTATTGCATTTTTACATATTTTAAAATGCTATCAAAAGAATGGAATTACCAAAAAAAAAATTTCGGCTCGATTTTTGAAAATTTTGACAGTGTATACACTGTAATTTTTTTGAAAAATCGGGTCGAAATTAGTTTTTTAGATTTGAATGCCAATTTATAACTAACATTCAGAGCAGCAAAAAAAGACATGACATTTTGAAATTGGGCAAAAATTGGCATAGTTAGAGGTTTTCAAAGTTGAGGCATTTGCAAAAATTTTAACACATATATTGAAATTTTTTTGGGAAAATTGAAATTTTCCAAATGCTGTATTTACGACAATTTTCTACCGATTTTCAAAGTTTTGATGCAGTTTTTATCGAATTTTTATCTACTTTTAAATGCCATCAAAACTTTAAAAGATTTCACAGCTGGGGATTTTTGAGAATTTTTTGAAAAATGTTATAGTTTTGGTCAAAATTTAGATTTTTCCTAGGCTGTATTTTAGACAATTTTCATCCGATTTCAAAAATTTTTAACTTTTTCTTATTGAATTTTTACATATTTTAAAATGCTATCAAAAGAACGGAAGTAACAAAAAAAAATTTCGACTCGATTTTTGAAAATTTTGACAGTGTATACACTGTAATTTTTTTCAAAAATCGAAATTAGTTTTTTAGATTTGAATGCCAATTTATAACTAACATTCAGAGCAGCAAAAAAAGACATGACATTTTGAAATTGGGCAAAAATTGGCATAGTTAGAGGTTTTCAAAGTTGAGGCATTTGCAAAAATTTTAACACATATATTGAAATTTTTTTTGGGAAAATTGAAATTTTCCAAATGCTGTATTTACGACAATTTTCTACCGATTTTCAAAGTTTTGATGCAGTTTTTATCGAATTTTTATCTACTTTTAAATGCCATCAAAACTTTAAAAAAATTCACCGCTGGGGATTTTTGAGAATTTTTTAAAAATTTTATAGTTTTGGTCAAAATTTCGATTTTTCCTAGGCTTTATTTTAGACTATTTTCATCCGATTTCAAAATTTTTTAACTTTTTCTTATTGCATTTTTACATATTTTAAAATGCTATCAAAAGAATGGAATTACCAATAAAAATTTCGACTCGATTTTTGAAAATTTTGACAGTGTATACACTGTAAGTTTTTTGAAAAATCGGGTCGAAATTAGTTTTTTAGATTTGAATGCCAATTTATAACTAACATTCAGAGCAGCAAAAAAAGACATGACATTTTGAAATTGGGCAAAAATTGGCATAGTTAGAGGTTTTCAAAGTTGAGGCATTTGCAAAAATTTTAACACATATATTGAATTTTTTTTTGGGAAAATTGAAATTTTCCAAATGCTGTATTTACGACAATTTTCTACCGATTTTCAATGTTTTGATGCAGTTTTTATCGAATTTTTATCTACTTTTAAATGCCTTCAAAACTTTAAAAGATTTCACCGCTGGGGATTTTTGAGAATTTTTTGAAAAATGTTATAGTTTTGGTCAAAATTTCGATTTTTCGTAGGTTGTATTTTAGACAATTTTCATACGATTTCAAAATTTTTTAACTATTTCTTATTGCATTTTTACATATTTTAAAATGCTATCAAAAGAATGGAATTACCAAAAAAAAAATTTCGGCTCGATTTTTGAAAATTTTGACAGTGTATACACTGTAATTTTTTTCAAAAATCGGGTCGAAATTAGTTTTTAGATTTGAATGCCAATTTATAACTAACATTCAGAGCAGCAAAAAAAGACATGACATTTTGAAATTGGGCAAAAATTGGCATAGTTAGAGGTTTTCAAAGTTGAGGCATTTGCAAAAATTTTAACACATATATTGAATTTTTTTTTTGGGAAAATTGAAATTTTCCAAATGCTGTATCTACGACAATTTTCTACCGATTTTCAAAGTTTTGATGCAGTTTTTATCGAATTTTTATCTACTTTTAAATGCCATCAAAACTTTAAAAGATTTCACCGCTGGGGATTTTTGAGAATTTTTTGAAAAATGTTATAGTTTTGGTCAAAATTTCGATTTTTCGTAGGTTGTATTTTAGACAATTTTCATCTGATTTCAAAATTTTTTAACTATTTCTTATTGCATTTTTACATATTTTAAAATGCTATCAAAAGAATGGAATTACCAAAAAAAAATTTCGGCTCGATTTTTGAAAATTTTGACAGTGTATACACTGTAATTTTTTTCAAAAATCGGGTCGAAATTAGTTTTTTAGATTTGAATGCCAATTTATAACTAACATTCAGAGCAGCAAAAAAAGACATGACATTTTGAAATTGGGCAAAAATTGGCATAGTTAGAGGTTTTCAAAGTTGAGGCATTTGCAAAAATTTTAACACATATATTGAATTTTTTTTTGGGAAAATTGAAATTTTCCAAATGCTGTATTTACGACAATTTTCTACCGATTTTCAAAGTTTTGATGCAGTTTTTATCGAATTTTTATCTACTTTTAAATGCCATCAAAACTTTAAAAAATTCACCGCTGGGGATTTTTGAGAATTTTTTAAAAATGTTATAGTTTTGGTCAAAATTTCGATTTTTCCTAGGCTGTATTTTAGACTATTTTCATCCGATTTCAAAATTTTTAAACTATTTCTTATTGCATTTTTACATATTTTAAAATGCTATCAAAAGAATGGAATTAAACAAAAAAAATTTCGACTCGATTTTTGAAAATTTTTTCAAAAATCGGGTCGAAATTAGTTTTTTTAGATTTGAATGCCAATTTATAACTAACATTCAGAGCAGCAAAAAAGACATGACATTTTGAAATTGGGCAAAAATTGGCATAGTTAGAGGTTTTCAAAGTTGAGGCATTTGCAAAAATTTTAACACATATATTGAAATTTTTTTTGGGAAAATTGAAATTTTCCAAATGCTGTATTTACGACAATTTTCTACCGATTTTCAAAGTTTTGATGCAGTTTTTATCGAATTTTTATCTACTTTTAAATGCCTTCAAAACTTTAAAAGATTTCACCGCTGGGGATTTTTGAGAATTTTTTGAAAAATGTTATAGTTTTGGTCAAAATTTCGATTTTTCGTAGGTTGTATTTTAGACAATTTTCATACGATTTCAAAATTTTTTAACTATTTCTTATTGCATTTTTACATATTTTAAAATGCTATCAAAAGAATGGAATTACCAAAAAAAAAAATTTCGGCTCGATTTTTGAAAATTTTGACAGTGTATACACTGTAATTTTTTTCAAAAATCGGGTCGAAATTAGTTTTTTAGATTTGAATGCCAATTTATAACTAACATTCAGAGCAGCAAAAAAGACATGACATTTTGAAATTGGGCAAAAATTGGCATAGTTAGAGGTTTTCAAAGTTGAGGCATTTGCAAAAATTTTAACACATATATTGAATTTTTTTTGGGAAAATTGAAATTTTCCAAATGCTGTATTTACGACAATTTTCTACCGATTTTCAAAGTTTTGATGCAGTTTTTATCGAATTTTTATCTACTTTTAAATGCCATCAAAACTTTAAAAGATTTCACCGCTGGGGATTTTTGAGAATTTTTTGAAAAATGTTATAGTTTTGGTCAAAATTTCGATTTTTCGTAGGTTGTATTTTAGACAATTTTCATCTGATTTCAAAATTTTTTAACTATTTCTTATTGCATTTTTACATATTTTAAAATGCTATCAAAAGAATGGAATTACCAAAAAAAAAAATTTCGGCTCGATTTTTGAAAATTTTGACAGTGTATATATACACTGTAATTTTTTTCAAAAATCGGGTCGAAATTAGTTTTTTAGATTTGAATGCCAATTTATAACTAACATTCAGAGCAGGAAAAAAAGACATGACATTTTGAAATTGGGCAAAAATTGGCATAGTTAGAGGTTTTCAAAGTTGAGGCATTTGCAAAAATTTTAACACATATATTGAATTTTTTTTTGGGAAAATTGAAATTTTCCAAATGCTGTATTTACGACAATTTTCTACCGATTTTCAAAGTTTTGATGCAGTTTTTATCGAATTTTTATCTACTTTTAAATGCCATCAAAACTTTAAAAGATTTCACCGATGGGGATTTTTGAGAATTTTTTGAAAAATGTTATAGTTTTGGTCAAAATTTCGATTTTTCGTAGGTTGTATTTTAGACAATTTTCATCTGATTTCAAAATTTTTTAACTATTTCTTATTGCATTTTTACATATTTTAAAATGCTATCAAAAGAATGGAATTACCAAAAAAAAAATTTCGGCTCGATTTTTGAAAATTTTGACAGTGTATACACTGTAATTTTTTTCAAAAATCGGGTCGAAATTAGTTTTTTAGATTTGAATGCCAATTTATAACTAACATTCAGAGCAGCAAAAAAAGACATGACATTTTGAAATTGGGCAAAAATTGGCATAGTTAGAGGTATTCAAAGTTGAGGCATTTGCAAAAATTTTAACACATATATTGAAATTTTTTTGGGAAAATTGAAATTTTCCAAATGCTGTATTTACAACAATTTTCTACCGATTTTCAAAGTTTTGATGCAGTTTTTATCGAATTTTTATCTACTTTTAAATGCCATCAAAACTTTAAAAAATTTCACCGCTGGGGATTTTTTAGAATTTTTTAAAAAATGTTATAGTTTTGGTCAAAATTTCGATTTTTCCTAGGCTGTATTTTAGACTATTTTCATCCGATTTCAAAATTTTTTAACTATTTCTTATTGCATTTTTACATATTTTAAAATGCTATCAAAAGAATGGAATTACCAAAAAAAAAAATTTCGACTCGATTTTTGAAAATTTTGACAGTGTATATGTAGGTTTAGCCACTATATTTGTGGTACCTAGTTTTATTATTATATTATTATTATTATATTATTATTATTTTAGAGTTAATTGAATATTTAGACAAGTAAGTAATTTAAGAAATCGTGGTCGTCTTTTTCGTCTTTTCGTCTTTTTGTTCCGCACGTCGAACTTAACGTCTTTTGCTCTCGGTGTGAACTTCTAATCTCCACGTCTCGATCTCAACCTCTCTCGTCGTCCCAATTCGCTCCTCGTTTCGTCTTATTTCGCCACTCTCGCCTTGCTCGTCAGGGCTGGTTGAACAACGATGCCAGACCCAATCCCACAACTCGGCCATCCTAATATGCATTTGCCTCAAATGCATCTTGATCGTCTATTTCAGGTGCAATCCATGGCTTCATATAATCAGCACAGGTAGAAGTACGCCCTGGACCGTCGTTGAACAATGCATCTTTGACTACGTCGTATGTGTCTCTAGGCTTTACCTTAGTTATTCGGTAAGGACCCAAATATTTCGGCTTGAGTTTCAGTCCACCTCCAAGATGAGTGCGTTTAATTGCCACCAGATCACCGACTTTGTATATTGATGCAGGTCTGCGACGCAAATTGTATGTTCTTTTGTTTTCTTCTTGCATGCGAAGGATCTGTTGTTTCGCCTGCTTCCGTAAGTCATCTCGGTCGTCTTTGAAAGTCTGGATCATCTCATCTTGAATCATCTGTTTCAGCTGCAGGTCGTCTTTTGTGTGCATCTTTATTCCAACTAATAACTCGAATGGAGTCGCGTGTGTGCTTCTGTTGTACGTTGAGTTAATGATTTGCTGTACTTTGTCAACAAACTTATACCATTTGCTGGGGTCTTCTATGGACATCTTAGATATGACGGATACTATGACAGCGTTAAGTCGTTCGACTTGCCCGTTTGCTTGTGGGAGTCCAGTCGTAACTGCGTGAAGCTCGATATTTTCACTCTTACAATACTGCATGAATTCGTCTGACGTAAACGCTGCGCCTCTGTCGGAAATAATTTGGACTGGATTTCCGAAAATTGAACTTTGTGCCTGTAGTCTTGATATAACTTCTTTCGTAGATGTGGTTTTCGTCGGATATAACCAGCAGAACTTCGTGAAGCTGTCGATAACTGCTAGAATATGCTTGTACTGCTTGTGGGTTGACTCTAAAGGACCAAGAAAATCGATGTGAAACGTCTGAAGGGGCAGCTCTTCTTTCGGCAGTGGGTGTAGCTCTCCTTCCTTTTTGCCATGCTTTCGATTTAGCGTTAAACATGGTATGCAGCATCTTATTTGGTGTTGGATCTTGTCATCAAGTTTTGGAATATAAAACTCTTTGGCGATTATTTCCTTCGTCTTCTTCACTGAAAAGTGACCTCTTTCGTGAGCCTGCTTAATAATTTCACGTTGTAGAGCTGAGGGAACAACTATTAATTCTTCGTCATTAATCAACTTGTACAATATGCCAGCTTTCATAAAGTAGTTGTTGTGATACGTCTTTTCAGCCAGGATATCTATTATTGCCTTCAGTTCGTCGTCTTGAGCTTGAACACATTTTAGTTTGCTTCGTAGAGTATCCTCGGATATCATCATAACAGGATAACGGCTTAATGCGTCGGCGTGACGTATACGACTACCTGCACGGTGCTCAACTTCAAAGTCGAATTCCTGAATTTCAAGGATCCAACGAGCCACTCTGGTGCAGACATCTTTTTTATCCATAGTTTTTGCAAACGCATTGCAATCGCTTATGACCTTAAAGTGCATACCTAGGAGGTACACTCGAAACTTGCGTAAGGCTTCTACTACTGCTAAAATCTCTAACTCGTAACTCGTGAATTTCCTCTCTGCATCCGTCGTCTTTTTGCTCATGAAGTAAATGGGATGCAACTGGCCGTCATCTGGAGATTTTTGAAGTAAAACTGCTCCGAAACCATCGATCGACGCATCTGTGTGTAATTCAGTTTCATGCTGGGGGTGAAATATTTGCAAAACCGGCTTCTGTGAAATTAATTGTTTTAGCAAATTAAAAGAATTTATCTGAGGTTCATTGAAAATGAACTTAGCGTCATTTTTTAGCAGATCAGTCAGGGGCTTAGCAATTATTGCAAAGTCCGCGATAAACTTCCGAAAATATCCAACTAGGCCAAGAAAACTTTGGAGCTGCTTATGATTCATTGGCATTGGAAATTTGTTTACGGCTTTCGTCTTTGTATCTGATATACATATTTTCTGGTCTTCTATAATATGTCCCAAGAACTCGACTTTATTCTCCAAAAATCGACATTTCTTTAAATTGATATTTAATCCATACTCTTCACAGCGACGTAAAACAATTTTAAGATTGGAGACAGCTTCTTCTTCGGTTTTACCTGGTATTATAATATCGTACCAGCACGGGTTAAGTCGCGAAAAATAGCATTTACGTGCCTTTGGAATACACCAGGGGAGTTCGTCAAGCCAAAAGGTACTTTTAAAAACTGGTATTGTCCACTGTGTGTAACGAACGATGTGAATTTGCGACTCTCCTTTTCCACATCCACGTGGAAAAATCCATTCTTTAAGTCAATTGTACTAAACGTCGTTGATCCTTGCAATCGATCCAGCTGATCTTCCATCAATGGTAAGGGAAAATGGTCTCTTACTATTACCTTGTTTATCCGCCTGTAATCAATGCACAAACGTGGAGTGCCATCGCGTTTTTTCGCTAATACGACAGGGCTACTGAATTCGGACTCGGAATGTTCTACTATTTTGTCTTTTAACCACTGGTCGACTTGTTCATCAATGGTGCACCGTTCAGAGAAAGCATATCTGCGCGGGCGCGAATATATTGGGTTATCGTCTTTTAAAACAATTCGCATTTCAACATTTGTCGTCTTAAGCTTTTCCGGTTTATAGTTCTTAATAAGTTCGGACACTTCTTTTTTTGCACTTTTTGATGCACTCGGGTTAATGTCGATTTCTATGTTTTCCGCGTCTATTTCCAATATCGAACTTATTACCGTTTCGTTTGTACCACCTTCGTATTCTTTGATTTGTACACCGTCGCGATTGATTATTATTTCAGCTTGTTTGCAAAAATCTTCTCCTAAAATCACATCATCATCTAGGAATTCCGTCGCTACTACTAGAAAGTTTACTTCAAAGTTCAGATGATTCACATTAACCGTTCCTGTGAATGCGCCACTGGGTTTCACTCTTTTATTCTTGTCGCCAAAACCGAACAGAAGAACATTGGCTTTGGTTAACTTTGGTTTTTTCAAATGCAAATAAGTCGTTTGGGAAACAATACTATGTTTACTACCCGAATCAATGAAAGCTATACACTTTTGATTGTTAATCTTTATTTCTTTGCACATAAACTTTTGCTCGGACGATATTGTACTCATGTTACGTAAATTCGAGTTTTCTTCAGGTTTCTTTATTGAACAATCTTTTGCTATGTGGCCAAAATTATTGCAATTGAAGCACTTTCTTCCTTTACTTTTGTTTTCACACTTTTCAGAAACATGTCCTTTTTGTCCACAATTATAGCATTTCACGTTATTACTGCCTTTGCTTACTGCTTTCATTTCATTTTCTCTTTTATTTTGCACATATTTATACTCATAATCTTTCGACTTTTCACGCATTTTTTCATAGCACTTGATTTTTTCTTTAAATTCTTTTAAATTATTAGCGTTGTATAAAATTGATTTATTTATACTAAGGTCATTAATTCCGTCTATTACATACTGCATTAAGGCACTGTTTTCTATTTTTCCACGTGATGCCACTTCTTTCATTTTTAGCAAATATTCTTGAACACTTTCACCTTTTTTAATTTTCCTTTCAGATAATTGTTTGTGTAAATCAGCACTGTTAATTTCCGTTTTAAATTCATTAATTAGAGATTCTTTTAAGGTTGTCCAATTCTTTATTCCCCGTTCACTCATAACAAACATTTTTGCTAGTCCTTTAATCGCTCTTTTAGCAAAAATAAATTTTTGCAAATTGTCCCATTGCATCATGACAGCCATATCTTCAAAGTCCTCAATCCATACTTCCACTGACAATTTGTCATCACCATGGAACGATCTTAATGAGTCTTCAACATCTCGAAAATTCAAGGCGAACCTCGGTTGCACCATGCTTACATTTTGCGAACTTTCGGTATCAACATTGTTGACCGCGACTGTAGAGTTTGCGTGATTCGTTTTGTTGCTTCTGTTCTCGTTTGTTGCAGCTGTCCTAAAATTGGTTTCGTCACTTAGTATTGACAACATTTCGTCTTCGTCTTGATTATTCGTGTTCCTATTGGCATCTCTTTCGTGTTCGTCATCTTCGTCATCGTCATCTTCGTTTTGCTCATGTTCCATGTTAACGTCGACCATCAAATTTACCGTTTGCAGATTGCGAAAAAGATGTGAAGTCAAATCCGTTTTATCATGCGTCAGACCCAAAATATTGCAGATTATTACAAGATCGTTATTTGATAAACTTTGCTCCACATAGGAGACTTTGCTTTGATATAAATCACTGTTAGGGCCAAAATCGAAACCCTCGAACTTTCTTAATCGTTGGCGATTGGCACGATCGCCTTCATCTTCAAAGACAAATTTGTGAAGCAGCACAATATTTGACTTTTTCTCTTTTCCGAGTGCTTCTCGCACATTCTGAAAATCTTCGAGTTTTTTCATGTTCTTTCTTTGTCTTTACACACTCACACACACTGATACAGATGAGTATGCACGTCGTATTGCGTCGTTAAAATTTAAAAATTTTCGGCGTCGTCTAGGTTTTTGGCGTCGTCTGGTTTTTTGGCGTCGCGTCGTTTTTTTTCTTTTCGTCGTTTGCGTCGTTGTCGCCACCTTTCGTCGTTGATATTTTTCTTACCGTACGTTTGTCTCTTTTTCACTCACTGTTTTAACTCTATACGTTTAGCTAATTTACTCTGCACGTCTTGTTTAAGGTTTTTTTTTCAAGGTTGCGCCTCTTTACTCCGTACGTCTTGCTTAGGGTTTTTTTAAGGTTGAGCCCCCATGTTTGTAGGTTTAGCCACTATATTTGTGGTACCTAGTTTTATTATTATATTATTATTATTATATTATTATTATTTTAGAGTTAATTGAATATTTAGACAAGTAAGTAATTTAAGAAATCGTGGTCGTCTTTTTCGTCTTTTCGTCTTTTTTGTTCCGCACGTCGAACTTAACGTCTTTTGCTCTCGGTGTGAACTTCTAATCTCCACGTCTCGATCTCAACCTCTCTCGTCGTCCCAATTCGCTCCTCGTTTCGTCTTATTTCGCCACTCTCGCCTTGCTCGTCAGGGCTGGTTGAACAACGATGCCAGACCCAATCCCACATATACACTGTAATTTTTTTCAAAAATCGGGTCGAAATTAGTTTTTTAGATTTGAATGCCAATTTATAACTAACATTCAGAGCAGCAAAAAAAGACATGACATTTTGAAATTGGGCAAAAATTGGCATAGTTAGAGGTTTTCAAAGTTGAGGCATTTGCAAAAATTTTAACACATATATTGAATTTTTTTTTGGGAAAATTGAAATTTTCCAAATGCTGTATTTACGACAATTTTCTACCGATTTTCAAAGTTTTGATGCAGTTTTTATCGAATTTTTATCTACTTTTAAATGCCTTCAAAACTTTAAAAGATTTCACCGCTGGGGATTTTTGAGAATTTTTTGAAAAATGTTATAGTTTTGGTCAAAATTTCGATTTTTCGTAGGTTGTATTTTAGACAATTTTCATACGATTTCAAAATTTTTTAACTATTTCTTATTGCATTTTTACATATTTTAAAATGCTATCAAAAGAATGGAATTACCAAAAAAAAAATTTCGACTCGATTTTTGAAAATTTTTTCAAAAATCGGGTCGAAATTAGTTTTTTTAGATTTGAATGCCAATTTATAACTAACATTCAGAGCAGCAAAAAAAGACATGACATTTTGAAATTGGGCAAAAATTGGCATAGTTAGAGGTTTTCAAAGTTGAGGCATTTGCAAAAATTTTAACACATATATTGAAATTTTTTTTGGGAAAATTGAAATTTTCCAAATGCTGTATTTACGACAATTTTCTACCGATTTTCAAAGTTTTGATGCAGTTTTTATCGAATTTTTATCTACTTTTAAATGCCTTCAAAACTTTAAAAGATTTCACCGCTGGGGATTTTTGAGAATTTTTTGAAAAATGTTATAGTTTTGGTCAAAATTTCGATTTTTCGTAGGTTGTATTTTAGACAATTTTCATACGATTTCAAAATTTTTTAACTATTTCTTATTGCATTTTTACATATTTTAAAATGCTATCAAAAGAATGGAATTACCAAAAAAAAAAATTTCGGCTCGATTTTTGAAAATTTTGACAGTGTATACACTGTAATTTTTTTCAAAAATCGGGTCGAAATTAGTTTTTTAGATTTGAATGCCAATTTATAACTAACATTCAGAGCAGCAAAAAAAGACATGACATTTTGAAATTGGGCAAAAATTGGCATAGTTAGAGGTTTTCAAAGTTGAGGCATTTGCAAAAATTTTAACACATATATTGAATTTTTTTTTGGGAAAATTGAAATTTTCCAAATGCTGTATTTACGACAATTTTCTACCGATTTTCAAAGTTTTGATGCAGTTTTTATCGAATTTTTATCTACTTTTAAATGCCATCAAAACTTTAAAAGATTTCACCGATGGGGATTTTTGAGAATTTTTTGAAAAATGTTATAGTTTTGGTCAAAATTTCGATTTTTCGTAGGTTGTATTTTAGACAATTTTCATCTGATTTCAAAATTTTTTAACTATTTCTTATTGCATTTTTACATATTTTAAAATGCTATCAAAAGAATGGAATTACCAAAAAAAAATTTCGGCTCGATTTTTGAAAATTTTGACAGTGTATACACTGTAATTTTTTTCAAAAATCGGGTCGAAATTAGTTTTTTAGATTTGAATGCCAATTTATAACTAACATTCAGAGCAGCAAAAAAAGACATGACATTTTGAAATTGGGCAAAAATTGGCATAGTTAGAGGTATTCAAAGTTGAGGCATTTGCAAAAATTTTAACACATATATTGAAATTTTTTGGGAAAATTGAAATTTTCCAAATGCTGTATTTACAACAATTTTCTACCGATTTTCAAAGTTTTGATGCAGTTTTTATCGAATTTTTATCTACTTTTAAATGCCATCAAAACTTTAAAAAATTTCACCGCTGGGGATTTTTTAGAATTTTTTAAAAAATGTTATAGTTTTGGTCAAAATTTCGATTTTTCCTAGGCTGTATTTTAGACTATTTTCATCCGATTTCAAAATTTTTTAACTATTTCTTATTGCATTTTTACATATTTTAAAATGCTATCAAAAGAATGGAATTACCAAAAAAAAAATTTCGACTCGATTTTTGAAAATTTTGACAGTGTATACACTGTAATTTTTTTCAAAAATCGGGTCGAAATTAGTTTTTTAGATTTGAATGCCAATTTATAACTAACATTCAGAGCAGCAAAAAAAGACATGACATTTTGAAATTGGGCAAAAATTGGCATAGTTAGAGGTTTTCAAAGTTGAGGCATTTGCAAAAATTTTAACACATATATTGAATTTTTTTTGGGAAAATTGAAATTTTCCAAATGCTGTATTTACGACAATTTTCTACCGATTTTCAAAGTTTTGATGCAGTTTTTATCGAATTTTTATCTACTTTTAAATGCCATCAAAACTTTAAAAGATTTCACCGCTGGGGATTTTTGAGAATTTTTTGAAAAATGTTATAGTTTTGGTCAAAATTTCGATTTTTCGTAGGTTGTATTTTAGACAATTTTCATACGATTTCAAAATTTTTTAACTATTTCTTATTGCATTTTTACATATTTTAAAATGCTATCAAAAGAATGGAATTACCAAAAAAAAATTTCGGCTCGATTTTTGAAAATTTTGACAGTGTATACACTGTAATTTTTTTCAAAAATCGGGTCGAAATTAGTTTTTAGATTTGAATGCCAATTTATAACTAACATTCAGAGCAGCAAAAAAAGACATGACATTTTGAAATTGGGCAAAAATTGGCATAGTTAGAGGTTTTCAAAGTTGAGGCATTTGCAAAAATTTTAACACATATATTGAATTTTTTTTTGGGAAAATTGAAATTTTCCAAATGCTGTATTTACGACAATTTTCTACCGATTTTCAAAGTTTTGATGCAGTTTTTATCGAATTTTTATCTACTTTTAAATGCCTTCAAAACTTTAAAAGATTTCACCGCTGGGGATTTTTGAGAATTTTTTGAAAAATGTTATAGTTTTGGTCAAAATTTCGATTTTTCGTAGGTTGTATTTTAGACAATTTTCATACGATTTCAAAATTTTTTAACTATTTCTTATTGCATTTTTACATATTTTAAAATGCTATCAAAAGAATGGAATTACCAAAAAAAAATTTCGGCTCGATTTTTGAAAATTTTGACAGTGTATACACTGTAATTTTTTTCAAAAATCGGGTCGAAATTAGTTTTTTAGATTTGAATGCCAATTTATAACTAACATTCAGAGCAGCAAAAAAAGACATGACATTTTGAAATTGGGCAAAAATTGGCATAGTTAGAGGTTTTCAAAGTTGAGGCATTTGCAAAAATTTTAACACATATATTGAATTTTTTTTTTGGGAAAATTGAAATTTTCCAAATGCTGTATCTACGACAATTTTCTACCGATTTTCAAAGTTTTGATGCAGTTTTTATCGAATTTTTATCTACTTTTAAATGCCATCAAAACTTTAAAAGATTTCACCGCTGGGGATTTTTGAAAATTTTTTGAAAAATGTTATAGTTTTGGTCAAAATTTCGATTTTTCGTAGGTTGTATTTTAGACAATTTTCATCTGATTTCAAAATTTTTTAACTATTTCTTATTGCATTTTTACATATTTTAAAATGCTATCAAAAGAATGGAATTACCAAAAAAAAAATTTCGGCTCGATTTTTGAAAATTTTGACAGTGTATAACACTGTAATTTTTTTCAAAAATCGGGTCGAAATTAGTTTTTTAGATTTGAATGCCAATTTATAACTAACATTCAGAGCAGCAAAAAAAGACATGACATTTTGAAATTGGGCAAAAATTGGCATAGTTAGAGGTTTTCAAAGTTGAGGCATTTGCAAAAATTTTAACACATATATTGAATTTTTTTTTTGGGAAAATTGAAATTTTCCAAATGCTGTATTTACGACAATTTTCTACCGATTTTCAAAGTTTTGATGCAGTTTTTATCGAATTTTTATCTACTTTTAAATGCCATCAAAACTTTAAAAGATTTCACCGCTGGGGATTTTTGAGAATTTTTTGAAAAATGTTATAGTTTTGGTCAAAATTTCGATTTTTCGTAGGTTGTATTTTAGACAATTTTCATCTGATTTCAAAATTTTTTAACTATTTCTTATTGCATTTTTACATATTTTAAAATGCTATCAAAAGAATGGAATTACCAAAAAAAAAATTTCGGCTCGATTTTTGAAAATTTTGACAGTGTATAACACTGTAATTTTTTTCAAAAATCGGGTCGAAATTAGTTTTTTAGATTTGAATGCCAATTTATAACTAACATTCAGAGCAGCAAAAAAAGACATGACATTTTGAAATTGGGCAAAAATTGGCATAGTTAGAGGTTTTCAAAGTTGAGGCATTTGCAAAAATTTTAACACATATATTGAATTTTTTTTTGGGAAAATTGAAATTTTCCAAATGCTGTATTTACGACAATTTTCTACCGATTTTCAAAGTTTTGATGCAGTTTTTATCGAATTTTTATCTACTTTTAAATGCCATCAAAACTTTAAAAGATTTCACCGCTGGGGATTTTTGAGAATTTTTTGAAAAATGTTATAGTTTTGGTCAAAATTTCGATTTTTCGTACGTTGTATTTTAGACAATTTTCATCTGATTTCAAAATTTTTTAACTATTTCTTATTGCATTTTTACATATTTTAAAATGCTATCAAAAGAATGGAATTACCAAAAAAAAAATTTCGGCTCGATTTTTGAAAATTTTGACAGTGTATACACTGTAATTTTTTTCAAAAATCGGGTCGAAATTAGTTTTTTAGATTTGAATGCCAATTTATAACTAACATTCAGAGCAGCAAAAAAAGACATGACATTTTGAAATTGGGCAAAAATTGGCATAGTTAGAGGTTTTCAAAGTTGAGGCATTTGCAAAAATTTTAACACATATATTGAATTTTTTTTGGGAAAATTGAAATTTTCCAAATGCTGTATTTACGACAATTTTCTACCGATTTTCAAAGTTTTGATGCAGTTTTTATCGAATTTTTATCTACTTTTAAATGCCATCAAAACTTTAAAAGATTTCACCGCTGGGGATTTTTGAGAATTTTTTGAAAAATGTTATAGTTTTGGTCAAAATTTCGATTTTTCGTAGGTTGTATTTTAGACAATTTTCATACGATTTCAAAATTTTTTAACTATTTCTTATTGCATTTTTACATATTTTAAAATGCTATCAAAAGAATGGAATTACCAAAAAAAAAATTTCGGCTCGATTTTTGAAAATTTTGACAGTGTATACACTGTAATTTTTTTCAAAAATCGGGTCGAAATTAGTTTTTTAGATTTGAATGCCAATTTATAACTAACATTCAGAGCAGCAAAAAAGACATGACATTTTGAAATTGGGCAAAAATTGGCATAGTTAGAGGTTTTCAAAGTTGAGGCATTTGCAAAAATTTTAACACATATATTGAATTTTTTTTTGGGAAAATTGAAATTTTCCAAATGCTGTATTTACGACAATTTTCTACCGATTTTCAAAGTTTTGATGCAGTTTTTATCGAATTTTTATCTACTTTTAAATGCCATCAAAACTTTAAAAGATTTCACCGCTGGGGATTTTTGAGAATTTTTTGAAAAATGTTATAGTTTTGGTCAAAATTTCGATTTTTCGTAGGTTGTATTTTAGACAATTTTCATCTGATTTCAAAATTTTTTAACTATTTCTTATTGCATTTTTACATATTTTAAAATGCTATCAAAAGAATGGAATTACCAAAAAAAAATTTCGGCTCGATTTTTGAAAATTTTGACAGTGTATAACACTGTAATTTTTTCAAAAATCGGGTCGAAATTAGTTTTTTAGATTTGAATGCCAATTTATAACTAACATTCAGAGCAGCAAAAAAAGACATGACATTTTGAAATTGGGCAAAAATTGGCATAGTTAGAGGTTTTCAAAGTTGAGGCATTTGCAAAAATTTTAACACATATATTGAATTTTTTTTTGGGAAAATTGAAATTTTCCAAATGCTGTATTTACGACAATTTTCTACCGATTTTCAAAGTTTTGATGCAGTTTTTATCGAATTTTTATCTACTTTTAAATGCCATCAAAACTTTAAAAGATTTCACCGCTGGGGATTTTTGAGAATTTTTTGAAAAATGTTATAGTTTTGGTCAAAATTTCGATTTTTCGTAGGTTGTATTTTAGACAATTTTCATCTGATTTCAAAATTTTTTAACTATTTCTTATTGCATTTTTACATATTTTAAAATGCTATCAAAAGAATGGAATTACCAAAAAAAAAATTTCGGCTCGATTTTTGAAAATTTTGACAGTGTATAACACTGTAATTTTTTTCAAAAATCGGTCGAAATTAGTTTTTTAGATTTGAATGCCAATTTATAACTAACATTCAGAGCAGCAAAAAAAGACATGACATTTTGAAATTGGGCAAAAATTGGCATAGTTAGAGGTTTTCAAAGTTGAGGCATTTGCAAAAATTTTAACACATATATTGAATTTTTTTTTGGGAAAATTGAAATTTTCCAAATGCTGTATTTACGACAATTTTCTACCGATTTTCAAAGTTTTGATGCAGTTTTTATCGAATTTTTATCTACTTTTAAATGCCTTCAAAACTTTAAAAGATTTCACCGCTGGGGATTTTTGAGAATTTTTTGAAAAATGTTATAGTTTTGGTCAAAATTTCGATTTTTCGTACGTTGTATTTTACACAATTTTCATCTGATTTCAAAATTTTTTAACTATTTCTTATTGCATTTTTACATATTTTAAAATGCTATCAAAAGAATGGAATTACCAAAAAAAAATTTCGGCTCGATTTTTGAAAATTTTGACAGTGTATACACTGTAATTTTTTTCAAAAATCGGGTCGAAATTAGTTTTTTAGATTTGAATGCCAATTTATAACTAACATTCAGAGCAGCAAAAAAAGACATGACATTTTGAAATTGGGCAAAAATTGGCATAGTTAGAGGTTTTCAAAGTTGAGGCATTTGCAAAAATTTTAACACATATATTGAATTTTTTTTTGGGAAAATTGAAATTTTCCAAATGCTGTATTCACGACAATTTTCTACCGATTTTCAAAGTTTTGATGCAGTTTTTATCGAATTTTTATCTACTTTTAAATGCCATCAAAACTTTAAAAGATTTCACCGCTGGGGATTTTTGAGAATTTTTTGAAAAATGTTATAGTTTTGGTCAAAATTTCGATTTTTCGTACGTTGTATTTTACACAATTTTCATCTGATTTCAAAATTTTTTAACTATTTCTTATTGCATTTTTACATATTTTAAAATGCTATCAAAAGAATGGAATTACCAAAAAAAAATTTCGGCTCGATTTTTGAAAATTTTGACAGTGTATATATACACTGTAATTTTTTTCAAAAATCGGGTCGAAATTAGTTTTTTAGATTTGAATGCCAATTTATAACTAACATTCAGAGCAGCAAAAAAAGACATGACATTTTGAAATTGGGCAAAAATTGGCATAGTTAGAGGTTTTCAAAGTTGAGGCATTTGCAAAAATTTTAACACATATACTGAATTTTTTTTGGGAAAATTGAAATTTTCCAAATGCTGTATTTACGACAATTTTCTACCGATTTTCAAAGTTTTGATGCAGTTTTTATCGAATTTTTATCTACTTTTAAATGCCATCAAAACTTTAAAAGATTTCACCGCTGGGGATTTTTGAGAATTTTTTGAAAAATGTTATAGTTTTGGTCAAAATTTCGATTTTTCGTAGGTTGTATTTTAGACAATTTTCATCTGATTTCAAAATTTTTTAACTATTTCTTATTGCATTTTTACATATTTTAAAATGCTATCAAAAGAATGGAATTACCAAAAAAAAAATTTCGGCTCGATTTTTGAAAATTTTGACAGTGTATATATACACTGTAATTTTTTTCAAAAATCGGGTCGAAATTAGTTTTTTAGATTTGAATGCCAATTTATAACTAACATTCAGAGCAGCAAAAAAAGACATGACATTTTGAAATTGGGCAAAAATTGGCATAGTTAGAGGTTTTCAAAGTTGAGGCATTTGCAAAAATTTTAACACATATATTGAATTTTTTTTGGGAAAATTGAAATTTTCCAAATGCTGTATTTACGACAATTTTCTACCGATTTTCAAAGTTTTGATGCAGTTTTTATCGAATTTTTATCTACTTTTAAATGCCATCAAAACTTTAAAAGATTTCACCGCTGGGGATTTTTGAGAATTTTTTGAAAAATGTTATAGTTTTGGTCAAAATTTCGATTTTTCGTAGGTTGTATTTTAGACAATTTTCATCTGATTTCAAAATTTTTTAACTATTTCTTATTGCATTTTTACATATTTTAAAATGCTATCAAAAGAATGGAATTACCAAAAAAAAAATTTCGGCTCGATTTTTGAAAATTTTGACAGTGTATTATACACTGTAATTTTTTTCAAAAATCGGTCGAAATTAGTTTTTTAGATTTGAATGCCAATTTATAACTAACATTCAGAGCAGCAAAAAAAGACATGACATTTTGAAATTGGGCAAAAATTGGCATAGTTAGAGGTTTTCAAAGTTGAGGCATTTGCAAAAATTTTAACACATATATTGAATTTTTTTGGGAACATTGAAATTTTCCAAATGCTGTATTTACGACAATTTTCTACCGATTTTCAAAGTTTTGATGCAGTTTTTATCGAATTTTTATCTACTTTTAAATGCCATCAAAACTTTAAAAGATTTCACCGCTGGGGATTTTTGAGAATTTTTTGAAAAATGTTATAGTTTTGGTCAAAATTTCGATTTTTCGTAGGTTGTATTTTAGACAATTTTCATCTGATTTCAAAATTTTTTAACTATTTCTTATTGCATTTTTACATATTTTAAAATGCTATCAAAAGAATGGAATTAACAAAAAAAATTTCGACTCGATTTTTGAAAATTTTGACAGTGTATACACTGTAATTTTTTCAAAAATCGGGTCGAAATTAGTTTTTTAGATTTGAATGCCAATTTATAACTAACATTCAGAGCAGCAAAAAAAGACATGACATTTTGAAATTGGGCAAAAATTGGCATAGTTAGAGGTTTTCAAAGTTGAGGCATTTGCAAAAATTTTAACACATATATTGAAATTTTTTGGGAAAATTGAAATTTTCCAAATGCTGTATTTACGACAATTTTCTACCGATTTTCAAAGTTTTGATGCAGTTTTTATCGAATTTTTATCTACTTTTAAATGCCATCAAAACTTTAAAAGATTTCACAGCTGGGGATTTTTGAGAATTTTTTGAAAAATGTTATAGTTTTGGTCAAAATTTAGATTTTTCCTAGGCTGTATTTTAGACAATTTTCATCCGATTTCAAAAATTTTTAACTTTTTCTTATTGAATTTTTACATATTTTAAAATGCTATCAAAAGAACGGAAGTAACAAAAAAAAATTTCGACTCGATTTTTGAAAATTTTGACAGTGTATACACTGTAATTTTTTTCAAAAATCGGGTCGAAATTAGTTTTTTAGATTTGAATGCCAATTTATAACTAACATTCAGAGCAGCAAAAAAGACATGACATTTTGAAATTGGGCAAAAATTGGCATAGTTAGAGGTTTTCAAAGTTGAGGCATTTGCAAAAATTTTAACACATATATTGAAATTTTTTTTGGGAAAATTGAAATTTTCCAAATGCTGTATTTACGACAATTTTCTACCGATTTTCAAAGTTTTGATGCAGTTTTTATCGAATTTTTATCTACTTTTAAATGCCATCAAAACTTTAAAAAAATTCACCGCTGGGGATTTTTGAGAATTTTTTAAAAAATTTTATAGTTTTGGTCAAAATTTCGATTTTTCCTAGGCTTTATTTTAGACTATTTTCATCCGATTTCAAAATTTTTTAACTTTTTCTTATTGCATTTTTACATATTTTAAAATGCTATCAAAAGAATGGAATTACCAAAAAAAATTTCGACTCGATTTTTGAAAATTTTGACAGTGTATACACTGTAATTTTTTTCAAAAATCGGGTCGAAATTAGTTTTTTAGATTTGAATGCCAATTTATAACTAACATTCAGAGCAGCAAAAAAAGACATGACATTTTGAAATTGGGCAAAAATTGGCATAGTTAGAGGTTTTCAAAGTTGAGGCATTTGCAAAAATTTTAACACATATATTGAAATTTTTTTGGGAAAATTGAAATTTTCCAAATGCTGTATTTACGACAATTTTCTACCGATTTTCAAAGTTTTGATGCAGTTTTTATCGAATTTTTATCTACTTTTAAATGCCATCAAAATTTCGATTTTTCGTAGGTTGTATTTTAGACAATTTTCATCTGATTTCAAAATTTTTTAACTATTTCTTATTGCATTTTTACATATTTTAAAATGCTATCAAAAGAATGGAATTAACAAAAAAAATTTCGACTCGATTTTTGAAAATTTTGACAGTGTATACACTGTAATTTTTTTCAAAAATCGGGTCGAAATTAGTTTTTTAGATTTGAATGCCAATTTATAACTAACATTCAGAGCAGCAAAAAAAGACATGACATTTTGAAATTGGGCAAAAATTGGCATAGTTAGAGGTTTTCAAAGTTGAGGCATTTGCAAAAATTTTAACACATATATTGAAATTTTTTTGGGAAAATTGAAATTTTCCAAATGCTGTATTTACGACAATTTTCTACCGATTTTCAAAGTTTTGATGCAGTTTTTATCGAATTTTTATCTACTTTTAAATGCCATCAAAACTTTAAAAGATTTCACAGCTGGGGATTTTTGAGAATTTTTTGAAAAATGTTATAGTTTTGGTCAAAATTTAGATTTTTCCTAGGCTGTATTTTAGACAATTTTCATCCGATTTCAAAAATTTTTAACTTTTTCTTATTGAATTTTTACATATTTTAAAATGCTATCAAAAGAACGGAAGTAACAAAAAAAAATTTCGACTCGATTTTTGAAAATTTTGACAGTGTATACACTGTAATTTTTTTCAAAAATCGGGTCGAAATTAGTTTTTTAGATTTGAATGCCAATTTATAACTAACATTCAGAGCAGCAAAAAAAGACATGACATTTTGAAATTGGGCAAAAATTGGCATAGTTAGAGGTTTTCAAAGTTGAGGCATTTGCAAAAATTTTAACACATATATTGAAATTTTTTTGGGAAAATTGAAATTTTCCAAATGCTGTATTTACGACAATTTTCTACCGATTTTCAAAGTTTTGATGCAGTTTTTATCGAATTTTTATCTACTTTTAAATGCCATCAAAACTTTAAAAAAATTCACCGCTGGGGATTTTTGAGAATTTTTTAAAAAATTTTATAGTTTTGGTCAAAATTTCGATTTTTCCTAGGCTTTATTTTAGACTATTTTCATCCGATTTCAAAATTTTTTAACTTTTTCTTATTGCATTTTTACATATTTTAAAATGCTATCAAAAGAATGGAATTACCAAAAAAAAATTTCGACTCGATTTTTGAAAATTTTGACAGTGTATACACTGTAATTTTTTTCAAAAATCGGGTCGAAATTAGTTTTTTAGATTTGAATGCCAATTTATAACTAACATTCAGAGCAGCAAAAAAAGACATGACATTTTGAAATTGGGCAAAAATTGGCATAGTTAGAGGTTTTCAAAGTTGAGGCATTTGCAAAAATTTTAACACATATATTGAAATTTTTTTTGGGAAAATTGAAATTTTCCAAATGCTGTATTTACGACAATTTTCTACCGATTTTCAAAGTTTTGATGCAGTTTTTATCGAATTTTTATCTACTTTTAAATGCCATCAAAACTTTAAAAAATTCACCGCTGGGGATTTTTGAGAATTTTTTAAAAAATTTTATAGTTTTGGTCAAAATTTCGATTTTTCCTAGGCTTTATTTTAGACTATTTTCATCCGATTTCAAAATTTTTTAACTTTTTCTTATTGCATTTTTACATATTTTAAAATGCTATCAAAAGAATGGAATTACCAAAAAAAAATTTCGACTCGATTTTTGAAAATTTTGACAGTGTATAATACACTGTAATTTTTTTCAAAAATCGGGTCGAAATTAGTTTTTTAGATTTGAATGCCAATTTATAACTAACATTCAGAGCAGCAAAAAAAGACATGACATTTTGAAATTGGGCAAAAATTGGCATAGTTAGAGGTTTTCAAAGTTGAGGCATTTGCAAAAATTTTAACACATATATTGAATTTTTTTTTGGGAAAATTGAAATTTTCCAAATGCTGTATTTACGACAATTTTCTACCGATTTTCAAAGTTTTGATGCAGTTTTTATCGAATTTTTATCTACTTTTAAATGCCATCAAAACTTTAAAAGATTTCACCGCTGGGGATTTTTGAGAATTTTTTGAAAAATGTTATAGTTTTGGTCAAAATTTCGATTTTTCGTAGGTTGTATTTTAGACAATTTTCATCTGATTTCAAAATTTTTTAACTATTTCTTATTGCATTTTTACATATTTTAAAATGCTATCAAAAGAATGGAATTACCCAAAAAAAATTTCGGCTCGATTTTTGAAAATTTTGACAGTGTATATATACACTGTAATTTTTTCAAAAATCGGGTCGAAATTAGTTTTTTAGATTTGAATGCCAATTTATAACTAACATTCAGAGCAGCAAAAAAAGACATGACATTTTGAAATTGGGCAAAAATTGGCATAGTTAGAGGTTTTCAAAGTTGAGGCATTTGCAAAAATTTTAACACATATATTGAATTTTTTTTTGGGAAAATTGAAATTTTCCAAATGCTGTATTTACGACAATTTTCTACCGATTTTCAAAGTTTTGATGCAGTTTTTATCGAATTTTTATCTACTTTTAAATGCCATCAAAACTTTAAAAGATTTCACCGCTGGGGATTTTTAAGAATTTTTTGAAAAATGTTATAGTTTTGGTCAAAATTTCGATTTTTCGTAGGTTGTATACACTGTAATTTTTTTCAAAAATCGGGTCGAAATTGGTTTTTTAGATTTGAATGCCAATTTATAACTAACATTCAGAGCAGCAAAAAAAGACATGACATTTTGAAATTGGGCAAAAATTGGCATAGTTAGAGGTTTTCAAAGTTGAGGCATTTGCAAAAATTTTAACACATATATTGAATTTTTTTTGGGAAAATTGAAATTTTCCAAATGCTGTATTTACGACAATTTTCTACCGATTTTCAAAGTTTTGATGCAGTTTTTATCGAATTTTTATCTACTTTTAAATGCCATCAAAACTTTAAAAGATTTCACCGCTGGGGATTTTTGAGAATTTTTTGAAAAATGTTATAGTTTTGGTCAAAATTTCGATTTTTCGTAGGTTGTATTTTAGACAATTTTCATCTGATTTCAAAATTTTTTAACTATTTCTTATTGCATTTTTACATATTTTAAAATGCTATCAAAAGAATGGAATTAACAAAAAAAATTTCGACTCGATTTTTGAAAATTTTGACAGTGTATACACTGTAATTTTTTTCAAAAATCGGGTCGAAATTAGTTTTTTAGATTTGAATGCCAATTTATAACTAACATTCAGAGCAGCAAAAAAAGACATGACATTTTGAAATTGGGCAAAAATTGGCATAGTTAGAGGTATTCAAAGTTGAGGCATTTGCAAAAATTTTAACACATATATTGAAATTTTTTGGGAAAATTGAAATTTTCCAAATGCTGTATTTACGACAATTTTCTACCGATTTTCAAAGTTTTGATGCAGTTTTTATCGAATTTTCATCTACTTTTAAATGCCATCAAAACTTTAAAAAATTTCACCGCTGGGGATTTTTGAGAATTTTTTCAAAAATGTTATAGTTTTGGTCAAAATTTAGATTTTTCCTAGGTTGTATTTTAGACAATTTTCATCTGATTTCAAAATTTTTTAACTATTTCTTATTGCATTTTTACATATTTTAAAATGCTATCAAAAGAATGGAATTACCAAAAAAAAATTTCGGCTCGATTTTTTGAAAATTTTGACAGTGTATACACTGTAATTTTTTTCAAAAATCGGGTCGAAATTAGTTTTTTAGATTTGAATGCCAATTTATAACTAACATTCAGAGCAGCAAAAAAAGACATGACATTTTGAAATTGGGCAAAAATTGGCATAGTTAGAGGTTTTCAAAGTTGAGGCATTTGCAAAAATTTTAACACATATATTGAAATTTTTTGGGAAAATTGAAATTTTCCAAATGCTGTATTTACGACAATTTTCTACCGATTTTCAAAGTTTTGATGCAGTTTTTATCGAATTTTCATCTACTTTTAAATGCCATCAAAACTTTAAAAGATTTCACAGCTGGGGATTTTTGAGAATTTTTTGAAAAATGTTATAGTTTTGGTCAAAATTTAGATTTTTCCTAGGCTGTATTTTAGACAATTTTCATCCGATTTCAAAAATTTTTAACTTTTTCTTATTGAATTTTTACATATTTTAAAATGCTATCAAAAGAACGGAAGTAACAAAAAAAATTTCGACTCGATTTTTGAAAATTTTGACAGTGTATACACTGTAATTTTTTTCAAAAATCGGGTCGAAATTAGTTTTTTAGATTTGAATGCCAATTTATAACTAACATTCAGAGCAGCAAAAAAAGACATGACATTTTGAAATTGGGCAAAAATTGGCATAGTTAGAGGTTTTCAAAGTTGAGGCATTTGCAAAAATTTTAACACATATATTGAAATTTTTTTTGGGAAAATTGAAATTTTCCAAATGCTGTATTTACGACAATTTTCTACCGATTTTCAAAGTTTTGATGCAGTTTTTATCGAATTTGTATCTACTTTTAAATGCCATCAAAACTTTAAAAAATTCACCGCTGGGGATTTTTGAGAATTTTTTAAAAAATTTTATAGTTTTGGTCAAAATTTCGATTTTTCCTAGGCTTTATTTTAGACTATTTTCATCCGATTTCAAAATTTTTTAACTTTTTCTTATTGCATTTTTACATATTTTAAAATGCTATCAAAAGAATGGAATTACCAAAAAAAATTTCGACTCGATTTTTGAAAATTTTGACAGTGTATACACTGTAATTTTTTTCAAAAATCGGGTCGAAATTAGTTTTTTAGATTTGAATGCCAATTTATAACTAACATTCAGAGCAGCAAAAAAAGACATGACATTTTGAAATTGGGCAAAAATTGGCATAGTTAGAGGTTTTCAAAGTTGAGGCATTTGCAAAAATTTTAACACATATATTGAAATTTTTTTTGGGAAAATTGAAATTTTCCAAATGCTGTATTTACGACAATTTTCTACCGATTTTCAAAGTTTTGATGCAGTTTTTATCGAATTTTTATCTACTTTTAAATGCCATCAAAACTTTAAAAAAATTCACCGCTGGGGATTTTTGAGAATTTTTTAAAAAATTTTATAGTTTTGGTCAAAATTTCGATTTTTCCTATGCTTTATTTTAGACTATTTTCATCCGATTTCAAAATTTTTTAACTTTTTCTTATTGCATTTTTACATATTTTAAAATGCTATCAAAAGAATGGAATTACCAAAAAAATTTCGACTCGATTTTTGAAAATTTTGACAGTGTATAATACACTGTAATTTTTTTCAAAAATCGGGTCGAAATTAGTTTTTTAGATTTGAATGCCAATTTATAACTAACATTCAGAGCAGCAAAAAAAGACATGACATTTTGAAATTGGGCAAAAATTGGCATAGTTAGAGGTTTTCAAAGTTGAGGCATTTGTAAAAATTTTAACACATATATTGAAATTTTTTTTGGGAAAATTAAAATTTTCCAAATGCTGTATTTACGACAATTTTCTACCGATTTTCAAAGTTTTGATGCAGTTTTTATCGAATTTTTATCTACTTTTAAATGCCATCAAAACTTTAAAAAAATTCACCGCTGGGGATTTTTGAGAATTTTTAAAAAATTTTATAGTTTTGGTCAAAATTTCGATTTTTCCTATGCTTTATTTTAGACTATTTTCATCCGATTTCAAAATTTTTTAACTTTTTCTTATTGCATTTTTACATATTTTAAAATGCTATCAAAAGAATGGAATTACCAAAAAAAAATTTCGACTCGATTTTTGAAAATTTTGACAGTGTATAATACACTGTAATTTTTTTCAAAAATCGGGTCGAAATTAGTTTTTTAGATTTGAATGCCAATTTATAACTAACATTCAGAGCAGCAAAAAAAGACATGACATTTTGAAATTGGGCAGAAATTGGCATAGTTAGAGGTTTTCAAAGTTGAGGCATTTGTAAAAATTTTAACACATATATTGAAATTTTTTTTGGGAAAATTAAAATTTTCCAAATGCTGTATTTACGACAATTTTCTACCGATTTTCAAAGTTTTGATGCAGTTTTTATCGAATTTTTATCTACTTTTAAATGCCATCAAAACTTTAAAAGATTTCACCGCTGGGGATTTTTGAGAATTTTTTGAAAAATGTTATAGTTTTGGTCAAAATTTCGATTTTTCGTAGGTTGTATTTTAGACAATTTTCATCTGATTTCAAAATTTTTTAACTATTTCTTATTGCATTTTTACATATTTTAAAATGCTATCAAAAGAATGGAATTAACAAAAAAAATTTCGACTCGATTTTTGAAAATTTTGACAGTGTATACACTGTAATTTTTTTCAAAAATCGGGTCGAAATTAGTTTTTTAGATTTGAATGCCAATTTATAACTAACATTCAGAGCAGCAAAAAAAGACATGACATTTTGAAATTGGGCAAAAATTGGCATAGTTAGAGGTATTCAAAGTTGAGGCATTTGCAAAAATATTAACACATATATTGAAATTTTTTTTGGGAAAATTGAAATTTTCCAAATGCTGTATTTACAACAATTTTCTACCGATTTTCAAAGTTTTGATGCAGTTTTTATCGAATTTTTATCTACTTTTAAATGCCATCAAAACTTTAAAAAATTTCACCGCTGGGGATTTTTGAGAATTTTTTGAAAAATGTTATAGTTTTGGTCAAAATTTAGATTTTTCGTAGGTTGTATTTTAGACAATTTTCATCTGATTTCAAAATTTTTTAACTATTTCTTATTGCATTTTTACATATTTTAAAATGCTATCAAAAGAATGGAATTACCAAAAAAAAAATTTCGGCTCGATTTTTGAAAATTTTGACAGTGTATATATACACTGTAATTTTTTTCAAAAATCGGGTCGAAATTAGTTTATTTAGATTTGAATGCTATTTTATAACTAACATTCAGAGCAGCAAAAAAAGACATGACATTTTGAAATTGGGCAGAAATTGGCATAGTTAGAGGTTTTCAAAGTTGAGGCATTTGCAAAAATTTTTGCACATATGTATATTGAAATTTTTTTTGGGAAAATTGAAATTTTCCAAATGCTGTATTTACGACAATTTTCTACCGATTTTCAAAGTTTTGATGCAGTTTTTATCAAATTTTTATCTACTTTTAAATGCCATCAAAACTTTAAAAAATTTCACCGCTGGGGATTTTTGAGAATTTTTTAAAAAATGTTATAGTTTTGGTCAAAATTTCGATTTTTCCTAGGCTGTATTTTAGACTATTTTCATCCGATTTCAAAATTTTTAAACTATTTCTTATTGCATTTTTACATATTTTAAAATGCTATCAAAAGAATGGAATTACCAAAAAAAAAATTTCGACTCGATTTTTGAAAATGTAATTTTTTTCAAAAATCGGGTCGAAATTAGTTTTTTAGATTTGAATGCCAATTTATAACTAACATTCAGAGCAGCAAAAAAAGACATGACATTTTGAAATTGGGCAAAAATTGGCATAGTTAGAGGTTTTCAAAGTTGAGGCATTTGCAAAAATTTTTGCACATATGTATATTGAAATTTTTTTTGGGAAAATTGAAATTTTCCAAATGCTGTATTTACGACAATTTTCTACCGATTTTCAAAGTTTTGATGCAGTTTTTATCGAATTTTTATTTACTTTTAAATGCTATCAAAACTTTAAAAGATTTCACCGCTGGGGATTTTTGAGAATGTTTTGAAAAATGTTATAGTTTTGGTCAAAATTTCGATTTTTCGTAGGTTGTATTTTAGACAATTTTCATCTGATTTCAAAATTTTTTAACTATTTCTTATTGCATTTTTATATATTTTAAAATACTATCAAAAGAATGGAATTACCAAAAAAAAAATTTCGACTCGATTTTTGAAAATTTTGACAGTGTATACACTGTAATTTTTTTCAAAAATCGGGTCGAAATTAGTTTTTTAGATTTGAATGCCAATTTATAACTAACATTCAGAGCAGCAAAAAAAGACATGACATTTTGAAATTGGGCAAAAATTGGCATAGTTAGAGGTTTTCAAAGTTGAGGCATTTGCAAAAATTTTAACACATATATTGAATTTTTTTTTGGGAAAATTGAAATTTTCCAAATGCTGTATTTCAACAATTTTCTACCGATTTTCAAAGTTTTGATGCAGTTTTTATCGAATTTTTATCTACTTTTAAATGCTATCAAAACTTTAAAAGATTTCACCGCTGGGGATTTTTGAGAATGTTTTGAAAAATGTTATAGTTTTGGTCAAAATTTCGATTTTTCGTAGGTTGTATTTTAGACAATTTTCATCTGATTTCAAAATTTTTTAACTATTTCTTATTGCATTTTTACATATTTTAAAATGCTATCAAAAGAATGGAATTACCAAAAAAAAAATTTCGACTCGATTTTTGAAAATTTTGACAGTGTATACACTGTAATTTTTTTGAAAAATCGGGTCGAAATTAGTTTTTTAGATTTGAATGCCAATTTATAACTAACATTCAGAGCAGCAAAAAAAGACATGACATTTTGAAATTGGGCAAAAATTGGCATAGTTAGAGGTTTTCAAAGTTGAGGCATTTGCAAAAATTTTAACACATATATTGAATTTTTTTTTGGGAAAATTGAAATTTTCCAAATGCTGTATTTCAACAATTTTCTACCGATTTTCAAAGTTTTGATGCAGTTTTTATCGAATTTTTATCTACTTTTAAATGCCATCAAAACTTTAAAAGATTTCACCGCTGGGGATTTTTGAGAATTTTATCAAAAATGTTATAGTTTTGGTCAAAATTTAGATTTTTCGTAGGTTGTATTTTAGACAATTTTCATCTGATTTCAAAATTTTTTAACTATTTCTTATTGCATTTTTACATATTTTAAAATGCTATCAAAAGAATGGAATTACCAAAAAAAAAATTTCGGCTCGATTTTTGAAAATTTTGACAGTGTATATATACACTGTAATTTTTTTCAAAAATCGGGTCGAAATTAGTTTTTTAGATTTGAATGCCAATTTATAACTAACATTCAGAGCAGCAAAAAAGACATGACATTTTGAAATTGGGCAAAAATTGGCATAGTTAGAGGTTTTCAAAGTTGAGGCATTTGCAAAAATTTTGGCACATATATTGAAATTTTTTGGGAAAATTGAAATTTTCCAAATGCTGTATTTAGGACAATTTTCTACCGATTTTCAAAGTTTTGATGCAGTTTTTATCGAATTTTTATCTACTTTTAAATGCCATCAAAACTTTAAAAAATTTCACCGCTGGGGATTTTTGAGAATTTTATCAAAAATGTTATAGTTTTGGTCAAAATTTAGATTTTTCCTAGGTTGTATTTTAGACAATTTTCATCTGATTTCAAAATTTTTTAACTATTTCTTATTGCATTTTTACATATTTTAAAATGCTATCAAAAGAATGGAATTACCAAAAAAAAAATTTCGGCTCGATTTTTGAAAATTTTGACAGTGTATATATACACTGTAATTTTTTTCAAAAATCGGGTCGAAATTAGTTTATTTAGATTTGAATGCTATTTTATAACTAACATTCAGAGCAGCAAAAAAAGACATGACATTTTGAAATTGGGCAGAAATTGGCATAGTTAGAGGTTTTCAAAGTTGAGGCATTTGCAAAAATTTTTGCACATATGTATATTGAAATTTTTTTTGGGAAAATTGAAATTTTCCAAATGCTGTATTTACGACAATTTTCTACCGATTTTCAAAGTTTTGATGCAGTTTTTATCGAATTTTTATCTACTTTTAAATGCCATCAAAACTTTAAAAAATTTCACCGCTGGGGATTTTTGAGAATTTTATCAAAAATGTTATAGTTTTGGTCAAAATTTAGATTTTTCCTAGGTTGTATTTTAGACAATTTTCATCTGATTTCAAAATTTTTTAACTATTTCTTATTGCATTTTTACATATTTTAAAATGCTATCAAAAGAATGGAATTACCAAAAAAAAAATTTCGACTCGATTTTTGAAAATTTTGACAGTGTATACACTGTAATTTTTTTCAAAAATCGGGTCGAAATTAGTTTTTTAGATTTGAATGCCAATTTATAACTAACATTCAGAGCAGCAAAAAAAGACATGACATTTTGAAATTGGGCAAAAATTGGCATAGTTAGAGGTTTTCAAAGTTGGGGCATTTGCAAAAATTTTGGCACATATATTGAAATTTTTTGGGAAAATTGAAATTTTCCAAATGCTGAATTTGTATCTACTTTTAAATGCCATCAAAACTTTAAAAGATTTCACAGCTGGGGATTTTTGAGAATTTTTTGAAAAATGTTATAGTTTTGTTCAAAATTTCGATTTTTCCTAGGCTGTATTTTAGACAATTTTCATACGATTTCAAAATTTTTTAACTTTTTCTTATTGCATTTTTACATATTTTAAAATGCTATCAAAAGAATGGAATTACCAAAAAAAAAATTTCGAATCGATTTTTGAAAATTTTGACAGTGTATACACTGTAATTTTTTTCAAAAATCGGGTCGAAATTAGTTTTTTAGATTTGAATGCCAATTTATAACTAACATTCAGAGCAGCAAAAAAAGACATGACATTTTGAAATTGGGCAAAAATTGGCATAGTTAGAGGTTTTCAAAGTTGAGGCATTTGCAAAAATTTTAACACATATATTGAAATTTTTTTTGGGAAAATTGAAATTTTCCAAATGCTGTATTTACGACAATTTTCTACCGATTTTCAAAGTTTTGATGCAGTTTTTATCGAATTTTTATCTACTTTTAAATGCCATCAAAACTTTAAAAGATTTCACCGCTGGGGATTTTTGAGAATTTTTTAAAAAATGTTATAGTTTTGGTCAAAATTTCGATTTTTCCTAGGCTTTATTTTAGACTATTTTCATCCGATTTCAAAATTTTTTAACTATTTCTTATTGCATTTTTACATATTTTAAAATGCTATCAAAAGAATGGAATTACCAAAAAAAAAATTTCGACTCGATTTTTGAAAATTTTGACAGTGTATACACTGTAATTTTTTTCAAAAATCGGGTCGAAATTAGTTTTTTTGATTTGAATGCCAATTTATAACTAACATTCAGAGCAGCAAAAAAAGACATGACATTTTGAAATTGGGCAAAAATTGGCATAGTTAGAGGTTTTCAAAGTTGAGGCATTTGCAAAAATTTTGGCACATAAATTAATTGAAAATAATAACTTAAATAAAAAATAAAAATAGAAAATAAAAATAAAAAATAAAAACATAAACTTAAAATAACAACTAAAATAAAAAATAAAAAAAAATAGAAAATAAATTAAAAAATAAAAGCTAAATACAAAAAAAATAATTAAAATAAAAAATAAATTAAAAAATAAAAACTAAAAAATAAACTAAAAAATAAAAAATAAAAACTAAAAAATAAAAAACTAAAAAAAAAAACTAAAAAATAAAAACTTAAAATAAAAACTTAAAATAAAAACTAAAAAATAAAAATAAAAAATAAATTAAAAAATAAATTAAAAAATAAAAACTAAAAACTAACAACTAAAAATAAAAACTAAAAACTAAAAATAAAAAATAAAAACTAACAAATTAAAATAAAAAAAAAAAAAAACTAAAAAATAAAAACTAAAAATAAAAACTAAAAATAACAACTAAAAACAAAAACTAAACAATAAAAACTAAAAATAAAAACTAAAAATAAAAACTAAAAAATAAATTTAAAAATAAAAAATAAATTTAAAAATAAAAACTAAAAATAAAAAATAAAACTAAAAACTAAAAAATAAAACAAAAACTAAAAATAAAAATAAAAACTAACAAATTAAAATTAAAAAATAAAAAAAAAAAACTAAAAAATAAAAACTAAAATTAAAAAATAAAAACTAAAAATAAAAACAAAAAAATAAAAACTAAAAATAAAAAATAAAAACTAAAAAATAAAAATTAAAAAATAAAAAAAAAACTAAAAAATAAAAAATAAAAACTAAAATTAAAAAATAAAAACTAAAAATAAAAACTAAAAAATAAAAACTAAAAATAAAAAATAAAAACTAAAAAATAAAAACTAAAAAATAAAAATAAAAACTAAATAATAAAAATAAATTTAAAAATAAAAACTAAAAATAAAAAATAAATTAAAAAATAAAACTAAAAACTAAAAATAAAACAAAAACTAAAAATAAAAATAAAAACTAACAAATTAAAATTAAAAAAAAAAAAAAAAAAACTAAAAAATAAAAAATAAAAACTAAAATTAAAAAATAAAAATTAAAAATAAAAACTAAAAAATAAAAACTAAAAATAAAAAATAAAAACTAAAAATAAAAAATAAAAACTAAAAAATAAAAATAAAAACTAAATAATAAAAAATAAATTTAAAAATAAAAAATAAAAACTAAAAAATAAATTTAAAAATAAAAAATAAATTTAAAAATTAAAACTAAAAAAAAAATAAATTAAAAAATAAAAACTAAAAAATAAAAACTAAAAACTAAAAATAAAAACTAAAAATAAAAACTAAAAACTAAAAAATGAAAAATAAAAAATAAAAATAAAAACTAAAAATAAAAAATAAAAACTAAAAAATAAAAACTAAAAATAAAAATAAAAACTAAATAATAAAAAATAAATTTAAAAATAAAAACTAAAAATAAAAAATAAATTAAAAACTAAAAACTAAAAAATAAAAACTAAAAATAAAAAATAAAAACTAAAAAATAAAAGGTCAAAGGTCAAAGTTCAAAGGTCAAAGTTCAAAGGTCAAAGTTCAAAGGTCAGAGGTCAAAGGTCAAAGTTTAAGGTGAAAGTTTAAGGCGTAAAGGTCAAAGTTCAAAGGTCAAAGGTCAAAGTTCAAAGGTCAGAGGTCAAAGTTTAAGGTGAAAGTTTAAGGCGTAAAGGTCAAAGTTCAAAGTTCAAAGTTCAAAGGTCAAAGTTCAAAGGTCAAAGTTCAAAGGTCAAAGTTTGAGGTGTAAACACACTTTAAACCTTTGACCTTTGAACTTTGACCTTTGAACTTTGACCTTTGAACTTTGACCTTTGAACTTTGACCTTTACACCTTAAATTTTCACCTTAAACTTTGACCTCTGACCTTTGAACTTTGACCTTTACACCTTAATCTTTCACCTTAAACTTTGACCTCTGACCTTTGAACTTTGACCTTTGAACTTTGACCTTTGAACTTTGACCTTTGACCTTTTATTTTTTAGTTTTTATTTTTTAGTTTTTTATTTTTTAGTTTTTATTTTTTATTTTTTAGTTTTTATTTTTTAGTTTTTATTTTTTAGTTTTTATTTTTTATTTTTTAGTTTTTATTTTTTAGTTTTTATTTTTTAATTTATTTTTTATTTCTTAGTTTTTATTTTTTATTTTTAGTTTTTATTTTTTAGTTTTTATTTTTTAGTTTTTATTTTTAGTTTTTATTTTTTAGTTTTTATTTTTTAGTTTTTATTTTTAGTTTTTATTTTTTAGTTTTTATTTTTTAGTTTTTATTTTTTAGTTTTTATTTTTTAGTTTTTATTTTTAGTTTTTATTTTTTAGTTTTTATTTTTTAGTTTTTATTTTTAGTTTTTATTTTTTTTTTTTTTTTATTTTTTAATTTTAATTTGTTAGTTTTTATTTTTTAATTTATTTTTTATTTTTTAATTTATTTTTTATTTTTAGTTTTTATTTTTAAATTTATTTTTTATTTTTAAATTTATTTTTTATTATTTAGTTTTTATTTTTTAGTTTTTATTTTTTATTTTTTAGTTTTTATTTTTAGTTTTTATTTTTTATTTTTAGTTTTTAATTTTTGAATTTTTTTTTATTTTTATTTTTTAGTTTTTATTTTTAGTTTTTATTTTTTAGTTTTTATTTTTTAGTTTTTATTTTAAGTTTTTATTTTTTTTTTTTTTTATTTTTTAATTTTAATTTGTTAGTTTTTATTTTTTAATTTATTTTTTATTTTTACTTTTTATTTTTAAATTTATTTTTTATTTTTAAATTTATTTTTTATTATTTAGTTTTTATTATTTAGTTTTTATTTTTTAGTTTTTATTTTTAGTTTTTATTTTTTATTTTAGTTTTTATTTTTTAATTTATTTTTTATTTTTAGTTTTTATTTTTAAATTTATTTTTTATTTTTTTTTTATTTTTTAATTTTAATTTGTTAGTTTTTATTTTTTAATTTATTTTTTATTTTTACTTCTTATTTTTAAATTTATTTTTTATTTTTAAATTTATTTTTTATTATTTAGTTTTTATTATTTAGTTTTTATTTTTTAGTTTTTATTTTTAGTTTTTATTTTTTATTTTTTAGTTTTTATTTTTAGTTTTTATTTTTATTTTTAGTTTTTATTTTTTAAATTTTTATTTTTTAGTTTTTATTTTTAGTTTTTATTTTTAGTTTTTATTTTTTAAATTTATTTTTTATTATTTAGTTGTTAGTTTTTATTTTTTATTTTTAGTTTTTATTTTTCTAATTTTTGTTTTATTTTTATTTTTTAGTTTTTATTTTTAGTTTTTATTTTTTAGTTTTTATTTTTAGTTTTAATTTTTTAGTTTTTATTTTTTAGTTTTTATTTGTAGTTTTTATTTTTAGTTTTTATTTTTTATTTTAGTTTTTTAGTTTTTATTTTTTAATTTATTTTTAATTTTTTTATTTATTTTTTATTTTTAGTTTTTATTTTTAGTTTTTTATTTTTAGTTTTTATTTTTTAATTTATTTTTTGTTTTTTTAAATTTTAGTTTTTATTTTTTTTTTATATTTATTTTTATATTTTGTTTTAATTTGAAGTTTTTATTTTTAGTTTTTATTTCTTATGTTTTTTTTTTTTTTAATTTATTTTTTTTTATTTTTAGTATTTATTTTTTAGTTTTTATTTATTAGTTTTTTTTTATTAATTATTTTTTAGTTTTTATTTTTTTATGTTTAGTTTTAATTTTTAGTTTTAGTTTTGCAAATGCCTCAACTTTGAAAACCTCTAACTATGCCAATTTTTGCCCAATTTCAAAATGTCATGTCTTTTTTTGCTGCTCTGAATGTTAGTTATAAATTGGCATTCAAATCTAAAAAACTAATTTCGACCCGATTTTTGAAAAAAATTACAGTGTATACACTGTCAAAATTTTCAAAAAACGAGTCGAAATTTTTTTTTGGTAATTCCATTCTTTTGATAGCATTTTAAAATATGTAAAAATGCAATAAGAAAAAGTTAAAAAATTTTGAAATCGTATGAAAATTGTCTAAAATACAGCCTAGGAAAAATCGAAATTTTGACCAAAATTATAACATTTTTCAAAAAATTCTTAAAAATCCCCAGTTGCGAAATCTTTTAAAGTTTTGATGGCATTTAAAAGTAGATAAAAATTCGATAAAAACTACATCAAAACTTTGAAAATCGGTAGAAAATTGTCGTAAATACAGAATTTGGAAAATTTCAATTTTCCCAAAAAAAAATTCAATATATGTGACGGAATTTTTGCAAATGCCTCAACTTTGAAAACCTCTAACTATGCCAATTTTTGCCCAATTTCAAAATGTCATGTCTTTTTTTGCTGCTCTGAATGTTAGTTATAAATTGGCATTCAAATCTAAAAAACTAATTTCGACCCGATTTTTGAAAAAAATTACAGTGTATACACTGTCAAAATTTTCAAAAATCGAGTCGAAATTTTTTTTTTGTTAATTCCATTCTTTTGGTAGCATTTTTAAATATGTAAAAATGCAATAAGAAATAGATACAAATTGTTGAAATCGGATGAAAATTGTCTAAAATACAGCTTAGGAAAAATCGAAACTTGACCGAAATTATAACATTTTTCAAAAAATTCTCAAAAATCCCCAGCTGCGAAATCTTTTAAAGTTTTCATGGCATTTAAAAAAAGATAAAAATTCGATAAAAACTACATCAAAACTTTGAAAATCGGTAGAAAATTGTCGTAAATACAGCATTTGGAAAATTTCAATTTTCCCAAAAAAATTTCAATATATGTGCCAAAATTTTTGCAAATGCCTCAACTTTGAAAACCTCTAACTATGCCAATTTTTGCCCAATTTCAAAATGTCATGTCTTTTTTTGCTGCTCTGAATGTTAGTTATAAATTGGCATTCAAATCTAAAAAACTAATTTCGACCCGATTTTTGAAAAAAAATTACAGTGTATATATACACTGTCAAAATTTTCAAAAATCGAGTCGAAATTTTTTTTCTGTTAATTCCATTTTTTTGATAGCATTTTAAAATATGTAAAAATGCAATAAGAAATAGTTAAAAAAATTTTGAAATCGGATGAAAATTGTCTAAAATACAGCCTATGAAAAATCGAAATTTTGACCAAAACTATAACATTTTCCAAAAACTTCTCAAAAATCCCCAGCGGTGAAATCTTTTAAAGTTTTGATGGCATTTAAAAGTAGATAAAAATTCGATAAAAACTGCATCAAAACTTTGAAAATCGGTAGAAAATTGTCGTAAATACAGCATTTGAAAAATTTAAATTTTCCCAAAAAAAATTTCAATATATGTGCCAAAATTTTTGCAACTGCCTCAACTTTGAAAACCTCTAACTATGCCAATTTTTGCCCAATTTCAAAATGTCATGTCTTTTTTTGCTGCTCTGAATGTTAGTTATAAATTGGCATTCAAATCTAAAAAACTAATTTCGACCCGATTTTTGAAAAAAATTACAAATTTTCAAAAATCGAGTCGAAATTTTTTTTGGTAATTTCATTTTTTTGATAGGATTTTAAAATATGTAAAAATGCAATAAGAAAAAGTTAAAAAATTTTGAAATCGTATGAAAATTGTCTAAAATACAGCCTAGGAAAAATCGAAATTTTGACCAAAACTACACCATTTTTCAAAAAATTCTCAAAAATCCCCAGCTGTGAAATCTTTTAAAGTTTTGATGGCATTTAAAAGTAGATACAAATTCGATAAAAACTGCATCAAAAGTTTGAAAATCGGTAGAAAATTGTTGTAAATACAGCATTTGGAAAATTTCAATTTTCCCAAAAAAATTTTCAATATATGTGCCAAAATTTTTGCAAATGCCTCAACTTTGAAAACCTCTAACTATGCCAATTTTTGCCCAATTTCAAAATGTCATGTCTTTTTTTGCTGCTCTGAATGTTAGTTATAAATTGGCATTCAAATCTAAAAAACTAATTTCGACCCGATTTTTGAAAAAAATTACAGTGTATATGTACACTGTCAAAATTTTCAAAAATCGAGTCGAAATTTTTTTTTTGTTAATTCCATTCTTTTGATAGCATTTTAAAATATGTAAAAATGCAATAAGAAAAGTTAAAAAAATTTTGAAATCGGATGAAAATTGTCTAAAATACAGCCTAGGAAAAATCGAAATTTTGACCAAAACTATAACATTTTTCAAAAAATTCTCAAAAATCCCCAGCGGTGAAATCTTTTAAAGTTTGTCGTGATAGCATTTAAAATTTTTGCCCAATTTCAAAATGTCATGTCTTTTTTTGCTGCTCTGAATGTTAGTTATAAATTGGCATTCAAATCTAAAAAACTAATTTCGACCCGATTTTTGAAAAAAAATTACAGTGTATATGTACACTGTCAAAATTTTCAAAAATCGAGTCGAAATTTTTTTTTTGTTAATTCCATTCTTTTGATAGCATTTTAAAATATGTAAAAATGCAATAAGAAAAGTTAAAAAAATTTTGAAATCGGATGAAAATTGTCTAAAATACAGCCTAGGAAAAATCGAAATTTTGACCAAAACTATAACATTTTTCAAAAAATTCTCAAAAATCCCCAGCGGTGAAATCTTTTAAAGTTTGTCGTGATAGCATTTAAAAGTAGATAAAAATTCGATAAAAACTGCATCAAAACTTTGAAAATCGGTAGAAAATTGTCGCATATACAGCATTTGGAAAATTTAAATTTTCCCAAAAAATTTCAATATATGTGTCAAAATTTTTGCAAATGCCTCAGCTTTGAAAACCTCTAACTATGCCAATTTTTGCCCAATTTCAAAATGTCATGTCTTTTTTTGCTGCTCTGAATGTTAGTTATAAATTGGCATTCAAATCTAAAAAACTAATTTCGACCCGATTTTTGAAAAAAATTACAGTGTATATACACCGTCAAAATTTTCAAAAATCGGGTCGAATTTTTTTTTTTTTTAATGCCATTCTGTTGATAGCATTTTAAAATATGTAAAAATGCAATAAGAAATAGATAAAAAATTTTGAAATCGGTTGAAAATTGTCTAAAATACAGCCTAGGGAAAATCGAAATTTTGACCAAAATTAGACAATTTTTCGAAAAATTCTCAAAAATCCCCAGCGGTGAAATCTTTTAAAGTTTTGATAGCATTTAAAAGTAGATAAAAATTCGATAAAAACTGCATCAAAACTTTGAAAATCGGTAGAAAATTGTCGCAAATACAGCATTTGGAAAATTTAAATTTTCCCAAAAAATTTCAATATATGTGCCAAAATTTTTGCAAATGCCTCAGCTTTGAAAACCTCTAACTATGCCAATTTTTGCCCAATTTCAAAATGTCATGTCTTTTTTTGCTGCTCTGAATGTTAGTTATAAATTGGCATTCAAATCTAAAAAACTAATTTCGACCCGATTTTTGAAAAAAATTACAGTGTATATGTACACTGTCAAAATTTTCAAAAATCGAGTCGAAATTTTTTTTTTGTTAATTCCATTCTTTTGATAGCATTTTAAAATATGTAAAAATGCAATAAGAAAAGTTAAAAAATTTTGAAATCGGATGAAAATTGTCGAAAATACAGCCTAGGAAAAATCGAAATTTTGACCAAAACTATACCATTTTTCAAAAAATTCTCAAAAATCCCCAGCGGTGAAATCTTTTAAAGTTTTGATAGCATTTAAAAGTAGATAAAAATTCGATAAAAACTGCATCAAAACTTTGAAAATCGGTAGAAAATTGTCGCAAATACAGCATTTGGAAAATTTCAATTTTCCCAAAAAATTTCAATATATGTGCCAAAATTTTTGCAAATGCCTCAGCTTTGAAAACCTCTAACTATGCCAATTTTTGCCCAATTTCAAAATGTCATGTCTTTTTTTGCTGCTCTGAATGTTAGTTATAAATTGGCATTCAAATCTAAAAAACTAATTTCGACCCGATTTTTGAAAAAAATTACAGTGTATATACACCGTCAAAATTTTCAAAAATCGAGTCGAATTTTTTTTTTTTTTA
Organism: Drosophila sp. 14030-0761.01; assembly: GCA_018150735.1. NCBI lineage: Eukaryota > Metazoa > Arthropoda > Insecta > Diptera > Drosophilidae > Drosophila > Drosophila sp. 14030-0761.01. The sequence continues at coordinate 1,302,825 of JAECWO010000090.1, forward strand.
ATGCCATTCTGTTGATAGCATTTTAAAATATGTAAAAATGCAATAAGAAATAGATAAAAAATTTTGAAATCGGTTGAAAATTGTCTAAAATACAGCCTAGGGAAAATCGAAATTTTGACCAAAATTAGACAATTTTTCAAAAAATTCTCAAAAATCCCCAGCTGTGCAATGTTTTAAAGTTTTGATGGCATTTTAAAGTAGATAAAAATTCGATAAAAACTACATCAAAACTTTGAAAATCGGTAGAAAATTGTCGTAAATACAGCATTTGGAAAATTTAAATTTTCCCAAAAAAATTTCAATATATGTATGTGCCAAAATTTTTGCAAATGCCTCAGCTTTGAAAACCTCTAACTATGCCAATTTTAGCCCAATTTCAAAATGTCATGTCTTTTTTTGCTGCTTTGAATGTTAGTTATAAATTGGCATTCAAATCTAAAAAACTAATTTCGACCCGATTTTTGAAAAAAATTACAGTGTATACACTGTCAAAATTTTAAAAAATCGAGTCGAAATTTTTTTTTGTTAATTCCATTCTTTTGATAGCATTTTAAAATATGTAAAAATGCAATAAGAAATAGTTTAATAAATTTTGAAATCGGATGAAAATTGTCTAAAATACAGCCTAGGAAAAATTGAAATTTTGATTTTCAAAAATCGAGTCGAAATTTTTTTTTTCAAAATTCCAAGCTTTTTATGCTATATTAAAGTGTGGTAAAATATAATTAGAATTAGATAATACATTTTCAAATCGGTTGAAAATTGTCTAAAATACAGCCTATGGAAAATCGGCATTTTCAAACTTTTCAACATACAACTTTTCAAAAAATTTTCTTAAATCCCCAGTTTTGTAATCTTTTAAATTTTTAATAGAATTTTAAAGTAGATAAAAATTCAATGAAAACTACATCAAAACTTTGGAAATCGGTTAAAAAATTTGTCCTAAATACAGCCTTAGGAAAATTTCAAATTTTACCAAAAAATTTTTAATAATTGTTGCAAAATTTATGCAAAACCCTCAACTTTGCAGATCTCTAACTATGCCAATTTTTGGCCGATTTCAAAAAATCATGTCTTTTTTTGCTGCTCTAAACGTGAGCTATAAATTGGCATTCAAATCTAAAAATCTTATTTTGACCCGATTTTTGAAAAAAATTATACACTGTAATTTTATATATACACTGATAATACACTTGAAAAAAATTACAGTGTATATATACACTGTAAAAATTTTTAAAAATCGTGACGAAATTTTTTTTCTCAGAATTCCAAGCTTCTGATGTAATTTTAAAGTATGTAAAAATATAATAAGAATTAGATAAAAATTTTGAAATCGATTGAAAATTGTCTAAAATACAGCCTATGCAAAATCGGAATTTAGACGGAAAGCATTCAATTTTCTTCAAAGGAGTCGAGATGTGTTATCTATTTATTCTTAATCGAAAACTCTTTTTATTTTAGCTCCCTGATGGACCTGTCTGGTTTTCAAACTGTCAGTCGACGTCGTTTACAAAGGACTTCAATCTGAACAAAGGTCATCCGGATCGTCCTTTAAATGGACGAGTTATAAAGACATATGTATATGGTGTTTTTGTGACTCTTTGGCCTTTGTAAATTAAAAAAACTGATATTTTTTTAATAATTTAAGTACAATAAATTTTCGTTGTAATAAAGGTGGGCTTGAATTATAGAAAAAAACTAAATAAAAATAATAAAACAAAATTTTTAAAAATTGTTTTATTTAGACACAACGAAGCAGTACATGCACCAACTTTATCAGGGGGCTTTTAGGTCCTCCTCGGCCATTTTAATGACGTTCGGAATAATCTTCGACGTTGAAGTCTATGGTGATCTATATTAATTGCCAGATTTCTCATTTCTTATCAATTGCTTAAAAGTTCTTTGCAAACCCTCAACTTTGCAATCTTTTTAATTCTTCCAATTTTCGCCCGATTTTAAAAAGTCATGTATATTATATATATAAATTGGCATTCAAATCTGATTAATTAATTTTGAACCGATTTTTGAAAAAAATTACATTGTCATAATTTTCAAAAATCGAGTCGAATTTTTTTTCCAAAATTCCAAGCTTTTGATAGCATTTTAAAGTATGTAAAATGTAATAAGAAAAAGATAAATAAATTGAAGTCGGTGGAAATGTAATTTAAGGTTTTGATGGCATTTAAAAGTTTGTGGCGTAAAACTACATGAAAACTTTGAAAATCGATAGAAAAGTGTTCTAAATACAGCCGTCAGTAAACAAGAAACTGCTAATTACAAGTTTACCGTAATAAAATTAAATACAAATGGATAAATTATGAGCTAACGAAAAGATTAAAAGCGGAAATCTGTAATAAAATTCTGTAATTGCTTAACTCCTTAAGAATAGTCTTCTTTAGGTAGAAACTTGACTTATATTACATTTCTAAGCCATTTCGATTTATAGTTGCTACCGCTTTCTTAAAAATACATATATGTAAAAACACAACAAAATGAATGCCATATAATGACAATTATTGTAAAATAAGCAGCTTGTAAACAAACACAATTGTCCCACAATCATTCGATTCCGGCATCAAGCTTATCGCTTTAATGGGGCAACTGGAGGCCCTGCTAAAGCGGGATGGGAAAAGAAAAGCCGGTAAATCCAACAAACGCGCGAGTTGTGAAGCGGCTGATGTAATCCAATGAGTGCGATTGCAGCATCACCCAAATATTCCTATATTATATTATATATTACATTCGCCCTCAAGGCAAATGCTGACGGAGGAGATGTTGATGTTGGAAGATTGGCCGTGATGGTAGTGGCATTTTTGCGACAGACAACGGCGTCATCGTGGAAATACGCCAAGCTAATGGCAGCCAATAGGGTCAACAAAAATGTCACCCAGAGGCAGCCAAAGCACAATCTACGCACAGTCTGCCACCAGGGATCCAGAGTGAATGGCAACAGTTCGTCCAAAGAAAGGCCATAGGAGTAGCTGGCGATATGGTAAGGGAAAGCAAAAAGCGAACGAAATGCTGTGTAATGAAGTTATTTTTTAATGAAATGTGATGAAGAAGTCTTTACTCAGCAGTTGTGAAAATGGGTTCATAATCCTTTGGATCCTTGCTCGTTACGGGCAACACGACAATGGAGATGTGTTGCTTATGGCCTCGTTCTGTTGCCAGCAGCGCTGTTTTCTCATCGCACGACATATTTGCCAGGACTGAGTGGAGAGAAGTACTATAGGAAACGAAGGATTACAAACACTCCGAACGGGGAGTGCAATTTGGATGCTGTGTCGCGGACAACTGGCGACTGATGTTTGTTTTGTTTCAACTTAAATTAGCTCTCACTAGGGCGGGAGCAAGTTTCATTGTTTTATTGCTGTTTGCCTTTGTGTTGGTTCTATGCGAGTTCCATTCGTGTAAACATCTTTATCTCATCCATCGTCGTTGTATGTATGCTTTGTCTCTCATCTTCCGCAAAAGGCTTTTTGCACTGATTTCGCTTATCTTGGCACAATATTCATTTGTCTATCTTTTTTTTTTTTTTTGATGGTCTCTTAATGACGATTGCATAATAGCAAGTGAGCAATCCCCTGAACATGACCAACCTTGATAAGGCCCTTTCCTAGATTGATAACATCCAGCCAGCGTTCATACACTTGAAGAAAATTAAATAGATAATGTCTCACATAAAAGAATTAAAAGAATTTAATGTAATATACATACAAGTTGGGTAAGCTTTCGAATAGTTTTTAATTATTCTACCATTCTATCGAAACAAGAGAACAGATCAAATCGGTACATTCAAATCAATTCTGTGTGTGGTTTATTGGATTTTAATTGAGTTACATGTACATACATAAATACATACATATATGTAAAACTTTATTTTTTATATCATTATATATTTTGATTTCTCGTTTTTCTTTGGGATAATGCTGAAATATTGCCCTAAAAACTAGCTTCTATTTGATTAGGTAAAACTTTAAGTTTGCTGCTGATAGTTCTCATAGTTAATACATATTTCATGTTTTATCTATCATATTTGGGTAGTAAGTGAAGAAATTTTCTGAGACTCTCAGCTTTGTAATGTGTATGTAATACCGTTATGCAAGATTCGCATACATACATATATGTGTATGTATGAATATATAGTTAGTTAGTAATTTGAGTTGTTTAGTGTGTGTTTTAGTGTTCATATTCTACAGAAGCTAGTACTAGACATTCTATGTATTCCGGGTTATTCAAGTGCTTTATGCCATGTACTTAATAATTATTATTATTATCATTATTATTTTTTTTTTTGCTGAAGTTCGTTTCTCATAGTTTCTTGTTAAATAATTTTTAATGCTTGGTTATTTGATTTAAATATTCATTTGTTGGGTAAAATCACATATATCTATATATATAAATATATATAACTATGTATATAGGTATATATATATATATAGGTATGTAAAGGTATAAAAATGTAAGTAAACTTTGAATTCGAAAATACACAGTAACAAACAGTGAATTAATTAATATTGTATAATACACATACATATTAAATATTTGGATTTACCCAATATGATTCTTAATTTCTGTATAACATCTATAAAACATAGATACATAAACTTACATTGAGGAACAATGAGGAAACACAAAGAACTTAAAATCAATAGAAATCAATTAGAGCAAATATAAACGTATTAGAAAATTCCTTCAGATCTTACTTATACAAGAATATGTATTCTTATTTTGAACTCTTTCTCTTCTGCTGCTTGCAAGCTTTTCTACTAGTCGTAGTCGTTTATAATTAGTACCTACATCCTATATCGGAAGCACTAAAATCGTTTTATTTGCCTTTTGCCATTATATAATGTTTGTAGTCAATGTACCCATTCCCGATCTGTTTCCATGTTATTCTATACCACCCATCCACTACACATTCGTTCTATGAACACAATTACTATATATCCCATCCTTACCCTGACTTTTGGACGACTCCAATCCTATAGCATATTAGCTGCCGTATCTATGAAATATGTTTTAAAGATTGGGACCCTCTTTATTTTTTAGAAGGACCCTCCGAGTGTTAGGAAATTATTTATTTTTATGTTTCATGCGAAATTTAAGGGGGGTAAAAAAAACAAGATTTCGTGTAGATTTTTAGTAATCGAAATACGAAACACTCACAGTTGAAGAATATATATTGTACAGTACCAGCATCCGCTCTTGACTTTGTTTACTGGAAGTCGATGGATCTCAAAATTCAATCACACATACTATACAGATATTTCGAATTCCAAAATTTTAAGACTATAAAACGACGAACTTAACTTATTCGTGATAAGAGAAAATATTTGAAATTTTCATGACTCAATCATAAGCAAGTGAACGTTGAAATCCCAACAATCACAAAATCGGAAGATCTCATAACACAAAAAGTCAGTTTTTTTTTTGTTTTTTTAAGAAAATCAGAAAAGGTTAAATTCTTTCCATGGACAATAAAAAACAACAGCCGAAACAAACAATTGAAATGAATTTAAAACAATAATTTAATTGTCTAGCATTAAACATTAAACAATAGAATTATAATTTTATCTAAGTTATATATATATATATATAAGTATATATGTATAAGTGTTGTTGTTTTCTTTAGTTTATTTACTTGTTTGTAGCATATATTGGTAATCAATTTTCAATTATGTCTAAATTTGGCGCAGTTTTTCTTATCAAGTTCCCCCATACAGTTTGTGACTGCAAAATACTCGTATATAGTATAGTAAGTTTATGTTTTTATATGTATATATATATCTGTGTATATATAATACAAGTTTATGCATGTGGCTATAAATATCATTGGGATTTTGCTATATAATTTGTTTTATATGAAAAAATAGTACAATACACAATATTATGTATACAAAAAATATGTACCTTCTGCTCATTACACTCAATTTGATTAGCATTCCATTTTCATTTAACAAACAAAATTGTTGACCGTTTTGGTGTTGCCTTTTGTTAACCGTGAATCCCTCATTTAAACGGCTAACAGCGATTTGCGATTAGCATTTAGCGATCAGTGAGATAAGCAAATGAAATAGTCTTTCAAGTAAGTAGTTTTCTGGTCTCATACAATCATTTTATAGTTAATAAGTAAATAGTGCCGCATTTGGTTTGGTCAGAGTTAATGAGAAAGTTTAGTTAGTTAGAGCTTCACTTAATGGTTTGACTAGAACTAGTGCTTCTTTTGCAGTAGATAGATAGATAGATAGTACGCCGATATCGGGGATTTCAGTTGTAATATTGGGTATTCAGCGCTAATTGGCGCTAATTTTTTGCTAAAACTTACACATGTATTTAAATTAACAATGCTTGATGCGACAATGAAGACACAATTTAAACATGATCGAATCGAATCAATTAAACAATTATTTGGGTATGTGTGTGTGTGTGTATTGTATGGGCATTGCATTAAGTACAGCTTTAACAAACAACAGCAATGACTTACATCGATTAGTAGCAATTGTATACAGAATGATAAATAAATATTTAAGATATTAACTAGAGTTGCATTAAGTATATGGCATAACAATGAATGATCTCGATCTCGTTACAAGATTGCTGAGCCGTGGCAGCCTTTGTATTTACACTATGAGTAACATATTTGTAAAATTCTTTAAAATAATTACGTAAATAAGCCAGACTTACGAAACTAATTAAACATTACAATTCATAATTTTATTATTAACATAAATTTTACATAATTAATATATATATATATAAATATATATATATATATCTAACGTGTTTACACACACACAGATACACCATTTGTATGTCTGTATGCCGCATTGGTAGTTCAGCTTATATTCAGCTTTCCCTTCCTTGCATTTTAAATGTCTCCATATTAGGCGAATCGCTCCTATTTTAGACACGAATAATGTCGTAGGCTTCCAGAATGCAAATGACCACGTAGAACACCCACAAGAACATCAAGATCGCGGAGCTAACGTATTTCGAAAATGCCGGGCCACCCAATTCGGCGCCAATTCCCTTATTCCAACGACGGAACATGATCAGGCCAATGGCAATCAAAGCTTCACCACAGAATAGAGCCACCGCAAAGCCAATCCTGGAATATATAATGGGAGTTAAAGAGACTCTCGATCTTCAAGTGATTTTTACTCACGTTCCCGGCTCCACATTGAAGGTCATGCCGTGGGACATGTGATAAATGGCCGCAATGGACCAGGCGAGTCCAATGCCAAGAAATACGTTAACCGCATTGCTTCCAGTCACATTGCCAATGCAATTATCGGCCCCCTCGTCGTGCTTGGCCGCAATCATGCTAGCAAAGGTGTCTGTAAGACGATACTCATGGCAATTAGTAACAGAGAATTGGTGGAGGAGGTGGAGTCCACTCACCTGGTATACTGGTGCCTAGGGCCACAAACAAAATGGCCGTAACCGAATCCTTAATATTAAGGGCACATCCAAAATACGTGGCTGCATCTCCAATGACAGCCGTAATCACACCAATGACAAAGATCGAGACCACAAAGGTGACATAGCCGCCGCAAATGTCTGTAAAGAATCGTATTTGTATCCGATTTAACTCGACGTCCTCATTAACTCACCTGTTGGTGGCACAAATGCAAAAAGTACTTTCCAGAAGAGGCAAACGAAGTGACTTATATAGCTAAAGCAGCCGGGAACCTCCTCTTCCACATCATCGTCGCCGTCGAATTCGCTCTCATCGGCTAGTAAGAAGTCGTGAATTAATTCGATCAATCTCAGTCCAAGTTGTACTTACCGGGAACGACAGTGAGGGCATCTTTGAACTGCTCCTTCCACGATGAAGTGCCAAGCACAGCGGACACATTGGCCTTGGCCACTAGCTTGTCGACAGTAGCCTGTTGTGGAATACGTTGTTATTATTAGTATGCAAATATTTGATGATGGGAGCAGCAAGTGGCCATTTGGAGATTTACACAATTAGGTGCTTAAACGGTAACTTGATCTGACAAGGGTGCAGGTGTCCACCTGTTGTCCCCCCCCACACACACACACACACACAATGTGCGGCAAATGTGCTACATGGTTGTGGCATTAACTGGGCAACAGGGGCGGATTGAATATGATCACGAGGGAGTACTATAAAATCCTTGCCCTAAAGCTAATCTATGATAACTTTATGTGCCCTTCCCACCACCCCCTTCGTATCAAATCGAGAGACCGCACCTGACCAGATGTAAATGAAACTGTTTGCCGAGTGTTTAGTGTGTTGGGGCTTTGGATAATGGGGATTTCCTGTTGTCCTTGTTTTGCTGTCAAGTGAATTGAATTGCTTGTTGTTTGCAATGTTGCCAGTGGTCAGTGCCACAATTGGCAGGCAATTTTCTTACCTTGAATTCCTGGCTCTCACGTATGCGAACACGTGTAGTGGTCAGCTCTCCGTTTCTCGGCTTACTCAACAGTAAAATGCGATCCAATTCGGTTAGGTCCTTCGGTGACTTCTGTTCCACCTCCTTGATTTGGGCTAATAGTTCATCATCTAAGTCGGCCGCAGCGTCAATGGGGGAAAAAACACAATTTATTTAGTTCAACTGTTTGAAGTCCAAGGACATATGGTAGAAGTAATTTTTTGCGGTCAGTTCTATGCCAGAGCATGCCCAATGTATACATACATACATACATGCATAGAACCTATGTATATACATATATACCAATGGATGTGCTCTCTCGCATGCAATGGATGGATATATATAGATATAGTACACACAGACAGTTGAGACAATGACATATAGTAAGATACAAGGATAACGGCCACGGGGAGCAGAACAGAACGAAACAAAACTGAGAGGAATAAAGTAGAGTAGAGAGTAGGAATAGAGAAGGCAAACACACACACTCGCATGTAAGCTAATTAAACATTTTCATGGAGAAACCACATTAATGTAAATAGGGAAAAATTGATTTAACAAAAGGAAAATTTTGCAATTTTATGCCAACAATTTGATAGCATTTTGTAGGGAGAAAAGTGCTTAAAAATCTCTGCCTTGAGAGAATAAAAACTTTTCTAAATACTCATTGAAAGGTTTGAAAGCTTTAATATTTAAAAGAAATAAATAAAAACCCATTTCATTGAGTACACAGAAAACATTGCATTAAAGTGCCATCAAAAAAGCATTTAAGTGGAAAATAGAAAAACTGCATATTAAGCAGTCAGACATTGTGGTGGGGTTACGAGTGGGCAGGGGTGGGGTGTGGGCGGGGTCGGTGGTGCATATAAATAACAACATTGACAACAACAATATGCATGCAATATCGAATTAATGCCAAGATAATGATGACTCACTAGTATGATCTCCAGTGTGTTCGTGATTTTCTATATATATATCGACATTGGACAACACATGACAAAGATGTTCGGTTTGGTTTGGTTTTCGTGGATGTGTTTTTGTTTTTGTTTTGTGGATTGGGAGAATTTCCAAAAAAAAAAAAATATTTAAGTGGTCTCATAGGTAGTAAATATTTAGTTTTTAAATCACTTAATAAATATTCAGTTAAGAAATATGCTAATTGACCAATTAATAAATTCTTTTGTTTGTTCATCAGAGTTTTTAGAGGGGTTACAGGGATCGGGTCACAGCCACAATTATATAGTATATGTATATGTATTGTACGTTTGACATTGACACATGGCATTACATGATGATTAAATCAAAAGCCCTTGCGTTTGCATTCATCGTTATGGATAATAATAAGTAGTATGTATTACATCAATTACATATATTCAAATGTTACACAAATACTGAGAGACTCTGATTAAAAGTAAATTTGGCAACATATCATACCCCGTGTATTATGTATGCATGTACTTACAAATTGAGAAGTATTTGATTGATCAAATATTGAAGGTCGTGTGTTGGTGGTGGTGGTGGTGGTGGAGTAGAAGTAGTAGTAGTAGTAGTGGTGATGGTGGTTGGTGGTTTCACAACACAAAGAGAAGCGGGCACAAGCGCGTTATACAGATCCGCCGAGCATAGGAGGTAGTTAGATTAACCAAAGCCCAAAAAAACATTACCATTAACACACACACACACATTGTGTGGGCCCAACATAATACAAATAATTTTATTTTGAATTGAAGACGAAACTCTTTTAGAAAAGGACTCGAGATTGCGTTCGAGTCTTAGTTTCGAGAAGCGGATGCCCAAGTGATTGTCACAGAGCTGCGTCGAAAAAGCGCAATTCTATTTCATTTTTTTCTTTCGATTAATACACACAATAAGTACATCGCGATTACGGTTCTTCAAAATACCGATACAGATGCAGATACACATACAAATTACACGTAATACATATACGTACATACATGTCATGAGGAGAACACAATACGGCGGACAAATTAGATGTGAAGCCACAATTACGATGCGCATCAAAATGGGTCAAAACAAAAAATTAAAATCAATAAAAATTACCTACTTAATAATGGTTAGTTAATGGTGATTTCAAATCATTTTATCTACTGGTTTTTTTCAATTTGTTTTATTTTGTATTTTCATTATTTCGCATATTCTTTTCATTAACTGAACACTTAAAATGTTGTTTTCATTATATGAGAGAAGAGGCGTTTACATACCAAAAAATCGATGAAAAAATGATTCCTTATTTGTGTCATCTGTGTGAGGATTCAAACGAGAATGCATTGCAATGTTTGGTTTATGTTAACGAGATTGATTAGTTCTTTGATTGAATGCTTGATTTAGTTAGTTACTTTATGTATGTAGGACAACAAATACTCTTACAGTCTCTTACAGTGATACTAAGTGGTGCGAGGAGGAGTAGAGGATTTCAATTTGGGATAATACAATGGGAAAGCAAATGCAGGTGTCACTGGTACAAGGTAGATACTATAATTAGCCATCTAATTGTAAGTTATATACTAAATTTGCTAAGAGATTGACAAATGATAATGGCTATGGCTGCAGGGTACATTAATTTGATGCTAAAACAATTGGCATTCGATGGAATGGGATTGCTAATGGGAATCTACTATATTTATGTATGGTTTTAGGCTGGGTGAGGTATGAAATTGTTTTAACATACACACCCACACACACATACAAAAATCACACAGACAGTAAGTAACAATAATTGGTCAAGAAAGTGTTCCTCTAATTCTTCATATTTATCCCATCCACCATAAATCAGAAACAGTAACAGAAAAGAACAAAACCCGAGAGCATGGTCGAGGGGTCGAAGCAAGATTTGGCTAACTTTAAAATGATTAAAAATTATAAATAATAATAAGATCATGAAAGAATGCATAGGAAAATAGTTATTATTATTATCTTAAATTATATCTCTTTTATAAATTACTTTTACTAGAAGTATCAACTTTTATTTTAAGTTTCAAATATATCTAATTCCTGTGATTTAAATGTTATTATCTAGTATAAGACTAGCTTTCAGTATATATGTACTTATTTTTTTTGAAAAGAAAGCATCATACATTTAAGATTTATTATTGCCCATTTAGCATAAGATGAAAATTGAAATGTACTTTTATTTATTAAGTCTACTTCAGCATGTTATCATAATAAATAAAAATAAATAAAAACAAATATGTCTGAGATCTTTTAGGTGGGATATTTTTGCTACGGATTCAATAGTTTTTTTTCGATTGGGAAATGTCACTAGCTAATCTTGCTAACCCTGTTGCTACGCCCATGCTCCAGGTTGTCTTAAATATACCAAAGAATTTCAAATTTACACAACAACACCAAATGGAATAAGAAACTAAATACATAACAGAAATTAAATGGCGCTAGATGAAGAAACTAAAGAGTATTGGGGGGAAAAACGAAAAACTATTTTGCACTCTTTGTCCGCAATTTCCGCTCTCTCATTGGTCAGTGGAAAGAAAATTAATGTGCATGGAAACCCAAAAGTGTTCACCAATCGTAATGGGAATGGGAATTGGGGATTTTGCTTTTGATTTTCTTTTCATTTGTTTTGTTTTGTTTGTCCCGCGATTGTCTTTTTGCGTTTTGCGTTTTGCGCTTTGCGCTTTCGTGTTCAATTAAAATAAAATTAATTAATGCACAATTCAAGGCTTACGGTAGTGAGCGGAATCTAGAAGCATAAAGAACACAAATTAAAAGACCAAAAAGTATAAAAAGAACCTACGATATACAAGTCAGAGGGTGGAGATACGCTGCTGCGAGGCGATATACATAGATAGATATACGAAACCAAGTTACAATTTGCTTTCATTAAAATTGGAATTTCCAATTTATAGAGTTCTCGCTCTTTCTTTTTAATTTTTTTGTTTCCTTTTCATTTTCATTTTACTACCTTTTCCGCCTGTCCTTAATTTTTATGGCGAAAGACGAGCCAAAAAAGGTCTTTCTCCGGTGTAGAGAATTTTCATTGAGATAGGAATCGGGATGGGGATGGGGATGAGGATGGGGTTGAAGCATACTGAAGATGTATGTATATATATACACATATATATATGTGATGGTTGTTGTTGTCCAGAGTACCCGCTTTTTCTTGGAACGGAATAATATTAAACAGATGGCAACTAGAGATGCTCTCGCCACGTGCATGTCGTTTTTATGGTTCAGGGATTGTCGGTTATCAGGAAAATGGTTTTTGCATTGTCAGTATTCGTAAGGATGGGGAATCAGAGTGGGGATATCAGTGCTATTCCCTTGAGTATTCAGTATCACTCAGTCAACTCTTTTTCAAACACTTACCTGGTGCCAAATAAGGTTCTCCAATGTGCACTTTCAAGCTGACATCCTTCTCATAGCTGCTCTGCTCAAGAACTGGTATGGTAATGGTTTGTCTGTAATGAGAAAAAAATAAACAGATTAAGATGAGTCCAACTAAAAGTCAATTGAATTCAAATCGATATTAAATGCAACAAAAATCTATCGAAATTCAACCTTGAACTGACATGTTGATTAATGCTCTTCTAGAAAATTGGCTAGCTAAATGGGCTTGCAATCTTGACACTCTCCGAATTTATTGGTCAACATAAACACGTATACGCCCGGAGGGCCCTCCAAATATGCGCATTATTCATCGAAGCGTCACTTGAGCAAGCCACCATAAAACATCTAACCGAAAGTACTCTTACAATGGGCGTAGTCGAAGGAAAACTTCTTATCATAAAAATAATACAAAATATTTACATTAGAATGGTTTACGATAGGAGTCTTACCCCTTCTCTAAGGGTAAACGATTGCAATTCACTATTAAGGGTCACATTATGACTCTTTATCTATAATCTATCCCTTTTCAGAGAACTTACAAAATACGCCCATGCTTTGGAGGCTTTGGAATTATAAATTTTTAAGTAGATCCGATAATGATAAGTAGTTAATTGGTAGTAACTTTATGTGATGGAATTTCTTCATTTGTTTGTTGTTATTTCTTCTGGGTTTTTTTTTGGTTTGTTGAAGAGAGTTCTCGAGTGTAGTGTTTACTCGGTGGCATTTAGCAAGATTTTGCTCTTTCGCTTTGAAGGTTAAGCTTCTTACTCCCCACTCACTCCACCAACCACCCCTCCGCCATCTTTGCCGCCATTCACCTTTCCGAGCTGCGGTTTGGGGTTTTCCTGTTGCTACCTGCAGTTGGCAGCTGCTTTTTCATTCATTTCAATGTCTTTGGCCTTTTCATTTTGTGGCAATGAATTTTAATAAAAACGAAACACAGTGACCACACTAGCAAAAAAACTTTTCTGCGTGGGTCATTCATAGTTGGCCAGTTTTTTTTATGACCCAACCGTAGAGAGAGTGTGGCGACTGATTTTTTGTAGCTGATTACATACATTGACCATTGGCCATGATGACATGCGGCTGTGTTCATGACCTACCCCTCTCCCTTGACCCGCGGACTCGGTTTGGCTTCACGTGTTTCGAGATGTTTTTTTTTTTGGGATTTTTATGAGGCCCGTGTCCCGAATGGCGTAATAAATCTATAAAATCTATAAAATTTGTTGTTGTCCCCCATCGTAAATAAAAGCACGAGTTTGACGACTGCGGGAATTAAAGGCGCATTAGATTTGAGGCGATTTGGCATTTATGAGCCTAATCTTATCGCCCAATCGATACGATAGCGACGTGCTGGATGGCCAGAAGCTGGCCATGTTGCTACCTCTGCCAGTCCAGTCAAGAGCAAGATGTTCCGTTGGGCAAACGCATACGTCGCGATCGTCGGATTAAAGCTGCTGGTCAGCGTCTCCTGGGCCGCACCAGAATGTACGCGCAGCGAGGCCGATTACTGCCAGGATCGGGACATGCATCCCGAATTTCCAGAAGCGGCGACCACCAAGGCGAGCACCAAGCGTGCCGTGGAGGGCGAGAACACCAACGAATACTGGCGGGATCTTGCCACGCAACACATCAAGGAGAAACTCTCAGCCGAGTTGAACAAAGGTCAGGCCAAGAATATCATTTTCTTCCTGGGTGATGGTATGGGTGTGACCACCACATCGGCGGCTCGCAATCTGTTGGGCGGCGAGGAGAAAGAGCTCTCCTTCGAGCGTTTCCCCTACACGGGTCAGGCGAAAACCTATGCGGTGAATAAGATTGTGCCCGACTCCGCGTGCACGGCCACTGCCTATTTGTGTGGCGTGAAGGCCCAGGAAGGCACCATTGGGGTCAACGGAGGCGTCTCGCGGTCCAGCTGCACCGTCGATGAGACCACGCATGTTCCCTCCATTGCCAAGTGGGCCATCGATGTGGGCAAGTGGGCGGGTCTGGTCACCACAACGCGAGTGGCTCACGCCTCTCCGGCTGGCGTCTATGCCCACATTTCGGAGCGCGACTGGGAGAAGGACAGTGATGTAACGAACCGCTGCGGCCAGGACTCTGAAGTCAAGGACATTACCTATCAGCTGGCCAAGGGTGTGGTGGGCAGTCAACTGAAGGTCATCATGGGAGGCGGCAAGAAGAACTTCGTCGACTCTAGCAAAGAGAGCTGGGGTGAACGCAAAGATGGACTCGATCTCATCGAGGAATTCAAAGAGGAAAACGATCAAAATGTCTATGTGGACTCGGTGGATCAGCTGCTTGCGGTGGATGTGACCAAGACGAACCGTCTGCTTGGTCTCTTCAACAACGACCATATGAAGTATCGCATGGAGAACGCCGATGACACCAGCGAGCCCAGCCTGGAGCAGATGACACGCAAGGCCATCGAGCACATGAGTCAGAGCGAGAAGGGTTACTTCCTGTTCATCGAGGGCGGTCGCATCGATCAGGCCCATCACGAGAATCAGGCACGCATGGCCCTGAACGAGACCACCGAGTTCTCCAGCGCCATTCAAGCAGCCCGTGACCTGACGAACGAGGAAGACACTCTCATCGTGGTCTCTGCAGATCATTCGCATGTCTTTACCTACGGTGGATACGGCGTAAGTCAATCAGTTGGTCTACTCCCACTCGAATTCTAATCTAATTCTATTCTCTATCTCTATGCAGAGACGCGGCCAAGATGTCCTCGCTGCGGCACCCACTAATGCGGCCGATGGCAAACCCTACATGGTTCTGAATTATGCAAATGGCCCTGGATTCAGCAAGCACTTCGACTCCGACGCCAAGGAACGCAGGGATCCGACAACTGTGTTGACTGGCTCCCATAACGATAGATATCCATCGGGTGTGCCCATGGGAAACGATTCGCATGGCGGTGACGATGTACCAGTCTTCGCCTTGGGCCCCTGGGCCCATTTGTTTACCGGCGTCTATGAGCAGAATACCATTCCCCATATTATGGCTTATGCCGCTTGCTTGGGCGAAGGTCACACCATGTGCAACGCATAATCAAAGTGAAAGGAGTCCGAGGTGTAGGTGGGTGGGTGTAGCAGGGTGTGTGTGTAGGAGGGAGGGTGTAGCATGCTCGGCGTTCATAACAATTAAGTTTGAAGCTCATTAAATCCAGCAACTGCCATTTGCATTCGCATGCACTCGAGTTTATTATACGATCCTGAGCTGCTGCTTCATCATGCTTACCCCTCCCCTCCCCTCTCATCCTCAAGGCACACACGCACTCAGTGTCAAGCTCTTAAATGCAAATTGTAAATTGAATTAAAGCGAATTTCCACAAAATTGCAAAACTAAGTTATTACTCTCTCCTCCTTTTTGGTGTAAAAGTTTTCCTCAAGTTTTCCCTCATCGTTTCAATTTAAAACTCATCAGACTAATGTGCACCTGGCTTGGATTGCGTGTGTTGGCCAAAAATTGTTGGTTTTCCTTCTAGTACCTACATATTTGGGTTAAGGTTGTGTGTAAATTGGCTAAAAGCCCCCCATTTATACCTAGGTAGGTAGGTAGCTACGATTTTTAGCAATTAAAACCATTTGAGGCGATGTTGATGATGACGCATCATCTGGCAAATATTCATAGCTTAAAATTGCTCACTAATTGGCTGGAAAAGGATTCGGTTCCACTGCCAGCTACCAGCTATGTGTGTGTATTTGTCAATTTTGCTAGTTTCTATTTCCGATTCGATTGGACGTCAAATTATATCCGCCAAAGAAACACACTCAAGCGCACACATTTAGAGGCAGAGAAAAAGTCAAGACCTCATTTCCCTTACCAACCACTTAACTAGCAACTAACCCACAACCCTTTCGAACCCGTACCCCGGACTTCCCCCCCTTTGACATTGCCATTGACATTCAATGCTAATTTTGTTATTGTGCCTCTGCCACTTCCGCCGTTTGATTTCAATGGCGACTGCGACATTGCACTGCCTATTATTAACTAATACAAGCACAGTCTGTATGTGTGTGTGTGTGTGTGTGTGTGTTTAGCAATGTTTAACGCTTCTATTGATTTTGCAAAACTATCAAGTGAACCACGACCAGACACTTGACGGACCACACACACAGAGAAAGGCGGACACAGAGCCAGTTCAAGTTTCCAAGTGCGCATTCGATTTTTTAATATGAGCGCCATGAAATTATTAAATTAATTATAGTCAGAGAGCTTAGCACTCGTCAAATTTAATCTATACCTCTTCTTTACTTAGTAGAGAGTTCGTTTTGTGGAAATGGCAACAGCTGTTCACCTTTAAAGTTCAATCGGCTTGAGATTGAGTAGGGTAGAAAAATGGTTAATTGGTTTGCTGAACTGCTAAAGTGACGATAATTACATAAAAATCTGCATAAGGTGTGAGAGGGTTTGGTCCATTACAGCTGGCATGGCAAAGGTCAGACTACTAATCTACCAGACAGCAATCTGCTGGGCAGTCCAGTTTAAGTTCCCTGCACACTAAGCTCCTCAATTACTACAGCCAGCATGAAAACTTGCTAGCTCCATATGCCCAAAGCTCACACACACACACACACACACAGGACGCAGGACACAGGGCCCAGGATACGGGTATCCGCAGACAGCGAGTGGATTCAAGCATTCGCTTGGAAATAAAATTAAAGAAAAATACAGCAATTTG
This sequence comes from Drosophila sp. 14030-0761.01, assembly GCA_018150735.1. Lineage (NCBI taxonomy): Eukaryota > Metazoa > Arthropoda > Insecta > Diptera > Drosophilidae > Drosophila > Drosophila sp. 14030-0761.01. Next base: position 1,320,279 of record JAECWO010000090.1, read on the forward strand.
CATAGCAATGAGCAGTGCCCTGGTCCCTAGCCGAGAATGGTGAGGGAGGGGGAGGGGAGGGGGAGAGACTGGGAGCTTGTGGTTTGAGGATTGGGTATTGGGAGTATAACCACCAGCCGACATGCCGCACTCAGCTAAGCACCTGCCAGAGTTGGTAAAGCTAAACTTTTTGCCTTTTGTTGGCTTATTCACACGCTTGCAGAAGAAAAAATTAAAGGCATATTAGTTTTAAACAAAAGTTGGCAACGCCCAACAGAAGCCGTTGGCTAAGCATCAAATTATATTATAAGCCAAGTTAACATAAACTAACACCATTGGAATGTCTGTAAATCGAATCGAAATGTATAAAATATTCATCATCTCGAGAGAAAGTTAATTCCTCTATAAATCAAATAGATATAGATCAAGAGTATTTTACCTTTAATATAATCAAAATAAAAACTTGCCTCTAGTTTAGTGCAGTTCCATATGGCATTTTATTGGGAGCCCGCTAATTTCAAATTCAAGGTAAAATCGTCACGTCTAACGTCATCCAGGTGCATATGAACGTAAACCTAGTTACGGGTACAGTTTTTTGTAGAAAATAAATCTGTGTTTAAAGGGGGAAACCCGGTGCATGGTCTCTGCCAACTGCATTTCAATCAAATTTCCCCGTGTCATACATAATTTATTGGACCTGCGCTCACCGGATGGAACCCCGTATGCATAGCCATCTCTACGGATATTGAACAAGAATTCGATGCGTTTATTTAATTGCCACTTGGTGACCGAATTAAACTAGTTAAATTTAATGTGAACTGAGACACTGAAATTATCTTGGAAATTCATTCCCAATTGAGAAGTGTCATGGCTCTTTAAATGCTTGAACTAGCAAGTAAATAAATATGATTTGCACTTCAGGTTTAACTCTGCCAACAAGGAGTTGACACCCTTTCAGCCCACACATTTATAGCCTTGGCAAAGTGCAAAGTTCAGCAGCGTAAATTTATTAACTTGAAAATGAAATTGTGTTTATTTTTAAAAGCCAATCATCGGCAGTCAACTGGGTTGGTCTGTTGGTCTGTATAGTTCTCTGCCCGTCGTCGTCCGTCTGTCAAATATTGACTCAACGAATGCGCAGGTCATTTAAAATTTATAGAAAATATCTCTGACACGACTATTGAACCGTATTCGGATTCTTGTCAAGTCCTTGCCAACGGAACAGCAGTGCCCAGCGGCCATTGGCCACTTCGGTTCGCTTCCTGAAGGTTGCTGCCTAATGAGTGACGTTGAAATTGACCCGTGATTGGGTTAGTCTATTAAATTGTCAATTAATTGTCAATTTTTCGTGTAATATTTGTTGGAAAAAAAAAACTGTTATTGATATACCTGTCAGTGTGGAGACGGTAAGTGAAACCTCTCACCCAACCCACATCACCCACATCGACTTCATGCACTTGCTCCATCTAGATAGATGGCAACAATAGTCCACAAATACTCATTTTGTCGATGCAAACACGGAGATAGCACCAATTGAATGCATGTCGAACAAGATAGATAAATACCTTTGGGTTTTTTGTGCGGGTGCCATAGCAAATTATAGGTAACCGCCGCAGCGCCGGTTACCTGTTGAGGCGCGAAATTAACAAATATGTACAAACAATTATCGTGCCAGACAAGGCAACCAACATAAATGACAAATAGCGAAAAACAAGTAAATGTTAAATTAAACAGAGACAGACAGAGGGAGCCACAGAGAGCGAGAGAGAGCCAGAGAGGTGCTTAGTAATATTAGAAAATAATTGTCCCCGTGGATTCGTCACGTATTCGCCATGTTGGACAACGATTTAATTGCAACGTCGAATGTAACATTCGAAAGTGTCATATTTTACGTGCAGCAGTTTAATTATCCATAGACTAACTGCAAAGTTACATATAAGTATTTAATTAGATGTAACGACTGTTAAACAGATTAATTGTTGCAACAAAACTCTTGATTATTCCAGATTTAAGCAGTTGCTTCTACTTTAAATCCTGATTAAAAGTGAACATGAAATTGTAATATTAATTATAATTTTTGCTTCCATATAATTAGCGAAACTCGTTTGTATATTAAAAATAATAATTTATGTTAACTCTTTTCCAGTCACACAATTTTTGTTGCATTTAAAAGCAATATTTGTTTGGCTGATACTACGTGGAAGCAAGTATATGGCCAGAGTTAAAGTATTTCAACTTATCTTGAATTTCTTGACTCTTCAAACAAAACGTGAGATGTTGTTGTTAGAATTTTAAATGGCCATTTAATTGGCAGCTGCCTCCTCTAGCTCTAGAGTGCTTCCCCCAACACACGCGCACACACACACGCAGAGAAAACCCGCAACGAAACGTGTGTGCATCTCCTCGTATGTGTGGGTGTGTGTGTGGGTGACTTAGTTGTCCAGACCCCGAGCCATAAAAACCGTGTGTGTATGTTGTATATGTTTTTGTTTAGACAATTTAATGTTAGTTTTGCGCACAAAGCCAAGGGAAACAAACGAGGAAAACGAGGTCGAATGGGAATCAGACGGGTCGTATGAGTAATATTTCATTCATTAAATAGCAATAAACACGCTTAAACCGAGAAGAAAAACAGCAACAACAACAAATGAAAATATTTGTTCAAAATAATATGCATGGAAATAAGTAAGTAGTATATTAACACCGGGGATTTTCCGAATGTTCCGGCCCCCAGCCAACAGCCGCTGGGCCATAATTACCTACTTATTGAGTTGTAATGGCAAAAGTTGAATTAATTGCAAGAAGAAACTTAATGAACTTCTTCTCTCTGGTCTGGTCTTACATTATTCGTACACTTTGCTGCTCCATTGCAGCCCAAGTTGAAGCCATTAGCCGCGGCTCTCGCCCTTTTGGTGGGAATCAGCCAAGTTGGCCAAAGTTTTGCATTTTCATTCGAAATGGCGTAGCAAAAGCAATACATAAATTAAATGGGCGCAGACAGGGATCTTTTGTTTTCACAATTGATTCGCCACGACACGATTGTGTGGTGGCAACTTTTCTTTTGCTTCATTTCCAATGCAAATCGTGTGGAAATGGCTTTAGAAAACTCGAGCAAATGGCAAATGAAAGAAACTTATTATACAAATTCACGTTTGTTGTGCTCCAGACAGCTTGTTAATGAGATCCTTTGAGTTAAATTTAATGGGAAACTGACTAGTTTTAATTTCAATTATTAAGCACTCAGAAGCAAACTTGCTGCGGGAAAGTTCGGAGAGGCAGACCTGTCGACAGGTGGGCAAAATAACAGGCATTGGAGATTGTAAATTGTATTTACAATGCCCTATTCTCCCATATTTCATTTATTCTAAGTTTTAAAAATTCTAGAATAATTGTTTAATTTAAGAGAAGCATTTTTGTAAATTGAATTGTTAACTTTGAAATGACATTTGATCCTAAAACAACAGATGGGAAACATTTCAAGTGTGATTTTTAAATATAACTGGGTCAGAGTATTATCTGTAAGCGACCCTGAAAGAAAGGATAAAGGGGGTAGAGAGGGTAGCGGGCAGGTGAGATGCCTGGTGTGGATTTCCTTTACATATCCAAGTCACACTTAGTTGGCATTTTAATGAAGATACGAAGATCAAAGCAGCAGTTGATGTTGCTGTTGTTGTTGTTGTTGGTAGTTCAGCACAACCCTCACAATTGGCTGCGACATGTGTGTGTGTGTGTGTGTGTGTGTGCTTTCTTGACTGTATATGTGTTAGTATGACCTTTGACATTGGCTGTCAGCTTGGTGCTTTTCATCATTTGTAGCAGCTCCTGTGAATGTCTGCGGCTGGCAGTTCCCTCTCAGTTTATTGAGTTGTAGCTTGACTGCATAAATCAGGCTAACAGAGGCAGACAAACCGCACAAAGCACTGCAAACTCGGCATGATTAATGGTTCTCTAACCAACCAACCAACCAACCACCCACCCAACCAACCCCCTTTGGCCAATTGGCTCTCTTTCGTCCGCCCTTGATGTTGTTGCTCTCGTTGGCTCTTTTTTAAATTATACGTATAAATGTTAAAGCGCTCCAATAAATGGGGGCTAAGAATTTATTTATAGTCCCATGGTCTAGTCCATGGTAATTTATTTTTCCATTTTGCCTTAGGGGTAAATTAAATTAGGCTAAGCAAATCACTTTTTTATTACTTTGGCCATGCAACAAGTTTTTAAAGCGACTTAAATTGTACTTTCATTGAACTCAATAAAAATTCTTTGTGAAAAGAAAAACTCATTACCATAGATAACCTTTTTGGGAGGGGGGAACAAGGAGAAACCTTTTCCCTTTTGGGTTAGAAGAGCCTACTAAACCCCTTCTCGGCAAGCCAAGAGCAACAGATGTCAGACTTTCGCCGTTGTCGATGTTGCTTGATGATGTTCTCTTGTTGCTGTCGTAATGATAATAATAATACCAAAAGCAACAACAACAACATTAAGAGTGGGATAACATCAACAAGAGTGACTAAGAAAAAGGCTGCTGAACACCCTCCTCTCAGATGGTACCTCAGATGGCAAGAGAAATAACAGAAGCAACAATCATGCTAACGACATCCAAGATAAACACAAGAACTCGAACCCCCACTTCCCCCCAACTTCCTCCCCCCATCCATACAGTGAAACCAATCGACATTGGCAAGGTTGTTGCCGTCCGCCCGGTAATTTATATGCCGCACACAAAAAAACCAAAGACAAGCCAACAGCACGGGGACCCAAGCCCAGAGCAAATTGAATCGCAAATAAGAAAGTTTTTTGCCCCTATGATTGGGGTAAACCGCACTGTAAATGCCCTGCCCCATGAAACTTATGTACGTCTACAAGCTATGAGATCCGATATCCTACTGGATATCCTTCTTGTATGTTGTTGTCCTTAAAATATTCACTCGCAAGGATTTTGAACGCATTTTTATGCTGTCGGACAGGTTGGCATTGCGATGACAACTAAGCATGGATTGCCTGAGTGCCTTTAAATGGGCTTAGACAACAAGCATTGTGGCTCGCATTCTGCAGCAGAGGAAAGAAGGAAACAGCCAGACTAGCTTCGTTTACTTTTGTCAGTCAGTTAAGCAGTTGGGCCAGTCCCACACTCGGATTCCCCCTTCCCATTCCCATTGCCAGGCTTCATTCTTCATTTCCCCGGCGACCGCAGGAAATGTTTCATACGGCACAAGAGAAGAAAAAAGGGAAACTCATGACGATGATAATGATGATTGCTTGTAAGTTCTTTGGGCCTCTTTTTATTCTCTACCAATCTCTCCCTCTCTCTCTCTCTCTCGCACACACACGTACAGTTTTTCTTTAGATAGGTATATGTATGTAACTCTGCCTCTTTTTGCATAAATTTCAATTTTAGATTATGGGGGCTTAATAAAATATTTGCTTTTAGGTTGTACTTATTATCATCATCTCCAACAAAGTCATCTCACATACATATATACATACTTAATGCTTTGACTTTTGATTTTGATATCACACACAGTTGGTGGTTCCCATGGTTGCCAGGTACCCACAAATGTGGCTAATTAACAAATCCCACCCAAGCTTCGCCCTCCGCCTTGGCGAGTTGCGATTTCAGGCTTATCTTTAATGGTCCGCAGAAAAGTAGGCAATGGATTTTTACCTTTTCCCCACTCTCACCGGCAACCAGCAACATGTGGCAAGTGTCGGTAGTTTAAAGCCTTATAACTCAATCTGTCCTCCCCACCACTTACTTCTTCACAGATTATACAAATTTATGCAACAGTGTTGGCACTTTGTAGCCCTGCTTCTGCTTCTGCTTCTGGGTTTCCGGACATTTGCTTCTTCTATTCCTTGCTGTTTTTTTTTTTTTTTGCTTTTTGTTTTCTCGCTTGCCACAAAATTTTATGGCACTACTCACTGCTGTTTTTTACGATGGGCTGCTGCCGCCCCACACAATGTTGGGCATGGGCATGGCAGGGGAGATTTTGATTTTCATTAAAGCATAGCACAGCAAAAAAAAAAGAAACATCCAGAATTGGGTTTTAAGCAAAGTTATTGTGGGCAGACAACGCCAACTGCAAAGAAGAAGAAAAAAAGAAGACCTTCTGGCAAAGGAAAAACCAAAAATGGAATGAAAATTTATTGTAGCCACAACCTACACACACACACACACACGCGTCAACTTCAAAGTGGATTTGCCAGAAATTTAATTTGTAGCTACTTTTGCACTTTTGCACTTGTTATTTGTTTATTCTTAAATGAAAGTTTTTTGATTTGATTTCGCTTTAAATATATTTCGTATTTAATGCTGCCACGCCCCGTTCTCATCTCTATCTTTAATGGTCGTTTAATAAACCATCAAAAGGAGTTTAATGGACGAGACGGTTATCGCTTAACTATGGCAACACTTTAAGAGCATTTTCCATTGAATTTGAATTGAAGGCAAATCGGACAAGTCAAACGGGCCCTAGAGATCGCATCTGAAGTTGGCATTCGGCCAAGTTTGTGGCCCGGAGGCAGAGGAAAACTGGCAACATTAAGACAAACATTATTACCAAAAGCGCCGCCAGGCATTCAACTTGAGTGCCTGTAAATGCTGCAAAAAGCAACAACACAGAATTGTGGAGAAGGCGAAATGAAAATACAAAAAAAAAACACATACATATATATTTTGGTTTTTTTTTTTTTTTGGTCAATGGCAACAATGAAACACTTTAAACTCGCCAAATAATTGCTATACAGCTGGGAGCAAAAAAGAGAGAGAGAGAGAGAGATAGAGAGTGAGGGATCTGAAAGGGCGGAGGGGGGTAACCCCCTTGGAGGGGGGGGCAGACATTAAAAACTATTTCAACTGTCATTGCAAATGGCAAAACAGTTTAGCTCCGACTTCTGGCTAAAGCTTAACGACCATTCTGGGCTTCCATTCCATTCCAACATAACGCTGGCACTTAATTTTGTTAAAGTTTTCCCCCGTCGTGTGCACGTCGACAGAATGCCGTGCTGGGCTTCCTCTAATTGTGTGCTCTGGCTTTTCCTTATTACAAAATAATGCAAAAACCTCAAAAATTCTAGCGCCAAGCGGAAGGGCGAAATATGTCAGCGACGTGTTGGCAACAATTTTATTTTCCACTCAGATAGAAACATTAAATTACGAGAAGCGGAGAGAGAGGGGAGAGGATGAGATGGGGGGGGGGAGAGTCAACTGACAAACAAGGGACCAGAATCTCAACAAGCTGAACAAACTTGAGTGGGGAGAATCTAAGAAAGATAAGTGGAATGCTTTATTTAGAAGAGTTTTCTCAAGTCCATAAAACATGTTCGTACGAAAAAACAAAAGCAATAAATCAAATGTGGAGTCAAGTGTATCCATTTTGCGTTTCTCAGTCGAGAAGAACGAGTGACTATATCCTCTGAATAAGATTCCACAAATCTCTACATACAAAAAATGTGTAATCTTTCTGTTTAAACTCTTAATTAATGTAAAGAAACTCTTTTGCGAAATTTTTGTTCTAGAATATTAGAAGGAATATCAATCCAGTAGCATATTTTATAACAAATTATTCGAATCAAATGGGAGTGGGAAATTTTTCTTTCTTTGTCCTTGAAGTCATTTAAATTTTCTTTCATATTTACTTTGATGTCCTTAATTATGTTCAAGACCATTTTGATTAGTTTGAGAGATTCCAACTAAAATTGAGCTTAATTACTTTGTCTATGTGACATATTTTGAAGGCCAGTCGTTTGTGTCTTTCCTCTTTCATATGTGGCCATGTTGCGTGTTGTTAGCCACTTTGGACATCCCAATGAAGACCACACAAAACATATGCAAAACATGTTAACTACATTTTGGCTACCGACTTTCGTATAAATGAATAAATTTTGCAAAATTAATTACAATTTGCTGTGGGGGTGCCAGCAGCACAGGAAGCAGACAGCAACGGGCAACCAGCGACCAGGCATCCATGACACTGTTCATGTGTTCATGTGGGGGGCGGGGCTCGGGGGCTGTTCTCACACTGTCGAGGACGGCAGCCATGGAATCGAAATGCCTATGTCGATGACAATGCCATCGTCGACTCCTCTGATAGCCAGGGGACTGACAAACAGACAGGCAGGACTATACATAAAACTCAGAGTTGGTGCCGGCTCTGGCGCTGGCTCCAACGCTGACACTAGGTCAATTAAAAGACCGAAATTATTTCAACTTTAATCGATTCGTGGGTCCCGGGTCTCACGCACAGCCGAATGCCAATTCCCAGAGCGGAAATTGCGTGCTGCCAAAAGACACCGGCGGGAATTGGCATTCCGTAGCATTTTTCGTGAATCAACTGAGCAGGAACTCAATCAGCCGAAATTAGGTTTCTCTTCCCAACAAAATGAAATCAGTGGCACATACAATTACATCTACATGACTAGTGGGGATATGGGATACAGTGGATAGTGTGGCATCTACTTACTGTGTGTCATTATTCTCGAAGACCAGCTCTCCGCGTGCCATCTCATAGTCCCTGCCGGCAACGGCCGTGTCATCTTCGGTCCAGTATGGGACAATAACCGTGCCTCGGGCTCCCGAATAGCGCATTACATTTATTTCGTAGAGGCCCACAGATTCGCTGATCTCGAAATTGGATTCGGTGAAGGCGAAAATGCCGGCATGATCGTCATCTAGAATCATTATGGTGGCTATCTGTGGCACTGTGAGAAACACATTATCCGAGGGATTGAACAGGCGTATGTAGAAGCATTCGTCCTCCTCGAAGATGTCGTCGTCGATGACCTCCACCTTGAAGCGCTGCTCATCGACGCCAGGTGGAAAGTTGAGCACTCCACGCTTGCCCACGTAATCGGTGCCGGCGGAGGCTGTGCCATCTTGGGTCTCGAACTCCACGGTCGAGTAGTTGGAGATATCACCGCGGCGCACAATACGCACCTCGAACTCACCGCAGTTTTCCATGACCGTGTAGTGGCCCGGCTCGAAATAGATGCGCGTGGGCTGGTCGTCGTAGTCATCGTCATTTGGATGCAGCTGGGCCTTCACTTCGGTGAGATCGCTGTGCGCACGCTCCTGGATCTTGCGCATCAGATTGCCGCTGCCTACCATTTTGCGTGTGGCCTGGATGCGGTAGAAGGCTCGCGACTTGCTGCCACGCGAGATCATTTGCTCCTGGGTCATCATCTCCAACTGCTCGAGATCCGCTTCAGGGTACTTCTGCCTGAGCTCCGACAAGACTGTGATGTACTCACGTCGCGCCTCATCGAATGCCTCCGCATCAGTCGTCCGCGCTCCCTGGAAGGTAACCGCAGTCCTTGCCTTCTCGGCATCCATTTCCACCTGATCGTGCTCGCCGGCCACCACCGTGCCGCGTTTATTGACGCGATAGTTCTTATCCATATACTTGTAGACCAGGAGCCTCCGTTCGGCTATATAGGCCCAGATCACGGTGACTGGGAAGAAGAGCAGCGTGACTATTGCCTCCCACACCTCAATTATGCCCGGCGATATGACGGACAGGATGAGCCACAGCCAGACATAGGCGAACACTGAGAAGGCAGCGGTGACCGTGAACACCCGGAGATGCCGAATGCGTCGCACTTCGCCCGCCGGTATCCAGATCATGCAAACGGCAATGATCATGAACAGATTGTAGGCAGCTGAGCCCACAATGGTGCCCGGTCCCAAGTCGCCGCTCTCAAAGTCCTTCGCATAGATTTCGATGACAGAGAGCAAGATTTCTGGGGCACTCGATCCCAGGGCCATGAGCGTTAGATTGGCCACCGTCTCGTTCCAGATGCGAACGTGCATCGTTTGCTGCTCCCCGTTCGGTCCTCTCACCACAACGGTCCGCTCTATCGATGTGATCGCCTCAATGGAGGCCATAAACCGATCCGCAATAATGGACACGCCCACAAACAGATAGATGAGAAACAGAAAGTAGACGAATCCTCGTATCAATCGGTCACCGATTGAGATGTTTTTCTGCGGCATCCACAATGGCAGGACGAGGCCTTCGGAACAGGTGCGCATCTCCTCCACATCGGCTCCACTGTCCTCCATCTTGACATCCTCATCGGTCGCCTGCTCTTCGGGCTCCTCGGTGGCCTGGAGCAGGTGGCGTCTATGACTCTGGCCCTGGCTTATGTTAGACACATTGAGCCTCGAGTAGGATTGCGAATACGCTTTCGCCACATCCTGCGTCTGGGCCAAAGACTGGGCCGTTGTGTAAATAAAGATCAGGAATAATGCGCAGGCGGCGATCGATGTAAGTGGCTTTTGGAACAACTGCATGGCGACTGCTGACTCCTGACTGCTGCTGACTGCTGGAAGTACTTCAGATGGGTGAAACTTTTGGAAGCTTTGTTGTTGCGTTCGATTTGGCTGTTTGTGCTGTCAGCCGGCTGACAATGACGTGAGCTGGCTTTAATTGGCTGGCACTGGGTGGCTAGCTGATTGGCTAGCTAATGGTGACCACGGGGCGGCATTCTTGCTATTGTAGAACAGTTAACACTTTGATGCTGTTGGACAACGGGCACCTGCAAGTAGAGATAATGAGACAATCAGTGAGGGCATGAGATACAGAAGGATCCCCAGCAGGGGGGCAGGACGCAGCGGGAGAGATTTAAAAAGAATGACATTAGTTGGCTATGGCTTATGAATGCTTCTATTCTGGTGGCATTACATCACGAATGTCGCAAAAGAAAAAAAAAACAAGAAGAAAAAAGAGAATTCTCAGACGGCAATGCCACTCCGAAGGTTGCACCCACAAATAGTTCTTGCCAGCGTCAGTCAGGGCAGTGGATGAAGGAGACGGGGAAGGGAGAGAGACAGGTGGGTGGTTTTAAGGAGGCAGGGCCAAAAGGCAGAGGCAGGCAGGCAGGCAGAGAGAAGCGCTAGTTTTTCAGCTGTTTTGTGTATTTACACAAAAACGAAATGAAATGCGTAAATAGACAGCATAAAACATAAACAAAATGCAGCAATAAAAATAGCAAAAAGCTAAAACAGATGCACAAACAGGGCGAGGGGGCAAGCAGCCAACAAAACTTACAGTTTCCGAGAAATTCAAATTGAAACAAAACAAAAACTAGATTTTTGAATGTACATACGCGTATGTACGTATGTGGAACACATGAAAAACTAAACAAGAAAGTTAATTTAGTTGCCAGAGCACAAACTCAGAACTATAAAAACGAACGAAATCGATAACGAAATGCACACACACACACACACACATGCAGAGTGCATAATGGGGAATTGTCAATAACAGGAACTGAGCATAACGGTAGAATGGCGCAAAGAAGGAATACTAACTAAGAAGACTGGGCAGAGGAATGGAAAAGAGAACAGAAGCAAAGAGACAGCAGAACAAAACAGACCACAAAGACATAAGAGACATGTGCACACAATGTATAAGTAGGTGATCCAAAATCGAAAATTAAGTTTGGACAAACAACGAGAAACCCTTTTTTGAAATTCAATATCAAATATTGATAAAACACTTAAGCAAAAGATGCTTAAATAAAGGTCCTTGTGAACCAGGTCCTTAGCTTTTAGAATCCTTAGAAGATTGAATTTGTATTACACAGTCTACTGATTTGAGTCAAGTGAAATGTAAATTCATATCTGATAGATACCAAATATAAATCTAAAAAAAAAAACTAACTTGTGAGCTGGCAAAAAGTATCTCTAATAGCTACAAATTGGTGCTTCTAATAATAAAACCTATATACCCATTCGTTTATGAAGTAGCGGCAAAGATAATCATCAGCGCTTGCATTAATTTAGCAATTACAGCAAGAGCTGACAGCAACCCAAAAGGTAGAGCCACACAGATAGATACATACATACGTAGATATGTATATGGTGAAACAGAATGAGCAAAGGCAGCAAGCAGGCAGGCAGGCCGAAAGACAGACAGCCAGGCAAACACCCTTCCCCTTTACTCTCAATTCTTAACCCAAAGAACTCACTCCCTTACATGGATAACGTGCATATATTATGCTGACCCCCAGCACCTGCAACGAGGTTTTCTCATTCCAGTACGAAATTGCATTTTGGCCCATTATTGGAAATTTTGTTATTGCACGTCAAGCAAAGAGATTGCAAATTAATTAAAAAGCTTTGGATTGAACTTTAGCTCGAAACTACAAAAATAAATACATATATTTGTGCATACGTATGAACTATATACAGTGGTGATCGTTTATTTTTTATGTCATTTTTTTAATTCTGATTTTCTCAATTGCCAAACAGTTTTGCAACTTTTGCTTTTAATTACTAAAAATCAGAATTCAACAACGACCACAAGAAAATGGTCCTAATGAACGACCAGCACTGTGTATGTGGCGGTAGTCATTAAATATATTTGCCTTCGATAACATTTCCCAATTAAAAGTGTCTGTCAGAAAATTGAGACTTTACGGCGGACGATTTTGAGTGATTTAAAGGGTTCTAAATTTCTAGCAGCTTTAATAATACATTTCAACATTTTTGCACTTTTTACTTATACGTATGTAAGTATATATGTATGTAGGTAGGTTGGTGCAATTTTCAAATATTCATGTACGTAAATGTATTATTTAAAATTAGAAAACAGAACCAGACAGCAACAAAAACGGAACAAAAGCGAACGCTTAAAAGTAGCGCGCGCGGCGTTTGGCAAAGGACTGAAAGTGGAATGGGAGAAATTGGGTATGAACTGTCTAAAAGCACATATCCATACACACACACACACACACACAAGTGTACGAGTATATGTATATGTATGTTTACATATATATGTTCTAGGTAGAAATCGGTTTGTTTACGTTCCGTTTTCAACGTTATGCGGCGCCATTAACGTAGTGTGCTTTGCTTTTCAGTTTGATTTTGCACTAAATATTATTTCGTTCGAGTGGCAAGTTCAAGTACAGGGCAAAATAGTGGCAGTCGTCTAGCAGTAAATTAAGTTATATCTAGAAATTTTCAAAGTGTAGTGCCAAATTAGCCGCTAAGTATTTACAGATGTTTTCAACATACACACACACACATTCGAAAAAATATATGTTTTGTTCACTGAAAAGCACAGATTTGTTTTTTATTTCTTGTTTTCTCTAGTGTTTTTTATATGATTTCGCATACAGTTTGGCATCCAACGGACGACTAATCCACCGCCATTTCACCTCGCCACCTGTCTGTCTCTCGTTCTGAGTGTCTGGCCGGGTCCCCAAAGCTCATAATTATTTGTGTGCTCTACACTATTTCGGTTGAGATTGTCGGTGCGCCCAACTGTCAGTTGAGATTGGGGCGAAGTGAAGCGTGTAATAGAAACTAATACATACAATCATTTCCAAATGATTGTGATACAAATGTGCGGAATGCTCGAAACATTTTTTATAATCTCATTGACTTTAAAGCAATTATTTGTCAGCATATTTTCAAAATAAAAAAAAAACATAAAAACCAATCGATGCGACAAACTTGGATTAAATACGTTATTCGATTTAAATAATTGGGAAATTGTTGAAAAGTTTATTTCAAAACTGTTCACAAGAATATCTAGTAGTTTTTATAAAGTCAAACACAAATCCTGAATTGCCAATCAAAAAAAAAGAAGGACTTAAAAACATTTAGTAGAATTTAAATAAAATGAGAAAAATTGCATTCATTCACAAAATGTGTGTATGATGTACACAACAATTAGATATACTAGATGAATGGGAATTGATTGTTCGGTAGGGTATCCCAAACCACAAGTGTTATCTCATCTACGTATGTTTTCATATATGCACATATTTATATATGTACTAGATATAGATTGTATACCCTTGTTTCTACCTTGTCATATTAACCGTTCAATCGTCTCGTTTGCTTTGCTTACTCATTCATCCGAGGTCTCCCTTCCTTGCATTCACTCTGCTTTTATCTCTCTTTGTCTCTCTCTCTCTGTCTAGCAGTTCTGAAATGCACATTTGACATTTGTTTATTCATTCGCCTCTCTTTTGGTCTGTTCTCTACTGCAGACTGCTGAGTTTAATGAAATGCAGGCCGTAATATTTGGGATTTGGGTAGCCTGTCGAAATGAAATTTTACTTAAAGACCGTTCTCTAAGCATCATTCCATACGTATACCGAACATGAGTATGACTGAAGATTATAGCCACTTATACATACACATACTTATGCGTATGCGTGTGGGTGAGTGTGTGGGTACACACACAATTTATTCGCATATTTTCTATCTCATGCGATATGTGTGTCCAATCCACCAACCCTCTGTCCCCAACATCTACACTCTGTCCCCCTTTAGATATTTTTAGCCATCTTGGTGTGAGGAACCCATGCTGTATGTGTGTATGTTTGTATGTGTAGCATACTCACTTGGGTTAAATTTGAATTGATTTTAGCTTTGACTTCAACTTCAACTTGTTTGGGATGCCGCGCTCAGATGTATAATTCATAGATAGATTTCCCCTGCCTTCCTGCCCGATTGTCTAACTGCTTGCCAGTTCGCAGTGCGCCAAGCAACTGGGTTGACTCTCCGCTCAACTAACCCGCTCAAGTGTCGATACTTCTATTGACGTGACTCTAGAGATAAACTGTGCACTCTGTATCTTGTCAGGGCAGGGCTGGGCAGGGCGTGGGCGGGGTGGGAGACGATGCTAAAAATTTTGCAGGTGATGTCGCGGCTCACTTACGAACGTCCTTTTGCTTCTCTTATTTGAAATATTCTGTCACGTTTCTATTTTATTCACTTTTGTGAAGTATAAATCAGTGAAAGAGAGTTTCTGCCTCGTCGTCACCGTCAAACCGTATCGCCGATTTCATTTTCAATGCGACACCTACTGATATCACCTTTATAGTATGACGCAAGCAAACCGGGATCTGATATGGGCGATTCGATAACTGCTGCCCAGCTATCATCTATGTAGAATACATTGTGATAAGTTCTAGCGGCTATTATGATTTTGAGAGTGTGTTTTTGATAATGATATACTTTTATTTAGTGAGTGGGTTTTGCGGGTTTCGTGGGTTATGTGATCCAGTTGAAAGCAATTTTTCATTTTCTACACTCCCAAGATAAGGCGAGTGTTAATTTGATGAAGAAATATATTGACAGTACTTAACTTTTCTTGTTTGCGACATACACATAATGGTAAAACAAAGATTTTAGATTCGATTATTTATATAATTGATTAAAAATCAGGTTGGTAAAAAAACAAAAGACCCGGCGACAGTTTAGGCCTAAGTGGTTTAAAGTCAACCACTTAGCTACCTGGTATAGTTTGGCCTAAAAAGTAAATAAATTAAATATTTAGCATACGCCACGTTAACCACAGTCAACGTTGCCATGACAAGAGATGGCACACAGGCAATTTTCCCCCGACCGAAACCAAACACTGAAAGTGGTTCCAGCTGTCCCAGATGTGCATATGAAGAGTGTTTCGTTTGTCGAAACCAAATCCATAGCCAAAGAGAAGCTTACCCTATCACCAGTACAGGTGTAACTCCCATTAACGAATCCGTATTGAGATTCGTTTAGCGTTAATCGATTTATATTAGTTAACCAATAATCTGTTAATATCGCTAAGTATATAAATTTGGTTATCAGCATTCCAATCACAGTGCACTTAATCGTGGGTCATGCCAAACAATTGATAGGCAATTGGATATCAGGTTTGTTATACTCGTAATTGCAGGGTCTTTACTGTAGTTACGCTAATATTTCCCTTTTTTCGATGTGTGCGTACGTGTTTTTTATTTTCGGATAGGAATGGGGCTTGGCTTCGTTTTGAGCTCCATGGAAAGCTTGCAGAGCATAGATATCAGATTCGTTATGCTAACAAGAAAATGCCTGACAGTTGGCCATGAATTTGATGGCAAGAGGAACAACAATAACGGCAAATGACATGTTTAATATGTATCGTATCGCGCTCAGGCGATGGTGTTGGTGCTGGTGTTGTTGTTGGAAACAGTTGGCGATGTCAGCATATTTCTCTTCTTGTTTATTGGCGACATTTGGTTTGTCGTTGCTCTGACATTTCGAACAAGAACAACGGCAACTTTGATGACGGTCGTTACGAGGAGTTGTCGATTTGAAATGCCTTCTTGTCACAAACTTCTGTGTGCGTATGTCTGTATGAAGAGACAGGTTTTTAGGTGTTTAGGTGTTTGTGTGCCCGGTTTAGATGTGTATCATTTTACGCTTGACAGTTGAGCGACCACGCCGATGTGCCTACCCCTTCGTCCGTATCCTGTAACTACCTCACATTTTCACGCCTGTTGTCTGTAAACTGTTTATTATTTAACAATATTCTCGTTTTTACACACAGAATGTCTCTGTGTGTCGGTGTGTGAGAGAATTCTTATTTATTTATAACTGTATTTCACACGTTCTTACATTGGTTTATCCATAAGCTTGCCAAATTGCTTGTGTGAGTGTATGTGTGTATGTGTGGGTGTGGGTGTGTGAGTTGATGTGCCTGTTTATGGGGGAGCATTCGTAACGCCTGGCCACGCAATGGACGCAACAAGGCGTAAACTATTTCTTATCTTTCTTTGTGCGTCTCTTACTCATTCTCACCCTTTTATCTTGATTTTGCCATGTCCTGAGGGTGCCAACACGGAAGCACGTCTTTTAACTTTGACACACCCGCCTGAAAGTAGGCAACACATTCTTATCTCCAACTCATGCGTGAATTGTGGCCTGTTAGATGACTAGAGGTGCCGATGGCTATCCATCCCCAAGGCCTATCATCAATTAGACAAAACCACACACACACACACCCATGCCGGTGGCCATGGGCGCAAATGCTTCGCTTCATTGGGCATTGGATATCTCGAATTGCAATCGGCACCGCTGATCCCTGTTCCTGTGGACGCCGCCCTCATCCCAACAACTCGCGAAACACGCACATGACTGAGCATCACAAAATGGCATCAACGAAAGCTGGCATTGACATTGATTTGATTTCCAAGTTGCCAGCAATCCAAATGTCAACATGCTGCCTCGCATGGCCATGAACGGGAATGTGTCTTTATGGGGCAGAGCTACGTACACTAGCTTATTTAAGTCATCCCATAAATTCATGGGGACCGTGACGAATTAATATATAAGGGATACCCTACAAGTTTCCGTCCCAAAAAGAACTTTGACATTCAAATAGGTGGAAAATTTAAATTTGGCTAGCAAATGTTTGTGCCATTAAATTTTTACGACTTGTTTTTTTAGTGTTCTAGGTCAAGACTAATTAATGCATCGATGAACTCAGATTTTCAGATATTTCATCCTCCTTCAAAGCGTATAGGGTAACAAAAAAAAAATAAAAAATCCTAAGATATATTGCATACACCCCCCCAATGATAAAATCAAGCATTTGCTATATATTTTATTTTATGACTTCACCAGGTGACAAACAGTCGAGCCTTGGACGAGGACATATTTTCACTTGCCGGTTATGATTTATTGTCAGAAACGGCAACGACAAGAAGGCAACAGCGACGTTGCACGCTCCTGGGCACATAAATATGTATGTTTGTATATATGTATTTAGGTATGTATGGAATGGTATGGCTCGTTGTTGTCAACATGAAACGCGCAGCAAGTTGTTATTGATTTTCTTGGCCAACAGCTTGGGCAGCTTTAGTGGGGCTGATTTCTAACGTGCCAAAGTTGGTTAGATTGCGCACCGTTAGTTAAAGTTGTTCGCCTTGGCCATATCAAGCAGCACCGACCCCAAGAACTATTTGTTACCCAAACTATGCGCCAACTGTGGCTGCGGTTGCTCCATTTTCGATAGAGAGCAAACTTTTCTTACATCCACCAAGCAATTCCCACTGAACTTTAAATGAGAAAACTCACAGTGCTCTACTGTGTGTAGTTGCCCAAGCACCCGAAAAGAAAAAATGTTACTTGATAATGGCAAGAGTTGAGACTCGACAATTTGCAACGCATTTAATGTTGTTGTTGTTCCTGGTTGATAGATGATGGCAAATATTTGTGCATCATCTTGAAAAACTACTATTGCCAATCAATCAGTCATTCAATCAGTTGTCCAGCATTAGCATTGCCCGATATTGGGAGTTGATTAGGCTCTAGTCAAGTAGATGCTGCCAAGTGATTTATATTACGAAGATAATAAAGGGCAAATGATGATGCGATTATCCAACTTAAAATCGTTTGAAAGAAAAATTACATTATCGCATCATCATCATCATCGTCTTTCCCATCATCCTGTTCAGCAACACAGCCGTAATGTATGCTATACAACTGAAAGCAAATTGTTGTGCTTCATCTTTGCAATCCATTAGAGACGACCTACTTCTCTCGTCTCGGCAACTTAACTGCATAGTGGAATGGTCTTAAGCGAATCACCACCTCTCACATCAGCTGCATAAATATTTTCTTGTGATCAGACATTGATATTAGCATAAATTACGTGTAATTTCCATTCTAGACTGAATTGCTTAACAAAAAAAATAAATCGTTGCAAATGTATTTCAAATGCAAAAGCTAGGTATGCTAATAAAACATGTTTTGAATGGGTACAGTCGAACTTCCTATAGTGAACTTGCACAGCTTTCTCATTCTATTCATAACAAAATAATATAATAATTCATTCCTATACCGGTTCCACATATTGAAGTATGACTGTATGTCTGATATAATTTCTGTAACTGATATATCGTAAGACCCCTTCTCCAACTGTTTCTATGAGTCAAGTTTTAATAATTCATAGAAATTTATCAACATTTCAAATTCCACTTGGCCACATTTACAGATGACTCAATGGCTAATTAATAATTCATTTTAATATATAAGGTGAGCAAGCAAATGATGTGCAAATTAATACGGGGAAATCTGTGATCAATTAGCCATACACCTGAAGCATGTAATTTAATATTAGAGGTTAATTGAAAAGCATTTGAAATAACGTACATACAATACATATGCACACATAACACACATGCATACATATATGGATATCTAAGAAAATGCCTGTATCCTAAGCGGAAAATTATAATTTCCTTTTGCTTTTGTTAGCGAGCAGTCAAAGGTTTTTCACTTTGGTTTCCGTGCCGATACAATGCGAGTTTGTTTGGTGACGGTTTCCCCTCTATGTGTATGTGTGTGGGAGTGAGTGTATGTGCGTTTTGTGTATACATGTATTGGGTGCGTGACAACGGCAATTTAGATATCGTTATATCTTGTTCTTTTCGCGCGTCTTTTGTTTCGCATAAAAGTAAGGAGAGAAAAAGGAACACCACAAAAGCTGACTTAAGTCATCGCTGTCTTCGCTGTCGTAATTTTCTTGGTTTTTTTAGAGCCTTCTCTAATTTCGTGGATTTTTTTCCTTGTGATTTTGTCGTCCTTTTTTTTTTGTGCTTGCTGCTTTGCTTCAAACTTTATGGAATTTTTATCTCTTTTAATTTTTTTCTTTTCAGCTGCTTTCATCATCACAGTCAAAATTTAATTGCCCTGCCTTGGCAGTGAAGCGCAATCGAGTCCTTTTTTATATTTCCCTCCCGCTCGACTTGCTGCTGGCTTAAAGTAATCCCTGAAATATTTTCCAGCACTTGCTTTCGAATTCCAAATTTATGGCATTGAACAGTAAAGGAAAAGAAAGCTTTTGCAAACCAAAAAAAAATAAAAGGATATTCACAAAGTATTGGTCATTGGCCAGCCTAGATAATCTAGGCAATTTGTTATCAAATGAGTGATTTGAAAGACACTAATCGAATAAAATTTAAAGCAGGGTATCTCAGAGTCGGCGTCCACACCTACACTCTGGTCATTTTCCACTCATTCTTTTTGTTGGTTGCGTATGCACAATTTGAGACCACACACGTACATGGCACAGAAATGGGAAGCACCACCCACCCATTTACCCTATCATCTTCTCTATATGCCAAGCTTGTGATTTTTTACTGTCAGTCGTATGATTAACTCTGCAGCCAAAATTCTGCATAAAGTTTACGCTTGAAAGAATCCTTCTCTGTTCGGTTAGAAGCCAATGTGTTCGTACTATATGCATTCTCTCGTACAATGTAGACGTTTTTGGTAGTTTTTGGCAAAAGTTTGCCAGCTGCACTCTAGTGGGGGGAAAGTCAAATGTACACACAATGGCAACTGCCAGTCCAACTGTGTGTGTGTGTGTGTGTGTGTGTGTGTGTGTATGTGGGGGAGTGTGTGACTGGTGTTTATTCCTTAGCCATTGTTGTTCAATTTGGCGCAAGTTACTCATACGCCATGTGGCCCGGGCCCTGGATGTTGGGGGGGTTTGTTCGCTGTCTCATGAATCAAACAAGGCAAAATCTTGTTATTGCTGATTTCTTGTGGTTGTGTGTGGGTTTCTTTTTTTTTTTTTTGGGGCGGGTGTGCGAGATGGTGGATTGTGGTTTTGTGTTCGGTGGTTTTATCAAAGTTATACTCTCAGTTGTTCTTTTGCCATCCTGTGACATACGGAGTGGGTGCCAACGCCCACTTTTGTTTTGTGTGGTTGTTGCTTGTTGCTTGTTTTATTTTTTTTTGCGTATGCATATTCAAGCCATAAGCTGTTGAGTGCTGCCTCCCTGTCTGCTACTAACCTGCCACTTAGGCGTCAACAAAGCGTTGAAAGTTGCCACTTGTGTGGCATTAGTTAGTTTTTATGCCTTCTTTTAAATTGCATTTGAAGCATGTGTAGATGGCCAGTTAAGTACCAACAACAGATTTCGCATTGGGTTAGCAAAGTGCTTATCAAGAATCCCATACAAGTCATGCTGATATTTAGACATTTAATTGGCATAATAATAGTAGCAATTAAAACCGATAAGATACTCCAAATAAATTAAACACTGAGAAAATGCAAAAGACTGAAATTCGCCCAGTGAAAAGATGAAATTTCGTATAAGTTCCAACCAAGCAAAAGTAATTTCTTCTTTGTTATTTGATCCCATTGTTAGTAATTCAAAATGAAGCACTCCAAATATCAATAGCAAAGCCAAGCTGAATTGATAATTTCATAGAGAATTAACCAATATATTAAAGCGCAAATAATTTAATTCAATCTAATTACATTAAATTCTTCACACTATAGCCCAAATATTGATAAGTATTTGCTACTCAGCATTTTTTAAATGTTTTCCAGCAGCCTTTAACTAAATTGCAAAGTATTCCTTTCCTTTTTTATCGTCTCGAACTTTAAGTATAATTTTCCCACAAATAGATAAAGCGACTCGTTTGCATACATTCAATTTAGACGGACGAAGGGTCCTTCTTTGTCCTGCAGACAATAGAGAATGGACCTTTAAATTTTAATTTGTCAATGGGTGAGAACCGAACATGAATGAAATGAATGAATTGATATGCAATATGCAGATATCCGTATTCCTTTGAAACGAGCGAAATGAAACGAAGTATTGGACTATTGAACCATTTGACTGATATTGACAAAAGGCAAATGACATTCCAACCCCAAGGCAAAGGAAGGCAAGACAAGGCAAAAGAAAGTCAAGTGGCAGGCTCTTTAAGTGGTTGACAGTTGTGGAGCTTGGAGTCACGATTGCGACTACTTCGCGTTGCGTTTTGTTTACTTGTCCTTTGTGCTTTATGGCCTGTGCCTTGTGCTTTTGTTTATTGTTTTGAGCTGCACAAAAGACTCAATTAGGCGCATCACAAAAGCATAGGCCCGAAACCCAGTACCAAAAACCCCCAAGCCTCTGTCAAGCTGCCCATGGACAAAGACAATGCCACAGCGAAATGTGAGGGAGACCTAGACAAGCGGCCAAGAAAAAGTGGTCGCGTCAAGAGCTTAATCGATACCAAAACAAACTGACAACTGTCACGGATCCAGCGTTGTCAAGGTAAGCTAAAATCGGTGGAGGGGTGAGACAATATGCATATGTATATATATATATATATGTATAGGAAGCGTTGAGCCAAAAGGTGATTCTAAGTATAAGTAAATTGCATCTAGAAATGTATACATATATTACCGGCTAATGAAAGATTCAAGAGTATTCCCGGCGCCAGTTGGGCGGCTGCAGAAGTTCAAACTGCTGACACAATTCTTGCCGCTGCAGAGTTGCTGCGGTTGCTGCAGAATACACACACTCACACTAACACACACACACACACACAGACACAGACACAGAGGAACACGGACACTGGCAGGACACAGGATGCGCGCACACGAAGCCGGTTACGAGCACGACGAGTTGCAGCTCTAGCCGAAATTCAAAGAGTTGTGCTTCGCTCTGGCCCGGAGGCTGTTGAACTGCTGCTGCTGCTTTCTGCTGGTTTTGATTCTGCTGCACCAGCTCCTAAACCACTGAACTCTTTTCGCGATAGTCTTGATGTTGTTGTTGTCGTTGTTGTTTTTCTCACTTTTTTGGCACTTGATAGTAGTTTTTTGTATTTTTTTTTTTTTTGGTTTTATCTTTGCCCACAATCCACACAACTTTGGCAGGGAAAAAAAATTGCAGAAATAATATAGAAAACCAAAAATGTAGCACAAGACCTGCCCGCCGGTCAAGTCAACGCTGAGGCCAGCAAAACAGGTTCAAATGTCGGCGACCGCAGGCGCAGGACCCAAAAAGATATTTAGCCTAGTTTTTGGCTATTTGTTGTCGTTGCGTTGCCTTTGCATTTGCCTTGCATTTTCGTTCACTCGGAGCGACTATCAAGTTATTTATGGAAGACCATTTTGACAGAACATAAATTTACACACTTTACTTTTCTTTCTTTAATAAGTATGTACTTAGTCGCGCACTCTCTCTTTCTCTCACACACTTGTGTAGTAAAAATATATAGTAAAATTGTTCGGCACTCAAAATAGAAGAAGTGGCATTTGCCGCTGTTGTTGTCGTTGTTGTTGTTGTTGAGTTTGCTGATGTTGCTGATTGTTGATGCCGCCACCGAAATTCACAGCGAAAACGTTACACGCTCCCACGCCGGATAATGAAAGACTAACTAACTAACTAACGATGACAAAAACGACGTTGCGACGATTTCACCTAGACCGAGTGCCACAACGGGCCGACACGAAGCTTCACGAATGCCAGACGCATAGATAACCGAACGTTGCACAGGATAAGGAACGAAATGGCAATGAAACAGACCAAACGATAAGAGGTACCTCTCTTTCTTTCTCTCAATCCCACGGGTCTCTGTCTCTGTCTCCTCGGTGGGTGGCCCTCAAATGCAATCTCAATGGCGTGGATGTGGGGGAGACATCGCCATCCGCCTGCTTTCTTAGACAAGCAAGCGCGTAAGTTTTTGACGCCCGTGTTAAGTCTGGTGGAAAAAAATATGTTCGTGCTCATTCCTGTTTTGCGCTGCAAAGACAACGGTATTTTCAAATTGAACAAAAATTTGTAACATGTCAAGAATATTATTAAAATTTCTAATTTAAAAAACGCCACTGACAGCTTTAAGTAAGTCAAAAGAACTAACTTCGAAATCTTTCTTTCAGATGACTTTATATAGATGACTGAGGAAACATCTAATCAGCTTGTTAGATATGGGCGAATAATAAAGTATTTACTGACTAATATACATATTTATCTTAAAATTAAATCATCTTTGAAACTGTCAGAACGAATTGCCGCTAAGTTCATATCTATTTATATTGCTCATACGACGTGTTGTACGGAAATAACTTTGTAAAACTGAATATACAAGTTTTTCTCAACTTTTATATATTTAAGATTATTACTTTGTTTAAATTTTTCAAGATTTCTTCATTATAGATTGTATACTATAGGGATATATTAAGGATATGTAATAAAAAATTGAATGTCAGAAAAGAATTTTAAATAAAGAAATTTTATATATTAATGCATACACATACGAATATGCCTTATTTAGGGTATTCCCAAATGCTGAACCCAAAAACCTTTAAACAAATGTTCGGTTCGTCTGCGTCTGCGTTTTCGGTACCCGATGAGTTGGCGATGGCTCGGGTTGTGTTAGCTGTTTGAAACATCGTAAAAATAAATAAGCAAAAACGGAAATTAATAAGGCCCAAATGTTGCAGCATTGTCGACGCTGTCAATGCGACGACCTGCGTGCCCGCTGCCTATGGGACTTGACGCGACAATAACGGCAACAATATAAACATTCCATTCTTCCCCTGTTTCTCCACACACACAAAGACATCACATACATATGTATGTTAATATGCGTGCGTGTGTGTATGTGCGTTAGCAACCTTTTGTTACCTTTTTTTTGTAACTCACAGTTTGTATTCAAGCACACATCTGGTGAGGGGTAACGGGTGACGGGTAACTAGGCGCTTTTTCGCGATACATACATAATATATATATGAATTTATTTACAGTATGCATGATTTTTGAACTAGTTCATTGATAAAGTCCTAGTAACATCAAGAAGTTCTGTTTTATCTCGTTGTTGAACCGCTGATGAAGATTATATACATATATAACTATAACTTTAAGAAGAAGCAAATACTTTAATTCTTTCCTTCTGTTATATAACCTTTAACTTTTAGTTGACCCTAATCATTTACATATGTCGGAAATATTAAAAAGGGATATAAAATGAGTAAGAATTAGAAACAAAGGTCAAAGGTACACTCTTAACAACCATATAACCTGATAGAAATCTTGCCTGATCCTGGATTGGTTAAATCGTATTATTTACATAAACTTACCAGATATCATAGCATACATCAGGGGGCAGTAAAAATGAACTTTTGAATTATAAGTTAGATTAAAGAAAATGTGATGAAGAAGTGTGATCTGAGGAAACTGCATTTTATGCAGTTCCTCTTCAAGAACTTCATCAATATAGCTGTTGGCATATATCATGAACGCAAGTGTACTATAAAAAGGTCCAATAAAGCTGCTTATTTTGGTCCTGAGTACACTTACCATACTACTTATAAGTGCAATATGTTGTGATACTTGCCTGGATTTTACTAAACAATATTTAAATTACCACAATGAAATTGTTTGGTTTTTGTTTTTTTTTTAAGTTTTATTTATGTAGTTTTTTATTTTAATTATTGTTTAAATCTACAAATACATTTACAGCGGAGGGCGAAAGAACAAAAAATTAAAAATGTTTACTCATTGTTTTTATTTGGTTTACTTTTTTTCTTACGGTTGACAAATTTTCGAGTTGTTGTTGTTGGTTTTGTTTACCCATTTTTGCTTTTCTTTTTTGTTTTTCTGACCATTGAACGTTTACTCCATTGTTTATAAATATTTTGTTTTCCATATTATGAAATATTTGTTGTTAATCATTTTATTTTAGTTCTCTTTCACATCAGCTTTCATCGATCAATATTATTCAATAGAATTCGTTAACAACTAATAATAATAATTTTGTTTAGTTCTTTGTTTTTTCCTTGTTTTTTTTATTTGTTTTATATTTGTTTTTTGTTTTTTTTTTTTTTTGTTGTTCATAACTAACATGCCATAATCATTATTATTAACCAATGCTAATGATCATCGTTTATCAATCTCACTAAATTAGAAAACAGGACAATTAGAAAAACGGCAGCGAATCATTATGGTTGTGTGGGTGTCTTTTGGGGTGGTTTGGGATGTGTATATGGGCGTGACCATCTGATCTCTCTGTATCGTTTTTTACTCTCTGTCTGGCAGTCACAAATCGATTACCGGATCATAGAATTTTCAATTGAAATTTTTTATTGAAATCTAACTGTTTTGAGGGCTTTCATTAGTTGGTCGATTAATTTCATGCCAGTTTTGAGTTTCTGTAGGCGCGCGCGTGAGTGTGAAGAGCGAAAACACAAACGAAATGAACTAACAAAAAGATTAACACAATACTGTTAGCTACTGCCTTGGGCGTGCCCCTAATTTTTGGGGCGATGTGCCGTGTAAAACTTACAAACATTGTTCTCTGTGTGTGTTTGTGTGGTTTGTCTGTGTGTGTTTGTGTAAGTGTGTGTGTGTGTGGATTGTTAATGTGGATCTTAAATGCACACAAAAGCCTAATATTCAAGGCTATTGTCCAAATTACGATTCGCAAGTCCGCCCAGTAATCTCTCATTTATAATGCCGATCCAATTACGATTCATCCTTGAATTACCAATGAAGCTATAATTTTTTTCATCTGAATCTGAAATATAAAAGTAATGATCTTCATCGAGAACCCTTAGGTTTACAGCCCTGTTTGCAATTGTTAAGACTTGTCTCAAACCGTTCAACCAGAAATTTATTATATATTTTTCAATGGGCATTACAAAAAAGGACCTACTGAAGGCTTTTCGAATCGGAATTTAGAACAAGCCCGATTGCATGACAATTTTAGATGGTTAGTGGTGGTTGCTGTTTATAAACTTTTACTTGGTATTTTAACAAATTAATTTTACTGCTTAGCCGGCTGCCTATCAATTGAATTAGTTTTTTTTTTCGATTCTCTGTGTCTGATCTCCAGTTAGAGATCAGAGTTCGGCTCTATGCCGCTCGCAGCTGTGGTAGATTCATATTTATTCCTCATTTCATTTTGTTTCGTTTTTGTGTATAGCTCCATTTATATAATCAAATTTTTTCCCATATATAATATATATGCTTGTGTGTATATATATAAACAATTATATATGTATCTTGTATGTCTGTGTGTGTGTACTTGTGTGTTTCATTTGGTTTATGCCTTGCATTTAACTGCTGCCACACAATTTAGCAAAAATTGATGTATACCATCTTCATGTTCACGGCTTATATGGTAACTACGCTAGTTTTTGTTCTTTCTTTCTTTCACTTTTCGGTTTACTTTTGTATTATTTTCGTTTTTCATAATTTTTTCTAAACACTTCTTCACATAATTTGTCTCGTCATGCGTTGTATGTATATGTGGTTGGGTGTGTGTGTTGTGTGTATGTCTGTGTGTGTGTTAACATTATGAATTAGCTTTAGCTTAGATTCTGTTTCGGTTTCGTAGAGTTGTTTTGCCTACATTTGCGTTGTTCTTTCATTTTTTTCTTTTTTGTTTTTGTTGGTTTTTTTTTTTTGGTATTAGTTATTAAGCTTGGGTTTTTTCATTTGTATTATTATTTTTACTAAAAACATTGTTTTTTTTGTTTAGTTATTGGTTGGTTTTTGTTTTTGCGGGGTATCGAAATCTGTTCGTTTGTTGGTTTGTTTTTTCTTTACTTTATTTAAATCTTATTTTTAGCTTTAATTTATAATTTAAATTTACTTAAACGTTTAAAATAATTATCGCTTGCATTTTGTTGTTGTTGTTGTTGTTTGTTACTTTAAATAATTAAATTAAAAAAATAAAATATATTGTAATAATTTTTCTTGCTGTAGCTGTTGTTGTCGCTGACATTGCTGTTGCTGTTGCGGTTGCTTTTGAAGTACCACGAATACAATTCTGTGGTTGTGGTTCGTTTCGCTGTGGTGGTTGTGTGTAGTTTTGTGGTACATAAACATTACTATTTGTTGCGGTGTATGTCGTGTGGTAGTGTGTGGTGTATTGTATGTGTTTTTTTGTTGTTGTTGTGTGGGGGTGGTGTGTTTAATAGTAGGTTTCCTGCTCCAACCAGCCTCCGGGGTTGCGACGCAAGTAGAAACGACGAGTCTCATCATAGATGAAGATAGCCAGCGCAAATGGAATGGCCGGGAACCACCAGACAAGTCTATGTAGAACAATAAAAATTTATCAGAAATGTGCCTCTTAAAGTAGTTCTTAAACAATTAGTCCACTACGAGTAGAGACTAATAAATAAACTAATCCAACTGATCTGGAATCTCTTCTCATTCACTTTAATTCTATACACTCACTTCAATGGGTACATGCGGAGACCCTTCTCCATGCCCGGGCAGTATGAAAGGAAGGCAGCCAGTACGGTTTCAAAAACGAGACCAAAGTTCAATGCCCAATTGCGCATACCCTGCTGGAAGATGGAGTTACGGCGCGTCTTACAGATGATCAAATCGGCCCACTGCACAACCACAATCGAAATGAAGAAAGCTGTATGGCAGGTGTACTCCAAGGTTTTGCGATCGCGATAGGTCTAACATAATGTAAATTGA
This sequence comes from Drosophila sp. 14030-0761.01, assembly GCA_018150735.1. Classification (NCBI taxonomy): domain Eukaryota; kingdom Metazoa; phylum Arthropoda; class Insecta; order Diptera; family Drosophilidae; genus Drosophila; species Drosophila sp. 14030-0761.01. Next base: position 1,348,245 of record JAECWO010000090.1, read on the forward strand.
TAATATTAAATCCTATGCTTATGATCCAATCGGTCTTTAGGTGATATGCAAACATACCCATTCCTGTCCGTAGGAATCAGTTAGATCATTGACAGCCTTCGAGTCCCACATCTTACGGATGCCAAACAATTTCATGGGCAAGAAACCATTCTCAGCCATGATGACAAAGTACACAAAGAATCCGGCAGCAGCTTGGATCATACCAATTTGTCCATAGGCCATGGAAATCAATCTGTTAGAAAAACATTGTGCGTACGTTGTGTGTGTGTGCAAAGGGAAATGGACGAAGATAGAAAAAATGGTTATTAGAAAACGCTTAAGGGTATACTAATAAAATAAGGTATTAATGTTGTGTGGGATTTGTTGTTTTCTCATTATTTTTGCAGGACGCAAGACACTTCTTGTTACAGTTTTGGGCTAGCTAGGTAAAGATGCGGCATTCTTGAGCATTGCGCGAGCTTCGATTGGTACAAGGTTTTTGTTGTAAAAGGAAAAAGGTTTTTAAAAAATTTCAAAAAAAAAATTCAAATAGGTTTTATTAAAGAGAGGTTGTAGAAAAGAAGAATAGGATAAAACAATATATGTATATACATATGTAGGTATAGTACCTATATTTTCATATGTATAAAGGCAGATAGAAAGAGAAAACATTGAGACAAAAATAAAACAATTGGATATAATATGAACAAAAACCCTGCCAACCGCTGCAACGCTTGTGCAGTTCACACGATGAGTATATATTTCAAGTTGTCTATACTCTGATTAATTGTTTACTTGTTAGTCATGTTAATCATATTCATAATATTGCCACTTTACCTTTAAGCATTTGCATTTTAAAGTTTAATTAATTGAGTTTTTTTAATGGTGTTAAAAGACTTTTATTTTACAGCGTGGATTGTGGTGTCTGAGCGAATCTCTTGATTTATATTTAATTGAGCGCGCGCAAAAGCAAATCGTTCTATGTATATTTTATGCTCGGCAAAAAGCGTTTATCTCTATATATGCGTATATGTATACATAGAGATTGAATACTCATATATCTTTATTTAATGTGATGGGAAAAGCAGACTGTACAAATTTGTTAGTATACCAGAACATGCAACTATAACTAATTTATGTATACACAGATAAAGCATGCAAACATTTATAAAACAGGCAAGGGTTGCTCTAAATGATTTGGTTCTTTACAATTTTCATTTACTTACGTTTAAAGTAGATGTCATTTAACAATACAATAATAATAAACACTAAACATAAAACATAAACTTACATTTAAACTTAGAAGACGATTAAGTAAATTAAAGGGAAATAAAACCGAAATTAAACTCCGTTTGCTACCTCACATAGATAATAACTTACTGCGACTTGATTCCACTTGCACTTGGAACCAGAGACAAGGACTACGAGGACTACATATAGTTAATATATGTATGTATGTATGTTTATAAATATATTTTTGTAGATTTGTTAGGTATGTATTCTAAAATACAACTGAAGCGCATTTTGGTTTTAATTTATTTGTGATTTGGTTTTTTTTTTTTTTGTTTCTCTGGGATTTTTGGCTCGAACAAACTCAACTACAAGTAACAAACTAAACTGGGCTAAGAGTAACATCAGCAGAAAGCCTTGTTGGATCGAGTTATTTATGTGGTCTGTTCAGCTATTGAATGTATGTATGTATGTATAGTTATACTTAGATGTGTATATGCATGTATCGGCATCCTGTCATACTCTTTTTTTCTGTGTCTGTCCAACGTCTGTCGTCTCTTTGTCTATCTGAGTTTAGTGTTTGTGTTGTTGGATGCGGTGGTAGCGCCAAACATTTTCTAGAAGCAGTAGCAGTTTGATTGAACGTTTTGTTTTTATTGTGACTACAAAATAAATTAGATTTCGATTTTGATATTGATTTTGACTTGGAATTTCGATTTAGATTTTGCGCTTAAGACAAACACACACAAACGAGTGACATTTGTTTTTGTATTGCAATTTGTGCGACTAACACAACAAATCAATACACATTGATTGGGTATTTCATTTGGTTTAAATTAAAAGAGGACATTCAAAAGTATAAATTTTTGTTTTTAGAATTTCGAAGAAAACAATGAACAGAGAGAGAGAGTGTGTGAGAGAGAGAAAATTAATTTCATTCCACATTGAGAGTTCAGATAACGCAAAATTCAAATTATAATAAAGGGAAAGGATTAGGAAAAGGTTTAAGACATTGAATCGGACTTGTATAAACGCATAATCTCACTTCAATTGTGTAGATAACAAGGACAAATAGATAGATATTCGTATAGAGATTACGATTTGGTTATTGGAAATAAAAGAAACAAATTGCAGGAATGCATCGGCAAACGAACAAACAGTCGCAATCTTGATTGCACTAAAAATTTCGTAACTTTTCAATTTTGATTTTGAGTTAATACCCTCGCGTTAAGAAAATATTTAGATTTTCGATATCATCACGTTTAGAGATAAACGCTTATTTGTTTACTGGCATCAGATAATTTGTTATTACCCACAGACAGACATTTAGCCAGTTAATAGATCAATGCTTGAAACTAAACCGAAATATCTTCTGGTCGAAGCACAGCAAGGGTATATAAACTTCGGTGTGCCAAAGTTGGTAAATGGAATTCATTTTTATACAAATTAGATGGGAATAAATAACGCGATCAAATTGGTAATAAAGAAAAAGGATTTTTAAAAATGGGTTGCATGTTTGTTCATTTTCTAGTTTCTTAACTAATTAACTAAAACAGTAAAGAAATACACAGGTAATATGGGTATTTATGGTTTTGGTTTTTTGTTTTTGTTTTTTTTTTCCTTATTGTTAAGTTTGTCCTGACCTGCGGTTGACCAAGTTGTCGCGATATGGATCTCTCGGTTGACGCTTCATAATATCGCTTTCGGCTTGCTCGTAAGCGAGTGAAATGGCCGGAATCTTGCGTTATATAGCGTATTATATTGATTTATTTTGTATTTATCAGTTTTGTGCAAGTTGCGAATTTGTTGTTTAGTTGTTTGGTTTGTTTTTTTTTTAAACAAAAGAAAGACATAATAAGAGTTGAAAAAATGTAAGGGGAAAATACAAAAGAAAAATCCGATTAAAGTTTACGAGAATATTATTCATTCTTGGTCGAGAATAATATGATACAATAGGTAAGAATAATAATAAAATTCATAACCATAATTAGATATGTAATGTACTTTTGTTTTGTCTGTTGTTAAAAGCTAAGTAATATTGACTAATGTAAGACAGTTGTTAGATATATGTAAAGGCGGAGATAGTTTTTAAGGAGAGTGTCTCACACTCTGAGGTAAATGTTTCGTGTATTCTTGTGGATTCATTTAACTCGATGGTTGGTTGCTGTTTTGTTTAGTTGCTTTAATTGTGTTTAGCTTCTGCGTACTTGTGAAGCCAAAACTAAATCAATTAATTGAGGGGGATTTAAAAAGAGTATTTGGTACCCAGTAAAACAAACTTGATATATATGTATATATATATAAAGAAACAGGGAGAGAGATAGAGGTAGAGAGAGAGAGAGAGAGAGAGAGAGAGGAGGTGTATTTGTGTCTGTGTCTTGTAGAGAGCTTAGAGCTTAACTTGCACTAATTTGTTAAATAGGTAAATGTAGATAATATTGCATTAAGTCTAGTAAAAATTCCCGATTTGGGTGGGATGATTCATATATGGTGAGATTTTTGATGGGGAGATGTTTCTGTGTGAGTGTGTCTCTACAACTTAAAAAAAAAACGAGGGCTATGAGAGTACGTATGACTGACTGACTGACTGTCTGACTGATTGACTGCTTTTGATTGACTGATTGACTGATACTGGTAGGTAGTAGGTAGGAGTAGGTATGGGATGAACGTTTCACGAAAGTAACTATCTTATAGAAATCACTGTATGATGAAAAATTCCAAGTCGTTTACTACTCATAATAATAGTATGTAGCTAATTAAGTGAAGAAATTACGTAGGTAAATAGGTACATAATATCATTTATGTTTATATATGTATGTATATATTTTATAGACTCACTAAGATTAAAGTAAACCTGCACTAGCATGTTTATGTACTATAAAAATACTATAAGTAGTCGGAAAATTCGAGTCATTAATGATGGAAACTCTGATCTATTGCATACAGAGAAATAGAAGAGAGCAAACCAATAGAGAGTGCGTGTGAGAGAGAGAAGTAGAGCAAGAGAGAGAGAGAGAGGAGCCAACAAATCGATCCAATTGCTATATAGAAGAGTATCTTCTTCTAGAGTTCAACTTCCAATAGACAATCTTCAACTCCGATGACAAATAATATGGGACTCTACTTACCTTCGGTGAATCTAAGCTAATCAAAAAGAATAGAAACAAATTCAACTAAAGAGAAACTTGGAATTGAAAATGAATATACTATATAGTGTATATAAATTTTCATCTGACATACAAAATTATGAAAAAACAAGTTAAGAATGAAAATTTAATTAGGATATAGGAAAGAGTTTATAAAAAAAGAAAGAAGCACCGATGTGTTATTCAAGCACCATAATAAACGCAGTAGATAGAGAGAAAGGGAAGCATTAGCTGAGTAGATTCAGGTGAATAAAGCGAACCGGATGCCGACTCGGACTTTGTTGGGGTGCCAGAAAAGTATCTTTGAGGTTGCTGAACAAGTAGCACCAGAGAATTGAGTTTTTCTTTGTGTTCGTTTTTCATTTTTGTTTTCATGTTGATAAATTTGAGATTATATGATTATTATTATTATCATTTGGTTGCTATTATATTATATATAGTTTTACGAGTACGATAATGCGCATATAAACTGTATATATAGTTATATGTATGTATATATATTCGTATTATTATTGCAAATACAAAGGAATAAAATAATAAATCTCAGTAGTAAAAGATACGAAACGAAAAGATTCACAAGAATCAATCAAGAGAGAAGAAATTATTATTTCAAGTTATTCAAAAAAATTGGATCTAAGCACTCTTTGATAAAAGGAGTGCTTAGAAATTGTAGATAAATAGAAATCAAATTATAGAATCATTATCTAAAGACATCTCTTGGAAATATCAATTCAAAAGATTATACATTCGATATAAAGCCAAAATGTAATGTTAAACATAAAACATTTAACTAAAAATAAAGCAAAAAAAAATTGAACTTATTTAACAAATAAAAGAATAAAAAAAAAAAAACATTGAACATAAAACATAAAAAAAAAAAAATTAAAGTTTCAAAGTTACCGTAGAGAGTGAAATTAAGAAAAGGAAGGCAAAGATATAATAAATATGTATTTGATTGTACTTGAAGCTAATTTGAAAATATCTTAGATTTGATTAGTAGATATAGTAGATAGAAAAATGATTTTGATATATCGTTTTTAGTTCAGATCTTTGGCCTAACAGATTTGCCCGCAAAAATACAATTTATTCAATTTGCTTTTATTCTTATTACGAGAAAGTGACGAAAAAAAAGGAGCATTTATTAGTGGATAGAAGTTAAAAGAAGAAATATAGTTGCAAGAGGAGAAGAGATAGATTTTGTACGCCATTGGAAACTGAAAGTCCCAAAATTGGATTTGCATTTGCATTTCATAAGACTTGTGTTGATTGATTGATTGTATTTTTTTCTTTTGAGATTATATGAGTGTTTCTTTTTTCAGTTTAAGATATTCGTTTCTCAAGAGCACAAAGAAAAACTTTACCTTTCGTTGACCAGCTTATCTTGAAATGGATTCCTTGGCTGGCGTTTCATAATATCGGATTCAGCCGTCTCATAGGCTAAGGAAATGGCTGGCACCTGAATGTGCAAGCGTTGTATGTGTTGTTGTTGGTAGTTGGTAGTAGTGGGAAAATAAATTGAAAATAAAATACGATAAATTATGGGAAAAAGTAAATTGTTTCTCAAAACATATTTTCGATCGTCGGGACACACTGCCTGAAAGCTGATTTTCTGCTGACTGCCGCTGTTTCTGTATCTGTATCTGTAACTGGTTCTGTATCTGGTTTTTGCATATCTTATCAATTAAAAAAGATTTCATCTTAAGAACTAACTTAACCTTGTCACGATTGGAGACTTACAAAATACTCGATATATTGGGGTGTAATCATTTTTGGTAGGTAAATGTCGAACGGATTAAAAACGAATTACAAACTTAAAAGTATATATAAAATAAAGTTATGCGAAATATGTTTGGAATTTCGGTTTTGGTTATGCTTGGTGATTAAATTTTGCTACAAATTTTGTAAGTGTGCAATTATTAATTAGTTTGTTCAATTTTGTTATTCTTTTACATTGTTTTGTTGCCAAATTACAAACTGAAAATGCATAACAAATAAACGAATATTGCCAATCAACGTTTTGCTAAATGTGAGGATTCAGGTGGATTTTCAGTCTGAGGAAGTAACTGAAAACTGATCTTTGAGTGAGAGAAACGATATATATGTACGATATATGTAGGTACGACGCACACCAATTAACATTTAGAGCTTTAGAATATAGGCGGTATGTTAAATAGCTATATTTGAAATGTGGTTCAAATTTTACATATAGGTAATTAAAATGAACAGCTGATTAAAAAACGTCTCGTGATACGATTTCCCTTCATTTCGATAGAAAATTGGTGGGACGGATCTAGTACATAGATGGAAAGGGTGGAAATGGAGTGGTTGGTGGATGCCAAAAACAAATAAAATTTGATGCTATGGAAATTGAAGTATTCGAAATGTACAGAACAGATGAAGAGGGGGAAATTGAGAGTTCAATGTCACGGTAGGCGATTTAGATAGATAGACAATGCTATATGTCAGAATGGAAGTATGTATGTATGTATGTATATATGCATAAGCTACATATGTAGATGATGTTGGATGTATGTAATGTTTTATGTGTGTATGTATGTATGTATAGTTTGGCGATATTAAATGATAATCTTAAGAGTAAAGTATGTAATTAGTAAATTCATAAACATGGAACTTTTGGTTAGTTGTTTGCGCGAACTTATGCTAATTACAATCCAGCCACATACACATAAGACATATGTTATAGTTATATGTTTCATTTTTCGTTTTGCGCTTTTTTAAATCGGTGCAGCAATTTCAAGTAAATCATGGAAATTACTGCACTCTTTTTAAGTTAGTGTGTGGGTGGGTGTATGTGTTTTCGTGTGTGATTTAGTGTGAGTTTGTATAAGTGTGGGGTAGAAATTGACTTGATTGGCACCTTGAATTCACTAATTTATCGTTGAATGGGTCACGTGGCGGACGCTTCATTATATCGGCTTCGGCATGTTCGTAGGCCAATGAAATGGCTGGCACCTAAGTATTGGATTATGGCAGGTGGGTAAGATTAGCAACGTTTTTTACATAATATCATATTGGATGGATTTAAGTTCCGATGATTTCGGATCAGTTCATCAGTTCGGCGTTCGTCTCGTGTTAATGTGTGCGTGTGTTTATAGTATACAAGGGAATCGATATAAATAGTAGGTAGTCAATAAAATTATAAGAGAGCACTTAGTTCAACTACATAATGATAGCCTAACCACTGGCATCTTTACTGGAGGAACGAGCAACAGCGCAATGTGATCTAACGCTTTACCTCTCGTTAACCAGATTATCCACATCGGGATTGCGCGGACGACGCTTCATAATGTCGGCCTCGGGTCCCTCGTAGGCCAGCGATATGGCAGGTATCTGCTCGCCATTCAAATTCAATTCAAAATCATGTGTTATACAATGGCTAAGTTCTTAACAGTTAACAAGATCATAAGAATTGGGTACAGTTTAACATATTAAGATTAACTTGCTCGAGGACTTAATTTCAAAGTTAACAATAAAAACTGGTTTAAAGGGGTGCGTTATTTGAAGGTGTGGGCGTGTCAAAACTTACCATGTCAGTGCCCAAATCAATGCACAGAATTGTAACGGTACCCAATGGCAGTGGAATATCGCACAGGATGAAGGCCAAGAAGGGAGAGATTTCAGGAATATTGGAGGTCAATGTGTAAGCAATTGATTTCTTCAAGTTATCGAAGATAAGACGACCCTCCTCGACACCAGTCACAATGGAGGCAAAGTTATCGTCCAACAAGATCATGTCAGCGGCCTGTGTATTAGAGAAATTACAAATAATTAATTCATTGAACGAATGCACACAACAGAGAGAACGAGAGTGAGAGAGATTAACACTATTAATATATCGTTTATTACCTGCTTCGACACATCAGAGCCGGCAATACCCATAGCAACACCAATATCAGCTTTCTTCAAGGCAGGCGAATCGTTTACACCATCACCAGTGACAGCCACAATGGCACCCATGCGCTGGCAACCCTCGACAATGATCAGCTTCTGTTGAGGCGAGGTACGGGCAAAGACAATTTCGGTATGATAGCGGAGAATCTCATCCAGCTGGTCGCTCGACACATCACGCAATTCAGCACCGTGGACAACAGCGGCCTTGGCCTCACGGGGGTTAACCTCGGAGACGGGGATGTTAAGACGCTGGGCAATATCCTCAACGGTTTCATTGCCTTCCGAAATGATGCCGACAGATTTGGCAATAGCTTTGGCAGTGATGGGATGATCACCAGTCACCATGATGACCTTGATACCGGCAGATCGGCATTTGGCCACAGCATCGGGGACAGCGGCACGGGGGGGATCAATCATGGACATTAGGCCGACGAAACGCAGATTATCGATGGGGAAGTTAATATCATCGGTGTTGAATTTGAAGCCCGAAGGATATTTATCGGAGGGCAGCATAAAGTCACAGAAGCCGAGCACACGCTCGCCCAAACCTCCGAGCTCCATGTAGGCATTATTGAAAGCCTCCTTCATCTCCTCATCCAGTACCTTCTCCTTTCCGTTAATGAAAATAGTAGAGCAACGTTCCAAAATACGTTCAGGAGCTCCCTTCATTACAAGCAGATAGCGGGGATCGTTGGAGTCCTCAGTTTCGTGAATAGACACCTGGTACTTGTTGGTCGAATTGAAAGGTACTTCAGCAATTTTCTTGTTGCGCTTGCGAATGTTCATCACATCACCCAAGGCCAGCTCCATGCACTTAAGCAGAGCAGCCTCAGAAGCGTCACCGCTGACCTCCTTCTTGAGCACGGGCACACCATCCTGACCTCCTTTGAACTCAGCACGATTACAGAGAGTGGCAATGCGAGAGAGCGCCTTGAATCCAGGGCTAGTTCTATCGTATTGAACACCCGACTGATCCTCAGTGGTATCGGCCTCAATAATCTGATTATCGAACCACATGTGAGCAACCGTCATGCGGTTTTGGGTGAGAGTGCCGGTTTTATCGGAGCAGATGGTTGATGTGGAGCCTAGAGTCTCGACAGCTTCCAAGTTCTTTACCAAACAATTCTTCGATGCCATACGCTTGGCAGTAAGTGTCAGACAGACAGTGACAGTGGCAAGCAGACCTTCTGGCACGTTGGCCACAATAATACCGATGAGGAAAATAACAGCATCCAGCCAGTGGTAGCCCAAAATGAAGGCAATCACGAAAAAGGTAACGCCTAAGAACACAGCGACGCCGGTGATCAAGTGGATGAAATGATGAATTTCCTTGGCAATGGGGGTTTCGCCGGTATCCAGACCGGAAGCAAGGCCAGCAATACGACCCATGACAGTGTGATCGCCACAGCTGATGACCACACCCTTGGCAGTGCCTTCCACAGCATTGGTTGAGAAGAAGGCCAAGTTCTTGGTCTCCAGGGGATTCTCATGGGTGAATTCGGCACCACGTGACTGGGGCTCCGACTCGCCGGTCAGCGAGGAGTTATCCACCTTGAAGGTACGGGCCTCAATGATACGAATGTCAGCGGGAATTCGATCACCGAACTTAACCTCAACCACATCGCCCAACACGAGATCCTCGGCGCGCAGCGTGAGTTTCTCGCCTTCTCGAATGACAGTGGCGAATTGGGGCACCATGTTCTTGAAGGATTCCATGATCTTTGAACTTTTCGATTCCTAAAAATTAGATAAAAATGCAGAGTTAGCAGCGTACATTTAAAATCCGGTTATTTCATGTCTCACCTGATAGTATGAGAAAATACCCGTGACAATAACGACAGCGGAAAGTACAATACCCAGATACAAGTTATCATCGGCTGGTTCCTCGCTGGTACTGGCCTGGATAGAGTAGGCCACAAAGCAAAGAATAGCACCGATCCACAGTAACATGGCGAAACCACCAAACAGATTCTTACAGAACTTTACCCATTCTGGGGTCTGCTTGGGTGGCGTGAGAGCGTTTGGACCATCGCGCTCCAAATTCTCCTTGGCCTTGGCATGACTTAGACCCTGTAAAAGAAAAGAAAATAATGAAAAATTAATATTATTTTCTAAAGTCATCCGATGTTTGATTAACTCACATTTTCGGGATGTGTCTGAAAGCGCTGATACAATTCTTCAGGAGAGATTTTATGATGGTCAATATCCAACTCCTGTTTGAGATCATCCAAATTCTCCTTCTTATTAACTGCTTTGGCCGGCATCTTGCGTCTAGACTGTGAAGAGGAATATCGAATTAGTTGAATGTATACAAATTACGAATGTTAACAGAAGGAAAAGAGACCCAAAAGCCCATACAAAATTCGATTTACATCATCATGCCAAGATTGATTTGTTGTAACCTTGCTTGGACAGAACCGTTTACCAATGTTAGAGGAAGGGGAAGAGAGTGAGTAAGGATAGTATGGGAAGTGTATATAAAGTCAGCCCATCACTTACCAATTAATTGTTATATATTCGCCTTAATTCAGGCTTCCTACTTACGTAAAGTATAAACGTTGATAGACTCTAGTTAGAAACAAATATCTACGTATGGTATGTAACGCCGCTTGAGCGTGAGAATATTTTTATTGGCTGCTCTAATCAACCAGCTACATACATACATAAATGCATACATGGCATGCAAGCGGATTGAATGTGAAGTTCACGTAAATAAATTGAACAAAATGAAGAACACAATTATATATGTACGAAAAGTACGCAAAACAAATGTATACAAAACAAAAGAAAAACAATGATATAAGTAAAATTAAACGAAATAAAAGCTGAATGAAAATTTACATTTGTTTGACTCTTTCTATATGCAATAATTGCAAACATTATATACCTATATATGAGATATATGTACATATATAAGAATGTACATTTGTTACTGTATGGTGACTTTTAATTTTAACAACACCGCCTGACCTCGCTCGTCTAGCAAAAATTGGCTACACATAGTATATATATGTATATATCTAAAAACAACAAAAAAGAGCATAGGACCAGCTGTCTAGTGTCTGGCATACAGATACAGCGCACACTCTAATGTTCTGACGTCACAATTAAGATTCCCAAAAACAGTTCTAAATATATTTATTTATATAGATATATATAAAAGTACATATAATGCACGGACAAGAGCAAAAGTTCACTTTACTTGGCAACAATATTCCAGAAGAAATGAATATTACTCATACATTACACAGATGTATTCTCAATATTGGCAAGTAATTCAACAAAAATAATAGACATATGTATCTACATATGTATGTAACAAGCTAAAGTTATAGTTATATTACATCGTCGGACTTTAAAAAACAATTTAATGGATTTCCGTTATTTATCATAATACTAAAATTGCCATTATGGCAGAATTATTGGCCATGATATTTCTATATTTATAGATTTTGTTAATATTTTTAAATGTCAAAAGCCGCCTCTTGAGAGAAAGAGAGCGACTGAGGTAAATGCCATCCATTGGAACTATGCCCAAATATACAGAAACATATATACAAAATAATGTAATTGAAGCAAATTTTAATGAAAGTATTTTGATTAGAAACGAAAGTTCCTCGTAAATGGTATTAGTAAAAATAAGGAAATAAAAGTAGTTGATATTAAAGATTCACAAACAAATAAGAATGGAAAAACAAAAAGAAAATGTATAAAATTCGATTTACCTTGTAGTGGCCATCGGCTGTGCGATTGTCGTCATCGGTTGCTATAACCGTGGCGACTCGATAAGAGTCAGCTCTCCCATGCTATGGGGCAATAGGGGTTTTATTTTTGTGGACAGCAATATGGGGTGGTTTTGATTGATGATGATATTGATGTTGATTTTGATGTTGATGTTGAGATATCGATGATAAAGAAAAACGGGAAGAAATAAGTACATACAAAATCAAAAATGAAACAAAATAAAAGACAAGAGTATAAACAAATGCATAGACTATGTAAGACTACAGAATACAATATGCGATAAAAACTAATGTTTATAATGTAAATAATTATGATTAACTAAAATTTAGCAGGCTACGCTGGATTTCTATGAGTCAGCGCAAATTAAAATCTATAGAATTCGTCAACCATAATAAATCATACGAATATATATTCTATATGTATTATTAACTATACGAAAGCTGCAAAAAAGTAGGTCAGTATTATAGATTCTAAAATAGAATTGTAAAAGTTGTATCATATATGTTGAAACTGCCCTATTGAACTGAATATTTTAACAAATCAATTATGTTCGATTATCCGCAATTAGTAATGGATGTTAGAAAAAAGTAAACCGTATTTATTAAGTTTAGCACTCAGAGGAGCAACTAGATCTACATATAACACATCGCTGAATTTATCCCGATGAATAATTCACCGATTTATGGATCACATTATCAAAACGCAATGCAAAAAGCAATTATTTAAAAATTTCAAAAATAACTCAAGACTCTGCGTTGTTTTGTTTGGCAAGTCGCGTTTCTTGATTATTTCGCTTATCTTCTGTCTGTCGGTCTGACTCACGGTATTGCAAACAAATATCTAAAGAGGGCGACGCACAAGCGTCATTGAAACTACAATATATGTATATAATTTTTGCTTGAGAGAAAAAAACCACATGCAAAATAAGAATCATACCAACGGCTATGCCTACTAATTGAAAAGAGCATGGCAATCAAATCAGACGCAGAATTTAAATTAATTAAAAATACAACAAACAATAATTCTGAAATGATTGTGAGAGAGCAAGCAAACCTGTCGCGCTCATCGAGACCGGCTGGTCGGGACTTCGAACTTATTTGTGTATACAAAAAAAATATCTATACAAAAATATTACGCTTTGTTTGCTTTTTCTTCACGATTCTTCATTTATTTGTTCGTGTTACGGAGAGGGGAGCGAATTGATGTGAGTGTATGCACTATATTGTATAGGCTTTTGGGTTCATATACTTTTATACCCTTGCAGAGGGAGTAATTTAAAACTTGAGAGAAGAAACGCCTTATCGAAAAACGATCAGAATCTCTTGATTCTTTACTGTCGGATTACTTTATGAGTAAAAAGCGATCCCACGATTTAAAATTTATTTTACCATGTGGTATGTAGTCTTTGAATTTAATATTTTGAGTCCACCAATTTTCTGCAAGGGTATAGAATCATCGGTGCTCCGAAGTTAGTTTTCATGATCTCTTTTATAGGATGAAAAAACCTTTGATTTTTGCTTACGCACTTTTTATACCCTTGCAGAGGGTATTATAAAATTGGTCAGATGTTTGTAACGCAGAGAAGGGATCGTTTCCGACCCCATAAAGTATATATATTCTTGATCAGCAAGAGAAGACGAGTTGATATAGCCATGTCCGTCTGTCCGTCTGTCCGTCTGTCCGTCTGTCCGTCTGTCCGTCTGTCTGTCTGGTGCTGCGCGATCTAGTCCCACAGTTTTAGAGCTATCGGATTCAAAGTTCGTATTTAAGCTTTTCTATACAGCCACATACACATCTGCGATTTTGAATAAGATCGGACAACTATATCATATAGCTGCCATACAAATACAATCGTTAAATGCGAATAACTTCTCTATTTTTTGAACAATCTTATCCAAACTGATTATGTACATAAATAAAAAGGGATTACGTCATATGCGTGAATTTCAAAACAATCGGATAAACATAACGCCTGATTTCGACGATATAAAATTTGCCTATATAGCGTGCACTGCTTATGGCAGCAGCAGTATGCAGCAGTACTGCTGCCATAAGCAGTGCACGCATAAGCAGTGAAGTACATATTGCGATTGTGTGTGTGTGAATATGAATATCAATCGCTACATTGTCTACTATTTGGCGATTGGCTGCCCCCGGCCAATGTATTTAAAATATTTTTTTATTGGATTAAGAAACAAAAAATTTTTTAGAAAATAAAATGTAATGGTCAAAAGCTGCAAGGGTATACAAACTTTGGCATAGCCGAAGTTAGCTTCTTTGATATTTCAATCTAACGTGGCTTCTCTGTAGTTATATTTATTGAGTATATCTTCTGATTGATTTCGATTTGTTAATTTTTTTGTTTTCTTTTTAAGTCTACAATAAAATGGTAAGATTAGTAATTAGTTGTTGGCTTTAAATTAACTTAAGCTTATTTTCCTAACTATGTTTGTATGTATGTAGATACATACGCTTTTAGAGCAAAGTGCAAACAATTGTTAACATTGATGTTTTCCGCGATTTCCCTATACAAAATAGTTGAATTGATATCGAAAACGACTTAAACTGTTTTCATGGTTCAATTCACATGAGACAAAGAAAATACGGCTGCATTTGGACTCCCAGTGGTCACGGTGGGAGGTGGGGTTGAGTTTTTTGTTGGTGGCCTAGCGCTAATCTAAAGCTGGGAACATTGTGACAGCACTGCGCAGTGCAGGATGAATGGAGGCGATATAAATCAAAATGCGCATAGAAAAAGCTTACATAAGTGCGGTCAGAATAGAAACACAGAAGCGCACATTGCCAATTAGGCGATCACAGAGAGATATACATATGTACATAAATAGGTACATATAAGTATATACAATGTATCTACTTTATGCTTGTGTGCCTCCAGCTGTTTGCCCCATCGCTCGTTTGCTTCAGCATTTTGCGCGAATTTTGCCGCAAATCATTTGGCATTTGAACTTGAATATCAATTTACAAAACAAATAGACCAAAGCCACAGCAAGTATTTGTATGTGCAGGCATCACATAAGTGACGATGAGTGACAGAGATAGAAACCGAGAAACAGAGTGAGAGAGATAAAGAATTGACACGCTAATTGTTCAATCAATGCAAAAATTATCTGACATACGTGTAAACTTGCGGGCGTAACCGAAAATGAACAAATTAAGTCACACAAAAGCCAATTGTACGTATTTTAAATCCGAGAAAATGCATATAACAGCAGCTTGATTTGTGTGCGTGCGCGGTTTGAACCAGTTTGTAACCAGAATAGAGTGGATGAGTTACCACCAAAAACACCCCACACCACCAGCAGCACACCCATGCACACACAACAACAGGTGTATACGAAGGTACAAGTAAGAAAAAGGGAAATCGAATGAAAATGTGTAATATTCATCGCCTCAATATCGAATGAAAGTCTCTGGAAGTAGCTGGAAACCACAAAACTTGTGCTTATCGCGTCAAGTTCTTGATATCCATGTGTGTATACACATCTGTGAGTGTTTGTGTGTGTCTGAATTAGACTTGTTGTGTGAAAAGATTCAGATCCCCATCCCATTCCAAACCCCTAGGAGTCCTAGTGTTAATGATTCTAGCTTTAAACATGTTCGTTAATTTACATTTTTCTCGGATCTCTTAGGTTTCTTTTTTTTAGCAATTTAATGTTAATTGCCTGCTTATTACTTGCATCTTTTGCGTAGCCACCCCACCCCCTTTTGGCACTTAGTCTTAGTTCTATTCATTATTTTAATAAAAAGTTTTTGTTATCACCTTCTCTGGTTTTTGTTATCCAGTTTAGAGAAGGCGACGAGTTAATCACTTAAGAAATATGGGTGCAACTGCACGTAATCATAGGAATAAAAACGTGCAAACTTTCCTTTCGTAAAGGACATTAGAAAAGGTCAAGTTAGACATTACTATTTAATAGCTTAGAGAATATTAAATAATAATTAACGTATCTTTTTACCCACCTGAGCACTCATAATGGCTTCGTAAGGTTTTTTTTCCAAAAAATGTATAGTTTAACAAATACACAATAAAATGCAGCGATAACAAACGAGTTCAACGAAAAAAAAAACAAACTTAACGACAAAACAAAAAGCAGTTTTATGGTTATAAAACAGAACAAAAACAAACTAAAAAGGGTAACTGTAATGAGAGGCAGAACAAGTAAAAATTAAAAAAAAAAAAAATGATTTATGTTTATGATTTGTTTAATGATTGGATTTTCGCTTATGCAACAATCTGCAGAGAACTTCAAGAGTATCAACTCTGCAGGGATACGAATGTACGCAGACACTGGAAGGGTAGTTAAGGGTAGGGGTAGAGAGCAGGTTATTGGGGTGGAGACCAGGCGGCAAGACGCAGCAAGTGGACTACCAACCAATTGGAAAGTCAAGGCACACAATATTGGAATTAATGTAGAACATGGGGAAACGTGCAAACAGACTGGAAACTGCAGGCCATGGCGGGATGCGAAATAACGGCACATGCCACTTGGATCATAGAGAGGCGGCAGAGATAGATAGGCAGAGAAAGAGAGAGAAAGGTTGTGGGAGAGTGAGATAACACACTAGAGAAAAGCTTTTCGAAATCAGAGATTTTGTTCATTTCGAAAATGAGAACAATCTGACGGTAAACAGCGCAGCGAGAGAAACCATTTCTGAAACGCAAGGGAAATGTAACAAGAGGTTTCTAGTATATTTCCAAGATTTTTTTTTTTTTGTTTTATATCGTTTTTATGCTGCTGAATTATGAAATAGCCAACAGTGGGTGGTCGTCCCGACCGACCCCTAACATTCTATATCCCACATCCCCCCAACATTCTGCCTGTAGAGGCCACTCATGTTAGTGGGGTGGCCAGGAAATTACTGCTATTCCAAAATATAAATCGCGTCAATTGAATCTAAACGATTTCATTGCCACAAAACTACGTCAGATGGATGTATGTAGATACATATGTACATACATATATGCATTGTCGGTGCATAAGTGAAAATTTTAAAAGTAATGCCTTTGATCACCCACAATTTCTCGTTCGTTGTTGCAAAAGAATCGTTATTGCTTTTATTAAACCTGGCAAATATACACGTTCACAAATTCTTTTCAATTTTCTTGCAAATTTTCCTATGACATTTTTTCTTTTATGTTAGCCCACTCCCTTCTCTCTTTCTTTCTTTATGTGGGTAGTTGCAAATGTATATCCATTACGATGGGGCATGAAGTTTCTTCTTCTTATTTTTTTTTTGGAAAAATCGATTTTGTACAAGGACGTTTTCGGGTCGCTTTTCATAGGGGGCTGCCGCTACTGCAGCATATAAAAGAGGTACCCAGTTTGTGGGGGTTTTTTTTTAAATCAAATTTTCTACCTTTTACACGTCGGGTGATATTACACAATATTTGCGTATGCAGATTCTGTTGGGGGTTTTGAAGCAAACTACCCCGTTTGAACAGTAGTATCGAACTTTTTACTTTTCTTTTTTCTTTTTTTTTGCACTGAATATGTTTCTTTAATTACTTTAACTACAAATCACACACACGTTGCGTTTTTCTCGTTAAGCTGTAGTCAGCTTAAGAGTTTGCGTTTTTCCTCTCGTATCCTGATTTTCCACTGTCCGTGTGCTTCTTCTTCGAGTTTATCGATGATGCACAGTTATTGTGTAAGCAGCGCACACCAGCGCAACGCAGGCGGCGACGGAGCGGAGCAGAGGAGCTGTACTAGTACTAGCACACTGGCTGTACCACCCGACAAATACGAGAGCTCTTAGTAGCTGCTACAGTTAGACCGACCTTCCTAGTTCGGTAACAACGCTCGACTGAAAATTTTCAGCATGCCGCGAGTGGATAAGCTTTCGTAGAACAACGGAACGGCAGCGAAAAGTTCTCCGAATTCGACGTCGAATGTGGTGACGCGCTCTAAGCTTTCTCTTGCTGGCCAGAAGATATTATGCCCCGTCCTCCTCCTACACCTCCTCCTCCACCCAGTGAGAACTTTCGAACTCTCAGCGTAGCAAAAAGTATGGCAGTGTGACAAGTGAGGAAAAGATAACGTTGAACAAGGAGGTGGAGGAGGAGAAGGAGGACGATACACAGTGGGACGAGTGATCCGAAACTGGAGCAGCAAAGGCTAAGCCTTAGCCGAGAGACAGGGGAAGAAGAGCGTTAAAGAGAGCAACTCTTAGGGGTTGTGCGCATAGCCCGCC
Organism: Drosophila sp. 14030-0761.01; assembly: GCA_018150735.1. Lineage (NCBI taxonomy): Eukaryota > Metazoa > Arthropoda > Insecta > Diptera > Drosophilidae > Drosophila > Drosophila sp. 14030-0761.01. Next base: position 1,366,469 of record JAECWO010000090.1, read on the forward strand.
TTTGCATGTAGTGCAAAGGAATGTATGTCAGGCGAAATGAGAAAGACGAAAGACGAGCGAAATTTACATAAATTGTATAACGAAAACAAGGCGTATGATAAAAGGGCACGCCATGAGTATTCTCTACCATAAGCTTGGCCATTTTAATCGTTCATCGAGAACCCTGATATGACGTCACTTCTTAAACAGAGTGCTTCCAATTATTCAAAGACATAAATATATTTGGATGTCAATTGTCAGTTGGACAAACCCGGTCGAAACCTTCCCTTATTATACATACATACATACATAAATGTGTACATATTTATTTCAGATTCATGCTGTTTACCTAACACAGTTCACTGAGCGAAAGATAGAAATGATGCTTAAGGACATATTTAATATTCACTTGGACAGAAAATAACCAGTATGTATGTATGTATGTATGTACTACATACACATATACTTTATACCCGTAAATTTATTTCTGTGCTCGGCCCAAGTCTTGTTTAATTACATGATATGGGAGGCACACATAGCAACTTGGCCAATGCCTGACAAGTAACACAAAACGACAACAGAAAATCAATAGACTAGACTAAATGCCAACAAATATACCTACACACGGACATACAAATGTATAGTAAGTATAGTATGTATAAATGTACACATTAAATCGTAAAAGCTGCGGAAAAGTTACTAACTATGAAGGGGATTTGGAGCAATGAAGTGGGTAGAGTGGGTATACAAGGCAATTTCCAAATGCCAGGATAAGAGAAAGCTGCTTAATTGAAAGCCACAACAGCAACATGGCAAAAAAGGTCTCCACAGGACGATGGCGATGAAGATTACATACCGAGATTTTGAAGGTTATTGCGTAATCTGCTGGTGAAGCTATAACAAATAAATGCATTTCCGCAGAAACGGAAGGCAATACGACCAAATTGAAATTAAAAATATTTTATACAACGATTATCCAAGGATAAAAAGAGAGCTATTTAAATTAAAGTTAGGAAATGGGTTTGAAAGCAAACGTAAATTTGTCGATATTTGTTGAATTGAATTTCTGTTATACAACTTCTTCTATAGGATAGGGCCAAGTTAACTCAGTTTTCCCATCCATTGTTGTGCCACTGTGCCACTTTCATAGCTAAGGGCCAACACAAACAAACAAAATAAAGACCCACTGTCTTTCGAGTGGCCGTTTTGCCGGCGCTGGAGGGCTAAATGTAAACTAAAGCGACAGGCAAGCAGGCTGTTGGGATGATTACACATCCATCCCAGTTAAATGTATCTATATGTTGGGCTCATTCTCTGTGCTCTAATATAAAGTTATGTAATCACACGACTTAAAACACTTGGCAGCCATGCTTGTTGTTTTCGAGATGAAGGATATAAAGTAATAAATTTTAGGCACACTCTAAGTATAAGTATTACTGTAGAGATTGCCCACAAAATGAGAAATACGTTTCAACAGCGCTTATGTAAAGTAAAAAATAAATGGAAACATAAGTTCAGCTGACAATTGGTCAACTGACATACCAACGGGTGAGTAGTGGGTACCTATATATATATCTATCGACCAGTTTATTTTTATGATTGGACAGTCTGACGTATGCAGACGCCAGTTCGCATTGTCGATATCATATTTGATATCGAGTCTGATGTGGTGACTCGTCAATTGCACATACGAAACGCGTGTGGCTCTATTTCTGTTTCAATTCAAAGTAATGTGTAAAACAATATTCGAAAAACTATGCAGAGGCAATTCGAACTTTTAAGCTAAGTCGATGAAAAACTCAATTCGCAAGACGGCAAAAACCTTGTCTGGCATATGTTAATTGTGGAAAAGAGAACTAGAACACAAGACTTGGAGAGTTAGAGGACTTGCATAACGCCTTTTTAGTTTCTGTTTCTTTGTTTTTTTGTTTAATTGTGTTCATGACCATGGCAACTGTGAGAGACACAAATCATAGAGTAAAACATATATGTATGTATATATGTGTAATCAGCATAAATGGCTGATATATAGAGGCTGACTAGATTTCGTACTTGAGCATTGATTAAAATGTGTGTGCATGAATGAAGAGCAGCCTCAGCAGGCCATCTGTACATAGATACACTGAGAAAAAGTTTCCATCTTTGTGATACAGTTTTATAAGCATCTCAAATGGTTCTTTTTTGCTTGTTTTTTCTTTGCCCCAGTGTATACACATTCATGGTACATACATATGATGCCATTTGGACACTGGAATAATTTGCTAGTCTAACATTTTTGTCGCTACTCGTAGGCGTTGTGACAATAGATTTATGAGTACAGCGAGCGCTTAATTTGCGCTATTCATCCCATCTCCAAGTAGCTAAAAACCTTAGACGGCAATGACGACGACGACAACGACGAAGACGAAGGAAAGTCAGTCGCCTTGTTGAATGAAATGCCCCGGAAAAAACCAATTGTTATGTTGCGTTTAATTTAGTAGAGCAATGGAAATCTGCCAGGCAGCCAACCAGACAGACAGACACAAAGACAGACAGACTGACTAACTAACTGACCGCCTAAATGCCTGACGGACTCGGCTGACAAGGCATACCGACCCCGAGTAGGCTGCATTGTGGGCGGTCGAATCTTTCGTTTCGTTGGCTTTGAGTTTCAGCTGGGTAATCCGAGTGTGTTGAAAATGGAGCAATAAATTCTAATCAAAATTAAAATATACATAATAATAAAGTAAGCAAAGTAACTAGATATGTATGTACCTATGAATATACTTGTCTCTATGTGTGTGTATATATCTCTAGTATAACAGTCGCGATTTCTGTAGTCTCACTCAGCGCGTGTGCACACTTAGTCTTGTCATTGTCATTTCTATATACTATATTTATTTTATGCAAATACAAATATATATTTATGCCTATTATATGTATCTATGTACACAACTAGATGAAGAGGGACAGGATGCACGCTTTCAGATTTTCATTATTTCAATCAAAAAGTAAACGGAATAAAGGTAATGATTTAATCTGCTCATTCAATCTTTTATGATCCTTTTAATGCGTAACGAACCGAAATAATATGGATTTACGTATATCAAATTCTAAATCCAATTTAATCTGCTCAAAAATCTAGACTACAATCCCCAAAAAATTTAGCCAAAAGTACGAATAGCAATTAAGCCATTTTAGTTTCTGACATATAAAGGGAACATGTCATATGCACAGATTTGAAATATTCTTGATTACTGTTACCAGCAAAATCAATTTATCCTTCCTTGGCCATAATTGCTATATCTTGGAGACTATAACAGATACATAGAGCTGCCAAATAGCAAATGAGCAGATTAAATAATGTATTTAATACTATCATCTTTAAAATCTCCATATATCCCAATTCTTACTCATTTAAATTGAAAATAAATAAGAATTGGATTGGCATTAATTATATGTATTGAAATTGAGTCAAAGTTTAATCAAGTACATATTTTTTGGTTCTGTTTGAAGTACTTGTGATGCTCACGTTTATCGCTGTTATCTGCTGACGCCATTGACCAACAACCAAATACGCAAACCAGTTTGCCTCAAGTACCTCAAGAAAGCCAAACTAATTAAGCCTGTTGATATTTATTCGCTTGTTATTATATTTATAAATTTAGGTACGTAACGGTGCGATAATTATTGAACAAATCAGAATCTAAGCTATGAGAAATCTATGGCGAAAATGTCGAGTAAACAATTGGAAAAGCTGTCTAATTTGTTTGCATTTAGTTTGGCAATGTGCAAAGTTGCAGATACTATGTATGTATACATATGTATATGAGCAGCGTCACTGTCCCCGCCACCGTCACCAACATCAGCAATATGTGTATTAAATTGTATTTAAATTAAAACAAATTACGAGCAGGCCGAGCAGCAATCATATGTACATATGTAGCATAGTGTGTTGTATAGTGTAAATAAGTGGCAGCAATTGTTGATATTGTCGTCACATATGGATGACATTAAATTAAATAAAAATTTATTGTGACGATTTAGTAAGAATCAACACAAACACACTGTCCACGACAAACAAAAAGTGCGAATAAAAAGATGATGGGATATACACGAATTGACTCCATGCACAATTGAGTTACATTCAAACAGATACATATACTAAATGTATAGTTGCCCGGCCATAAGATAGATTGTATATCCAATTTTCTATTCACAAAACACCCAAATATATATGCCCAAGTCGTTTCTAATAATATTTTCTACATTCGATGAGTGTGTGCGGAAAATTTTCAAAGAGTTTTCCAAACTTACTTCGGGTATTTCTAGCTATGTAGAGATGTTTGTAACTCATAGAGCTAATAAATATGGTTCGTTTAGATCGGAAATATCCAAGAATTCAATGAATTACTTTGATATCGTAAAACAAATTGTAAAATTTGTTTTTAAATTTGAACATCCAACAAACTGGTAAGGGTATTTAAGTCTCGTCATCTCATTTTTAGCATCCAGTATGTTCCAAAATCCAATTTGCAATAAAATTTGATTTCAACTAGTTTGAACGGGATCTATTTATTTACTTTTTAACAATGCTTCTTTAATACAGAACGTACCGCACCGATTGATTTTTGAGAATTTAAAGAGCAAAAAATTGACTTATCGAGGTCGGTAGTTTTTCACGATGAAAACTCTTAATGTATACATACGATATACATATACACAAAGATCATTCCATACAAGTTTTCACCACAAATTGAATATGAGAAAGATTTGGCAGTTATGTCATTTCCTTCAGCGCTAGACAAAAAAATTAATTTCGTAGTTCGAAGCTCTTTAGACTTCCTCCCACAATTAGAGTATCAAGTAGTGGAATTACGGTAATTGTTCAGGATGGTTATGGAATTGTGCGTGTCTCCAAGTGTGTGGGATCACAATAAGTTCCAGTTTAGTTCAGCTTAAAACAGTTGGAGGAACTGCTTTAAACTGGCAACCAAACTTGAAAACTGACACTAACAAAGAGTCTTTTGTGTGCAATGACAAGACACAAATGCGGTGGTAGCCTTCGTTTATTTGGCATTTTACATAGCATTTCCACCTATGTATGTATGAATACAATGTTGTTCCATGACAGAGTCTCAGACAGACCGACACTAACCCAACGACGTCAGCCCTTTGCCTTACACTGTGTCTCGAGGTTCCAATTCGTTTGATCGATAAGTTCTGACCACCACCCACCAACAGCCAACACAGTTAAGGTTTTAGCAGCCTAAGAGTAAAAATAAATCAACGCCTCGACCAAAAAGACTAATCTACAAGTGTTGTTGTCATCTGATAAGCACTCGGTCGCAAGGCAAATAGAAACGGCAGCCAGTTACAGATAGCACAGATATACATTATATTGTATGTATATATGTACATATACATATATGAATGGATACTTATAAATATATAACAAAAGTCATGCCCACATGTTATGCAATTGAAACAGTTAAAACTTTTCCGATTGACGTAAGCATGAGCAGTGTCAAATATCGCATAGACCTGCATATTAGAATCGAGAATCGAGTTTTTGTAGAATATCACAAAAAACAGGTATATATTTGGCTTGCAATGACTTTCTGTTAACGAAACTAAAATAATCTCTGGTTGCAGTCGATGTAAGAGGATTATTAGAGAATTAAAATGTTAAGATAACTCACTAAGCGCACATATGTAAGTAGATGTATATATTCTGTAACTATATCAAATATAAGATAACTCCTAATAAACCTAAAGTTCCTATGACTGGCAATTTTAAAACGCATGCCAAATTGTCAAATGATTAGATTTTTATTGGCATATAATTGAATTAAAACGGGCATTATTGCTTTGCTGGCACGCTTTGATTGCTTTGCCGGCTAAAACAAGTAAATAAAAATCAAACAAGTCAGGTTTCTGGTATTTTCCAGTTGTAATTATTATCAGAATTCCCAGTTCTCGGTATTTATAAACGCCGCCAAACAAAACGGAGGCCGGCAGGCCGGCAGACCAGCAGCCATGCCCAACCAGACAATGTGACAGAGGCCCGTCCTACCTAGACTCTGGAATGCTGATAACATCCACCGACTATATCATTTTTGTTTTCCCATTTTTAGTGCAGTTAAAAGTTAATCGCTTTATTTGTGAGTGATAAACTTTTGGTTTTAATATAGAGAGGGGCATTGAAGTGCAAGTAGAGAACTCTTTCGCAAGTTCTAGACATTAGCTTTAACTGTTCTTTATCATTCATCTAGTTCATTATCATCATGGTCGTATGTTACGAGTATAAGTATGTAGATACACATAGTAAAACATCATCCAGATTGTAGTTTCTTGATTTTTTGCCATGCTTTTTTTAAATTGACTTAAATTGAAAGCACATGACTCAGCATACGAAATGAAGATGATAATGGATGCAAGGAACAGCGGGGTTGGGGTTGTCACATAATTCTGTTCTATGTGGCATGCTGATTTTATGTGTGAATATATACATACAAACATATGTACACGATATGGAGCAAAAAGCACAATCGGGGAAAGTATAATCAATATTTTTTTTCTTAAAGATTTTAATCAACAACACAAAATCCCTTTAAAAATCAATCCCAGAGACATATTTCCTTAATTTTCCTATGTGTTTAACGGGTTTAAATACCAAATTATTAACAATTAACTTATGTAAGACACACGGGGCCATGATAAAGAATATTCACCACCGATCGAATGGTGCAATCCTTAAAAGGAAAAGAGATTCTTGTCCTTATATCGGTTAAAATATTCATGTAAAATATTTTTATGTAATCTAACATTTTTTCTCTGTGTATGCAATTAAATATAGTACCAATAATAATTGGTCTAGAATCCACTGTGCCATGTTGATTATAAATTATTATGCATACTTCTAGGCTGAAAATTTAAACGCAATATATATTCTTATACATTATAAGACTACGTATAAGAACATTCTTATAATGTATAAGAACATTCTTATAATGTATAAGAACATTCTTATCGTACGAATTTTTGTGTAGGTGTGGCCCCTAAAATCGATTGGACACAATAAGAATAAACAGATGGAGATGGGGAAAGAGTGATTGGGGCATTGTTTGCCAGAATTAAATGTTAGACACATAACGGAACCCAAAACATGGGGTCAACTCATTAAATTTTTACGGTGTAATTAGGTGACGTCATCATCAGTTCGGAGGTAAAAAGATAATGCAATAAAAATAGGAATGTGAAAAACTCGACGATTTGCATATGTAAGCACGAATCCTACCAATGACACCAATACAATACCTAATCTACCTAACCTATCGTTAGAGAAATTACGTGAGAAACAGCTAAAACTACAAGGATGGGATGCCAATACATTAACCTGAAACAGATGAAATCTTCGATTGTTACAAGAACGCGGTCTGGTGTGGGTGTGGAGGTGTGGCAATTGCATGAGGTAGATATCAGGCAACTAAAATTGTACCGGTTATATAAGCCGAAAATTGGAAATTTTCCAGATGAAAAGAAAGCTTTCATTTCCAAACGAAAATGTACAAAGAAGAGAGGAGAAAGAATTAGAAACAAAACGGAGAGAGAGCTGGGATGATTTTCCAGTAGACGCACTGCGCATGTCCAGCGCATAAGGGTTAATCAACAGAAGCAGCGACAACAACATCTGCCTCAAACGTGTATTTGAAGTTGGCCAGCACGAATAGAGCCGAGAGAGGGAAACAGGGAAATTGAGAGAGTCTGTAAGCCATTCTCTCTTGCTCGCATTAGAAGTTGTTTGTTGCGCAGCGTTAAGAAAAAACTTATATTCACGTTCCAATCAACTAGCAGCCGTATTGACACTGGGCCAAGTTCTATTTTATTGCTCAGATAGATTAACTAGCTTAGCAGCAAAGGGCTAGCACCATATAACTAGCCCTATCCAATAGGAAAGGCTATTTCACGCCCCTGCCACACCCCCGCCCAGCACTTCACTTTCTGTTTAAACCAAAAACAAATTAATAAACTTAGGGCGTCGCCGGCGCAGCGCAGCGTCAACGTTGGCGTTAGCAGTAGCTTTCTTATTGTTGTTGTGGCGCTCTACACTACCAACAACAAAACAAATAGCAAAATACACACACACACACACACACAAAACACTTCGATTTTTCCCACAAAAAAAAAACGCCCGCTCAGCGATTGTTGCTGCTGCTGCAGTCAAAGCTGAGCTTAGTTTTCCTTTAAATTACTAATTTCCTCTTTGCTGACGTCACAGCTTTACAATTGTTTGCACTTGCTCTTAATTTGTCGCTAATTAACTTAGTTTTTGTTACTAATTCTGTCTTAATTTTTGAGCTCACCTCGTAATCCGACCTTAACGCCATGTTAAACAAACAAACAGTGATGCCAGTCTGTTGGTTTTACAAGTGCTGCCGGGTGGTTGGTTTTTGGCAATAGCACTGCCAGATGTGACTTTTCGCCTTTTGTTTTGCTCTATATTCATGTGTTGAAAACAACACTGTTCCACTCTATGGATACCCTCTACGTCATGGTCACCCTAAAAGACGTTAGAAAGAAGAGTTTATTTAAAAATCTTTAATCCAGCCAATCTTTCATATATTGACAATTAATGGCTGTAACATCACCACAATCGGAGCAATTCTTAATAACCGGACATATGCCACACGGCATTTGAATTAATCCAGTCGGTGCCAATGGAGAGTTAACCGCACGGTAAACATATGATCCATCCGATTTCATTACACGCTCTGCATTACCATCATAGACAACTGTTTTAAGTATTGTCTCCAGATCATCCTCGTCCAAATTCACTTTGCTAACGCCTAGATCTGAGATAAATTTGTGCACTTCATTCACCGTACAGCAGGACATTTCCCTGAGGACCAAAGGTCCCTCCCGTTTCTTTTCGGCATTTTCCCGTTTCATTTGCAAAAACCGCAGGCATTGCTGATTGAGCACATCGACAAATTCTACTTCGAAGTCCTGATCTTGATACCAAGCACCTCCAGTGACTGTGCGATCCGGCTCCAGGTTGTATAGCATGTAGACTTTCTTTTTGCTGGCCTGTTGGCAAATTAGAAAATAAAACCACAGATAGAACCAATTTTGTGTATACTCTACTTACATTTACAGATTTGACTGCTTTTATGAGCTTTTTTGTTTCCAAATTTTTAAGGATCTTATTAAGTTGGGTCATATTTAAATTGGACTTCATGCGTATGTCTCGTATCCAAATGCCCTTGCTGCCACCCTCCTCTACAATACCATAGACGACTTTCTCTTCATTGTCCGCATCCTTGGGAAGTGCGCTTACTTTTTGGGGATCTTTGGCGCGGTAAATAAGTTTTTCGCCCTTTTTCAGAATCTCTATGACGCCCTGCTGTAGTAGTATATTCAAGCCCTCAACTCGCGTGGCAGCCGGGGTATCGGTCAGGGCCTTGGTCAGGTCATCATTAGTGGCTCCGGCAGGTATTCCCTGTATAACAGCCAATACTAGTTGCGCAACATCTGCAGCAGCTGCCATTTCGAAAAATCTGTGAATTATGAAATTTAAATAAGCTATATTGTTAACGGTTCGTGACAAATATATCACGAATTATAAAGCACAGATATCAGCTGCTCATCACTAAGAGATAGAAGAAACTACCAGACGGCACGTTTTGTTTTGGTAGCTAAGACCAGCTGAAATTAAACTACACAATTGTGGCTCTTACGCACCTGATCAATAAAAATGTCACAAACACCAAGCTCAGATGAGGAGGATGATTTTAAAGCTGTCAGCTCCGCTAATTACCAGCGAATTCAGGACAAAGTCACAAAGGTAATCCAAAGCGTGCAGCAAACAAACTGATTAGGGATGAGCAACATTCGAATAGTGGCAGACACAGGAATGTATAAACGAGACTCAGTACTATCTCTAGTTTTTGGCGCTGCCAACCTGTTTTTACAAGGAATATATCTATTGAATTATGTCAACTTTTATACACTCTGTTTTTATTTTCAGATTAATTATGCCGATGGTATTGCGGATGGACGTGAAGCGGTTTTCCAACTCAGCTTTGATCAGGGATATGCAGATGGACTGTCTACAGGATTTGAATTGGCCAAATTCAATTCCTATTTTGATACACTTGCCGCAACAACTACTATGGAAAGCGATGAAATGGGTATATATAAAAAGCTTGAGCTAGACAACGCCACCGATCAAAAACATTTCAAATATCTGGAAAATCAGAACGAACCCCTCAACGTCGTTTCAGAGAAGCAAAAGAATTATTTGGAAAATTTATTGGGTCAATGTACTACAGAGTTGCCCGAAACTTCTAATTTATTCACTTCCAAATGATTTTCTGGCTTTAATCTGAGTTTTAGTGCATGTGTGTGAGGACATTATTAAAAATTATTGAAATGTTAATCGAACAAAAGCTTATAAATACAATCCCTCGGGCGTGCCCTCCTTCTTGCGGTAGAGTACACTCTCTTTTGACTTCTTAAAGTCCTCGTTGGTAACTTTCATGCGGCGCTCGCGCAAAGCCATGAGACCAGCTTCAGTGCAAATGGCCTTGATGTCGGCGCCAGACAAATCATCCTTTGCCATTATAAGTTCGCTTAGATTGACATCCTCGGCCAGAGTCATTCGAGATGTGTGAATGGTGAAGATGCGTCGCTTGGTCTTTTCATCGGGCAATGGAAACTCAATCTTACGATCGATACGTCCAGGTCTTATAAGGGCGGGATCCAGAGTCTCAATGCGATTTGTGGCCATGATAACTTTGACATCACCGCGCGAATCAAAGCCATCCAACTGATTTAGCAATTCCAACATAGTACGCTGTATCTCACGCTCGCCGCCAGAATTTGAATCGTATCGCTTGGTGCCCACAGCGTCAATCTCATCGATGAATACTATAGACGGCGCATGTTCCTCTGCAACGCGGAACAGTTCTCGCACCAGCTTAGGTCCATCGCCTAGATACTTTTGAATGAGCTCAGATCCTACCACACGTAGGAAAGTGGCCGACGTTTGATTGGCCACTGCCTTAGCCAGAAGTGTCTTGCCCGTACCTGGTGGACCATAGAGAATGACACCTTTGGGCGGTTTAATGCCCATCTCTTCGTAGTATTCAGGATGGGTCAATGGAAGTTCTACCGACTCTTTGATTTCCTGGATCTGTGTGTCCAGGCCACCAATATCAGCGTAAGTCTCTTGGGGTGCCTTTTCCAATTTCATTACTGTGACCATAGGATCGGTGTCGTCGCTAAGTACGCCAACCACGGCATGCACTTTGTGATTCAACAGCACAGAGCAGCCAGGCTCCAACTGATCTTTGTCCACAAATGACAAGATACTCACATAGTGCTCAGAACCCACAGAAGTAGACACAATGGCATGATTGTCATCGATAATCTCCTCCAAGTTGCCTACCGACATTGGTGTGCCTCGCAGATCATCTACCTTAGAGCGCTCTTCTTCGTTCTTTTCATCCTGTGGCTTCAATCGCTCCTGGTTGCGTATGAACTCATCTTCCATCATAAGATAATCCTTGATGCGCTCCAGTTTGAGCAGCTTCAGGCGGCACCGAGTATGCGGCGTCACCTGAGGCAGCTTCATGGCCGCATCCGGTCCCTTTGCACGGCGCTTCTTTTTGCCCACACGCGTTGGAATTGGTGGTTCGTATTTCTTCTTTTTGTCCTTATCATCCTTTTTGTCCCCAGCTCCCCCTTGAGCCGATTGGTTTTGACCCTAAAACAGAAATTCATATTGCAGTTTAAAATCTTTAACTTATGAACAAACTGCTTACCATTTTGTTAATCTAGTATTGAAAAACTGCGGCTACTATTATACAGCACTTATTTTGAGAACTTTTCGCTTTTTATTTTTTCGGAAACAAACAGATTTGGCTAGTCATAACCAGTGTGCCCAGAAAATAACTAGGAGAAAAACAAGTCCGGCATCACCAAAAATGTTAACTGTTAATTAACAGTGTCAAAGTGAGTCTGTTAAATAACAGTGTCAAATTGAGTCTGTTAAATAACAGTGTCAAAGTGAGTCTGTTAATTAACAGTGTCAAAGTGAGTCTGTTAAATAACAGTGTCAATGTGAGTCTGTTAAATAACAGTGTCAATGTGAGTATGTTAATTAACAGTGTCAAAGTGAGTCTGTTAATTTACAGTATCAAAGTGAGTCTGTTAATTAATTGATAATTTATCGATAGCTGATAAGCGAATACTGGTTCGCAAATACAGGTTTTTTCAATCGGTCTCAAATAGTAGTTTGAGCGGGAATTCTGACTTTTTTAAAAATCGATTTTGCTTTTTTCCAAAAATACTTTTTTCAAGATTTAAAACAAAAAATTAAGTTTAACTGAAAGGTGTAAAAGTTCCATTAAAAATCAAACTTCAAATATAAAATCTCAATGCCAAAATTAAGTTTATAAGCAAAACGTTAGAGATGTGTCGCTAGATAAGCAAAATTAAGAATAATCGGCATGTTTGAGTAACCAATATATATCGATTGGCATAAATAAACAACACTAACTGTTTTCTAGACGCGTAAATTAATAAAATTGCACAAAAATGTATCAGGAATATATAAATCAATTGGGTACCTCCATTAGGGCATTGGGATCGGATGAACTTAAGGAATTGCTCAACGATGATGAGAAACTGGACCAAAAAGTGGATGAGGTAAGGGAATCCCCTTTCTGCCCGCTCTTATCACTCATTGAAATTGTTTGCGTTGTTGCGTTTGCCAGGTGCTGGAGAATTTAAAACAACAGAAAACCAATGTATTCGAGGACAATCGCATCCGGGCCGAGCGCAATATTGAAAAGGAGCCACAAATCATTGAACTGCGGGGTAAACTGAATGAACTCAGCGAGGAGGGACGTAATCGCTGCTCCGCGGTGCAGGACAAACTAACACAAGTGAAAGAAAAATCTGGTGGGATTAGCCAGGAGGCGGCTTTGGCTCTCCTGCAGACGGCAGCATCGGAGAGCGAAGAACAAACCGAGGAAATGGTTAAGAAATTTAATGAGAACGAAACCAATGTGGAGGCATTTCTTGAGGAGTTCCTTTCCAGTCGCAAGCAAATGCATATGCGACGACTCAAAGCCGAGAAGATGCAGGATTTAATTAGAAAGAAGAGGCTCAGCACAGCTCCAGCAGTTGGAGGAGGTGGAGGAGCAATGTCACCATATAACAACTTGCCTCCGGGCAGTGGCTTTTATCCATCTGCTGCAGCAGGTGGTGGTGTCCCATATCCAATGATGGGTCCATTGATGCCCATGCCGCCAGCAGGCAGACCATACTGAAGCCATTTGAAAGCTACGGGGGCCAGGGACTGGGGGGATTAGCCTTAACACACAAAAGCTGATGTTGTTTAGAAACTGCCATTGTGGGGGTACAATGAATGAATGACTCATCGCATTCGTCATTATCTTCATAGGTCAAATCTTTTTTTACACCAGTATCAAGCAAATATAGTATATATATATACATCTTTTTAATATTAACGTGGGCTGTTTCAAAAGGTTCTCAGCATTTTAAAATTGGCATCAAATAAAGCTTTACGATCAATTTCGAGTTCAAAACATTAATTTACGAAAACTTTGAGGTTTAGTTAATCTTAATCAAATGTTGTATAAAAATGGCAAAAATAAATTATGAAAATTCTGTAAATTTTGTTTTCGCCTTAAATCTTATACTTTTGTAGCAATTTTGCCATTTGATTGAATGACTGTTTTTAATATCCACAGCAAACAAACTTTTCTATTTGGAGCCATGCACATAATTTGTTAATAATTTTAATTGAAAATCTGATCTGCTGCTATCTCTGTCATCTCAAATAAGTTTGGATTTAAGTGGAAATGACAGCGATATAAAGTTAAAATCTAGTGTTTATTGGTTTACATGTGTTTGTTGCATGTATTTAACAACATTTAAGTACATATTGCTTTTCAATGATAAATCAATTATAATTTATAAACGATACAAATGTTACTTATGGTTCTTATGAATGGGAATTAAAATACGAAAGGGGGCTGATATATATATAATAAAAAGGAATTCAATATTAATTATTAAGAATTAAAATAAAGAAAGAGCAAACATAAATATAAAATTGTGTTAAATTTGGATAATGGAAAAGCCAAGGCTTGGGCGGCATTAAAGCGGTTTGGATTGTTCATCTTAACTTATAATTATTAATTATATTATATATATGTATGTATATATAGAAGAGTGCTGATTGGAGTGGAAGGAATAGGCTAATGTGAGTGATATAGGTGGATGTATGTGTATGATATATGTAAAAACGTTTTTAGATGATGTATTGCCTATGAATTTCATAAATTTCACTTTGCTTTCTTTACTCTCTTTGAGAATTGTTAGTCTTTTGTTTTAGTTTTTCGTGTTTTTTGCAAAAAAATGTTATATATAAAATATGTGTGTTTCTTTTTTCGGGGCCGGTTGATTTCTCACTTTAAAAGCTTATAAAATTAGTTTTCCTTTTTAGATTAAGATCTTTATTATTAGTGTTATCGCCCAGTTTGGGTAACGCCATCATGATGAACCAAATTCCATCATCCATTTCTCATATTTATCAAGATCTGCACGCGATACGCTTTTGTTGCAACGACTCATGGCCTCATTGAAATCCTTATTGGATACTGGCAGATCTACCTCTTCGGTGGCCAATTGGCGTATCTGTTCGGGTGTTAGGCCAGCGATTTTCCTGCGCATCGACATCATGCTGGCCTCACGGCACACATTTGTAATATCTGCTCCCGAATAGCCCTTCAATTGATTTGCCACATACGTGAGATCGACACTCTCATCGACTTTCACCTCACGCAAATTGATCTTTAGCAATGCTTCGCGTCCCTCATCCGACGGCAGTGGTATGTAGATTCGTTTCTCCAAACGCCGACGCAGTGCCTCATCAATGTCCCAAGGAAAATTGGTGGCTGCCAGCACCATAACCACTTTAGCCTGCTCTTCGCTACCGCCAACGCCATCCATTTGTACCAGCAATTCGGACTTGACGCGACGTGAAGCCTCATGTTCCGACTCGGAGCCACGGCGGGAGCATAGCGAATCGATCTCATCAATGAATATGGTGCTAGGTGCATAGAAGCGAGCCATTTCGAATAGTAAACGCACCATTTTCTCGGATTCACCGCGATACTTGGAGGTGAGTGTGGCCGAGCTGACATTGAAGAATGTGGTGCCACATTCGGTGGCCACCGCCTTGGCCAGCATCGTTTTGCCAGTGCCCGGGGGTCCGACCATTAGAACACCTTTCCAGGGTCGACGTATGCCCTGTAATAAAACAAAAGAAAGCAGTGAGTAATGTAATAACAAAGACAAATTGAGATATCTTAAACAAAGAGACTGCTTAATCTTATAGTATTAGTGATTCATATCACTGAAAACTTTAATACAATTGTCATTCACATTAAAGATCATATGATAATAATCAATTAAATTACCATTCTACACATACATCATTTTGCATTTGAATTCTAACTGAAGCTTCTTTTCTCCTGATAAGATAGCGGACATAAAAATAAGTATATATATCAGAAGTTGACTGTTTCCTTTGTCGATATGTTTCGATTTGCTATTCTGCACATTGGGTCAGAAATAAATCAACAATTTTCTACAATTTATTCGTAAAAATTTGCTACCAATCCCAATGTGCACCACAGAGTGGTTACATCACTTATCGAATTATTAATCAATATCGGGTGTTTAGATTTCAGATATGTCTAAAACTAAAAAAGACATTTAACTAATTCTACATTGAACTAGGACCGTTTAAATTGCCTAATAAGTGGGTGGCTTACAGGCATTTCAGTTTACATTGTCGTCTTCGAGGCACATGGAACTTATCTTTAGCATGTTTAATTTGTAGGTAAAACAACCATTAAAATACAGAGATAAAGTGGAGTCCAACCACCTGGCTGAATGAATCATTTTACGATATTGATGATAAATAATGACGCACCTTGAAATATTCCGGCATTAGCATGGGCAAAACCACAGCCTCCTCAAGCAGACGCTTGGCATCATGAAGATCGGCAATGTCGCTCCATCGTACCTTTGGATCCTTTTGCAGAATATCACGTTCTATGAAAAAAAAAAAATAGGACTTGAGTTAATCCACCTTATGGTTTAATGATCTGCACAACTTACCCAAAATGTCCACCAGCTCAGCTTCAATGTGATTGTTCGGCTGAAATTTACGCTCTTCCTCAGTTCCTCCAGTTTGCGAGTCAGCTTCGCCATTATCAGCACCACCATTTGCTCCATTGGCAGCAGCTGCGGATTCGTCATCTTTGACTTCATTATTGTTCGCAGTGGACAGTTTGCGTCGTCCATTGCTGGTGGTGGAGTTGCTGGTGCTAGTCGTGGATCTAGCACTATTCGATGAACGAGCATTACGAGCGGCGTTGGGGCCATTTCTGGCTGTACTCTGTGGGATTCGTTGCTGTGTTGATGCTGAACTGGTGGTGTTACGTCGACTATTTGCGGCATTTGCTCGCCGACCCACTGTTTGAGTTGGCGCTGGTTGTTTGGGTGGTCCCCAGACATCTGGATCTTTAGGTGGCGGTGTCCATATATCGGGATCGGGTTTAAACCAGGCGGAGGGATCTTTATAATTGCTGTTGCTCTCCTCACTATTCGACTGTAAACGTAATTTCTGGACAAATTTTGTATTCTGAAAGTCCAATGAAATGTCTTGCAATGTGCGTTGTATGGCCTTGACTTTGGCATGCTCCTGGCTAATCTGCTGATTGATCTAGAATCGAATATAATCAATTAGTTTACTTTTAATTTGTTAATGTATTTATTGGTATTTACCATATTCCATTTGCCCTTGCGCATGGGATCGGCAGTGCTTTTGAGTAAACGCCCCAGCATTCCCTGGAGGCCCTCATAGTAAATGCAGGCCGAATCGTAGTTGCCCGTCAGTGCCATATCTCTGGCTAATTTGGCATTCTCGCATATTTCTTCAAACGTAGTTTTGGCCATTACGGTCATTCCTACGCAAGTGGTTGTCTTTTGCTTGCCACCTCGCAGTAACTTCACAGATCAAAACGTCGGAACGATGAAACAGGTTGTTGTCAGTATAACCAAAAAAGAAATACAAAAACAGATTAGTTGTCCAATTAAAGCATTTTGAGTGCGTAAAGTACTACACGCTCCCCCTCTCTGTCTCTCCCCCTCACACTATCTCCCTTGCTCGCTTGTCACCTATCTTATTGTGCTCCAAGTGTTAGCCATGGATGTAGACTAGAGGGGTCGCCGAAACATATTAGATCATCTTGATACAGTTGAGTTTATACAGAAGCATAAGATGATCGACTAAGGAATTCTTATCTAAATTATTTCCGGTTAATTCGTTTGGTGTTTGCCCCTCTAACTACGGTTATGTGCAAGTGTTAACAATAGAACGGAAGCGACTTTGGTTGCGACTGCGTCACTCACTCACACACACAAACACAGATGAGCGCATGCACACACTCACACAGCTGCAGGTAAAAATGGAAAGTGAGCCTCAAAAAAAAAAAACAGAAACACAATCGAAAAGAAAACTTGTACAAAAAAAGAAGCTAGAGCAACAGAAGAAAGGAAAGGGGGAGGGAGATAGCGACAGCGACCTGACAATGGCAACGACCGAACTACAGAAGTACCGTTCCCATTGCTAATTATAAAATGCGCGAAAAAGAACCGTTTTCTTGTCACCAAATTTAAACGTGCCTCCATTTTTGATTTCCCCGCCGCCACGTCTCAGCCACCACATCCCTCGCAGAATAAGTATGTTTATAACCTCGCATTAGACAAATAAGGCGCCTGACCTTGTTGACTTGAATAAAAAATAAATTCTTCAACTCAAACGACGTTTACCTAAGAAAAAATCGTCGTATGCAAAAAGAAATAACACTCACACACGTAAACGGGCAAAAGTAAAAAAAAAACACTCAGCTCAGGTTTCAGCGGCTCCACACAAACACACACACACATTCATTGGAAACACTTAATGCAGTTTAAATAGTCTTAGCTAATTGCAATCTGATTTGTTTCATTTAAAAACAAATTTTCCATTTCTTTTTCTTGTATTTAGCTACGTGGGGGCGTCTGTGTTAGCGCAGGGGGAGGGGGGGACGAGAAGTCAAAGAGCGATGGCGGCATATTAATGTAACTTTTCTTCTTAGAAACTTACGGTTATGGACATTAGTACACTGGCTTAGTTATAACGCGTTGCAAGCTTAATGTTTAATATTCAATTTATTTAGTTTATAATTAAAGGCAAAATAATCGTCTCTCCGCTTAACTCTCTCATTTGCAACAACAATTAGTGATGGCAAATGAGATGCATTATTAATCATACCAGGTATTTTGGTATTTTATGAGTAAAGGCGTTTTTGGTATTTTGGCCGCAAACGGTCCTCTAATCTTTGGTGCTATCGGTTAATATTCGGCTTAACGTGCTTAAAAACAATTTTTCGGGGTTTATATTTAGCACATCACGCAAGCAAAGGCTAAAACAGCCCATTATACCCGCCAAGCAATGACAACGCCCACACGTGCCAGCCTGGAGAAGGCTCTGAAAAGCGATGCCAAGCTGCAAAAGGCAGCCAAAGAAATAGCCAAGGGTAAGTTGGAATCCACTAGAAGGATTTGCGTGCTAATTGTGTTTCTTTTATTATAGACTTGACCACGGGAGCATATGATATAGCCCTGCTGGCCGAGGAATTGGGATTTGCATTGACGTCCCCCGATATGATGGAACGTGTGGGTGGAACAAATCTCCTATCCGCTGTCCTAGCTGACCTGCCTCAGGATCTGCTTAGCACAGAGCAATTGGAGTTTTTGGCAAGATTCTATATGGATCGTTTAAAGGATCATCATAATGTAATGCCAGCGATAATTGATGGAATCCAGGCCATGGTCCATATGAAGCATTTGCCAAGATCATATGTTGTAGATATACTACAGGCCTTTTTCCAATATACAACCTGCCAGTCCCAGACACGCGGGGATCGCACAAAACTCTTCATCACATTTAAGTACCTGACGGAAAATTTTAAGACAGGTAAGAGATCATCAATACGATTTGAGTACCTTTTTTCATGTAATTCTTATATTTGCCAGAGCTGCAGACAATGGCCGGTGATTTTGTCTATGGTCTGATCAATTCCATTGACGGTGAACGCGATCCTCGTAATCTGGACATTATATTTAGCTTTATGCCAACATTTATTTCGACATATCCACTATTGCATTTAGCTGAGGAAATGTTTGAAATCTTTGCTTGCTATTTTCCTATTGACTTCAATCCCAGCA
Organism: Drosophila sp. 14030-0761.01; assembly: GCA_018150735.1. Lineage (NCBI taxonomy): Eukaryota > Metazoa > Arthropoda > Insecta > Diptera > Drosophilidae > Drosophila > Drosophila sp. 14030-0761.01. The sequence goes on from JAECWO010000090.1 coordinate 1,385,807, forward strand.
AGCAGGATGCCGAGGCCATTACCCGCGATGAACTGGCAGCCAAATTAACGCAATGTCTCGTGGCAAATAATGAGTTTGCCGAGTGGCTTGTGGTTCTGGCAATCGAAAAGTTGGAGAGTGATTTATTGGTTGCCAAATTAGATTCCCTAGAACTGTTGGTAAGATTCAACTCTTATAGTGTTGATATTAATGATATTAACTAAATTAAACGTTGTTTTTAGCACCAAGCTGCCTTAAAGTTTCCTCCATCGGTCCTGGAGCCCCATTTTGAGCAAATCTGGCAGGCTCTCAAAGCGGAAACATTTCCAGGTGGCGACAGGAATGAGATAGTGAAAGCCAGTCTTCAGGTTTTGAATGCCTTGTTAAAACGTGCCGCAAATGTTCAGGAAATCAGTCATAGCTATCAGAGCACAATCTTGGGAGTAATACTAACCCATTTAAGTGATGTTAATCAAAGACTCTTCCATCCGGCTACTTCGCTGGCCTTGGTTTGTGTGGCCGGTGATGCGCCGTATGCAGCGACAAAGATCCTAAATACATTCCTCATCAAGCTGGATTCTCTGGATTTACAAAGTTCACCTCTAGCCGAGCAGCGCATTCAAATTTATCAAATTGTTACCCAAATCTATAAAATATCATCTTTAAACGAGGACCTCAACAAGTTAGATGCAGCTATAGTGAATCGCCTGCAGGATGATGTTATAGGCGCTTTGCGTTTGTGCGAACGTGAGGATTTTGATGCCAAGCAGGAGGACTTGGAATTACAAAAGACATCCCTGAATGTCTTAAGTGAATGTGTTCCAATTTTAACCGAATCCCAGCGAGCATTGGTATATAAGGCTTTCGTGCAATTAATTAGCCATCCAACTTTAGATTTGGACTTTACACAAATCACCCAGAGATTGGGAGCTCTGCAGCCTGTCGAGTTGCAAGCGAATTTTATTGACATTAGCATACGAAACTTTGATATATTCTCCAATTTTATAAAGCGTAAAATCTACGCCAATCTGTTGCCATTAATACCCCAAATGGCATTCACTCAACGCATTTTGGACCTATTGATGAAGCAACTTTTCACTGCGGGACATGTGGAGCCTGCTGTAAGGCAATTGGCACTGGAGGCCTTAAACACTCTGCTAACACAAGAGGATAAACATTTTATTGTTGATCTGCAGCAGCAAACCAATTTGCTGCATAAGCTCATTGAATTGGCCCAGAAAACCGAGACTGATAGCATGCCCAATGAATCGTTGGAGCAAATTTCTGGAGCATTGAGTCGCATTATCCAACAGTTGCCTCTATCGGAGCAAAGTGCTATTATAAGCGAATATTTGCCTGGCCTGCAATTGCATCTCTCTGCCGATTTGTATATAGCTAAAGGGCTATTGGGTTATCTTCACAAGGACATCAGTTTGGATGATCATTTCGAGCGTTTATTAAACGATCTTACTAAACTATCCCTGAGCTCCGACAATGAAGAGCTACGTCGGATTGCCCATCACTTGCTATGCAGTTTGGTTAATAAAATGGATGGTACGCCAGAAAATCGTGGCAAGGTGAAGAAGATTCTTACAGAACTGAAAGGTGCCATCAAAAAAGGTGATGGACGAGCGGTTGAGATATCGGCATGGATTGCCAAGGGTCTAGTTGTGGCTGGATTTGAAGAAGCAGGCGAAGTTGTGGGAGATGTAAGTATATGACTAAATTTTCTCACCCCTTTCCGTTTTGATTCGTTTTTCTGTTTCTTAGCTTTCAGATCTTCTCAAACATCCTACTTTAAGCACTGCTGCTGCTGTGGCATTCGATATTCTAGCCGCTGAATTTCCCGAATTGGATCTTCCTGTTGTGAAATTTTTGTATAAACAAAAATTCTTTCATACCATAATGGGGAAAATGGGTAATAAATTGGCCAATTATTGTGTACAGCATCTGAAGGCCTTCATCTATGTACTGAAGGCCACTCCTATGGCAGTGATTAAACTGAATATTGAGAAATTGGGACCACTGCTGTTCAAAAGTCTGGAAGAGCCCAATGATGCGAAATCTCTATGTATTGCCTTGGGCATTTGCGAAAGCTTCGTCCAGCAGCAAGATTCATATTTCCAGGGTCATTTAAATCACTTGATACCCATTTGCCTGGAGCTGTCGAAGAAAAAGGAACAAAATACTATGGTGAGTGCTGGGAAAATATGTATAAATGCTAATACTGATATTCTACTGTTTCCTTGTTTGATTCTTTCAGCAAGTTCGCATTGCTGCCCTCCAGTTGCTCTATGACATTACCAAATATCCGACATTTGTCCTGTTGCCTCACAAGGTGGATGTTACTCTGGCCATGGCCGCTGCTCTGGATGACCCCAAGCGTCTGGTTAGGAATGTGGCGGTGAAAGCCAGAAATGCATGGTTTCTGATTGGAGCGCCGAATGGAGACTAACTGTGAACAGATAATATGAAACTATTGTTAACATTATTTTCTAAATAAAATATTACGCACAACATTTTTAAATATTTTGTATGTTTTTTAATTGGTATCAACTGGTTCTCCATTCCATTTCATTTTGAATTGTAATTTTCTGGTATATGAGCAATGGTTTTTTTTAGCTTTGTTGAAACTCCAAGGGGAAACCTCGCAAAATCCGATAAGCCGGCAATTAAAAAACAATACATATTTGCCTCGTTTAGTAATCAGAAACTGTATTTGCTCGATCAGTGGGTTCTGAATCGCGTCTAAACTCGCATCATGTTTATAATCTTATCGGCGACAGCCTTATTAGTGCTGGTCATATGGCGTCTGTTCCAGGTTCTAGATCGAAAATATTATATTCTCTGCCTATGCAAGCGTATACAACCTCTCGATGGCAGTCCTTTAGAGAGCAAAGCCCTTGTTATTCCTGGTACAACACGATTTGGTAACAATTTCGATATACTGCAGGGAACACCATCGAGTGTTTTCAACTTTGTGCGCAGTGCATCGGCCCGGGCCCAAGCTCAGCATATGAACTATTTGTTTTATTTCTTATTTGCACCAATGTACAATGTGATAAGAGCGGAGGAAGCAGAAGAAATCGTTCAAAGTACAAAACTGATAACCAAGAATGTTGTATACGATTTGCTGCGACCTTTCTTAGGCGAGGGTTTGCTGATTAGCACAGGTCCGTGACAATCATAAAATCATCATGAAATCATCTCAGTTAAATTTTCCTAAATTCAACCTTTAGATCAGAAATGGCATTCGAGGCGCAAGGCCTTGACACCTGCCTTTCATTTCAACGTATTGCAGTCCTTTCTGATTACATTCAAGTAAGTTTTGATTCGTAACCAAAAGTAATGCAACTGAAATATAGTCGAAACCGAATCAAAACACCCAATTTATGTTTCGGCTGTATTGTCTTATTTGAATAGAAAAGATTTTCAAAATAATTCTTTGTTATATTCGCAGAGAGGAGTGCGAGAAATTAGTCCATGTACTTAATCAGAAAGTCGGTTTGGAAATAGAGCTTAATCAGGTAATACCAAGTTTTACTCTGAACAACATTTGCGGTAAGTATGTATTATTACAAAAAGATTCGCCTGATTAAGGGAGCACTTGATATTGGGAATACTTACTTATACATTTCAGAGACTGCCTTGGGGGTAAATTTGGATGATCTGGCTGAGGGAGAACAATATCGCGAATCAATTCATGCTCTAGAGTCCGTAATGGTTCAGCGCCTCTGCAATCCACTTTATTATTATTGGTGGTACTTCTACCTTTTTGGCGATTATGGAAAGCACGTAAAAAATTTAAAGATTGCTCATGACTTCTCTCACGGCATTATTAAACGCCGGCGTCAGGAGTTTAGGCAAAAGCAACGGAACGAATCGGATGACTTTGGCAGGAAGCAACGATATGCAATGCTGGATACTTTGTTGGCAGCGGAGGAAGAGGGCCAAATCGATCATCAGGGCATTTGTGATGAGGTCAACACGTTTATGTTTGAGGGCTATGACACCACTTCCACTTGCCTGATCTTCACTATCTTGATGCTGGCCATTCACGAGGATGTGCAAGAGCGTTGCTATGAGGAATTGCAACACTTGCAGGGAGATAACATTAATGACCTTAGTGTGTTTGATTTCAATGAGTTGGTTTACTTGGAATGCGCTATCAAAGAGTCATTGCGCTTGTTTCCATCCGTACCTTTCATCGGTCGCCAGTGCACTGAGGAGAGTGTGGTGAATGGTTTGGTTATGCCCAAGGACACACAAATCAATATACACATCTATGATATTATGCGCGATTCCAGACATTTTGCGAATGCAAATGAATATCAGCCCGAAAGATTTCTGCCTGAGAACACAGTAAACCGACATCCATTTGCTTTTGTGCCCTTTAGCGCCGGGCAAAGGAATTGCATTGGACAAAAGTTTGCCATATTGGAGATAAAAGTTCTGCTGGCATCCATCCTAAAGAATTTCCGCATATTGCCAGTGACCCGCTTGGAGGACATCATTTTTGAATATGGCATAGTGTTAAGGACCCAACAGAATGTCAAAGTGAAATTCATCGAGAGAACTAAGAACTCTTAAGGCAATAATAATTCTATACCAGAAGTTTATATATTATTTTTGTTTTTTTTTGTCCAGGCAGTTAAGATACTAGAGTTTTTTGGAATACCTTTTAAGCGCAGTTTGGATAAGTAAAAAAAATGTTCTGATGACAGAGACAACAGATTTAAAAATTTACAGAGACCTCAATAAACCTCATTGTATTTTAACTGTTGAAATGAAATGTTTATTTTGCCCTTAATAAGGATGTTCACATTGAGATCGAGCCATTAGGGCACACTTTTGGGCACGTTGCACCACCTCGGGACAGCGACGTTTGCGCATAAAACGGCAATCCTGGAAGAAGCCTTCATTTCTGGGAAAGCCATGGAAGCCATCTTGAAAGGTTAACAGACCCAAGCCCCAGATTTTGCCACCGCGAAATTCTCCTTCATATTTCATGCCATCGGCACGCCAAAAGATGCCATGGCCATGAAACCAGCCCTGATGAAACTCACCCTCATATCTGGGGAGAGAAAAAGTTAGTAACGAAGAAGTTTAAAAAGATAAACTGGGTATCACTTACTTGGCACCATCGGGAAACCAAAGACAGCCCAAACCCTGACTTAGACCCTCCTGAAATTGGCCATCGAAGCGTGTGCCATCGGCTAATTGCAAATGACCAATACCGTGCTTCTGGCCAAGTTGATTCCATTCGCCAATATATCGACTGGCATCCTCATAGCGCCATCCACCCACCTTGACAGCTCCGGTACTGTATTGACTCTGTCCCTGCTGATGGTGTCCCTGTCCTTGCTGATGATATTGGCCGTGCTGATGATGATTCTCAATTCGGGCCGTGGTCACGCCCACACCCACGCTGCTCACTAGGTGTTTCGGATTTGCAATTAGTTGGAAGTTCTTAACCAATCCATTTCCACTTACTGTCATCGTCATAGTCATCCATGGCCATGTTGCGCTCAGGAGCTTCAATTGTATACTGAGACCAATTTTTCCGCTGCCCCAGCAAACTGGCAAAAAAGGTTGTGGGGCTTCAGCTAGTGTCGGCCGACGTCCCTGGTCTAAATCTAATTAGCATATTGGAATTCGCAGTCACAACAGAACAGAACACTTGTCCCACTGTATGCCGCCGACCAACTGTTGCTGCACGGGAAGAGATTGTCCAAGGCAATCAAATCAAGGCAATGGCGAAATGGGTTGGCACAATTAAAAGAGACTTTTGCAATGAGAATCAATAAACCTTCAATAAAAATTAATTCATGCATGAACGATCTGAGTTGATGGGCTAAGTCCGATTTAATGGATTTCCTATAGATCTTCTTTATTTTGGGAGTTACATTAAAAATTAAATTTCAAATAGAATTTTTGGAAAAGAACATGCTAGAATTGTATTGTAAATTTAAATTTATTGCAATTTTTTTAAGCTTTCTTCGTTATATCAAGTATTTAAATATTGTTTATTGAGGAGATTACAAACTGTCACAAAAATTATGGTTATTATATGTATATGATAATCACAGAACAAAAGTTCTCGATTTGTCACCAAGAAACGAAACGAAACGAAACTAGAGAAAAACATTATACACAAAAAATGCAAAAAATCTGCAAGAATATTTTCGTTTGGAGAATTAACCTAGATATATAAAGGTTTATATATATATATATATATGTATTGGCTTTTTTTTGTGACTGGCGAGGAAATTTCTCTAGGCCAAAACAGCTGAGGAGGCCATTTCGCTGACGCCGCAAGAGTTATCACCACGATAGATACGATAATAACCCTGTTCGCCCCAACGTGGACCCCAGGAATTCTTAACAATCCAATAGGGCAAAGTTTTATGGAAATTTGGGTAATCGGAGACACCATAACCAACAATTAGGACACCATGATCAAGATTTTTCTTCGAACACAAGGCTTTCCAGGGATGTGAGACGCCGCCGCGATAGAATTGCATGGCATTGGCATTGATACCTGTTAGGATAATAAGAAAATGTTAATTGTTTATTGAATAGATCAATGATTGTGGATTTTACCGATTGAGATGGGTCCATTTGAGATAAGAAACTCTTGCATTGCTGTCTCATTGTTCTTGGGTAAGTCAACAAAACCAGAGATCTGAGCGTGGGAAAGAGCTTTGTTGAAGTGACATTGATCCTTTTTGCCCTCATAGGGATATTCTGTCTCAAATTCCAAGCCTCCGATATCCTGAATGGCTCTATAACAATAAAATAATAGTTCTTAACCCGATCTTTCATTAGTTAATTAAATGTCATACTTGTAGGCATTATCCATTAGTCCACCATTGCAGGCACTATCTCTGGTATCACAGTCCAAAAGTTCCTGTTCCGAAAATTCCTTTAATTCACCATTTTTTACTGCATACAAGCCCTCAATATTGCCAGTGACACTGAATGCCCAGCATGAGCCACACGATCCTTGATTTTTCACGGCGGCCACAGCGTTCTTTTTGCGCCAATCAAACTCTTTGGGTAATACGCCGCCAGGATAGGATGGCACTACGGCCATCTCACCCCCTGTAGGCTGTCCCTCACTGCGCTGCCAGAGTCCGGTACGTTCTTTGTATTCCGTGCTGGTCATATCAGCGAATTCCGTAATACCATATTTAGCACTTCCCATCTCATTGGCATTCAATTGTTCAATTGTCCTAAGATTCTGACGGAATATCCGCAAACGCATCTGACGCTCCACCGTGTTTACATAGCGACGCTCGAATTTGATTTGGAATTTGTGAAACAAATGCTCCACCTTGTCCAGGGAATGATGATTGTGCTTCTTGTGTGCCGTCTTCTTTTCGGCCCATTCAACCGAACGACTATGTCGGGCACGCACAACAGGCTGATTGCGGCACTTGAAGGTGATATCATGGCCCTGCTCTAGCCACGGTTGTGCCCAGATTTCCACAATGCAGCGATGTTGCCCATCATTGCCATCAATCAGATCAGCATCAATGCGAGTCAAAGTTCCAGATACAACCTGACGTGAGGCCGAATAGACTTTCACAATTCTGCAATGAAGATAAAGAGTCTTAGAGACAATCATTGCAATGTGAATCATGTGATATATTACTTATAATGTGGACCCTCGCCAGCGGTTAGCTTGTCAAGGGTTCGCTGCAGCTGAGCTTCAGCCTGTTTCTCATTGTAAGGTTTGCTCCCGCCCACGGGAACATCATTGAGGCCACGTTTACTGCGGAAACTCTGAAAAATCAACAAGAAGGAGAAATGTTTGTAACAAAAGTAGTATGGAAATAGAGTTGTTATTATTTCTATTAACATTTAAAACGATTATCAATTATAATTTTATTCCATTGGAATATACATTTATGTATATCTAGACACTCTTTTTGGTCATATTCAATTTGTTTTAACACTGTAAAAATTTAGAATTTCTTTGTAAGCGCCTTCTCATTCTTCATTTACGCTTTCCCTTAGAGACTGCACTCGATGGGCACCACATAGTCATCGAGTAGACGCACACGACGCAAGTTTCCTTCCCAATCGATACCCATTTGGCCGATTTCATCTTTGCAGACATCCTTCAGATGATCGTCATTCTGAGCACCGCGCAATTGCAACTCATGACGACGTAGCACCAGCATTCCGGCAGCTGCCACTGCCTCCTGACGCAACCAGATGCCCACAATCCAGAAATGGCGCAAACGTGTCAACAAAGCAGATGGTTTCATAATTCTTCTAGAATCGCCCGAATACGAGAGGCAGAACCGGGAGAATAATATTTAAAACACAGCCAGTGAAAAATCAAACAATGAGCTGATTTTTCGGGTAAATACTATTACCAAGTGGCTATAGTTAAGTGTAAGTAACAAACTGAACTGAGCTCAATTTTGAAGTGTTGTAGCAAGTGATTTGGAAATTTTAAAAGAGGCCTACTAAAATAGTACGACTTACGCACTTATTGCGTCAATTATTTGAAAGAATTTTTGAAGACTAAGGCAAAGATCATAATTTTTTATGCAAACGTTCTAAAACTTTTCAAATATATATTATATGTGTATATTTTTTATATTGAAATGAATTGCGTTAACTTATTGCAAACCATAAATTTTGTTATATAAAAAGTACATTGCTCATACGACATGTTAACCTAAAAGAATAACTGTTTTAAGTAAAACTGTTTGAAATGTGTTCTTTTTTCTTTAAGTAAGTACATAAAGCAGCAGCTTTAGTTTAAGCATATAACATTAGGATAGATTAATATTTCTTTGAATGTAAGAAAATAAAAACGAAGACTTTTGCAGCAAAAGAGAAAATTGTTTGCACTTTTCTAACAACATCGCTGAGTTCATTTTAATTCACTTTGAATCTTTAAACCCAGATGTCAGAGAAAGAGAAAGTCACACGAAGTTTTTTCTATTTCAGGACTTTGTTTCGGTTTCTTTAAGTCAGTTAATCTCAAGCTAATTAGGCAAATGAATACAGTTTATCCATTACAAGGAGAAACACAACGATGTAGCAGCAGCACCGGCAGCAACAGAGGCAGCAACAGCAGGAGCAACATCATCATCAGACGCGGCAGCGGCAGCTGTTGTCGTCACATCCCCCATCTCGCACATCAATCCAATCCGATCCCAAGCAATTCCATGCAGAAGGCACATAAATTACATATAAATGCAAATGAAACAGAGACATGTCAGAGTTTACATTACCACGAAATTGACACACACACACGTACACCCACATATACACACAAATACACACACATGTGGGGGGTAAAAAAGAATTGCACTAAAGAAAGCGGCCAATACCGAATTCCCTCCCACATAACAACAATAACATTTGGTAGACACATAAACCATTCAATGCCGAGAACACAAAAACCAATTAAACCAAACATTTTGGCCTGGAAATTCATTCCTGTGCCTGTGCCTATGTGGTGCCTGGTCCGAGGATTCCTGTTTGTTGGATATCGATGATGCTTGGAGCCTAAATGGCTCCTGCTGCTGCTCCTGCTGTTGGCATGTAATTGACAGCCCACTCCAAGTCCGGACCAAGGCTCGTGTACGTGGACCAAGACCAGGTGCAACGACAACAATACGAAATGAAATGTAATGGCTACGACGTGTGTATAATTAAAAGCGAAAAACAAAACAGGAAAAACGGAACTGGAGCTGAAGCTGAAGCCAGGAGCCGAAAAACATGAATTCATTAAGCTCCCCTATCTCTCTTTCTCTCCATTCCCATCCCATCCCCAACCACCATCATCCTCTTATCTCCTGCCATTCTCGCTGTTAATTCAAATGTATATTTCAATAAGAATTAAATTCGGTAAATGACGTTCAAACAGCCCTGCGGGGGAATCTGATGAGATATGCGGCACATCGTGTCACTTTTGGGGTCAAAGGGGGTGCGGATTGGAATTGGAATGGCGTGGAGTGACCAATGGACCGGAAAATGCATTTCAATATGTATGTTGACGTTTGACGTTGAAAAAAAATACATGTATAACAAAAATAACAACGAGAACAAACACTTTCTATACTCTTCTATTTCATTTCAATTACTTAACAAATTCAACTCTGTTGACTGCTTTTGTTCAATCTACCGTAAATACGCGTTCAAGTAGCTGTAAGTAACTAAAAATCAAATGACCCAATATTTCAAAGGGCTATTATTTAACCCTTTGTGTCACCCTTAGCGAAACACAGTGGCAAATGTTGACAAAAGAAAATAGCCAAAATAAAAATGTTCTCACTTTTTTTTGTTAAACGGAAATACACGAATTTCAATTGGGCTAAAACTAAGGCAAAAACTGTTTGTAGTTCCTTCTACGAACTATTTAGGATCCCCACAGAGAATACAATATGTAATCCCTTAGAACCTCACGCGTAAATGCCATTGGGTACCGCAAAGATCGTTGTTTTTAATTTTTTTTTTAGATAGGATTTTACCCTATCCTTTATTATGTTTATTATGTTTTGGTATAAGAAATTTAACACATATTTAAATACATATATGTAATTTGAGATAATGGAAAACCCCAAATTATAACTTTTACACAGTTTTCCCTTGAAAATTGCCCCTTAATTGTCGTTTTGCTCGTCGGATAGCATGATCTTTTCTCTTTTCAACCATCAAACACGCGATTTAAGACGTTCAATGAATGAGATGACTAATACATAAGGTCTAATGATTTTTAAGAATATTTTATAAGGATTCTCATAGTTTCCCGAGATTGCAACTTGCGCTGGTTATCAGGCCAAGTTCCCTAAAGTATTAATAGTGTACATAACTGTCGTTTTACTTTACCAAAATTTTATTTTCCTGACTACAATTCTCCAGAGATTGTTAAAAAATCCCACAGACCACACACCGGCACACTGGTCACAGGGTTTAAATAACCGAAAGACCCACTGTGCATACCTCGACACATTCCAAGAGTCAAACCGCTGTAAAAAGTAGAGCACAAGGATAATGAGAACACTTGCTTCACACTCATCAGCAGCAGCACTACACCAAAGGCACACACACAGACACACACACACCCACGCCCACTTAACCTCTTATATATGTATATAAAGGTACTTGTATGTATGTGTATGTGTGGATTCTCCGCTTAAGAATTATGTGGAAAGGACAGGTGTTTGGTTGTGTGTGCGTTTTAAAAAAAAAGGAAGATGGAGAAGACACTCGTGCCGGGGTTAAACAGATTGCGGCCGTAATTTGAAAGCGGAAACTCATTTGATTATTAAGGTGGAATAAGAGTTATCTTACCCCGCAACGCCCCCCTAAAACCCCAAGGCACCCTAATCCTCCCCATTCGGCGTCAGGTGAAAAGGCAAGCTTAAATAAATTCAATTAAATAACATTTTCGCTTCTTTTTTTTTTGTTTTTATTGTTCTTCACATTTACGAGTATATATAATAAGATAGCGAGAGAGAGAGGGGGGAGGTGGGGGAGGATTTGAGATTGGGTGTGTGTGTGTGTGTGTGTGCTTATGGTGAGGACAATGAAGATGATGATGATGTGGGCTCCTTCTCCTCCTCCTGCTGCTGCTTCTCCTCCTCCTTCTTCTCCAACGCCGTTCGCTGCTCTTCAATGGATTTCTCGAAATTAAATGCTCCCACCGATAGAATACCATCAAGCCAACGTTTCTCATTATCATTGAGCTCTGCGGCTGGCGTTGTGGTGCCCACATCCACCTCATCTTCGGGCTGAGCAACGGTTGTCACTTCGTCATCAATGCTAATTGATGCCCTTGTGCTGGTGCTGGTACTGGTGATTGGCTCATTAGTGGATTCGGATCGACTCCCGCTGTTACTGCTGACCTTGCTGACCTTTCGCTTGCTATTCGCTGACCCCATTCCCGAAGATGACCCGAAGCCCGTCAAAATTTGCGCTTCCAGCTGGGCCATTTCTTGGTCACTTAGCTCATTGCGTTGCCCACGATTAAAGATGGTGTTACTCACATATTTCTCATTCAGGATCTTTGCCCGCTCATCATCATCAATTGTTCCATTCTCCGAGCTATCTGCCGTGCAATTTGAATTGACCAATTCACGATATTTATCACCCCATTGGGTACGCAGCCATGGCTTCTCGAGTATAACCAATCTGCATATGAGATCCGCCTCCTTTGGATCCTTAGCCTTGGTATCGACGGCATTTAGCAGTATCTCATAGCTAACGCCATTCACAATCTCGCGATATGCATCGATTATGTTGATGAAGTTCATCGATAAGGGCAGGAAAGTCATGGCTATATTTTGGACACCAATCAAATTGGGTGATAGATATTCACGTTCGCCGGGTTGGAGTACATGGACTAGCTTAATGGGCGGTTCACTCACTGGTGCCTCCTCCGATGGGGATACCGTTGCTGTGGTCTAAATGGTGTGGGTTGTATTTCAGTGTGTGTGTGTGTGTGTGTGTATATGTGAGAGAAGACAAAAACAAAAAAGCAAAACACATATAAGGATACACACAAAGAAGAGGGAAAAGTTTGGGTTTTCTGTTGTTGTTGTTGTTCTTGGACATATTTTTGATTGATTCGTGGGGTTAGTGTGCAGACAAGCCATCATGTGGGTGGGTGGTTGGTTGGTATGTTGTGTGTGTGTGTATGGGTGGGTGGGTAGGTGAGTGTGCCAGGAGCATGTGGTTTATACCACCACCAAAACGTAAAATGAAGTACCAAAATATTTTGTTAGGCAATTTTTAAACCCTGAAAATGCGGAAAATTTCATTTCATTTCAATCAAATGCGAAATGAAAATTTCTGAAAAAGGTTAAGCCCAGAATAACCGAAATTAGCTGAACATTTTACAGGGCTTCATCATTTGAATTTGCTCTCTTACATTTTGTTTGAAATCGTTTTCGAATTTTTGAAGGGTTCAATGCTCTTCTTGGTCATAAAAAGGTTTTCACTTTCTTTACATTTCATGAAATCTAACAATTTAATATTATCAAAAAATTCTCATTCAATATATTCAATCCCCCAATACGATTACGTTTTTTTTTTCTCAATAGAAAAAGAAACCATAATATTTGCATAATTTGTTATTAAAAATAACTACTTATGTGCATGATAAATTTACTGTATTTCCATTCCCGTGGGTTGTTATGGGGTCAAAGGCGCATTAATCTATTAGGCTATGGATTTAATGGTATTATGTGAGGACACAGTTGATGTTGACATCCCTCATCACTGCCATTAACTCTGGTTTCTGATGCAGCAAAATTCTCTTAGGCAAAGTGATTTAACCTATTTAAAAAGGATTTTGCCTCTAACCACTTGCCGTTCCACCTACGATGCCAAGAGCCTAATTAGCTCAATATAATTGCAAATTGCAATGGAGGCTTACCAGCATGTGATGAGGTCAAATCAAGTGAAACGCTCGACTGAGCCACAAAAACCAATTAATCCCCCCATTCGGAAAGCACAATGTATCGAAACGAAACTGTTTGAGTTACTGCTGTTCACTGAGTATTGCAACAAAAATTCATCGATAAATGATGAGCTGAAAAACGCAGACGAATTTTGCTGAATAATTTAGGAGAGAAAAAAAAAAAGAAGTAAAACACGCCATTGCAGTGCAACTGGCAGCAGCAGCAGACAGAGGCGAGGAAATGGTGGAGCAACTGGAGGGCAGACTGCGAAACAGGCAGCTTGTTGACGTTTTGATCGTTCATCCTCCTCATCGTCATCGTCATTGTCTAGCTTTGGCTGGCTGACTGCTGCCTCGTGACAAAAAGCCGAAAAATGCATAAAAACTTTTGACAGCGGTTCAGTTGTGTTGCGTTGCGTCACTGCAGACGACGCCAACGACCATGATGATGATGCTGATGATGATGATGACGCTTGGAGATGAGAGCTGATTATGTTTTGCCGTTGCGTCGTCGTTGTCGAAATGTGGGTGGAGTGAAAAAGAAGGTAGTGGTAGAATTTCAACTTTGGCTTGTTTTTCAATTAAACTTTATGGCATTTTAAACAACAAAATGCAAGCCATACGACAACATGACGATGACTATGACGATGATGATGATAATGATGATGATGGCTTTTAAGTTTTGCTCGGTTATTTGTTGTCCTGGCAACTCTGCTCCTACTCCTCCTCCTCCTTATCCCTTTGCAACCCAATCACCCACCGACTTTACGGAACAATCATCAGTCGGGTTAAGACTTAACTCAACTTGTCTGCACTGCCGGCAACGGCGAAAAGCTTCCTTTATTTTTTTGTTTTTTTTTTTGGTTGAAAGGTGGTTGGTTTTAGGTGGTAGCAGCGCATCTTGGGCTTAAGGAAACTTCAGGAATTTCATTTTGGAAAACGTCATAAATTTCTAATTCAATTCGTTTTTGAGCGTTTAACTCGAGCGACGTTCATGTACATGTTCTTTGACATCCTTTTTCCACAGTGTAAATATGTATGTGTTGGAAAAAAAACACACAAACTTTAATTGAATCAACGTAAACATCAACGAGTGAGCGACCCGGCATCACCATCAGCAGCAGCGGCAACGGCAGTAATCGGCATCAGAACCATGGCCAAAATTGCAAATTGCCAATTTGGCTTGTGTTGTTTTTAATTAAAGTTTAATTAAAGCCGATTGCGTTGGTTGAATAAATGCAGTTCCTCCTATAGTATAGTAGTTGCCCATCAAAAAGATTGCGGTAAAACTCAGTGAGCCATTCAAACAGTCAACCCCATTCAACCATGCGGAGATGAATTTTCATGCGGCTTTTTAACGACATGTTGAAATTAATTCATCGTTTCCAAAAAAAAACAAAAAAACGTTGTCATCAAATAAATTTAATGTGTGAAAACCGGTATAGTCTATATAAGGTGTCATCGTTTATGAGGCAACGCCTTGCCTGGGGATCATCGTATACTTGGAGGTTGTGCAAACAGAGCCCAGCCCCGCTCTTCTTTATAATAATAATATTCAAGGCCAAGTAGTTAGTTAGTTAGTTGGTGTTGCCCCCCTCCACCTGCACGTCCATCCTCAAATTCACCACGTGTTTGTGGTTGAAGCATGTGGGGTTCCTTGCCAAGAATAAATACAGACAGTATATACATAAACCACATGTGAGGTTACTTTGTTTGTTGACCAACTTGACACTGGTCACAGTTTAGCAAAGCTCTTCAATAGACCACAAAGAATTGAACAATTCGAGTGTGAATTAGTTAAACAGATGACTTAATTTTGGCTCTTGGGTGCGGTGGGTTATAAATATTATACAAATATGATCATCGCAATGTTCTGCCCCAATATAAAATACCCTTTAAAGTTATAGGTAAAAGGAGTATATTACAGATTAGAATTACCAGTGCCCATTGGCAAGAAAATGTTATAAATAAATTTTGCAAATCATTGGAAAATTCTTTAATTAATGGAAAACTAAGCGGGATTCTGCCAACATTAGGTCTATAGAATCAAATCCACAGCCGTCTATGACAGCTACTTGCTACAGGGTATAATACAATCATATCCCTCGTCTGGCTTTAAAGGTTTTGCTTAAACTTAAAATTCTGGGAATTTCAATTAACTAAACATTCTTAATTTCATTTCAAAGTTGTTACTTGGCACCCCAAGTGCAAAAATATACTAATTTTCTATGCACACATACACAAATATAAGTATAATTATAATTGTGTATGCCTCAACGCTTAGTTATTTTAGGCCACAAAAAGGTGTAATTGGAATGCTTTACGTGAAGGCAAGCTCCTTTACCCTGTTCTGGCATTGGGACACGTTTTAAATTAACTTGATCCTCATATCTTGTGAAAAATCAAATATTCACAGCGACAAAGTTATTATTAAAGTTTATGATATCCATGTATGTAATACAATATGTTTTCAAGTTCCAATTTCCATTTGAAATTTGTATGTCTTGATTTCCTGCTCCCTTTTTGGGACGCAAAATTCTCTGCACGCCTCAATGATATGAACTTAGTTGGTTCATTGTTATACCTGCGTGTAACCATGACAATTTTCATTTAACCCTCGTACCCACCCTCTTTAGACATGAATAGTTTTAACCAGGATAATTTCAACTCCTCACCCCGCCCCCCCTCCTTTTGGGTGCCTTTCCTTGCCTTCGATTGGCACTAACTTGCTCAAATTTCCAATCACACACGCCCCCACCCCTCACACCCACTTGGCTAGCCCAGTTCGATTCGGTTTCCAAGCTCATTATAAACTTTGCCTTCAATGGTCCCTTGTCCCTTGGGTGCTAATTTGTGCTTTGTCTGTTTGAATTAAGGATTGGTGCGGGGGCGACTCTGAAGGGTTTGCCTCCATGTCTGCGTCTTGGCCATTTAGTGGCTTTCAATAGCATAATTTCCATAGACATTTTCTATTAGCCGGCAAATCATCTAAAAAAAGAACGATTGACTTGAATTGGCTTCGATGAATGAATGGATGAGAGAGTCAGCAAAAATTTCAAAGACTAATTTGCATAATCGAAGCAAAAGAACTTAGCTTTTAACACAATCTGCTGGCAACACAGGGAGTCAGAGCCATCTTTTGTTTTGTGAATCACTTTGAATTTGATTTCCTAAATGACAGCCATAAACCGTCGACGACTTCGCATGATTTCAGTTTGTCAGAGGAGACAACAAGAATAGGGGAAACGAAGCAAGAAAGTCGTCAGGCCGACTTGAATATACTATATAAGTGAAAAAAACTATTTCAAAAGTATAAAACCAAATTCATATATTAAATACCTTTGTTATGTTATAAATTTTTATAGATTTCTATATATTTCCAAAGATTCCTATATGCCCCATAGTTTTTTATATTTTTATAAAATTTTTTTAAATAATCCCATGGATTTCTGTATAATCTTATAGATTTATAAATTTCCATAGATTTCTATATATTCCCATAGATTTCTTTTTATTCCCATAGATTTCTATATATTTAATAGACCTGTATAGATTTCTATATATCCCCATAGATTTCTATATATCTATTATATATTTCAAAAGACTTGTATAGATTTTGACATATTTCTTTAGATTTCTACATTCTCTTAGATTTCTATATATTTAAATTGATTTCGACTTACCAGTATGTCCAAAAGTGTGTTTCCCGCCAATTTCCAGAGGTCCGATCCCGCCGACACCCGCGCACCAAATGACCCACAGGCCCGACATAGCTTCTTTTATATACCCTGGCGACATGGAAATTTGGCGCGATGTCATATAACCCTATTATTTTAACCCCTATTTCAGTTAATCCCTATTTAAGTTAACCCCTATTTACATTAACCACTATTTACATATACCCCTATTTACGTTTACCCCTATTTAAGTTAACCTCTATTTTATATGCTCTGGAACTAACATAAGAATGTTAATTAACATTCAAATTTTAATTAACATAAGCATGTATCTATAGAGTTATATAGAAATCTATGGGAATATGTAGAAATCGATGAGTATACTTCGAAATATATGGGAATACATGGCAAATTATATAAATTTATGGGAATCTATAAATATACACATGTGAATATGTTCTGTTCTTTGACAAACAAAACAGGAATCTAACATTCCCCGTGGACTGGTTTTTATCAAATCTGGTGGAATGATAGGTTTATTATTACAGGATAAATACAAGGAAGGAAGGGGGCGTAGGATAAATAAAATTACCCATCATACATACTACATTTTAAATTTGGTAGCTCTAGCTTGTACGAGTTACATACATTTTGGCGACTTTAATATACCATTTTCCCCTATGGGTGCATAGTATAAAAAGTAGTTTGCCATTTTGTCGACTTGACAGAATGAATATGGATATGTGGATGACTATATGTATATGTATATGTATGTATATATATGTGCATATATATATATACGTATGTAGATATATGTTTCTTTCTATAGTTCCGCAACATTATTCATTTATGTAAATAATATTTTTCATGCATTTTTCGTCATTTGTTTCGTGTTTGTTTTGCTTGCATAAATCGCATTTTAGCATCTATTTTTTTTGACTAAGTGTGCCCACTAGTTACAACAAAAGGAATGATATATTAAATCCATTTAATTGTGAAAGAAAGGAATTATATTTTATCACAGCTTGTGATTTTTCTATGATTGAGAAGATTTCTAATTTTTTCCATTTATTCGTCATACTTTTCTTACTTTTGCGGAATTTTTCATTTAACAAACACATCTTTTCCAATAGATATTTTTTCACCTTGAAAGGCTTTAATATTACTCATAATCACATATAAATATATATATGCGTAAAATATTATTTACGAGTGTCTTTGTAATTTCCATTATTATATTTAGTACGTTAGTAATCAGAATCATTAAATTATGTGTTAATTGTGATTTCCCCATTATCAAAATTATTATTATAAACAAAAACTATAAAGTTATTAAGGTTAAATAGTTACATTATGTTGTGGTTATAGCCTTCCTAACGGGTAGTTAATGGTCGAATAGGCTTACAAATTACATGGAAATGTCATATATTTTTTTGAATGCTAACATGCTTTAAATTAAAATTGCATACATTTTTCCTATATTTAATTCAAAATGCTTTCCTCCAGCAGGTAACCCCTTTTTGCATAACATTCAATTATTTTACTTAATGTATACATATAAATATTTTTGATATATATCGTATGTTGTTTATTTTTGTGTTGCCTGCAGCCAATTTAATTGATATTGATGACGTTGCTCGAGTGTCCACCAGATGTGCGGCATTTGGGGGGCTTTTCACCCTTCTTTTTTTTTTTCTTTTGTCCTTGTGGTCCCCCCTCTCTTTCTCTTTCTCTCTCTCCCCTTCTGCCGCTGGTTGCCCAGTCATTAATCTAGCATATTACTTTGTGGCGGTTGGGTAAAACTGGGGGTTGGGTTGGCATCAGAAACAGAAATTTAATTCATTTAAAATGAAATATATTCTGAGCTCTTTGAGTGGCACTGACTCATTGAATAGTTAATCTTCAATTGAAAATCTGTACAGGTTCTGATTCCTTTTCTCTGTGTGAATTTCGAGACGGTGAGATGACGCGCTCAATTTGTCATAGATATTTTTATTGCACTCATCGGAGAATGAATCAGTTCGTATTTAGATTGATATACATTATTTATAGGTAAATTTAAAATATCCAAAGTTTAAAATCAATTTTGCAATATTTTTAATTGAATTGTAAACAATATTAAGTGCTTGGTGACCTAAATCTTTTGATACATTTATGTATTTATTTCTTCATTTGGCCCCATGCACAATTTGTACAACGCAATTCTGCAATAATCTTGAATAAGTGACTATAATTAACCCAAAGTCGCCAAGCATAAAAAGCAGACAGAGAAATAGAACGAGATAGCAAAGGATCAATTGAGCTACTATCGGTCAAATTGATAAGGAAAACAAAATGCCGGGCTCTAGTTAAAAATAGTGAAAGTGTAAATACCCTGTCAAAACAGTCAGTAGAAACTGTATGGACAAACTGAATATTTGTTTTGAGTACAGTATAATTTCCAATTTTTAATATATATTATATTGAAGTAAAGGTAAATATATATGTAATTGGAATTCTACTAGATCTTAGCTAACCCAAATTTGTGGCCAAAGTGCATAGACTCAAAATGGGAAGGGTATAAGAGAATAGCAAATAGCAATCAGCTGATTGCCTATGACAAGGAAACAAATGGAAATGGCGACGCAGAATTCTCAAAATTCAAAGTCAAAAACAGACATTTTTCGCATTTGATTAGTTTCCTTTTGTCTATTTTAAGGCAGTCACTAATCAAAGCCAATAAAAGTAAATTAACATGGCGAAATATGCTCTCTTCAAGCTCTATTGTTCGTATGCATGCGTTTGCGTATATATATGTGTGTGTGTGAGGGAGAGTGTAATTGAAACTGTAAATATATATATGTGTGTGTGTGTGTTAAAAAGCAAGCGAACAATTTTGGTTGTAATAACTGTAAAATTATCGGAAAACTAAATATTTCAACCGCTTCCAAAAAGACCTCTTCACCAAGAAGCATCACAACTTAGTCACTTAGTTGCCACTAATTGGCATTAAATAAAAAGCGTTAAACGTTGAATCATGGCAAAAACAAACATCGTAACAACACTTGCAACACTCACCCCCTCTTCATCTTCCAGCTTTAGCTCATCGGCAGCTGCTGCGTTGCCAATAGCCAGCACTGCGAACAAAGC
This sequence comes from Drosophila sp. 14030-0761.01, assembly GCA_018150735.1. NCBI lineage: Eukaryota > Metazoa > Arthropoda > Insecta > Diptera > Drosophilidae > Drosophila > Drosophila sp. 14030-0761.01. Next base: position 1,406,024 of record JAECWO010000090.1, read on the forward strand.
AACTGTTGCTGTTGCAAACAATTTCATTTTTATCACTTTTATCCGTATTTTTGGCTTATTATTCAAGGTTCGGGCACCGTCCAATTATAAATACATTCGCATAGATGGCGGCGAAATTTTGTAACAAGTATATTTCGATTTCTAAGCACTTATACTTATTAATTATTATTTTATTCAAAAAACGCGTCCGCTCACTTCGAAAATAAAAACAACAATGAAAAAACAACAACAGCATAACCCAGTGAGCATTTATCAGACGATAACACCAAGCTATAACCCAGCGAGCATATTATTGAAGTGCATTATGTCACTAAGTCATTATTACTGCGTTGTTAATTTTAATATGCTTTTCAATATATGTATGTACATTTAGAGTACATTAACGGGATGTTGGAATAAAACGGTTTTAACAAATTTTCTATCCATGTAATTTTCAAAATAAATAAAAGGCTAATTATTGCTGAAGCTAAAACGGCTACTTTGGCAGACCTAATAAAAACAGGCAGGCAACTCTACAAGTAACAGTAAAAATATTCAAATTATGATTTAAAAAGCAAAAACCAATTCGTAACAATTTTACAAAATTTTGCGCCTGCGTAGGTAAAGGGTTTCCAAATCAGGACATGGACCCTCGTTTTTTAGCTAGGCGAATGGCCAAACCAAAACGGAAACGTACAAAAACAAACAATGCTTCTTGGGATAGATGGGGCGAAGAAAGTAACCGTTAGCAACAATGACCCCCAAACAAAGTGCTTCCAAGAATATTGATAAAGCGCCAAAGCAAAGAAAAAAATTGTTGGATTGTTAAGCTATGGGCACACACTCGGGACTAACCTATTTAAATTCCTGTATTAAAGTGCCAATAGATCCTTGTAATAATTGTCCAGCTCCCGTTTACAATCGTCCCAAGATTTGCATGGGTAAGAAACAGGTGACCCCAGAGAAGGAAGAAACAAAGGAACCAATATGGACTAGCCAAACGGGCATACGAAAGCTAGCCAAATTCTACGATAGTATACCTGGTGAGAATAAAACTAAAATTAACTAATACTAATACTAAGTATAACTTATGTTCTTAGACTATTGCGAGGTAAAGCATTTGCATCAGGCTGAATTCTATTCTACTTTGGAAACCTTGCGCAGTACTAGCCGTGAATTGAGAGCTCCAGCTCCAATTCCCGGACCAGGACCAGAACCTACTGTAGTCTCGACACGTTGTTCTAGCGCTAAGAAACGTTTGGGTAAAGGAAAAAAAAAGAAACACTGCTCTCCATTAGTGTTACCTCCAGCTACACCCACACCCTTGCCAACGCCCAGCTCCACCAGTTGCAGTTTAAGTGATGAGTATGACAAGTGTCTTAGGGATTTGAGCCGTCTGAAGAGTTTCAAACAAGATTATGCAATAGAAGTGGCTGACTTCAAGCAAACGCTCAAGAATTTTGAGGAGGAATTCAAAAGACCCAAATCTACAAGCAGTACTCAGACCAACACCCAGCCCAAACCTGAGGCTCCTCCACCACCACCACGCCTCAAGCCTCCTCTAGCAGCTCCACAGCACACGGCTGAGCGAAGCAGATGTCGAAGAGAGATGCTAAGACGTTGCTTCAGTAGCAATGATTTGGCTGCCATCGCGGCCATAGAGCCACCCAAATCTGTTTTTTTCCCACCTAAAGATGTGCCCAAGATACAAATTGATGCAGCTTCTGTGTCTTCCAAACGTAGCAGTAGTGCTGCCTCCTCCTCCAATCGAGGGCGTGGACGTGGTCGGGGTCGACGTGCATTCAGAATGAAGATTACCAGTGAAGAGAAGCCCTCTGCTCTGGCTGCTGCACCTATTAACATTTTTGACTTGGACGAGCAACTGGCCAAAACTACAAGAACTTGCAGCATCTCACCACAGCATCCAGTGGCACGGCCCAACTTGGCTGCCACTCTTCGTGCTGAAGTCTCTCGGAAAAAAGTTAAGGAGCTACGAAATCAAAATTGCACCTATCATGACCCTAGACCTTCATTTGATTGGGAAGTACGTAAGACCCCCGCTTGGAAGTCGCTGTCGCTTAAGTAAGTACAAGTCTCATATCCAGTAATAAGTTTACTTAAAATCTTCCTTTCCAGTGAATCCCATAAAGCTCTGCTTTCAATCCGTTTGGCCACCCGCAAGGCCGAACAAGCATTGCAAGAGCGTCAGTATGATCTGCATATGGAAATGATGAGACAACGTGTGAAATCTGCTCCCCTGCTGCTAGAGGGTCCCACATATTGGGGCCCTGAGGTGGGCAAATTATCGCACACCTGCCGCAGCGAGGGACTGAGCCACAACTGCGATGGCAATAAGCATCAGAAGATTAAAAAGCAAAAATCTAAATGCGTCAGCGATGCGGATGCCAAAATACAACAGCTAAGGAAAATCTATGGATCGGATAAGTCCTGTCAATCACGTCAATCGACGCAGCGAAGCAAACGTAGCAGATCAGCAGCCAGCCATCGTCGGGGAAGAGAGGAGATCCCGATGACACCCAGTAATACTGCCTGTACTTTTTCAAATTCCCATGACAGCGGCGATGATTTGTGCAGTGTGGATCGAGCCTTTCTCTAGAGACAAAATTTACCAAATAGTTTAAATACCTTGTAGTCCGAATAAATGTATTCTTTTTTTCTTCGATTTATGTGGCAATATTTAGTACAGAAAAATCATTTATGATTTTGTTTAGTGACTTTTGGTCATCAGTTAGTGGTGCGTTGCCGGGACGCTGGAGGATTATGGCCTGCAAGCCGGCCGCTTGGGCAGCGTCGGCTTCTGAAAATAGTGAGAGATACCAAATAGTCAAGTATTTCTTTTTTTTAAATCTACGCTGTCCTTTTAACGACATTAACATTAGGTCAATTGACTTACCACCAGGAACATCCGTGAGAAAGAGTATTTGTTCGGGTTTAAGTTCTAAAGATTTGGCTATGGTGACATATGAATCCTTTTCTTGCTTATGTCCCACATGAGTGTCAAAATGGGCACTAATATAAGGCAGTAAATTTCCAGAAATGCTGTTTTCAAATATCAATTTCTGGGCAGCGACACTGCCACTGGAATAAACGGCTATCTTTAAGCCCGAAGCTTGCCAAGATTTAAAAGCCTCCTTGACATCAGCATAGACACTGGAAATGGAAATTAATGAATCTCTTTATCTCGTTAGCATTCAGAATAAACTTACTGGCCCTTGAGTTCACCACTCGCATACCCCTGGGCCCAGATTTGCCCTTGAAGCGTTTTCAGAGGCGTCACCTTCAGATCTTTATCAATAAGATAACGCACAAATCCCGTGATGAGCTCCATTATGCTGGATGCTGAATTACTCAATGTGGCTGTGTATTCGTCATATGAAGGCACTTGCTGCAGCTCCTGGACTATTTGTTTGATATCCTCCGTGTCCCAATAATCCTTCAGATGTTTCTCTACATTTTGCTTGGCGTATGGAAAGAGAACTTCGTGCACAAAACTAATTGAGGTTGTGGTTCCCTCAATATCTACGAGAATCACTTTGATCTCATTGCCCAGCATTGTGCTTCTTATCAGTTAATGAATTTTGTTTGAAAATTGCGTTCGCGATTCTTGGTTTTCAACTTCAAATCTAACAACCGACCAGCTGATTAGCTAACGTTTCTGTTAAGCTTACGTTGCTCGCCAAAGATACTGTTAAGTTTAACGTTAACACAGTTACTGTAACTCGGCCACAGTACAAATTTTCATCAGTAAATCCCCTTTTTATATATTCTTTGCATTAATTTTAGTTTTTTGAATCAAGCATAAACTGATTTACATTTTAGGTTTTTGTAGTACAGCTTTCGTATATACCACGTTTTGCTTTGTATTGCTTGCTGTTTCGGAATTATTTCTTATTTCTTATACTTTTCTAATTTAGTCGACAAGGTCAATGTGTGTGAATACCCTTATATTCGATATATGTTATCTCAAGAAAACATCGATAGCTGCCATCTAATCTCGATAGTGTCATCTCTGTTTTTCATGTCTTTTAATCGGTTGCAGCCCATCACTAGGCATATATAAAACGAAAAAAATTATTTTTGCTATTTTTGCATAAATTGTCTTATATATTCGTAGATATATTCATTATGTGAAAAGCAAACTCGTGGAAATTCGCAAGTGAAGGCAAGGTCGAACCAGCAGTGCAACAATTACAAGCAAATATAAGAGTGAAAGAAAGTGAAAAGCTAAAATCCGTAAAACCAACAAAAACAACGTAGAATTAGCGTTTTTTTTGTTATTATTCGGTAGTGTGCGTGTGTGTGTGTATGTGCATGTGTGAGAGTGGCCTACGTGATTAAAATACGCCAAGCAGCAGCTAGAGAAATGGTGTAAAAGCAAAATTGGCTAATACGTCCAAAGCGTTGTTGTATTTTTTGCAATTAATTGATAGCCAACTGAAATCACAGAAATAATCAGAGAAGGAGAGAGACGGAAAGAAAAGCTAGTGCTAGTGAGCGGGAGAGAGTGTTTGTTTGTGTGTGCGTGTGTGTGTTGTGTTTGTGTGGGTGGGTTGAAGGTACAACAGTAAACACCCACTCAACCGCTGTCGCAGTGGCCCGACGTTCAAGGTTAATTTCGGTCATGCTGCCTCGCTGCTGCTTCTCCTACTGCCGGTGCGGATGAAGATGAGCAGAGGGAAACGCGGCAAGGATATGGATTGCCACCAATTGGATATGCCGCGATGCTCCATTTGTGGCACAACTGTTGGCCTCTTGCGGTGTGCGAAATGTAAGGCAATTTATTATTGCTCCACTGCGTGCCAGCACATCGATTGGCCAGCTCATCGTCAAGAATGTCGTTTATTGGCACGTCAAAAGACCAATCACAGCCACAACAACAACAACAACAACAGTAGTAGCAGCAACAACAATAATCATAGTAATAATCATAAAATGCAACAATTGCAACAAGCAGTGGCTGCCACGACATTAATTGAGAATGGCGCTGGCGCCGCAAATTGTTCAACAGCCCAAATGATGACACCAGCGCATCAGGCCCAATCCTGGCCGGCTGAGGTCGCAACGGGCGTTACCGGCCTCAATGGGCAACGACATCAGCATCAACATGGCGAGAAGAGTTCCAGCTATCAAATTGGACTCACAGATTCCAGTTTCATGGGTTCAGGCAGGTGAGTGTGCCATGCAAATAAGTTAAATAACTAATAAATAAGTAGCTGTAATTTACCCAACTACCTAGTCAAGAACAAAAAACTGTGTTCTAAGTGTTAGTAGCAGTAGTGTTCGATAATATCCTGTCACTTCATTTAATAGCTTTAATGAATTCTAGTTTTGCGGCAGATATGCATGCGGAAACCATAACGCTGGTTCCAAATGTTCGTCCTTGAAGTATGCATTTATGCTCGTTGTATAAGGAACGAAAATGTTGAACTTTGGGCAAATATAACCTGCTCCCAGAAGCTGTAGTCCTTGTTCAGGGCCGGATTTTGTGTTGGGCAGAGAGAGAGACCCCCACAATACAGAGTAAATCCAAATTTTTAAAGTGATATACTCCGGGACCTGGATTTTTAGCGAAATCATCATCGAATTTGTTTTTTTTATAAATTGTACTGACTTTAAATTACAAAACAAAATTACATATATGCTCAATTATATAAATCATAAAATTTGTTGATATCTCTATGGTTGTCTCAATTTGGAAATCGAACTAGTATTTACGTGTGTAGATGTCAATGTTTTAAATTATGTTCAGTCCAGAAGTTGTTCCAAAAGTACACGTTTTTCCTAAAAAAAAATCAAAAAAAATACCGTTGAAGCATTTTGTTGGTATCAACATCTCGTATTTTTTTTTTTGTTGTTTGGACTTTATTAATTAGTAATAAATTTCAACCAGAAGGAAGATGGTTGAATACAATCGCCAGCCCTGTCCCATACGCATTGTGGAGGATTGCGGTTGCGCCTTTATGATGGGCTGTATTGGTGGCTCAATGTTTCAGTATGTTAAGGGTTTCCGGAATTCGCCATCGGGCTTAATGCGTGGCTTTTATGGCGGCATTGATATGGCGAAAATGAAAACACCCGCTATTGCGGGAAGCTTTGCCATTTGGGGTGCCACATTCAGTACGGTGGACTGTGCAATGGTTACCTATAGACAGCGCGAGGACTCATGGAATTCAATTGTGAGTGGGGCTGCAACGGGAGGCATTCTCGCTGCGCGTAACGGACTCAAGGCAATGGCAAATAGTGCTCTGGTCGGCGGTCTTGTGCTGGCAATGATCGAAGGTGCCGGCGCTGCAGTATCCACTATTTATGCCGCAGAACCATCCGCACGAGGCGGTAAATCTCAGCAACAAATTAATCAGCGTCCCCAATGGGATTTGGTCAATAAAGAAACAGAAATGCAAACGGACGAAGGTAATCAGAAACTGGATTGGTCAGAGTTTGTGCGTCGACCCACCCACAATGCAGCCTTAGCCATGCCCCTATTTGAAACTAAACATAAAAAACCGCAACAGCAATCAAAGAACATTGTGACGATGGAGGAGAATGAAGGGCATAACTCACAAATGCAGACGTTTTCCCTGCTTGAGATAGTAAAACAGGCAAATTTGTTTTAATCTCTCTTTTAGAAATCCCCAAGGCAAATTCAGGCAACTGCGCAATTTTCTTCACCCCTCAAGATGTTTCCCAAATTATATACATGTATTGGCGTTCGATATCGAGAAAAATCTATAACCCTGTGGTACTATATTTTAAGTCTCTTGATAAATACTATAGTAAAGACGTCAGTCATTGTCTCGTGTAACCAAAACTTTCTAGTCGTTCTGGTGGGTTCAGTTATCAATATCTTTATATCATCAGGGAGTATTTTATTGTAGATTAGCCAAACGACATGAGGTGTGCACCATTAAGGCACACTACTTTCTTGCACGTACGAACCAACAACTTGCATATCGGCGCAATTAGCGATAAGATTTACGTGCTAACAATGTTTCGAAGATGGGAATGAGTGATGTGTGGGCGATGACTACTGCAGCGTCACTTCACTACAAGACTACACACTAGTTTCTCTCGGTCGATCAACTGCTGGTGTTGCTGCTGTTTTTAATTGCTATAAATTCTATTTTGTTTTGCCATAAAAATAAATATGTGTAGACCAAGATTAGATTGGATGCAGATTCTAAAGAGAGGGGACACTACTTCGACTACGTTCCGTTTCGATACTAAACTCGCGCTTTCCCCACTACTATGTGAGAATGTATGTGAATGTTGTTTACCTTTGTTGTTATTTTGCTGTGTTACGTGCCCGGCAATCGAATGCATATGGCGGTCGTATCTCGTATCTGTGCCGTTATGGTTACGTAGCGAAAAGATTTGCTAACACCTTGCAATATTGCAGTCGCAGTATTTCGATCAGACACTTTGTAATTACATTTTTTGCGTTGTGCACAAATTCATAAATTCCTCCTCCATTCAGCGCGTCGATGACTTCAGAATTTGTTGAACCCGCATCCGTCCGTCCGTCCCTCTGCTGATTCATGAATAAGTTTGCGAATTTTGTTCTATCGTACGTGGATCATTATCGTTGGTTTGGCTTATATTGTACCAACTGGGTGTGTGGTCCGACCCTTCGTCGCTCGCCACTGCTAATATACTTCTGGGTGGTCGGTCAACGTTGTCGTGATGATGATTTTGCGTACGTGCCTAGCGTACGTTCCAAACAATTTGAGTTGTGCTTTGTTATCATTTATAAATCGTGTCTCGACTGTGATTTCAATATTAACTACTTGAGGTTAAAGCTTCTGCTGTTGTTCTTTATCAAACAATTAGCGATATTCGTTTAGAATAATGTGCCTCTTATGTCGCATGATCTCATTCTTCATTCGCCTTTCTTTTTTTGCACACAAATTTTGTTGATAAATGTGTTAAAAATGTTAGATTTTGAGTCGCTTGTCAAGCTACTTTCCGGCCTAACCAAATATAAACAAATTATTGCGCAAAAAACTTGCTAAACAACGTTGAAACGGCAAACTTTAAGCGTTTTAGTGTGTAGATCAATGTCAGTTCAGATAAGAAAGGTCAATATCCAGTTTGCAGCATTGTGAATTAAAATGCTTCTGCAGAAACTAATCGTATTTTCACGGCTATTAATATAATGGATATGATTGGGGGTTTATCTTTCTGAAATCCCACACTCAAACGAATAACATTTTAATTATACAAATCTTCTAAATTAATTGAGTTCTGATGCCTTGTGGCAATATTATTGTAAGCTAAAGTCATGGACAATGTGACTTTTTCTCGATTAAATGACGTTACTAACATTGGAAATTACGAATAAAAAAAAACCATGAACAAAGTGCTTTCCTCCCTTAAACACTTGAAAATGAAGACTTTTTGTTTCGTAACTGTTATAAGACCCCTTTAACTTAATAATCTCAATGCTTTTTAATTGCTCTGATTAACGTCAAGTCTTCCATTTTGGTAGAGAACCTCTAAAGAATTCATACTGAACGCACTTCCGCAGTACAACATCCGTGCGTTTCGTGCAATATAGCAGGTTTGATAGATTCTTCTCAACGTTTACGCACGTCATGAAGGTCGCTATGTGACGGTTCGCCGCCCTCTTCCTATGTACAACATCCAAACCAGCTCTTGGGGTTGTTCGTGTGGTGCACGTGCCGGCTTGCCTGTAGCCGCACGTAATATATCAAACTCGTAGGGCCTAAATCAATAATACAATACAAAAGAGACGAAGAGGAGGAGGAGCAGCGGGGGGAGGCCCTTAAATCACCAACTAACTGAGTACACGCGCCGCCGCCGACGCCACTGCCGCCGCTGACTTTGAACTGGGCCGTTGACCCAATTTTAATGGCAGATAATGTTAAGAGGGAGGCGGAGAAGCAGAAATGCCAAAAAAAAAATAAAGAAGTTTGCTCTTATGTTTGCCAATGTTTTAATATCAAACATGTTAAAATACCTTACCTGGTTTTGCCCTCTCCCTTGGGTCTAACTGCATCTCTTTCTAACGCCAGTGCGTGCCTCTCTGCTTTAGTGTGTGAGTGTGGGGCGTGCGCATGTGTGTGTTAGTATCTGTGTGTTTGGGCTACGTGACGATTGTTGCGCCTGCCTTTTCTGTGCCTTTCGCTTCTTCTTCAACATTTTCGTTTGCATTTGTTTTAATTTCAAATGTTTGAATTGTGGGCGTGTGAAGGGCACATACGGAAACGTCAAACTGTCGACCCGACCATGCTTCAACCTACATCTCAACGTTATTTCTAATTGATAAGACAAAAATATGAAAAAGAAATTAGAAAGAAAATTACTATGTATATTTGTCACACTGTTGTGTTGATTTTGCATAAGTGTTTCTTATCTGTTTTGGCGTTTATTTGAAATCACTTACACACAATTGCTTATCAGCTTATAGCTAGCCCCCCAACACACAAATACAAGCAAGCGTTGCTCTCTCTCTCCATCGCTGCCGCTCTCTCTAAATTTGTATCTGTGTTTCAACCTACCGAAACGAGACTCGAGCGCATTCATAAACCGCTTGTCGTGGCGTACGGTACATTTGCGGAGGAGCAACAAGAAAAATTCCAAAAATATAAACGCAAATGTGTGAATAATAATAATAATAGTAATAAAAGTGCAATTAGACAGAACACAACAAACAACAAAAGATAACAAATGCAAACTGCAATTATTCTTACCTGTTAAATAGTAACCGGTGTTCGGTTCGCTCGCTCTCTCGCTCCCGATCTCTCTCGATTTACCTGACACACTCTTTGCATCGTCTCGTCGGACCGCATAAAACCGGGAGGCAATCCGAAACTTTCTTCACTTGTGCGTGAATTGTGATGGGAAATCGTTTTGTAATACTCAAAACCAACTGAAATAAAATTCATCTTGATGACTATATATAAGAAAAAGGATCTAATTGAAAAAATAAAACTGAAAAAACCGATTAATAACATTCATAATCAAAAAACCAACAAAATGATCACATCCAATCCGGCAACAGATTATCAGAACTTTTTCAAACATTCAGCGCATCCTGACAATGCTGAGCAATACTTTCGCGAACTTTTGGATCAGCGGTAAATAATTGAAGGATTTCTGAAGATGAATAAGCCGATCGATATTAGATTGATCTTATAATAACTCTAATTTAGTGTAAACTATTGATAGCTAGAGATTGTGTTTTAGTTTACTTTGAGGCATTACTTTGATCCCATCGTTTCCAACACTCTCTCCAGTGATATCTTCATCTTAATATCTTGAATGTGTTCAACGGATGTGAAACCGGTTGCTTATGCATGGATCTGTCTCCCCTTCGTCTGTCTAATTCGCAATCATTTCATAAATAATACCAAAAATGTTTCTTGATTAACCAAACTTGATTTCCTCTCAACTTTGGATATGTTAACATTTTATAACCTTTAGCGGCTACTGCTGTGTGATATTCTTGCGAAGTCGTGCGAAATCATTTTCCTACACGAAATGCCGCAAATTATGGCGAATTTAGAGAGTTTTTGCCTTCTGGGTGGCGGCGGTGTTGGCCTGGCCTACGTGACTGACAGATGCCTAATAAATTGCAATGGCTTTAATCAGACCCCTCACCCTTACTCACTCTCACACTCACTACCCCGTTCGCCGTCCTTGTGGCCAGCCAACTGGTCATAAAAAAGTCGTAAAATATTGTTGTATTTTTTTTTTGTTGGTTTTGTATACATATATGTATTATAATTATAATATATACTAGAGAGCGACAGCGAGCAATAAAATGTTATAAAACTTTTGCATATCATTTCAAATCCCGCCGGGGGTGATCTATAAATAGAGAGCAGTTCGGTTGAATTCGGTTAGAAATGCAATTACTAGGATGCAATTTATCATGTTGGGGATTTTCGTAAGGTGACCTTTATTAATTATATGATTTCCCCATCTCTTTCTTCCCACACAGTGAACGACGCTATGAGGATCTATGTCGGAATATAATCAATGATATGAACCAATATGGTTTATCTGTGGTGGATGACTTTCTGGGCACTGAAACAGGACTGAAGATATTGAATGAAGTGCGCAGTATGTACAATGCTGGCGCCTTTCAAGATGGCCAATTGGTGCAAACAGATACGCCCCCGTCGGCTGCCCCAACAGTGCGTGGTGACAAGATTCGTGGTGATAAAATTAAATGGGTCGTTGGCAATGAGTCCGGCTGCAGTAATGTCAGATACTTGACCAATCAAGTGAGTAATCAATAGCTAGAAAATTCTCTAGATACAATTTACTAAAACTTGTCCACAATTTTGCAGATTGATTCGGTTGTCTATCGTGTTAATACAATGAAGGATAATGGCATTTTGGGAAACTATGATATCAGAGAGCGAACTAGAGTGAGTAACAATTATCCTAGATTTATGGAAATCCCTAGATTAATTTTGTCTCTGGTTTGTTTCTAGGCCATGGTTGCTTGCTATCCTGGCTCAGGTACTCACTATGTCATGCATGTGGATAATCCTAATAAGGATGGACGTGTCATAACAGCCATTTACTACCTGAATCTCAATTGGGATGCACGGGAAAGTGGCGGAATATTGCGGTAAGTCGAAAAGAAATTTCCAAGATTACTTAAACTGACCTCGTTCTCTTTTTCTCACATTTTAATAGAATTCGACCAACGCCGGGAACTACAGTGGCCGATATTGAACCAAAATTCGATCGTCTGATATTCTTTTGGTCGGATAAACGAAATCCTCATGAAGTACAGCCTGCCCATCGTACCCGCTATGCCATTACCGTTTGGTATTTCGATGCCAAGGAGCGCGAAGAAGCTCTAAATCGGGCTAAATTGGAGAATAGCAAAACCAACAATAGTAAAATAAACAATGGCACAAGGCCACAACAGCAACAGCATTATCCAGAGCCCGATTCAACCACTAGATCACTTCCACCAACACCCGCATCATCATCACCGTCGTCGCCTGCAACAGCAACAGCAGCGGCAGCAGCAGCCCTAGCAGCATTGCCAGCCACCATGTCCACTGGCAATGCGAATGTGGCCAGTAATAGTTCCTGTTCTGCTGCCGCCAGCAGCGAGATATGCACGTAACCCATAAGGATGCTAAAACCATCTACCATCTAAGCGAACAGAAAAAAAAGGGCAACCAAAAAGGGTTAATTATTTCCAAACAACCCCACTCTACTCCCGTACTCCCTCCCCTCCCCTGTCCCCTTTCCCTATGTTAATGTAAAAAGCTAGTTAAAAACTAAACTATTTATCACACGAAGCCCTATCAATTTGTAAAATCAAAACCCCATTTAGTCCTTAAGCCTTTCTCTAGTTATATTCTCTAAGTCGTATGTTTAGTTATATATATATTCTTGAATCCTGTTGATTGTTTAATTTTGCTATGCGATGAACCTATTACTCGGTTTATTCTTATTTTCTATTCTATTTCTATTCTCATCATGGCTGCCAAAGTATTATGTATAAAAACGCAGCGGCAATAATATACATACGAGTAAATTTAAATAAATTAACAATCCTGGATCCAGACACACACAAACCCAAAAACACACACACACACACGTACATTTTCTATCTCAAAATTTAGTTTATATTCAATTATAAAACTCACTTTTTCGACTCTCATGCACATACAACTAGATAGAAATTTTTTTTATTGATATTCGATAATTAATGGCAAACAAAAAAAAAACTGTTCTCTTTTGGATAAGCCTGAAAACACACCACATTTTAATTATGTATATTCAACATGCATATATTATAAAATATATATTTTTCTATTAAATGAAAAACGCTGAGTAAATGAAAATCCACTTATCTTTCAATTCAAATATTCACATGGGAATGGAAATGATATTTAGAGGGTTGTCATCATATAATTAGTTAAAAGTCGTTGTTGTTTAATGATATTCGAATATACATTTTATTTTTCAGAAAAGTTGTTGTTCATTTTGTTTGTGTAATGACTTTACATATAGCATATTTATCATTATATATATATATATATATCTTGTTTTCCATCTCATACGACTTGCAAATTGTGAGTTTCTCTTGTATGCTTTATTTGTTCGTTTGTGTGTTGTTGTTTTTTGTAATTTTCCATACAAGTTTTTGCACATATATGATCTTTATCTATATTATATATATATATGTATATGTAGATGGATTTTGGGTTAACAAAAAAGTTAATGAAACAAAGGAAAACAACAAATTCATTTCTTTTTCCTGTTCTCCTACTAACTGTCTTTTCAATTTGAGTTTGCAATTTCGTCTTATTCCAAAAATATATATGTGTATATATATCTATATATATATGTGTTGTATCTTCTTGTGTATGTATATATATACATGACTGATCTGTCTTTCTATGTAGAGTCAACTATTTATTTGCATTGCCTTTTGATGGTAGAAAAATAAACACTCCGTTTTTTTTTGTTTTTGCCGTAGAGCCTCTTTCTATATAGTTTATCAACGGTTCGGTTCAGTTAGGGGGACTTTTTGCTAGTTATGGCTGCACTTTCTCTCTCGCTCTCTCTATATATATATAGGCATCTATAATTTGAGGGATTCATTTTTACAATTTGTTTCTAGGAATAACTCAAAAGAAAGTGTTCTGGTAATGTTTGTTCTGTCTCTAGGTTCGTTTCAGCAAACTTCAAAATTTTATGACACTTAGCAAATTCTTTAATTGTTTCAAATTGTGCGACTTATGTATGTGTGTGTTTTATTTCGATATTTGGTAAGTTTTTCTTTTGGTTTCTTTGGTTTAGTGCACAACAACTAGAAACGACTACTCAACAATGGCTATTCCTGTTTTTGTTTTTGTTTTCTCTCTAGGTTTTCGTTTAAAGCACCGACAAAAATGCAGACACTGAGTTAAAAAAGTACTCATCATACATACACATATGCAAGTATATATGTATATAGGATATTGCCTCAAGGATATTTTAGGCCTGATATTGATATATATGTAGCTTGCGTGTTAATTTCACAAAAACTAAGCACTTAAAACTTTTATTAAACGCCTAACGAAATCTGAGTCGTTTTTTTGTTTTTTTTGTTTTTGTTTTTGGAGCGTACTACCATTGCAGAATTTTGTATTATTATACATATTTATGCATTTGCCATTATATCATAAATATTTCTCCTTCTTATATTCTTCTTTTGCGTTTTTCACTTGGTATATGCACCAGTCTACAATTTAATTGACAGAAGTTACAATTTCAAAAATATTTCGCTTTCTTTTAAGCTTGTTTTGTGTTTTTTGCTTTTGCTTTTGCTTCAACGCACAACAAAATGTCTACGTAATTTAACAACATATTTCGCTACTACGACAAAAATTAATACTCATACATATTTATATTAGTTATATGTTTATATGTTATATAAACTATGTTTGTGTGTGGAAATTGAGGCCCTTTAGGATTCGCATTCATTGCCGGAAATAAGCTTAAAACCAAAAAGTGGACACTAAGCCAAAAGAAAAACCCAAGTTTCTGCATCTAAACTCTAGTAGAATTTGATATGCCCCGAGCTAGATATTTGATCTTAATAACAAAATTTCGTTTAATTTTTGGAGCATTTCGAAAAACAATTGAAAATAGATGAGACCGGACAGAATTAAGACTGATCTAATGTAGATGAATATATAACTATCTATGTCTGTCTACAGCGGTTTACATTTTATCTAATTGTGAACCTGAAACGATTCCACTTGGGGGAACCACAGAAAATTGAGGAAGCTCAATATATACATATATATATAATTACAATAGAAAATTGTAGATTCTAATTGGAAAGGGAAATTTTGAAACCGTTTTTCAGAATGTAAAACAATTTTTGTTGCAATTAAAATTAGCTCTTCTGAATGTTTGAAAGGTTTATAAATGGGATCCTTGCAGGGCTCTACTAGTAATTGACGCCACAAACTCACTTTGCGCGTGCTTCCAAAAAACGAACTCTTTGTTTTATATATGATATCTTTTCTTTTAGGGGTACATTATCTGTGATTAATTAATCCTTCAGTTTAATATGTAGTTTTCTTAGTAAACGCATTTTTGGTCTCAGAGATTTTTATTTGATGGAAATGATCTTGAAATTTTTATTTAACTTTTTTCTTTTTAGCTTTTTGCTGGCCAGAGAGTCTTCCGATTTTCACAACATTCAAGAGGAATTCAATTTGATTCTTGTCTCTTGATTGGGTGCTAGAGGTTATAAGTATCTTTTTTTTTTTTACAAACAACTACACAAAAATTGTCCTTTATATATACATACATATAAGTATGTATATATATATTTCAGAAATATGCATATAAGTACATTTATCATTTCATTTCCTTTACTTAGTTTTTTTTTCTTTGGTTTTTTTTGGGTGGGGTGCAAAAAAGTTGTAGCTAAATTTCTCTAAAGTTTTTGTTGCAGGCTAAAAAAAAACGTTTCTCCTTGAATTCATTACCCAATGCCAATTTCTAATTACCCCCCAAAAATTTTGCGTTGATAACTTAATACCTGTTAAATTTAGTTTATAGTTTTTGGATTTCAAAATTATAGAAGATACACCATTTATGTATTTTTTAGGGTAATTGGGCATTGGAATTTGGGTTGTTTGTTTTTCGTTTTCTCTCAGTTTTTGAAAATGAAATTTTTCTTTTGTGTTTCATTCAGTGTAAAATATCAGCAATTTTGTTTCGTTTGTTTTGTTGTGTTCTCTTTTCAATTGGTATATGTATGTGTACGTCAAGTGAATATTTAGAATATGTTCGTTTCGTGTTGTTTTTTGGTTTTCGCTTTTGGTAGATATTACATTTATAATACATATATTTAGTGTAGGATTGGTAGAGGGTTGAGGTGGGGGGAGAGCTAGGGAACAGGGGATTTGCTACAAAAATTACACTTACATTGTTTTGTTTTGTTTTTACCTAGTTTCATTTTGCTCTACGAATTGTACATTTATATATATATATATAGTATATCATAATTTGTGTATACATCATCAGTGAGGGATTGAAATCCTATAGCCGCACTCATCATACATATGCATATATGTACATACATATGTATCATATAATAAACTCTAATTGTATCTCAAAAGGGATATAAAGCCATTTATGTTTGTTTTATTTTAATTCAAATCAAAATCGCTTCACAAGCCCAGCCGTCTTCAATTTGCTTTCATCTACTCTCAACATCATCCAACACCACTTTAATCTTCTCCTTCTTCTCGTTTTCGCTGCTCGTTCTCTTTGGGTTTTGCTTTGCTCTGGGATTGATTGACAAAGGAAAAGTAAAATAAATGTTGCCTACTTATAAGGGCAAACTGAAAATGAAATAAAAAATCTCTTCGTTTGGTTTTGTTTTTTCTTAGATTTTGTTTTTTTGTTTTTTTTTTTGTTTGGTTGTATTGTATAATTGTATTGTGTATTTCATTCTTGTGTTGTTTCTTTTAGTTGTTGTTGCTGTTGTTTCATTCTGTTTAGTAAATATTATATAATTGCATAAAAGTCAACATCATTAGAATTAGCATTAAAATAAGTAAAATTAAACATAAAAACTTTGCTTTCTTTCGCGCTTGCACTTCTTCTTCATTCTTCTTCAATTGCCTGTCTGTCTTTCTCGGTTCTTTCTCCTAACACATAACACATATAAGTTTAGTTTAGATATATATATAAAAGTTATTAAATCATTAAAAAATATGTTCGCTTTCGCATTTGCAAATGAACAAAGACTGATGATCAGTAATCAATGCTTGCTTACACGTGTTTCTCTTTCATTCTCTTTGCACTAAAAATTATATCGACATTTCGTATCTTTTCTTTATTACTTTTTCCTCGGTTTTAGGTTTTGATGCTTTTCTTTTTTGTTAAATTCACTCAAAATGGGGGAAAAAGTGAAAGATATTTTCCAATGCTCTTGGTTTTTGTTTTCTCATTTTTTTCTTTTTTTTTTTTTGCAGCCGCTTTTAGATCTTAACTAAAAATGTTGGATGAGTTTGATTTTATTGATGGCGACGATGCTGAGATGATGATGCATTCCATATGTAGGCGTGTGTGCGGGTTGGGGGCGTGGCACGCGTAAGTGCTGCTCAATTGTGTTTTGTTTTGTTTGTTTTTTTTTCCATTTCTCATGATTATTATTTAAATCTAACACATAATTTAGTTGCTGTTTCGCTTTTCTTTTGCTTTTTGCTGCTTTTGCCGTTGCTGCTTTTGTTTTTTAGTTTCAGTTTATCGTTTTAACAATTATAGTATATATAATATAAAAACTAAATAATTAATACGTTGAAACGTTTAGCTATTTTCCCTCATCATCTTGCTACATTCTCTTTTGTTTTTACAAGCAAATTGCAGTGTTTCAATTGTTTCTCCTTATTGCGTGTCAGCGCACATAGATTTCGCCTTTTGATATCATTCTCAGGTTGGTTTGTGTAGTACATATAATTAATTAATTAATTAAATAGATAGGGGAGTGGGAATTGGGGTTGTGTGTGTTGGGGGATGGGTTTAAGGAGGAGGGGAAGCGCGCGGTATAGGCTCCTCTCCTCGTTTAAATATGTTTTTCTCTCAGAAATTCATTTTTTTTTTTTTTGTTTTACAATTGGTTTAAACAAATGCCCAGCATTCGAGTGTTTTGATAACAAAGTCTTCTTGTGGCGCTAATGATTCATTGGCATATGTGCTGCAGCTCTGAGATCGGCCCTGATTAAGATCACCGTCCAGCCAGAGACCAAAACGACCGCTGAAAAAACACAGAATAATACAGAAAATTAATAAATATATAGATTAAATAATTATTTAAGTATACTTACTCGCCAGCGCCAATTGAAAGGCTTTCCATGTTGCCCTTAATGAAGTACATATTCTCACCAGCCCAATGGAATACCTTAAAGCTGGGATTAAATTTATAGAGCAGGGACTCGCCAGTGCCATAGAAATGATCGGACACGTGCAGCGAGCAGGAGGTCAAGGCACCAAATACCTAAAACGGAATGAAATTAATAATCTATTGAATTTCCCTATTCCTCCTCCACTTACATTGTGCTCTGTATCCTCTATGACAATTAATATAGGACTTTCCAATCTCGCCATTTTGCGATAAAGGGAATTCAGGGCGAAACCATGTTGTGATGTGCTAAAGATCAGTGACCAGGAGTAGCCCTCGGCACGGGCCGGCAGATGGGCGCAAAGTTTCTCACTGTAAATATCAAAGAATTAGTTTTAAGCCAAACGATCCAAACGATGGATGCACTTACCGATGCTCCTCTGTCAGTATTTCGGTTTTGCCAATTAGATCTGGTATGGGGAAATCCAAATCAAAGGAACCAGTTGCAAACAACGATGTCTTGCGATATTCATCTGTGCTCATGGACAGCACCTGGAGGAGGATTGAATTTCAATATGAGATTAGTTTCCAAATTTCCATTAAATTGCAGTTCAAAATAAATGTTCAGACAACTAATTAATATTTAATTGAATTGAGAATTGTACATATTCCAAAACATTGACAAATAGGAAAATATGTTGCATCAAAATATATATAGATATATATGTATAGGTAAAGGTGTATATACGTTTCTGTTCAGGTGGAGGGGGGTGGGGGGTAAGGGGTAGTGTGTTTTGATACGTTTACTTTTAGAAATTCTGGTGCAGAAAAAAGTAATCTATATGTTTATCTTTGTTGGGGTTTTTGGTGTGTTTCTTGTTTTTTAATTTTCTACAAATGAAAATAGCTCGCTTAAAGAACAAAATCAATAGAAAAACAAAAACAAAATACACTTAGAGAAAATTTGATCAAATTGAAATTGAGAATTTATGCGTTTTTATATATTACAAATGTCGAAGGATATAAGGATGTTAAATGACAGACAGAGAGAGAGAGAGAGGGAGATGACAACTGGGAGAGTTTTGTATCTATTTTATAGAAAAGAGTTTCAATAATTTCAATAAATGATTTCAGTATGTACTTATGAATAAAAATTGTGTTTCAGAATAAATTATTATGAATTTTAGTAGACTCTTTAATTCAGCAAGGATTTTCCAAAGGATATCAACTTATTAAATGGATTGAGCTGACTTTTGTGATCACCCTAGAGAAAATTTTTTATAAACTAATTAAATGTGAAATTTAGAGAATCGTCTTCCCTTTAAGAATAGCAATTGGGTTTGAGTGAATAAGTTAACCTGCTTATTTTCGAATTATCTGAGGGATATCTATGAATCCTTGGCACTATATTCAGTAACTTTCCCCATCAGTTAGTAATTAAAGTTCCACTTAAATACTTATAATACGGCACAATTTATTTTCTGACATTTTCGTACAGCATTTTGAGTTAATTTTGTGCCCAATAAATACGCGAGATCACACCACTAGAAAAAGCGGGATTTACGATACAATTTGAGTTGATTGGTAAGAATTTGTAAGATTGGCTAGAGTGTCTAATGGACACTTAGTGGACACTTCTGTTGGCTCTCATCACATATGGAACATGACAACTGCGACTTTCACTGGGGGATGCCGCTTTGAGACGCTGGATAGCCGATTCCTTGATATACTCTATTGACCTGGATGCAGCTGGCTTCACACATCCGATCACCAGAGGAGGAGCTGCAATCATCTGCTGATCCGTTAGCTTAGTCTTGCTCATAATATTGTCCAGCTTAGACTGACTCTGCTGGACGTTCGAGGTGTTGCTGGTGGTGGTGGTGGTGCTGGTGGTTTTGTGGTTGTTCACGGGCATTACCCAGGGGCGCATAGTTTGATTGCGCTTGGACCTTTGTGTATCCTGCTTTACAATGGTTTTCTTGACATTGTGGTGGGCGGCAGTGAATGGGCGACTAATCTGTTGGCCGCGCGTCATTCGCCTTCGCGAAAACGGAGGCTCCCCGGCGACTCCGTGACGTCGGACGAGTGGCTTCAACTGGGGCACTGGATCCACAGAGTCCACCGTCTGCTTGGCCAGTTTGTTGCGCTTTGTCATGTTACGTGTGTGGGATATCATATTACGGAATTCGTGATATTGCTTGGTGATCACACGTTGTGCGGCACCTGCCCCCGCTCCACCATCGGCACTCGGCTGGGGATAGTGAATGTCATCCAGACGATCGTATGAATCTTTATCCATGCCTCGCATAATGTTCTTCTCTAGATATTCACGTTCAGCTTGGGGCTGCTTATAGCGATCCTTGAGGGGTGCTTCTTCCTTCTCTTCGTCGGGCTTGACGGGATTTTTAGTGGGTGCGTCCATTAAAAGATCTTCGGAAGGATGCTTGCTGGTGGTGGTTGCTTGGACTCTGGCCGTGCGATTGTTATAGCGATATTCCGACAGCCGCTCCTTAGCCGTCGACATATAGAGTTTACCCAGATGCCCGCTGCGTGCCTTTGCAGTGCCATCATTCAAGCCATTGATGCTTATGCGACTCAATACGGGTTCGGCGGCCACATTATCCTTAAAGTTCAAGAATAAATGACGACGTTGTCGTGGTTTTGAACGCCTGGCCATGTCCTCGACGTTCGGATCCACTGCCTCTGTGGCTGTGGATAAGGTTGTGCGGCCCATTACGGATTGCAATGAGCGCGGATGTTTCCAGCCGTGCAGGGGATCGTAGTAGGAATTATTGCCCTGCTGCTGCTTGCCATCATCCTTCGTCTGGAAATACTTTTCGTCGTATTTAAGCATTTCCTTGGTCCTCGCATCAATGACCATTAGATCGTCTTTGATCGATTCACTAATATCCTTGGCCATCTGGCCCACGAGAGCCGAATGTCGATTGAAACTCTGATTAAATCCTTGCTGGGTGGCAGTTGTGGAGGCTTTTGGCATCTTACGCGAAGGATTCTGCTGCTTCATGGCAAACTGGTGTCTGGCTAGAAGATTACGCTGCAGGGAGAGACAGCGCTTCGGTTCTGATAGAATCACCATGCTGCTGGGACAATGGGCCAGCATGCTGCTCGAGGATGAGAAATGCTTTGTCTCACCAAAGATCTTGTATGTCCTTCGCAGAGCCAACGAAGCCGGCGCCGCCGCTGCTGTTGCTGCCGCCGCTGTAGTCTTTAGGCCCTGCATTTGATTGATCAGTGTCTTCTTGACGCCAATTATCTTTTTGGCCCTCTGGCGCAGCTGGGGGTAATAAGCTGTAGGAGCAACAGGAGATGTCCGCGATCTATTCTCTTGGCAAAAACGTCTCATGGTGCTCGTAATGCTGCCAGGTTGCTGCATTTGAACCTGTGCCCCCTGCTGGGCCAGTTTGGTAATTTTGGTCTTTTGATTTCGAATCATTCTATCGAAAAGTCTGTTTGTGTGTGGGTGTGTATCTGTGTGTGGTGTTATGTGTGTCTGAATTACGCGTTCAATTTTGGCTAAACACTTTAAACTTTCGGGGTCGGGGAAAATAAGTTAAACTGAGACTATTAAAGGGAATATAAATAATATGAAGTGTTTTTCTGGACTGTACGAAAAGAAATAAAACTAGAAACTGATTTGGAATCCAACGAAACCTTAGAAACTAAAACCAAGGCCTACTAACTACTACCTTATGATGGCTTAATTTTCTCAATTTCTCACGTAGACCCATGCCTGACAGAAGTCTCTAAGCAACTAGATTATTTTTGCACAATTTCACATTTGTGTAGGTCCCCCCAAAAAATTTCTTATCTCTCGAAATGAAATCTCTTTGGCACTATATACTCAAATCATTAATTAATATTTAACAATTTTGGTGAAATCAATTCTTGGGACGTTCGCTGACTAATTTTATAATATTATTATTAGTAATATTCATTTCAGTGGGTGAGATAGATAGGTGATGGGTGTGGACTTTGTGTCACACATTCCATTTGTGACGTCAATGAGTGGAGTGGAGTGCTAAGTGAATTGTATTGTTTTTCTAAATACTATTCGCTCGAGGATGGTCGTCTCCTCTGAGTATAAACAAAAAATCATATCAAGTGACACATTTACATAAGTCTATCAACAGAAATGTGTTAATTGAACGAGGGTTATGCCAAAAGTCTTGAACGAGGTTTATTTCAATGGAAACTGATCATTAAGAGGGAAATACATCCCGAAAACTAGTTAAAATATAGGATTATGCCGTTTATGTTGGACTTTCATGATGATAAAAGATTTATCCTTAGATATGTCTCAATATAGGCCTTCAGACAACACATTATCTATGTAAAAAGTATAGAAATTATATCATCTATCATCTTTTATCTACCATTTATAATTAATCTTCAATCATCTTGTATTTATCATCTAATATTTGTCACCTTTTTTCTATTAATTATTATCTATTGTATATTATTTATTGTTTATCATCTTTTATATGTCATCTTTCACATATCATCTTCTGTCTATTATCTTTCATATATCATATTTTATCTATCATATTTTATCTATGATCTTTTATCTATCATCTTTTATCTATCATCTTTCATATATCATCTTTTATCTATCATCTTTTTCTATAAACTTTTATCTACCATCTAATAAATTCTATCTTTTATCTATACATTATTGTCTCTCATATATTATTTATTATCTATCATCTTTTATTATTTTTCTATTATCTTTTATATATCATCTTTTATTTATAAACTGTCATCTGTCTTCATCTTTTTTTTATCTATCTTGAATTCGATGTTTCTAATAACATTTTTTGCCTCTTGCTAATTATAAACAAAGCTTTGCTTAGTTTATTTTAAGACTTTTTAAGCCAACCTCTTCATAAAGGGGACAAACCCTCGATTCTTAAAATGCCCTTCATTTTAAACGAGCTACGATAGATTTATTCAGGTTTAAGTAACAGACTGAGATTCATCATAATTTTGATTTGTGATTCCTAAAAGTTGATTAACTCATTTCTCGCAACGTGCCAAAGTCATTAGCAAGTCAGTTGTTTTTTTTTTTTTTGCCTTCTTTTTCTTAAATGTCAAAGAAAAAGTTAAAAGTCAAAAACACAAATGCCTAAATATCACAACAACAATCATCGGTGAAGAGATAAGAGAGAGAGAAAGAAAGACAGACAGAGGCTAAATGGATTTTAATTTTAAATAAATGCTATACAATTGCGTTTTATTTATAATTTTGTTTTGGTCTTCGAAGAAGAATTTGCGACTTAGTTTGAGGGGGGGCTCTAAAATATTAAAAATATAAATTCAAGTATTTATAATTGATAAGATTCGATTGATTTACCATAATAGATAAATAGATAGACACTTGAGTGCCTTGACTTTGATTCAAACCATCGTAAATCGATTATTCAACTGAATATGAATCCACATGAATTGCACAAAAATTCTGCTTTTTGGTCGAGGCTGACAAGATCTGCGAAGGCCAATGTAGAGAGAGATCTATAAATGGGTCACAAAAAAACCCATTCAACTGTCTGTCATGCATATTCGTCGAATAATTCTCTAGTATATGCAATTTGACCAGACAAGATGACAACAAAAGAATGTTTTTTTTTTTTGCTTTTGTGAAGCGTGACAGAGAGTACAATAATTTTTGAACAATTAAAACGACAAAACGCAATTTCGGTCAAAACAAAATAATATACATCAAAATTAATATATATGTCTGTATGTACAAACAATTTCAACACATTTAACACAAAATCGGAGTCAGTTTTGTGTATGTAGAGTCAAATGTCAATGACAACAGCCCAAAGTCTGGTGTCTGGCTGGGATATCGTATAAATATTATATATTGTATGTATGTATGTATCTATATTTATTCTGATTATAAATGTTAGAGACACAACATTTTAAATTGTGTTTTGTGTTCTATAATAATCGTAGTTTAGCGTAAAAAATTAATACAACAAACACCAACCACCACCTGTGGAAATTCACATGAATCATTTGAGTCTGCTTCTTTTTTTTTTAAATTTTTACCTCACGATTGATCGCCTCATGATTGATTAACAATTCGCACATCTTCACTTTTAATTCAATTGAATTGAAGTTGCACACACTCCGCTCCACTCGCACGTGGCGGACACTTTTGCACGTGGTTTATATCGCAAATATGTATATATCGTTACTTCTTGAGCTTAATTTAGTGGGCGTGTCAAGGGGGCTTTTTTTGCTGCTACCAAACTAAACTAAACTTGACCACCAACTTTCCGTTAACGCGCTTTAAAACCAACTGGCAGCAGGTTTCAGTTCAACGGTTTTTATTGGCTCTCGAAACAGATACAAATTCAACTCAAAACTCAACGCCGATCATTCCGAGAGACTGATACAGAGAGAGAGAGCGAGAGACCTACGTTGAGTTTGTTTGTCAATTGGCGAGGCGGAGCAGTAAGTCTTAGCGAAGGTTGTGCATATGAATTATAATAATCATAAAACAAAAAACTATACAATTTTCTAGTTGTATTTCCCTTATATTTAGAGTTAAACCGAACGTTTTTCATCGTTCTCTACACTTTCTTTCATCTTAACAATAGTGTAAGTTGTCTAAAACTTAACTTTCTTAACCGTTTGGGACGTCTATCGATCGCAGTTTCTCAAAAATCGTTAGAAAACTTGCATACACCATTTGTGGCATTTGAAATATTGTTTGAAAATACTTTATAGACTATTTGGGTTGCAATTTTAGTCGATTTTCATTATTTAGTGCCCATGTTTCGTTTATTTTACGAGCTAGACAATCTCTCTGAGGTAAAATCTAATTTTTTTATCCTCCTTATCAGTGTTATTCTCCTCTTGTTATTCATTTTTATCCCATGAGTAAGAAGTAAAATATTTATATAGATCTGGACCATATGGATAATGATGAGAATGAATGATATCATTGTCAAACAGTTAGTCATTTCTATAGGTACACGGGGAGTTCTGAATAAATTCGTTAAGCGAAATTTATAGTTTAAGTGGCAAACAAAAATTGATTATAAAAAGAAATCAAAATTACCTAGTAGCTGGTATAAATAGCTTGATGGTTGGACCAATAAATGTTTATGATCTGCACTTCTAATAATAATAATCATAAAAACCAGAGAAATCACAACTGATAAGGCAAAGAAATAACCAAACTTTGATTTCAATATTCCTGAGAGTATTTCTTGAGGGCAGTGAAATGTTGTTGCCAAAAATAAATGTACACGTTATCATTGAAATCAAAATGGAATATTTATTTTAATTTGCAAACACTTGAAGATGTTCCACATTTTCAGCAGCTATTGAGCTAATTGTTTTCTTCCAGATAAGAGACTCATAGGAATTTACCGAAGGTTAGCAATAAATTAATTGTTAATTGCCCTTGATGATGAAGATGAGTCTATTGACACTATTTAATTGCACCAAAAACAAAGAAGAAGAAAAACAGATTGGTGTGGGATTTTGCACGGGTTTTTTTTTTGCTTTTCTTTTCTTTTTAGATACCTTAGTTGGCGGCACTGCGGCAAACATATTCCGCAACGGTTCTGCATCAACTGGTTTCTAAAAATGCCATGTCAAAGAAGTCAAAAATCAACTAAAGAACCGGCCCCAGAACAATAACAACAACGTGGCCAAAACAGGTATTGACAATTGGGAACGTTGTGTGTGTGTGTGTGTGTGTGTGTGTGTAGGTGTGAGCGAGTGAAAGATACGCAAAAAGTAGCTTCAAAAGCAAAGTAGCATAAAAGGTAAAGGCAAAAAACAAATCCCCCGAGTTCATTCGTTTACATATATCGTAGTCGCTTAGAATAAAAGGGTTAAGCATTACTTTGACGGCTTTTTCTTGACTCTTTATACGGCTTTTCCTGGTTAAGAGACAAAGTGTCGCTGTTTTTTATACTTGGAACTAATATATTCTAAAAGGCATTCCCAAGAGGCATATCAAGAGGGTTTTCTTATCGTGTTGAAACCTTTTTCCGGTGGTCTTGCTTGCTCTATTGAAAACATTTTCCACTTTCTAAAAGGTTATCTGTTCTTTAAGTCAACGACCTGCACTTCTAGCAATAAATTTCCATGTAATATAACTTTCTCTTTTGTTTTTGCAATTAGTCTATAGAATTTCTTGAAATACCAAAGAGATTAGGAAGCAATTTTCCAACAGGAAAACTGCAATTTACTAAATAGGTATTTTAGATATTTTACCCCTTGAAGTAGGCTTCACTTTAACATCAAATTTATTATAAGAATATTTATATTAATTTTAACTCTTCCTGCTTGGTGTAGCAAATATTTCAGATAAGGTAAGGTCTACTATTAGCTACTTACTTAAATACTTTGTTTGTTCATTTTTTTTCTGCTTATCAGCGCATTTATTTAATGTTGTCTCTGCATTTTCTTGTGAAAGAGGGCGTGAAATTTCCAGTTTTTTTGTGTTGTATAACAAGCGAAAATATATGCATACATAGCTAAAAGTTAACCACATTTCCATTTGTTAAATATTTAATTAGTTGTTACCAGGTGTTGTTTTTGCTGTTTTAGCTTTTAGAGTGTCTAGCTTTGTTTTTTTCCCCCAAATTGTTTATTAAAGCCAAATAGATATTTTTTGTTTCTACAGAAACCTCTAGGGGACAGGTCAAATGAGGTGACAGATGTCAAAGTAATTAGTACATCACTCCATTTGGAGGATCATTGACCCTTGACTAGATTTTTCAAGATGCTGACATATAAATTGGGTTCATTTGTTATTAAGATTGTTATTAATAATGGATGGCGAGTGCTGTAATAGTTACAAATCAATGTAAGCCATTAACGATTGTTAAGTGATTTGTAATTACAGAAACGTGTGCTAATAATTTTTAGAAAGTAAACTCGTAACACATGGGGGAAGGAGCCTGCCTGCCTGCCTACGTTTCTATCTCCGTCGTCATCATCAACTCACCGTTTCATGCATTTCACCGCTCTCATCGAGCAGTGCCTCCAGACTCTGATCATCCTTGGTGGGTGATAGAGGCGGTGTGGGTGCACGATTTTTAGCCGCTAATATGGAGCGGGGCAATAGATGCCGAATATAATGCAAATACAAATATCTGCCCCATTTGCGGCCGGCTAAACCGCCGCAGGCAGCAACAGCAACGAATAGAAAGACAACGAACCACATTTTCCCAGCTGCTTTAATGCAGAGAGAAGCCGAAATAGCAAACAATGGACACTTTTGGGGCCCGCTAGTGTAAAGGCAAAGCTTTAGCCATATAGCGGCGGCATTTGTGGGTGGCAGAGCTTTTGCCCTCGCTCTCTCGCTCACTCGCTCTCAGTCAGTTGGCAGCTGAGTCTTGTGACCCACGAGTGTTTGTAGCTTTTTTTTCTTTTTGTCTTTCTTTTGCTTTCTGTGTTGTTGCCACAGTTTTTATCACGCTCTACGCTTTTATCGGTTTTCCAATAATACATGTAAAATAAATATTTCTCTTTTAGATTTGTTTCTTCCAACACGATAGCAGGCACATTTACACGTCGTATATTTCGTTATTTTGTTTTCTTTTTTGTAATATTATATTATTTATTTCTCTTTTTGTTAGTTGGTTTCTTCTGGTTTTGGAACGTTCATTTCCTAACAAGTTGCTCCCACTGACTGACTGACTGAGTTGATGGCTGGGGAGCATGACGAAACAGAACCAATGAGAAGAACAAACATGCGGCCCCAAAAAAGAAGTTGAAAGAGAGCAAACTTTGTTAGTTTGTGTGACAGAGAGAGAAAGAGAGAGAGAAGCTAATGCCAAAGCTCTTAATAACAGGTTCTCTTTATTTTTCTCTCTCTCTCTATCTCTTTGGAATTTATCTTGTGTTTTCAAATTCTTGTTTTGGTGCCAACAGGTTTATATACATGTTGCTGGCATATCGATGGCAACATGTTGCTAAGCGTATACGTAATTTGTTTTGGCTAATTTCGCGAATGGCATGGAGAAAGGTGTCGAAAAGGGTTTAATGGGCCCCAACAAACTAACCTAGGGCAAATAGTTTTTGGTTTTGTCTCTCTCAAATTACTTGCATTGGGCCAAGGCTTTTTGGCTACCACATTTAGTTATTTATTTGTTTCTTTTGCATTTTCGGTTTTGAAACTGGTTTCTCGTTTAATGTTGTTGCTGTTACTGAAAAAGCACTATCAACCTGTTGTTTTTATCATTTGTAACGATAACCATAACTAAACAAATTTGTGGGTGTGACGAACGAAACGAAATGAGCAACAATAAGAACTAGTCATTTTTCAGAACTAAGTATTTCACTTGATATAGCATAAAAATTTGAGCCATGACGAAATCAGCAAAAATGACTCAAAAAACTTGCTGAAAATATGGCAAATATAATTAAATAAATCTAACTAACAGAGACATAATTATCAACATAAAAAACTAAAACGTGTTTACTATGGAAGACTATCGCTTCTATATATATTAATTGCCGTGTTTTGTGGATTCTCTATTTAATTATTCTCAAACACACATAGAAATAACCCAAATTGCAATATTTCAACAGTTATTTGACCTCATTTGAAAGAAACGGAAGACATCTATAACATAATTCAATGAAATATCTATATAATTTTTTTTCCTTTTTGCGCCATGCAATTATCCATTCCATTATAATTTTTTTTGTTTGACAATTTTGGCAACCAACGACCTCAATGATGAAATATAATCACGTGTTTATGATCTATCTAACTACAATTTGTCCGGTTTGTTGGTTTGTGTTTATGATCACGACAATGATCATCATGATGATGATAATGATGTTGTATGTAGCTGAGATCTATTGTCAAAATGACAACAGACTGGCTGACTGACAAGCTGTTTTGGTATTATATTACCAGCAAAATAAGTCAAAACTTGTTCCACAATATGACAACATTTGCCGGTAGATGCAATTGGTAATCTAATATATAGTAGTTTTAGGTGAGAGGAATGGAAACCGTACAACACAGTCTTAGAGAGAAACTGTTATAAAGGCAGTTACAGAATGTCGTTAATTTTAGGCAAACGTATCTTAAAAAAATATATAATCGTATATAGAATGTTATGTAAGCCAATTATGACATATTCACTTGATGATGTCGATAATAGTTGGGATGCACAGTGAAGCAATCACAAGACAAATAAAAAGAAATCAAGATAAACCTTATATTCCATTGAAACTTAACTACAAATTTAAAAAGGAGAAAAACTAAAGAAATTACGGACGGTCTATAAAGTTATTTTTGTGGATTTTAAATGATTTCCCTTCAATTTACAGATTTTCAAAACGAAATATTAAGCATTTAATATTTACAAAATTTTAAAATAGACCAAAACATGTTTTATATCATAAAATTTAGTTGAAAGGATTATCTAAATTGATCTATGATCTCAATATCTTAATTTTTCGATCTGAAGAAAGCGTTTTTGTTAGGTTTGTTATCCAAACGTTTAGAATTTTGTTTTAAAATAGAAAAAAAAGAGGCAGATCTAATGAGGTCGGAGAGATAAAAGTCATAACTGCACATGTAATGCGTTTTAAAGCCGTAAAATAATATTTTTGTATAGAAATAGTTAATTGTTAAGTCATTTATTGTTATGGCAACGCCTTTAGAGTCTAAAGTTTTGTTTGATTTGACAAATTTGCTGGGATTAGCTATACTAATATATATATATCTATATATCCTCTGAATACAAAGCAAAGTGCTATCATCTGTTGTTGCTGCTGCTGCTGGTGATGGTGATGGTGTGCCACACCTTCCCATAAGTGAAATGGCAGTCAAGCATTTGAAATATAAACCCCCCTTAATACAATCTAAACAAAACATATTTAAATATACTATATATAGTTATATTGTGGACATAAGCAGGTAGATACATATCCCCTGCCCCCTCCTTTTATACACAATTTTTTACAATTGGTTGGTTTTTGTTTGTTTTTCGCATTGAATTTCGCTGCTCTTGTTGTTGTTGTTGTTTTTATATAAATAGAAATTGTCGGTGAGTTTAGTATTCGAAAATTTAATTACAGTCAAAAAAGGTTTCAATTTAAACAAAATAATTAAAGAGATCATTCCGCACCTTTTGAACCCCCCATTGTCCCCCTCTCCATTCGCCACCCCTCTCAACAGCTAGCTAAAGGTGAAAGAAATGTCAACAAAAAAAATATGCAAAAATTTGCAAAACTGCCAAATTGAAATGGAATCTGAAAATAAAGTATTCCATATACATATGCACATATATGGAAACCGGATCAAGTCTAATTTTAGAGACTCATTGGAATTTCTAAGCCAAGTCACAAGTTTGTCATAAAATTAAATAATATATGACTTTATGCTAATACCATTCTATTCGATTAAAGGGTATCTGCAAGTCCAATTCAAGTTGACACAACATTCAATTTAATTTCACCCAAAAAATGTACAAACTTTCAATATGAAGATCGGGGCAGATAAAAAAGAAACGGAGAAAGAGTCGAAACAATTGATTGATAGTAAAGATAGCCGGTAAAAAAAAGAAATACGAAACGAATGACTTTTTTAACTATATCATTTGGGTTATATATACATACATATTTGAACAACTGTAACAGCAACTGCAGTTTTAACAAATTCAACACAGACAAAGTAAATATATATAGTATTATAAAAAGGAACAGTCTGTTTGCTTTCTTTTCTTTTTGTTTAGTGGGAATTTCTAATGGAACAGAAATTAAGTTTTCCCCAAAATTGTTTTTAAGTAAACATAATACTGAAATTTTTTTTGATGCAGTTTTTAATTAATTGTAATGGTGGAAATTATTTTTATACTCTCTGTAATAAAGATTATTCAGAAATCAACTAAATTTCATTAATCTAGCTCTAGAAAACATAGAAGTATTTCTTCTTAGTAGTTCTGATAAGTAAATAATATAGTATTTAGTTCATTCTATATGAAATCAAGGGAATATATTGCGGTATGCTAGATATAAGACATATTGTAATACATTGTATTAGCATGGCGTTTGTTTAGCCCCTGTGAACTTGACTCACAAAGCGTATTTTGATATTATATTGGACAATGGGAAATTAACATATGTATGTATATGATTAGCCTCCATGAAATGATCTAATTGTTTAGCTAATCAAAATTTACATATTCTTTGATCTACACTTGATCGATTTGCATACATTTCCGTAACATAATTTCCACCTTTGTTTGAGAGTTAACCACCAAATTACGTTGAAGAAGAACGAACCAAAGTTTCTCACGAGTAGAACAAATTTGTAGCCATTAAAGACAAATGCTTTTGCGAGAGCATAAATCTTTTTTGTCGGGTTCTTCCTGACTAATTAAATTGTATCTTTACCTGTTTTTGTTTCGTCAAATAATTAATTACAAGGCAAACAAAAAATGATCTTAGAAATCACGTTTATCATAAGAAATGGCGTTGTCTATCCAACTTTTTTTTTAACAAACTTGCAAGTCCTAGGCCAATAATTGACACACATTATACAATAAATATAGAAAAAAAAGCAATTTGCTTAATTTGCTTGATAATTTGCCATATTTTATTTGTAGCACGAAACAAAACTCGATGGGCCAAACATATTATATAGGAGAAATACGTATATAATATATGAAGAAGAGAATTTGAATTTAAAATTGTTTGTGTTTGTGTATTTTTATGACATTTACATGCTGATTGTTTTTGTTGTTGCTGCTGTTAGTGGACGACATGGCTGAGACGCTATGGAGGAGAGAATTAGCATGCGACCTCACTCGATTGGCTGATCGGTCGGTCGGTCGGTCTGTCGATCGATCGATCTACATATATGGCCAAGGCATTGAATACTTTTTGTTTGTTTATTGCAATTGGCAATTGGCACACGAGCTGGTTACACAAAATTTTCGAAAAAATTTCTCAACCAAAAAATTTATTTTGAATTTTATATATATTTTTGTTCGTTTTGGCTTTTGTGGTTTTTCCGTTTTTTTTTCTGTTTTTGTTTTGCGAATTAAATAAACTTTCACCCTGTGCTTTGTGATTTGAAATCCGTACGCAACTAAATTGTGTCTTAAGAATTTGTTTACCTTTTTCTTAATGTATTTGGCTATTTTGGATAGTTTCATGGCTTTGGCGCTCATTATGGCTGATTTTGCTCTCTTAGCTTTTGGTTTTTCTTTCTGGTGCTGTTTCTCTGTTTCCTTTCGTTGCTTTTGTTTTATTTCAAGCGTTGCTAATTTTGGATACGCTCTTTTTTTTGGTCGTCTTTAAAATTGTATTTTATTTTCTTTATTTGCACAACTGCCAAAAATTATATATATTTTTCTCTATATAGTGGGTTATTTATGTATTTAAATTGTCACATTTTTGGAAGACGCACAATCCACACACACACAACAAGAAGCGGGACAACAACGAAGACGCGACTGTGCGGCTTGAATGTATTATGAAAACTAAACAAAAAAAAAAACACAACAAGAGCTCCACCAGAGCTCTGCCCACCCAATCGCAGCAGCAACAGCAACAAACATGGCTCAGGCACAGCAGCAGCAGCAGATGTTGTTGTTGTTATTATTGCTACTGATAACTGGCAGTCATGCTTAGACGAAATGAGGGCTGAGGGACGTTACAAGGGGACACATTACTGTAACAGACAACAGTCTGTCTCTGTCTGTCTATTAGTTGGGGTATGCTATCCCTATTTCAGGATGTTAAAAGAAGAAGCAATGTTGTTCCGTTAATCAACATAAACAGTTGGCAATGGAACAGATTTTCATCTTATAGAGGAACACCTTCAAAATCTGAGTTTGAAAAACGACGAAGAGAGAAATAACCAAATCGAGAGAGAAAATCGAAAAAAAGTAAATGAGACAGATGAAAGACCTGTCAATTCTCCAAAGATTGATTAGATTTCAAGAGCCTTGACAATAGAATTACTTTGGAGCTTTATTTGAATTTTAAAAACGAGAATTTCACAGGAAAGTAAAGGATCTTTCAAAATTAGGGTTGTTAAGAGCAAACCTCTCTGTTTTTATTTGAGATTTAGAGCTTTAATAGAATAACTTTAAAAATCTTTGTCGATTATATGGAGCGAGATCTTATATCTAATATTGGCGAGAAAACTCTTAAAACAAAATAGTTGAAGTTCATTTCTGTATTTAAAATTTAGCAAATAACTCGAGCTTTGCCAATAGAAACTTTGTTCAATATCTATACCTCTCTTAAGGTATCTCGAAAGTCGACTACCAAATACCAAACGTTGACAATTTCTTGCTGTTCATATGCTTTAGTTTACAGCTTTATAAACAAAAGACAATAGCAAACACAATGCCAAGTCAATCAATTGATTAAAAAACACAAATTGCATTTCAATTTCAGTGGAATGCAATATGATAAAATCAGTTTATAGATTTTTATATATTTTACGGACTTGAGTCGAGCAAACTTAGATACTACCTTGGTAACTAAATCCACTGTTCCAGTCTTAACTGAATAGAAAGCAAAAGCTAAAACCTGCAAAGTCTGGTTTTTGTCAAGCAAGTGCAGAAACGGTTAATGGTTGAAATACTTTTAATTGAATGCAAACACAGAGAGAGAGAGAGAGAGAGAGGTCTGAATATTCCTAACAAATTAAAAATATTTAATTTTAATGGCACTGCGGTTTATAAATTCTCTTCAAAAATTCTATCGAGGTTTATCTAGAAATATTCATAATATAAATATTTTTAAAATCTTTTTGTGGTTGCTTCTGGTGACAAAAATATTTATAATTTAGCTCGAATTTAGATATCCTAGTCAAGAAACATTTAATGGTAAATAGTCATCATTGTTTTTATTATTTTTTCCTGTTCAACCTGTAAAGTGCACTTCACCTGCATAAAATTGTAGATCTTTAAGATATTTTCTGTCTTTCTCGAACACTAAAAATAACTTCCTACCCATAACTTGCGTTTAATCACCGCCTGGAGCCACTCCCCTTGGATCTCTGTTTGTCTGCTCCGCTTTAGAGCGGGCTGTGAAACCATAACGATATGCAAATTGCCTTTAAGCCACGCCCATTACTCTGACTCTGACTCGGACAAGAATGTTGTAAATATATAATTGCCATCATTATGGAAAAAGAAATAAGTGTGAATTGAAATGCGCAATTAAA
This sequence comes from Drosophila sp. 14030-0761.01, assembly GCA_018150735.1. Classification (NCBI taxonomy): domain Eukaryota; kingdom Metazoa; phylum Arthropoda; class Insecta; order Diptera; family Drosophilidae; genus Drosophila; species Drosophila sp. 14030-0761.01. Next base: position 1,440,070 of record JAECWO010000090.1, read on the forward strand.
GTTTATAAACATTGCAATTTTCTGTTTTTTTTTTGGTTTTTCGTTTATTATTTGACTTTTTAACTTGTATTTCTTCTCTCCTGCCTGGTCGTTGTCATTCTTTTGGTTTGTTTTTTTGTATGTTTTTCTTCTTTTCAATTGCGTTCAACTTCATTGGAACTAATTGATCGTACAAATATGTATAACAATAGTCAATATGACACCAGGCAATTGCTGACGTCACAATGGATTCCAATCCAGAGAGGGAGAGAGCGAAAAGGGGGTATAGTAGGTCGGTAGATCTTCGTTTTTCCTTTTTTTTTTTTTTGTTTTAGCTAATTGAGCATTTAAGCACAACAAAAGAAACAAAAAATATAAAGCGCATCACTTTTTCTATATGTCGGCAGGCTGGGCTCTATATAAAACCGGATTTGGGATCGAAAATAAATAATGATGATAACAACAACAACAACAAATTTTCAAAACCGGCTAAATGACAATCGCTATAGATTGTTTGTTTGAGTTTTTAATTTATATTTAATTAGAATTTAGTTAGATTTTATTAAGTAGCCGCAAAACGGATTAAAACGAAATTGAGATTTAATTTTCAATTTTGAACTCTGATATGTCTATGTCTATTTAGTTGAAGGCTTTTACTGTTGAATTGAATAACTGACGGAATGATCGAATAATGGAAATATTTATGTGCAGCCACGCGCCGAAGTAAAACAAAATAACCGGTTAGTCCTGATGATGATGATGACGATGATGATTAAGATGTGATAATGTGTCGTCTATCATAGAACTTGTTCGGTTTCTGTCTGTCTCTCTCACTCTCTATTCGAATGTTCCAAATTTAAGCCGATTTAAATGGATATACATATGGCACATTCTTAATAAGATTTTCTATTTGCTGTAATCAATATCTTTTTGATCATATAACTGGTTTTGTTTACTGGTTTTCGATTCTACATTATGTTGAACTAGTTCAACCAACTTACGAAATGTTGAATAATATTTTCCGACGAGGGTTAACCAAGAGCTTAAGCTGGATGATGCAAACTGGGGCATCGAAAAGGACTTATTTGCATATCAGTATGGAATTTTAATCGCACATTGGTTCGAAAAAAACTTTGCGAATCTTAATATGGTCTGAAATCGAATCAGATGGTTATTACCACCAAAAAACTGGTTGTATGGGAACACTAAATATTCGGAAAGTCGTGCGATTCCATTAATTAGATCTCAGTTTTAGGATCTAGTTTTACAAAAGATAAACTTGTAAGAAAACCCTCGCTCAAATAAATTAGCTTGCACATAAATAAAAAATATAGCAAATTCTTTTTCTTTTTTTTGCATTAATGATTGCATTTATTTTCGGCACACGCGGCCAAGATAAGCATTGCGAGTTGCGTAATTATATTGAATTATCTTTTACTGGGATTTGCGATTCGGAAAGACAAAGAGGAATCCATCAATCTTATTTATGAAATAAAAAACAAGAAGCGAATCATTTTGATAGCTGTCTTTTGTTTTAAATTTGTTTATTCTTATTTTTTTTTTTGACATTTTGAAGTCTTTGTCTAATGCGTTGAGAGGGTTTTCTATATATAGAAACGGAAACTACACTTTTAGAGGTCATTCTTGCGATTCACTGTAACCGTGGGGTTAGAACAGGGTTATCTTTAGAAAAATAGTTGGAAAAAAATGGTGAATAATTGAATGTGTTAAGTAAGATGCTAATGAGGAAACAATTTGTTGATGTGTGTTCCTCCCATTCGACTGATAATGATTGGAAAATGTTAGCATCGAGAAGAAAGCGAGATAAGAGATTGCACAGTGTTAACCAAAAGTCTGCGACTACTTGGTTAAAAACAAATTATAACTCACATAACTCATCATCTTACTGTAAAGTCGTGCACTAAATTCAATGGCACGCTTATCGTATTGACGAAAACGTGTCCATTAAAAATTGCGCAAGTAAATATATTCGTAAATCTGTAAATGGTGCTAATTGTTGTAATAATCGTACACGGCTCGGCTTTTAATTTCCCATACGATTTATCAATAAAACTGTTTGGACATTGCTTAATCGGAATGAAGGCAAGTCTCTCTCTGCTCCTCATCCATTGCTAAGCCAATTAGCATATCAATTTGGCTTGTTTGTCTATGCATATAGGCGAAGAACAGATAATATGAGGAGCTAAGGCAAGGTTCCACCCATTCGGCGGCATTAAACCGATATCTATGCATATGGGTTAACTTACTAGCGTTTACTTTGCGTAACTCGGTAAACCTCAACACAATAATTGGAAGCAATTGTGGTTGGAAAATTTGGGTTAACATTAAAGCCAGAAAAGTGTGTGGGTGGAGGAGTGAAAGGTTATTGATCGACAGCGATGACAAGCAATGGATTGGAACAAAGATATCTGGTTATTGAAGAGCCATGACGATCCATACAAAAGCCCTTAAAAATTTAATTAAATCAGGGTAATTTTCGTACTAAAACTGATCGATATGATCGAGTTTCTTTTTCAAGGAGTATTTTTAGAGAAAACAACTCCAAATTCCATCTTTTGGAATGTATTTTGATAATATTCGAGATTTCGTTTGTCCATTTTGAGATTGTGCCTCATCGAATTGAGATTTTCCAATATTGTTTAATGAAAATGTGTGAATGCTTTCAAAATAAAAAAATATTAAACAACTTTGCCAATAGTTTTGTAACTTAAAAATTAGTGAATTTTCGTTTTCTTTGCTTAAAAACTGAGTTAATGTACTTCGCTCGCTTTATTTTGGGGGGTAGGAGATTGGGCCAATGCGATAGATTTAGAGAAAATGATGTAAAAAAGATGAAAAAGGTGAATTTAAAGAGAATTTTACAAAGTGTAAGTGGGTGGTGCGTGTGCCATGTGCCACAACGATCAGGAGAACAAAAGTGCTGGTTATATAGGTGCAAAACCAACAGGTAGGTGGTGGGAGGTTCGTGGTATTTGAATACTACAAAACTAAAACTAAAGCGAGCATTAAATTAAATTGAATTATCAAATAACAAACAAAGAAAATTGAATGTTTCACACAAGTTCGAAAAAGGAAAGGTGGATTTCTTTCCCTTTTTTTTTAAATTTTTTTCTTTTGTTTCTTTGTTTGTGCGGACAACAACACATTTAGGTTTTCTTTTGCTTAGGTGAAGAGAGTTGGTTTTTTTTTTTTTGGTTTGTGATACAAAACGAAATAAAAAATCATAAGAATTGAAAATTTTTTGATTTTTCCTAACCTCGCCGCCCAACAATTCCAAATCATGCGATGCGGCATGCGATGCCGTTTTTATAATCTTGTAGGTCTTGGCAAATGGAGCCTTTATAAGCTGTTCATATATATAATAGATATATATATTTATATATAGGATTTACATATATTATATTGCATCATAAGAGTTTGTTTTGTTTGATGCCCATTTTGATGTTGGTTTTTTTTGGTAATTTTTTTTCATTTTACGTTTGGAATACAGAAAAAGAATGCAAATCAAATTGAAAGAAAAGGAAAAAACAAGAAGAAAGAACGCATTGACAATACAAGAGAATTTTTACATTAAATTTGTTTTTGAATTTTTTTTTTTTAGGTTTTTCTTTTTGTAAGGTTTTGTTTTCTTTTTCAATTAATAATAATAATAGATATATGTATGTAATTTGAAAAATTAGTTTCCTAAAAGTAAATTTGAATTTCATATTTGTTTTTTTTTTCTCAGAAAAATATAGATTTCAAAAGAGTTAAAATGATGATAGAAAAAAGAGAGAGAGAGAGAGCTCGGGAAGAAGGAAGAATTGAAGACTTGATTGTATGGCTAAATGGTATGAGACTCACCTCCCAGGATTCACGGGTTAGATCGCTGATCTCTTCGCCATCTTGACTGCCACCGCCAAGGCCAGCTTTGGTGGTGCCGCTCTTGGTCCATTCGGTATCCTCTTGGATTAGTTCAAAGCCACGCGACTTGATATGCTCTTCATCCAGCTCACCGTACAGGTGTTTCACCCAGGTGTTTATGAAGCGATAGAGCTCATCAACGCTGAATACGAGAGAGATTAATCAGTTTGACTAATTGATTAGTTATTTACTTACCGATTCTTGGGCACACTGAACCAATATTCGGCGCGCAACTTGTTTTTGCCATAGGACATAACAGAGGTTGGCAGCGGTATAGCCTTGCCAATGGGTTTACCCATGCGCAGGCGCAAATATAATGGTGGGTCAAGACAGGCTCGTGCTGGACGTGGTATTAGTTCTGAAAATATTTGATAATTGGTATCAAATGGAATATCAATAGGAATGGCAAAGCGTGAACTCACTGTCCACACTGATAAACAATTCCGGCTTGTCATCCATCGAGACCATGGAACGATAATCCAATTTTGGCTGCTGTTTAACCTCCTTCAGTTTGGTGCTCGACGAGGTGCCCTCCGATGAGTGTGGACGTATAAAGGTACCAATTGAGGAACGTCTGGATGAAGAATAATCAATATAATTATTATAAATTGCAAATTCATTCAAAGATTTTTAAAATGATGGGCTGATGGGTAAATGATTTGAAATTTACAAAAGTTCAGCTGGATGATTAAACACATGGGTTTTATTTTTTTCGATCACTGTTCTCAACTACAACAACATCAACATCATCAATATGATATTAACAACAACAACAACAGCAAGTATTTAGGTACTGCCTTACCCATAGGTCATGTGACCCTCGGAATGTGTTGAATGGGGAGTCAATGGCGGCACTGGCGAGCCACCAGAGTCTTCGGATGGTGTTTTCGAAAATAGATTCCCGCCCAGCTCTGAGACCAGAGTTATGGGCGAGCTATATATATATATATATTGATTTAATAGATTCGTGTTGTGTTGCGTGATGTGTGTATAGTAGTTTTGTAGTGTGTGAAAAGAAAATGATGTTGAAGAAATGTTTGCAAAGCAGCCGATCCGCAAAAACGAAGGTAAGCATTTTCGGTTTTAACGAAATAAACAAATAAGTTTTTTTTTATCCAATTTATATATATAGTCGATCAAAAATATAGAGATATATTGTAGATTACGAGGATGATTTGGTGCATGGCACTTACCTAGAGAATACTTTCGAAAATACACTCTGATTGGAGTCACCAGTATTTGGAGCCGAATCTGTGTCAGCTGATTTATTCAGACTGCCACTAGAGGACGGAACTCCAGATCCCTCGCCAGTAAGTCCCTCCACCCAGGTCAATGGGTACGAGAGGCGTTTCAACATCTGCAAGAAACGATGTTGGATTAAAAATTGATTGGAAAATTGGAAGAGTCGAAGAATGTTTCTTCTCACCTTATTCTTCTTATCCGCTTGCTTGTCGGTGGCTGCCGCTGCTGCTGCTGCCGCTTGGGCCTGCTGAGCAGCTTCATCATCCACACTGAAACTAACGCTGGAGGTTTTCTTGCGTGCCCCACCGACTCCGACACCGGCATCCAAACTCTGTCCTAGTATGGTGCTGCGCGGCGGCGACTCGCTAAAGTGCGTCGGCACTATGGTTTTCGGTGGTACCCAGTCGGAGCTAAGGACAATATCAGCATCGCTGTAAACGGTTTTCTTTGGTATCGGCTGTATGTTGGGTATGGGTTCGCGTATATCGATGCCCGAATCATAGCACGATTGCTTCGACAATTGCTCCAAATGCTCTAGATCAATGCCAGCTGGTGGTGGTAGCGGTGGTAGCGGCGGCAATTGTCCACCAGTTGCAATGCCGCTAGCAACAGAAGTAGCCGTTGTGCCACTATGCTGGCTCACTGAACTGGTGGCCGAGAGTGCTTCCTGGACACGCGGTCCGCTGTCCACGGTTATGTTTGACTCATTGTCGCCCTCGTCTTCCGATGATCTTCGGGAATTAGACAAATAATAGCTAAGTAATTTCACATATAAAACACACACAGAAGGATATGCGATGCGGATTTGCAGATGATGAAGGTTAAATATACAAGGTAAAAACATTTAGGTGGAGGTTGTGGATCATGTGAAGCATTATTATGATAACACATATAGCCGAATTGCGTAACATAGAATTCATGATATTTTTGGTCGTTGAAGTTTTTCAATAAACACATATGAAAATAAAAACAAAAATAAGAAAAACAAAATAGTAAATTATTAGCAACAATGAAAAATTGTAAATTATCTTCGATAAAACCGAAGTTTCAAAACGATTAAAGTTTATAATAAACTTCAATGCACCGAAATTCAATTCTCTGTCCTAAATTCTATTGTAATTTAGTTTTCTGTTCAAAAAAACCCTTCAATTTGAAGTTCTTTAACCTGAAAAACTTAAATTTTCATTTCATCTAAATTGAGTTGTATTAGTTTCAGATATTTCTAACATTCCATTGTTTCTATGTAAGCGTTTTTGACTTCTTTTATAATTTAATTTAATAAGTTTAATTTTAATTTAGAATGAAATCACTTTATAGAGCTAAAAGCATTCTTAAGGAATCAGAAATGATTTAAATAAATTCAAAACTATTTAGGCCAAAATACTGATGATAAAATATGAATTTGACAGTAGCAAATGCAAAAATTGATGCACTATTTATTAGTACAGATGCAGAGAACCTAGTCCCTAGTTACTTCACTTGTGAAAACAATAAACAAATGAATTAAATAAACTGGAAAGAAACAAATATTGTTTCGGTAAAACCGTTTAGAAACAGTTTTGCAGCTTAACAAACAAAGCTAAGCACTTTAGAAGCAAAGCAAACAGAAATTGTTGTTTTTGCCGGCGTATTCGATATGATGATAAACTAACCGATCTTTGCTCGGAACTGCCCAGTGATGATCCAATAGACTTTTGCGTCGCTCTTCGAGCGTAGAGCGTGTATTGCCAAGGCCCAGGCCTGTCTCTTTCTTGTCATCGTCCTGCTGCTGCTCCTCATTAGAATCTTCTCCCTGAGCGTCAGTCTTAGCGCTATCTTTGGCTTCTGCTGATACATCCTAGTATATGAAAATATGAAAAGCATAAAATTAGCTCAGATTAAAATTGAAATCTTAACTGATTGTTATTTACCCCGACACGTTCACGATCAAAGGCCTTGGGAAAAGCATCACCATCACGTCCTGTGCTGGAGCATAACGATTCCTGATCATCGGCTATCTCCAGGGAACCACCTTCAGCTAGAAGATAGAATTAGTTTTCTTGTTTAGGTGAATAATACCATAATAGCTTACCCTGTGCTGCTCCTGCCTGCTGTTCGGACAATTCCTTGGAGTCCTCTTCGACTAATACTGGTTTGGGATAATAGATCTCTGGCTTCTCAGTTTCCGTGGTACTGCCCACAGCTCCGCCGGCCACGCGCATATGGGCAATGTCATGGAAAATGGCTGCATTTACCACCAAATCCATGGGTGCAATCACACCATAGCTTTCAGGGCCATGCTCAATGACCAGAGGATCGCTGACATTGGGATCGAACATAACGGCATTGGGTGTAACCAGTAAAACACCGCCCACAACTCCCTGGCCATCGGTAATGTGACGCACATTGATTTTGAGGAAACGTTGCGTAATCACAGGATCATCGCTCTTATTGGCCTCCTCCTCGGCTTGGCTATTGGATGAGACGCGCTCAATGTGGCCAGGCTTGGGCGAACCCGGGCGTAGGCCCTCGAGTATATCTAGAAATGCAGAGATCATTAAAAAAGGATTAATTATAAACCAATGCAAAGCAGGTGACTCTGATTTAATTATTTTTTTTTTTTACGTTCTCATTTATTTTTTGTTGCTTTTGTGATTTATATCAAAATTGTAGGTAGCGCCGATAAGATAATGCACAACAAAATATAATTGTGTGTGGCGAAATTTGATTTATTTGATAGTTTAAAAACTCCTCCCTTCCACCTTACCACCCCCAGCCACGCCGCACCACCTCTTCCACCACATAACCAATCCCCCATAACGTCATCAGATTCAAAACTTCTCGCTCTCTGACGTGTTGGAAAACTACATTAAATAAATTGGCTTTTAAGGAAGATCCGTGGTTAAAGTGAAGGCCACTACAATGCCTTTAATTTGTGCCACGAATTAGCACATTTTGTTGGTAAATACAACTAACAATAACAAATAGAACAAACAACACAATTCACCTCCATTGCGCCAAAAAACAGCCGTGTGCATACTGACGCCTCCTCCGTTGTCTTTAAATACTTTTATGGTCTAGTTTTATGCACTTTCAGAGTAATTAAACTACGCTTTTTAGGTGACACCGTGTAATTAAGAGTCAAACGCGGCTTTTAAATGCATTGAGGAAATAAGCAAAACAAGTTGATGGGGCACAAGTGATGCCAACTATTTACGGCCAGTGTTGCCAATTTAGCTATATTACCGCCAGTTTTTGTGACTGAGAATTGTCAAGCATCGTTAATGAACAATAATCCTTGAGCAATGATTCATTCTCCTTTGCTTGTCTAATAAATGAAAGAAGTATTTTTTTACTGAATTTTTGTTTAAATCTGTTTAGCGTTTTTTAAAATATAGATTTAGCTATTTCAAGCTCTCAAAAGATGGCAGCTCTATTGCCATGTGGTGGTTGGGTTGCCAGATCATATTACATTGTTAAGTGACTGTTACCAGCTAACAGCGTAATGTTAACCGCAAGATTTGGCTACTCTGGCAACATTACCCGTTCGCAATTTAAATGAGGCGCTAAATTTAAAAAAAGCCATGCAAAAGACGAAACGAAAAACTGAAAATAAAATGCAGATTTTTTGCTTCGCACCAATTTTGCACACCATTTCCAAGCGAACGCGTGAATGTGAGAATTATTGTTGAATTGTGTTGGCGTGCTGGTGTTACATACCTTTGCTCTCATCACTAGACAATTTACGTTCGGGACTGGACTTCCCAGAAACACTGCCGCCGCCTCCCTCACCGGCCTCATTTGTGGAGCTACTGGAGGCATCATCTTTGGCACTTTTATCGGGCACCAGCAACTGCTGTCCCGGATAGATGAAGGAGCTATTCAAGCGATTCAAATGCGTCAATTCCGATGGCGTGGTATCAAAGCGAGCCGCAACCGATGTGAGTGTATCGCGATTTCCCACGGTATAGGAAATGGTGGGTATGGTGGGCAATGAAGACTTTGTCTCTGCGGAAAAGAAAACAAAATAAAAACCGATACATAAATGTTGGAGTAAGAGAATGGTATGGATGTAGCTAAAAGATAAATGATATCTGTCAAATGCTGTCTTCATTACTTTGCTCGACGACAATTGCTGGTGCTTTGGGCAGCTGCTCGAAGGCCACAAATTTGACGCTATCCGGACGCAGGCACGAATATATGGAATTGGATTCCACATTGGTATGACGACGCATGTAGATAACCACGAATTCCCTAAAGGTATCCGTCTGCCAGTAGATCTCAACTAGCTCCTGCATATTTTTAATTCTTTTGATTTCCGAGATTCCTTCTTGTTGCTTCACTAGCTTCGCTGCTTTTGAGTGTGCTTTTATTTTTCTTATATTGGATTCTGAGGCAATTGCCATCTGGTCACTCTTTTGGTTGACATTTCAATACACTTTCGAGATTTTGAATGACAGTTGAATATTTTTGTAATCACATTTTAAGCATTGAAATTTTACGACTAACCCGGTTTGTTACCCAAAATCAACTAACCAAAAATTACTTGTATAAACGATATAATTCTGTTCACATACATACATAAACATGAATATATTTTTATTATTTATGGCACTGATAAAACTTAGTGCCTTATCAAACGAAAACCCTAGAGAAATGAGTAACAATTGTTAGCTTTCGACATTCCCAATTATGAATGTTTATTGAAAATTTCAAGGAATCGATATGATAGTTATAACAATTGATAAAGTGCATAAGACTCCAGGAAGAATAATGAAAAAAGTAACTATTATTATTTGAAAGTTTCATTTATTATCAATAGTTTTATGATTTATCGATTGGGTAGTAACCAACCTACCACAAAAGCTAACACTAAAAAATAATTTGAGCTTCAAATTATGCAATTTCAAGCAAATTAAAAAATGCACTTATTGAATAACATAATAAAGCAACTCGATAACGAACTTCTATGTATTTAAGAATTTTGCATCACATAAAAAATGCAAGCTAGCAAACCGGGAAAATGCAAGCTAGCATTATAATCCAAAGAAACCAAAACAAAACGATAAGGAAAAACAAAACCAAGGTTTCTCCACTGCTTTATGAACTCAAATGCCTTTAGCATTAGCAAGATTTTAGAAAAGTTCTCAGTACAAAAATATGTGTCACTCTAAATACAACTGTGGACCACTCTGAATTGCACGCAAACTTATATTTTTGAAAATATTAGAAAGTCTAATTAGAGAAATGTTTATACTCTTATTTATTTTTTAGTTAAGTGCCAGAACGAATCACTAATGAAGCGTAAAAATGTGAGTGGCAATGCCTTCGTGCTTAAGTGGGATATAAATATTTGAATAAATTGTTCTAAATATAATCAATGTTTCGTTAATATTTTTAGGTTGGAATATTCATTTGCCATTGTTTCATTTATCATGAAATTTATTCTGATCTCGGTAAAATCTGACATCAGAGCTAGAAGACAACTAAGCAGCCAAGTTGTTGTTTTCGTATTGGAAAAAACATTAGAAACTTCCATCCGTAAATAAAAGTATATTTTTGAACGAAGTGCTTAAAAAACAGAGGTAAAACCACTAAAATAAAACATTAATTTTTATAATCAACTTCCTTATGTTTTCTTTAAAGGGCCATAAAATGAATGCTTTCGTTTTTCACTTAAACATATTCTGTAGCAGAAAAAACCTTAAAATCAACAATATTATGGGTTTTACCCAAGATGAATTAATAAAAAATATTAATTAAAAAAATCGTATGATCTTGTAAATGAAAGAAATATCATTTTAAACGAATATTCCTCGAAGTTAGTCTTTGCTAGTTTATAGATTATATTTAATTAGGTTTTTATCACAATTTTTTTAGATTTCTTTGTTGTTTTTCATAATTTATCCTTGAGTTATTATAATTTTAAAACAAATTAAGTAAAAGTTTGGGTGAAAATCGATGTTTAGGCCACTAGAAAATGCTCAATTTCTCCTCTTTAGAAAAGAATTTTAACCAAAAGTGATTTTGAAGTTGTTTTTAAAGAAATTTTGGTTTTTTTTTTTGGTTGTTTACTGTAAATTAAATGATATATAGATTGTTATATTGCACTTACTTGACAATTTGTCGACACTCTCGAATCGCTGCTCAACTTTGGAACGCAATGAATCCAAATCGAATGGTGCCGCAAGGCCATGATCAACGCTGCGCGATTTGCTCCTGTAAAACAATGAAGAAAGCGTAAAAAATAAATGTTAAAAGTAATTATAAGTAGTATATAAATTTGTTAATCAGCTTGTAAATGATCAGCCTGTGTCTGTGATCTTTATCATTTACAAATTTTGGGTGTATATCGAGCTTCAAATTGTGGCCATAACCGGGAGTAATAAACAATTTATTTATTGATCGATTGCTTATCTCAATTGTGCACTGATCAATCGGCGAGTGAGTGACCAAAAATGGTAAGACGATCAGAAAAAAGCTGTCGTTGCCTTTTGTTTAAATGCGTTTTTAAACGTTTTTTGTTTTTTTTTTGTTGCGTTGCGTTTAGCCTTTAAATTAATTTGTCCTTAAATTGTTTTCTACTTTACAATACTCGAAATATTTATAGATTTTGGATTAGTTGGTTAGTTGGCTTTGCCTTAACTGTCTTGTCCATTCTGATTCCTGTCAGATCTGTTTATATATATATCCAAACCATTTTCATTATTACATATGCTGGCGACGACGAAATGGAGGAATATACACGTGACCCATGTCCAGTGCGCATAGTGGAGGACTGTGGCGGAGCTTTCGCCATGGGCACTGTGGGTGGTGCTCTTATTAATGCCATCAAAGGATTTCGTAATGCCCCCAGTGGATTGCCACGACGATTGGCTGGAAGTTTTGCCGCTGTGCGTACACGTTCCGCCTTGATGGGCGGAAATTTCGCCATTTGGGGTGCCACATTCAGTGTCATGGACTGCACCATGGTGTATGTGCGAAAAAAGGAGGATCCCTGGAATTCAATTATGAGTGGAGCGGCCACTGGTGGCATACTGGCGGCTCGTGGCGGTGAGTTCTCTCTACTTTCCTCTTGATTGATTGTTGTGTTGACTCCTGTTGTTGTTATTTAGGTCTCACAGCGGTGCTTAGCAGCGCTTTAATTGGTGGCATTCTTTTGGCCTTAATCGAGGGCGTGGGCATTGCTGTATCCCGTTTCTCGGCCGAGAACTATCGTCCTGTATCCTTAGTGGAACGTCATAAGATGTTTATGCAACAGCAGAAGCAACAACAACAACAACAGCAGCAGCAGCAGTCGCAGATTTTACCTCATTTCTATAGCGACTCACCTGAGGTAAGCCTCTCAATTTATTTCTTGTTATTATTGTTTATTTTTTTATTTCCATCTCTCTCTCTATTTTGCAGTGCAATTCTTCGCCAGCTTAATATAAAATAAGTTTATGATATTCAAATTTTTGCTGCGTCATCACAATCAAATTGTCTATATACATGAGATGCATACAAATGTTGTTGAAATCCGATTTACCATATTTCTCATTCTTTGTCAGTTGGCCCGTTGCTGGGGCGGAGGAGGAGGTATTTCAATTCAATATTATTATTGCATTTAAATTCATTTATCGTACATTCAAAGTTTAGAATTTTTTAAAGTTTCTATTTGGTATTGTTTGTTTCTGTTTTCTTATTTATTTCAACTTATCAGAGGGGCGCGTGTGCGCTTCCTAGCGCCATTTTTGTAATAGGCCCCGATCTGTATATATATGCGACTTTATTTGTATGTGAGGAACGTGTATTATTTGACTACCGGTTTGATTTATGATTCTATAAAGACAATTTCTACTCCCAGCTATCGCGAAATTTCCTTATTACCTACTTTTAATTGCTTTTCAGGCACGTTTTCAATTTTAATATCATTCTGGAATGTAGCTAGGAAGCCCTTTAAGAGGTTTTTATTTTTGAGACTTAAATATTTACAAGTTTTTTAAAGACATCTAATGACAATATTAGATATACAAGTTCTTAACTTAGGAATTTCTATCTTAAATATATTCTAAATTGATTACTCGTTAGACACATTTAAATTATACTTCGAAGGTATACATAGGATCAACATTTTTCTATATCCAACAATTTAAAGTTCTCTAAAAATCGATGAAATCTATTGGAAATTGAAATCTTTTCTATGATAGATGATTGACTCTTTAATTTAAGATGCCTTTCACATATTTCTTATATTGATTCGTTGTTTAAAAGTTTCAAATTATACTTCAAAGCTATTATATATACATAAAACAAAATTATCCTAAAACAGAACTTAAAGTTATTCGAAAATCGATCAAATCTATTAGAAATTAAAATCTTTTCAATGATAGATGATTGACTGTCAAATCGAAGATGCCTTTCACATATTTCTTAAATTGATTCCTTGTTTAAAAGTTTCAAATCATACTCCAAAGCTATTATATACATATAGATCGAAATAATTCCATATGAAACAATTTAAAGTTCTTTAAAAATCGATCAAATCTATGGGAAATTGAAATCTTTTCACTGATAATGATTGACTCTCCAATCTAAGATGCTTTTCACATAAATTTCAAGAGCTTCAGGCAATCGATGTGGCATTTCTAGTAAAAGTAAAGAATTTTTAGCATCTTTTGACAACTATTTTTCCATACATGTTGTATTACATTTTAAGAAGTGTTCTGTCATCTGTCATTCAGTTGTGCTTGTCCCTCTGAATATTGAATTTTATTCAACTTATTGATTGACGAAAACTAATTTCCGTTTGCCAACAAGTCGAACGAAGAAATTGTCGAACGGATTGACAAAAGTGGGAAAAATGGTAGTAGTAGACATTTCTCATTTTCTGCTTATGGCGAAAAGTTTTCTATAAATATTTAATAAATTGAAATGAAAGAAGACAGACAGATGGACAGACAGACAGACTACAATCGAATATGATTTGCGCGTGGCCAATTAGCGAACAAACTGCGATAACCATAATTGAATATGAAATGATAAAAATGGATAAAAATTCAATATTTATTCTATCGTCTTTTGTTGATAAATAATTATTCAAGGCATATTTGTCGCACAATTTTTTTTTTGTTGTTTGCTATTTACCTTTGTGCCTCTTTGACATAGCAATTTCTCTCTGTATTTTTAATTAAATGTGATCACGTGTCTCAGCCCCCGAGTCCCTCTTCTTTATTATTTGTTAGAAAACTTTATTTTGTTGGAGAAGAAGAACACAACTGTGTTTGATTTGTAAGTTGCGACATTTGTTTGATTCAGGACTGACATTCCATTCCATCTCTCGACTAGCCGTTATTTGTTGAATTATTTAATTGTTTGCATATCTATCTTTATTCATTTATATACATTATTGAGTTCAGTTAACAGAGCGCGGTGGCCAACGAGCAGGCGAAATTTCATTTGCACAGTTGTTTCGGTTACGTTGAAAAGTTTTTATTGTTTTCTGCCTTTAAGCTTGCCAAATAAACATAAATAATTGTATATGGCACAAAATATTCTTTTTAAAATGCTACCAAATGGTGGGTAGAGAGGTTGGTTGGTTGGGGAGCGGTATGTAATTATTTATTTTTCGCATATTTCACTGAGAAGGTCATTCATTTTAGCGTAGAATATTGCGGGCAAGTGCCTTGAATTTTTTCCATAATGTAGAAAGAAATTTCCAAAAATTTACTATTGATTTGGAAATTTTGATAATTAAATTTACTTATATACATATTTTTTTATTGCTATTAACTAAACCATTTGAGTTTTTTCCCTAAAAGTATGCAACATTTTTTTAAAAGCAATTTCATAGTCAAATGAATTTCTATTCTTCTATTTCTTATCAATTAAGAAAAAAGAATTAAGATGAGGGCCAGGGAAAGGTATTATTATAAAAATTGTTTCTATGCCATATGATATGGTTTTATCTCTGCAAAAATTAAACCTGAAATTATATTAAGATTTCCAGTTTTTAAATAAAAAAGAAAGACTGATGATCCTTGATTAACTTTATAAATATTATTAAAATTTTGGTTATCTGACAACTTACAAAACCGTATCAGAATGAGAACTGTTTACTTAAAATACCTCAAAAAGGAATGATTAATTTTTACTAGAACTACTTTACAATTTTAAACAATTATTTATAAACAAAGACCTCTTTTGTAAAAAAAACTACAGTCTATCACATTTTACGAACAAACTACTATATATTAACTATAATATGAACTGTTTTGCTCAACAGCCCATGACCAAATGTCATGGATTGGCATTTTAGCTACGCTGCCTATTTGAAAAAGTGTTATGAGTCTTGTTTTCAATTTTTATGGGAATCTCAATTTGTAGGAAATTCCCCAATAGATTCGCGATTGCTACGCATTTTAAGTGCCATAATAATGTATATAAAATAATAAAAAAAAAATGGAGTATGAAAAAAGGAAAAGAAAGACTGAATGGCTTAAGCTTATAAATTGGCTCTTTGGAGGCACTTAAATCGACTTACACCTTACAGCATTTTTTTTTTTTTTGGTAGTAGAAATAAGTAGTTTTTTGTTTTCATTATTTGATATAGTTTCTTTTATCTTATCGCGCTTGCATTTTGTTTGTTTTCCTATAGATATAGGGGGAGCTATAAAGGGGCGAAGGGTGGTGGGGTAGGGGGTGGTCCGATTTGTAGGAACGCAGTAGCCGGAACCGAAACAGAAAAACAAGGTGTTAAGTCTTGTGGAAATCATAAGAGAGTCAGTTAAAACCGGCAACAAAGTCATGTCAATAACCCATTTCGTAGTGAATTCCATTTTGTGGCCTTTATTTTCGAGTTTTTTTTTTTTTTCGGTTTTGCGACATTTTTTGTTTTCATTTTGTTGCACTTCAGTTCACAGGGCGTTAAATGATTCACCCGAAAACACAATTGTCGGACTTTTGCGAATTGTGAAATTGATAACACGTAAAGATCAAGAGGGTGGCGCTGCCTAAGATTAGTCTGATGAATCATTCATCATTGAGGTAGGTTTGCTTTCATCCACAAGAATGATCAAATCAAAACGAAATAATTTATATTGCCAATTAACTTGATTAACTCCTGAGTGCTTGGAATATTGCTTATTCATTATCTAAATTGTAGAAACATGTAGAATCTAATTTGAAATTAGTAATAATTAGGAAACGAGGGATCTAGATGGGACTGAAGTATCATAGGTGAAATGTCTTCTTAAATTTGTCTGATCTTTGTACAATTTCTACTTAAAAGGTTCTTGGCATTAAAATCTTCTTAAAGATCGTTTGTTTGTGATAGTTTAAAGTAGTAGTATTTTGGCCCTACAATTTGTGCAAAAGTTTGAAAGACTTTTCCATCTTCTAGGCTAATTTCAAAACCCTTTTTTTATGCCTTTTTATATATTATTCATCTATATTTCTATAATCCTAAGCGATCTATTATTCCTAGAACTATCGTTTTAATGAGCATTCAATTTTTATTATGGTAAGGCTCATTTTAAGGTGCCGCATTTAATTTATTTTATTCTCGTTTTTAAATATTTTTTGCTTATATGTAACTAATTTAAATATGACACTTATGACTCCACACGAGCCTAATTAACAACATTTTAAACATTTCGAGTACTTTGCACCTTTTTCTATACCATCTTTTATTGCCCTTTTCATTTTAACGACTAACGACAAACTTCTATCTCATTCTCACTCGCTCTCTCTCGCTTTATTTATCAATTAATATCTGTTGAATTGATTGTCAGCATTTGCCGTGCCTTATAAATTATCAAAAAAAACAAAAAATATTCGTTAATAAAGACGACAGAGCACATTAAGATTATCTCAATGGGTGGCTAGAACAAATGGGCGTGTAAATAAATTATCAATTCTTGATTCTTGTTATAAAATATGTTTTTTAGATCATAAATTGTTGATAGATTTTCACAATTTATGGAGTTTTTTTTTTTTTTTTTGGGAGAACGGTTATGGCACACAATTTTTGGCTGAAAATCGGTTAAGAAAATATATAATTTGGCATTTAAATTGCAGGCAATTGTATATACGATATATAAGATTTAGTTAAGTACAACAGATCGAGCCATGCAACATAGAAAAATGTATATATATATCTGTGTATATATTGTAGTGGCGCATGCACAAGGTGCACTATGTCTAAGTGGGCTGTGGGTGTGGTTAGTTAGTTGTTGTTTTTTTTTTTTTTGCACTTACCTGCGCACAGGTATCGCCAAATTGTCAACGCTTCGTGACAAACTGGAAACATCTTGACTAGCCCTACGTGACCTGTCACGTTTTTTTTTTTGTTTTTTTTTTTAAATATTTTTTTTGGGAAGGGTTTTCGTAGGGTTTTGTTAGGAGCACAGCAAATGAGTGTTTAATAAGGAAATGAGCCAAAACATATAAAAATAAAAAAGGGAAAGAAAATTAAATACAAATAAATAAGAATAAAAACTATGAATAAGTTAAACAAAACAATAATCTTTATGTCGATTAACAAACGCCAATTACAATCTAAAGAGAGATGAAATATATTTTGTTGCGATTTCGTGGAATGCACACGTAGAATTTAGCTAAATGTTGGACATTTGTTCCTTAACTGGTTCAGTTTTTCAAAAATACAAGTTTATGATCATGTCTAGAGCACGTGTGTATACATATATATACACACACATATAGATAGATAACGAGAGATACATATATGTAGAGTCAGCTGTTGGGGGACTTTGCAAAGTTCATCAAATTGTCATGACAAAAGTCACGTTCCTAACAGTCGAGATTGAAGGTGAAGGTGAGATGCTTAAAAAATGGCTTAAAACTAATTCCAAATGCTGACAGATTAAATGTGATTTAAATGTAAACAATTGCCAAAATGCTTTAAAAGTGAACAGTAAAATTATTCGATGTGAACATGATTGAATTGTTGTTTATTATGTTATCTAATGGCCCAAATATGATAAGATCTGAACTGAAGTACATTTCGAGCAGTCCGATCAGTTTAAAAATACTAAATGTAAACAGAAATGTTTCAAATTCTATTCACTGAAGTTTACCAAAGAATTGAATTTCGTTTTAGACTTACTAATAGACATTAAAATTCATTTAATACCATTGGAAAATACAAATAACCGACCTTTGCAACTCCTATTTAGAATTATTAAAGCGGTTTTAAATTATTCTTAAAATAATTTTTGGTTTGAATTGGTTTTGTTCAACCTATCACCAGATTTCAATCGTGTTTTCTTTACAATCCTTTATGTTGAAGTTTCAAATTTAAGAATAAGTTTAGTTCGTAATGGAATTTATTACTTTGAGATCTATATAATATCAATTGGATCAGATCTTTTTATTTTTATTCTAATTTTCTAGACTCACAAATAATTTTATCCGAAAATTGGTTTGGCTAAGTGTTGGTAATCGTATTAAGATGATTTACACTTAATTTTGAGAACTTAGCTTTAGTAAACACGAAATTTCCAATTTATCCCTAAAATATCCTTTAAGAGTAAATTGAGTCTTTCAACTTGGCGTTGTTCTAGTACACCATTTGTTTCCAAAATTCTATTTTTTTGAACAGCAAACGAAAGTAGATTAAATTCTTCGCCCAATTAGGTATTTTTGCTTAAAATTGTATGAAAATTTGGATATTCCTAAATGCCTCAAAGAAACCCTTTTATTTTAATGAGACACTTTCCATCTCTTTCTTACATCCGATCCCATTTGTAAACGATGCGAAAGATCTTTAAAATTAGCCAGGATATACTAGTTAGTGTAGGGTATTTTGAAACTTAAGGAGCATAAAGAAAAATTTAATGAAATTTAGTTAGATGCCTCCTCCGTGTATTATCATTTCAAATTTAATTATAAACTAATCTAAAATTAGATAGTTTTTTTTTTTTGGTTTCTACGTTCTTTTTGCTTATCAAAATCACATGTTTTTGGCTGTCCAAAAAATTTGATATTGCACTTTGGCTTGCCTGAACGGGGAATTAACATTTCAGACATAATCACAAGTAAATCCAATCGGTTGGTTGGGCTAATAATCTATAACCAGACTACTCATATATATATGTATATTTCTATATACATTGATTCCAATGTCAGGCTCCTCACTCTCTAATTGTGGAGTATTTCTAAAGAAGAGCTATCCGCCCACTTAACCATCAGCCTAAACACACTTCACTTGTGCTATAGCTCTCTGCCTGTGGCACTTTAAATCCAAGTCGTTGCCACACTTCAACTTGTCAAGGGTAAATATCTGAACAAACACACAAACATTATAGTACGCCGATAATTAAAGACAACAACAACAACAGCAGCAGCAACAGCAACAAAAGTACCTACATAATTTTTTATTGGATTATTGCCAAATTTATAGAAACAAAAAAAATCCCACCCACGCCTCGTCTGGGATTCTGGTCAAGTAATTCAATATCTTAATTACTTCAATTAACACAAATTGTGAAATATCATTGGCAGATATGGCACGATTCTTAGGTACATGAATGAAATAATGAGGAATCTATCTACAGTAGAACCTTGCTAATGTGGTCCCTGGAAATTTTTTTTCTCTATATTTCCGTTTGATTTCTCTCGCAAATCAATTCAAAATTATTGTTTAACACATTATTGTGTTTATTTATAAAAAATTAACAATCAATTGACAAATATTTAATGTTAATGGATATCAATTGTATGTCACGTGTTGCTGGTTTTCTTTTTCCCCTTTTGTTTAACTTTGTGTAAATTGTTTGTACCTTATAAAAGCGATATTAAAGGGTATATATGGGGGAATTTTTGCTATCAGATTCGGAAGATAAATTAATAAAATATCACTTATTTAAATAGGCAAATACTGATTAGTTCTATCTACTAATCTAATAAGATGTAGAATGGTGAGGATGGTCGATAATTGCTTGAGGTAACTAAAGGTAGAATTTCGAATTCTTTAGTCTTTTTTAATGCTAATGTAATGTAATAATTTACAGGGTCTCGCATAGTCGGCTTCTCCAGTTAATGTGTGTGTTTTTTTTTGTGTTTGTTTTTGGTGTCGCTTTTTGTTTAACATTGACCCACAATGGGCAAGGGACTCAGTCCAAAGCATCAAACACAACGCGAACACCAACAAAGGGAAGTCGTCTTGAGCTTCCCCACAATTGATCAGCTGATTTTTGTTTTGGGGGAGATTGCCTACGTGCCACAGATCATGCGTGCTCTGGGGGTCAGTTAAAAATTATTTACCCAAACCGCCCCGTATGTAAAGAAATTTCTCAATTTCTCGCTCTAATGAAATGTACATAGAAAAGAAAAACTAAAGTCCAGTGATTATTTGCCAAAAAGTCGTCCGACTAAAACGTTTAACGCCTTATCGATCAACACATATATCGCGGGGGCATTATAAAGATATCGTGTGACTGAGATGGAGCTAAAATTGCTTACCAATAATATTGTGAAGTGATTAATATATTTTGCATTTTTGTTTCTTTTACTCTCTCTCTTTGGCACTCTTTTTTTTGATTTCTCTTGTCGTTTAACCTAGTAAATTGTTTCATATATTCGTTTTGCTGCTTTTGGCGGAGGGAAAAAAAGGTGGATAAAACTTTTGCCTATCAATCATATGCCATGTTGGCCCAACAAGACATCCGACGCAAAGACAATATCCCCGAAATATTTGACACTTTGTTGACTTTTAATGATTCAATTTTCGTTGTCATTTGTTTAGTTTAGTTTTTGTTTTTGATGGCAAAATTAATTAGCTTGTCAAATAAGAGAGAGAACACGAAGAGTTGGCAACAGCAGCAGCAGAATCGTTATTTTTTTTTGGGTTTTCTCATCAACGAATGCAACAGCAGCAGCAAAAAAAAAAAAGTCGGCAATTTCCCTTTGATATTTGAGCTTAGCCACATTCACATTTGTTTTTTATTTTCATTTGGGCCGCGTCTTATTTTTGTCATTTTAGTTTCTTTGATAATCGTATTTCATATTTTCTTTTGGTTTATAATTAGAATTTGGTTGTAGTTGGTTTTAATGCCGCATTGTTATCTTATTTGCAGTGCGTTTTCTGTTTGATTAGTTTAAAATGTTGTTGCTTTCGTTTTTGTTTACCTGCCTGCCAGCCCAACCACCACCTGCCTCTAACTCGAAGGTTCAGAAAGGTTAATTGAATTTGCCAAGCTGAGGGCTTAATTGCCTCAACACAAACAAAACAACAAAAAATACGAGAGTATGTCACATTTTTGAAGGGCTCCCCACAGAATCATGTGACCGGCAACTAAATGAGTAATTCAACTAGATAAATATGCATTTGCATCGGTTTAAACCTATTGACTCAGAGCTGTTTTTTTTTTCTAACGAATATATCTATTGAAAAGGTGGTTATCCTCTATAAATTGTTAGAGATCATTAACCGGGCATTTTGAAGAATTATTTATAGAATCTTGAGAGTAAATTTCTCAGAAATTACGTTGAAAATCTTTTCCTCATGGTCATCATGGTTAAGCTATCGCTACACTTGAAACTAAGCCCAATTAAACAATGAAATGTGGGTTAAGGTTAGTTGGTCTAAAAGAAAGTAAATATGATTATCTTTTCGGGGTTGTCTTTCTCTTTGATAGAGGCTGAAGTTGTTTAAATATTTACACAAAATGTCAGCTCAATTAGTCAGAAAATAAAAACAAAAATAAAATAAACGACGAAAAATAATTGTGGGCCTCAAAAATTAATTGAATTTTATTATGCGGTCAGTTGAAATTATTTAAAATATTTATTTATTTGTTCAAACTGGCGCCAATTCGAAATGGAAAGCAGGCGGCAGACCAGTTTAATGAAAATATCATATGAGCAACAACAATGAAACAACAAGAGATCATTAATAAAATAAGTTGCTAAATGATATTTACATAAAATCTAGTTTGAAATTCCCCTCCGTATCTCCTCCTCAACATTCTGACTCTGGCTTATTTACCAGATCATTTAGCATATGAATTGTAATTTGGGATGTTTTTGTTTGGTGTGAGAAATTGTCAACTTTTGAGTTGATTTTCTATTTATTGGAACAGGTGGTGGTCAGATGGAGAAAACAGTGCCACAAGACGAGCCCCTCACAAAAGAGGGCTAAACGAAAAGTATTCTAATGTTTAGAATATTTTTAAGCCAGTGACAAATATCAAATGACATGACCTTCTTCGCAATGACAACATAGCTTGATATGCTGTGGCAGAATGACGTCAAGTTAGTGACTCTACAATTCACGTGATTTTTTGTAAATTGGTTTGTTTTATTCAAATTTTTTGAATAACCCTCGTAGTAGATGTTTTGTTTTTGCGAATTAAAGTTTAACCTTGATTTCGTATGTAAAAACACGAGAGGGGAAACCAGTTATCCCATTCAAAAAAAAAATTTCCAAAATATTTACAGAAAAATGCCGCAGAGACGACGACACACACACACACAGCAAACAAAAATACCAGCGAATTTTTTGTTATCTTTCATTTAAATTGAAACTTGCTTTACGTAAATTAAGATAAGAAACCTTTTTTTTTCTGCTGCTGCTCCTGCTGCTGTCTCTCTTATCACACCACAGAAAAAACAGAGAGACAGAGAAAGAGGAGCAAATAATTGAAATGATAAAAAATTCAAGCAAATGCGAATTAATTCAGACAGAAAATTTGTGCTCTTTGGAATGGTTTTTGTGTTTGTTTTTGTTTTTTTTTTTTATAAATTTCAATTTAACAAGCTAATTGCATTTGCCATAAATATTGCTGCAATTTGTAATATATTCACACTGACACTGGAAACTTTGCATTTGCATTAATTATACATATATATTTATATAGTATTTTTATATGATTTGAACCGATCGAGCGCGTATTCAAAGTGTGACGAGCCACTCGTCTTCCCGTATTCAACTGACAGAAAAAAGCGACAACTGGAGAGCATGGAATGAGAGAGAGATTCTGTGGTCATTGTTAATGGTTGGGATGATGGGTTTGGATGTTATCATCCATATAAACGAGTATATATATATAGTATATAAATACATATATTTATCAAATCAAGAGGCAGCCAAGCGAGCAATGCTCGTAATGTGGACTTTGTGTGTACACGCACGTAGAGCAGAACAATTTGGATTTGGATTTTGACCCATCTGACCTATCCACACACACTTTTCACTATCCACTCCAAGAGAGAGAACGAGTGAGAGCTGACATTTGTGTGTGGATTGCAAGTGAAGATCTTTTGTTTTTCGAGTAAATCGCACAATTCCATCTCAGGTTAAGTCATATCTAAGTATATATAAAGATATATATGTATCTGCATATATTTAGCTGTTATCACATCTTTTGTCTTCTTCGTTTAAATATTTGTTAAGCTTATTTAGCATAGACTAACAAATTGCAATTCCAGTAGCTACTTTTTTTTGAGTTTTTTTTTTTGGGTTGTTTGCTTGCAAATAAAAGATAAAAATCTTGGATAATCAGCTGAAAGGAATTTAAATTCTTTCTTTTTTTTGTGAAATTTCTCTAAAGGCAAAATCTAATCTATTAATTTATTCCAAGTGTTAATGTAGATTATTAAATGCTTAATGAAAATATTTACATCAGCCAGAAGATGCGATTCAACAAATAGAGAAATACGTGTTAAGTTGGTACACTTGGTGTTACGTTAATATTGAGTGCTGTCAAAGTTTACAACATTCTATTGACGGCACATTCCACAATTTATTGCTCTATTAGTGCCAGTTCCACTTAGATGCAGGTGCTCATAAAGAGAGACACAAGATAGAGAAATGATTCCCAAGTATTTGACTTATTTTGTAAGGTTTTCGAATAATTCTAATCAATTCTACTCAAGAAATCTAATCGCTAAGGTACTTAGGCTCATTTAAATCGTAACCCATTGAACTATTTTTTCGAATTTAGTTAATGATTTTAAACTAACACATTGTTTAAGTTATTAAAAATTTAAAAATCTTTTCAACTCTTTTAAGATGAGCATATGGGGATGAGATCTTTCCTTAAATGAATGTAACTAAGCGAGCATTTAAATATTTCCAGTATATTATTTGTGAATAAAAAACTTGATTAATATCTTTCGTAATACCAATTTTATGGTCAAGTCAAATGACAGCATTCAGCTGCATACATTTTGTTTTATACTAAACAATTTCTAAACGACTCAAAAATTGATTACCTAGTTTAGTAAATCGATTAATTATACTGAGAATATTTTTACGAAATTCTTTTGAACATGATATAAGTGAGTAATAAATGAATCGAAGCTATATATCGTATGTTAATAGTACATATTTACAGTAATCAAAACTTGTTTTTGGGAAGGAATATAAACAACATTTGAAATAAGTTTTTTTTTTCTTTTTTGAAATACGACCTCCGTCTCTGTTTGTCGTCCAATCTAATACAATGATATATGGCAGGCAATATATATTTATATTGATATTGGACGTACGCCCATAAAGAGATGGACGTTGATACTAAAAGCAACAGCAACAACAAAAACAACAACAAAAAGAAGGAAAGAAAGAAAACATTCGGCTTACCTAATGGCAAAACCCGCGAAACCAATTAGGAAATGGAAGGTGAAACTAAACTAAATTAAACTAAACTCGCGAAGGCCTCATAAATCGTTCGATTTGTGTTGTTTCGCTTATAAATAAGAATAGTAGGCACTTCTAAGCAATAATATTCTCCACCACCCCCCCCACCACCCATCCCCCTCAAGTAGCTGTCACAAATATTGGTATTACCTATAGTACATATATTATTTGACTCGACCAGAAATAAAAAGGGGGGCATTAGCCCGTTGGGTTATGGTTATGTACTTTAGAATCGCGTTTCTATATACTCTATATGTATACATATGTACTTGAAGGGTCTGAGCAGTCTGCTGGTTGTTGTTCTTGTGGGTTTCTTGTGCTAATTTGATAAGTTCAAGTATGCGAAAATAAAAACACAAAAGCAATACTCAATACACTAATACGTAGCAAAAAAAAAAAAAAAGAAACTTTTCATATCGATATTAAGACATTCACAAGTGTAGATTGACATTTTGGTTGAGGGTGGGGGAGGAGGGATTATGGAAGGTAGGTAGCAAATCGATTTAAGCATGATGTGCATATTGATTTATGGGGAAAACAGAAGCATTAGAAACACTGCTGAATGGTCTATGACTCAGTTTGGGGGGCCCAGCGGTATATAGACTCGGAAGCAGCAAATACATTCATATTTATTGTTAGTTGCTTTATAATGAGTCAATCGTTGGAGAGGTCGATAATATTAGAATTGTAATTGCCTGGCAGTAAAAACAAATCAATTTGTTTATGTTTATTTAATATAAATCCATTTTTATTGGATTTAACATTATCTTTGGGCTCATTTCAGGCTACGATTCAATACAGCAAAATTCTGATTATCCGTTTCAATTGAGACTTTTCTGCATTCGAATAATTGGAACTATAGATTTTCAAAATTGACATTAATGATTTAATCCGGATATTTAAAATTGACTTTCACTTGCGCAATGACTCAACGGAATGTATTTAAATATTTAAAACATAAACAAACTATTCAAAAAACTTAATTTTTGTATTTAAAAAAATGTTAATTGAATATTTGGATAATTAGAATACGGATGATATGATTTTTTATGTACTAATTACAAATCTTTGGTAGACTCGTCGTATAGACCTAATTTCAAATTTATTGAGATTAAAACTAGTTGAATTTTTATATACAGGAAGTCTTCGTTTATCCGGTTTTCGGATACCATTTCGGATATCGCCAATAGACTTATCCGTTAAACTTTGGTAAAACGTACGTATCATTTGAAATATACCAAAAATGAGGAAAGTTTTCGACTTATCCAAGTTTTACCTCATATAAGAGATTTTTTTGTTGTAGTCAATATTTTAATAAATTTTCGAGTATTAACGACAACGTTAGGGGCAACTTCTTTTATGTTTTTCCCCTATTAATTAATTTATATTTCTCAGTTTTCATTAGAACTAAAATTGCATAGCCATAAACTAGTAATTGCCTATTCATTGGTTGAGAATGTAAATATGATGCAACTGCCATGGAAATTTCATAGTGGAACTGACACAGTGGAATGTCTTTATCATCCTCTCGGATTTTAAACTGCATTGAAAAAAATTTACAAGCTAATTCTATGGAATATTTGTGCATACCTAAAACTAATAATTTCTTTGGCTATTTTTTGCCTTGCATAGTTTCTTTCAATATTTTTACAATTTGTGATAACCAAATCAACTTGAATGTCATATTCAATTATTTACCTTTAATTAATTGGAAACTCTTTGCTCAGCTGGCTTTTGAATATGCATTTGAGAGCCTTCGTGCACCTTTGCAGCATTTGCAAATGCATTTCAAAGACTTTACTCAAGTGTTGCAGTAGGCATTTTACCTTCAATCAGCCTCCGCTAACTGAGTGAATAGCTGACTGACTGCTGGATTGACTGAATGACTATTTCTGATACTACATATATGTATTTGCATGTGGCAAATATTTGCACAAATTGTTTCGGTATTTAACTAACTACTGTGTGGATTCTCTGACAATATCTGACGATTCGACATACATACATATGTATATAGCATGGCCTGTGTCTAAGCATCTTCTGATGTTGACACACACACACACACACACACACACAGAGAGACAGACATAGATACATAGACATAGACACAATGGCGAATCGAATGCGAATAACACAAATTACGAGAGAGTCCATGACAACACAACAGACATATAACCCAAAGTCAAGAGATAGATAGACATGGAGATGGAGATGGCGAGGTGGAGTGAGAGAGATAGGCTGAGACATCAAGTCGCCAAACTGTGCAAATAGGCACGTGAGTTTCTGGTGAGAGGATGCGATGATTGGGGGCGACATTTGTTATGTCGGCGGAGGTGTAAGGCAAAAAGCTTAATTAAGAATTTCAAGTGGCAGCTTTTTCGTGCGGCTTTTGGGGTTTTTGACACTTTTGCATAACGTTGTCTAACGATTATGGGGAAAAGACCCACAATCGAACCGTAACATAAGTCCAAACATCGGGGCAAATGTAAAAACGAAAACTTTGCAAAACAAAGTCGACAAACGACACGGGAATTATTATTAACATAATAAATAAACAAACCAACACTGTCCGGCTTAACTTAAGTCAATCATTACCAATCAAATCTTTCTACAATAGTGTCCGCAAAGTTAGAGACACACTGCTTTTCCTCTAATCTTTTCTAAAAACCCTTATTAATGAAGTTTATTTATAGTCGATTGCCCTTTTGATTAATTTGAAGTGAAAGGTGAAAAATTATTGTAGTCCAACGACAGAATTATGTGTAATTTGTTGATTGTTTTTAAAAATTTGCGGCTTATGTTCAAATTTCTACGAAAGCAAATGGTTCTTCGAGTGGTTTGGACTGAAATCGATCAAGTTTTGGAACACTTCTAAATAAAAGTATCTTATCTTCTACTGATTATTATCATGGTAAATACTAAAGCTTCTACTCAACCCTGTCAAAGAAAGTCTAATAAATTTCACAAATTTCAAAAGAATTAAATTTCGTAGGGGGAAAAAATAAAACAGAAAGTACTATGATCTAAAATTATGGATTGTTAACGAAAAACCAAATGAACAAAAATATTTTAAGAACGAAACGAAGTTTTGTAAGGACCTAAAGTGCTGGAAAATTTTTATATTGACTCAGTTTCGAGATTTTCCAACACTGTGGCTTAGTGTGACCCATAAATTTATGTTGAGTGGGCAGCACTTTTCAAAACTTAGCCCAAATATTGTGCAAAATGTTTTGCGAAGTTCCAATTTACTGAACTATCTTTTTGTATCGCGTGTCAAAGAACGTGTCAGTACAGGTTCCCATTAGAACGATCGTTGCCGTCAATTGGTATATATATATGACCATATATGCGCTCTATTAATTTCCCTTTTATTGTTTACAAGTTTAATTGACATTGGAATTGTTGCAAGTTGCATTGCAACGTCCCACAGCGATGCTTCTCTTACGTAAGGGAAAAAAATGTGTGTGGAACTGGGTTCCGATAGTGATATCGACTGTTGTTATCTATAATGTCGATTGACATGTGTTTGATTTGCATTGTATTGATATTGCAAAAATAATTTGAAATGGAAAAATCCTAAAGGCACAGAGTCAAAGGCTTTGATTTGTTGTCTTATCGAATAGCGATTTCAAATGACCTTTGAACAATGAGAAATTTCTCTTTGTTTAGAAAATTGTCTTAATTACACCCACCACATATAAATGTCGATCGAGAATGTAAACCAATCTCTCTGGGCTTATTTCTCTATCCAAAACAAATTGGAAGCAATTTTCATTGTGTGTTTCAATCAAAAGTAATTAAGAATGCAAACGAATAATAATAATAAGAAACACAAAGCAAAATGAAATGCAAATGAAGAAATGTTCTGGTAATTAAAGAAAAATATAAAACAAAAGTGATTTTAAAGGAAGCAAAATTACAAACGACAAACAAACAACAAAAAAAATATATATATGCATGTATATTGATATGGATATAAATAAGAGAACACAAAAGAACATGCAAAATGTTTGGGTTTATTCGCAAGGGAAACGATTTTGTGTACTATCTGAGGAGAAAGATATATAATATGTATAAGAACCACGACGACTGCCTAAGACCCAGACTGAAGATAGTCTCTAATTGCTTTGCCCGCAGGCCAGGAATTAAAAAGTAATAATAATCATAATGAGGCTTATTTATTATTTTTTTTTATATATATATATTTTTTTTTTGCTAATGGCTTACTGAAATGGCAAAATGGCAAAAGGCGTTTACGTTTATATAATGAAGAGGAGGAGAGAGACCCCCAACTCAATTGAAGGTTGAGAAAGCTCCAAAAAAAACAAAATAAAAAAGGCTTAATGCTTGTACTGTGCGTTGGTAAGACGACTATTAGATACTCTGTTAAACAACATTTAAAAAAATCGATCAAATTATTAAACACTCTATTGAATTGCCCTTTAATTCTTTAGTTTCTTTGGAATATTTGGAAAAGTCTTTGCTTTACTTCTGTGTGATAAAATAGCGTTAGAAATTTATATAGTTTTTAGATCCGGAACAGATCGGTTTACATGACATGGTGGCCTTATGTTTCATGGGTCGTAACGACTTCCCTTTGCCTGTTATGCTCTTTTGATTTATGGTTACAGAGTATTAATAGTAATAATAATACTCTGTGGGTTGTCTAAGAGGCAATGACTTTCGGTTTAGGTCAGGGTCGTCACAATATATGAACTATGAAGGCCCCTCTATGGCAGATGGAGAAAGAGTTAACATTTCAAAGCCATTATCATGAATTCCTATAGCCAGGAATAACAAAACAATTGGACAATGTGGTGAAAATAATCATATAAAGTTGGTCCATTGGAGAGCCACAAAAAACTATTATAAAGCTAAGAAAAAACTCAAACTAGAAGCGATTTAAACGTTTCCAATATTAAGACATACTGAATTAAAAATATTATTAAACAATTCAACTGGTAATTTGATCGCAAAAACTCTGGTAAATTAAATAACTTCATGAACTTCTTTCAATAATGAGAAACAACTCCTTTATCCTTGGAGTCTTCTTTATTTCCAGAGTTAATTAATACCCGATGGCATGATGAATGTGTTTTTAGCATGGCTGTTAATAATTATTTGCAAATTGAATTGAAAGCCAGAAATAAATCAACCGAGAGACTTCAAATTAAAAGGACAAGTCTCGATCATACGATAAGGAAACCGGAAATCGAAATGGACTCTGGGGACTTGGATGAGATGGGTGTGTTTTGGCATGCCAAAAAAAATGCATATTAATCACGAAAATTGACAAATTTAGTTTGGTTAGTTAGTTCCTACATTGGAACATATAAACATTGTCATCTGATCATTTTAGTCACATGACAGGGGGGGTAATATCGGGAGGACAGGGCGTTTGTTAATGACGAAGAGTAGAGGATAAAGAGATATATAAATGGTTGTGGATGACCAACCTGTTCTTAAAGTTATCTGGCACAAATATATTCCACCAGGAGTGCCGTTTCTCGCGCGGAAAATACTCGGTATGATTGGGATCGATGATGTCATAGTCATCAGCATCATTATCATTATCATTATCATTGGCATAACTAATGCTGCCTCGGGATTGTGGGCCATTCGCCATCATCATACTATCATTGGTCAGATCGGTTTGCGATTCACTATATGTGAGAAGCGACGAATCCAAGCTCCGCTGATTGATATACTCCATTTTCTTGCGTCTATGGCGATCGAGTTTGGTTTGCAACGAACTGCGACGACGTCGCTGACGATCGCCAGTGGGTGGCAATTCATTGGGATTATTCATGCCCTGGACCACATGACGCGACTGGGAGCCATCTTCAAAATATGTCAATTTGCCTGGCTCATTTGGCGATGAGGCGCGTATATTCTCCTCAGAGCTATAGACATTATCTGGACTATTTGTGGGTGTGGCAGATCCATCAGATTTCTCACTGCGCACAGCCGATTCATATGAGTCTTTGGTAGAGTTCTGCAAAACAAAATAAAAAAACCGAAAAGAAAATAATTAGTTATTTATTATTAATAATTAATTATGTTTGATTGTATTATTGGTCTCACTTGGTGGGACTCATTCACTTACCTTATTACTATCGCGTCGTAGAAATGAGACGGCTATGGAGCTGCGTCTCTTTTGGCTCTTGTCCGATTTACTCGAGAATAGGCCCAAGGCCAGGGAGCTGCGCCGCGGGGGCTTCTGTGGCGGCAATGGAGCTGTTGCATTCATCGCACTCTGCTCTGCTTCGCCGCCATCCCCATGCTCATCGATGTCGACCAATGATGGTATGGAGGCGCTGGCCCAATCTTTGCGCAACCGGTACTTGCCGTTATCAATTACGCTCATTTTGATATTGATAATGACACGAGCTCTTCGATCTCTTCTGCTTCTTTGAGTTTAACCGTTAACCGTTAAGCGCGCTGCAAAATGTAGTTTGAATTTGTTGTTAATAAATTGTTATTGTAATAACAAAATACAAAATAACCGCTCGACTTTATTGCATTGTTAATTGCTGCGCTCCAATTGCTGGCCAAAGGCGGGGCAGTTGACTCCCCCTCTTCCTCCCCTCGCCCACCCTCACCCACTTCGTATCTCAATTGTTGGCAAAAACAAATATAAAGCGAAACTAAACTTTTACTTTCAATGAACTCCATTGAACCTAAACATTAGCGTGGTAATTAGCAGGCCGTTGCCGGTCGGCTGGAACGTGGAACAACGTCGCGTCATCATGATGAAGATGATGATGACGATCATCATCATTGTTGAACTCGTCGCCACTTGAATATCTAAACACATATATATATGTATATATAACTATATCGTATAAGCCAACTTACACAATTATCAACTGGAATGGGAATAAAATGGTAATGTATACACCCATCGATCTTCATTATGAGAATGAATTGCAATTGCCCTGAGATGGGGAAATGTATCTATTCATTCATATTAAAAATCTAGAATGGATGCAATCTGTAAATGCTTAAAAGCTTGTATAACAATCTTATAATTTGCCAGTTAAATTCGATTAATATTTGTTTCAACACTGAAATAAGTAGATCATCAATTTTAGAATATCTTGTAGGTACTTAATTTTTGTCATCGCTTAGAGAAATTAAGTTTATCAAATAAGATCAATAATAAATAAATGATTTTTACAACAAGTAACTCGAGTACAAGATATTTTGAGAAACTAGACACCACAAATTATCTGATTTGATCAAAAACTTTAGGTTTTCATATCAATTAAAGATAAAACCATATCGAAAGACCTTCTTCTGCCGGATCTATAGTAAGCAGATCATCGGTTCGAACCGAGGATCACACGAGGATGAGAAAATATAAAATGTTTACACATTTCTTCGGGTCAAACCATTGGATTTGGTTGGCTCAAGATCAATAATTGAATAGAATAAAACAAAGAACTGTCTGAGATCTTGTTCAGGGGAATTTAGAATCTACATCGGACAAAACAGATATTTTCATGTGGAAATTTCCCTGAAGAAGAAGGGATCGATCATTTTAACATGCTATATTTTATATGATTCGATTACTCTTGCTTCTGAAATTGATTTTATTCATCCCTAAAATTGCATTCCCTTCTCAGGACTTCAAAATCAGCTTAAGAGACTCCATTTTGGTGACTAAAAATAACATTGATATTGAAATTAATGTTTATAATTACCCTATAAAGTATTAATCAATTGGGTAAGAACTATAATTTCTCATTGCAAATGGACTACCTTTCCATAGCAACCAAGTTGTGTATATTACCGACAGGTTATTACATTATGAGCTGAAGTCTATTACCTTATTTAGTTAAATTGTTAGGGAGGGGCGAGGCAACAATACAAAACTGCTAATAATGCAAATTAACTGAAAACTTCATGACATCATGACAATAGACAATAATACACAACCTACGACAACAAATAATGAAGAGGATGATGATGATGATGATGATGCTGAACTGCCATAATGATGAATGGCGATGACGAGCTTAGTTTGGAAACGGGAACAAGTTACAGAGAACCAACGAAAACGAAAGTTATGACTTACAGCAACTACACATCGTACAAACATATACTTAGAGATATGTACATATGTACATATATGTATCTGTAGGTAAGTATATATCAAAACACAAAGATAAAACTGACAGAACAATGGAAACTTGAAAGTAATTTAAGGGGCGTTGTTGCTGTCAGTTGTGACAATTTAACGCCAAATTAAAAGTTACGCTTAAACAAAGTTCTCACGCCTTGCGTGTAATTGCAAAATGGAGAAAATACTTGTAGTAATTGATATGGGGATCATTAGAGATATAGAATCGTGTTAGACGGGACACCCCAACTACGACACTTAAGTCGTTGGCATTATCTAGCTCGGAAAATACTTGAGGGCAAGGCTATACGAAAAAAAAAAAACATGCTCGTGATTGACTGACTGACTGAACTTAAATGTCTGACTTCAAGAGTGGCGAGGGGAGGAGCCTTATCTTGCCATTATTTTTATATATGGGTAGACTTACAAGACATTCATATATAAATGTATATGTTTATATATAGGAAGCTAGCAATTTAAATATATATGTATATATATATACACACAATCCGCATGTAACCTTGTCCACCAGCAATAAATGCACAACTGGAACTCGACTCAAAACACACATATTCAAAACTGACCACAACCGGTCAGATGGTAGCTCTCGTTAGGTCTCAAGGCGTTTTACACTGTGAAATTGAAGTGAAGTGAAGCGAAAAGCACGTAGATAGAGGGGTCGGGGTCGGAGCCGGGATCGGGGACTCTGGGTTTAGGTCTAGGTCTAGGTCTGTTTTGCATTGTTAAAGAAAGAAATCCAATAGTATGGTCATTCATTTTCATTCAACTTTTTTTTTGACACCTTGGGAAGAGTCACACTTTTTCAGTACCCTATAGAAAAGGAGAACAAGGGTCGAATAGGCTTAATAAAAACATCTATAAGGAGAGAATCTTTAAATCGTTGTCAAACCCATGGAAAATATAGAATGC
This sequence comes from Drosophila sp. 14030-0761.01, assembly GCA_018150735.1. NCBI lineage: Eukaryota > Metazoa > Arthropoda > Insecta > Diptera > Drosophilidae > Drosophila > Drosophila sp. 14030-0761.01. The sequence continues at coordinate 1,473,888 of JAECWO010000090.1, forward strand.
TGGCAAATTGTATAACATTTTTATGTTTCATCCATCTATTGTTGGGATCAATTTCAATTTTTAATTTTAATAAATCTCATATAACCAATTAGTTCAACATTTGGGTAGAGAGTATCCCAAAGTCGAGTCTCTAATCTTAAGTTCAACATATTTTATTACCAATTTTTTGTTGTTTTTGGTATATTTTTATTTATTGGTCTATCAATTGTGCAATATGCACGCATTAATGATTGAGCCAAAAGCCGATATGCCTCTTACTGGGTCAATGTCATGGCCTAAACCAGATCATTATGGGGTTGTCGCCTCTTCACGTCAAGTCCAAAAGTCATTTGTGTATTGTGGCTAATGGAAGCAATTAATCTTTTTCTTTCTAGACATGGAAAATAAATTTTCCATTTGAAATCGGGATGTAGGAATGGAAAACTACAGCACGTGATAAGCAGCCTTATTATGAGGCCTTTCCGCCGATAACAATTCACTCCAGTGCCAGCACGAGAGCTTCTCATCCGCTCCTTGGGCATGTTTCGACATCGGTTTGAATCTTATAAATAACTACACACACACACGAATACATAGACACACTTTGAGTATAAAAATACATCTTAGTGGGGGTTTCACACCCAAATGCCAAAGCAACAAACAAGAGAGTCTATAATAAAACTGCACAAATAAGTATATATACGATTATTTCCGCTGTAGTTGCAGCTGCCGAGAAACTTTATAAACTTAGGAGGAATAAAATAGAAAAGAATAGATTAAAGACAATTGCAAAAATTTTCCATCATTCTTCGAAATCAATAATTCTTAATAGCTAAACGAAGAGATAAGTATATATGCATATAAATAAGGTCTTTAAGGACATTTTTAAGCAAGAGACAGAAAAGTCTTAACCAATAGAACAAAATTTAATATAATCGTTTAATAACTACTTTAATGCTTTCTTTCTCTATAGTTTACGATTGATATTGGAAATTTAGTAGATAAAATTTATTTCTTTATTTTAAAGAGATATCATTATTTTTATTTATTTTTATATTAAAAGGAACCTTGATGAAATATTGTAAAATGACATTCAGTAGTAAGAATTTTGTTATTATAACAATTTTCCAGTTTTTAGAGCATTTATCTTTGGCAAATTAAAGAATATTATATAACAAGTTCTGCAATCTTTGGTTTTACAAAAATTTAAGCGCATTGATTGAACAATTTATGGAAATTATTTAGAGTATTCCCTTAAACTGTTGAATTTTAATAGAAAATCACTTGCTTTAAGTTTGTCTGCCATTAAAAATTTAAGGGAATGCCCTAATAATGTTTCTAATCATTAAGTAAATATTTGTTTGGCTTAAAGTTAGATAATAACCGCTTCTTTTTGGGTAATTTATGGTATTTAAAATGGGACTTGGCTTATCTAGACATTGATTTCCTCTTCTATTATTCAAAGATAATAAAAATTAAGTTCTTGCACTTTGGGCTTTTATTTATAATCCATTTGATTTGTGCAATAATTTATGAGCTCATTGAAAAGCTTAAGCTTAATCTCAGAGAGAGAGAGAAAGTTAGTTAAAGAACATTATACAATGGGTTAATTGGGTAAAACCAGTAGCAATGGCTAAGAGCACACCTGTGGATCAGCAATCAGCTGTTTAACCAGCTGATAAAGCACTTTAAAGAGAAAGAGTGTGAGAGGGAGATAAATAGCTGTTGCACTTTCGCTTTCGCATGAAAGAGTGGGGCAACAACTCGCAAAATAACAAACACACGTTATGGGGCCAAATTAAATGAAATGCGAAATGATATAAATACGAAAAAAAAAGGCACCAGAGAAGCAAAAAAAAAATGTGTATATACATATGTATACTACATGTATTTGTATGATATGTTCACACACATTAACAATTGTTGGATATATTGAAGCCATCGCGTGCATTTGAACAATATGTAAACGATATGTCTGACTTCGTAATGAATGAGCACACTTACAATATCCATTTAGGCATTCATACGAACATATTTGTAACTACAAATGAGAATTGATGACAATTATCGTTAAAGATTACAAAATTTGTCAGTTGAATGTCGTCATAGGATTACTTTTCAAACTCATACCCCTTTGCCTTTTTGTTTTTTTGTTTCTTTTGGGTAAACCGGTCAATTGCTATTGAAAACAATTCGCTAATAAGCGCCTTAAATTCATAAATTTCAAATACATATCGTATCAGAAAAAGAGCAGACAAATGTCAGTTGAAATTTTTGCCAGCAGCAGCAATCAGCTCCCTCAGTAGTGCGTAGGGTTGTCAAGTCGTCACAACAATTTGATATCATAAATCATGAAATTGGAATAATTAATTTCGCTGTTTGCTGGCACTTATGTATAATATGTATATGCTCTCGAAAACTGAAACTGGTCACAAGTCGTGTTAAGTCGTTGAACTGTTTTGTTTGTTTGTTGTTGGTTTTTCGTTGTTTTTTTTTTTTTTTGTGGTTGGTACAAAAAAAAAAAAAAGATACAGATACAAAATGGATCTACACGTGCTGGCTACCGTTTTAATTTGTATTTTTTGTTTGCCGTTTTTGTTTATCGGGCATTGTCATTAGCAAAGAGTTGCTAAATATTGCAATGGAATGCCCGACTTTTTGGCATTGCATCAGCTTTAAGTTCTATTTTAATAGATCGGAAAATACATAACATGGACAAGTTCATTTAAACCTATTAATAAGCATCAAGCCCAAACGCCAGGCCTCTGTCTATTCAATCATAAACTAACCTGTTTCACACATGGCCTAGTCCAGTTTAAAAATGTGTTGCAAAAAGTGGGCGTGACTGTGCATTTGCAACTCATTGAACTGAACCCTGTCGATATGATTAGAAAGACCATAATTTCTAGATGGGAATTCCTTTTAAATTATATAAAAGTAATCTAAAATAATTATTAGAGCTGCCAATTATAGTTAATTTATGGGTCGCACTTTTAAGTGTTGGTAAACGTTGCTTTTAACCACTCAAGGTCTATAAAATGAGGGAATTGCGAAAGTGTTAAATTGATTTTACACTAAATAGTTAAGAAATAAACTTCAGATTTAACTAATGACAAAAAAATCGAACGAAAACTGTCATTGAGAAAGTTTATTCGAACAGCATACTTAAATCAATAGATCACTTTCGGATTTAACAAACGCTAATAAAATTAAGATAACTCCCAAGATGGCATACAATCTTTTACCATAAAAGTTAATTGCTGGTTGGAAAGGTATGAACTGATGTAGAAACAATAACTAATTCAGATAAACACAATTCATATTTGAAGCGGAAGATTTTGAAAGCTTCCTAAAACATTTTACCACAATTCGTATGAAATTCATTTGCCAAATTCACAAAAGTGTGTAAAAAGCGATAAGAATTCTTTTGAAAAACTTGCTTAAAGGCACACCCAATACACACACTAGACATACACATTTTGACAAACACAATTCACTGGAGGCAATTATTGCAAATTCTTTTCTATAAAGTTAGTTCGAAACGAGACCGAAAACCCGCAGCTCCGGCAAACAATTAAGGGAAAACATTATACGATGGCATAGAAAACTTATCAACATTTTAGTACCCCCCAAAGTCGCCCCACCGATACCCCTATACATATATGTATGTACCTACATAGATGGGACAAAAGACAACTCATTGGCTATGCAAAGAGCGTTCGAAAAGCAACAAAATTCACAAAAAAAAAAAAATAAATAAAATGTGTAAGCCAGAAGAAAAAAAAAAGGAAAAAACGGCAATAAGTATATATAAATCCGCCTTAGAATCAAAACACATGATACAACGACAGGCAGATAGACCGACGGACAGGCAGACAGACAGTCATAAGCTGGCTAACAACTGATGACAGAAGAGTGGATGGAGTGGCAGGTTGAGAGCGATGGAGAGGAGGGGATGGCGTTTTGTTGTTGTTGGCAAAGCAAAATGACATAATCTACGTAACCGTGACACTTGAGCCGATTTTCTTAGGTGAACCGCAAGAATGCGAATATCAAAAGTATCTCTAAGCAATTAAGGCGTGTTCTCACTCACTAATACCTATGCAATCTAATAATAACAATAACAAAACTCGTCGAATATTGAATATTGTTGTAGTTTGTTTTTTTTTTTTCTTTTTGTAAAAAATCTGTTTTACTATGGCGGAAGTCGGCAAACCAGTTCAGACCAATCAAACCCAATCAATCGTCAACTTTGTTTTCCGCAAAAAAATTACAAATGTTGAATAGTTTTAATTTAGTGTAGGAAAACAAAAACAAACTTTATTGCTTTACAAGTACACGTACAACAACAAAAGCAATAGCACCTAAGAGAACGAAAGACGGAACCAAAACCGAAACCTAACCAGAATCGGATGATATAGTTGGGGATTTAGAGAGAGGGCGATATGATTTCCTTAGCCGCAATTGATATGCAAAACGGAAACAATTCTAATAATAAATTATACAAATTATTATTTCATTTGATGATTGCAGCTAACAAAAAATTTGATTAATGACATGTCTCTGATTGAATACGGATATAGCATACAGACATCTATGTACATATATTCCTTAGACCGACCACATGTGTTCACGCGCACTTAAAGAGATCACTTTAAAAGAAAGTTTTTGCATATGGCAAGGCGAGCAGGTTCAAGTGTCAGTCAAAAATGAGCTAGAACCGGTTGGGAATTCCAAACAGTTAACTAAAATTCAAAGCTTTCTAAGCTCATTCAATGTGTCACGTCTTGAATTAGAATTGTTAATAGAAATACAATTTAAGGCTGATGAAATAGTTTAGTTTACCATAAGTTAAAATTTAATATAATTATTAATTTTAGTCTTAACAAAGGTAGGGCCCCTTGGCGACAATTTCTGTGTCGTGCTTCTTCAGCATTTGAAATGGTTCACAATATGTTTACAATATCTCAAAGCCAACATTTCTCCTGAATTTAACCCGACACCTGAAAAAGGATTCCTCAAAACTCAATAAATGTTTAACAGAAAATATTACAAAAGTTTCAAACTGAAAATAAACCTTTCGGTTTCAATTTCCGACAAATTTAACTAGTCTTCTTATGGACAAACAGTTAATCTGAGATCAATTTAAATAAATAGAAATCCATGGAATAGAGATATTTTAGAAATATATTGAAATCTATGGGAATATATTGAAACCTATAAAAATTATATATTAAATGATGATTTTAAATTGAAAGTAAGTACTGAAATTTTGATTGAAAATGTGAACATTCCAAAATGTTATTGCTTAAATAAATTTATGTATTTTCTTTCCACAACATTAAGTAAGAGAATTTTCAAAATATTTTCTATATTTTGAGATAGATTACTAAATGCGCATTTTATTTAATTTAGCAAAAACAAAATACATATAAACATACCTATGTTTGAATGTATGTACATAATATATATAGATTTCTTGGGCAATTAGCAAATAAAATTTTGGCAGCTGCATTGGGGTTGCTTTTTTTCGCTTTTTGTGCATTAGTAAAAATTAATAAAATATTTATAGATGCGATTTTTGGTGAGATACTTCAAAATTGATCAACTCATCGAATGTTGAGGCGAAAAACAAGTAACGCAACGAATGAAACACTCTGAATACTTGAGGACTCATACTTGTACTCAGACAGAGATATAGTGACTCGTCGGAGATGAAGTGCCTTTGTGTTTGGCATTCGGCATTTATTCACATTATATTTTGTATATATTTTTGTAGATATATTTATTTATGTAATTATGACATTTTTTGTTGTGTGTGTTTTTTATTGTTCACGCCAAGTTAAGCAAACAAATAACAGTAAGTAAAGCCTCTTTGTCTGCCAGATTGAACAAAAGGCCCCTCCTCTCCTACCCATAAATAAATCCCATGAAAAAACAACATCCAAAAACAACTTGAACATGAAATAAATGTGTATAAGAAGTGAATAAATTTAATTATTATACTTTATTCATTCTCTTCTGGGTCCTGGGGACAAGCCTCCTACAGTCCCACCTCAGTGACAGCCTATTTGCATAAACAAAAAAAAAAAAACGAAACTTTACGGAGGGTCAAAAGCGGAGACAACGCCAAGGGAAAAGGAGGGGGCAAGAGAAATACTATGAGACAACTGGCACTTCCTTATGGAGATTCATTTAAATGATGCGAGTTAACCCAACCAAGGCATATTCGAGTATATTTATGTACATATACATATACGAGTAGTATATATGCTTCGCTTGTCACTCAAAATCAATAAAAATAAATTCAGTGAAAATTTGTGGCAAAAAAATGTGAGATAAAAGTTGCAATATTAACAATTTATGCCTAGATACGAGAAATGGAATTTTACATTTCCGTATTCATAATTTTTCGATACCCTTGCATTAAGTGTATATCAATTGTCGCCAGACCTTTGTAGACGCAGCAAAATAAAAAGGAAAGCAGTTCCGGCTTCATAAAATATGAATTTATGTTGATCAAGAATTTTGTTTCATAAGTAATGGAAATGTTCTGGTTCAAGTTATTGAAAATATCGTGGTAATTCCTTTTACTATGTAATGCTAAGATGGATCAGGAGGGTACATAAACAGCAAAAATTATTTAATTTAAAGATTCTTCAAAAAGTTCTTGTTTTATAATTAAAGGATGAGTTTTTGATAAGTTTTATAAATTTTAAAACATAAATGTTTTCATTTTTAAAGAGATTGCGTGTTTTAGAACAACCCTTTGTTTGGTTTTTTTGGTCTTATCAAAGAGACTTAAAATTTATGCATAAACTTTGCAGACAACTGATAATTATGTCAATTGAATGAAAATGTCTTAATTGGCTTAACAAATTGATTGAAATCAGAACAGAAAGTTTATACGCACAAAAGAGTAATAAACATAAAAACAAATTTACTTTATTTACTCGAAATTTAATTAATCAGAATTAAAAAACTAACGTAAAAACACGACACAGAAATATAATTTGTTTAAATCTAATTGCATTATGCGAAAATCTATAACAAATAGAATGACAATTTGTACAAATAATTTTTAATTTATGACATAACTGTGTATATTTAATTCGCATTTCCATATAAACACTTTGATATTTTCTTGGGATAACATTTCAAGAATGAAATTGGGAAACCAATATAAATACGAAATCAAATTTTATTAATTAAAAGTTGGATTTTTTTTCAATTTTCTATTTGAAAAAATTGATTGAAATTGTCTGATATTTATGTCAGACAGACATTTGCTCGACTAATTTTTTTTTAAATGCTTTTTCCATTTGTTTTGCTTAATTATATTACGCATTTCAATTTGCTATTTTTAAGAACAACAAAAAATTGACGAAAACAACATAAACAAAATGTCTAAACCTAAGAACCAGCAACCAAATGGATCGGATAATGCCGACTATGCCTTGGTCCCTACAAAATTGTAATAAAAAAAACCTAGTAATTATAAATTCTTAGGTGGGCTTTTTGAAATAATAACCATTTAAGGACTTGTAATCTTTATAACGAATTAAATTTCTTGAAATTTCTTCTATTGTTTTGAATCCAAAGTATGTAACTAGATTTATAATTACAAAAAATGTTCGACAATTTAGAAAGTTTGTTCATCTCAAAAGTATTAAAGTGATAACTAATAAGTTGGAGCTAATTAATGGTCTATCCATTTTGACAGATCATTTCTGAAGTGATCCAGTAAGTATTTTCTTTATATACAAGTCGCAAAGGCCCTCCCTTTGCCCAAGTGGTATAATTATCATTGTGGGAACCTCTCAAACTGCTCTTTGGGGCTCTCAGTCAAAGAGCGGGAGCCGCTGCCACAGACGCCAAACAGTCTGCAAAATGTATGTATGTATGTGCGTATACAAGTATGTAGATTTGTCTATATGTTTTTCAAAGACAAAAATCACAATTCATACAAATATTCAGGTTGTTCCGGATTTGCATAAATTTTTTGTGAAAATTCAAATTGCAAACGAAAAAAACATTGAGAAAAAAATTAACTATTTTTTCGTATGACCAGGTTAAGCCATAAGAGAAATGAGAGTCGAAGAAGAAGTGGGAGGAGAAGAGTGAGAAAAGCAACTGTTAACTGTCTATATGAAATACCGTTGCTTGCCTTTTTTTTCGTTCTCTACACAAAAATGGCTCTTAAACGTCGACAGCGGCAACGACAAACTTTGACAGTGAAACTGAAGCTAAAGTTTTTTGATGTTATTTTTTTTTTCTCTTTGTTTTTTGTTTTATTGTGCTGATGACCTTAAATTAGGCGTAGGTCTGCCTTTTTTGCTGGTCAGCTGTTTTTTGGCCTTAAGATGTAATAAATAACAGACAGAAAAAAAAACACAAGACAGGGAGAAATAACATATTACATGCTCAGCTTGAGTCAGTCCCCAGGGTCTAACACAAAATAAGTTCAGTTTGGAGCCCACATATGTACATATGTACATATTTATGTTATGGTCGAGGCAATTTTTCCTATGCTCCGAAAATTATTATACACGTTACAAGTTTTGTTTTTCCTTTATAACTGATCAATAAAACTAATTACATTATTTCCATTCTGCCTTGAAGTTTGCATCACTCTAAATTAATAAAATTTTTGTTTCCCACAGATTCTTTTCGTAGTCTAATTTTTTCCCGTGTAGAACTGATGCCAAACTTAAACTGTAAAAACGAAAAACAACAAAAAAAACCGTTCACTTCATAAAGAAGCCAAAGAAAAAGTTAAGCCTAAGACAATAATCACCTAAGTCAGAGTGAGAGGCACAGAGTGGGGCCAAAGAGGGGATAGAGTGGGGCGGAAGCAGGAGTTTGAGAGCGGCTTCTCTTAGCTCTCCTCAAGCTCTTCGCGATTTTTGCAACAATAAACTATTGCAAGCGCAGTCGATTGGTTATTTTACTTTTTTTTTTTACATCATTTATGAAGTTCCCTTTTATTTTTACCTTTTTCTTGGATTCACGGTTTTTTGGTGTTTGACCTTTCTTTCGTTGCTTAAAGGTTTATATGATTTGGTTTGATATTAAAACTTTTTTTCTCGTATTTAGTTGTTATTATTAGTCACATTTCTAACTGATTTTAGACATTAGCACTTTTTGTATAGATTTTTAAATGATTTGATTTCTTTTCCTTTATTTCGCACTCACAAATTTTTCATTTAACTTGGTGGCACTCTGTAAATTTTAGATTTTGTAAATTATTTATTAGAGATAACTGCAAAGAATTTCACAATAGTTTTTTTTTCCTAAAGGTTCCTGACCTAACGGCACTAAGTCGAAAAGCGAAAAAAAAACCAAAATGGAGACACAGACAAATATGCAATTACATTGAAAAACGGCAAAAACAATAATCATAACTAACCAAGAAATGGGCACACACACACTCGCACACACAAACAGAGACGTTCACACACAAACAACCTAAAAAATCTTTTTTTAACACCAATTTTTATTTATTTTTTTTAACAATATTTCTTTGCCGTTGTTGTTATTTTAGCAGTGGCTGCACATTCACACTTTTTATTTCTTGCTTTCTTGTTTTAGTATTTCATCGCGCGCGTTTTCAATTTCATTTGGCGCGAGACCCAGTAGTTTGTTTGCTATTTTACTTTTTTCAAGGAGTATCAAACTTTGCGTCGTGTGTTGTGTTCGTTGCAAATGAAAAACTTAAAATGATCGAACATGGATCGATTCTGTTATTAGCAGACTCAAGAATGAGCGAACTGTTAGTTAACAGAGCGTGTACATGTGTGGGTGTGTGTGTATCTGTGAGTTTGCTTGTGTAAATTATGCTATTAATTGCGCTCTTTGAAAATCTTACTATATTTAACTCTCTTTGCTGCCAACAACATGTGCTGCAATAAACTCGTTTTCTTTTTTGTTGCAGAGGAAAACCTGTTCACGTTTCAATGATTGGATACATGTTGCTAAGACACAGTGGGCTACTCCAAATGAGGGAATATCATTGTTAATTGAATTTTAGTTTACTTAATATTAAAATATTGTTGTATATTAAAGAGTTTTACCAAATCGGTACTTTTGATTAAATAAAAGTAAATTAAATTTATTTAAACGTGGATAAATGTTCCTTTATTTAAATTAAGTATATAGAAATTTGCAATAAACATTTTATTCGCTTCATTAGGCTTTAGAATTGTAATGGATTGGATTATCTAGTAAATTTTATTTCTCGAAATATGCAAACTATATTGTTAAATATTGTCCCAATGTGCTCAAATGTTGCTTGAATCGAGTAGCTGTAGCTTCTAATGCGCGCATGTGCAATGAACTTGTTTTGAATTGCAATTGCGATACAATTATTATTATTGTTGTTTTTGTTTTTGTTTTTGTTTTTTTTTTTTGTTAAGTTTTTTGTTTGTTGTTGTTGGTTAAATCTCGATTTGTTGTCGTTGCTTTTTTTGGAGGTTACTCAAATGCGGCGACTTTGTAATTTCATTTAAATTACTCATACGCCACATGTGGCGGAGACGATGCCGCACTATAATTATTACCTAGTTAACTTCTCTATATGCATCTCTCTCTAAGTCTAAGTTTCTCTCTCGCTGGCTATATCGCATTTCAAGACTGTAAAATCGTTTCCTTAACTTTAATGTGGGTCAATTGTTAAGGGGGTTAAGTGAAAGTATTGCTGCAATTATGCCAACCCCTCGTACCCTTCTCATCCATCACATCTACCTCGCTGACACTATGGCAACCATTCCCAACATTTCTAACCAATATAAGGAAATTATCGACAAGGTTAGCAAATTTAATTTGAACCCCTTCCCTCCTCGCTGTCGTCTCTTTAAGGTGAACTGCATTTTTTGTGTTCACAGACAATTTCTGACTTAAACTTGAGATTTTTAGTTCAGTTCATAGCATTTGTGGCATGAGAATATTCTTCTCGAATCGTAACGGTTTCTCCCCCACCTCCTGCTCCTCCTCCTCTTAGTCCTGACTCATTTAAAACGCATGACTCGACTTAAATTGTAAATTATGCAAATTTTGAAATGCCTTTCTTGGTTTTTTGTGGAGGTGTTTCTTTGTTCAACATTTTTTTCCGTTTTCTTCTCCTCTTCTCCGATTTTGACCAAGTCAGAAAAAGTGCAACATCATTTCATTGTTGCCACCGAATTTTATGGCGATGGCGATGCCGAAGTCGAAGCCAACGCCGACGCCTCCCGTTCTGCCAAGTAATAATCATTTGTGGTAACCTTCAAACAAAAAATTATTACACAATCGTTAAAATGTCTGAAAACGCGTACACAAAATGTAAATGGATTTCGGAATGTGCCTTGGGGCAGCGTCCAGTGGCAATTCCATATGGCTACTGGCTGTGTTTTATGGTTATCGGTTATGATAGAACGAATTCGAATTTCAAAACAGATTTTTGCAACAACTTTCAAATGCCAAATACAAACGACAGTTCAATAAAATGTATTGAACTGAGATTCAAATTTCTATGAGCTTTGTCTAAAGTTTAGAGAATGATGTAAGATGTGTGTGCTAGATAGGTTTATAGGCTTAAATAAAAACCCAAACCACAATTATATTAACAAGTTTTAAATTAGATTAGACATTGATATCTATCAGTTAACAAATTTATAAAAAAAAAACCATTGTGGTGTGGGAGATAATAAACAAAACCAAACAATCTAATGTTTGGCCAAAATATAATTAAATAAAAATACCAAAGACTTGAAAGCTAATTGCAATTAACTTTAAACCAATTGAAAATCTATAAATTGTCTTAGACAATAGCATAAACAAACCAAGTCATAAAAAAACACACACACATATATATATATCTAATTATATCCGTAAGACTTTATATATATGTCTACAATTGTGATTTCCATTCATTCAAAGATTTTTCAATTGTTTTTCTAAAAAAGGCAAATAAATCGCTTTTTAATTGAATATAAATTGGAAATCAATTCAATGTGAGAAACAATATCTGATTCTGTATGGCATAAATATTTGTGCAGAGCTCGATATGTGATCTGTATTATTTTTATTCTTATTAAATTAGCTAATTGTTAATTGCCTGTAATTTTACGATGTAAGATATGGCATTAGAGCTATTGTCTGATTTCTATGTTGGAGATTATTAGTGCTAAAACAAAAATGTTGCCCAAGTTTAACCATGAAATCTTTATTTCGGCGAAATAGATGCCTTTCAAAAAGTATCCTATTCTATCATATCTTGGTATTCTGAAAATATAGTATTTATTAGTGTACAGTTGGGGATTCCTATATACAGATCTATACTCAGTCAGAGTAGAGAATGCATTTCTTCTTTCATTAGGATGTATTTGCCAAATGGCATATTAGTTTTTTTACTCGTTCATCTCAATTTTATCAAAAATTAGATTAAGCAATGTATGGTAAATCAATAGGAAGGAGTTCTACATTTTCTTATGGTGAATATATGAAATTTGGCTAAACGCTTAGTAAAAAAAAGACAAATTCTTACAAAAATAAATAATATTCGTTTTGTCCTTTTAATTTTTGTCTGTCTGCCATTCATGCACTCGCTAAAATTATTCAGATTCATTTTCATTTCATTTTCTGTAGTATATTTGAATCCAGATAAATCCAAATCTTGGCTAAAATGTCTAGCCAAGGATCTTTTAATATAAACCATTAAAAGAAACGACATTTAAGTCATTAAACGGGAATGCAACAACGCAAATGTGCTTAAGGCACACTGTTAGTTTTTATAGCTTTAATTTAAATAAAGATATTAAACTAAATATCTAAAAAGAAGACGAAAAGATCTTATAGTTGAATTTCCAAGAAAAGTGCATCTAAAGAAACGAAAATAATATGAAAAGCAAAACTCTTGGGATAAACAAGAAATGTATTAAATTAGTTTGTAGTTTTTAATTCCATTAACTCCTGCTTTTATCAAGAGCAAATTTCATTAAAGAAAACCAGAAACAATCTCAACTTTAATTGATTAATAGTTTAGTTATCCCGTGGTCCCACTTCCCCCCTCCCCCATACATATCTGGGTATATGTATTTCCATTTTTTCGTCATATGACGGAAGGTGGCAGAGTCAGCTTATATGTAGGTATGTATGTATGTGTGTGCATCTATGTATGTACACGGTTTCATCAGCAATTTCGGCCTGGCTAAAAATAGCAAAAGCGCCAAAAACAACAACAACAATCAGCATTGATTGCAAGTTGTTTGGTTTGGCAAATGACAGCAGCAGCAGCAGCAGCAACAGCAGCAACACCAGCCAAATGGCCAAATGGTGTGGTCCAATAATGAAAAATGCAACAACAATCGATGAACAAAAATACAAAAAAAAAAAGGAAAAACCGGCTTGACAGGAAAATAGTGTACAATTTTTTTTTTTGGTTCGTTGCTGTTTTTTATTTTCGTTTATAAATAAGGAAAAATGCAAACGATGTGGAAGTGACTGAAAACCAAAATACAGTTCGTTTTTTTTTTTTGGGATGGGGGAGGGAGGGGACTGTCAGGTTTATTTTGCTTTTAGCCAACTGGTAATCAAGCGAATCCACTCGCTGCTTCTCTCTACTAACCCCAAAAATTGTTTGCTGTCTCGGCTAGGCTATTCATTTCGCCTATTAAACTGAATTTTATATTGCATCTCTCTAAATGCTTTTTGCCGTTCGACTGAGAATTTCATTTTTAATGTGATTTTTATTTATTTGTTGTGTGGTTTGATTTTTTTGTTATCGCACTGAAATTGCTGAACGAAATAAATAAATAAGCCATAAATTCAACTGAAAAACGTGAGGGAATGCTGCCTATGGCCATTGAATACCCTGCGGCATTCAAAGGGTATTCAATCGATTTTAAATGCCATAATTAAATACAGTAATGGAAATATTGAAACAGAGTTTTGAAATTCTTTAATTATAAAGGATCTGACAAGGACCTCTAAAGACTTTAAAATAGAAACTCTTTGATAATTCGTTTTTTTTCAGATTTATGAATAAAAAACAGTATCGATAACAAAAATGGGTGATTTCTTTCAGGGTATTCAATATCACAAATGATATACCAGATATGTATGTATATAAGTTTATTACTGAGAAAAATTGATTTATAATCAATTTTTATTTGTTCATTCAAAGCTGTCGTTAAGCTCGTTATTCACACCCAGAATTCGCCACTGTCTCAGATCGCAAAAACAAAAAGTCGCGACGATTTGTATACGAATCGGAATCGAAATAAAGGAAAGGTGACAATCCATTTGACAGTTGACATTTTCAGTCGGGGGTCAAACTGGCAAGTGCTAAAACATTTGTCATAATCGATTTAAATATTCATCTATTTCAATTCCAATTTCCAATATCAATAATGCAGTCAATCAATGTTTAGTTTTTCCCCCCCAGTTTTGCGACTGTTTTTTATTTTTGATTTATAATTTATTTACAATACACACACACAGCAAATAAAGTATTTATCAACATTCTGCGCATTTGCCACATGTGGTGAGAACGGCCCAATTATTGGGGTCAATGTCAATGTTGAAACGCGACGGTTCGACAAAAGTAAACTAAATGTAGCCAATTGTTTGTTTAACAAAATACAAAACATATTTCATTTCAGGTAACACATCAATTACATATACAAATTGTTTGTAGAATTCGCAATAGAATTATTATAAATGGCCCATCATGGTATCACAAGACTTAAAAGATATATTGATTTGGCCATTGATCATAAGTCAGCTATAAAACAATGTTTTTGGGGTTTTACGTAAAATTGTTTTTTTTTTTTTTGTTTTTATTTTCTGTTATGAGAAGATAAAGTGTCATTTTTGTTGAACAAACTATTTGTTGACAAACAAGTTTGAGAACAAATGATCGAGCAGACTTAGTTAAATAGTTTTATTTAAAGAATGAGTCAAACTAAACTAAATAGAATTAATAACACAATCGCATCAGATCAATCAAAAAACAAACTTAGCTCACTTGTTGATTAAAGTCAATTAAAATTAGAATTTATGTGTTGGAAACTTTTAAGGATTATTTGATTATTCAAATTTTAATCGGAAAATCATCATAAATATTTATACGAAACGTTTAATCAATTGACGGTGGGAAAAATCTAGTAAGTCTTTAAGTATTCCGTAATACAATTATTTTTGACCCTCCTTTGATCCCCTCCACCTCCTTAAACGTAACGTAATATGCAAGTAATAATTTTCAGCGGAAAGTTACAATTATTTTCGGTTTCGTTCTCATTATCGTTTCATGCAATTTCAATTCACAATTCATTCTACGCATGTTTCACAATTTATCGATGCTAATCAAAATTTTCCATCCTATTTAATATTAGCATTTGTTTTCGATGGGTTTTTTTTTTGTTAGTTTTAAAAACAGAGTCAAAATTTGCTTATTAAATAATTGTTCAACTTCGTATGAAATTTGGTAAATATTTAGAATGAAATTTCAAACTTTTCCACTTAATTTGTCTGAAAGTGTTGCCCAAAATATTTACTATGCTCACAAACAACAACAAGAAAACAACTTGCGATGTGTGTAGAATAAACTTGAATTGAGAACTCCGAGATCTTAGGGTCTACGTGATGTAAGACAAGTGTGGGTTAACCTCTATCTCTAATGCGAATTGAAAAGAAAGACGAATCTGATTGTTATTTTCCATTTCTGTAAATAATTTCATAATTTTTCCATTGCCTTGAGATGGGGAATGGGAATGTAATATAATGACAATAACAAGAAGCTTTCAATGAGTCATCCATCGTGTGCTCTATATACATACATACATATATAATGTAATCTCTGATTTATCAATCTTTTGTGTGGCACGTGACCGCCTGGACAGACAGCATCGTCAAATCGAAAGCCATAAAATATATATGTCGCTGTTTATTTGCCAAAACGTATGGGAGATTTTTATGACATTTTTTTTTTTTGGTTTTCCTTTTGGAAAATTTTTAACACATACATATTTATTTGTGATTGAAAATTTTTACTACGTTTTGCCCTTATCGGCGGCTTGCCTTTGCCTTTTGCCTGTGACTTTGACTACGCCGTTTTTTTTTCTTTTTTTTTTGTGGGTAAATATCAGGTAGCCCGAGATAAGAGTGCGCTGTATTTCTAATTAAATAAAGTTAAGATTCCATTTGCATAGAGATTAGAGGTATGAAAAGAATATGAAATTGCTCACGTGCTCTCTTTCCACATTTATCACAAATAGAAGAAATTGTTTGATTAGCAAAAAAAACAAAGGCAAAGGCAAAAAATTGGGATCAAACTGGATTAAATGCGTTTCAATTGCAATTTGTGTGAAAGGTCGCTCGCGATATCTGAACTAATTGAGCCGTTTAGGCCATATATAGAAATGTACACACAAAACACAGTATTTAGTATATAGTAGATAGATTCGCACTATATTTTCTATAATTTGGTTTATGTGTCAATCCCCCGGGTCAGTTGTTTGCCTATATATCCTTGTTTTAAATTGTTCTACATTTATCTATTTATTGCTAAATGCAATAAATTTGTAAAACAAATCATAAATAATGTTACTCATTGCAAGGACACCAGCAACATTTTGTTGAATTTTGCTTTTGTCAGCGAAATCTCTCGTTATTTTAGCAAATAACTTATAATGATAGATAATTATATTGATTTACGTGCAACATTAAAGATTGAATGTCAGATACATATCTCGAAACTGAAACTAAAACTGAATAACCAAACATTTCATCATCAATTTTTATGGAAATCACTGATTTCCTCTTTTGATTCGTTCTACTATTTAGAGATATTTATATTTTTAAACAGATCCAACAGTTGAGTCACTTTTTTAGTTTTTCAATTGAGGTTGCTAATATCAAAAATTATGTAAAAATGCGAATAAAAATTTAGAACTGTTAAAAAAAGTGGTGTTTCCTTTCAAATATGCGAATTTTTTCAGCTTTGAAAACCGACTTTACCTCATTCTTAATATTAAAACGAAATATCATATAAATAGAGATGTATTAAATGACTTGAAATTCTAAAAGATCGAGATTATTTTCATCATCATTTGTTGATTCTTTATAAATTAGAAAATACTTAAATTTAATCCCGATTTAAATAATTTGTTTATTTATATTTCTAAAGAAAATTGATTTTAAATATGTTCAATTTAATCCTGTTCATCTCGAATGATAAGTTAATTTATATTTCAAATGGAAACTGATTTTAGGCTTCTAATATTTTGAACCCCATTGAAAAAATGATCTAGTTAAAGTGCATATGCACTTATAAATATATTTATATAATATATCTACATACATACATATATGTATATATATAAATTGTCTTGTGCTTAGATAAGGCTGAACAATTTTTCGTCGCATTTAATAAACGAACGAAGCGAAGACTAAAAGCAGAATTAATTTGTTTTTATTGTTTACAAAATGTCAAGCGAACTGTCAGAGAAGGCAACAAACAATAACAATAACAACAAGAAAATAATAATAATGGCATTGTCTGCACATTCGGCCAGACTTATATATAGATGATATATAATAGAAAATATACATACATGATTTTATATATGTGTATATGCAGCTATATATATTACTTTGTCTAGACCAAAGTTAGACAGAAATTTTGTATGAAAACGAAAGCAAAATTTCAGAATATTGCAACATTTTTTCAAAATTGTTAATTATAATTTTCATTATTATAGTCAGTTGATTAAGAACAATTTCTTATTATAGCCATATAATGTGTGTGTGTGTGTGTGTACAAATGTGAAATCGTTTACTATAATTTGCAATTATATGGTTATATATTTCAACTGTCATTGAGTGGATTAATGCTTATTGGATTCGAGGCGCGATTATTAAGCCACGAGCCTCACGATAACCACCGCCATTCAGATGGATTTTTGGTTTGATTTATAGTAAGATAATGGCAATCGATAAATTCGTAATCATGGCTAAATCTTGATTAAACAATATCATATAGATAACATCGTCATCATCATCATGTATGATGTATAAGAGTAAATGTAAAACTGTTTTGTTCAGTTCAGATCGAAGCAGGAAAACACTTTACAACGAATTCCGTTTACAGCAATTTGCATGCCCAATAATGTCGATTAATTGTAGCAATTAATTCATATATGTATGCTCTACCTATATATATATATATATTTGTTTGTTATACACATATAAATTACCATATCAAACAAGTCAGCCAGCAAGCAGGCGGCTCTCAATTGAACAATTAACAAATTGCTTCTGTTCTCGCTTTTCGATTATATGAATTTCAAATTCGTTATGCAAAATTGTACAAAACGCACACATGCAGAATGCCATTCACATCCATCTAATACACCAATCGATTTGGCAAAAGGATATATTTTTTAGAGCAAAGGAAAATTAATCATTGAAAGTGTGGTATAGTTTGAACAAAGCTGACTAGACCAGTGGGCTTTCTATCTAAATGTGAACATTCTGTTTATACATATTTGTGTCAAATTGATATATTAAATTTTCTACTCATTTTCCTTTAAAAATATCAAAGCAATTCCCTAAAAATACCATATAATAAGTTTTTGTTGATTGAAGCAACATCAAGTGTTTATATAATCCATATATATTTAGGTGATCTACTAAGGAACAATACTAAAGCACTAATCAGTGTTGAAAAGTTTCCTAAAGGCATTCTAAGTCTTGTTTTTACAATATTGTCCCATTTCTCTTACTTTCCATATTAAATTCACCTATTGGTCTTTTTTCTCTTCTTCTATAAAAAATACTTTCCAAAATACGTATGTACATTTTCTTGATTTTATAAAGTGTCTCACAACACCCAAAAAAATCTGGCAATATTCGTTTTGAATTTTCTTTACAATTTTGATGATTTTCAATTAAAAAAAGATTGTATAAATTCTTAATGAAAGTTTTTAGCGTTTAAATATGGAGAATATTGTAATTTGTAAGAAGTTTAAGTACAAAAACCAAGCCCATCTAACAAATACTTAATTTACCCTATTTTAAGTAGTTTATTAAAGTTTAGATTGTAAAGAGCTTTGAAATTTGCCATAGAATTCAAAACAACACAGATGGAACGATAGAAATTTGTTTGGTTAGAATCAAAAATGTGATTCAATTTGGAATGGATGCAAATTTCTAACCGAAAAACAATGCCAAACAATAGAAACAACAAAACGGCCATGTTGTCGTCGTCGTTGTTGTTGTTGTTGTAGTTGTCATTGTTAATGTTGCTGTTGCTGCTGTTGCCATTTCTGTTGCTGTTGTCATCGTGCTGGCGTTGACAGTATTGCAGGTCGTCAGCGTCACAGCAATAGCAACAGCAACAGCAACGGCAACGGCAACAGCAGCTGCAAGTGAAAGTCAAACATGAAACGCTTTTAGAGACACACACACACACAAACACACACACGAACACACATGTAGACAAGGAGCACACACAACAATTTAGTGGCTATTTAGCCGAGGAGAGGGTGAGAGAGAGAGAGCTAGAGATGGCGAGGGGATGAGTGGAAAGCGGGGTCACGTTCTCTGTGGGCCAGTGTTGATGACGGGCTATTATGTGCATCGTTTCAGGGTCAACAGCTATTTACAGTCACTGTCAGAGTGTGTGTAGGTGTGTGTGTGCGTGTGTGTGGCAATGCAAAATGGCCAAAAGGATTGACAGCGATTAGAGGAGCCAACGCCCACACATCCATTATCATCATTATCATCATCATCATCATCCATCCACATCCACATCAGTGTTAATCTTCATTATCATCGGGCGACGTGCCCCGCATTTTTTATGGCCCGTCATCTTTATCGGATCGCTATATCATTCAGTCTCTATAAACTTATTCACACATCACAATTTAATTCGCATCGCCCCCATATTTGTTAACTTGGCCAGTTCAAAATTCACCAACGTAAGTATTTTTTATGACTTTGTTGTTGCTGTCGGCTTTTTGTTTTCGTGGCGGAACAAATGCCAGAAGTCTGTGGTGCTCCTGCAATTTTAATTAGCAATCTCACACGATTCCAAATACATTGTGTGGGTGGGCGTCAATTCACAATAAGTCGTTGAATGATCTCCCATCCGCATAAATGTTTCACTTTTATCGAGTATTAAAAATTGCTCAAATCTATTGAAACTTAAGTGATATGTAATCCTAGAGCAAACTTACTTATAGTTCCAAACTCTGATTTGTTTTTAAAAACGATACTTGAAGGAATTTAAATATATATTTTTATTTTGATAGAAATGTCTGAAAGGGTTTTTTTTAAAGAGGATATTCATAAGGAGATGAATTCTGATATTCTAAGAATTTTCGCTTAATTTAGTTGTAATTCTCAAATAGTTTTAGCGTTGAATATGTGGTATGATCAATTACAAATTACAATTCTGGAGTATTTAGCTAAGTCTGATAATAAAAGAACTTCTTGACAACTTGCTTTTTGTGTTGATTTTCAAATCTTTCATGGTCATCAATATTATCTCTTTTCGAATAATACAGATTTGAAAGCAGAGTCTTATAGTTTTTCTCCCTTTTAAACTATCCGAAAGTGATATTAAATGCTTACATAGTCTCTGTTTATTCGAATTACCATAATAAAAGCTTTAAATTACTTTACTTTACTAACTTTTCAATTAATATAATATCCAAAAATCTGAGAACTTCCTTTTAATAAGATCCGAAATTATACCTAACTAGGGAAGAGATTAATATGAAAGATCCGAATATAGAAGATCTAAATAAAGAAGATCCAAAAGAAGTACAAAAGAGTCGAATTCTAGTCAAAGATCTGCATAAAAAAAACTTTAGCCAAAGTGAATTATTCTTAAGAGTAGAGATTACAGATCTTAGAAGAGATTAATATGAAAGATCCGAATATAGAAAATCTGAATACAGACGATAGAAGGCCAAAAGAGTCAAATTCTAGTCTGCATAAAATAAACATTAGCCAAAGTGAATTATTCTCGATTTGCAACTTTCAGGAAGCAATTGAACTGTGCGAAACTTGAGAAAGGAATTTTGTTTCAACACTACACAACAACTACTACTACCAATACCAGTTTTTATATAGCCAATCCCATTTATATCTCATAATGTATATTATAAATTCCGCAACTAAATTGCCTGCCAAGTGGCCAAGTGGCAACAACAACAAAAAAACGCAACAAAACACCTAAAAGTGTAAAGAAAAAAGTGACCCAAACAACTCTTGGTAAGGCTTCGGGAGTCGCACCAAATAACAAAAGCAAAAATAAAGCCAAAAAAGGAAAAGGCAACGGCAAACGGCAACAGCAACGGCAGCTGTGAGGCAGGTAGATAACAAAAAAGGGAAACAATCTGCAATCAAGGCCAACTAAAAAGGGTTTCAAGGTTATAAATTATATAGCGACAGTTTTGCGGTTTAAAGGAAGTGTCTGAACAAGAAGCGAGCGAGAAAGAGACAGATTACAAGAATCACTCATGGTGAGAGGGAGAGAGAGAGAGAGAGAGAGTGCGATTGAGATGCAGCTGCAGTTGTCTGGGCTTAAACAAGTTTCTTTTCGATATTTATTCTCTCGATTTTTCTCGTCGTCAAAGTTTCTGAAGGTCAAATTACTTGTAACAATCTTTCGAAACAAAATTCTATATACTTATACGTACGTACACAAAAATGTGAAAGTGAAATGAGAAATTATTACGTATACGCCCCATAACCCCCCATAACCCACCCATCTGGGAAACTCAGTCTAACCTAACTTGACTTTGACTTTTACTTTGTCCAAAAAGTTTCCTATGCATTTTTATATATTTTATAGTCTTTGTTGTGTTCCACTACAACAACCAGAAAAAGTTTTCAACTGGCTTTATAACAAGTTTTCGAGGGGGGGCAGGGGACTGTCAGAAGGTACAAATAAAATCCTGCTGGCTTCGCACGTGCCACAATTGTTTGGCAAACAAATTTTGAGTTTTGACCCTGTCATGAAGCAGCACAATTTACTCATAACGGAAAGAAAAAAAGCAAACGGTAATATAGAAAACCAAAAAAAATAATGTATTTAAATTAAAATTTATTATTATACAATAAACTTTCTATTATATAATTTATTATATATTTTTAATTGGTTTGTTTATAACTTAATCGCATTTCGAGTGCATTGCCTGCTGCTTCCTATCAAGATCCTTTAATCTGTATTTTAACGGATTTAACACCTGGGTGCCTCTTGAAAGAAATCAGCTTATGCAATAAACTTGATACCCTGCAATCCACAGAGTGGTTTTAATTCACAGAAATTTATTGGGGCATCAAAGAATAAATTTAAAATAAATGTTTGAGAGGCAAATGACCCAAAAAAGATGAGAAATCTTTGAGATACTTCTCTTGGGCCTCAACTAAAACATAATTGGAATTTTATAGGGTATCCTAAAGTCCCAACAGCAATCTGCAAGCACACTGAATTTGTTGGGAGCCTTTTTTTGGGTGCGTTTCGAGAGTTTAAGTTGAAAATTAAAATGTCAAACTCAAATTGATTTATGGCCTTGTTCGTCTGGCAGTCCGTTAGTCCGTCTGTTACCATTTAAATTGCACAATTTGTTTGTTGTTTTCTGGTTCGTCAGCAACATTTCTTTTTTTGCTTTTCGCTTTCATTTTGTTGATGTTTTCTTGTTTTCCACTTGTTTTGTTGCCCCCATGTCAATCACTGAAGGACAATCGAATGGGATAAATAACTATATTTTCGCATTTCACACAAATAAATTGCATAGAACAGAGTTGAGATTGATATGTACATATATATATATACATAGTTGACATATTGGATTAACTGGCGAGATATTGGGAATTTAAATTCTG
The DNA here is from genome assembly GCA_018150735.1 of Drosophila sp. 14030-0761.01. Taxonomy (NCBI): domain Eukaryota; kingdom Metazoa; phylum Arthropoda; class Insecta; order Diptera; family Drosophilidae; genus Drosophila; species Drosophila sp. 14030-0761.01. The sequence continues at coordinate 1,496,742 of JAECWO010000090.1, forward strand.
CAGTTCTATAAAGCCAACGATGGATTTTATTTTATTACGTTAACCTTATTTTTGACACAAAACTAAATCAGCCTTATTTATGTCCTTCTGACATGTCCTTCGACTGAACTCTAGCAATTCTAGAATTTCGTGGTTTTTTTGGAAATAAAAATTTTTATATGCATTGAAATTATTTCTCGATTTTTCGCATCAAACTTACCAGTCCTAAGAGGGATTAAAAATTAGTTAATTCTTTGTTACAATCCTAATGATAGTTAGATAGATAGTCTATATAGAATACAGGGTGCCGTGTGCTCTCAAAGTGACTAAACAGGGACATTTTTGTGGGTGTTGTGGTGTGCAATTTATTTAAAAATTGATTTGATTGAAAACTCTAATTATTATTATCAACTTGAACTACAGAAAAACGTTTGAGAGTTAATTTCGTGGAAAATTAAACAAATTATTCTACAAAATGTTTAGGAAAACTTTTCCAAAATATAAAAATTGAAATAAGGGAAAAAGCATTTGTCGAAATAGGAATAGGAATGGAAGTCGCTTCACTTACTGCCAGGAGAAACTGCCGGTGATCCCATCTTTGAGACGATCTCTAAGGGAACGCTGTCGACTTGGTCCCGAGCCGGTTAGTGGCGGCAAAATGGGATTTTCGCCATCTTCCAGTACTGTGGATATATTTGAGGCGGAAGTCGATATGGGGGCGCCAGCGGAAGAGTGCTCCATTATGGGCGGCTGGTGGTGATAATGATGATTCTGATGATGTGGCGAACCGGTTGCCCCCACCGGCGATGAATCTCTGTTGTTGTTGTTCAAATGCCGCCGTATCGAGCCATGACGAGGCGAATTTTCGCGTGACATTGTTGATATTTTGTAGGATTGCGATTTTGTTTAATTAATCAAAGAATTTTTGCATAAAACAATTGAAAGCATAAAAAAATTAGTTCAATTTTGTTGTTGTTTTGTTTTTTTTTAGCAGCCAATCGAAAAATTGAGGTTTTCGAGTTAGATATGTTTTGGGTTTTTTTTAATATTTTTTTTTTTTTTTGGTTTGAATTTTCAATATGAAGAAAAAAACGAACGATGAAACGAACGAGCGGTTTTAACTTGCTTTTGCTTGGTTTTTTTTTTTTTGGTTTTGTTTTTTTTTTTTTTTTGTATTATTTTGTTTTAAAATTTGTTGCTTAGGTGGTGAGTTTATTTGAATATTAAATGTATATTGCACATGGAGCCAAAAAATTATGTGTGGATTATCGAAAAATAGTTGGCTATTCGAGGGATTAGAAGGCATTTTCCAAAATCAAATAAATATTATAAAAATTAGTTGAATAAAACATAAATATACATATATAAGTATATATAGTTAGAGAGACATTTAGTTGCGCGACACTTATAAGAAATAAAATCTTCACTTTTTCTCACATAATTTCCGATTGGAGTAGTGATCAAGAAGCATTATACTTAGTAGAAGGAGTCAAGAGCATGGAAAGTGTTGTGAAAGTAGTTGTAAGTAAGTAGTTCGATATGAATATGTATAAGTGTATAAGAGAATTAGATAAGAGAATTAGTATAAGAGCTGTATAAGTTAAGCAAATGCATGAAAATATTAAAAAGAAACTATAAAAGTATTTAAGTTTTTCAATTTGGTAAGGAAATTGTGTTTGAAGTTAGGAAATTAATAAGAGACTTGAAAGAATTGAATAAGAAATGCATAAAAGTCATTTGTATCAGTCTTAAAAGAATCATTAGCAAATCATTAAAGAGTCATTCGTTTAGGAAACAATATTAAAGATTTAGTAATACTGTCATATAGTAGTCCCATAAAAGTCTTTGAAGAATTCCGATTAAACGCATAACTCATTCAAAGGAATATAAAAATGTATGACTGAATTTTACCAAAGTTAATTGAAAAGAAGGAAAATAAAAACGCAATTTTAAAGTATAATATTAAGGAAAAGTTTGAAGAAGTCTTTGAAAATGATGCATATAAATTTTATAAGCATTTCCCAAATATCCTAGAAGCAGAGAGGATATAGTATTATTTTAGAGTATTTAGAAAATGTGAATGTAAAAATGCAAAAGCATTGTATTGGCAAAAAGAAGTCTTGAAGTTTTAAAAAAGTTATAAAATATATAGTTTTTCGTATGGATATTATTTATGTATTATATGAATAGAATGTGGAGAATATTATTTGATATATTAGAATCATATGAGAGTAGTAATTGTGGGAATTAAGAAAGATCTGTGTTGGAGTAATAGTTAAGACAAATGTAAGTATATAAATATATTAGAAGCAGAATTGGAGAGTTCGCAATGAACTCATTTTTTTTAAGGCGTTCACAAGCAGCATGCTTTTCTTTCATATTGTGTATAGGAAAATTTTGTAAGAGAGAGAGAGAGGGAAAACTAACGCACATTTGAGTTTTGTATCTTCTTCTATTAGCGGGTTCAGTTTCTCGTTTCTATATAGAGAGATATGTGTGTGTGTGTTATCCAAATGAAGTCTCAGGCAGCCGATTAATTGATAGCATTTCAAATCACACTAGAAAACGTTCTAAAAATTGTTGATTGGTGTGCGTGTGTGTGTGTGAGTGGGTGGTTTCAGCTATGTTAGGTTTTTGGGTTGGGTTCAGTTATTATTATATATAATATTTACATATGTATAGATTAGCTGGTTTTTTTTGGGGATCTGGTCAGACGAGCAGCAATTGGTTTAAGGCACAAATAAGTAATAGTTCGGTTCTTTGTAGTTGTTGTTGTAGTTGTGGTAGTAGTAGTGTGTGGAGTTGTTATAGGAAGAGCATTTAGTTAGACATTTATTTACTAATTATTGTACTATTATGGCAAGATGTTGAACCACAGGCAATCTATACATATATATTGTATATTGATAGTATAATTGGTTTTTATTTCGTTTTATTATGATTATTATTATTGTTGTTATTACTGTTATTGCGGTTTCTTGCAAATATTGATATATGTATATATATTTATATGTATTTTTAGGTAGATAGATAGTGTATTATATTGTATATGTAGACATCTATGTATGTACATGTTCATTGGGGTATCTGTATATAGCATTGTTTTTTGAGCTTAATTAGTTTTTGCGTATTCGTAATTTAATTAGCAAAATGCACATTCTTCTTATTTGTTATTCGATATTTGGTATTTGCATTGTGTATCTGTATCTGTATTTGTTTCTGTGTATCTGTGTTTGCATTTGTATCTATATCTGGCATTTGTTTAGTACTGTAATTGTTGTTATTGGTTAGTATTTGTGTGGGTCTGTGGCTGATTGGATTCCGATTAATAATATTGTATTGTTCATATATATATATATATATATGTATGTATGTATATGTAACACGTGTCTGTGTGCGCTACGTGTTATTGTTATTATATTATTATTATTATTATCATATTATTTTTATTCTAGATAAATCTAGGGTATTTTTATTGAAATGTAGCAGATGGGCAACGAACCTGTAAATAGAGATTAGAAAAACAAGAATAGATTAGTATTTTGGAATCAATCCATCACTCTGAAAAGTCATTAATAATTATTAATAATAATAAGCGAAGGGAGAGTCAACACTTGGCTTCAAAAAGTTCACAAATAATTTAAATAACACTAGTTCATACATTGTTAAATTGAATTTAGACAAATATATTTCTCTCCTCCCGTTCCTGTACATACTTTTGCGACTTCTTTGAGAGTTGATTATTCTTTTAGCATTTTTCAGCTCACTAATTCGTGCAGGTCTTTCCTTTTAATTTTTCCAATTCTTTTGCTCTTTATTTTCCTTTTTCTCTATATCCTTTTGTACATTTTTTCTTTGCCCATTTTTATTGAGTTTTCCTAACTGATAACTCAACTAAAAACTTTCCATAAACATTTACCTTAACTGCCAGCATAAACTTGATGCCAAGAACAAACAACAACAACAACGAACGAGAAGAAGAAAAAAGGGAAAAAGTCTTTCAAAACATTTTACCAACATTCAAAGCCAATTTGCAGCATGTGATTTCCATATCCGCCATTTTTGTTGTTTTTGCCAAGCACAAAGTGGAGTCAACAAAAAAAAAAAAAAACCAAATGGGAAAAAGAATACACGAGCACCCATAATCAAAAGTGAATGCAAACAAACCCCTGTTCTGAAACTGGAATCGAGTTTAGTGCAAAAGTGTACAACACTTTATATGTAATTTGTGAAATTCGGTAAGTCGATCTAAAAAATATGCTTTCATTCATCTACTTTAGCACTTTATGCTGATTGGTACACACACACACACACACACACACAGACAGACAGAAAAACTAGTTGCAAAAGCAAGGACATAATGGATATATAAATGCGCAAAAATAAGGAAAAGGGGAAAGGAATCGGGAGGGAAGGAATCGGTACAAAATGCTTTCAATGTCATGAATAAAATGTGCACTTTCAGAACGATTCTACAGGATATTCATGTGCAATGTCAGTCTTTGAGTGTGCTTCAACGAGTAGTGTAAGTCCAATGTCAAGAGTAAGCAAAACTCTTAAGCCGCTAAATGAATTATGCATTTTTCACTAGGTGAAGTTCATTTTTCAAGAAATATAAATGACAGCACCCAAAAAGTATGCTACAAAATTTTCAACTCTCCCATTGCCAATAATTTCTGTCTCTGTATGTGTGTATGTGCGCGCGCTCACACTTATATTAAATCTTCCATTTCATATATTTCACTTTTTGGTATGTAATTAAGATGGCGAAGCTGAAGACATTAAAAAAGATTTCAAATGAAAACGAGAACTAGTGAGAGAGAGATAGAGATGGAGCATGGTAAAAGGAAACCGGGAATTCAGCCATGCTCATTATTGTTATGAGTGGGTAGTTTCAGTCTATGCTCAGGCATTTGAGCTCAAGTCTGTTGCTCTATCCCCTCCACAGCATCCCAGCCTAGCCATTGTTTGTACGTGTGTGTGTGTTGGTGTGCGTGTTGCAGTTTCTGTAGTTGTTGTTGCCGCTGTTTGCCTTCGTTGGCAAGCAAAGCGGGGGAGGAAGAGAAATGCCATTAAATGAGCAGCGAAGCACATTTAATACTCGCATTTGAAGCGCATTTTCTTAGAATCTGTTGCCTGGCATAGCACAGTGGTTTTAACTTTCTGCAAAAATTCTTGGAATATTTAAACAATAAAAATCCAATCTGTCTCAAATCAGATAAACTTGATCCAGCTTTAAATCTGATCAATTTCATCATACCAGTATAAATTTTCATACGAACCTGGATTTTTTATCATTTTTTTATCATACCATTTACGACTTCAAAAAAATAGCTACAACATTGCAAGACTTTTATGACCTCCAATAATATTTACTCTTGAATAATAAAATTCTTCGGTAAGTCATAAAAATGGTTGCATATTTGGAAAACAAAAACAACGATCTACTATTATAAAATTATAAAACATTTTACATAAATAATTACTAAATTTAAAGTGGAAAAGGACGTGTACTGAATTCTTAAAAATAAGTAGGTTACATCTCACAAATATTGTATATTATTTTAGAGAAATAAATTGAAGTGAATTGAAAGAAAGCACGGTTTATCTGTGGTTTAGCGAACTCAAAAATTGTTTTACATAGCACCGAAAAGGTTGGAAATGCAGAAATCGGAATTTAATAGCATCAAATCTTCTTGATTTATCGTTAAATAAAGTTGTGCCAGTTAGCTGAGGCCGCGTGCATCTCAAATAAATGGCACAGAAACATTTTGCAGGACGTTTTGGATTTTTTGGGATATGCATTGCAAAATCTCTACCGTTCACAGGGAAACTTAATGAAGAAAATGCTTAGTATACTTTGACTTAGAAGGTTTAATCAAATCGAACCAACAAAGATTTGAATTGGTTGTTTTCGTATTTTTTATGCTTGGTCATTAGCGACTGTTGATTAATTCGATACAGTGGCTCCTTGAAAAGCAATAGCCCTTGAATGAGGAAGTTATCGTGTAAACTTATGCTACAGAAAATGCATTAAAGTGTTTGAAAATAGAACTATCTCTACAAAAACGCTTAAATGCAAAAAAGTAACCCACGAGTTTCTATCTCATATAGTAACACAAATTTGCTAAATGATAATAGAAATTCCCTAGGTAATTTTCACCAATTTCCATTAAGTGCGTGGGGCACTGTGTTTGCTTTAGTCGATGCTCTAAAGAGACAGAGAGAGAGAGAGAGCAAGATACAGATGCCTGACATTGGTCTTTTACGGAAGTGAATGTGTTAGCATAAGCGACCATGAGCCGCACTTACACACACATGCATACACAAACACATATATACATATGTGCAGGACTAATGTCTCGACTGTGTGTCCTGGGCGTTGTATGTGCTTTTGAGTAATGACTGCCGCCGTTTTAAGCATTGAAAACGCGTTCCAATGTGCTTAGTCGGAGCATATGTGAGTGTACGAGAGCCTCTGCCACTGCCTCTGCCATTTTGAAGGCTATACATATACATAAATGTATGTACTTTCAAAAGTCTAAAGGGACATGCTTGCATACATACGTATGTATATATATGGATATGTTATATATGTTTGTACAAGAAAGTAGCGGAAAAACTTTAAGCCTTCAAGGCAAAACTTTGCGCTTTGCTCTGTCATTTCATTTTTGCGGTCACACACCGCTTCAACTACAGCATCCGTTTTCCTCTTACTTACGTATTTTCAGTCACTCTTTCGTTTCGTTTCGTTTTTTTTTTTTTTTTTTGTTCTCCCTTCATACGTAATTGCCCAGGATGCACTTTATATTTCATTTTTTTTTTTTTGTTTTGTTTTTTAGTTCTCTTTCATTTGCTCATGCTCTCGGTCTCGCTCTCTGTCTCTGTCTCACTCCCACTCTTTCCAGTTCGGTGGCAGGCAAACATCAAGGATATCCTTGAGTTGACACTGAAAAAATATTTGCATTTGCCCTTTTTTCCGCTCTCTTTTTCTCCGTCTCTTTCTCTCTGTCTGCGTGTGTGTTTGGGCTTTGAGAGATTTAAAGTATTTAAAAATTTCATCCCATTTTTAAGCATTTTTCATCCATGCCATTCGGCCCCCACACACACACATTTCCACTCATTTCAAGCTAATTGAGTTCACATTTTTCGGTTTGGCCATTAAACTGAGTGTGCGGCCACTATGGCGTATACGTAACGCAATTGACAGCACGGAAAATTGGTTAAAGACAAACTGCATTTGGTTGCTTTCTGCTTTCCAGTGGGCCAGCATACATGTACGGCCATAAAAAGGCAATTTCTCTTTACCAAGGGACCAAAAATGGAGCTAAGCTGCTTTTAACTAACAATTTATTGGTTTGGTTCGGTTCCATTCCATTCAGTTGGTCGGGGGACTAGAAAAATTTTGTGAAATCGAAGACCAATGCGAACTTTAAGTATTTAAGTTTACACTAAAATAATTCCATGTTACTTTTAATATGTTTTAAAGCTATTTTCGTTCACCTGCAGCAGCATAACATTTCAATTACCAAACACAAAACAAACTAAATAGAAGGAAAACATATTTCTACGGCTTCCAAATATGAAAAAACTTTGTGGTTTTAGTTTCATCAAAGAAAGAAAAGAAGGAAGAACCAAACAATAATGTAATAAAGAAGGCAAGCAAATATTTTATCGATTTATTAGTTCCATTACAATAAATAGAAATAAATAGAAATTTTCTTTTAGCAGGTTCTATTAGAATACACAAAATCCGATATATGGCCAAAAAATGTAGTACTAAATAATTATCAAGAACATTTATTGGTTTTTAATCTTCATATTTAGCACATATTTTGCTTTACGGCAAACAAAATGTATTAAATAATTATCAAGAACAGTTATTGGTTTTTAATCTTCATATTTAGCACATATTTTTCTTTACGGGAAACAAAATGTATTAAAAATATGTAGATAAATAGTCAAATATGGTAAAATTTAAAAAATTTGAGTCCTTGAAAAATGAACACAATTAAAAATAAGTTTTCAAAGTCGAAAAACTATTGCAATTTCAAAATCTAGTTAGTTTTATCTTTTTTTATGGGAAATTCATACATTTTAGCACAATTTAAACAGATAAAATAATGCAAGTTGATTAAAGCAAGGTCACAGTGGAATATTTTGAAGGATTTTCTGCTAATTTGTTGTTGTTTTCAAATGTCTGCACAATTATTTACCATTTACTCTGCGAGAACTGGCAAAACCACACAGTGAATAAGTAAACAGGATGTAATGCAATTCTCTTTTATTAAGGATAACAAAGGATCTAGGTACGTGTAGTAGGTAATGCCATAGACAATGTCATTGGCAGACTTTTCACTGGGCTCAAGTTTGCGCAAATTGCAATTTACCATTTGGATTTGTGTGCATCCTGGAGAATGAGAGAGAGAGAGAGAGAGGTATTCTGGTTTTGTCAATTACCTATTCATTGCATTTGTCTTTACGCACACACACACACACACACACACACATATGCTTGGATTAAGCAATAACAAAAAGCGAATTACAGGCAAACTTAATGACAAGCTTAGCTTTCAAGCTCCCTTTCGCTATGTCTCCCTCCCTCTCTCTCTGTTTATTGCATTGCTTACATAGTGTTTGCATGTCATTGAAAACGAAATGGCTGCTCCTCCTCCTCCACCTCCTCCTCCTTCGCTACCCCCACTTGCACTCTATTTTCTCCCCACTGTATAAGCTTAAGTAGCAAGTCTAGTTAGCTATGCATTGCTCAGTGCTCAACGAATTAGCTAGAATTTCGACAAAGGACATGTTGAGCTCAACATCCTTCTACCCATACAAACAAGCATACATATATATACAAATAAACAAACATGCAATTTTATGTATATTCCAAAACATTTCGCAATGCTGTTAGATTTTCGTAGAAAACTGTTGATGCGCATCTATTCACATACCAAAACACTTTAATATTATAGCTGCAAAATGAATTTATTTTCTTGGTATTTATATGAAATATGTTTTTAACAGAACTATTTCAAATCAAATAGAATCAAATAGAAGTATTTATTCTGCGAATCCTTTGATACATTCAACATAGCAAGCAAAATTAAATTTCTAGGAAATATCGCTCATACGCCATGTTGCTCTCGTGTTTAAATTAGAGCATTTATGAAGCAAATTGCTGCCTGTAAATATTCGTAGCACAATACTATATAATATCTCAAATATATATCCAATGTAATTTTATAAACCAAAAAGGGCAACTAATTTAAATAGTTTCGCTATATATATTTTAGTTGTAAGCTCTAAGCAGTGGATATGTTTTGGAACTTATCTGTAAGCATAGGTTCTGTTAAATTCTAAATCGATTTTGAACCAAAATAGCCACTTTCATAGCAATTTGTGTCGTTAATTGCTGTTGTTATAGGTGGGTATAATTCTAGGCATACTAATTAGCTCAAAGCTTATGCACACACACACACACAGACACACCTGCTGTCGGAAACGCCCCCACTCTCTTGGCTCATCCTGCAGGCGGTCGCCGTGTCTTTGTGGCCTAAGTTCAGTTCAGTCTGTTGCTTGGTCGGTCGGGTCGGTCGGACCACTGTCAGAAATGGCAAAGTCAACAATTTATCAAGATTTTAATTAACATAAATACGCATGGGGGGCACTAAAAATAAATGACAGTGGCATATAAAATATTATACAGAGTAGAGTAGGTTCTGGGTTCTGGGTTCTGCGTCCTGGTCCAGCACTAGCGGCAGGATCTGGCTTTGTGGCCGTGGTCCTCAAAACACGTGCAGCGTCAATTAAAATGAAAATGAGCATGAAAATGAAAATGGCGACAATTAAAAGCTGCGATCTGGGGTTTTAATAACAATAAAACGAAATAAAAGAAAACAACACTAAGAGAGTTGAGAGAGTTCAGAGAGTCCTTGTCCATTTTTGATACACTTATGCAAAGATAAGAGACAAAAGAAGCAAGTGTATAGACTTCGCAACAATAAAAAAAAGAAGAAAAATTGCTTGCTTTTTTTTACTGAATGAACAAACTGAAATTATCAAAAAATCTCTCTTTTCCAAAGGTCTCTTGCCACTCTCTCAACGCGCGCTCTATCTCTCTCTCTCTCTCTTCTTCTTTCGTTCTTTTTCGTTCCGTTATTCTCGTTCTGGAAAAAAATGCGAGGGAAAAAACAAAAACCTTGTCAAGGACAAAGCACGCAATGCCAAGCGAAAAAACAGCTGAGCGCAACTACAAGAGAGAGAGAGAGAGAAAGGGATAGAGAGCCAAAGCTGTTACAGCTAACGGTAGTGCGCATGCTGTTAGGCGTAACAGCTGTTAATTGGTAGCCATGTTAAGTTAACTGACAATGTTAAAGGCTACAACTAACAACAATATAAAATTATAGCGAGATCAAGAATTGATTATTGGCCACAGTGAGAACTCAATAATGCAAATTTTGTGCACAATTGCATTACCTCGCCATAATTTGACTAATTTTTTATTGCCAGTTTTATTTAATTATATAATTTATTTAATCCATAATTTTGTTTTGTGTCAACAAACTTTTTATTAGCTTTGGCATTTTTCCGTTATTTTTTGTGTTTTTCTTCTTGCTAATGGTAAGAGGCCGGGGCGGGAGTAGCAAATTTAATGGCCCAAACCGTCGACGTCAGCGTTAACGTCGCTGTCGGCGCTACCGCTTTCATTTCCTTTCAAATTTTATGAGTTGGTTTTTGTTGTTTTTAGCTCAACCCGACCTATGTAAGCATATCAAATCGAAATGGCTCCTTGGGTTTTACTCCATATACATATATATATATGTATGTATGTGTGTATAATTTAGGTAAAACTTTCGGTTTTATTTACTTGCCTTGAGAAACTTTCTTGAATATTCTTCATTAAAATTGTGCAAAGACAAATATGAAATTTAATCAAAATGAAATATGCAAAAGTCAAAAGAAAAACAATGGCAAAGAAAACTTTCTGGTCAATTGTTTATGCAAAATTGCAATATATGTACGACGAACAATGTTATTATTGTTCTTATTCTATTCATATTCATTTAACATATCGAACTGCTGAAAAAGACCAGAAATTCAATAATTTAAGGCCCCTAAAATATTTAATAATATCTTTATAGAATGATTAAAGGAGATATCAACAATTGAACAATTCTTATGCATGATAATAGATTTAAGATTCTTCTTTAACTCTAATCAATTACTGAATATATCGTTTTGGATCCATTCTATTTAGTTGCAGATCGATTAGCCTTTTTTAATATTTAAGGATCTTATTTTTCGATAAATTCAAAGTGAAGTCAAAATTTTTCACATATCCTGGTATATGAAGTGTGCTTAATGTTTTTTGCTATGCGACATATTTAACTGCTATTCATTTTCATCTGAAGGCGACAATTGGAAGCTGGCCACAGGATACTCAAAGCGAAAATCCTTGCAAGACGATAACTTTGCTTTTAGCTGGTCTTTTATCCCATCTAAACTTCTCCTCTATACGCTCTCTTCTTCGCTTCCCTCTCTCGCTCTGCTGTCTCGTTCTCTGACTGATGATGGCGGCTGACCAGCAAATGGCTAAAATACTTCAAGTTGAAATCCTGCAGCAGCCAAGTAACAACAGTAAGAACAAGAACAAAGCCAAAAGCAATAAACGGCACAACAAATGAAATGGCAAGACGAACAAGAAGAAGAGATGACAAAAATGTACTGGAAATGACGGCGACTTTGTCTTTGTCGTCGTCGTGGGTGGTCCCCCACACACACACACAAACACATACAAACATAAACACACACATACACACACTTACATAGCAAACAATGGCAGGAGCCGACAGGAAAAGCAGCAGGAAAAACAGGCCAGCAGGACATGCGTTTATAGCAACAACAAAAACATCTAACAACAAAAAAATACCAAAAAAAAAAAAACAAGGGAAATGGCAAATGGATGGACAAGAAGAAGGAAAAATAAGAACAAGAATTTGAAGCAGAAATAAAAATAAAAAGCAGCTGCTTGTAATCTTAAAGGAAAAACCACCAGCAGCAAAGAGACAAGAAGAGGGATGAGGAGAAGAGGGAGTAGCAGGAGGAGCAGCAGCATAGTACATTGAAGCGTAGAGACAGATGTATATTCTTTATTTTGTCCGTTTTCTTCTCTTTGTTTGTGGCCAAATGGAATCCATTGTATCAGATCATGCATTGACCATTGCATACTTATGGGCTAACTACAAACACACACACATACAAATACATCAATACGAAATTGAAACTTTCTTAAATAATAATAATAAATTAGAATTTTCTTTTTCTACTAAAATTACCATTTATTTAATTGAAAAATTGTAATTTTCCAACGAAAATCGTGGTACAAAAAATATTCGTAGGCCATGAAAAAAAACTACACATTTTTTTTGTACATGAACTGAGCTAAGACTACTCCTAATTTCTCTTGATATTTTGTACTTAATTAGAACCACTTTTGGAACAAACTGGTTTTATATTTCGAGCCTTTATAGTAATTAATTCTAAGCGCAAAGATCTGTGAAAATACTGATTTTTTTCTCCTCCATTCCTACGAAGAAGTGGCGAAAGAAAAATGACACTACCAAAAGGGCTTACTAAACTTTTTAATACTTTAGTATTAATGGAGATTTTTCAATAACAGAGTATCTTTTAGACTTTAGTTGTATTTTGAAAGAAACCCAAAAACATTGCAGAATTATGTTCAAAATACTCTTTTTTAAAAATTCCATTAGATTAAAATCAATTGCGTATCCATATTAATGACTGATGATAATCATTTGACATTTCGTTACTTTTGCCAGACCTTAGCCATAATCAAGAAATCAATCAAAATCTTGCGGTTTTTCGTATATACTTTTTTTTCTGTCATCTTTATACAATTTCCTTTTTTCGTTTTCGACAATAAAGACACTCAATCTTTGCCTTATCGCCTGACCCAATGAAAATGGACAAAATGGAAAAAGGAGCAGAAGAAAAACGTGAAAATTAAGGGAGCAACTGCGTAGGAGGAATAACAACACACCAAAAATAAGACAGATAGATAGAGAAAGAGAGAGAGAGAAGAAGAATTGGAGAGAAGAAAAGCGGAAGGCAAGGAAAATTAAGAAAAAACGAAAAACTTTGGCCAACAACACAAAACGAAAACAAAACACAAAAAAAAAAAGAACGTTAAATGCCAAGTGTGCGCGGTTATTAAATTTTGCAAGCAATTGACTTGACCAAAATAGGGACGGCCACGGGTTCGACACAGGGGGCAGGGGTGGGTTGCGGGACGGAGGGTTTATGGCCCGTAACCCAGACCCACCGATAATCAATAAATGTTGTGGAAAATGTAAGGCTGGGAAATTGTTACACATGTTGCAGCTGATGAAGCTGAAATTAAATGAAACTGAAACCACCAACAACGATGATGACGAGTCGATTCCAAAAAACAAAAAAAAAATGTTCAATGGCAAAAGTAATTGCTAAGTTTAGGTACCCCCAAATGTATTTATCTATATACACACGGAGTAGTTCGCAATTCCGATTCTGCAGTAGGAAAAAACTAACAAAACTATAAACTGCTTTAAGGGAATATCAAATATTTAAAGAATATTCATTACAGTGCATTAAACCCTTTTCACAAATGTGCAGATGTGAAATAATGTACATATCATAAATTGAAAGTGAAAACTATATGTGCAAAGCCGAAAAATCAATTGAAAAATGTTTGTCACAAAGTCTTAATACATCAGATTGGATTGGTATTTGTAATTGGAAGTTTTGAAGAACACCATCTTGAGGAAAAGTATATAATATATAAAGGATATGAGCTAAAAACTTCTTAAGAAATTAAGGATTTTGAAAACATTGCTTTTGGATTTATTTCTTGATAAAAAAATGTTTGAAAAAAAAATCGTGTTAAAAACTTTTACTGATTCTGTTTAGAAATTCCTTTGTTTGAATATCATATATTAAAATAAATGCATATATAAATCCAATTTTAATTTTTTTTTATCAAACAAACAGAGGTTAATGTTTTCATGTTTGGAACTTATGTTTGTAGATCCAAACCAAAAGATCTTCTTATTTTATATATTTGATGCATATTTAAAATGTATATTTTTACTTACATTGCTTAGACTGGTTGGTTGAAGATTTCAACACTCAAACAATTCCGGAAATTTACTGCAAACTTAATATGGATTATTTCTTTATAAATGTATAATATCTGTCTTCTGGACCGATTTTCTGTTATATTTTTGTTTAATTGACACCAAAAAGGAACTTTTGGGAACGGGAAATTGACTAAGCAATTGAAAAACTAGGCAACGAAAAAATATCGCAATAATATTAATTTAACATTTTCGAGGTTGTTTACTGTTACTTATACAGACACACAAACATACACGCACACACTTGAACACTTATATACCGAGATTTATATAACACACACAGCTGAGCCTCTTGAATGCGAACGTGGGGAGGAGGGGTGTATATGGTAGGAAGAGCGGGAAGAGGAACAAACTTTTTCACGTCTCAAACGAAAAAATATTGAACCAACTTTTCTAGATTTTTCTCGTATCTTTCTTATTTATTATTTTAGGCAGTCATTTTTTTATTTTGTTGGGTTTTAGGTTTTGTTTTTGCTAATTTTTCAATTTGTTATTGTTGTTGTACTTTTTTTTAAGACTTTTGCACGATATATTATTATTTTGGGATTTCAAACTTGCACGCTCAACTGTCCACGATGTACTGTGCTAACGGTATTTACGTCGCAAGCAGCCAACATGGACGGAGAGCGCGAAAGAGATGGAGAGATGGCAAGCTGCTAAAAAGTGAGGAGGTCCTACTTTAAGCTCTTTCTCTCTCTCTCTCTGTTTGTCAATGGCAAGCTCTCTTGCCCCTACTCTCCCTACCTTTTCACTCGGTCTCTCTCTCTCTCTCTCCCCATGTCTGTCTTGTATTTGTATACAGGTAGTTTGTTCAATTATTATTTAGTAGTACATATGTATTATGTTTAGATGTAAGTAAACTTAAAAAAAATTTATTAATAAATCTTTCCTCAAGGATTCTTTATTGAATGTTAACAATTCATTACCAATTTGTTTTAACATATTGCCGCTGTTAACTGTTAACATTGGGCTGTAAACTTCAAAAATACAATTTATTGTGGCAATTTGTTGTTGTCGCTGTCAAAACTTTCACTATCAGAATTCTATATGCATATAAAGTATTTTTTTCGAGCAGAGCTGCCTCTCGTTCTACCACTCTCTCCATTTGTTGCGCATACGCAAAGAGAGAGAGAGCAATAAGTGCAGTTGTTGTTAATGTCAGTTCTTTTGTGAGCCTCTTTGGGGGCTTGTTTTCGATTTTCAAGTGCGTGAGAGAGCGATGACAGGCACACACAGAGACAGTCACACTCACACACACACACACACAATGAAAAAGGAGACGCTCGACTTGACGTATTCCCCAGTTGTAGGGCGATGTCTTCTCTATGCAAATGGTACGCCCACGCATATTCAAGGCACACACAGTATACATATACGCTAGTATGTATGTATGTGCGTACTTGCATATGTATGTACAACATATATGTATTTACATCTATTCATAATCAGCGCCTTACAATTATTTATTAATTATCTTTTAAGATTTTGTTCACTAGGCGTTACAATTGGCGACACTCATTTCGTTACCCTTAATTCTACTTAGTTTGAAGATGTTTTCAACTATAGTGGTCATTGGAAAGTTTGGTTTATAGTAGGGATTTGATTGTGCATTAAACATCATGTCGTATGTGTAATATTATTTACTTCTAATAATAATATTGATATGAATTTCGTACAACATGTCGGATGAGTTATATTATTTAACAGTAGGCATTTAATTGTGCTTTAAACATCATGTCGTATGATTAATATTATTTACTCCTAATAATATAATTCATATTCGTACAACATGTCGCATGAGCTATATTATTTAATTCTTATAATAATACTGTTGTTAACTGCCTAAACTAATTGAAATCAATTAAAGAATTAAATAATGAAAATGCATAATTTAAACGTTGAATGAGAATATGTACTTGTATCTTTTTCGCTTTCTTAAAGTCCTTAAAAGTGGATGAATTTTTCGATTTAATTAAGAGTTAAACCAATAACTATTTGCAGCCTCTGGTATTTTCATTTTTTTGTTTATTTCTTTTGTAGGGTATTTCCGGATTCGACTATGAATTCCTATGAGTTTTCATTTTGACTTTGTTCTTATCATGTTTGGGCTTTTGTTGTTGCCCTTGTTGTTTTTATTTTATAGCTATTTGGCCGTTAGGCTTCGTTAAAGTCTTTGTAAATTGCAAACAGCTGTTCCCGGCCAAACCGACTTCGCCGCTTCCGCTTCCCTTTCCTACATTTTCCTTCCTCGCAGACATACACTCATACATACAATCGCTCTAGCTGTTCCACTTCCTCGTCCCCTTCCCCATCCTCTTGCTCTTCCTCGTGGCTAGTCTTTACAATTTCACTTTCGCTCGAGTGCGTGGGCAGCGGCAACAGCAAAGACTGACAGACAGGCAACTGCCTGATATGACACCCACTCAAGAGAGAGCGAGAGTGGAATGGGACTCAGGGCGAGTAAGAAGGAGATGTATGTATGTATGTACGTATGTATGGAGGTACATGTGCGTGCAAGTTATGTAACTGTAACTGTTTTGTTGCTCTTTATGATTGAATTTTTCTCTTTTTCGCTGCTTTGCTTTCGTCTTGTTGTATTTAGTTATTAATTTTTGTGGCTGCCACGTTTATTCTTGTTGATGTTCAGTCATTGCCGTTGCCGTTGTATCCTGGCGCGTGGCCTTATTAATTGAAATTTGTTGTAGCGAAGCCTTGTTAATGCCCTCCTGAAGAGTTATGGGAGCAAAGCCAGCGAAAGAGGTGTGGGAAAAGGTGTAGAGAATAAAATCTATATGACGATGATTTCAATTAGCGAATTCAGGTCAGAAATAACAATAATTATGGCAAATGCCACTAGGCATCATTCCTATTATCCAATTCATTGTTAAATCCAATTAGATAGCTCCAATCAATAACTAAACAGTTCATAAGGTTCTCCTATAGGCTAGTAAACTGAAAGATTAAAATCGTCATTTTGATTTGTCTATATCATGGAATCCGATTGGATTTATCCTTTTATATTTTATATCTAAGTTCTACATATACTTATAACATGTAGCCCTTTATATATGTATACATATATATAAATATAGAAAATATTTTGATATTGAAAATCCATATTGAAAACCAATTTCAATCTTTTTCGATCGCAAAAAAAATAAAAATGGTCAAAAACTGGCAAGTGGAATAAACATTTATATTTTAAATAAAAATATTTTTGTTTCAAATTTAACTAGGCCGCATTTGGACCGTAAATATAGTAATGAAATTAAGTATTTTAATTTCTTTCCTATTAAAATCCAATAAATTATTTAAATTGTGTCCCAAAAACGAAATAAATTCATAGATGCGCCTCACCGTATGCAACACATATGCTGCAACACCATACAGACTCCACTATGGTCAACAAATTTAATTTTTATGGCGTAAATGGAAATTAATTTCGATATCTCTTTTTCAATTTTACAGATATTGATATTTCTATATTTTTTTTTTTTAATTTTACGGGATGACTGTCAGATTAAAAAGCAAATGAAATCTTGCCTGACTCTCAGAGAGTGTTACTTGTTAATTGTAACAACAACACAATATACTTAGAAAAAATTGATGAAGATATGATTAATTTATTAACATTATACTTATTAACATATAGTCTTACTAATATGCATGCAAAATTTCAATCCTTTGACATACAAATTGCTGTAAATACCAACAAAAAATCAGCATTAGCCCATAGTGCACTCGTGCGTATACACAATGACTCTGGTAATGGAAGGCGGTTGGGCTGTTGAGGAAGTGAAGCGGTGGAGGGAGGCAGGAAACCCAAACACAAACACATGCATAATATTATAGAAAATACATTTCAAACATTTTTTTCGTCAATTTGTCAGTCACTCAGTCAGTTCTGAGCGTGTTGAGTCCTTCAGATGGGGGCGTTGGATATTTCGAATGTTGCTTACGTCCTTGTTGATAAACACGAATCGATAAAACCAAACGAGGCGCGAGATGTTTGTCCCTTCCACACACACACAAACACAAACACACACACACACACGCCTAAAGTATGGGGTTAGGCTTTTGCCTTCTTAGATGGGAAATACCATATACAAAAAGGCTACAATGAAAATGAAACCGAGAGTGAGAAGGATTGTGCTTAACAAAAGACCAACGAGGGTAGGGCAGGAATCCACCAACATATATACATTTCAAAGAATATATACACATATGTATATATGTATGTATGCTAAAAGATAAACGGTTAATCAATAATCAACACAAAACGGAAATTATCAACACCTGTAAATGATAATTGGGCTGAAAAATTCAATTATTTATTTAACACGTTGCCACAACATGTGAGAATAATATGATTCCTTTGCGTCTGTGTGTGTGTGTGTGGCTTGGAAAGACATTAAAAATTAAATGATATGGTAAAATTTGCTAAAGGTGCCTTAAATGTACCCATTATTCTTCGTCACCTTTGGGATATTGAAGACGATGACAATCATCAATCCATAGGATTTTTCTTGTAACTTTAAAACTTTTTAACTTAACTTAACCAGCCACAAAATTGCTATTGAAGTTAAATGAATGATGGAAAAAGATGGAGGCTCAAAGATTTTAGTGTTTGCGTACAAGTTCTTTGAATATATTGAGATCTGGTGATAAACCTTGTTCCAAATTTCATTTAAATATAGATGAAACTAGGTTTTCATGATCAACACACATATTCGACGGCCACCCTTTCCCTTTTATGATTTTCTTTTTGGTTCTTATCCTTTTCTGGTTTTGTTGTCGGTTGTTTGTTAAATGTTGAATAAAACAATGGAGCTTATCCGGGGACTATAGCTATGTAAATACAGTTTTGCCTCGCCTTGCCTTGCCTTGCCACTCCCCCCATCACTATTATCATCATCATCATTGCGTCCATTATCTGCTTGTCTGTTTTCTGTTTCCATTGTTTTAGAGCAGAAGGCATTGTCAATGTTTTGCTCTTCCCCCTTCCCCTTCGATGGTGGTGACTGCTTCAAGCTAGTTGTAAGGTCAAATGTTAGTACAGACCTCAAACCACACGCTCTCAAACATCCTCACATTATCGTGTTCGTCCTTGTAACCATTTTAGCATAAATAATAACAAATTTGCAACAAAATGTTAACTAAGTAATCTTTTTCTACATATTCTCTATCCGATTACATTCGGAATATGCGTCTTTGGAGAGGACGACAATACGTTGGGTGTTCCATTTGGATTATCTCCTTCTTCGTTAAGTGATTTCTTGAGGCCTTCGATATGAAAACTCTTTCTATCCTTCATTTTGAACGTAAGTGCAAAAAAAGCTCCCTAAATGGTAACTGTGAAAACCGAAACACATGAAAATCCTTCTCAGGATAATACTAGAAATAAATTACATAAATGAAAGCCTAGCCTTAACAAGTGACTGTAAACGGATGTAGGAAAAATGCCAATATGTTTAATTTGTTTCTTGCTTTTTTCTCATTGGCTGTTTCTGTTTACATGGTAAAAACGCAGAAAATTCAACTAAATTATATAAATTTAATAAACTAATAAATAGAAGTAGGTAGGATTTGGCTGAATTTTGCATGTCATGGGTAGCACTACAATTCATCGTGCGTCAACTGATCCTGGTCTTTGGGGACAATGAACAGACCCTCCGCTGTGGTCCATCGTGTGCCATGTCTTGGATTGTGAACGCCGACAATTTCCATTTGCCCGGAAATGGGACGACCATAGGAACGTCCTGACATGCCCAAATACATGCCCGTATCAATGTGACGCAATCGAATGTGAGCATCTCGCATCCATTTCTCATTGGAGCAGACCACTTCCCAATGATCGCCTGAATCGCCCAAACCGTCTGTACCGTAGGCGGATACCTCTTGCTCTGCGGACA
The DNA here is from genome assembly GCA_018150735.1 of Drosophila sp. 14030-0761.01. Classification (NCBI taxonomy): domain Eukaryota; kingdom Metazoa; phylum Arthropoda; class Insecta; order Diptera; family Drosophilidae; genus Drosophila; species Drosophila sp. 14030-0761.01. The sequence continues at coordinate 1,516,828 of JAECWO010000090.1, forward strand.
GCGGCGAACTGAAGTGATGGGAATGCAGATTCTTCTTGGTTGACAAATGCTCCAGTCTTATGGTGTGGCCACATGCAATGGGTTCTCCTCGTTCACATAATTCATTTGACTGGGCCTTGATCAACCAATGACTGTTAACATCCTCCTTCTGCTCCACTCCAGTCACCGACTGTTGGCCTGATCCTGAGCCATATTTCACATCGTGCGAATGGAGCCGGAAGTCATAATCCGAATTGAGCAGCTTCAGTATGGAACCACACGTCACTACATTCGTCTGGGTGGCTGGATAACAACAAAAACAAAGAAAAATTGGTTTTCAATGATTAGAGGTGTGTAAGCGCGGGGGGCGTTGAGAGCGGCGTGGCCAATCACAGAAGACCACATAAAAAAAGCCGCTAAGCAAAGAAATGTAACTTTCAGCTTACCATGATAGCTCGGCAGACTGCTGATTATGGATAGGCAGGTTAGCACCAGTAGATTGAGCATTTTATTTATTGTTTAATTCTATTCTATTGCAGTTATATTAAGTACTCCAACAATCAGTTATAATGCTAATATTTTACACGCAAACAAATGGTTATGGCAAGGGCTGGAGAACTGTTTTCCAAAATAAAAGGAACTTTTTGAGGCCCTGCTAAACTGGTTCGTCGACTAGTTCCAAGCAATTGATATAAAACTATTTAATTAATTTATTTACCTCTTTAATTTACTCAATTCTGATTTATTTATCTCTTATTAAAGTAGTTGCAGTCTATATTTCTAAAAAAGTTAAATTTAATAAATACAAATCGATAAAATCTCTTATCGCTCAAAATTCCGATTTAAATACGGTCACACTGGCCATTGCAATTGCAAACGCAATTTTCTGCAAAAATAAAAGCGAACGAAAAATCAAGTAAATAATATAGGTAAAATTGAATTTAAACAAAAATTAATGGCACACAAGCGTCTGCTGATCTACGCTGCATTATTGGCGATATGTTATTTAGTTGGCGTGACATGGGTAAGTGACACAAAGAACTATTAACCCTGAAGACTCCAGCAAACTAATTTGTTATTTAAACAACATAAAATCAAAGGCTGAAACAGCAACACAGCCCCAGGCACTGCCTGCAACGGGAATTATCAGCAGCAATATTAGCCAAATCAGCAAACTGCCCGCCGGCGCTGGAGTAACTCCAAAACCAATTCCTTCAGCATTAACTCCTCCTGCAGCTTCAGCAACTCCAACGCCTGGCAAAGCTAATCCTAGCCAGATTTCTTCCAATTCCAGTACGTCTACAACAGCAAGTCCAGCTCCAGATTGGTAAATATCAATTCTCTTTGTCTAAAATTAGCTATATTCGCTAGATTGGTGATGAATTCAATATGAATTGTATAGAATTTATTCGCAAACATGAAGTTTTTTTTTTGTGAACATAAAAACAAAGAGTAAACAAAAGATATACTGTATATAAAAGAACGATAAGCAGTAATATTATCACAATCTTTTGTTTGCTAAGCATACAGTTTGCAAGTCGAAATTCTATAGTAGCAAAAGGAATTGTTAAACATTATTAAAATATCAAACTTTTTTCTGTTTATAATAGTGTCTGTGCTGGAGCCTTGCTGCCGCATCTGGATGCCAATGGCAAGGAGTTGCCCATATGCAATGAATGCAAATGCTCTCATGTGGCAAGGAATACGACACTTATTAAGGTAAGCAAAACCAAATGTTTTTGCAGAAAATTGCCAATAATTTCTTATTTCTTTTGTTTAGGTCGTGGTCATCATAGTGATTTGGATAATATCCATTCTAGTGATATATATGCTCTTCCTAATGTGTCTGGATCCGTTGCTGAACAAGCGCGTTAAGGCCAACTATCAGGAGCACACCAATGAAGATGTACATAAGAAAAAATATTCTAAATATGCAGGCATACAATATAGTTTACTCGTAACAGTCCATGATGATCATTCCAATGATCGTGATAATAATGATGATGATGATGATGAAGATCGCATTTGAATAGATTGATTTTTTTGGTTTTTATAGAAAAATCTTTTGTCTTTTTTGTTTCATTTCCTGTTTTCTAACCCCATTGCTGCACCCCTCACAGTACAGACTAATACCAACTCACCCTAAGTTTCGTTTTTGGTTAACTCAACTAATACAATGGGATATCATATATATGTTTTGCAGGATGAACCCACACCGCCCATGCCAGCAGCATCCACATCGGCCAACAATCAAGAGTTGAGTGCTCGAGCCAATGTCTTAAATCGAGTTGGCCATCAGCAGGATAAATGGAAAAGACAAGTCCGGGAACAGAGGCGTCATATCTATGATCGGCACACAATGCTCAACTGAGCGGGCGGAACGCCAATAAGAAAAACAACTTAAGACATCCTCATTATATAAGTGGAGATCAAAATTATTTAATTACGTTAAACATAGCCACAATTATTAAACTGAATTTTTTGCAAAAATATAAAACAAATTTATGCGTATAGACATGTGTAGACCCAAAATTATTGCCTGAAAACGTTTGCAATTGCAACTGAAGCTTAAAAGGATACTAAAAGATTAGGCGAAACTTATTCCAAATCTTCCTATTATATGGGAGATTGTCTTCATTAGGGCAAAAAGGACTTACCTTAAAAATTTATATCATATCTTTGGCTTTGTTAAGTTACAAAGTTTCTAGCAATGCTTCTTTCTTTGTTAGACAATTCGAATCCAATTTAAAATCAGAAATATTCTTAACTTTTTGCCATAAATAATATGTAAAATATTTAGATCAAATCCAAATTTATTCTTGGAATCGAATGCGATTGTTGTGTGTATTTGTATGAAAGTAATCCCCTTAAGCTTGATTTAAAATTTTACAAAGTTTCAATATTATTTTCTTAGTATCCTTTAATTGTGGCAGCAAAACTCCAGTTCTCATTGACGTTAAAGGGACCCTCAACTACGCAATTTGTGGGCGTGCAGACACCAACAGTGAATTTGGACATGTTGCGGGTATCACGATAATACAAAACTTCCATGCATTTGCGTATCTAATGGGATGGGATGGAATAGATTTAGTTAGAAATAAAATATAGCTTAAATTATGAATTCTTTACCAAGTCTGAAGCCTCTGCGGCAGTGAATTCACGATTTTCTGGTTTACGTTCACGCACTAGTGGCAAGGCCAAATGGCGAGCAAATCCAGTGGCGACCACGTAGTCCTGATAGGCACGTCCACGCAAATCCACGTTGCCCAAGAAGGGAACTCCTTCATTGTCAACACCACCCACCACGACATCAATGTACAATGGATTCATACGGCTGCGACGCCCATAGAGGACTCGTGTCAACCAAGAGGACAATTCTTTTGGCTTCATTGAAATCTGGTCATCATAGTACTGATCCTCAATCATTTTCTGGTCAATGTTCCGTTTGATCGACTGTATGTCGGCGAAATCTCCGCTGCCACCTAAAAGGATTCTGTTGTTGATCTTGAAAACCCGATCAATACTCTGATAGCGAGCCAATGATCCATAGGAGACCATGGTGTCAGCTGCAATCATAACGCCGCCATCATAGCGGATGCCCAACACCGATGAGCCAGTGGTAATCGAAGACCTGCCATGAATAGGAAGATTTTAAATGAATTCTTCAATGAGACTTCTTCACCTACGTATTGCGCTTGGTTCCATAGGGACCCGCTGTGACCAGTTCACTGGGCAATTTGTGAACTTGCTGGCCACCGGTAAAATTGTAGAAGTCTCCAGGTGTGGGTCCGTTGTTCCACATGGGATAGCCGGAGCTCTGGTGGTTGTTCAACATTTTAATTTTAGTAGAAATTCACAAACAAAATATTATTTCGTTAGCCTCAGCCGGAAAGCGATAGAATGACGAGCAGAAACGAATAGAGTTGCCACAGTCAAAAACTGCCAAACAGTGGCAACGCTGTCACGTTTTATCGATTTCGATATATATCGATAAATTCTAAGCTTTGGTCACACTGAAATTAAGGTTAGAAAGAGACGAGTACATCTGCAGTTGGGCGCCAAATTTAAAACTTATTAATACTTATATTGAGAATTTTCGTTACTCCTGCCATTTAAACTTGACGGCAGTAAAAATTACACAGCCCAATTTAAAAAGAAAACTGATTTTGTTAAGCATTTAATACTACAAATTTAAAAACTCATTAATTCGGAATAACGATTAATATAATTTTTTGTATAGATATTAAAAACATATATTTGCCAGTATACCAGAATTCACAAAATATTCCACATATATGTATATAATAAACACCTTCTATAGTCCCAGGGAATGTTATTTGTGTTTTGGGCTCTGTGCTGGGTTTTCTATTGCATCTTTTAGATGCCTCAAAATAATACATTCTAGAAATATCAATAATATATATATATAATACATATCTAAATGTGTGTAGTTGAGCTAGGCTTTTAACATTTAATCAGGGGCATATTACAAGCTATATTTTTTCGTGTCACGGCCAAATTTTTAAAAATATTCTTCCTTAAAGCTTCTTCTAATTGTTGCAACAGCAATAAACATTATCGCTGGAACTGTTAGGCGTTGTGGGTGACATGGGGGCGTGGTTATCTCTCTTAAGAGGCTTGCTATAGGAATGTGGTCCACGCATAAAAACATCAATCAGCTGACAATGCGATCTGCAAAAGCAAAAACGAATTGAATTTAAATAATCCACACAAGATAAAAAGAGTTTTTCTTACATCATGGTTATGTCCAAATCGGTTACCACTTCGCCATCACAATTCCAGCTGGAATATTCTGAATTGCCACCGACTTCCCCTTGAGCTATGGGCTGGCAAGAACCGCCCAGACTAAAGTTACTCTCCTCGCTTGCGGCGGCTGCCGATAAAGTTCTAAATTGGAATTTCCTAGTGCGGTAGACCTCCACAAATGGCAAATTACGCTGGAAATTAAAAACACAATAAAATAAATTGATATTCGATTGATTTTCAAACTGCTACTTACAATATCGCCTCCTCTTCCCGCCGTGTTGAGGAGAAATCGAACATTATTGATCAGTGAGGTTTTCTTAACCAATATCAAATCCAAACAACCATCACCCAAATGGCTATAGCGTGAAATGCCATTGGGACTGCGGGAGCAGGCACATGTTATATTGGCGCCACAGATCATAAAGAAATTGCCCTTAATGGTCTTCCACTGATGATCAGGTGTATTCAAATCAAAGGTGGAGCTGAGAAATCCTCCACTAGCCACAGAAGGTGCCAACTGAAGTTGGTTAGGACGTGGACGAGGCCTTAGGAGAGCAGTTTCACTGGGATTTAAGTGAAGTTCGGGCTGCTCGGCTGGAACCTTTATCTCTGGCTGCTCTTCCCCACTTGGCTGAGCCAACTGTTCGGGTGTAAATAGTGAAGAGCGTTGATCTAGTATGGAACTGGCAAAGCTGCAACGCTGACAATTGGCATAGCAAACGGTCGACACATTGTCATCCTCCAGCATCGGGGTTTGTGGTGACAGTGGCGAATTGACCTCTTCAATTAGACGCAATTCGGCCTCATAGCCACGATTACTAATGAACGCCTTGACCCCACTGTACTCATACCTCCGAGTGCCCATCCAACGATATTGCTCACTCTGGGCGGCCACATCTCCCAGATAGCCATAGCTGAGGACGCTGGCACAAAAACGAAGGAGAGTTTGACTATTGCTCACACTGCAGACGTCCAGGCCACGATGTTGGCCCAATATCACATGAATGGCTGCCGTACGCACATCTGCTGTGCCATGCATACTATAGGCTATGGTATCGGTACTTCCGGCCGGTATGACACCCACTGGTAACTCTGGTCGTGGAATGAATGCCGGTTTTCGTTCATCCAGATCTAATTCTTTAATGCGACGAAAGATTAACCCATTGATAACCTCTGCGACAGTCCCATCTCCGCCGACACAACAAACAGCATCATAGCAGCTAAGATCGTGCGTCAACAGAATATCACGTATTTGATTTGCTCTCTGAGTGGTTATACAAGTGGCATCAATGCCCGCCAGTTGGAATACGGGTTTAACATCCCGCTCATAGGTCTGTGATCCTGCCTTGCGTCCGCCATAGGGATTAATGAAAACCAAAAGGCGACGCACACGCATCCTCGTTGGCGTGGATTCACTCAAACGCAGTTCTAACTCCTCCAACCATTGACGCACTATATAAGGATCGGCATTATAGAGAGTCAGATGTTGCAATTGCCATCGATTACAATCGGTTTTCGATTTACTCAATCGCTGAGCATAATTTATCGTCAGATATTGATTAGTCGGTCTTGTGGAAACACTTAAGATTGGCATATGCTCTGGTGGCTTCATGGACGCCACCTTAGTGTCTCCCGATTTAACGCTAATGACATCATCGATGTGCAAAATACGACTACTGGGTCCGTAGGCACATCCGACAGATCCTTCGGGAATGGTTTTGGTTTCCATTGGTGGTGGTTGCTTCTCTTTCTCCTTGATTTTCTTCATCCGCTCCCATATCAATTGCTGGCCACGGAGCAGCACACGATAGCTTTTCTTTTTCAATTGGAAATTGTTGAGCAAAATGTTTCCCAACTCCATCGCTCCTGGAGCGGCAGAGGAGGAGCAGCATGGTAGTGGTTGTTTGCTCTGCGTCATCTTGGATTGACTCTGTCGGCACTGAAAAATAAAGAAAAACTTAAAACTGGTTTCGCAATAGAAATAGTCGCCATAAAACTCGGTTATAACTCCATTCACTTTTATTTTTAATTTCTAAATAAAGTTTTACGTGTGCTTGGACCTTAATTAGAGTCATGAAGGTGTAGGTTACGTCAGGGCAAGAGGGGAAAAGGTCAACTAAAAGACAATTGATGGCCCATGTCATTAGCAGTGACATGCTAATGGTATTTCAATGAGAACCATCATCAATGGGAAAAATCGATTGTGGAATTGGATAAAAATCAATATATTTTCTATGTAAAAATAGACAAAAAATTAAAAATTGGTAGTAGCAATGACGATTCGGTTAGGGTTTTGCCAATAAAAAGAAGTCAACCTTTTAGATTTGTATGGTAATGGATAATGATTCATCGTTACATATAACCCAATTAGTTCTTGTTCTTAATGAAAGAGATTTTCCATTAAAAAACTGTTTCTTCTGAGCTCAAAACAGCTGTTGAAAATATGTGAGTGGGATAAAGAATTTCTTATCAATGCGACTAATTATTTTCGGGATTCGAAGTCTCAGGATTCAAATATAAAGCAGACTAATCGAGTTGTTAAATTCTACATCGATTTACTACTAACTGCATGGTACTTACACACAAGTACAAAACATAAATACATTTTTGTTTATTAAACACTTACTATTTGTGTTCTATAATAAGACTTTCCTCATCATAAATTGAAATACTTCAAGTGAAAGGAAAATATTTTTAGGCATGGAGAGGATAAATATCACAACTTTCCACGCTCAATTTACAAAAGTCCAAATAAATTTATCTATATAATACTAGTATTTTGTAAAGTTCTGAAGATGAATCTTTAGTTATTATTTAGCTACTTTAGTTATTAAAAAGCTACTTAATTGAAGCCCAAATATTTGGGTTTCCCAAGAATGAAAAATTACTTTAATTGCACACAAGTTTTATAAATAGACAAAATATAAATTATACAAACATACATATGCACAGTTTTCTCTCAGTTCGCTACAATTAGAACAATTTTGCATTGCTTAGCACTTTAATACATAGTTTAGGCTACTCGGAATTGTGCCATTCTAATGTCAATATGTATCTGGCTACCTTCCTTCACATACTATATACATATGTATATATATATATCATATACTATTCAGAATTTATAACTTTGTATTGCCTTGAGTTTCGCTTCGTTTGCTTATCAGTTAAAATACAGAAACAGAAAATTGCACATTTTGCCCCGACGAAGCGTAATTTCTGTTGTTTATGGCTCACTGAGTTCGTGGGAGAGGGAACCAGAGAGAGGAAGAGAGAGAGAGCAGTGTACAAAATTAATGTGTTCAATGAAAAAAACAGAAGAAAAAACTGGTTTAAATTGTTGAAAAAAAAGGAAAAAAAAAGGGAAGGTGTAAAAAGGTTGATTGAACTCTCAACTGGAAGCAAAAAATTTATAAAATTACTGAGGTCAGTGAAAATTTAGAAAAGATATAAAACTAAGGCAATAAATTTGTTTAATTTAGCAAATAAACCGGTTTTAAGTAACAACTTTTTATTCATTTGTTTAAGTCTTTTGAAAAGAATCTTATTGTTTGGCACACGGGAGCGGACTATGGCAAAAAAAAAACAAGGCAAAGAGGGGGCTCTCAATAGGATAAGAATTCTGAAACAATAACTTTTCGATAAATATTGTATTTTTATTGCATCATTTTAGTACGATGATGCGAGATATTTCGACTATGTTATCAGCTACTAATTTCGATTGGTTTTATCTTTCAAAAACGTTTCCTCTGTAAGTCTAGAATTCCGCCTAGTCATTGTTCTTTATTGACAGCTTCAAGTAGGTCTTTCTCCCGCCCCCATCTAACTGATTTCGGCCCCGATTGAAAGGCACAAACAAAGCTTGCCATTTTGTCAAAGTGAAAAGAAATATACACACACATTTACTCAATACTTAGTTAGTCACAACCAGACGGGGAAAAAATACATGTTCCTGCTAATTGAACACTCACAAACACACACACACACACACTCACAGAGAAAGAGGGACACAAAGAACTCACTGGACTAAACAAACAAGTAAACTAGCAACACTACGTATGCGCAATATACTCAAGGTTATCACAACTCATCACCGAGAGAGATCCGCACCCAAAAGCTTAGCTTTAGAATCATCAACTAAAAACTCAGTCTCGAACGGAGGCTAAAAACTGAGGAAGCTGTGCGTGCAGCACATGTATTCAAAACGAGTTTCAATTCTCTCGTCGACGTTGACGTCGACCTTCGCCTTGACTTGACCACCAAAAACCATAACCGAATAACCGACTAAATCGCATGAGCGAACCAGTAAAATGCACTTGGCCATAGATCATCGGACTATATAGTATATATATTAACTTTGGACCTTGATATTTTTCTTTTGTTTTTTTTTTTTTTTGCATTTGCTTACTAACAGGTTTTAGTTGCAGTTTAAGTTTATGTCAATGCGATCTTTTTATATATTTCCTAGCAAGCGTTCCATTTGCAGTGTTTTTTATGAGTTTTTTAACTCAACATCGTGGGAGACGGCAACAGCACAAATATCATAATTTCAAGGTTAATGGGCTCTCGTTATTGTGGCATTATACAACGAACAGTAGAAGTTTAGAAATCAAATAAAATTCCTCTAACAAATAAGGTTTTCTTGAGCTCTAAAAGTATACACATGTAGGTAAAGATATAATATATAAAATTAATTAAATAATAACAATTGAAAGCGACAAGAATGCAAAATTTCTAAATTGCTGAAACGAAATATTCTGCATTTGTTTGCAAATCAATCCGAAAACTATATAAAATCAGCTCTTATGATAAAGTAACCAATTTTGAGAGAGGGGTTTGTATTTACATATGTACATACATATACTATATGAATAATAAAGTAAGTAAGTCGCCGGGCCGACTTGTATATACCATGCATTAGGTGAAGAGATATATATTAAATTTCTTTTAAATGCTATCTCGCTCACTCTTGTGTGGAAACGAGCACTTTAGCGCCCCCCGACCAAATCGGTGATTTGCAGCATATGCTATCTCGCTCTTTTTCGCGTGCATCCGCTTTGCACCGCTATGAGTGAAAAACGTTTCTATGTATAACTCGGCCATTTTTATTCCGATTCTTGTGATATTTGGTGGAATGATAGATATACGTGACATGTATTAGTGTGTCAAATTTAATTTCGATACGATAAATATTTCGGGTGAAAATCGAATTTTTCGAATTTCGGGGGCGGAAGGGGGCGTGGCAAAAATTTGAAACAAACTTGGTCTGCGTGCACACTGCACGCATCTAATGTCCAAATTCGAAAGCTCTATCTTTTATAGTTCCCGAGATATGGGTGCTCAAAATATTGTTTTTCGAATAGCGTGGGCGGAAGGGGGCGTGGCAAAAAAAAAAAATAAACTTGATCAGCGTACACTCCAAACGAGTCTACATGCCAAATTTGGTAGCTCTAGCTTTTATAGTTGCTGAGATCTAGGCACTCTATCGGACGGACGGACGGACGGACGGACGGACGGACGGACGGACGGACGGACAGACAGACGGACATGGCTCAATCGACTCGGCTATTGATACTGATCAAGAATATATATACTTTATAGGGTCGGAAAAGCTTCCTTCTCCCTGTTACATACATTTTGGCGACTTTAATATACCATTTCATTCTATGAATGCATGGTATAAAAATAATAAACAAATGTTTCAATTTCAAAAAGCGATTTAATTTATATTTTTATACCATGCATTCATAGAATGAAATGGTATATTAAAGTCGCCAAAATGTATGTAACAGGGAGAAGGAAGCTTCTCCGACCCTATAAAGTATATATATTCTTGATCAGTATCAATAGCCGAGTCGATTGAGACATGTCCGTCTGTCTGTCCGTCCGTCCGTCCGTCCGTCCGTCCGTCCGATAGAGTGCCTAGATCTCAGCAACTATACAAGCTAGAGCTACCAAATTTGGCATGTAGACTCGTTTGGAGTGTACGCTGATCAAGTTTATTTTTTTTTTTGCCACGCCCCCTTCCGCCCACGCTATTCGAAAAACAATATTTTGAGCCCCCATATCTCGAGAACTATAAAAGATAGAGCTTTCGGATTTGGACATTAGATGCGTGCAGTGTGCACGCAGACCAAGTTTGTTTCAAATTTTGGCCACGCCCCCTTCCGCCCCCGAAATTCGAAAAATCCGATTTTCAGCCGAAATATTTATCGTATCGTAATTTAATTTGGCACACTAATACATGTCACGTATATCTATCATTCCATCAAATATCACAAGAATCGGAATAAAAATGGCCGAGTTATACATAGAAACGTTTTTCACTCATAGCGGTGCAAGGCAGATGCACGCGAAAAAGAGCGAGATAGCATATGCTGCAAATCACCGATTTGCTCGGGGGGTGCTAAAGTGCTCGTTTCCACATAAGAGTGAGCGAGATAGCATTTAAAAGAAATTTAATATATATCTCTTCACCTAATGCATGGTATATCCAAGTCGGCCCGGCGACTTACTTACTTTATTTTTTTATTTTACGACGGAGGCAAGCTTAATCGATATAATATTTATTTTGGTTATTCACAAGTTTTATTCAAAGTTTTAAATATAACTTACAACAACCGTAACTGTAATTGTTACCGATAAATACCAGAAAGCCGCATTCACATTTGCAATTTCAGTTTTCACTTTCATTTCGCGTATCCTAACATTTCATTACATTTTCACCTCGCTGATGAAATGCATGGCAAAAATTAATTAGTTTTTGCTGTTATTTCTCTCTTACTCTCTTTCTACTTATGATTGTTTGATTAACAACGCTTTTGTTGTAACGAATCAAACAATACAACACTTGTAAAATACTCTATAATTGGAATAGCCATGTTTATTTACGGGGTTTCTCAGACATATAAACGTAAAGAAATAATCCATCATAAATGTACGTAAAAAGAACAGAGAAGAAAGAGAGAGAATAAGAGATTTCCCCCTTGGGGAAATGTGTAAATAAAATGTACATATGTACATGGTACAAGCAAATTAAATAAAACATGTATAACATTTGTATGAGAGAGACCCGCAACGGAATTGGAAGCGAAATGAGGGCGTTTGGTCTGGCGGCTCTTGGGAAACGGAACCCGACAATTTGCTGGGTGTTGGATGTTGATAAATATAATAAGACCCTTTCGAGAAATGCTTGAAATATATAATAATAATTGAATTTCTTACGAGAGTTTATTAACTTGAATCGAAAACCGCAACCTGTCAACGTAAATGGCAATTTAAATAAGTACAAACGATTAGAGGTGACTAAACATCTAGTAAGTGTCAATTAATTACAAATTAAACGGTTTATTGCGGTTAATCACGGCATCTAAATAAGAAGGGAAAAGGGTTTTTCTATCGCAAAAATTCTATAATTAACCGATTTATTTGATAAGACGTCTTTTCGTCTTTCTTTTGATACAAACCCCAACTTAACTTGTCGCTCTGGTTGCCCAATACATTGTAACTTACATTTAAATAAATATAGGGTATTATATAATTCATTGTGGCCCTTGCATTTTTTCTTTTGGCAAATGTGTACTACAAAACAGCTAATTTGTTAACCAGTCAGAGATTTGTGTACAGATAAATTGACATTTAAATGCGCTAAACTAAGCTAATAACTTAGTTGGGTAGACATGCAAAAAAAAATGTAGTTTCAGCGGCAAACCCCTTTTTTTAATTCTTCCCATCAATTTTGTTTATACTGATATGAGGTAAATCATTTGGCTTATCGTATTAGCCCCAAAACAATAACATTCAAGTGCTGGAGCACTCCAATCTATTTTTGTAATATATGAGTTTTATCTTCTCAGCTCAGTTTAGAACAGTTCAGCATGACAAGAGTAATCATTTTGCACCTACTTATACGTAGAAATGGAGCAAACTATAGTAATAAGATAAGATTAAAACCATGTGATACAGAGGGGGCTGGAGCATGATTTAATCTTGAAACTATGCAAGGAACAAATTCATCAATGAAATCAAAACAAAATGTTACATAAGAACTTTGGGAACTTGCAAAAAGGTGAAAACAGAAGAAGTATCTATGATCTATAGGCTTCTCTATAGAGATTTAATATTTGATTTATTCTATTTATCGATTTTGGCAAAAAATTGCCTCGAAATCAAACTGTCTCACACCTGTTTTATTCCCATCATTATAATAATCTTTATAATTTTCCGCATTTCGTTATACAAACCGCAATTAACCTGCAATTACTGAGTCATTCAGTCGCAGAACGTACATATGGCAAATCAATAAATTATTTAATAAAAGTTAAGTGAAAAAAAAATTAAGCACGATAACTTATAGAACAAAGGTGTCGCGACTTCTGTGAATATTGATAGGGGAGACTAGCTAATTGCAAATAAGTGTTCTAGAACGGAAATGTCTTCAAGCTGTCGTGATAAAGAAAATTATAACAACCAAATTAGCGGCAAAAAGAACGAAAACTCGAAACTTTATAATGAGAAACCTTGACCTTTCGTTTTAGACACGCAACCCATAAATATATATGTATGTGCATACTTATAAGTAGGTAGTATCTATGCCACACAACATCATCATAAACAACTTTAAAAGATTGTGTGAAAACATTAATCAGCTGGCCGCAAATGAAACAAAAAATGTGGGCGAAGGGGTTAGTAGAGCTAAGCAAAGTGCATGGAAACAAAATTTTTTCATTTTAGCAATGTGAAAAGCCGAAACCTTTAACATTTAACATACATACTCAAAACCCATTTTGTCTATTTAGACGTTGCTGATAATTAAAGCGCCGACTTTTAGAGACCCTTTAACAAGTTTAAGTATAACATTCATAAGTACTTTTTATAACTATGAAGAGCAGAAAGCCATGGCAGCTTGTGCTCTGCCCTAAAAGAATTAAAAAATTTAATTTTTTAACCTTCGTCTGAATAATAATAATAACAATAAAACTATGAGAAACTGTATACATTATATTTCTAGAATATTTAAATATACATAACTGTTTTAAAAATTTGTCATAACTTTGATCTTTTCTTATTTTTTTAGGGTATACATTTGTCACCCGCTGTCAGTTCCTTTGCGCAAGATTAAAAGTCAAAGCACGAACAAGAGAAATAGAGAGAGGGAGGAAGAAACAAAAAAGAACTTAATTTTGTCCTCCCCCCCATACTAACAATACCGTTATCTGCACACAGATGTGGTGAGCAAGACAACAAAACTCAGCTGTAGTTTCGATTTCTACATACATATGTACGTATATATGCATTTGTATGAGTAAAATACATATACGTATGTATGTACATATGTATATGCATAAGTTTTCATTTACATAAGTATATGTATTTCTCATGTTTAAAATATTCTTCGCAATATTGCCGGTTATGTTATAGCAATTTTCACTGTATATACATACATACATATGTATGTACTTAGCTGGCAAGCTTACCTTTTATAAAGTTTATCCATACATACATAGACCAAATGAATGTTGTTGTTGTTATTGCAGTTGCATGTGGAAATCAAGAAAATTCGATACGAATACGACGCATTGCAATTTTTTTTTTGCTCACACGTACACACACACTTAGACAAAGTTTGAAAGTTGCAGCTTTGCGTGTAACTGTAAATGCATTTGTGTTTAACTTTTCTTATTTGACAAGTGTTAATTTGTTTTCTGTCAACTGTCAATGAAAAACAATAGCAATTGAACTCAGTAGATATTTACTTTGAGCAATCGTTAAAGAATTTGCTTCATTTATTAGTTATGATGTACATAGAACACTTATAGAAAACCATCACTGTCACAAAACGAAATACATGCGAAAATATATGTACATACATACATAAATGCGATTTGATTTTGTCATTTCAAACTTTTTATTTTAAAGCAGCGCATAATTCTAGATTCTTAAAAAAACACAATTATCTACAATCCATCCGACCGCACAACCTCTCACTTTGAAAACATAAAGAACAATAACAAAAACAACAAGATTACCCAGCGAACATTTTATCAACTAACAATGGGGGCTTACCCCAACGAATATCCCAGCGAACATATTATAGCGCAAACATGTTTATGCGGCTTTTTATATATGTACTTATATACATATAAAATGTATATATAAAATGTGTATATACATACATATGTATGTACCTATATATATATGTACATATGTAGCTGAGTAAAATAAATGTACATACATATGTATGTATGTGGTTTATTTTGGGCAACAAATAAACAAGTCGTACATAAAAAGAACTGTTTTTTGAGTGATTCTCTCTCAGACAGCCACTTGCTTGCAATTATGTAATGTTTTAGGCGGGCTTTCTTTACATGTACATATATAAAAACAAAAATGTGTACATACATATGTACATATGTAGGTAAATAATGTATATAAGACAGTTTTGCTTCTTTGGGCAACAAATAAATAAGGCGTACATAAAACGAACTGTTTTTTGAGTGATTCTCTCTCAGACAGCCACTTGCATGCAATTATGTAATGTTTTAGGCGGGCTTTCTTTACATGTACATATATAAAAACAAAAATGTGTACATACATATGTAGGTAAATAAAGTATATAAGACAGTTTTGCTTCTTTGGGCAACAAATAAATAAACGAACTGTTTTTTGAGTGATTCTCTCTCAGACAGCCACTTGCATGCAATTATGTAATGTTTTAGGCGGGCTTTCTTTACATGTACATATGTATATAAAAACAAAAATGTGTACATACATATGTAGGTAAATAAAGTATATAAGACAGTTTTGCTTCTTTGGGCAACAAATAAATAAGGCGTACATAAAACGAACTGTTTTTTGAGTGATTCTCTCTCAGGCAGCCACTTGCATGTAATTATGTAATGTTTTAGGCGGGTTTTCTTTACATGTACATATATAAAAACAAAAACGCTTACATATAAAAGTATATAAAACAGCTTGGCTTCATTTTTGAGCAACAAATAACAAATAGACAACAAATAAACAAGTCGTACATAAAAATAACTGTTTTTTGAGTGATTCTCTCTCAGACAGCCACTTGCTTGCAATTATGTAATGTTTTAGGCGGGCTTTCTTTACATGTACATATATAAAAACAAAAATGTGTACATACATATGTACATATGTAGGTAAATAATGTATATAAGACAGTTTTGCTTCTTTGGGCAACAAATAAATAAGGCGTACATAAAAAGAACTGTTTTTTGAGTGATTCTCTCTCAGACAGCCACTTGCTTGCAATTATGTAATGTTTTAGGCGGGCTTTCTTTACATGTACATACATATATACATAAAAACAAAAATGTGTACATACATATGTAGGTAAATAAAGTATATAAGACAGTTTTGCTTCTTTGGGCAAAAAATAAATAAGGCGTACATAAAACGAACTGTTTTTTGAGTGATTCTCTCTCAGACAGCCACTTGCATGCAATTATGTAATGTTTTAGGCGGCTTTCTTTACATGTACATATATAAAAACAAAAATGTGTACATACATATGTAGGTAAATAAAGTATATAAGACAGTTTTGCTTCTTTGGGCAACAAATAAATAAGGCGTACATAAAACGAACTGTTTTTTGAGTGATTCTCTCTCAGACAGCCACTTGCATGCAATTATGTAATGTTTTAGGCGGGCTTTCTTTACATGTACATATATATAAACAAAAATGTGTACATACACATGTAGGTAAATAAAGTATATAAGACAGTTTTGCTTCTTTGGGCAACAAATAAATAAACGAACTGTTTTTTGAGTGATTCTCTCTCAGACAGCCACTTGCTTGCAATTATGTAATGTTTTAGGCGGGCTTTCTTTACATGTACATATATATAAACAAAAATGTGTACATACACATGTAGGTAAATAAAGTATATAAGACAGTTTTGCTTCTTTGGGCAACAAATAAATAAACGAACTGTTTTTTGAGTGATTCTCTCTCAGACAGCCACTTGCATGCAATTATGTAATGTTTTAGGCGGGCTTTCTTTACATGTATGTACATATATAAAAACAAAAATGTGTACATACATATGTAGGTAAATAAAGTATATAAGACAGTTTTGCTTCTTTGGGCAACAAATAAATAAGGCGTACATAAAACGAACTGTTTTTTGAGTGATTCTCTCTCAGGCAGCCACTTGCATGTAATTATGTAATGTTTTAGGCGGGTTTTCTTTACATGTACATATATAAAAACAAAATTGTGTACATATAAAAGTATATAAAACAGTTTGGCTTCTTTTTTGAGCAACAAATAACAAATAGACAACAAATAAACAAGTCGTACATAAAAAGAACTGTTTTTTGAGTGATTCTCTCTCAGACAGCCACTTGCTTGCAATTATGTAATGTTTTAGGCGGGCTTTCTTAACATGTACATATGAATATAAAAACAAAAATGTGTACATGCATATGTAGGTAAATAAAGTATATAAGACAGTTTTGCTTCTTTGGGCAACAAATAAATAAACGAACTGTTTTTTGAGTGATTCTCTCTCAGACAGCCACTTGCATGCAATTATGTAATGTTTTAGGCGGGCTTTCTTTACATGTACATATATAAAAACAAAAATGTGTACATACATATGTAGGTAAATAAAGTATATAAGACAGTTTTGCTTCTTTGGGCAACAAAAAAATAAGGCGTACATAAAACGAACTGTTTTTTGAGTGATTCTCTCTCAGGCAGCCACTTGCATGTAATTATGTAATGTTTTAGGCGGGTTTTCTTTACATGTACATATATAAAAACAAAAACGCTTACATATAAAAGTATATAAAACAGCTTGGCTTCATTTTTGAGCAACAAATAACAAATAGACAACAAATAAACAAGTCGTACATAAAAAGAACTGTTTTTTGAGTGATTCTCTCTCAGACAGCCACTTGCTTGCAATTATGTAATGTTTTAGGCGGGCTTTCTTTACATGTACATATATAAAAACAAAAATGTGTACATACATATGTAGGTAAATAAAGTATATAAGACAGTTTTGCTTCTTTGGGCAACAAATAAATAAGGCGTACATAAAACGAACTGTTTTTTGAGTGATTCTCTCTCAGGCAGCCACTTGCATGTAATTATGTAATGTTTTAGGCGGGTTTTCTTTACATGTACATATATAAAAACAAAATTGTGTACATATAAAAGTATATAAAACAGTTTGGCTTCTTTTTTGAGCAACAAATAACAAATAGACAACAAATAAACAAGTCGTACATAAAAAGAACTGTTTTTTGAGTGATTCTCTCTCAGGCAGCCACTTGCATGTAATTATGTAATATTTTAGGCGCGTTTTCTTTACATGTACATATATAAAAACAAAAATGTGTACATACATATGTAGGTAAATAATGTATATAAGACAGTTTTGCTTCTTTGGGCAACAAATAAATAAGGCGTACATAAAACGAACTGTTTTTTGAGTGATTCTCTCTCAGGCAGCCACTTGCATGTAATTATGTAATGTTTTAGGCGGCTTCTCTTGTGTACATGTGTACATATGAGTGTAATTATGTAGGTAAATAAAGTATATAAAACAGTTTTGGTTCATTTTATATTTGGTTCATATTATGTATATAATCCAGAATTTACTAGGGGGGGTTGATGTTAACCCACAAATCCCCCTTGGTGAGCCCATGGTATTGATCCTTTTTGCTACGCCCTTGCGAAAGCTTAACAGTGGGTTACCAGTGAACCGTCGATAACTCGAGCTTAATCGTTATCGACTATCGTCGCTATTTTGACGGACGCGCTAACAGTGAGTTAACAGAATGTTACCACAATTTCAATTTAACGGACTTTTTAAAATTAACTGGAATTTCGATTTAAGCGGGAATTTTAAATTTTCAGAATTCACAAAAACAGGACAGTGGGTATCTTTAGACAACGTGATCCCAGCTTTAACCCACGATGATGATATTTTTCATAAAAATTAGCCAAAAAGTTTCATTTTACAATTTAATTTTCTCTTTCATACTGTTTGAATTTCTCCGGAATCATATAAACACTACAAAAACTAAGAAACTATACATACATACATAAGCATATGAATTTAAATTTTGTACACTGCTAACATTAGCGTGGTCCAATTAGTAAAACAAAAACTGTGAAATTAATAAGTATTACTAAATCTAGTTTGCATCTTCTTTGGACTGGAATTGGATCGCCGGATACCTACAGGTATCCTTAACATCACTTAAGAAAAGCGAATTCTATGAATTTTTACTTCATAGGGTGGTATTTGACCTTGTTCGGCTACATTTCACTTGAGACGCCCTCTTATTCCTGCAATTAGGAATGCAGACACATCCATTCGGCGATAAATGTGTGCATTGAGGTAACTTAGTTGCCACAGGAATCTGCTGATCATGTTTGGGTTTATAATTATTGCCTATATAAACCGGTAGCTTGCTTTCGGTATATCTGGTATGATCTCCGTTACTGAATTCCGTCATCTGATTGGAGGCTTCAGTACTCCACTCCCGCCAAAACTCTTTCATCGCAGTCCTCACAACCTGTTTTATGTGCGTATTGTGCGTCTTATGTACTACTTGTTCCACCTCGGACAAACGATCCTGGAGTAACTCTAATTTTGATTCAATCATGACCAATCGCTTCTGTAGATTCAAAATGGCATCCGCAAATAATTTAGCATTACTCTCCAAGGCAACTTGAATAGTATCCCGTGAAATGATTTCGTCTACAGCGTTCCTAAGGTCTTCCATTCTTACATATTCACAGTCGGAGTCTTCATCGGATGGCTCTAGTCGTTTCATTTTAAAGGCGATGTCAGATTCTGTTGTCACGGATGTATCTAATGGACCACTATTTCTGCTACTTTGAGACCTCTTTGATAAGTTAGCTTTTGAGCCCGTCTTTTTGTGTTTTTTATTGGGCATTTCTTTAATATTAGATTTATTATATTTTAATAATATAATAAAAGATTTTTCTAACAATGTTTCAGCATTAGTCTGTGAATAATATGACATAAAGCGTTGTGTTTACTTACATTTCATACAATACTTTGAAAATCTGTTTTCATGAATTTTGATTTTATACTCCCATGACCTTCGAAAGTATTACTTAAAACTGTTTAGTTGACTACTAAATGGCGATTTCTGGTATTAGTCCTTAACAACGTTTGTTCGGCTGTTCTAATTTCTTGTTCTTTCTTTATCCTCGAACTGTCGGCTACGGAAATCAATTGAGAGTTCTGTGATGCATTCTATGACTCGTAATCACATAAAGGTGAACCTAATGCCTGAAAGAGAAAATTTGGTTTATTGACGCTTCCCCTCGACGCAGTCTTTGTCGGTTAAATTTCTTCATAAGCCTATTATAATTGCGCAGTTTTTCCTCACATATGCTTGAAGAACTTTCTTTAAGTGACACATTGCTGCTTGAGGCCAAAGAAGTTCTTGAGCGAAATGATCCCTTTGGTGGCTCCAACAATACTATAATGTCATCAGGCTTTTGAGCCTTAGCCATGGAGGCCTTCTGCTGCTTACGTTCCCGTTGCTCCACTTTGGATAAGTGAGATTGAATTGTGTCCAGCTTTTTTTCTATTGTGACCAATCGTTCCTCTATATTGGCTGATTTATTATAAATTTCCGATGTCAACTTGTGTACATCATTCTTAATGTCCTTCAATTTAACGTTATCACAGTCAGAGTCTTGCATTTCACTTATTGATTTCATATCTTTAGAAAGTGTGGAAGAATTATTTAGGCTAGACATTCTATTGGGTTCTTTCGATGTCTTATTGAGAGAGATAATATCAGCAACTAGACCAATTTGACTATTTAAAATTGAGCAAACTGTGCGATTTCGAATATTAAAAATAAATGATAAAAGAGTATGTAACAAACAAATATGAACGCTTGAAAAATAACACACAACTATGTATTAGCCTACATAGATTCTTTTAAAATGGAAATTTCGGGGGAAATCATTATTTAGAATTGATGAATTTGAAGTTGGTTATTTTTAAATCACTTTTCTACTTTACCATTAATTATGAGTATTCGGTGTTCTTTTTATTTTTGTTATCTGAAAGCCGAATTTATATTTGTGAAAGTCCTTTTCGAAAATAGTCTAAAGTGGGCCAAAGCTAGTTCCACTCTTGGCTCTAATCATGATCGAGGTTAGCTAAATTTTATTTATGAGATAAAATCATGTTCCTTAGATAAATTATATACAAAAATGGTGAGGATGAAAAGTATATAACCTCGAGATTGTAACCAGTTTATGGGTGCATTCCTATGTTCCCTTATATTTCTATTGTATACTCCATTAAACTAGATATTCTTGGCAATACATTGCTTTGGACAAATTGAATTGTTATAAACAATACTGGAAGATTACTTATGGGAGTTAAATCGGTATCTTTTTTCGTTGTTCTTTGGTCTGGGGTTTTCGTATAGATTCAATATTCTTCGAAATAATTTCGAAATAATTAATTGTTTCGTAAGATTCATCCAAAGGGATGAAACCCAACCCAAAATAGAATTTAAATCAGTTTTCTGTTGAAAGCTTTTGAAAAAATTAAAAGGTTCAGAAATAAATAAAAGCTTAAATTTAGCTCGAATAATGATGATGATAGAAAGTGTTATTTGTATACCCTTCATTTGCTTTGAACTGATACAAAACCCTAGCCCAAATGATTAATGGTGTGGAGAACTAATCCAACAAATAGCTCTTGAATGATTTATAAGCTTTAAAAAGTATTTTAGAAATTTCTAAAACAAATTTTAAATTTAGTAGTTAAATTCAATCTACCTTATTATATGATATTTGCAGCAGAATATTTAATTTTGTAACTATTTTGGACTCTATATAGAAAACCCCCTGAAAGTCTTTGCAAATCTAGCTCTGAAACATTTCCAATAACCTTAAGATATGCAATATATGTATGATTTGTAAAATATATAAAACTCCGCTTGAAAGTCTTTAAAAATCTAGCTCTGAAACATTTCGAATAACTTTAAAATATGTAATATATGTACCATTTGTAAAATGTTGATGGTGGAGACTGGAATTTTGCCTCGTGCCTACATTTGATATTCAAATTTTGCATAAATCAATCATGTAAATTATGGTTGTTGGACCAACCCAACTCAATAACTCAACCACAATATGGTTTTAACTGTTTACAAAAAACACTCGAACAATTTTTGAGTTCAAGAGAATTGGCTAAGACGCAATCCACACTTGTTGCTCTTATGCTGGCCCTTACCTGTTCTCCAACTTGCAGGTAAAGAGTAGAAACAGGTAACTGGTCGAGAGAGAGAGAGAGAGGGAGATTGCAACTTAACGTTTAAGATCATCATAGACGCCGCTCATTGAGATTCATTCCACAGTGAGACATCGTCGCGTTTACAACTCTCGGACGGACGTTTGTCAGAAGATAAGTTGAAGTAATTTTGAATCGTTGACATGTGCCAGATTGTCTAGCAAATTCAAACGATCTAAAATCGTTTAGATATATATAATATATCGCCGAAATACAAACCAAAAAAAAAGAAAAACATTTACGCAGTGTATTATGTAAAACGGAAACTGGAAATTTTGAATTCCATGACGCCATATTTGTTTTTCAACCTGATTGAACGCCCGTGTTTGTGCCTCTGAAGTCATATTGTGTCTGTGTGTGAGTGCTTGTGTGTGTGAAAGAATCAGAATCGGAATTCAAATTCAAAAGGCGGAAGTGAGTGAACATCGATTCAATTCATAAAGTGAAAAATTCAAGTAAATTATAAAGAAAATATATATATACATATAATAATAAAAACCGATGAGATAAAAATTTCTATACCGATATGGACGAGTGTGTGTGTGCCCTTGTTGGTGTAGAACTGTATGTGAATGTGTATGTGAATGCGATTGCCTTTGTGTGCGCGGGCAAGAAATATCCGCTTACCTAAGCGAAAGAAGAAAAAAAAACACACAAATTCTCTCGCAAACGGCTTAAGAACCACACACAGATACAAATACCACTACAGAGATACAGAGAGATACACACAGATACACACACACACACAGAGTGTGAGTGAGAGAGAGAGAGAGAGAAGCATTGGCTAACACACAAAGCCAAACCAGAAAATCCACATTGTTCGGTGTCTCGTTCCGCGCTCGCCTACGTCGTCACCACAGCTTAGAGACCCAAGTAACGTAACGTAAGCCCTCCCCCCCCCAAGCCCATCTCTGAGAATGGGTGACTCCACACCCATTTGCCGCTGTCGTGTACTCTATCTGGGCAGTGCTGTGCCGCGCCAGAGCAAGGATGGCCTGCAGGGCATACAGGAACCCCTGCGCAGTCTCTATCCATCGGAGGGAGCCGTGGGCGCCAAGGGCATCGACAGTTGGCTCAGTGTTTGGTCCAATGGCATTCTGCTGGAGAATGTGGACGAGAATCTGAAGCAGATTACCCGCTTCTTTCCTATCGAATCGCTGCATTATTGCGCTGCGGTGCGACAAGTGCTCATACCAGAGCGTGGCAATGCCCATCCGGAGCCCAAGTTTCTGCCCTTGGATTCACCATTTGCCCGCATGCCGCGTGCCCAGCATCCGCCCATTTTCGCGGCAATCCTGCGAAGGACCACCGGCATCAAGGTGCTCGAGTGCCACGTCTTCATTTGCAAGCGGGAGGCGGCAGCTAACGCTCTAGTCAGATGCTGTTTCCATGCCTATGCGGACAACTCGTATGCCCGCCAGTTGGAGACCAGCAGCACGGCGGGTGGGGGCAGCAGTGTGTACGGCACATTGAAGAGCGGAGCGGGCAGTAAATCGAATGGCGATCTGACCACAGTTGGCCTAACCAATGGCAATGGGAGCCATCATCTGGCCCTTTCTGCCCAGGGTGGCTGGAGATCACGCGCCGGCAGCACCACAACATTGAATAGCCTGGGACGCACATCCAATGGACATGCGCATCACAATGGCTCCGGATTGGGCATCAATGGCGGCAGTACGGGCAGTGCTGCCGAGGGCTATACGTCCGTCAAGAACTGTAAGTAAAGTTAGTTACATAGTTCCGTTCAAGTTCGTTGCCTAAGTTCTTTGTTTTCCACCAAGTCAGACGCTTGCGTCATAACTACAGTTAGTCGAAGAGAGAGAGAAAGACATCTGGTACAGTTAGCTTCTAATTAGATGCATGTGACAAAAGCAACGCAAAGACTGAAGAATTATGAAGAACCATGCGAATCTTTCAAAAGACCACAAAAGGTTTTGTCAATAAAAAAAAAGGCCTCACCTTGAATTACACACACACACGCACACTTACACACTCTCTCACACACGCACACTTACACACACACCCTTAGAGGCAAATAGAAAACTTCAGTTGAACGTTGTTTAAAGTGTTTTTGGGTTCCATTTCATTTAGTATTGACAACTTGTGTTGGGAAGTGCCAAATACAAACCGACCGGAACAGACAGTCGAAACCTTTGGCTCATATGTAGATGGTCAAACCCGAAAGAGAAACACGGCGTTTCCAAACACTTTCCACTCATTTAAATTTCAACGATCTTGGCACA
Organism: Drosophila sp. 14030-0761.01; assembly: GCA_018150735.1. Taxonomy (NCBI): domain Eukaryota; kingdom Metazoa; phylum Arthropoda; class Insecta; order Diptera; family Drosophilidae; genus Drosophila; species Drosophila sp. 14030-0761.01. The sequence goes on from JAECWO010000090.1 coordinate 1,541,150, forward strand.
GAAGCAGAAACAGTACAAAAATTCACTGTTTTATGACTCTCTGATGGCGGATGGCAAATGTGGTTTTTGTTGTTGTTTTTGTTGTTGCCGCATCTCGTCTATGGCAAAGTTATGATAATTGCCATGTAAATTGCTAGAAAGAAGGAAAGCAGCTGCGTTTTGTGTTTCTCTGACAACTCTTAATAAGCGCGATCTCTAGTTTGGCATTCAAATTCAACGAATTTCGCTTTCGTCTTGGTCCACTCCCATGTTTTTTTCAATCTACATATCTATATATATACTTACCTTTATATGTATAGACGAATCAATGTATTTCCAACACATGCATAAATCAATCATCGTTAAAAGGTCTTATAGAAAGCTACAAAACTCTATCAAATTTCATTAGGAGAATTTTTGGCAAACATTTTTATTCAAACTTTAAATTAATGAAGAGAATTTTTAGCAACATTTGTATTCAAACTTTAAACTTTAATTTGACTAAGAGAATTTTTATCAACATTTTTATTCAAACATTAAACTTTAATTTAATTAAGAGAATTTTTGGCAACATTTTTATTCAGATTTGAAAGTAGAGAGTTGTCAATTTCGAAGAGTTCTGTTAAGAAAAAACAAACAGTTATATACAATTTTGATTGTTTTTAAAATTACTTTTAAATTTATTACCAAAAGTCTTGAATTTTTAAATACATATATGAGCATTTGTGTGTTCTAAAATTTGTGATTGATCAAGCAACAATCTATAGTAATCTCTGTATCTATAAATATTAAAATTTTATCAAATTTTGATGCAACGTTATTAAATTATATTAAATATAGAGATGGAAATATTTGAGTTCTTTAGCAAACTTCATTTAAATTTGAAGTACATAAGTTTTTCATCAGAAATAGCTAAGATTTGATCAAGGGAAGTCTTCTCCATTTGAAAATAAATATTTTAATTCTTCATATTTAATATATGAATTCTTTTTTAAAATCGGGATTAATTAAGAAAATGTTTCTAAATACTTTCAAGTGTAGAGTTCTCAATATGTCTCCGGTATTTATGATGATTAAAATGAAGTTCCATTTAATTTTTGAATCAGATTAAATATATTTCCAATTTAAGCACCGATCGAAGCAATAGTTCCAAGAAATCGGTCTTATGTCTGAAATTTTATGTACCCATAAACAAAATGGAAGGCACTTTAAACGAATCGTTTTATTGGTTCATAAAACTCATTTACCAAATAGGTAGAGGTAGGTAGGTTGGTCGGAAGGTCGGTCGGTGGGTCGATAGGTAGGTAGGTGATGTATAATGACATTCACATTTAACGTAACTTCTCATGCCCGAGCGTTTTTTATGAATATTCCTTGTCGGTTGCATGCCAAGAGAGTTTCGCATTTTCATCAAAACGACATCAAGTGACTTGCAATAAATGATCTGCGACTGCTACTAACTAATTAATGAAATCTGTGCTACTACTGGCAGTAATTTATTATGTTAATATTTGCTTTAGACTGTTGTAGACATTCTCACAGCCTCTTTGGTCATTCTTCAGTTGGTATTGCGGGGCCACTTTGAACACCTTCTGCGGCCTTTCTCCACGAGGGGCCCATCCAGACACTTGCCTATGATTCAACTTGCCACAAACATGATGGGTTTTGTTGTTGTTGTTGTCGTTGTATTGAGTTGAATAACTTGATGAACGCGACGCAAAGTGGCTGGATCGCTTGGGAATTGTGGTCGCGTGCAGATTAGCGGTCGCGGACTTTGGGTGCCGCCAACGCAGAGATGTCTTTGGATAAAAAGGGGGAAGGGGGGAGGTGAGCTAGGGCAGGAGCGAGTACGTAAAACGAGATGAACGCGTGAGAAAATTTTCGGCTAGGGTTTTTTTTTTTTTTGTTTTTTCTTATGACTGGTTTTCATTTGGGTCTGGTCTTGCCACTTTCATGTTTCATGGGAAGGTACGTACCTCATACTCATATGTCGAGAAGTGTGAAATCGGTGGGGCTGCTGAAGGGCAAGAGAGAAAGACAATGAGAGAGAGAGAGAGAGAGGGAGAAAGAGAAAGAGAGAGCAGTTTGTATGTGAGTGAGTGAAACTTTATTTTGGATATGATAAAATCTTTTATGGAACTCACGAGTGTGTGTATGTGTGTGTATCTGTGTGTCTGAGTGTGAGATTTTCTATTCATTAACATTTTTAATTTGCCTGTGCCAACGTCGACGCGACGTTGAGTCAAGATTAAGGTTGCTCTTGCCACAATTTGGACTGAAGCTCATGGCTGAAATGGATGTCAGCTAATTGTAATTTTTCTACCATTAAAACGATATTTAGTCTGCCTCTCATTTTAATTAAAGAAACTAATTTGCAATTGCGTTTAATGGCATGAAAGCGTGCCACATTTAACGCATTTACTCAAGTCCTAGATACCACGATGACATGTGTAGATACATTTGTATCTTGACCTCGCCTGCTAATTGAATACATACGATCTGGCACAATACAACTAATCTGGTGATAATCAACAGAGCAAATAATATCGAAATCGGTTACACACTTGGTCTCACACTTGTCCGTTAGCCTGTTGACTTGAGCAATTTGCAGGTGGCAGCTTGCAACTTGTTTTTCGAGACCTAGAAATCAGAGCACCCATACACATAAACATTCCAACAATTGTATGTCAAATAAATTGTTTTTTTTGCGATTGCAACAAGTCCAAAAATCCACTTGAACTTAAACGAGGAATGCAATTTAATTTCCATCTAATTTGTTTATTTAATTACCAACTTTTAAGTGCTTAGAAATTAATTTCCAATTTACATTTGATACGAACAGAAAATTCCCAATTTTGATAGTTGAACAATTCTTTTCTTTTTTTATGGCTCATTTGAAAAGTTCACAGTTATTACGCTTAAAATGGCGAAATCTATTGTAATAAAATTTGGAATTTCGCTAATCTGGAATTAGTTTCGAAGTGGAGAAAAGCCCATTAAAATGTCTCTTTAATTTTGGGTCAACGTGAAGTTGGTGAATATATTTCGCATTTGTAAAGTTAGTTAGTTAAAATGAGCATAAAAATAATAGATGAATATTAGGAAAATGGTTTTTAAACATTCGTTTCCCGTGTAAATAAACTCATTTAAATAATTATATGGAAAGAGCAATCATTATTACGATTCACTTGTTATTTTTTTACCCAAAACGTTTATGATATTTAAATGAAATCATATTAGACGAGCTTAATTATTTATGATATATTTTGATTGAATTGATTGAATCGGGGGCTATCAAAGGTCAGTTTCGAATAATAATACGGTGATTACAAGACGAGTGGCCACTTGACCATGACAAAAATAAAAAAAATACATATATATATAGCGTATCGAACAATAGTGGGGGAACAATAGTGGGGGCTAGTCCGGATTCAGTTTCCGCTGCCGACGTGTTGACGGAGAGAGAGAGAGGATGCAACATTGCTGCAACCATTTTTTTTTGTTTCTTGTTTGCTGCTATTACGATCATCGTTTTCCATCCATCTGACAAACGATCTCCACGTTGCTGCTGTTGCATTATTATTATGCAAAGAAGCTGAAAAGAGATCGAGCATAAAATATAGAGAGAGAGGAGAGACAGAGGGAGATAGGGGGGGAGTAAAGAGAGCGGATACATTAACCGAAATCCAGTTGCAGTTGAATGACTCGGTTGCATGCAACAAGCACTTGAAGGAAAAAAACAAAAATACTTGTTGTTGTTGTTGTTTGTTGCTACTCCCCCCTCCTGCTGCTCCCTCCCCTCCTTAGCTTGTTGAATTTTGAATTCGGTTTACAGTCCATCCATCCATCAGATGAATGGGCGATCAACATAAACTTGTGGACATGTTTGACCCACTTGCTCTCTCGCTCTCTCTACTTGAACAATTTTGCATAATTATTGATTGTGCAGTCATTTAATATAAATGCTTTTTAACCATTATCTTCCGTTGGCATTTTTGTTGAGGAAATCGTTGCAAATATTATTAACTGCATTCCAAATTAACAATTATCCAAGACTTTCCTATTTAAATTGAATTTTTACTTTTTTACCCCCTCCCCTCAAGACACTTTCCCGTCCCCGTCTTGTTTTGGCCATTACTCATTCGTCTGGCATTCCACGTTGGCGCGGCGGCCTAGATAATGTTTGGCAGCTGCAACGCCGCGCCGGTTAAAAAACCAGCAAAAAAACACAATGAAAAACTGCACGAAAAAAATTCCAAGCCACATTGTTGGATTGTTGGCTGTTGGTTGTTGGCTCTTGAAGGCGCAGTTTTTTTTCTGCACTGACACTCCCCTTCCGCCCGGTTGGTCTGAGGAATTTTCGAATTGATTTCGGGTTCGGCAAGAAGCCAACCAAAGTAAATGCCAACTGTATGCCTTTTGCCGTGATATTTCAACGATGAGAGTCACCTTCTCGATGGGCAACCCACTTGTGCCTTCTCTAGTGTATTTTCACGCACGCATGCCTTCGGAGGCCCATCTTCCGAAATGCCTGCGCTATTGCCTAGTGAGAGTAAATAATTTTACTTTTACGTTTTTTCTATCTATGACATAAGTAGGAGGAACTAGCATTTTCCCCCATACCTCTCTCCTCTCTCTCATTTTCGCGTAATTATCGACTACGAATGGAAGTAAAAAGCGAAACAATTAAAAATCAACTTCATGCTCTGGCTAAATTAGCTTAAACTCTACACTGGAAATTGTAAGTGTAATTAAATGAACCGCTTTGATCGATGCAATTTAATTGAACTTCCGCAAAACGTTTACTTAGATGAACACAGTGCGTATACTTAATATCGAAATAATTAGTTCTGCTTTGAAATTTTCAAGTAACTACTCAAAATTTCTGATTTATTTCTTCTTTGTTTTAACGTTTCACGTGGAAGCAAGCAAAAAAAAACCAAAAAATCTCTGCTATACATTTCGTTCACCATTAAAATTCACTTTCGAAAACGATGTTAAATTTTCAACAGCGATACCATAAGTGGAAAAAAAATGAAAGTAGGAAGATATTTTTGGAAGATTAACACACACAGAGAGAGATTTACACACACACTGGACAGTGTGGTGGAAATCTGTTTCAAAAAGAAAAAGAACTTCAACACAATGACATTTGCTCTCTGTGTGAAAAGCGACAGGTTTTTCTTGCTAATTAGGTAGAAGGGGCGAAACATTCCCACAAAAAAAAACAGGAGAACAAAAAGTTAATTGCCACCGCCTCTCATAAATTAACATTTTTAAGGTAGGTGCCCAAAAAAAATAAGAAAAAAAAACAACGAACGCTCTCATTTTCAACGTTAGTCAGCCAATTGCTCTCGTAGCTTTTGCGTCTGGGGGTCAATAGACCCCAAAGCGAAACGTATTTCTCATGGCACAAGAGCCAACTGAGGCAACTGAGGGCTGAGAATAGCGCAAAAAAATAAAAAAAACCAAATTATGGCATGATGGCAAAAGAAGTTGAAACACAGAGAGACACACACAGAGAGAAGAGAAGAGAAGAGCAGAAAAAAGAAGTGACTCGTCGTTTTGTCGTCTGCCAAACAGAGGTGGACTGCGTTTGGATTGGGCTGGGTCTCAGACCAGACGATCAGGTTCGAGTCTGGGTAGCGGTTGCAGGTGTAGCCACGCTCAAGTTATTAAATTACCGTTATTTATTACAAAACCGTTGCGCCGCCATGGCCCAAATGCGCTATAGAATCGCGACAACAACATTTGCTGTATCTGTTGCCCAACTGACCAAAAACGGTTAAGAAATGCCAAAGCCAAAGTCAAATCGATCGAAATTATTTGATTTGACTGATTGTTCATTTGAATGCGTCTCTTGTCGTCTCATGCCATGCCATGCCACATCAAACGGTCTTGGCCCGTTTTCCGTTTTCGATTTGAATTAGACGCGCTTCGCTTTTGGTTAATTTGAATGCGATTGCCTTGTTGTTGTTGTCTCTTGCCGCAATTCGCGCGTGAATCGGCGGCAATCGAAAGGTGAGACAAGTGCGTCCAAGGTCTCTGCCCTGTGTTCCTCCTAACGAACCGTTCCAAGCCCCGTCACAATGGATATTCAATAGCCACCATTTGGCCATGAAGGTCAGTGGAAAGCCCGTTTACGTTTAAGTAACAAGCCAATTTGCGCACAATGCTCCCTTAAATGCTATCGAATTCACACTTCACTTACTCAATTTCATAGATACAATTCGAATATTTCAAATCCCATAACCTCGATCATTGCAATGGAAAGATGATCTTTGAAAATACAATGAATTTGTGTTCTCAAGCGGAGTATCAGGGCTCTTGATTGTCTCCATAAAATGATTAACTATCTTAGACAGTTGGAATATTATATCTATTACACAAAAAACAGGATTTCTTAACAGATTTTTACTTGAATTTGAATAGTTTTTACTAGCTTATTTAAAAAATTGAATAGTAGATATAGTTTTGATATAAAATAAAAGAAGTGACACACAATTTGAGGTAGAAAAAGGTTTTAAATATATTTTTTGTGAATTGAATTTTCTTTCATATGATTTTCTCTCTTTTATATGACACTATATACTACAATCAGGCCTCAAATTTACATTCCCATATCCCTGATATCTCTCCTCCATTTAAATTCAAGAGGTTACTAACTAGGACTACTTCAAAAAATCAATATAAGCATACTCAAATCGGTAAAAAACATAAGAAAAAGATTGATTTCATTAATATAATATAGAACAAAATAAATTTAATTAAACAGTAAGCACTCCCATTAGCGTACAGCATTGGGAACGACAAAATTGTTCCCTAATTGGAAAATTCGCTCTTGGGAGGTCCCTAAAATATAAAAAAAAACCGTTGGGACGAAAAATTTGTTCATCTATGGGAGGTGTTTGCTCTTTGGAGGCGAAAAAATAGATTTTACTGTATACTTATTGGAGGAGAGGAGAAGTTTTACTGTATATGTACTATAAAGTTATTAAATCTCCATCGAATCGAAGTATTCAAGAACTCTTCGCCCATTTGAAAGATTCCTTTCTCCAAGAAAGTTCTTTATAATTCCATTTTCTTATCCCTAATTGATAAAATAAAAGATCTACTAACTTCTTAGCGGTATTATTTTCGCTGCCGAACTATTTTTAGATGTCTGAAAAGTGACTTGTGTGTTAAGATTACATAATAATAAGTATTTGGTTGAATAACTTTTTAGTTGTTTGTTTTCAATAGGTTTAGACTAATGTGTTTTTAAGTATCACAAAAAATGCTACAAAAATATTGTAATTTTTGTTAAATTTCTTGAATAATAATAAGTATATACATATTATTTACGAATTGCTTCCTAGGGTTTTTATTGCTACTAAAAATCCCCGCATAACTTTTCAACGCTAAAGCAAATTTTCTAAGTATAATTTATTCTAAATTACGTAATGAAACACCCTTTCATTTGAATATATTTTAACTTGATAAATAGAGAAAGAGTCATTCAAGATGAGGGCACTTCTCCCCTATGTATTAAATATCAAGTATACGATCATTTTTCCATATTTTAGTGTTTGTTTTTGTGATTTCTCGCATAATTAATATTAATAATTATTATTCTCTATTATTTGCAGTTTATGGCAGTAGCGCCGATCTGAATGTGACAGTGGATGACGGCGAGGTATCACTGTACAATGGCGATGAGAATCATAAGGTATGGAGCGGATCGCAGGATCAATTGGATAGCATTGGAGCTGTCGAGAGTCCGTATGAGGTATTCTCGGGCAATAACTCCACGCTGGGCAGGCCATTGCGGGCCCGGCAAATCAGCACACCCATTGAGGTGCCACCGCCGCCGGTTAAGGAGGAGCGCAAGACGAAACGCGACAAAAAGTCATCCAAATCGAGTGGCAGTCAATCGCTGTCCGGCACATTAATCAGACCAAAGCCCATGCATCCGGCGGCCATGCATCGATCGGGCATGCAGCAAGGACATCCGGGTCCGGGGAGTGTTATCTATGGCCCTGTGGGTGGGCATGGTCCGCATCCTTCGCGCTATCATACGATTAGTCATCGTGGTTTTCCCGCTGGTCCGCCGACACCCAATCATATGGGTCATCATATGGCACCGCATCATCCACATCAGCATCACATGATGCATCATGGGCCACACCCACATGCACATATGGGCGGCATGCCGCCTCTTCAGATTCCAGTGATGTTGCCGCAGCAATATGCCACACTGCAGCCATCGCGTTCGACCAGCTCCAAGAAGAAGAAGAAGGACAAGAAGAATGGAGGCGGTGGCGTTCCCGTGGGCATGCCCATAGTGCCGCCCATCTATGCGTATCACCAGCAGCAGGCAATGGGCGGAGTTCCGCCACCACCCCCCATGGCCCAATCGGTAATCGGGGAGCCGCGTCCCCTGGGCATCTCCAGTCGCAAAATGGCCGCATCCATGGGCAATGGCCTGGACGATTCAGGCAATTCGGGTGCCGAATCGCCGTCACCCGGTGGCACAGGCATTTACAAGGTAAGCTCAAAAATTATCCCCCTGAGGATTCTTTAACCCAATCTTTATCATCTTCTTCCATGCAGCGCAAAGGACACTTGAACGAACGAGCATTCAGCTACTCCATACGCCAGGAGCATCGTAGTCGCAGTCATGGTTCGCTGGCCAGTTTACAGTTCAACCCGCCGGACATTAAAAAGGAACGCGAGATCGCCCAAATGGTGGCCGGTCTGGACCTAAACGATGGCGAACGTGGACCGAGCACTCTGCAGCGCAAGCACATGGCCATGGCGAATGGCCCGGGACCTGTACAGCACCCACATGCCCATCCCCATCCACATCCACATGCAGCGCATCCGCATGCCATCTATGGACCAATTGGTCCTTCCAGCAGTTTTGGCAAGCCACGCAGATAAAAAATAAAAAAATAAAAAAGGAAAAATACTCCCCACATCATCTTCTATCTATCTATCTATCTATATATATAAACACAAACTTTTAGCGATGCTGGTCAAATTAGAAGAAAAGGATTCGAAAAACGGTCATCGAAAGGTCAGCGAAAAAAAGGATCGGAAGGGAATAGGAAATTCGATCGAACTTAATAACAATGAATATGTGTGCCTTACTAGGTTTATACTCCGATTTACAATCGGAAACAAAACATGAAATCCGATGCGTTCACGTATGATTATTATATGAAATACAATATATTATCGATTATAATACAATAATGTAGAATAATATAATAAATGGCAACAACAACAAAAAGAAAAATGTTTATTTGCCCAAACAACACAATCACAAATGTATAAAAAAAAAACGAAAAAAAAAGAACAGAAGATATTCTTACTTTCTGCAATGAATTAAAGAGATATCTCTCACTTGACTCTATATACAATACTACAATATTCCAATCTGTCCATATTAGTTCTTTAAAATGAGCTAAATTAATTGTTAGTAGAAATATGTGTAAATTGTAAGCATAAATAATCGTATACAAATGGAATGATTAAATGTACCATAAACAGAATAAAATGTTAACAGAAATTATCCTTAATCCAAAAGACTCTTTTCTCTCTCTGTGTGTGTCTGGACACACCCATAGGCAAGAATGCGGTGTCTATTTGAGTGGGATTGAGTGACACCGCGGGTGAAGTTTGCTTGATGGCTAAAAAAAAAGAAATAAATAAATGCATTGAGGCATTTGAAAACCGTTGGCATGCACTTTGAATGCAAATTTCTATACAAGCATCTGATTTGCATACGAAATGCGCTCTCCGACTTGAAGACTATTTTGGAATGTCTTAAATAAGTAGATACACATACATACTTATAGGTTTGTGTGCTTTGTAAACCTTGGGTTTGGGTTCGGTACAACAAACAAGCGAACTCCGCAGACAGACAAACAAAAAAAAGAAACACAGATACCTGACGAGAGAGATTTGAGATTTTTGACAACAATGCGAACAGATGAAATACAAGCCAACAACATATATATACAGGTATAAGCGAATATGAGATGAGGTTGCCAAGAATTTCGCTGTGTCGAATGCGGGCGGCGGTCGTCGATCGTCGGTCCGTCTGACGATTTCACTTCCAGTTTCTCGGCAAATAAATATAATCACAATTTAAGGCAATCTCTGTCTGTGTATCTGAACTTCACCTTTAGCTGCTTGTAAAGATTTATGTGAAATTCAGGTTAGCAGGTTAATTTATACATAATTGTGGCCCCCACAACCTGTGTCGTCTTCCAGTCACATAAAAAGGTTCATGATAACATAAACCGCGGAGTGTCCAACGTACGTATGCATTACCCAATTGCCAATAGATGGCAAATTTATGTTCTCCAAATTGCGTAAATCAAAATTGGCAGTTCCAGTTTCCAAGCTGAGAAGTTGGTTCATTGCGTAATGAATATATATATACTTTAAGATATATATATATTTGTATAAATGTACATATGTATGTAGATAGTGACTTACAGATAGATGTACTTGCATATTTTCAAAAACGCGTTCCGCCATCACTTTGTCAGCGGTTTAGCTGGTGCATGCTGGGTATACCCTACACCCATAGCATGAAAGGGTATATTGGTAAAGAGAAAATGTATGTAACTGGCAAAAGAAAACATTTCGAAACCTTAAAAATTAGGTTCTTGGTCAGCATTAATTGTTGAGTCCATTAAAAAATGTCTATCCATATGTATGCCGGAAATTATAAGTGCTAGAGCCTCCAAATTTGTTAGAAAGACTCAAGAAGTATGTAGAATATTATGATTTTTTTCATTCCCCGTTGCGTCTCCGAAATTCGCAAATAAATATGTTTTTCCCGGAGTTTTTAAAGCATCTTAATGTAATTTAATTTGTTTTCAATATCTAAAGGTCCATTAAATTTCATAAAAATGGGATTAATAATTGCTGAGTTATGTTTCAATTATTTTGTTCGTCTTAAATTGCCCGCTACGTGCGCCAAAGTGCTAATAAGAGTAAGAGGGAAGGAAATTAAACATATGATTTTGTCCACATGAATTTAAAGTAACTTTCGTCTTAGTGCTGGGTATAGCCAAGTCGTTGCAACAACTCCATCATTATGGATGAAGCGAACGCCTGCGGCGCACAAGACCAAGTTCGACTGATTGCCTTTTGCATGGCTCTCTTTTTCTCTGGTCTCGCCATCTCTGGTTTTCTGGTCTCTGTGTGTCAGCGGCACACAGTGAAGTGTCCACTATATACATATATACTCTCATATATATATATAAGGCTCTATGGAAATTCCACATTTTATGAAACACGAAAATGCAACAAGTTTTCCATTTCTAGTTTTACTACTTGGGCAGCTGGTCAAGCAGTCGAATTGCCAAACACACATACACCACACACATGAGCAGACTATATGGATACCCTTCACCATGGGTTAAAGGATTGTATGAACAATAAACAAAATAAGATAGTTTCGAATATAGAAAGTTTTTGTTTAAGTACTATATACTTCATTAGGTTCGATATAGAGTGGGTCAAAATCTATTGAGAATTCTTATTAAAATGTGTGAAAAAAATCTACAAAAAGGATTTTAAATCAAGGATTCAATTAAATATTCTTTTGTCATCAAATGGTGATAAAATGTCCTAGAAACTTTAAGGCAATTAATGCTTTTTCAGATAGGAAGAACAATCTTTTCACAGGGATAATTCATTAACTTCCACTTTTCTGTAGTAAACAAAATAATTTATAGGCCAAATATTTATGAAATTATCGAATGTTATTTTCTTTTAACGAATGACAAAAAAAAACTAGATGACCAGAGTACTTTTTAAAGAGTCATCAAACTATACTCTATAATCAAAATATCTACTCTTTTTCAGCATCTATATTTATTTAATTTTTGGCATTAAAACTCTAGTTTAAACTTTTCATTTTTTTGCTATGTCACTATCAAAAAGACATTGACAATTAGTTTATATAAATAATTAAATATTCAGAAGAAATAATAAAAACAACTTAACTAGGTATTTTACTTCATTTGGTTTCTTTTTTAAAGATTTTGCAAGAGTTTAACTTCCAAAATTCAGAATCGGGACAATATTTTTAAAAGAGTTGACTGACTTTTGATATAATAGAAATCAGAAAACAAGGTTTTACTTTATATTGAATTTATTAATTTATATTATTATTATATATTATCGAATTATTATTGTATATTATCGAAACTCTTTCTTTTATTATTATAAGATTATGATTATTGTAAAGACAATTTAATTTGAGAGCCGTAATTAAAAACTCAAGTATTATAGCTATATAAAAAATAATAAGATAATGGAGGCATACAATTCAATATACATATTTATAGTGGTGTTTCCTTCCATTCTCCGGATATCCGCTCTTCCACAAAATCTGACCATAAATAAAAATAAAATCTTACCAAATATTCGGTGGATAGCCACATTAAATGAATCTTAAAAGACCTTTTGTGCTTAAAAATGAAACCTTCAAAAGTGTTTACATAAATTAGTCATTGAAAATAATTATCACTTACAAATATTTTGAGCAAAACGATTGAGAATGAATAAGCCAAACAACAAATTGAACAATTTTAATAAGAAAAACGCCGAAAGTTGCTACAAAAAATATTCAAATTAATGATTAAACATTTCCCAGCTTTTGGATAAACAACTTGACCAAATCTCACGTTTATGTAGAACAAAAACCAACAAAAAAAAAACAAAATATAACAAAAGCAGGTAATTCGACAAAAAAAAAGAGCTTATGAAACCCTCGATTAAAAGCACCTGCAAGAGGTCGCTGCGACGTCATCGCCGATAATGTCCGAAACGCTGGTTCAATTGAGCCGGCCGTCGATAGACCTCAGAGCCAAAGTATCTGTGTATGAGTTATCTACCTGTGTATTTGTGTATGGTGTATGGGTGGCTCTTGTGGATTTTGTGTTACTTCCAATACCTCTCTCTCTCTCTGTTTCGAAAGATTGGGTCTCGGCTCTCTTGAGACTGGTTGTGGAATCAAAGACTAGCCAACTGCAACCTGAACATTGGGCTGCGGCTTTGGATTGCCCGTTTGTTTATTGATAAACTCATAGATACTTTTCTCTATAGCTGTTAATTTGGACTTTTATGTGCCTTTCTGTAGACTATCCACATCAGTGTGAGTGTCTCTGTGTGTATGTGTGTGTGTTTGTACTGTTCGATTGAATCTTTGGAATGCGGACAATCCGGTCAACAAATGGAATTCTTTACACAGCCACATAGCGAAACTGCTGCTCAATGCGCGATCGGTCAATGGAAAGGAGGGAAAGGAGGAAAGGGGGAAGGGGGTGGACGAAGCACTTGACACACTAGTCTCGCCGATTGTCGACTCTTGCTTAACTTCGGCCTGACAGTGCAACTTAACTGAAGCTCGACTAACTCCAAAGTAGTTGAAGTACTCACTTCAAAAGGTATTTTCAGAATACAATAACTGAGAGTGGGAAGACTTAACTCTGCCAACCAGATAATGGCACACAAATGGCTATATTAGTAATAATGTTTGACCTTTGCAGTTTTCAGGTCCTGGAATTTAATTGATAATAACTTAATTTGTTGCTGACATAAGAAATTACCCCAGAACACGATGATTTTTATTTGGCATTTACTATAATTTGAGTGCTAGAGGATTGAAATTTAGCTGCAAACACTAAAAAGACTGAAAGGGAATTTTAAATTTTGATATTTCTATATTATCGCATTCATTTGCATTCCTTTTGAACAGATTTCAGTTTCTCTAAATCATCTGACTTTGACAAGGCGGCACACGTTAATGGAAAACCGCAAAATATTCTAAAAAATATTTTTTATTCTATCTGAAGTATGAAGATTTGCAAAATGAAAACCAAAAGGGCTCAAAGCTGGATTAACAGAGCACAAAAACTATCTGTTTCAACCCAATAGCATGCCACAATAATTTTGCAGCAGAAATGTAGCATACTTTTGAGCTGAATTGTCAACAAAATGGAGTAAGAGTTTTGGCTTTGCAATTTCCTCTAGAAAATATTTACGATAAGTCTTAATTAAATCTAAATTAACTGGCCGATCTTAAAAAGAATAAAATTCGAATACAAATCGAAAAAAATTCTCTCCATTAAAACCTAAAGATTTAAACATTTTGTGTGTATAAGTTTCCTTTTTTGGAATGCGCATATTTATTATTAGCTATTGTTAAATGTAGGAAGCATATTTTAATATGAGTACACTCGAAAGTTGAAGTGCTATTTACAAAATCAAATTACTCAAGAACCCATAAGTTTCCGCATTAGGTTTACCGGCCGAAACGCATGTGCCCGTAATCATCAAACTGATCCTCGCCGCCGCCCCGTTTACCAAATCTCATGTGGCCATAGTCATCGAATCGTTTCGACTTCATTCGGTCGTCATCATTGTCTAAAAGGAAATCCAATTCGATTGGTATACGTGAGCGTGAGATCTTCATCGATTTGGGACCAAATCCTATAGATCTCTGGTTCCGTCTACTCTCAAAGCGTGCCGATGGTATCGCAAACGAATCACCATCTGAGGGTCCTGCTCCTATTTCCATCTTAGTGTCCAGATCTTGCTGTTTTCCAACCTCCAAGCTGGCGGAGTTGCAGGGACTCGGCACCACCATCAGAAAGTAAAAAGTAAATGCCAATAGAGGAAGCGCCAAAGCGCAAAAATTGCATCTCCTGAAGCTCATGCTGCTTGGACTACCGTCGACTGCCTTAGTAGACCAGCAAAACGTTCCTTTTATAGGATAACCAGGACCAGCAATAGACAACGGGGTTGAAAGTGGCGCATCCCTTCCGTCTCCTTAATATTCCGCTAACACAACAACTACAGGTAAATATACATAATTCACTTATTTTAGAACCGTGGGAGCCTGACACATGATTGACATGATTGATTGAATTAACCAACAGAGCCTCGATTGGTTTTCCTGCTGCCAATGTAAATATAATGCAAAATATTGAAAAAAAAGTTTTCTTTATGAAATTTAATAACACAAAAATAAAATCTTCTTGTTTTTACATCCTTTTTCAATGCCAGAATCTAAAAAGCAACACAGAGAGCTAGAAAGTGGCCTGTTTAAAGAATTTATTAAGACCCAAGACCATTTAAATCGGTCTAAGGGAATACAGTATATAGTATATAAAGAACTGGCCGTATATATATATGTATTTCTATATGTTCCAATAGATTTCTGTATGTTCTCAAAGATTTTTATATATTTTTATAGATTTCTGTATAATCTCATAGATTTTTACACATATATTCCCATAGATTCCTATAGATTTTATTCAACACATACTCATAGATTCCAATATATTCTTAAAGATTTCAGCATATTCTCATAGATTTCGATATATTCCTATAGATTTCTATATATCTTATTCGATATTCTATATATCCAAACTGATTTCAGCTTATCTGTATGTCCAGAAGTCAATTATCATAATAACAAGCTAAGTACTATATTTTCGTGGACCGATTTAAATGATTTTGGACTTAAAAAATTCAATTTATTTTAGTTTCACTAGAACTTAAACTTCTTCTAAGGGTTCATAGAAGTATCGTCAATATTAAAGATCTTGGAAAAATGGTCGATATTTGATTAAAAAGGGAATTTTTTTGCAATCAAATGCACTTGGGTAAGTTAATAAAATTTAGGGTATATCATCTAAATATAATGACCAGCACATTGGTCAATGATAAAGTTCTTTTGAACCAAAACCATTTCGCACTTATTAATAGTGATTAGTATTGCACATATAAACCGATTTCAATTTTTGTTGATTGCTAATTTCAAACATCTGGTTTAGATTTGGTTAGAATCAGTTTTAATCGATTACTATTTCGGTCTTATGATTAGATTTCATGGTCGATTTGCTTTCAATTTAACCTTAGAGAAGGTGTTTGGCTAACAAACTGTCTTTTTAGCCATGTCAACTAAAAGAAATTATTGATACTTTTTATAAAAGGCAAAGCTAAAGCTAGATACTCACTTTAAAAAAATGTCTTAATTAGTAAGTTGGTCAAAAATGGGTAATTTTGCCCCTAATTGCATAATTTTATTCCCAATTTTTGATTATTTTTCAAACACTTAAATGAATTGTTGAGCCCAAAAAAGAATTCATATATTTATACTTTATCTGAAATCAGGTCTATAATGAATGGCGCATTTTTAAGACTTCTTTATACTTGTACGATAAGAAGTGAAAAGAAATGCTAACAAAGGTTGATTTTCGCCACCCGAAATAAAGACAGACACTTTTATTGCGACCTTCACTATGAGAACTACGCGAAGTGTGATTAACTGCTTTCTTTTGGCCTTTCTGGTGGTTCAAAATGTGCAATTTGCTCGTTTTGTCTATTACGATATTACAAAGTTTAGTCACTTTAATTGCCAATTGGGAGAAATGTCAACGAAAGGTAATTAAAATGGAATTTTAATTAAAGTTACTTTAACTAAACGATATTTCCCGAAAATGAAGCTGAAATATTTTGTAAAGAGTCCAACAATTACGATTATAATGTGGAAACCGATGTGGCCCTAAAACTTCGTTGTCCTGATGGGAGCAAGGAAATCCCTATGATGAATAATCCATCAGTGGTTTATGTCCAGGTGGATGTGTGGCAGGATTCGGAGAGTTTTCAGTGCAACTTCCTGGACGGAGGCATCGGCTATGATCATCTAGATGTCCAGTTGCTGGTGCGAGAGGTTCAACGATTTCGATATATTCTCAATGTATATGCCGTCAGTCGTAACTCCGTATCCGAATCTCACCACACAAATAATGGAGATAAGTGATATCAGTGAAATTCAACTGCGGAAAGCTCCAAACACTCAGTACTCGATGTGATTCCGGTGCGTTAACGTGTACTTGTAGCTATTATTAGAGAGAGACCAAGAGAACCTGTGATAAGAATTTAATTAAAACTAAAGTGTATGATTTGCTATAGGCAATATGTTAATCGATCTAACGATCAATTGTCGAAAAACCAATTAAATATGTTAACAATTCTTCTGCTTTTGTTGGCCTTTCGACAACTGGATGCTAAATCTGTGCTTGTCGAGGAATTAACCAAGTGGACACTGAGGAATACCAGCTCCTGTAAGTGATGGACCCAATTTGGGTTTCTTTGATTGAATCACTTCGATTGATTCACTGGCAAATCCATGAAAACAAAAAAAAAAGGAAATTTTTCAGCATTGTTTGTGGCTGTGTGATAAGATTAGAGTCCCCATATTGACGTCGCGACATGTTGCCGTTCAATGAGACTAATTAATGGGTTGTAAATGCAACTGACTATGTGATTTCTGTGATTTGAGAGCGAATTGCTTTCACTTTTGTTTTGTTTATAATTGGGCCGAATGAATTTGCAGCTTTGCAGATTGACGTATCCAAGATTCCTTCCGGCGTCTATACAGAGTTGAAGGACGTTTATGGCGATCTGCTGAATGATCGCAATGATGTGAACCTACGTTGGATAGCGAACGAAACATGGATATATAAAACAACCTTTGACAGTGAGTAGAAATTGGAAATCCTCTACGATTTTCATGGCATCATCGTTTTAGGCTATGAGCTGGGTGACGATAGTCTCGTCAATTTAACACTTCATGGGATCGACACCTTGTCCAGGGTTTATTTAAATGATGAACTGCTGGGTGACACGAATAATATGTTCGTGCGTTACTCCTTCGCTGTGGGTCATCTACTTCGACCCAGTCCAGGTCAGAATACACTGGAAATTGTGATTCTTTCACCGCTCCGCGAGGCCAATTCGCGTGCAGAAGAGATGAATGGAATGGTTCCCATCAGTTGTCCACGTTCCCGTGGTAATGTCGAATGCCATCGCAATATGTTGCGTAAGATGCAAATGAGTTTCGGTGGCGAATGGAATCCAGCTGCCCTCTCGTCGGGCATATGGAAACCGGTGGCCATTGAATACTATACGGTGGCCATTCTACGGGATGTGGATGTGGCCATCAATCGGAATGAAACCCATTGGACATTGGATTGTCGTGCTTTTCTAAGCACTCCGGCAACGGAAAACTTTTACATCAATTTATTAGTCCATGCTAGGTAAACAAATTAGTTTATAATTAATTAATTCACTTAATCTAATGTCCACAGTGAGCTATTGGATGAACCATTCAAAATGATCGGCCAAAAGGTTCATTATGCTTCGGCTACCATAGAATTCAAAATACATATTCCCCAAGTGAGTAGATTTAATTTCCGGATAATGCAATTAATTGTTAATAATTTTTTTTTTTTGTGTAGGAAAAAGTAACTCTCTGGTGGCCCAATGGCTATGGCCAGCAGAAGCTCTATCCAGTTCTTTTCAGTGTCAAGAGTTTCACCACCGAAGATGGACCCGTCTTGAGTTCCCGAACTGAATCTCAGAAATTACTGAAGATCGGATTTCGTACCATTGAGTTGGTAGAGGATGAAGATGGTGAGTGAATCCTAGAGATGAATCATTTTGAATACTTTGCATTTTAGGCTATGGCAGGACGTTCTTCTTTCGGGTGAATGGCCATCCAATATTCATGAAAGGAGCAAACTATGTTCCAGCTCATCCCTTGCCGGAACTTTCCGCTAACGAGGATACGGGTAAGCATTTCGATTGGATCAATTGTATGATTTATCAATGATTTATTCCATTTTGTTGTAGTTAAACATTTGCTAAAGTCAGCGCGAGATGTCAACATGAATATGATACGAGTCTGGGGCGGAGGACTCTACGAATCGGATGCATTCTATAAGCTGGCCGATGAATATGGATTATTGGTGTGGCAGGATATGGCTTTCAATGCCGCAGCGTATCCTGTGACCGATGAATTTGTTGCCTCAACCTGCATGGAGGCCATGCAGAATGCCCAGAGACTTGCCTACCATCCCAGTTTGGCGTTGATTGTTATGAACAATGAGATTGAATTGTTTCTGGTTAAGAATCGTTCGGAATTCGGGGCGAATGCAACGCGTCTGGAGAATGAATACAAGATTCTATTTATGGGCACACTCAAACACGAGCTGAGCATCATTTCCCGCAATGATTTCAATCCACGACCAGGTCCCATGATCTCGACGCCGTCGTTGGGCATTACGGAATCGGGCAAAGAGCTGGCCAAAGATCCTCTGAGCCCCAATTATGGTGATGGTATGAAGGAATAATTATAATCAATTAAAATAATATATTAATCATTTGATTTCTCTTCCAACTAGTCCACTTTTGGGATGATGAGAAAGATGGTTACGGAGCAGATATCTATCCCCGTGCGCGTTTTATTTCCGAGTTCGGATACGCCAGTCTGCCCATGCTCCATACATGGCAGAGAGCTTTGGCTGCCAATGAAAGTGCGTCGAATGAGAATATAGCATCGCTCATTAGAAGCCGCCAGCATGATCCCAAGGGCTTCATTCCGCTTTTGCGTCTGATTGCCTATCAATTGCCGTTTACCCTGCAGAATTGGGATGAGAATATCGATGAGTTTATCTACTTTAGTCAGTTGGCTCAGGCCATGACAGCCAAGACGGCAGTCGATCTCTTCCGAAGCCTTCGCACTGGCAATCAGACGATGGGTGCCTTAATCTGGCAGCTAAATGATGTCTGGGTTGCACCCACCTGGTCGTGCATTGACTTCTATGGCAACTACAAGATGGTCTATTACTGGGCCAAGGATTTCCTGGCATCCACTACGGTCATAACACTGTACGACGAGGATAACGATCAGCTCAACATAACCCTAACTCGTGAGGATTATGTGATGCATTCGGATTCGCAGTTTTTCAATGTTATCATCAACACACATTTGTGGACAGATCTGTTCCCCAAGAAGACTATCGCTCGAGCCAATGGATTGGTAAGATTCTTGCCATTGACCACATTAACATAGGATAATGGACATCTTCTCCGCAGAGTTCAAATGAAATCGAACATCTCTATATTCCCCTGGAGTCGGTGCTGTACGAGAACTATGCAAAGTCGGAGATGTTCTTGGAAATAATCTTGGAAGATAAGAATAATCAATTGATCGCTCGTAATTATTTCTACCCGGTGCCTATAAAAAATATTAAGAATATCAGAGATCCTGAATTGACGGTAAGTAATAGAAAATAGCATCAACATTTATGATTCAAAAACAATATTTTATTTCACATAAAAAACAGATCGAAGTGGTCGGACCCGATTGTAGTACTCTCAAGTCCCCGTATCGGAATAATTTTACATTGCGCATCACTGTCAAGTATCCGGCATTATTTGTATACTTGGAATTCTCTCATCCCGATTATGTAGAGGAAAGACACAAGTTCTCCATCAATGGATTCACCCAGACAGTTCCCAGGCAAAGTGTTCACTTGGAGTTTGAGAACGATACGATTTGTTTAACGCTTACTGAGGAGAATATCCGTGTATACACGATAAATCAATATATGATATAACCTAAGAATTTATTAATTAAAGAATGCATTCAAAAATTCAATGTAAGTTCGGTAGAATCTCTTTTATTTGAGGCAAAGTGGGGAAGGGCCGCCTAGGATAAACCGAAACAGAAACAATTCATCAGAAATTTTCGGTATTTCCTGGCCGGATAAAAATGTTTCGTAATATTATTATGAGAATTCAAATTTGGCAGACCTAAATAAGTATCTCTTAGCATTTCAAAGTCCTTTTATATCCATATCAGCTTCGTTTTGGTCCATCAACTAATCATATTTAGATTCTTCTTTTCAACCAATGTTTTTGGGATTTTTATCATCCATCAAAAATACTTTTTTAAATCAATACTACAAAAACTATAAAATTAACCATTTAATCTATTTGTATTTATTTTTTGAGTTCTTTTTTTTCAAACGAAATATGTTTATTTATAAGGACACATCGATTTATATAGTCGGAGGAGCCTTTTGATTCATTTGTATTCGATTCGGAAGAGTGAAATGGGAATACTTCCATTTAGTTTCATGCTTAAAGCAAAATACTATGGTATAAAGTGCCGTGACGCAAAGGTACTCTCTTGAACACAATCACACTTTACTTAGCTATTGGATCTTCAAGAGTTTTATTTTTTTGCATATAAACCAATCTTGGAAATGAGTTTATCGATAATCCAATTAAGTGGAAAAGTTCTTACACAATTGAAATACTGTTTAGAGTGCCCCGAGCGATAGTATTTTATTTTGAATGGTTGTGAAATTCACATATTTTGGAGGAGAAGTCTAAGTAATATTCATTTTGTATTCTCTAATAACTTTTGTTCTGAATTTATCACTCTTAATCACAGCTTCCATCACTTGTAACTGAAACTCCTTTTTTTTTTTGAACTGGGTAGTTGAGTTTTCAACTATCTGCGTTTGGGTGGATCAAAAATCATCGACCATTTTCCAGAATATTAGCCCATGAAAACGGAGAATCATTCAGGATCTCTAACTCCCTAATCTACACATTTAATCCTTCTATATCTAATATATCCTCATGGTTCCTTTGGTATGGGTAATAAACTATCTATTAATCTGGGTTAAATAAATCTGTTTAATATTTTATAATCTGTCATAAAGCTATTTGATTCATGATTTAATTCTCTTTGACCAAGCCAAATTGGTTTAAAAATGTTTAGCCATATTATATTACAATTATATATATAAGGAATTGAATTGCATAATATTTTTCTTGAGTATCCTCATGTACCTACACATTTGTTGCGTCTTAAGGTGCACATGTTTTTTAAATATTTGATACCTGCAGGTAGAAAGAACTTGAAATTTAATGAGAAACGATTTTTGTATACTCTAACGTAACTTTTAGTTGGTAAATTACATATAAGAAAACCCTTGTTTGATAGTTAATTTACTCACTTTTGGCACTTCTATGATCTACTAGTCAGAATTTATTCATTTCAGTTAACCAGTTTTCATGTCTTGAGGAAGTTAATATGCCCTTTTCACCATTTATAGTGTATCAAACCCAAAACGATCCCTAAATAGGTACATAAATTGGAGTTGATCTGCTGATAAATACATATATCATATCGATTCAAATGGGATTGTCTGTTTGTAAATATGTTTTGAATATATATTTAGGGTTTCTAAATATATCTAAAACATTGCTTAATTTAATATGCACGCCACTGGCCATAGATAATACAATCTATCTCACCCACACACACACTGTCTTTCTCTCTTTCTCCCACTCTCTCTCTATGGTTTTCGCTCATTCACATGCCTTCAAAATGAACAGCTGATGTTTTTAATAGAGAATTGAAATTGATTTCATTATCAGCACTTCTCGAGCTCTCGCTCTCTCTTTAGCTCTCTCTCTCTCTTTTTATATAGAATCGTGATCGCAATCGTCGAGCGTCAGTCGCATTTGCACTGCGAATGCCAACGGAGGCCTGAACTTCACTTCATTTCATTTTTCGTAGTGCTGTGAGAGCGGTATCGTGACTACCGCTCATAAATGGTGTTATAATTTATTTAGCTTTAAATGCTACTTAAATTGTTAAATATATATATAAATCATAGTGAAAGAAGTGGAAAAATAATAAGAAAAAGCAATGGGAGTGAAGTGTGGGCCATGTTGCAAATTTCTTTTCGGTAGCGCCAGCTGCTGTATCTTGATGGCTTTAATACTCTATCTCTGCCTTGGGGGATCGACCGTTCAAGGGGATGCCGTTGAAGTTATTGAACTAAACAGCGATTGGGGTTTAGTTAACCAGAATGGCTGTAAGTACAACAAGAACAAGAAGTCCTGAATGAATTCCATTTGTGTATTTCTTTTTTTTTGTGATACCACACAAATACCTAGAAAATATGACCATAAAAAAGTAAATAAAGTCAATTGCGATTAGTAATGAGCATAATCAGCATTGTTTAGGAAGCTTTCTGCTTTTTGTTTTTTGTTTTTACCATTCTTGAGAGACTTTATCGCGGCTCCTTTCAAGTGTGAAAAGGAATGGCACTTGAGATCTACTTGAGTTGCAAAAATTGAGTTAACTTACACCTTCACAGCATTGAGCGAAGAAGGAGTGTCCCTGCCCTCGGGTATCTACAGTGTGTTTGGCGAGGAAATTCTCCAATCCTATAACGATGTCCATCTACGTTGGCTGAGCTACGACAATTGGACATATACGAAAAGTTTTCCCTGTAAGTAAGATCTGGCATTTAAATTTATATATTAATTTTTATGTTGTTTTTCACCCTTAGTCGATATCCAGCATTATAAGGGTTCCCATGTGAATTTAACATTCCATGGCGTCGATACCATATCCGAAATACGTTTGAATCATCGACTACTTGGACGCACGGATAATATGTTTGTGCGCTACTCCTACGATGTAACCTCAATTCTGGGTGAGTATAACGAACTGGAGGTGGAGATAACCTCACCGGTGACGGCAGCACTGGCCAAGGCGCAGGCACTCGATGCAGTTGGACGCAGTGTGCCGCCAGCATGTCCCAAAGAGAAATATCATGGCGAATGCCATATGAATATGCTGCGAAAGATGCAGGCCAGCTTCTCCTGGGATTGGGGTCTGGCGGCTCCCTCGATGGGCATTTGGAAGAATGTGGAACTGGAGATATACGATGTGGCAGTCATTCGAGACGTCGACATCGATATCACGCGCCATCGCTTAGAAGGCGTGTGGAAAATGCACGTCACTTGCTACTTGGATGCAGTGGCCCGTCAGAATTTCTTTGCCCAGCTTGTCTTCTATGCCGTGTAAGTACTAGACCTTGACCAATATTGGGTCAGCAGTCGGTTTAACTCATGAGTGGGGTAATTGCTTACTTGCAGCGAACTACTGGATGAGCCGCTGGTCATTGACAATTACACCGTGAATCCCATTAGCTTTTTGGCGCCGTCAATTGAATTCGATGTGGCCATTCCAATTGTGAGTACCGACCGACCGGTAATTGCCTGGCAATTTATCTTCTTTCAATTACCCCTCTCTCTCTCATTCTCTTTGCAGAGTAAAGTTCATACCTGGTGGCCCAATGGCTATGGCGATCAGAAGCTATATCCATTGCATCTAACACTCACCACTTGGACGAGTGCAGCAGATGGACCTAATGTGCGTGCCAAAACTAAGTCACAAAAGACTCTCCGTGTGGGCTTTCGTACCATTGAACTGGTCGAGGATCCGAATCCAGGTGGTCCGGGGAATACATTTTTCTTTCGCGTCAATGGCATGGACATGTTTATGAAGGGCAGCAATTATATTCCTTCGCACATACTACCCGAAAAACAGACGAATGAAGAGAGTAAGTCTATATAATCAATGAATCGGTAAATCGTTTCGGTGTTAGAAAGTGAAAATTAATCGGGCATTAATTGACTTTTGGATTAAACGTTGTTTTACCATTTGCACGAGCTCGTGTAATCGCACAACTAATCGTTGTAACGCCTCAGATAAGATTTGATGTGCTAGAAACATTTTTAATACTGACACTTGAGAACTATTTCTTTTTTCTTTTGGATGGTCAGGCATTGAATGAAAGCTTCGTAAATACATATTTCCACAAACTCAATACATTCAGATACGAAAAGTTCTTTAAGTACATTTTAGTAATTGAAATATTCACGATTATTTAATCTAAATCGTGTTTCTGGAGCTATTTCAAAAGCGTTTATCCATTTAATGTATATAGAAGAAATTCAACTTCAATTCCACGATGTTCTCGGGCTGGTTGTATTTGACATTTTTTATCTTAAAAAAATTCAGGGTAAATCATATTTGTTTTTGAATCGTTTAAAATATGTTTGATCTTAGAACTCACAATCTAATAATAATCGTTCCGTCTATAATGAACAAATTATGTTTATGTATTTAAAGTAATTTGATTTGAAATATTCATTTGGAGAAGTATTTATACCCTGCATCAAGTGAAAAATTCGCTTTCAATTTAGATAACCCAATTTATTTATTGAATTCTTTAATGTTTAGCGCACCTATCGGGCAACTGTGTCGCCTTAGTGTATGAGCTTTCTATTTTTATTCCAATTTTTTTTAAATTCAATGGAATGATAGATATTCATAGCTAGAATTAACATTGACCAATTTTTTAAAGTTTCTGGGGCATGTTCTTGAGTTCTCTAAACTTATTTAGAGGGGCAGAGAGAATCGGACAGCTGAGGATGTCCCAATCGATCAAGATCAAGAATATAAATACTCATTGGGAACAAAAATTCTTCCTTTTGCCTGTTACATACATTTTGGCGATTTAAGTATACTCTTATTTTGAGTGCAGAGTATACAAATTACTCTGAACATAAAATACACATTAAATTTAATTATAGCTGAATTTAATATATACTGAAAACCACGAAATTGTTTCCAAAAAAAAGAAATATGCCCTCATTTTTGATTTTAAACTCATATTTATGGATTTCTCCAAAAAAAAAAATATTATACTAAATGAATGCCTAATATTGTTTTCAATATAAGTATTTGAAACACATTTCCAAGCAAAATACTATTCATTTTAAAGACAAATTGCTATTAATTTTTATTAACAGAATCATTTGAAATCGAATAAATTAGTTTTTTCAACAAACTCATTACATTTCCGATTAAAATTTATATTGATTTTAAAAAGAAAGATCTTTTAAAATGAACCATTTTATATTTGATCTATTTCTGCAGTTAGTTACCTCCTGCATTCGGCCAAAGAGGCTCACATGAACATGCTGCGAGTCTGGGGCGGCGGTGTCTATGAATCGGATTACTTTTACGATCTCGCCGATAGTCTGGGCCTGCTCATTTGGCAGGACATGATGTTTGCCTGCGCCATGTACCCAGTGGAGGATGACTTTCTGGCATCGGTGAGGGAGGAAGTGCGTCAGAATAGTAAACGCATTGCGCATCATCCGAGCGTGGCGATCTTTGTCACAAACAACGAGAACGAGGCGGCTCTCGTGCAGGATTGGTATGCCACATTGTATGAGCAGGATCGCTTTAAGGAAGAGTATCGTGAACTCTATCTGGCGAATGTGATACATGAACTGAAACAAGTTTCGCATAAATCTCGGCCGGAACCGTTGGTCTCGTCGCCATCGAATGGCAAGAAAAGTGCCGAGGATAATTACATCTCGGACACGCCGCAGGACAACAACTATGGCGACGGTATGTCGGAGATAATACGAGTTAATTGTTGATATTAATTAATTTTTCTATTATTTTCAGTTCACTTTTACGATTATTCCCAAGATGCTTGGAATCCCGCAATATATCCACGTCCACGATTCGTCAGCGAGTACGGTTTTCAGAGTCTGCCAGGTCAAAACTCATGGGAGCGCAGTAAGAAGGAAGATGAAGATCTGCTCACTCTGATCAATCATCGGGAGCATCATCCAGAGGGCTTGTTACCCATCATTACGGTGGTGGAACGCCATCTGCCATTGCCACTGCCCGAGGATGACAATTACGTTGAGGCCCTGATATACTTTAGTCAAATTTCGCAAGCCATGTCCACGAAGGTGGAAACGGAGCTATATCGTTATCTGCGGGATACCCAATACTACACGATGGGTGCTCTCTATTGGCAACTGAACGATGTCTGGGTGGCACCCTCTTGGTCTGGCATCGATTCGTATGGTAACTGGAAGGTAAGTTGAACATCGAAATCGGAATTGGAATCGTTTCCAACCCCATAAAGTACATGTATTCCAGTTGGTAAAGCCTTGTCCGTCTGTCTGTCTTCTGCTATACAAACTAGTCCCACAGTTTTAGAGCTATGGTTTTCAAAGTTCGTATAAAAGCTTTTCTATACTCCAGACACTTTATGTGCCAATTTCAAAAAGATCGGACCACTATATCATATAGATCTTAGAGGAACCATTGGTCGAAAATACAGTTTTAGATCAATAACTTCGTTGTTTTCCACGGGATTATCATGAAACTAAATATTTGCCAATTTACTATAAATCTAAACGTCCGTACCAAATTTGATAAAGATCAGATTACTATATCATATAGCTCCCATAGGAACTATCGGGCAAAAAATAGTTTTCCTTCTATAAACTTTTTTGTTTCTTTACATTTAGCCATAATAAATTATAATCCTGCTAAATTTTTTCCAAATCGGATTACTCTTTGCATTTAGCTAACTTTATTTCGCGATTGAGTAACACAACAACTTGCAAGGGTATAAAAACATAGCTTCTTTGATATTTTTATTCCCATTTTCTCACATCCCATCCTCAGCTTCTTCACTATTGGGCACGTGATTTCCTTGCTCCCACTGCCATCGTGGCCATCTATGACTCTGGCTCAAAATATCTAAACATCTCATTGATTTGTGATGAGAAGAGGCGAAATATCGATACCACAAATCTTAGTGTTGTGGCCCACATTCACAAATGGTCTCAGTTGCTGCCACGTAACTCCACCTCGTGGCCGGTTACCTTGCGTCCGAATGGAGTGCAATATGATAAAACAATTCTGCTTACGGATTGGCTGCAAGGCGAGTTCAACGAAAAGAACGCTTTCTTCGAGTTTCAGTTGCGTCGCAACGAAGAGATTCTCTCACGGACTTACCACTTCCCTTCGAGTATAGCCTCAGCTGTGGGTCTCGCCGATCCCGATCTAGAGGTAAGAGAACTATTTATTATACTAAATGTTTATTTGGTGATTAATTTTCTTTGATTTCTTTCAGTATGAAATTGGCTCACGCAGCTGCATCACGACCGGGAATAGTGCCCGGAATAGCATCACTCTGACCATACAAGTGAAACGTCCGGCGGTCTTTGTTTACATAGAACTCCTGAAGCCCTATCGCTATAAATTGTCCGAGAATGGTTATATGCAAACGACACCAATTCATTCCATTTACGTGACCTTTGACAGTGCAACTTGCTATCTTCTGTTGCGCAAATCGGACTTCCGAGTGCTGACAGTCAATCAGTTTATGCCCTAGAGACGGATTCCTTTTGTTTTTTTGACACATTTAATGGAACATTTATAAATAACTTAGAAAGTAAACAAATCAATAAATATAATTTATATTGTGTGAGGTCTGGCAGGTCCCCCAACACGTATAGTTAACCATGAAGCACCCGGAATTGTCTCCCATTCTCCTTCTATCTATCTATCGAAGCTGGTCATCTGGACACGTGGCGGCGTATAACCCTCGGGATATGGCACTAGCTGGTTATTGAGCACTCGCGCATTGCGCCAGGTCTTCACCCTATCCTCTGGTGTATCCGGCATCCGGACTCCCTCGATGAGCGTCACAGCTGGGCCATCGACCACACTGTGTGTACTCTGGCCAATGGGATTGCGATGGGGATTTCCATTACCATTGCCCTTCACGTATGCCGGTCTGCGGGTGGGTGTAGCTGTGGGCGTGGCAACACCAGCACTTGCCGTAACGACCACCGAATGTGGCATATAAGTGACATATTTCGATTTCTGTGGCAAGGCATTGTAATTGTGCTTGGTTATAATGTTCTGAGGGCGCAATCTCTGACCAGATCCGGATGAACCACTGCTGCTGGCATAGGCACGCGTGTCACGGCTTCGCTCGACATATTCCACTGGCTCGGAAGCGGCATACTGCATATCCTGCATGGGAAAACTAAAGGTGGAGGGCTGCGCCTGACGCAACACCCTTGGTTGCGTCTCCTGGCCATAGGAATACGGTTGCCACTGACGATCTGTGGCAAAGGAGAAATTGTTGCGTGTGGGTTGAGCTTGCAGGTAAACAGGTTGCCAAGCGGCTGGCTCCTGACCCAACTGACGTCCTCGCCGCGAATTGATATCCAGGGCCGATTGCTCCAACACCTTGCTCTGGGCCTTGGCCAATTGCAGCTGGATGAGCTTGGCCTGCCGCTGCTCAGCCTCTGCCTTCCGCTGACGGTAAGAGTTCAGCTGTTGGGCCAGCTCGCTCTGCTTCAGCAGGGCTGGACTGTGCTCGAAACTAAGCTGTCGTCCACTGGCATTGCTCTTGGCCTGGATCACCACCGGACGTTTCACATCCGAACTGCGCACAAAGAAGGATTCGGCTGCCTCCTCGGCCCGTGCCTTGCGGCTGTTCTTGCCCACAAGAATTTCCACATTGTCGCCCTTGCTGGATTTCACATTGACCACTCGCACCTTGGAGGGATCCAGATTGCGGCCAAAGCGCAGTTCCGTCCGCAGCAGAGATGGCTTCCCGGTCACACTGAACTGACCGTTCTCCCTGTCATTGCTGGCCTGAGCCATGGCCATGGAAAGTGTCAGTGTCAGAGTGGCTATCAGAGTTAGAGCACTCAGCCCTCGAGTGGTTGTTGCTGCCATCTTCTGGTGAATGTGCTAGAAAAAAATGACATAAGAGATTTAATTAATTTATTATCAGGTAATAGCTCAAGTTTGTTATTAATATTTTTTGTTTCTCGAAAGTTTTTCATTAAATTTCAAATCATCATACGATGCACTTTGATTTTCGAAAGTTTTAATTTACTTTCATAAAAGTTTACTGTCGATCTTTTAATAGCTTTAACCTTTGTCTTCGATCTGTATTCCGAGGATCCTTTTATACATCTTTTCATTAATACTTTTAACCAAAATTATCAACACATTTAAATACTTTTTAAAAAACGGTTTAGATTTGAATACGAAATAAGTTAGTCTGGTCAGTCTCTTTCAAATATATAAATTCTTATTAACAAATTGAATTTTTTAACCAACTATATTAAACAGAGCATTAGCTTTTTTAAATTCTTTAAGGTTTAGATTTCGTTGTAAATATATTATAGTTAATTAAAATTAATAATAGTTCTGGTTTTTAGATATATAAAAGAATAAACTTCACTCACTTTTAAAAGCTGACCTGATCTGACCTCTGATATCTTGAAAAATAATGAAAGTATTGGAAAATAGTAAGACAAAAAGGTAGTCAACAGATTTATCCCAGTTCTTAGTCTACCTAAAAACTATTAAAAACCCAAATTACTTAATTTAATAATTAAAAAATATTCCTTTCTCAATATTCTTAAAATATTAGCCTAATCATATTATATTTCTTATAATTTTATGAGCAATAAGTATGTCAAGCCATATAATATTTATAGAAAGCTACTTCATTTATTTTTTTTAAACTCAAAGTAAATCATTTTTCCTTTTGTAGACTTTTGGATTTTCCTACATGCAGTCGGAAAACCAGTTTTTTTGTTGTCACTTGGAAAATCCAATCCATACTTTGTTTTGCTTTTACTTTATTGTTTTTAAAACGCTTTTTAACGTAGGAAAAAAACAATAAAAAGAATATAAAAGTAGCTAAAAACATTAGCAATAAAAGTAAAAATAATATAGTTTGAGTTTTAATGTATTTCGCAAGACTTCTGACACGTGAGTGACTGTGAAAATAATCATTCGTGATGCAATTTTATAGTCTTAGTTCCCAAAAGTATGCTAAGAAAAACTATCCACATGCAGAGTTAATTTCCTGATGAGTTATTGATTCTTAATTTCTTAAATATTTATTATTTAATATTAGATAACATATTAAATGGATAAAAGCAATGAACGCAATGTGAATCTCCATTTCAAATGCATCTTGCACATTTGCTTAGTTTTCTACAATTTCTATCATTACGAGTAGTTTGCACCCAAGCCCTTGCGAAATTTCGCACTTCAATCATTGGAATGTCATGGAATGACAACCTCTTGAGATTGATTGTTGGGGCCCTCCAATTGTGTGTGTTTTGTTTGTGTTTTCTTGCGGCATGCCGGCTAATGCACATGCGTGCTCCACGTTGTTAGGAAGCCAACCATTTTGCCGGTGACTACTTTGGGATTTCATTCAACACCTTTTCGGATTTCCCTCATTGCTGCCGGCCGGTTGGAAGTATTATTATTTATGTATGGATGTAGTGCCTAGTCTTAATTTAATTATTGACAACCAACCAAGCAGGCCGAGTGAAGTTTGCTTGAGTGCATCGGCGGCTTCGAAGAGTTTTTTTTTTTTTTTTTTATTGCATTCGCGTGTCTGAGCTGGGTGCGTTGAGTTCAGAAAGCGAAACATCAATTAAAAATTGCAACGAGCAACTTTCGTTTGCCGCACTGGCATGAGGAAATTGTTTGGTAGCAGCTAATGTTTTGCCGGCATCTCTGTTTAGTTTTGGCCAACGACACGAGGGAGCGGTGACAACTGTTGCCAGTGTCGGCCACGCCCGCTCAACCATGGCAGAAATGTTAAACTCTTAACAACATTAGACGAATTATTGGCATCGTGCTTCCTAACAACTTGGCACCAGCTGCTGGCATTTCGTGTTCAACATTATT
This sequence comes from Drosophila sp. 14030-0761.01, assembly GCA_018150735.1. Taxonomy (NCBI): domain Eukaryota; kingdom Metazoa; phylum Arthropoda; class Insecta; order Diptera; family Drosophilidae; genus Drosophila; species Drosophila sp. 14030-0761.01. Next base: position 1,572,429 of record JAECWO010000090.1, read on the forward strand.
TGAACATGATTTTTGTCAACCCCCTTAGGGCAACAGTCAATGAATTGTTAGACACAACGATTACTCAGTAGTATTAACTGCCATAAGGAAGGGTTTTTGGGATACATCAAAGAAGTTGTTAAATTCTTATTTTCGTTGAAAATATATTAGACTTATTTAAAATTAACCAAAATAATGCTAACTTTTCTTCCCCAAAATTTACCAATTCTGCTCATAATATGATAATATGCAAAATTAATTTTAAAACGAATTTCAACAATAGTTATAGACCGCTTTTATTTATGATATTTGTTGTCTTAGGTTTTTTTATGAGAATAGTTTTATTTTTGCAAAAAACGCGTAATTAAAAAAATGATTAAAATTTATTTAAAAGAGGTAAATTTTTGTCACTGATCAATGCACTTTTATGGTTTCCTTTATCATATTTAATTATTTTTTAAATAACGCATTGAATACAATTAGATAAAAAGTAATTCTCGTATTTAGGGACAATTTATCCAAGAAACGTATACTTAATATCGGTTAAAGCTCTTCAAATGGTAGCCTGTTGTTCGAAATAATTAAATCTTTAAAGCTTTCTACGATGACAATCACATAAGGTTTATTTTACTATTAATCTTTAATTTGTTAAGAACAATATCAAACATTAGTCGATAAATTATGTGCAGCCATTAATTTATTAGAATTAATCTTAGCAGGTAACCGGAAAATGTAGTTTGAAAAATAAATGAGATCGACCTGATATATACATATTTGTTGGATTGCCAGTAAACAACAAATTTATTCGATGTTAACTTTATATTCAAAATAAAATGTTAATAATTCAATTAGTTAAGATTAGAATCAAATTACTTAAGAAACTATTAAGAAATTAAAAGCGTATTTATTTTGTTAAGAATTGTACAGAAAATACAAATCTCTAAGTAATTATTTAGTTGAATCCTCTGCAGCTCTATAAGCTGAAAACGTTTCGAATTAAGTTTCAAAAAGCAAACCGATTGGAATTGAGGACACGAAATTCGAAAAATATGCGGAATTGATGCTGATTTTAGTTTGAAAGCCACAAAAATAGGCCTGAAATTCCCCATTTATCCCGATATACACGAAAATAATAAAGAAACCTATAAACTTAATGGAAATACAATAGCGTCACGGCCAAAATGCGCCCTAAAATAGGCAACAGTCCTCACAACATTTCAACGAAATCGATTTCTTTGGATTTGGCTAAAAAGCGTATTAAACTTAATTAACTGGCTAAATTGAAAGCATTTACTAATTGAGTATTTAAGATAATTGTTTACTTTACTTAGCTACAGTCGTACGTACTTACACACATTCACTTAACCAGTTTTCACTTTTATTTTTTAAGTAGGTTAGTTTCCTTCCCGTAGTGCCTATTTTATGTTGTGTGCCTTGGACTAACAGCGTCTTTCGATACGCCAATTTCAATTAGCTTCTCAGTCAGTGCAACAGTCAGTTTGAAATCATTCAATTTTTGATTGGAAGGCCATCGATATTACATCGGCATCAATTCCAATGAGCCACTAATGAGTGAAAATTTTTCGTTCACCAACAAAATGCGCATTGCAAAAAAGAAACAATCAAGTAAATTGTGAATTGCAATTTCAATAAATGTGCACGGCAAAGTTCACGGCACGACTCAGCAGACTCAGCAGACTGAAAGACTGAATCTGAGGTTGAGCCTGCTCGTGAGCCTACAAGAAAAATAAATAAAAAAAAAAAAAACAAACGCCCCGCACTGAGAGACTTTCACTTTCAACTCGTTGCGGCCGACTGCTTGACGGTAGTGCGGTAGTGCTGTGCTCCCCATTGAACTTGGGATACATGGAGCAGCTGCCGAGCTGTTGTTGTTATGAAATCGCTGCGATCGTTGCGATCGTTGGGCACTGTAACAACAACAGAAAAAACAAGTTTTGCTTTTTGCACAGACACACTCAAGACACAAGAAACAAGAGTCAATGGTTGCTATTGAGCGCTTGGTCTCTTTTTTTTTGGCGTTCGCCTCTTCACAAGCGTTTTTAGGCCGCTGGCCGGCAACTGCAATCGTTGCCGTAGCCGATGACGACGCGTCGCTTCAATGTCACTACGCAGCTGATCGCGTGGTCGCATCAGTGTTTTTTTTGTGTTTTTTTTCGGCCACTTTTGTTGAATGGGGGAAATTACATCATTTTGAGGTTTTTGGAGTTTCGGGTGAAGAGCAGGAAATGCGACCGAATCATACAAGTCATAACAAACGGTCAAGCGATTGTGAAATGCAAACTGCAATTATAATTTTGTGCAATTTGTTTCGTTGGTCAAATATTTCCCCTTCACCTCTCTCACTCTCCATTTCTCTGTGATGTCTCTGATCTAACTAACTTTAACTATCAATGAACGTTTGTGTTTTGCATACTAAAACACGAGTGGCGACAACCGTCGCACATTTAATGACAATGGATGGAGGGGGCGGTTTGGGTTCAAGTTGGAAAACTTAAAGGCGTGGCTTGGCATTTGCCATTAATTGGGTATTACATACAACAATGCAACACAACAAGGCAAATTGTGTGAAATTGTTTTTAAGTTGAATTCAAATCACTCGCCGTTGTTCATTGACTCTTTAACTCAATGCAAATCAAATGTTATTCAAAGTCATGGACTTGCATTCGGTTTCTCCTTCAAAAAAGCTAAGATCCTTTAAAGAGGAGGCGAACGAATTTAATGGGCTTAATGGATCAATAGGTCAAAAATTAGAGTCGCTTGCGTTTCAGGTTTATTTTGGTAATTAAAACAGATGTCAGAAGATCGAAGTAAACTTCTGATTTTCTATATATTTGACCTTTTTTTAAAGGATTTCTTTTCTCACTTGAGTTAGAATTTATGTAAATAATAAAAATAATTGATTAAACTTAGTATTCAGAAATTTCAACTCTTTTACTTCACAGGACTGACTATTTATCACTTTTTTTCGTTTATTTCGCATGGTTAGAAAAATGAGATAATATTTTTCATTAAATATCAATTCAATTAAATAAAAAATAATAGATCTTTGTAATAAAACCCACTAGAAAACTCATTTAAATAATAGAAATAAAATGAATTCAACTTAGTATTAAGAAATTAAATGTCTTTTTCTTCACTTTTCATGCTAGACTGACTATATATCACTTTTTCCATATATTTCACGTAGTTAGAAAAATGAGAAGATGTTTTTAATTAAATATGTATGTATATGTAAATACCAATTTTAAATTAAATAAAAAAATTATTGATCTTTATAATAATAACCACTAGAGAACTCATTTAAATAATAGAAATAAATTTAATTGACCTTAGTATAGAGAAATTTAATTTCTTTTTCTTCACTTTTCATGCTAGACTGACTATTTATCATTTTTTACGTATATTTCGCATAGTTAGAAAAATGAGAAAATATTTTTAATTGAATATTAGGTTGAATATAAATGCCAAAAAATTATTGTTGGTGTTTTTAATATGATTAACCAACGTTGCACACCTATTTCAGTGAACACAGCTGTAAGTTGGCTCAAAAAGGTTTGCCAACGTCAAGGTAAATCTTCAAGGGGTGTGTGTGTGTGTTGGGTGCCTCCATTACCTTCTTTACGATTCCCTTGTCAGATTGTCAATCAAATATCAGTTTCGTGTGCAACGCCTCAAGCATTTTGAAGAGATTTGACAAGACAAAAGACCAAAATTGGTAAAATACGCCTACAATTTAAATCTAACCATAGCCTCCTCCTCCCTGAATGCATATTGAAGGTGCAGTGACGAAAGAGAGAGACAGAGAGGGAGAGAGGGTGATTGGGAGGGGAAGTGATTGTCATTGGAAGTCAAGCGGCAATCGAACGGTCGCTGGCATTGGTCACATTGTATTGTATTATCAACGATTGCCGTAATTTGGATTTGTGGTACATTGGGAGAGACTCCACGTACTTGTTGCAAAATGCAAATGTGACTGCGGTTAATGTAATTTGTTGTTGTTGTTGTTGTTACTACTGATGTGTTGTATTAATTTCACTTTTACTTTTAGCTTTTTTGCTTTTTTTTTTTGTTGTGCTTAACATTTCCCACCCAAAAGTGAGAAACTTTACATGATATTTTTGCTGTACTTTTTCTCTCTTCTTTTATCTTCATACATTTACTCATATCCATCTCCATATGTACGTACTTTCTGTTGTATGAATTGTGAAATTTCAAAGATCGTAAAGTTTAAAGATGCTGTACTCTCAGACCGCCTTTTCATTAAATAAATGTTTTTTTTTTTTTTTTTTTGCTAGCATCTTTTAATTACATGTTGGTTACTCATTTGTACTGGGCACTTTCCGGCTTAGGATAGGTCCATCAAGGTGTCGCAATTGAAAGTGAAACTCTTCTCGACTCTAGTACATGGCAAGTCAAAGGTTCAGAAAGATTCGTGGGCTTTGATGTCACTTGAACGAACGCACACGGTTACTTCCTCTTGATTTCCTATATATAAATATATATATACATATATACATTTATATGTAGGCGCATGAGTGTGAAAAGTTAAATGTGAAATTTGAAATGTGTCGGCACTTTATACAAGACGATGAGTCGCTTAAATCATAATGAAATTGCTGGAATTGGTGTTAGCTAAATAAGGGGGAGAGGGTTGGGGTAAATCCCCAAAAAAAAACCCATTCGATTTCATTCAGTTATAACTCTTACTTATCTCTGTCTAGTTTAGCGAATTCTTATCAACCCCCAAAAAATAAACAATTTAATTTAATAATCTTACTATGCAGATATTACGTATACGCCGCTTTGACACCCCAAAAGAAACTTTTATATCAATGTCAACTCACTTTTTGTTTTGTATTCAATCTTATTAGTCCCAGATATATATATTATTGATCCTTTTGATGGCTTTTGGTTTATATATTTTTGGTTTTTGGTGTTTTTTTTTTTGTGTTTTGCTTGTTTAACGACTACGTCTGAAATGTGCGACAGATCGCAACGCGAACCGAAATCCAACTGACGGCAAATGAAAATCTTTTGCTTGCAAGTAAAAAAAATCATCGAGCTGGAAAACGACAGCAAAAAGTAAAAAATTATTATGTATACATATGTTTGTTTGGAGGCCGACAACAACGGCGCTGACGAAGCCGCAGCGGACGCCAACAGACGCAGTGTATGGTAACGCATACAAATACAAAAACAATAACAAAAACTAACTCACACTCACTGTGCATGTGTGTGTGTGTGTGTGTGTGTGTGTGTGTATGTAGCAGCAGCTGGCCAAAGAGTTAGTCTCTTTCCGACTGAGTCTCACTTCAGAGACAGAGACAGACCCAGACCTAATACAAAAGGCAACCCAAAATTGCGCTCAAGCACTGAAAAAACCCGAGACTTACTCACTAGACGAAAGTAAAACCATGCCAAAAAAAAAGAGCAAGCCATTGCGCAATTGCCAAAGACAACAACAGACAAACAGAGCAATGGAGCAGAGAGCTCAGATTTTCAGATGATCAGACCAATTTCATCTTTTTGGCAATCCATTTCGGAGGCATGTCAAACATGTCCAAATTTTGAATATATAGAGATAGTAGAAAATATGATTTATAATTCTTGTAACTGGCTTTCGATATTTGTTGTTTTGGGTGATAATAAATGCAGCATAAATGTTTATTATCTATGCCAAACTAATAGATCTACCTACTTTTACTTCTTTAGACAGGAAAAGCTAAATTAGATATTAAAGTTCAGAAATTTCTAAATTTTGGAAAGGTTTGTGTTTTCCCAAATTTAATTATTTACACTTATCTTAATATATTACCTTCAATTATTTATGTGGCTGATGAATAATATAAATTAAATAATAATAAACTATACTTTTTCCAAATTATATGAAAATAATATTATTTTCAGTTACAATAAACTAAATGCAGTAAATGACGCATTTTAAAAAATCCAAAAATTGTTTCCGACACCTGAAAACCACAGACAAAATGTAGAATGGAGTATTCATGATCAATAACATTTTAAAGGATATAATTATATGTATCAAGAGTTGATTCAAAATAGGAATTCAATTTATTAAAAGTCATTAACAATCTGCTACTTTTCAAAGTCCATTTCAATTGTTTACAGCAAGAAATACTATAAAGAAGCTGATTGTATAAAATATCCCATTAATTGAAATTCAATCAAATTTTTTCTTAGAAAATAGTTGAGTAACAATCATTTATTTTTATTATTACTTACTTTTGATAACCTCACAGGTGGTAATGCTTGATGCCCGACTGTTTTTATGTATTCTAGTCTCTCAATCTATGAGATATTTTAATACAACTTGTTTGTTTGATATATTTTCTACTATTTTTATAATTCAAAAATCAAAATTCAAACATTTTTTAAGCGCCTCAACAAGTTCTGCTCGTCTCAAAATTTTTGAAAAGGAAATATTATAACAATATAAAGATTGCTCAATGTTTTTCATTAAGAATAAAAAGTCTTTCATATTATAAAGATCGTTTGGTTAATTATCCGCTAAAAATATGGCATCGAAATCAGAATAATATATATTGGAATAAATTGATTTAAATTGAAGTAAAATTCCGCATTCTTACCTAGATAAACTACGCAGATCGAGTCATCTATAGCTGCTTAGTGAAAGAAATTGAGTTTCTTTTTTGGAAAATTGTTTTCTCACAACATTTCCATTATTAATTGCTTAATTATCCAGCGACCTTTAACACTTGGAATGCCATTTTCAGAAGCTGACAGGTTCTCAAAGGGTCCTCAAACACTAATACAAAGGTTAGGTTAAGGGGTGTGTCTCAACTGATGATTAAAACAAATGGTTTGTCGTTAGACCTCCATAATTTTAGTGATTTTTTGGTGATCGTCCATCATAGCTGTGCTTGCTCATTTAATTAAATAATATCGAACATATTTTTTGTACAAACTTAATTTCCCCCAGCTCGTGGAAAATGGCGCTAAGTAGCTATATCTATATGGGGGCCTTTTGGATGAGTCTGAGTACTGTGTTGGGCCGTCCTCCATTTCGGAGTTTGGCCATAATCTTACTCTCAGCTTTAGATGAATGCCGCCGATAGTGGCCAGAAAAATAATTGCCATGTGTGGCGGTCGTTAACGAAAGTGGCCAGAAGTAGGTGTGTTTAGGTGTGCTATATGTGTGTGAGAGTACGATGCCTTGTTTGAGATACAAAATCTGAGGCAGTCGCATCATTGCCCACACACAGACACACACAGAGAGAGACCAAGAAAGCTTGGCTCAACGTTTTATTGGTAATTTTCGCAATTTTCATAGCACTTTGTTCGTCATCATGGTTTCTGTAGTTAGTGTTTCAACTGCTGTTGTTGTTGTTTTTTGTTTTAAATAAAAAGCTTTTTTTAATTAACAGAAATTTCACTTTTGTTTTTTTTTTTTTTGTTTTTAAATTTAATATGTAATAGAATGAGCCATGGCTTTGATTGGGTGGTCAGTACCAGTTGCCCACCTTATCATTGGGTAATGGAATTGGCGGCAACATCTGCTTATCCAACTCCACCTCATGATCTAGCTCCTGTCCCTGTCCATGATCCTTATTCTGTTGCGTCGGATCGGGTATAAGATGAACGCCATTGATGCCAAAACGCACACAATTGAAGCGATACTCAAAGAACTGGCTGAACAACACTTTGAATACCAAAGCAATGCAAACCTGGGCATTGCCTTCGCCAGCGGATTGAATATCATAGAGTCGCAGGCAACTGTAGACTGGCAGTTGTAGCACCATTGGCACACAATAGTCCGGCGGATTGCGGAGGGAGAAACCAAAATTGGCCACAGATCGTTGATTGAGCTCGATTTTAAGCTCTATGCCAATATCGGCTCGATTGTATAGAATGGTCGTACAGATGCGCTGTTTGAAGGCTGTTCCAAAGCCCAGACCCAGGCAACATCTGCAATAGTAGTCCGCACAGGAGCAGGGCTGCCAAAGTTGTGGCAGTTCCACAATATTCCCATTGACCTGATACAACTGCTCACCTTGCTTATTTCCCCGCCTCACACGTAAATAGCGCATTGGTTCCAACTCTTGTCCATTGAGGGGATTGTAGAGAAAAAAGCGTGGACGCCTCGACTCCTGCATGGCAGAGACAGGACGTGGAGCAGGCATCGCCGGAGCATAGTAATACTGAGCATTTATGGCGGCCAATTGTGCCAGTAGGCAAATAATTTCAAGGTGCATATCGTCCGTTCCCGAGGTTGTGTGCTCCACTTGGTTTTAATGAGAGTCCACTTGCAACTGGATGTGGTTCTGAGGGTCGTGGGTTTTTCCCTGCGCTTGTTGTTTTCCCGCACAATTGTCTAAACAGAATGATCAATTTGTTTGCCCTCGATGTTATAGGGTTTTTTTTTTATTGTCATGCATACATACATTTATCTATTTTTTATTATTATTATGTACATATTCTAATTCTAGTATTCTAGCCGTTTTCACTTGCCGGCTAAATGGCTCGGAAAATGTTTATTGAGTTGCATTAATGAAATTTGTTTAAAAAAAATAGCCATAAAGTGTGTCAATGTTAGATCGTTGGGTGTGATAAACTTCTGCACTCATTTCTACTAATTAACGAGCTTATGCGTCTAGGCATTCAATCATTCACTCTCTGATAAGATGGAGCTCTCTATTTACATAAAAATACATATGTATTTGTATGTAATTTGCATTTTAACGATTTTCGGTACATTACGCCGACGGATGTCGACGGACACACGCAAGACATGGGGACAGATTGTAACCGAAAATTGCACACTTGACACTTTAAAGTGTGTCAAAAAATTACATACGAAGCGCAATTTACGCAAACTGTGACAACAAAAGTGAAGTTATCATTCGTAACGAAGCCCCCAGACCCACTCCACTCCCCACGAAAATTCCCCACTCCAAATGGCGCTTTCATTCAAACAAAGAGAGAGACTATTATGATGCGCACCAGCCCATCATTTTTGGGGGAGCTGGTAAACGCCTTAAAACGATCTTCAGCTCCTCCAATTTGTAACAGTATTTTTTTCCCCCAATATGTTTTCAATTTGTATTTACCAGATTTTGTTAGATCTACCGAAATATGTGTATGCAACCTTGTATCGGTTCAAAGACACAACTGTTTCGATACAATGACAGTAAAACCCATAAATTTCAGTTATCATAATTACATAAATAACATATGCATATTGTATATCTTCCGGTAAAGCTGCGGGCGAGTCAAATTTCTGCCTCACGGCCAGCATAATGGGGCAATGTACATTTTAACAATGAAAGCTCAAAAACTCCTCATTAGAATATTTTTTAGAACCAGTTACACCTTTGGAATTCAATTCTCCTGAAAGTCCGTTCTCTGGGGTGCATTAGCAAATTCCATTTTCAAACTTAGAATGTTTACAAACTTTTTCAAACAAATTGAGATTATAGTAAACGAAAGTACTTCTACATTTACATATGTATATTTTATAATGGCTATAAAGATAGTCTTGAAATACACATTTTTAAAAAACTTTTGCAAATTTCAATTTAACATTTTGTTTAAGAATCTTTGATCAAATTATCTAGATGCTTTTAAGAAACATTTATGATCTTTAATTTTTGACAACCTGTTTATGCAACATTTAAAGAATTAAATTTCATATACATTAAAAATCGAATACACTAGAAGCTAATTAATCTTATAAAAATTCGAAAACAATAAAATTGTCCGTTATATAAATTTCTGAAACCCATTCGAATTTCCAAATTCAAGAATACCCGCAATTGGTTTTTAACTGTCTGGGAATGCCGCGCCACACATTCCCAGTATTATTGTGGAGCCCTGGCTGTGGCGTTGCCAGCCCTCGCTTAAGAAATAGTGGCAAGTGTAAAAAAAAATAGTAATGAAAATTAAAAATGTTTAAATGTTTGAACCAAACAACTCGTAGCTAAAACTGTCTGCGTTATCTAAAGTGCTGCATCTTCTTCAGTTTTCCGCACACAATGGGCGAGTTCTTCAAATCGATCAACTTTAACTATTTCAATCCGACAAGCAGCAGCGCTAGCGATGCAAATGCTGCCAGCGTCACCGAGGCAATTGGAGGTGTCAGCTTGGACAATGAATATGTTGGCCAAGTGGTGGAAGTTGGGGGCCACAGGCTGCGCATCAAGTGTGTGATAGCCGAAGGTACATGACATTAGCATAATGACAAAGACCACTCCAAAGAGGATGCTGCTAAAGATTAGAGATAAAAAAAATCAATAGGATTTGCACCCACACACAAAAAAAAACCAAAGAGCTCCTTGTTTACGCTTTCTGATTTTGTGGCATTTCATATTTTGAAAACTTGTTGCTTTGTTAACGTTTGAGTTGCAACTGTATTGGTTGGCTATAGGGCACAGAGTTCGTTTACACTTGCCTCCTGCCCCCCGTTCCAGTTCTCTGAACTATGAGTCATGCCACACATCAAGACACTCTGGGGACTGCGAGAGTCGTATGCAAAAAAAAAACCAACAACTATTTCTTTTGTTTCAAATGATCATCACTGTCCATTGAAAATTCCACTGTACTTGGCTTATCAGAGACTTTGTTATCAACTAATGAATTTCCTCCTCTTTTTCTCCCCGTCTCTCTGTCTGTCTCTTGCTCGTATTACCCCTTTTTCAGGCGGTTATGCTTTTGTATATGTCGCCCAAGATTTACAAAATGGGACGGAATACGCCCTCAAGCGACTGATTGGAGCTGATCAGCAGGCCTGCAATGCTATCGTCAATGAAATTAACATACACAAACAGCTTTCGGGTCATGGCAATATTGTTGGCTTCGTGGGATCCAGCTGCATAGCTCAGGGACATCATCAGGGATCTCAGTTTCTGCTCCTAACAGAACTGTGCAAAGGTACGAGACCCTACCTCAACTTTATGAGCTGCGAAAATATGCTAATTAAATGTTTTTTCAGGTGGTTCTCTGGTGGACTGCTTTAGAAATACCAATGTACCACTTGATCCACCTGTTGTCTTAAGGATTTTTTACCAAATGGCAAGAGCAGTGGCCTATATGCATAGCCAGGTGCCAGCCATTTCCCATCGCGATATCAAGGTAAGATGGAAACTACCTTCCATTTAATTCTCTAATTCTTAATTGTATTTTTTCAGATTGAAAATTTCCTCATTGGCAACGATAAGCAAATCAAACTCTGCGATTTCGGTTCGGCCACCAAAGATGTGCTGACACCTACTTTCGAGTGGAATGCCCAACAGCGTAACATGCTGGAGGATCAGCTTAATACTGTAACCACTCCCATGTACCGGGCACCCGAAATGCTGGACACCTGGTCAAATAATCCCATTGGTCCTAAGGCGGATATCTGGGCATTGGGCTGCATTCTCTACTTCCTTTGCTATCAGAGGCATCCTTATGAAGATGGTGGAAAGCTGCGTATTATCAATGCCAACTACGTGTTGCCCCCGGAGCCACGTGGAACTGCCTGTTTCCGCGATATAATCAAAGGCTGCTTTAAAGTCAATCCCGTTGAGCGTCTGGATATTTCCATGGTCCTAGAGCGTCTGGCTTCCATTGCCGAAACGCACAATTGGTCACTTAAGGGACCAGTGGATTTGCGGGGTGTTCCCATTGAGACATCACCGTCGGAAAGTCCGGCTAGAAGGAGTCCACCTCAAAGACAATCGGAGTTTTATATCAACAATCCCAATCCCCAGTCCATGCCTCAGCCACAGCAGCCGCAACCACAACCCCAGCCCCAGCCAGCTCCAAGCCATGGTAATGGCAACGCACAGGGAGGTAGCTTATTGTCCTCGCTACGCGGTGGTGCAGGAACTCTCTTCAAGAACCTCAAGGACACATCGTCCAAGGTCATGCAGACTATGCAACAGACTATCGCACGCAATGATCTGGATATTAGCCACATCACCTCACGTATTCTGGTTATGCCGTGTCCCTCGGATGGCTTTGAGTCGACCTACAAGACCAACAATATTGAGGATGTCCGCCTATCCCTGGAAAGTCGGTTCGCGCTGCAAAAGATCAGCATTTACAATTTCGGAGCACGCACTGTGCCCCGTCTGCCGCCACCTGTACGCACTGTGGAGGCGGGATCTGTGTATGGTTGCCCACAGGCGCATGCACCCAATCTCCAGGTGGGATTCCAGGTTTTTCTAGACATTAAAAAAAGTCATTATCTAATCTGTTCCTATTTTTCGCAGGGTCTTTTCACTGTGGCTGCGGATATGTATAACTTCCTCAATGCGGATCCAAAAACCATTGTAATCGTGCAAACCGGAGACTCGGGTGGATGCACTGCAGCCACTGTTATCTGTGCCCTTCTCATGTATGCCGATCTGCTACAGGAACCAGAGGATGCGGTTCAGGTGTTTGCCGTCAAGCGGCACACGATTAATCTGCGACCTTCCGAGTTTCGGTATCTCTATTACTTCGGGGACATTTTGCGGCCGACTCCTCTGCTGCCACACTACAAGATCACCAACCTGGTCTCGCTCAGCTGCCAGCCTGTGCCACGGATGACCAAGGCGCGGGATGGCTGCCGCATTTATATGGAAGTATATTGCAATGAGAAGATGTTACTAAGCACGCTGCAGGATTACGAGAAGATGAGGTGAGTCCAAATGATAATCATATCCTTTAGGATCATTATCGAAAGATGTGTTGTCTCTTTTGTAGGCTACATTTGGCTGGTCCTGGGAAAATTGTGCTTCCCATCAATCTAACCGTTTGCGGTGATCTGACTATAGTATTATACCATGCCCGGAATGCGCTCAAGGGAATGGTACGTCCACAGGGTCTCAAGATTTGCCAGTTCCAAATCAATACTGGTTTTATACCCGAACCCGAAACGCTCATTACTTTCAATGGCCACGATCTAGACGATTTACCCGATCCAGAGCAAGTGCCTCCCCATTTCTGTGTATCTTTGTCGCTGAGTGTAACGGAAACGGAGAGTCCACCGAGTCACAAGCCACCATGGGTTCCCGCGAAAGGCAAACGAGATGCCAACAATCTATTTAGCTCCGACTTGGAGTATGCCGAAATGTTGGATAATTTTGGTAGGATTTGGTCTCAACAAGCTCTCGTATCAGGTCTAATCCCATTTGATTCCATTTCAGTTACCAAACCCAGTTCTCGTTCATCGCCGTCACCACCACCGATGACATCAAAGCATCCACATCGATCTGGTTCACCGCTGGTCTTACCCGATGTCACTGAAATTGCTCATGAAACTCCTGCTGCCATGCCGGAGCCCTCGCCACCCATTGATCTGCTTAATCTGAATCAGCAGCCAAGTGATGTCCCAGTTTCTAATCCCTTGGCTAGCGCTCTGCCAAGCACAGACGCCAGTTTCGATCTATTGGGCGCTTTCGGAGATGATGACTCTTCCGGCATTGCTTCGGCACCAATTCCAGATATTCTGCCGCCGCCGCCACAACCGAAAATCAATTCGGATCTCTTCGATATCTTTAGTGGTTCCACCATGGATCAGGGCAGTGCGCCCAGTCTCAAGCCATCAACCGCAACAGGGCTTCCGCCTTTTGTGGGCTCGGTTCCAACTTTTGTTACACAGCCAGCTGCAACGCCCAGCAAAGAACCTTCGCCCACACAATCCAAAAAGCCTTCTTCAGATCCCTTTGCTGACATTGCCAATTTGGCATCGGGTCTTAATATAAACTTTAATCGGAGTACGCTAAGCGGAAAGTCTCCAGTGGGAAACAGTCCTCAGCCAACGCAACACTCCAGTCCCACACACAGGCCAGCACCAACTCCACCTCAACCGCAAGTCCAACCGCAGCCTCAGCCCACGCCCACTCCCACTTTTGCAAAGACTCCACCACAGCAGCAGCAGCAACAACAGCAACCCCAGTCCGCTCAATCACGTCCGGATTATAGTCGCACCCATTTCGATACACCGAAACCCAATCAACAGACACCGGGTGGAGGAGCAAAAGGTTCGGATATCTTTGGTGATATCCTGGGTCAGCAGGGCTATTCCTTTGGAAGTAAAATGGGTCAAGGGCCACGCTCTATTAACGAAATGCGCAAAGAAGAGCTGGTTAGAGACATGGATCCCAAGAAAGTTCGCATTATGGAATGGGTAAGTAGATGATTCAAAATTCCAACTTGGTTAATTTTCACACGTTTTCTCTTTCCTGTCAGACCGATGGCAAGAAGAATAACATTCGGGCGCTGCTCTGCTCCATGCACATGGTGCTGTGGGAGAATGCCAAATGGCAACGATGCGAAATGTCCACTATGGTGACACCCGCCGAGGTGAAGAAGGCCTATCGTCGTGCCTGTTTGGCCGTGCATCCGGACAAGGTGCGTAAGAACCCAATTTACATTGATTTTACATTTATACTATTGGATATCCTCTTTGCAGCACAATGGCACGGAGCACGAGGAAATCGCCAAGCTAATCTTTATGGAACTAAATAACGCTTGGACCGATTTCGAGAATGATGCAACGCAACAAAATATGTTCAATGCGTAAAACGCGTCCTATAGCTATATACATAAATACATTTATCAATTATATATGTAGTCCTAAAGTATATATATACATATATATATATTCTTCAGTTTAGCCGAGATTAGCATAATATGGAAGCCATTTATAAGTGTTTAAGCTTTATAAGTGTAAAGTACGACAAGTACGATGAGTATTCTGCATATAAAGAGAGTATGCACTCAATTTAGCCACAAAAAAAAAACCATGTAACCCAAATTTTCAAATTCTAAAATATTTATGGACAGTTTACTTAATTATATTCTATTATATATATACCTATAACAACAACGAAATTCACAACCATCAATATACATTCCCCCACAACGATAAAGGCAAATGCATAAGCTATACAAATTCTGTACAGTGATTAAGGGCTTCACCTAAATCAATCATGAAATAGTTAACAATTGCCCAGTTTGTTTTAGTAAATTTTAGAATCGGTGTCTCGAACTCTAATCTAAGTAATTGAATTGTTATTAGAATACTACGATAACTAAATTAAAAGTGAAAGAAATCAATCAAAGAAAATGACCAAGATGAATAAGCTGCAAATAATTCAAAAAATGTATCCCCAATATTTATATAGAGTACAAAACCTGAAGTAGATGCTTATGTTTTGCCCTTAACACAATTCGTTACACAATTGATAAGCATTTCGTCTCTACACCCCCGCGACCCCCCACGTATATAGCCAATATGTGATTATGTCCAATGCCTATACACAAAAGTAACATATATAAATGGAAATCGAGGAGTATAAGTTTACATAGTAAATGTATATAAATGTTTTCAATACATACTATATAGAGAAAGAGATAAACTATGTTGGGCCGATATATGTACATATATATAAGTAAAGAAAGTGTGTTTAGGCATTTGTCCTCTTTATAATATAAATTCTCTATATACGTTTCGAAATGAAATGGAACTGTTAAATAATTGTAGTTTTCCTTGTTTATTATTGTTTCTTGATTTTCTTGCCAGCGACAAAAACTTCGGTGATGCTGCGATCGTCGCCCGTGTAGATGAACTTCTCGACCAGCTCATTGACGTTCAGTGAGCGTGTCGGTTTCTCCAAGATACTGACATCCACTAGCAGTGCATCGAATTGTTTGCCCACCACAAAATTGCCAGTCACATGATCCAAAGCAAGTGCCTTGGCGCCACCTAAAGTGGCCAAATAGAAGGCCTGCTTGTATTTCAGTTGCTGATAATTTGGATCGGGAGTCTTGGCTGTTCCTGTGCCACGAATATCTTGCTTCTTGAAGAAATCCAAATGCTTGGACACATCTAGAGAGCGGAGAAGGGCATCCTTAATGGACACCGAATTGCCACCAGACACATCAGTGCCCAGACCCACAGTTACGCCAGATTTGACCAGACGCTGGACATCACAGATACCGGAGGACAACATGGTATTGGAGGCGGGACAATGAGCTATAGATGTTCCACGTTCTTTTAAAAGCGCAATCTCGCTATCCTCCAGATGCACACCATGAGCCATGACCGTCTAGGGAGGAGTTAGTTACAGTTATTCGTTGATTTTAACTAACTAAAAGACTTACCTTCTTGGTTAACAATCCGGCATTGTCATAGGCAGAGGCATAACTCGTTTTAAAGATACTTTTGACCACCTCTATTTCGGACAAATTCTCACTAATATGACTCTGGATATGAAGATCATCAGACTTGGCTATGGTACCCAATTGCTTGAGCAGATCCGCAGAGCAACTGAGTGCAAAACGCGGTGTTATGGTGGGCAGCACCAAAGGACTGTTCAGGCTTTGTATTTCCTTTACAAAGGCTTTCGTATCCTTCACCGAGTCCTCCGTTTTCTCCCTAAAAGATTTGAATTAATTTATGGTAAAGAATTTTGTACTTTCTATACTTACACATAGAAGTCGGGACTGTTGCAATTGGAGCATACCTTGCCCACCAGAGCTCGTTGGCCTTGACGCACTGCTTCCCGGGCCAAAACAAGTGTGGATTCCAAATGATTGGTGGCAAAATAGGAGGCTAAGGTGGTGCCACATCGTATCGTTGCTTCCTAGTGGGGGGTTGAACAGGTTTATCAATTGAAGATGGGGAATTGAACTTCGTGGAATGTCTTAGTGTGTGTGTGTTTGTGATAAGAATGTGTGTTCATGTTTATGGCATTTAATTGAGGTTCTTACGACAACGTTCTTATACACCAGCTGGGCATATTTCGGATCTTTAAACTTCGCCTCCAAGGGAAATGTATAAGTGTTCAGCCAATCCAGCAGGGGCATGTCCAGACCCAGACCATACTGATCGTATTGGGGGGCATGAATATGGCAATCCACAAAGCCAGGCATCAGGAATTGATACTCTGTAAGCTGCACCTCGGTCACATCGGTGGGCTTTAAATTCTTCTCAGTCAGCCATTTCTCGTAGTCGCTGCCCACGCCAATGATCTAAGGGAAGGACGTAATCTCTGTCCATTATGGAGACTCATTTCCAAATCATTACACTCACCTTCTCGCCCTCCACAGCAACGAATCCCTGCTTAAACGATTCAAACTCATCAAACGATTTCGTATGGACAACTGTTCCACGGTAAACGGTTGGCATGGTGATGGTGACTAAAGTCGTTTGTGTCTATCCGTAATCAGAGACGATGTGGCAGCTACAACTTGAGCAATCGCAATGAGAATGGAAAACAAGCTCTACTGGTATTTAAATTGCTATCAACGAGGCACAGTGGGTAAAAAACCACTTGAAGGGCAATCTCTCAAGAAAATGTTAAGTTTAAAATTTTATAAATTTAATTTCTCAATAGTGACCCACTGTGCGTCATCAGCGTTTCGTGGCGAATGGTCAAAGAAGCACTGTGGAACAAAACACTTTTAAAAAACTTGGAAACTTAATTTATGTACAAACCAATGATTTTTTAGTTTTATAGTAAAAACTGGAAGAATTTTAACTCCGAAGATGGCCAATTATTGTTATTTACAGATTCGTGTGATCCCCAAACATCTATTCCAAGACACATTTCCGAAATGTTTTTCACTTCTCAATACTTTCCAATCAATTTATTTTTTCAATATTAGCAATTCTTTAGATATATTTTATAAAATTTGTAAATTTTTGTGTTTGAACGTGGTTGTCGGTTTTATTATGGATTGAATGTTGTCTTTTGAAGTAAATATCTATAAGTTGGAAAATTCCTAGAAGATTGACTTGCTGTAGCGAGCTTCGAACCATTATTTGGATTAAGATCATTCCGATTTTTACATAATGTATCAAAAATAGCATATGCCATTTGTCGAGCAATCTATATTATTTCTTCAGTGAGCCCATGCGACTGGCATCCTGACTTGGATAGGGATAGGCCACTTGTCCAGGTGGTGGTGGAATGGCGATGGAGTCGAGATTCACACCAGAGGTAGATGTGGCTGCTGGCCCAGAGCTATACGGTGCCGCATAGGTGGGCTGAGCGTACATTTGGTAGGCGGAGGCAGGCACCAGATTGGATGGCAACTGATGCAGCTTCATTCCAGCAGGCATAACGTTTATCTGCTCCTGGCGCAGATTGAAGTAGTCATTGGGTTTGGCACTCGGCGGCGGAATGCCGCCCATATCGAACCGTCTGTCCGTCTTCGCAGCGGTGTTCTGTTTGGCCTGCGAATGAGCCCACTTGATGCTCACTTTGCGGCTATGAATGACCAGCTTGTTGAAGGTACGTTCGGCGGCCAGCTCGGCAGCAGATCGTTTGGTGTACTGCACGAAGGCGCACTGTTGACGCGGCACGAGGGCTATTGAACGGATTTCGCCAAATTGGTAGAATTGATCCCGTATCTCCGGCTCGGTGATTTCCTCTGGCAGATTGCCAACATACAGGGTCGTGATATTGCGATCTTCTGGCGGCTCCAGTGTAGGCAGTGAGGCGGCCCGCTTCATAATCTTTTCGGCTACAGGATCATTGCGTCCATAATAACGATCTTTGATATTCTGTTCGCACAGCGGATCATCCGGCTCGTTGGGCTTGTCGTGGCGATAGGGGCACTCTTCACCGCGTTTACACTCGCCCTTCACCCAGAATGAGCAGATGTGCGGTCTATTCCGTTTGTAGTACGGCGCTGTTCGGGCCAGCTTGGACAACATTTCGTTGGCCGCCAGGGATCGGCCCACAGCTCCGGCAGCTTCTGTGCCATCACCGTCCTGCAGTTGGGCGTCTATGTTCTGTATGTAGTACTCCTTGTTGACATCGCTCTGGGGCAAGTTATCCGCCACCTTGAGAGCTGCGTCACGCACTTGAATGGGCAGTCCGTATTCCAGATCCAATAAGCAGGTTTGGCACACGTTTTTCAGTCGGGCACATGTCTGGCAGATCTCAGTCTTTTTGAAACGCATCCGAGCTCCAGGACACCAACGGAATATGGTGAAGGGACGCGTGCAGATTTTGCATTCCTTGCCAAACCTTTCCTTGATCATTCGCACATAGGGATTGTCTCCCAGGCACGTCTGGCAGAGAATCGGGAACTCGGCATCCTCCCAGTTCTGGCGATTGTACGTGTTTGTCGTCTTGGACATGGACATGTTGACGACACGAGAATATTTATATTTTTTTTACAATATTTGTCAAAGAAAAGGCGACTTTTTATAAGCAACGAGCAGTGTTGAGCAACGATGTCAGAAAATGAGCACTGTTAACGCATAATGGTCTCTGTTGTTAACTTAACAGTGTCAAACCCTGCGACGTTTACCAACACTATTAATTTAACATCAGCTGATTTTGTAGTTTGCGTCTGTTTACGTTTGAAAACGTTTGTTAAACAAAAATGTCTAAAGTTCCAATTAAACGATATAGAAGGGAATCGAAGTCATCCGGGGATGAGGAGGCACTGGCTAACGATGACTATGTGCCATATGTGCCGGTTAAGGAGCGAAAGAAACAGCACATGATGAAACTTGGCCGCGTCGTTCAACTGGCCTCGGAGACAAATCAGCACAAATCCTCCAGCGAGAATGAAAACGATGATGAATCTCAGGGTGCCCAAGATGCGGAGACATATGGTCGCAAGTACAACATTAGTTTATTAGATCAACACACAGAGCTGAAGAAGATTGCCGAAGCCAAAAAGCTAAGTGCCGTGGAAAAGCAGCTGAGGGAAGAGGAGAAGATCATGGAGAGTATTGCCCAGCAGAAAGCACTTATGGGTGTTGCTGAGTTGGCCAAAGGCATACAGTATGAGGATCCTATAAAGACATCGTGGCGGCCGCCGCGCTACATTGAGGCAATGTCTGAGGAGAAACGCCAGGCAATTCGCAAGCAGCTGAGAATACTGGTGGAAGGTGAGAATCCCAGTCCGCCCATAAGCAGTTTTCGCGAGATGAAGTTCCACAAAGGCATTCTAAATGGTTTGGCTGCCAAAGGAATAAAAACGCCGACGCCCATTCAAGTGCAAGGACTGCCCACAGTGCTGGCTGGCCGTGATCTCATTGGCATTGCATTTACAGGCTCTGGAAAAACACTAGTCTTTGTGCTGCCCCTCATTATGTTCGCTGTGGAACAGGAATTCAGTCTGCCCTTCGAAAGGAATGAAGGTCCCTACGGCCTCATCATTTGCCCTTCTCGTGAGTTGGCCAAGCAGACACACGAGATTATCCAGCATTATAGCAAACATTTGCAGGCCTGCGGCTTGCCTGAGGTGCGATCCTGTCTAGCAATGGGTGGACTGCCAGTCAGTGAAGCCTTGGATGTGATTTCCCGTGGAGTGCACATTGTGGTAGCTACTCCCGGCAGACTCATGGACATGCTGGACAAAAAGATTCTCACATTGGACATGTGCCGATACTTGTGCATGGACGAGGCAGATCGTATGATTGACATGGGCTTCGAGGAGGATGTGCGCACGATATTCTCTTTCTTCAAGGGCCAACGGCAGACGCTTCTCTTCTCAGCCACTATGCCAAAGAAGATTCAGAACTTTGCACGCTCGGCCCTGGTCAAACCGGTGACCATTAACGTGGGTAGGGCCGGTGCTGCATCCATGAATGTAACGCAACAGGTGGAATATGTGAAGCAGGAGGCCAAAGTGGTCTACTTGTTGGATTGCCTACAAAAGACTGCCCCGCCCGTACTGATCTTTGCTGAAAAGAAGCAGGATGTGGACTGCATACACGAGTATCTGCTCCTCAAGGGAGTCGAAGCGGTGGCCATACACGGTGGCAAGGATCAAGAGGAGCGTTCTCGTGCCGTTGACGCCTATCGTGTGGGCAAAAAGGATGTGCTAGTTGCCACCGATGTCGCCTCCAAGGGTCTAGATTTTCCCAATGTCCAGCATGTCATCAATTACGACATGCCCGACGATATTGAAAACTATGTGCATCGCATTGGTCGTACTGGTCGTTCGAATACCAAGGGTTTGGCCACCACTCTAATTAATAAGATTACCGAGCAATCTGTATTACTCGATCTGAAGCATCTGCTCCTCGAAGCTAAACAGGAGGTGCCTGACTTTCTGGATGAACTGGCGCCGGAGGCGGAACATCAACACTTGGACTTGGGCGACTCACATGGCTGCAGCTATTGTGGCGGTCTCGGTCATCGCATCACCGAGTGCCCCAAACTGGAGGCTGTTCAAAGCAAACAGGCCTCGAATATAGGACGTCGCGACTATCTATCAAACACAGCCGCCGATTACTAGAATTACTCTTCCAACTACCTCCTACTAACAATTAAAACTTACTTTAATATGTAAATTAAATAGAGTTTTATCAAAACAATTTAAAATGAACGAATTATGCTGAGTTATGGTAAACGAAATTCAAAAACTACGCCTCAAATGTGAAAGTTTTTCAGTTTTTTTTGTTTGTGCTGATCTACACTTTGCTCCGGGTTGCTCTTTGCTAGACTAAAACCTCCTAATCTGATGAATGAATTAAAAGCCGGGAATTGTAAATCGTTTGACTTCTAACCTAATTCGTAGAATTGTTCAAAAAAAAAAAAATGTTGTGTTGTTTTCAGTCTCTGTTTCTGTTTACAGTTTCGCATTGCCTTTGTACTTTTTCTTAACTTTTCGCTTATCGGCCCTGCTTTGCCTTATCAATCATCATCACCCATCGATGACATCCAGAGAGCGTCTGCGACATGAGCAGAGAGAGACCCGAGAGATCGGGTTTTTATAAAAGCGACAGCAAGCTTTAACTTTCCTTCAGTGTCTCGAGCTTCGTTTTCTCGTTCACATCCAGCACTTCTCAAAGTCGTGATTCTCAGACAATCCAGTCGCATTTGAAACCTGGAAGCGGCCAGTTCATATTGATCTGAACGTAAGTGATGAGTGTATTTTCATTGTGTGTCTTACGATCGGTTTTAGTGATAGCCTAAGTAACCTAAAGTGTATGCCTACATTATTCTAAACAAAAACTCAGTATGTACGAGTATTATATGTATTATACTTGTTTATATACTTCTGTATATATAACATTGAGTACCTTGAACAGGCTTAATTGATTGCTCTTGTTGTATGAGAAACTAGACAATTGCTTGAACGACATTGCTCTAGTATTGATAATTTATTTATGTAATTGTTCATTTAGCTTATCAGTTTATGGTTTCAGTATAGCTAATCTCGGGTTGAAACCTCCAGTCGTTTCTAGTACGTACTCTGTTTATATATTTCACTTAATTTAGTACCTATGCTAACATTTACGTAGTGTTTACCTCAATCGATTCTGTTCTAGTAAACCATTATTTGTAGATATTATTGTCACACAACATAAATCAATGCTGAGAAGCCTGTTTCAAGCTTTAAACAAACATGAATAGCATTACCAGCTTCTTTTAAACAACAAACATTGATGAATTTATTTATTCATATATTAACGACGTTTAAAAAGCTGTCATTATAATGATTTACCTACCTATATGTATGTGAACTGTCGTTCAACTAGTTATTAATTGTTATGGATGAGCTGGCTGACATCTTGCCATGATCATGCCCATGTACAACAAATGTAATCGGTAAACACCTTCGTATATATGTATATGAACGTATTACTTATTTAGATAGATGGTCTTTAGGGCTTTGTATTTCGAAACCTTTTGTAGAGCGATTATGCCAATAGTTTTCGAATATTTCAAAAAAATATCCCAGTCTTGGGCTTAGATATTAAGTGACTTAACAGTAAATCTCTCTATGTTTTTATTTCTGACGATAACTCTATTTATGACAGCTTTAATAACCACTGATTTAAAAATACTTATACACATTTAGATCTAGAATATCATACAAAATGTATGAGTAATTTAAATTGCTGCTTAACTAAAGTATATTTAAATAGTTGTTCATTTTAGAGACCGCAATTATTATAAGATTTTTATAAAAATAAATAAACAAATAATGAGTAATATAATAAGTAATATAATATTAATCATTAATAATATTAATAACAACGTAAACTTGACTTAGGGCTACATAAATAAGCTAACTAATATTTTGAACAAACTTAAAAGAACTTAAAATCAAATTAAAGAATTAAATAAATGATATTCAGTCAAACCATTTTCCATTTAAACATTTTAGAGCCGATATCTTAAGAGTTTTGCTTCAGAAGTTATATATCAAGATCTTTGTTGGATTACAACTAACTTAATTATAGTTTTTTATGGCTCCATCAAATTAAAGTTATAATTTCCATGGTTAAAGTGCTTTATTATTTTGAAATGTAGAATTTTGTAGACACTTACAGGTATTAAATACAAGCCAATTTTGTAAACAGAAGATTGTTTGATTGAAATGGATCATTAAAATTCCAAATGAGTCTTTGAATTGTCATATTTATGACGATATCTTGTTAATATTTCTATTCTGGTCAGACTTTCACTTACGTTTTATATGCACTGGAAAAAGGAACACGCCAATCTGCTTATATTTATGATTAAAATCCGAAACACGCTCTCAATATTTGTTATTCACTCTTTTGCTTGGTAAAAAGTTGAATATAAACACAAACTCGAACTTGAAAATGGCACAAAAAGTGCACGAGAAGGCGAGAGAATAATCATATGAATGCGTAAAATATAGTTTTTATTTGGTAGTGCTTGTATGTGACCCAATTGCAGGGAAAAAGGCTTGTTTGCCCCACCGTTTTTTTTTTTTTGTATTTTTTATGATATCCCATGATATCACGCTACCCATCCCATCCCAACCCAACGCAATACAGCCGAAAAGCCATTTCAAGTGTCGTCATACACGAAAACTAATTACTTGATGAAAAAAAAATAATTTGCGAAAACATGCGTGCCTCATTTCAATTCACAGCTTCATTAGACGATCGTATCGTAAGCCCCGTTCAGACAACGCAATTTATATGATATCACCCAAGGTAATGGCTCGCAGTAAGCTTAACTATGGAGACTAGGTATATCTTTTGCATAATCTACCAGTTGGGGGAGTTTTTAAGTGGTAGTTTAACTAGAATTAGTGCTCACAACTTTTTGTACAACTGGACAGCATTTTAGTTGTGTTTTGGTATCATGAAAGCAATTTCCAAACGACTTCTGGCTCAAAAAGTGCTAAAAATGAGAAGCTTTTTTCATTTTCTTATTTCTAGAATTTTATTACTTAGTCGTAGATAATAAAAAGGTTTAAGCTACTAAGTGCAGCAGGTATTAGTTAAATGAGAAAAGCATAACTGTTTTATTTAAAATATTTACATTGTTATAACAAAATTTGAATTTAAATTTCGAGTAAATTTGACTTGATCAAATCATTTGTATATCATTAAATATTTTTAAATTCTCTCAATTCCCACATGCAAATAAATGGAAAGCATTTATCTTTTGCTCACGCAATGAAAACAAAATACAATAATGTGAATTATTAAAAAATAAATACAAATAAAAATCAAACACCGATTAAAATTTATGGCGCGTACGAATAAGTTATTAGATTTATCATGTGAAAACAGAATAATTTAAACTTGGTTTGTAAATTGAAGTAAGACTCCTTAACATAAAATAAATTACTAAAAATTAAAGCTACGAGTAAAAAGTTAAAACTAAAAATAAAACAAAACATTTATGAGCAACATTTTAAAAAGTATAATCTTTAATGACTCTTATATTTACTTTTCTAGTTACAGTCATTATCTACAGCTGTAAAATTGTAGAAATTTTCAAAAATTTAATAAAAATAATTATGTATTTTTCCAAGCAACGAAGGACTTTTGTGAAGTGTTGTTCAAGGTTAATGAATTATTTTATAGTAAAATATATTATTGACTATGTATTAAAGTGTTTGAATCCCTGGTTCGAAATTTATTCAAAACTTTGCGATTTTTTAAATTTCCACGATATGAGTGTGATGTATTTTTATGGAAATTCTATTAAGAAATTACTTGTTTACCCCAAGTTTATTTGTCGATTAAACAATGATGGTTTCACATAAAAATGTCTGGTGAAATGGGATACTTTTGCTTAAATAAACATAATAGATAAGTTTCCCGATTTAGATTATGCTTCCATTTCTTTGATTTAGAGCACAAGAAATTTAGCGGCACCATAAAACTATGTTTTAAAGTTACTAAATTAATTATTATAAAATTCTTTTATGTACAATATTAATACTTATATTGGAGAATATTGTGAACCATTAGAAAAGTGTTAGACAAAAGGGTGTAGCGACACGTTTTTTGTGCCTAAAGCAGCTGATACCATTGACGTCATTCAGCCGGCAATATATTAAACAAATAACTTGGGGGAGGCTCATATTGAAACAGCTGACATCAACATCATACCATGGTGTAATATTCTAACACTCTCTTAATCTCTTGCCAAGCTAACCAGTTTATTTTCTCTCCTTCTCTTTGGCATTTCAGTTGACGTTCTCTTAGTGGGTATCAAAGCGGACAATCATCTCTGTTCGAGTTCGGATAAATACAAAGCACATAATAACAACAATTAACAGCGAATAATCACCCCACACATACAACCGCACAGGCCACCAGTTGATATATATACATATATCTAACTATATAATTCCCAACAATAAACAAAAAGCCGTTTGGGGTTCTCGGCTCCCGCTCTGCTTCTGCCTCTGCCTCTGTCGCTGTCGACAATACGTGAAGCGAAATGGCCATATCTAGCGGCCTGAACATGGCAGTCATCTCCAGGTAATGCAAGCGAACAGTTCGTCTCTCAACCAAGTAGATCAAAAAGTGATTTAATTAGTGCAAATATCTGTGTAAATAACTAAACGCAAGTTACTCATAGTCGGAAGTTTATTTTACTTTATTGTACCAGTAAGTAAAGTAAATATTATCAAAAAAAAAAAACTGCTCTACTGAGTAAAAAGAAATAACATTTTTATCTCGTACTACAAGTAGAAAAAAAAGCAATTATTTGTTGACTCTTGGGGACTCTTACAAAGTGAAATATGTGACATTTATACATACATAAATTAATGTATATGTATGTATGTATGATGTGGATATATTTTATAACCTTTTAAGGACATGAGTCACACAAATGCGTCACAAAGTGGTCTCCTTTTTTGGGTCCGCATTTCAAGTTAATCCACTTCAATGTAGAACAATATGAACTTGGGTACATTTTCTGTATTTTTTTTTTTGTTTATTGCAGCTTACTTGTGTTTATTGCCTTATCGGCAAGTTTCTGTTCAGCCGGCACTTTTAATACTCGTCCAGCGTTTCCTGCACAAAGCGGACAGATTCAACCATCCCTTGGTGGTAATAGTAAACAACCCGGCAGACGCATCATGAATCCAGCCTTTGCCAATGCTGGCCGTACACCCGGCCTGGAGATCTGGCGCATTGAGGTAAAATCCCATGACAAAACACGATGTTTTCACTTTCACAGATATTCCACAAAAAAAAAAAAATGTTTATAAATAGTTTTGTGCATCGTTTGGGGGAAAGTTCGCCGGAAAGTGATGCCTCCCACGCACGAATGCGTTGCTCATTCTCTCATGTGATGATGTGCAGCGGCGCCCAGCATGCAAAAACCATGCGGACGGATGAGGGGGCCATTGCCTCCAAGAATTGAATGGCTCGTGCCTGCTGCCCCTCGACCAAATTTCCTTTCTATTCACTGATCTCGCACGCAATGTGGGCGCCACATGTGTTTATCGGTTAGATATATATGTATTCAGAGAGTGTATATAGTGTATGTGCCTTCTTTTCTGTTAATTAACGTAGACACATTAACAGAATTTATGAGTTCCCCGATGACCGCCAAGTTTTCATTTTTTGTTTATAAAGTGAAGCATTTGGTATAATGTTTTGACTCTGCACCAAAATAGAAGACCAAACAAAAAAAAATTCAAATATTCATTTCTCTCATCTATTTTCCTTTTTCTCTAGAACTTCGAACCCGTGCCATATCCCAAAAATAACTTTGGCAAATTCTACACTGGAGATTCATTTATTATTCTGAATGTAAGTAGATATATTTCTATAAATTTTTTAAGAAAAAACAAAATCAGTTCATAGTGAGTAATCGGAAAATTATAGATTCATTCGCTGTGTGGGAAATCGATTTAGAAATTTAAGCGTTTGTGTTGAAAATTCCCATGAGTAATGCGAAACATGAATGTGACAATGCATTCGTTCAGTCTATGAACCTTGCGAAATTCAAATTCCGACCTTCAGTGCTAGAATAAATGTGTTAATTTCTTTGCAATTAGTAAAAAGTTCAAAATATCTACAACTAAATAGATAAAGTCACTCTTTTTGTGGTTTCGCGGACCATTTTCAGTCATGCATTTAATTTGGCAACATTGCGGATACGTGATTTTAAAGGGCATAAAGAATAAGTTGCTAGAATAAAGGCTGAGATGAGTTGATTTAACTAACTTTTGAGATATTCTAAGTTTAGAGGTATTAACTGACTTCATTTAATTATATTGGTCACAAATTTCTTTGATTATTTCTGTAATCTATGGCAGTGAATTGAAAATGTTTGTGATGTTCTTTGAACTAATTTTAATTTTTGGTATTGACACTTAGAATCTTTTTTTCTCTTCTTAAGAAGAGAAGCTTAAATTCTTAACATTATTAAGATTTATATATATATTTTTATATAGAAAATATTGCTACATATTATAGATTGTTCAAAAACAATTTCTGGATTTGATTTTCGAAAGATTCGTTTGCAAGCATTGTGTGGAAAAAACATTCAAGAATGTTATCTTCAAGAAAATATTAATAAATAATTTAGGAACTTCGCTTTTAGATTGTCCAATTACTTCGAAAAAATATTAAATAGTTGAGGTTTCTTAGGCTCAATCTCTGATAAGGGTTATAAAGAATTTGAGAAAAATTATTTTAAAATTAGCAGCATTTGTTGGTTTGTTATTTAATTACTCTTATAAATTATAAATTAAATATTCTATATAGAGCAATTTTTGTTTGATTTATTTGCTATGAAGTTAGTTGCTTATTCTTCAATAGATTATATAGGACAATCTCATCTATCTTTTTGGAAAAGATTTCCGATCCAAATAAAGTTTATAATCGTTTTTTTATTGTCAGAGATAATTGTGACTTATTAGAGAGGTTCTCTTGACAGCCTTCCAATAAAAGCAATTACTTTACTTGGCTTGCACAATTGTAGATAAGAAAGTATTCAAAGCATTGATATACTTACTTTCTGTATTTGCCATCATATCTTTAGCTTATCATTTATGATATCTTTGAACACAAATTAATTTGCAGACAATTGAAAACAAGAAAGATAAGGCACTTTCCTGGGATGTGCACTTCTGGTTGGGATCGGAGACATCGACCGATGAGGCTGGAGCTGCAGCTATTCTGACCGTCCAGCTGGATGATCAGCTGAATGGTGCACCTGTCCAGCATCGCGAGGTGCAGGATCATGAGTCTCAGTTGTTCCTTGGCTACTTTAAGAATGGTAAGTCTCTCGCTTGGTTTAGCAGGGTGAGATTAGTTGATCCATCTGGTTTTCTTTTAGGTGTTCGTTATGAGCAGGGAGGAGTTGGCACCGGTTTCAAGCATGTGGAGACCAATGCTCAGGGTGAGAAGCGCCTGTTCCAGGTCAAGGGCAAGCGTAATGTGCGTGTGCGCCAGGTGAATCTGTCCGTGTCCTCAATGAACAAAGGAGATTGCTTCATTTTGGATGCCGGCAGTGATATTTACGTTTATGTGGGCGCCCAGGCCAAGCGAGTGGAGAAACTAAAGGCAATTAGTGCCGCCAATCAGATTAGAGATCAGGATCACAATGGACGTGCCCGTGTCCAAATCATTGATGAATTCAGCACGGATGCCGACAAACAGCAGTTCTTCGATGTCCTGGGATCTGGAACTCCAGAGCAAGTGCCCGAGGAGTCATCGGCCGATGAGGATGGCGCCTTTGAGAGGACCGATGCTGCCGCCGTCACACTCTACAAGGTTTCCGATGCCAGTGGCAAATTGAAGGTCGATACCGTGGCCCAGAAACCATTGCGTCAGGCTATGTTGGATACCCACGATTGCTTTATTCTGGACACCGGATCCGGCATTTATGTTTGGGTTGGACGTGGTGCCACCCAGAAGGAGAAAACCGATGCCATGGCCAAGGCTCAGGAGTTCCTGCAGACCAAGAAGTATCCCGCCTGGACGCAGATTCATCGCATTGTCGAGGGAGCCGAATCGGCTCCGTTCAAGCAATACTTTGACACTTGGCGCGATGCTGGCATGGCTCACACCCGTCTTATACGCTCCGCTCTGGACATTGGCTCCGACGAATCCATCGATGTGGATGAGATCGATGCTGTGGTCGAGAAGTTGAAGAAGAGCGGCGGTCGGGCCATTGGATTTATGCCCGATCATGGCCAGAATAGCATCAAGGAGATCACCCAGTATGTTAGCAAGGCGGATGATGGCGAAGTCCTGCGTCACACAGTTGACTTTGAGGAGAAGTTGCCTCTGTTGGGCTTTGGCTCCTATGTTCTGACCTACAACTACGAGGCCAACAACGGGGAGACGGGCTCCATTGTGTATGTCTGGCAGGGAGCTAAGGCCAGTGCTGCGGTCAAAGTGCGCGCTTTCGAGGATGCTCTCGCCTTGGCCGTGGAACAGAATGCCCTGCTGGTGCGCACCACCCAGGGACATGAGCCACGCCACTTCTATAAGATCTTCAAGGGCAAGTTGCTGGCCTCGTACACAGCTTTGCCGGTGACATCGCAACTCTTCCGCATCCGGGGCACAGTTGAGAGTGATATCCATGCCAGTGAAGTGCCCGCTGATAGCTCATCCCTGGCCTCTGGTGATGCTTTCGCCTTGGTGTCGGCCAAATCCCACAAAATCTACATTTGGCATGGTCTGGGCGCCTCCAATTTCGAGAAGCAGGCGGCTCAGGAGCGTTTTGCCCACTATTGGAACGATGCCGAGATCGAAGTGATCGATGAGGGAGCCGAACCCGATGACTTCTGGGATGAGTTGAACGGTGAGGGTCAATACAATCGCAGCTTATTGGATGAAAGTGCTCCGCTGTTGGAGCCACGCCTCTTCCATTGCCGTCTAACACGCGCCGGACGTGCCAAGGTGGAAGAGGTTGCCCAGTATGATCAGGAGGATTTGGATACGGATGATGTTATGCTTTTGGATGCTGGAGATGAGATCTATCTGTGGGTTGGTTCCGGTGCCACAGCTGAGGAGAATAGCAAGATATTGGACATGGCCAAGGTGAGTTTCCCTGCCTATTTCTATTGGCCTTCTAATCCTTCTTCCTCTCAATCTCTCTCTCTCTCTGTCCGCAGCGTTATATTAAAGTGGAGCCCACCTCTCGCACCATTGACACTGTGAGCATTGTACGAGTTGCCCAGGGTCAGGAGCCACGTGTCTTTAAGCGCATGTTCCCCGCCTGGAATGACGATTACTGGCAGGTTAGTAGGCTCACTTCAATTTGCAGCATGTTCAAAAATCTTCTATAACAAATTGCATGATTTTCTTTCTAAATTTTGTTTTGTTTTGCTTTGCCATTTACTAACAACAATCATCAATGATCAATCAATGCATTGCGTAAGTATATTTTGTAGCTATTCCATGTTTTATTCATTATCTAATTGTTGTTTGAATTTATAAATATATATTTGAAATACTTATCTATATTTCTTTTAACAGAGTCTGCCATCCTATGAGGACGTTAAGCGACAGGTGCTTGATGCCAACAATGAGGTCTAGGACATAAACATTTACTAAAATACTCAGCAAAATTGACCAAAAAGAAACATGTTCGTTTTTGCCACAATTATAATTCTATTGTACAAGTGGAGCAATTAAGAAATAAATTTAAATTTAATAATTGTACTATCTTTTTCCTGAATTTTATAACAACCTAAACATTTTGGGGTAGAATTCTGGTGGGAAGTTTGAATTTTCCATGCTAATCGTAGGAAACTTTTATGTTTTTATTAATTTGTCTTCTTTAATGGATTAATAAATATGAACTCTAGAAATTGTAGTGGGTTTATGACTATGAACTCGACGAATTTTAGTTGTTACAAAGTGCCAAAGAAAACATTTATTTTATTTGTAATAAGACGACTCCTTAAAAACAAGTAAAAAATCAACGATATCTCTGTTCTAGAGATATAAATATAATAAACTATACAAATTTTTAAAACAAATTGAGGAATTTTGAATAAAAAGATTTGAAAATCGTCTGTTTTCATCATAAATTAACTTTATCAATGTGTCCAGAAAAAAGGATTCATTTATTTATTTACTTAAATTTTCGGAGAGTGTACAATTTGGGACTAATTAGTCCACCATCTAATAGTCCTATTAGGTTGTTTGAAGACTTCGAATTAAAGGAACTTAACATAGAAAGCATATAAGAAAATATCCTTTTTCCGATATACATTTGTTTGTGAGAGTAAAATACAACGAAACATCAGAATTTTCGACTTAAATGTACAAAAAAAAATTAGAGATTTTTTGGCTTAAAGATAATAACAAGTATAATTACGAGAAATTATTAGAAAAAGGAATCAAATAAGAGGAAAAAAGGGTTATCCCAATCGATTATATAGTTTTGATTACCCTTAAGCATACATTTATCTTCTTTTCATTATAAAAATAATGCGAATATCGTTTTGGAAGTTATTATTTTAAGAAAATAATCGAATTTTTATCTTCCTGGCTACCTTAAATCTAAAGAAATGATTAATAGAATTTTTGAAATCAAAATTGAGGTTCTCATTAACTAGATAATGATGATAAAACGATTTCAGTTGATTTCCCCATTAATAAAGTTCGCGAAATTATTAAAGAGAGATGTGAAAAATATTAAAGTATGATATAAATTTTATTGAAACTGGTTCTTCTAGTTCACATCTGTTTCCGCAGTCCACGTAATCTGTTCGATCCAGTCCAAGTAGGATGAAATACGCGTGTATACAGAGGGATAACTACTGCGACAGAAAACCCCATAGGAGGTCACTCCAATTAGATGATAGTGAATATTTTGACGACGCCGTCGACCCGGTAGATTCAATTGCAGTGGACCACCCGAATCGCCTTGGCAAGTGTCACGATTTAGCATATAATCTTGACCACAAATCTGACTAGCTAGAACGCCGTCTGGAGTCTCCGACAGAGCGGGCAGTTCTTGATTGCATTCATCGTTGGGCACAATGGTTAGATTGAGATTAGTTAGACGATTTGTCACCGCCTTGGCGAAACTTGTCGCTCCATAGCCCATGGCAAAGGCAATCGATGTGGGCAGCTCCGAGAAGATCCAAAGCCGAATGGGACGCACATATCTGGTTAGACTGACACAAAAGGGGAATTGTATTTAGAGATTTAGTTAGTAATTAGTTAACTCACTGGACATTTTGGCTGAGCTTAAGCAGGGCTATATCATTGTAGTACAAATCCTTATTATAATTCGGATGTTTGTGAATTGTCTCTATCGCAAGGACTTGCGGTTCAACTGTTTGCTCATCGATCATCAAATTTAAATCGCCAATTCGCACCCAGTTTGGTATCAAGCTAAAAAATAGTTGATAGATTTATTATCTATTGCAATTGCAATCAAACTAAACTCACTTTGAAATTGCTGTGCAATGGGCGGCAGTTACAACAACATTTTCGCTTATCAAACTACCGCCGCACTTGTATTCAATTTGTTTTGTATCCGTCTCAAAGCCCACCGCTGCCTACGACATAACAAAACCAAAAAACAGATTCGATGAGTTCAGGTTGAAGTCGATTAAACAACTTTATCAGCTACTAGTATAAGCTTGTTTACCATGTGCGGGTATTCACCGGGTTTGGCCAGTATCCGACCATCGAAATTATCATCGTTGGCATCAACGACCACTGCTGTGTCATTGGGAAAGATGCGCTCCACATATTCAGAGTATTCTTGAAGAGATCGGTGAATCATTGGGAGGGGAATTCACTTAACTCACTCACTCAAGTTAACTTACTTTGCTCGCAAAGACGACGGCGACCTCCACGATTTCGTGGTTTCTTAAAACCACTTGGTGGCGGTGGAAAGGGTTGACCCGGTCGTGGTGGTGGTCCATGATGTCTTGGCATAGGCTCTGGCAAATTCTCATGCTGATTGAAATGAAAATCACGTATGTGATACCAAGTTTTCTCCTCCTCGGACTCCTCGGGTCCGGGAAACAAAATATCCCGTTCAATGGGAAATCTAATCGAGGAGTCGGCAAAATGATGTGGAGCTGGGGGAGGTCGTTGAGAGTGACAGCACACAACAAAAGATAACAAAGCCACCAGCATCATCACAAAGCGACACATTTCGAGGGTCTTGCGAACGCGGCGAATGCTTAAAGAAGACTAAGCACATCTCTCTCTCTCTCTCTCAAAACCAGAGTTCTCAATTAAAAAATACCTTATCGCCAGCTTTCTTAAATTATTATTAACAATCTGCAATTTTATTTCGAGAGCATTTAAATATTAATGCTTAAGTTGTAGGGGTTAGCAATGCTGGCTTGCTGCGGAGCATGAATGTGTGTCGTTCCACCGATCTGTTCATATTGAGCAATTATAGCCCGTTGAATGTCCTCCAGCTCCTGATCGTTTCGGTAGCGCAATGTCTGAACGATGGGATCATTGCCAGCGGGCACAGGAGCAGCATAAGTCACCACAACCAGGATGGCAATTAACAGAAGCAACTGTAGAGAATTTCACAATAAAACTTTGTTAGATCCAGGACACACTTTGAACTTGATTTAAAGCAAAACTTACGCAAACAGTTTTCATTCTGGCGATTGTCTCGAATTGAACTAAACAACGCGCCCGATTGCCCATCCGTTTATATAGCAAAATCTTTTGGGGACCCAAAACTTATCATTGTGATAATTTGCAACAACTTGAACTTGAACAACTTTGAACGAAACATGTTTTCGTTTTGATTTAATTAAGTTATTTACATAGACAAAATGATATTCATAGTCTAGCTCTGATTTTCCCTATAAACTACTCACATATCTATATATCTTGACCTGTTTGCTTCAATTCAATATGAGATGATCATCATCACTTTTTGTTGTTTTTTTTATGCATCAATTCGCGTGGTTTTATTAAACTGGATTCGAATTTGGGTGAGCTGAAAGTTTGTTTTTTTCTTGGAGCTTTATGGGGGGAACTTGTTTTACTTCTGTAAAGTAGAACAATATAAGGGCTATCAAATGGGGAGAGGAAAATCAAGTTCAATTCAGTTCAGAACTCAATCAATTTCAATGGGAACTATGTTAAACACTCTGCAAATCTGTCTTGATCAGCTAAAATTAAACTTATATTGATCTGGTTGGTGTTCAAAATGCATACTCAAGAAAACCAAGAAACATGCTTTGAAACGTCCAAAACCCAAGAAGCTGTCCTACAAAAAACTAACCCGCAAATACTATTAATGCGATGATATTCACTCTACTTTTCACTTGTTATTTCCACTAGAAATAAGATCCTGCAACTATGTCCCATAAATATTAATCCATATGATCCCCTAGAGCCTAGATTACTCTAAATAAAACCAACATTTTTTCCAATGAAATAAATATTTAGAAAACTCTTGAGTATTTAACTAAAAATGAGAATCCCATTTGCTTCATCTCTCCGAAATCCATCCAATTCAATGTGTTGATTGTCACCTTATGTCACTAATTTATTTTCTAGCAGCAAACAGTTTTATAAACAAAGAAAAGTATACAACGAACTATATATTAATCGGAATCAAATTTATGGGATGTTGGCTATATATAAATTTTGAGTAAATATATAATAATTAACAAGATATATCGACATACAATGTTGATTTAATTATGACAGCAAAAACGGATGCATTAAAAGCGTGAAACAAATTTGGCAATAGTCCAAGAGCAAACATTCCAATAAACAAACAAAATGAAAATGTTCACAGGGTGCCGAAATTGAACTGAGAAAATTTGGACTACAATTTTAACAGCTCAGTTAAGTCTTTTAATTAAAAATACTGTAAATGTAAGCATATCTTTTATCTTTTTAAAGTGCCTAATTAAATTTGTCGATAAACTGCTCAAATCGATAGATATTTCACGGACTTACATCCTACGTCTTTGGAAGTAATTGTGCAATTAAAATTGGCCTCTTCCTTATTATAACTTTGCCTTTTCGTGAACTAGGTCTTTGACGTTTCAATTAAATTTACAGAGATTTTCCAACGAAGAAAATGTTAAATTAATAACTCAAATCACAAATGTAAATATCTCAATCCACAATCACTTTTATTTAGGATATCGTAATCATTTAGTCTTACTTATCTCAGCTGAAAGTTAAGATTTTGGCAATAGATTTTGATGATGCGACCATTAATTCAGTTTGCAGATGAAATTTAAATAAATTTTGCTTGTTTTCTTAATTAAATGTCTTTTTATATATTTCCAAATTTCCAAGTTTTTATCTGTCAGCAATAAAATGACAGTTTATCCCAACAAACTTTCGATTTAAGAGGTTCGAGGAAACATTTATTGGTAACAACAAAAGGCGAGCAATTTACAATTAGAAATTTTAAAATTATACTTGAATTGGTTCATGAAAATAAACGTCATAAAAGTAGAGTGTGGGAAGATTCTATTCATATGATAATGGAATCTTTTTGAGATTCCATTTACATTTAAGGCTAGGAAAACCGCAAAGAAGCTCCAGAAAAAATTATTTCTAAGGTGTTACGAGCTTTTCCAGCAATTATATGTGAAACTGAATATGATAATAATTCATAAAAAATATATTACATATTATTTCAGCTAGTATTTACATTTTAAAAACTTTATTACAATAAAATAAAAATACAAAATCTTTTCAAGTGTTAAAGAATATGTGTAAAAATGTCAACAATTGCATGAAATTTTCTGTTTTACAAAGTTTTTCATCCTTTTTTTTATATCTTTAAGATGTTTAACCTATTTCAATTGAGAATATTAATAAACGAAAACCAGAAAAAGGGAAAATCTGAAATTATGTTTGAAACTTGTATTGAATAAATCATGAAATCTTGAAATTTCAATATTAGTTGATATTTATTGGTTAGGTTATTCGAAATGGAGCTGTCGTCAATTTCTTTGCTTATGCAATCTCAGAAAAAAATGTAAATAATTACGTAATCTTGCATTTCTGATAAAAGTCGGCATTCGATTCGAAATGCATTTGAGGGTTTTTTTGAGGTGGGGTAATCTCTGACTTAATTACATACTAAATATACGCCGCCGATTCCCTTGATTTGAATAGATTTACACATTTTCCGCCCAAGCGAAGAAATGTAACCGATATGATCCAATTAAAAGGCAGTCGAACATTTTAACTGGAACACGGTCGAAAGATGAAATGCTATCTATCGAATACGAATTACCAAATCGTCGTCTGCAGAGACAATGAAATGGAATGGAATGTGCATTTGCATCTGCATCTGCATCTGCATCCCATCTATCTGCTCATATAAATAGAGTGAATCGCTGCAATTGGAAGACAAAGGGAATCCAACAGCTGCCCAGCTCACACATACAAATCTTTAAGCCTTTCGGTGTGGAATATTCAAAACTTAAGCCAAATATGCGCGCTTTTCTGGTGAGTCTTCGAGTCTTTTACAATCCTTCCAACTGGAAGTAATTCCATTCTCCATTTTCCTTCAGATGCTTTGCCTGGTGGCCATTGCCCGAGGACAGTATGATTATACACCTGGATCGCATGCCGGAGATGGTCATGGTGGTCCGATCGGCGGCGGTGGCGTTGATAGGGGAGCAGCCCAACTGTCCGAGCCCATTCTGATTGCCAACGAGTTCAACAAGGAGTTCTTCTCGTATAGTGCCCCAGAGCAGGAATTTGATAATTCGCAAGCCAACGAACAGATTGCCAATTCGCTGAAAAAGAATCTCCGTGTGCTGTTCATTAAGGGACCCGAGAATACGGGCCTGGAGAAGGCTGCCCTGCAGCTGGCCACATCCGCATCGGACGATCGCACCGCCATCTATGTGCTCAACAAGCAGGCTGACATCGGAGAGTTGACCAACCGACTCAATCAGATCAAGCTCCAGACGAACAACAAGCCCGAGGTGCATTTTGTCAAGTATCGCACACAGAGCGATGCGGAGAATGCCCAGCGCACTATCCAGGCTCAGTATGATACTTTGCCAGGACCGTCGAGCAACCACAATGCCGGCTCATCGGCTCCCGTTCTGGACTTTGCCTCGAGGGGCTCCTCTGGCGGCTCTGGTGGAGATGCTGTGGCCACTGGCGATTTGATTACACCATCGAATAGCGCGTATTTGCCACCACCTAACCGAAGGTTCTAATTCTATTATCTAGATCTAAATAAGTCTATCATATAAATATAAATTTTAAACAATTATGTGTTTCGTTTCTTTTATTTATAAATTGGGAGTAGAAATTCATATCCCCAAAAGATACTTTCACAATTTCACATTGCCTATTTTCTAGCGATAATTCAACGACTCTTTTCGAGTGATTCGTAGCTTGCTTTTAGGTTAATACAATAAAAATTCATCAAAGCAGAAAGAGAAGAATATAGCGGTTTTACCTGATTCACAATTGATCGACTAAATGACTATTTTGATTCAATTAAAATTTATGCTACAAGCGTTCAAATAAATTTTAAATTAATCAAATTCCCTGTAGCTAGTCGTCCTATTTTTTAATACTCTAAATAACATTGTAAATAAATAAATTACAAATTTATTCTATGATGTCAGATACTTAAGAGAAGCATATAGAATTGATTCATTTATATTTTTTCATATTTTATGTCTAATTTGAGGCAAGCTCAATGTTTCTATACATTTAAATACATTGAAATGCTGCGTAAATTCCGATGTCTGATTAAAAATGTTATTTTGGTGTTAGGATAATTGTAGTTTATACCAAAAAATTATACAAAATCTGTTCTAATGGGCAATTGTTATGTTTTCTGAACCGCTATAATCTTCACGCAACATTGGCTGTCATAAGCATTTAATTTTTCGAACAAACGTATTTCCGTGCACATTTGTATGGCATAAAATCAAAGTAGTTACGATGACAACGACATTTGGTCGGTGTTTCATTCTGCTCCTGGCGCTTAAAGTTTCTGAGGTAGGTAAATCTTTGAAAAATAGATAGAACTGAACTCTTGAATTCATGAAAATAATTTTGGAAGATTGCAGCCCATGTGGAATTCACCAATATCAAATGTGATGTATTGGATACAAGTTTTACGGGCTTTGAATATTTTCACATTAAAGCTGTAAACAGAACTTACAAATATATATCTGCGAAAGTGATGTTATTTAAGATACCCGTAACTAAAGTAAAGGTATAACCTTTCAAAACTTTGTTGAGCCCTACCACAAGTATTTTAATAACTAGTTTTATTTGTATGTAGATTAATTTGGCGCTGATGAAGCGGTTCAATGGATATAAACCATTTCTCTATAATGTAACATTTGATCTCTGTAAATTTTTGAAAAATCCGAAACGGAGTCCCATAACTGGATTCTTAATTGGTCTCTTTTTTCCATATACTAATATAAATCACACGTGTCCATTCGATGTAATCCAAATTCATTTCAATCTACAAGCCCAATAATGATCAAACTAAAAGAGTTTCCTTTATTCACAGCATGACATTACTCTGGAAAAGCTGGACATTAATTTTTTAAATAATTAGTTACGAATGTGTTGGCCTTTCCCCTTGGCGATTATGCTTTATACGCCACTTGGATTGCCTATGATGTAAAACGTGCTGAAGTTAAAGTATTTATTACACTTTCATATATCTAGCAGCTGTGCTACACAATTAATTTATTCTTCTAAATGGCAAGTGAAAACATTTGTTATGACATCCTTTTCCCTCCAATCTTTCTTAGATCTTTCAGGAAACACTATTCAAGTAAATCGTCTAGACGATTTAGAGAAAAATTTGCTGTTAATTTAAATGACCAAATTAATACACACTTACGAATACGCAAGCACTTGAGCGCCCCCCAGTGGCCAACTCTGCCCTTTCTACTTATAATATTGTTAATGCTAATAAATAATAATAATACTTTATATTCGCTACAATCGAGCATAGTTAGCAAGCTTTAACCAGGACCTCTTTACATATTTTTAGCTTTATAGAAATGTCAATTTTTTTGACATATTGTGACTTGTTCACCGCACCGTAAAATTTTATAGCTAAAATTTTATTATCTTTTCGTTTTAATTACTTTTCCATCGCATAATTAAAACCAAAATGCGGTGGCACTTTATGTGGTCCTATAACAGTGTAGCCATTTCGGCTTTTTTCCCGTTAGATCTGGCCTTTTTTTGCTCGAATAATATTGGATGACATGAACACAGGTCGTATGGGTGATTGGCATTACGTATACGACTCGTACTAATTTTATTTAATGATATTACCAAAATTTAGTAGGCAGAAAGTAATGCTTAGCCGAAAAGCAGTCAATCAATAAGATATAGGAACATTAAAAATACGTAAAATATGTGAATTTTAGCAAAAAAACATTGTTTTAAAGAATCCGAGAATTATCTGGAGTTTTTTACGCACAATTCAGCTTTGTTTTGCTTTATTTTTTTAGCTGATCTGGCTTGTTTCCACTCCGAAAACAATGTTATCACTGCCCAATAAAACGCCTGTCATGTTGCCTCGATTTGATAGAATTTCCACTAGATAGTGACTAAAACTTTGGTTACGAAAAGATGTGAAAAGAAAATACACAAATGGATTGTGCAAATCGAAACGATACATAATGGATCGGAGCGTAGCATGGACCCATAAAACGAATGCTTTCTTTGGCAACAAAAAGCCAAATGTTTACATGATGGTTTTTGTATTTTTCAATTTTTTTCCCCATTCGTTTTGGTTGGCAATGTGTTGTGTCTTGTGTTGCTTGGTGATTTTGTACATTAAATAAATTAACTAAAAATTGTAATTTATGCGCAGACAAGCAGACTAAGCTGCTGTTAATGAATACGGAACGAAGCACCTGCGTCTCCCACGTACATATATGTGAAGCGTCGCAGATGCATAAAAAATGACTTTCTTTCTATCTTACTCTGTTTATCGATCGATCGCAGCGGCATTAACAAATAATATTTTGCATTTATTTAGATTCCAGCGTTGACAATAGGAAATATTACACGATTATACAAAATTTGAATACGATATTGGTTCGACTTCAGTTAGATAACATTCGGTCAGGTCAAACATAAACGATGCATCGTTAATGGAGTATTTCCGAATATGGTTCCGTGATTTGCCAACGAGAGACTTGGTGACAATAGATTTGATAATTTTATAGCAAATGCTATTGATATTATTAATTTTCTTTTGGGATTGGCATCTCTGGGGTCTGAGTCTTATAAAAACTTTGATCTCACCCAGACCGGGCATCAGTTGAGTTTAAGAGTTTAGACGCGCAGCAAAAGAGACAGTTCCAACGAAAAAATGAAACAATTTGTGATTCTAGTGGTACGTTGTGTCTTCTGTCCCATCGGTATTATCAACGAAATCGCTACATCATTCCTTTTATTCGCAGTGCTTTGCAGCTCTATGTGCGGCCGCTCCGCAGGGCTACAAATATCAGCAGCAGCAGTCGTCAGTGGGAGGAGTTCTGCCCATCGGTAATCTACGTCCCCAGACACCAGTCTCACCAAGTGGAATATACTCCGGCCAAGGCCAAATCAATGTCCAAGCTCAGGCACAACCCATTCAGACCATCCAGACCAATGTAGTTGCTCCCGTTCCCATCTCTGTGGCCCAGCCAATTGTGAATACAGTGCAACAGCAGCAGCCACAGCAGATTGTGTATCAGCAGCCACAGCAGATTGTGCAGCAGCAACAGCCGCAGTTTGTGCAACAGCAACAAGTCCAACAGGTGGTGCAACAGCAGCAGCCCCAACAGGTGGTGCAGACCCAGTTCGTTCAACGTCCTGCCATCATCACCAAGGATATTTACATTCACTCTGCCCCCGATGACACCGAGGAGATCCGTCAGGCCGACACTCCTCTGGACAATCTGCCCATCCGCAAGAACTATCGCATTGTGTTCATTAAGGCGCCATCTCAGAATCTGAAGCACACCGCTGCTGCTCTCAAGCGTGCCCAGGCCACCAATGAGGAGAAGACTGTCATCTATGTGCTGTCCAAGAAACCCGATATCACTGAGATTCAGCAACAGTTGCAGGTCACCCAAACCGAGGCCAAGGTGCACAAGCCCGAGGTCTATTTCATCAAGTACAAGACCCAGGAGGAGGCTCAGCGTGCCCAGCAGGAAATCCAGGCTCAATACGATGCTTTGGGCGGTGCCACACACATCTCGGATGAGGGTGTTGCCCCAATTACCACCGTTTCGGGCGGTTCTCTCAATCTCGGCAACATTGGTCTCCACTCGCAGAACTTTGTCCAGCCTCAGATTCAGACAATTGTGCAGCAGCAGCAGCCCCAGACAATTGTGCAGTCTAACCAGGATTTCAATCAGATTTCCAACTCAAACTCCTTTGTCCACCAGAGCTCTTCGTCATCGGTGGGTGGCTTGAATCTTGGTGTCGGTTTGCCAGCCAAGAAATATGTGCCAGCCAAGGCATTCTAAGAGAAGTAGTAGCCAATTATTTTCTTTCATTCTCTCTTCAATAATCTTTCCATCTTAGTTAATTCTAATTTATTTGAAATTGCGGTAATCGATATTCGAAAATAAAGCATTTTGTTTAACAAATTTCGCAAGCTCTCATCTGTCAAAGGTTAACTGTTATTGTAAGCTGTGACTCCTACTTCATTTCGTTATAATTCTCAACTTGTAGTCATCGATTCTCTTTTATTTAGTTATAATTCCCAACTTCTTTTAGCATTTAAGTAGTGAAATGTCATTACTGTGCCTCCTCCTTCATTTACTTATGATTCCCAACTTGTTTTAGTATTGAAATATCATTGCTGTACCTCCTTCTTCTTTAAATTATAATTCCCAACTTGTTTTAGCATTTAAGTAGTGAAATGTTTCTTTATTTCGTTATAATTCTCAACTTGTTTTAGCATTGAAGTAATGAAATGTCATTGTTGTGACTCCTTCTTCATATAATTATAATTTCCAACATGTTTCAGCAAGAAAGTAGTGAAATGTCATTATAATTCCCAACATGTTTTAGTAGTGAAATGACAGTACAATCCTAGAGTCGTCCAAAAAAGTTTCAAAATATTTATTGTGGAAATGTTTCATTTGTTGGTATCTCCATTTCCTCTTTGAGCTTTCTTCGACTGTATTTATATAACATTTAACCACAAGCCATCAGTCAAAACATTACAAAATCACTTAGTAGCAGCATTAATAATCAAGATGCCAATTCGAACTTATGTAAGAAGAGACAAATCATATGCTAATCAATGCGACCGGTTTCAGGCGCTTTTCGTGGTCATCGAGATAATGGATGTGGCAATGCGAAGATATCAATATTGTTTTTATTGAAACTTTTGACAAATTTTTGAGAGGCCTTTTCAAAGGCCATAAATCTGATGGGTATGATTGGTTAATTATCGATCGATCGATCGGTGAAGAAACTACAGCATTATCTACATTTAACTTGGTTTTTTTTATTGAACTATTTACATATATGTAGTATAATAACATAAATACACACTTTCACTCTTCAGTTCACTCGTTCTTTTAAGAACGATAATTGGCTGGCAAATATTTGTTAGGCACTAATCCTGTGAGTCCAGAATTTGCAAGATTTCCAGCATTGGAACGTTGATTATCCAAGACTCCGATGACTGAAGTGACTGGTGCAATGCCTTCGTCTGAGACCTGTGAAGTGCCGCCAAGCTGATCGTATTGGGCTACACAATAGAAAGATGAAAAAGAAAAAAAAACCAGTGAGTTATGCGCCGACCTTTAAATACCGGCCAAGATCTAATAGAAGCGTTGACAAATGCTCTGACAAGGTCTATGCAAAACGCATCAACGTAATAAAATGTCTCATTCATATTCATGAGTGATTCAGCTGAGTGTGTGGGTGATGATGCCTACCTTGAATGGTGCGTTGGGCATGAGCCGCTTCCTCCTGGGTCTTGTATTTGATGAAGAAGACCTCCGGCTTGCTGGGCGGCTTGGGAGCAGCCTCCTCGAGGGCAGCCTGCAATTCCAGGGGATCTGGTTTCTTGGTCAGCACATAGATGATTGTCTTCTCCTCCACGGGAGCCTGTTTAACACGCAGCGAAGCCTTACTCACACTCGGAGTGGGCGCCTTGATGAACACAATGCGATAATGTTTGCGTGGTGGTGGCACGGGCAGTGGTGGTTGTGGATAACGTTCCTCGGGATCATCTTGTGGGGGAACATGCACATAAATATCCTTGGAGATGAGATGTTGTTGCTGCTGCTGTTGCTGTATCTGCTGCTGTTGTTGTGGTAAATTGTAGGCAAAGTTGCCATTGAACTGCGATTGTTGAGGCTGATAGATGGTATTCTGGCCAGTGTAACTGGAACCAACATTCAAAACCTGCTGCACCTTGGGAGCCTGCAATGCCTGCTGCACAATTGTCTGCTCCGCAAGGCTAGCAAATTGTGGTATAGCTGGCAATTGCAATTGACCCAGTTGCTGTTGCTGCTGCTGTTGCTGTTGATAGTTGTA
Source organism: Drosophila sp. 14030-0761.01 (assembly GCA_018150735.1). NCBI lineage: Eukaryota > Metazoa > Arthropoda > Insecta > Diptera > Drosophilidae > Drosophila > Drosophila sp. 14030-0761.01. The sequence continues at coordinate 1,616,083 of JAECWO010000090.1, forward strand.
TCCTTGTTGCGGTGCTGCCACAGCCAGGCCCAGCAGGCAGCAAGCAGAGACCTAATCAAAGAAAAGAGAGCATTATTATTACTCATGCTCCGAATGACATTCGTATTTTCAGTGTGTTTCCTTACAATAAAAATGCGCATTTCCGTTTAGTTTGCGGTTTGAATTAAAGTTTGGTTTACAGGTAGCTACCACCTGGGCTCTTGGCAATCACAATCCAACTAAATGCTAATCACTGACCGTCTAGGCTTATATGTTTCTCGTATTGAAAATGTCGCTCACGACAAAGCCAACATTTTTTGACTTGAATTCGTGGTGATGAGGCGAAAAGTTCAAGTGAAACTGAAACTAAAAACCACACGAAGATGCTGAGCGATGGTCAACCACGAAGAAGAAATAAAACTAGCTTTTTCCAACCTAACCTTGAGACAGCGATGGCTCACACTCTTCACCGGCGTCATCTCTTCGAAAGAAAGAAACAGAAAGAGACAAAGAGAGAGATAGAGAGAGAGAGAGAGACGCACACAATTCGCCGGAAGTCATATAATCTAGGCAAACATCATTCATATGTGTGGAGGGGACATCAATTCCTCTTCTCTTATTACTTTTTTTTTGCAGTCCATCATAATTGGGATTAACATTTATCAGAAAGGTTTAAATTGGATATGAAAATCGCACAATAATCCCATTATCAATGGCGTCAAATTGCACAGCTTTGGCTGATTTTTGATAAATTGCTTTAATTTCTCGATGACCCAGATATGAATATTCAAAATGCTAGACTGGCAAATTTAATTGGACTACATGGAGCCCCCCCATTGCATAATCTTTTGGCGATGATATGTTCGATCGAACAATTAGCGTAATTTTTTGCGCCAGTCAAAAGAAACTTCCATCAATGCCCATCAGCATCAGGCAAGATTTGGGTCAAATTTGTTGCCCGGGAAGATGAATGATGATGATGTTTTGATGTACGACTGGCAGATTAATCAAATCACAAATTGTATGGGGGAGACCCACTGAAGAGGTCTCTACCTCTTAAGCCTAACTCTCAAATGACTTCGTGGCGTGCGCTTTTACATACATTGACCATACATATATTTTTTTGTTATCTCTCTATCTCGCTGGCTGCTATTTTCAGATATTACAATTCATGTTTCAGTCCGATTATGTAAGAGAAAATACAATACACATACTGCTGGTAAGCCTTTGAAGGGGGGCGTTTACGAATCGACAGCATTTAAAGAGGGTTCGCGTTGCCTGTTCTTCTTATTATTATTATTATTGTAAACCAATAAATAAATAAACACCTCATTGTCTTTAGTTATTATGCAATAATGCCATAAAACAATGTATTAGCGATTTTGCAGATTGCATAAAACCGAAATGAGTAAATGGACCGACAAAAGTATATTGTTTATATCGCCGATTTTCACATTCCAACAAATGCCATCGAATTTCTCTTTCAACGCGTTTGCGTGTGTGGGAAATTAACATGGTCAAGGCTTATGGCGCTAATATTGAACAATTACTGACACCATGGAGGATGCCCAGACACATTCGTATAAAAGACAAATTAAATAATTAAAATATTATCAAGAAATGAAAAATGCGAAATATATATTGTATGTGTATAGCCAAAGTGTTTGCCAAACTGTGCGATGATGGGGCTTCCAGTCGAGTGGCTATTAAAAAATTTATAATATATTTATTAAAAAAATTTTATATTATTACTCAACAGAAAACAAAATCTAACAAAAGAAACGCCCATCGATCGATGTTTGAATGAACCAGACATTTAATCTACTGTTTATTAAAAATATCCGGACATGATTTAGTTAAAAAAAACTTTTGTGTAAGTCTGAAGATTATTTCTTGTAAATAATTTAAATTCTTCTATATGAATTTGTATATTCTAAGTATTTTGGCATTATCCCTCTCATTGAAAATCTAGCTGGGAAAGTTAAAACATTCATTTACAAGTACTTAGACAAATTATCGAAAAGTTTTTGACTTTTTAAAAGTATAAAATTCATTCACAACAAATTATCGTAAATAACTAAAGCTAAAATAAATTATTGACACATTTTTACGTTTTCCAATTTATAAACAATTTTCTTAGGTAACAATTAAAACCGAAAAATGCCAAAATTGGGAAAACATTCTTAAAAAAATGTTTGAAATTGTTTACTTAAAATTTTTAATATGCACCTATCAATTATTATACCCTTGCAAAAAGGGTATATTAATTTTGGTCAGAAGTGTGCAACGCATAGAAGGAGGCATCTCCGACCATATAAAGTATATATATTCTTGATCAGCATGACAAGGCGAGTTCAAATCCGTTTGTCCGTCTGTCTGTCCGTCTGTCCGTCCGTCCGTCCGTCCGTCCGTCCGTCCGTCCGTCTGTCTGGATCAACAGCTTCTCCTCCGAAACTGCTAAAGCTACAGAGCTGCAATTTTGCACGAAGTCTTGTATATACTGCAGGCATTGTATATCTCGGATTCATCCGGATCGGATGACTATATCATATAGCTCCTATAGGAACCATAGGTCGAAAAATGAGTTTTAGATCAATAACTTCTTTCTTTTTCACCCGATTATCATAAAACTTAACATTTGGCTGTTTACTATACATCCAAACATCCGTGCCAAATTTGATCAAGATCGGACTACTATATCATATAGCTCCCATATGAACAATCGGACCAAAAATAGTTTTTCTTCTAGAAACTTTTTTCGTTCTAATGCGATCATCGTTAAACTTGGTAAATAACACTTTCACATTGAGAATTATAATTCTGGTAAATTTGATCAAAATCGGATGACTATATCATATAGCTGTCATACAAACATATGAAAAAATTGCATGCTGCATGTCTACATACATGCATATGTATGCGTGCCGTGCTATGGCGTGTAAAAACGGATTTTAACACCAGTGTCTTTACATTTAGAAAACTCTTTTTAGGGATCTAGTAACACCAAGAGCTTGCAAGGGTATACAAACTTCGGCATGGCCGAAGTTAGCCCGGCCTTCTCGTTTATTTCCAAACTAATCCAAACATTAAACTTTGCGCAGATTCTCTTCATCTGGCCAAATTTAAGCCTCCAGATTAAGAGTTTTTAAGTCAAGTTGGAGGCTGATCTTCCCTTGAACTAATGTACTAATCGATATAATTATTAATAAGCGGCTTAAGAAAATACTTTCAAGATAAACCTAAATGCGAAACACTAAATAATATGACCCTGCGTTTGCATAGATTTTGTTGATCCAGTTTCTGTTGTATAAGGATCATAAAATTGTGAATCAATTATTAATTAAAATAATAAAAAGAAGAAAAACTAAAAAACCTTACAGTCCAAGCTATAAAGATTTGTGAGATTCATTAGCGATTCGAAGTGGCAAGTGGAAGACTATATGTATATATATATGGGTAGCATTTAAAGCCACGATAAAGCTTCAAAAAGATCCAGTTAAGAGAGATGCAACCACTTGGTTCGGACATTGGATAAATTTCATAGACTGAGCTTTTGAGCGAGCTAAAAACTTGGCTTAAAATCTTTCAAATTGGTTTATACTTATAAATGAAACTTTTTCATTGTTTTGGCAGATTATAGACAATTAATATTCAAGTGATTTGGCAAAATAACTTTGAAATACCATAAAATTAAATTTGCATTATGAGAACTGAAATTCGCAGAAAAACTCATAAATATATTTTGTTTCTATTGTCTCTGATGATCTTCAATATTTGCTTTTATTGTGTATTGCAGGGATACATATTTCTCACCTACTACTACTTATAATTAGAATTATTTGCATCTTAATACTTACGAAGTATTCATATTTCTTAACGCATTTTATATGAGGCCAAAGAGAGTAACTTTGTTTCGGTTTATCCCATTCGAACTTAGCTAGATAATTGACATATTTCGTTTTTCAAGGAAAGAATAAACGAGTAAATATTGTTTACTTTTAAATCCGCAGTTAGTTAGCCCTTTTAGAGTTTTTTTTTATAGTTTTAATAGCAATTAGAATGCTGTTTACTTTTCTTGTTAAACTTTGGTTATTTGATTGCTGGAGGTTTAAGTCGGAAATGAAAGTGTTGTCTTATTGAAACAAGGGAATTTTAGATTGCCTTTCGACTAAAAAATATCGGCTAGGAAATTGGCTTATGTTTTAGTGCTTAAAAGTGGATTAAAAAAAATATCACTCATACGTCATGTTGTTTAACAACTTATTATTATCTGATTTGAAGAAATATTGTGTTTCTATTTTCTATAAGTCGGATTTAATGCAATAATTACACTATTTATAAATAAAAATGTGGTGTTACAGAAGAATTGCAATAAAAGAATATCACTCATACGACATGTTGTTGAACAACTTATTATTATCTTAATAGATGACATTTTGTGTTTCTAATTTTTTATTTAGTGCAATAATTATTCTATACTAAAATAATTTGTATAGATTTTGGGTTTATCTGAAATTGGTTTTATTAAGTGCTTCATTTTTCCATTATAATAATTTTGGTTTCTTACAATTATAACGCCAGGTTTTTCATATTAAACATTTTGCCATTTAAATGTCGAAAGTAAACCATGTAGAGTTAGTTCTATCGTTGCAATTGTTTAACTCTTTGGGTAGATTAAACCAGAGAAATTTAATGTAAACTGGACCAAGCCATAATTGATTTAATAAGAAAATCTTTATTAATTGCTTTATTGCTTTTTTGCTAACAAGAATGTCTTATTTATATGCTCCATCCTATGATATATATGTAAATTAATATTATGCAAATTAATACTGTCTCTTAACGAGCTTTCAAGACATGCATACATTTATATTTTTGATGAAAACGATATATAAGTTACTTACTATCCACAAATATTAAAATTAGCGAGGGTGAAGTGATAAAGTCTCAATTCTACTATTAAATGGCTAAGTCTTGATTGTATTGGTAATAAGCTAATAAAGAGTAAAATGACTATTTACACAAAAATTTAAAAAAAAAATAGATGTACCTATAATGGAAACCTTAAATTTTGGTATTTCTTTTCTTGAACTCTTAGGCCAGAGTGTTCAACCTTCATTTTGGCGTTTTTGGAAAAGTTTAAACGAAGAGTAAACATGTCATGTTCATTAGGCAGCAGATCCGATCCGATACGATGCGATCCCAAATCATTCATGTAAACGACTCATTACCCAAACCGCAAATTGCTCTGTGGGCATTGCATTTTTGAAGAAATAATTAAATGTGTATTTATCTCGGAAAGTGTTTCTTTTGGAAAACCGTTGAACATGATTAATGAGCTATAGTGCAACCAACAAAAAAAAAAAAAAATGAAGACGAAGAAACTATCAGTTTGAATACAACACATGCAAATTGGAAACTCGACGGGTCATTAATTAAGCCTGACAGTCTGCATGAATGAAGAGCTATCTAGCGAGGTTGAGCCACGACATTGGCTCGACATGTCGGCTTCATCTAACTAACTAGATCGAATATATCGGAATCTTTCTTAGAAACTGAAATTGATTAAATGTTTTTTATGTAATTTCACTTTTTACAATATTTAATCGAATTGAATCGCGGTGAAGTTGTTGCCATTGCCATTGCCATTTGCCAGAGGGCCAATTCCAGACCAAACATAATGGCAAAAGCAACATCAGGACTGGCAATTAAGCAGCAGCAGCGGCAACAAAGACTCTTAAGCTTGAAATTGGGGGGGAACCACGCTAATTGGCCATGTATTTCCAGTAACTACAAGCAAGTCGCGTCATTTAATGAGAGATTTGAAAAGCCAAAAATACATAGAAGAAGATGGCTACAAAAGCAAACTTAGGGAAAAAACAATGAACATGCAACAAAAAAAAAAAAAGAAAAAAAACATAACCGAAATATTGAAACTGTGTGTGCGCATTTTTTCTCTTTTTTTATTTTTGGCATCATCTCGGTCTCCGTCTCTGTCTTGGTCTCCGTTTCCGTCTCTGTCTATGTCTTGGATCATTTTTGGTGAACTTCACCTATTAAGTGGTCGAGTGTTTTGATATCGACGTCGCAGTCGGAGTACTGTATAAAAGACACGTGAGCGGCACAAGAGTCAAACAGTTCACAGCGAACAGTCAAGGAAATCAGGTCCTAGATAACCAATCAGCTCAACCAAGCCAAGAAATGCGTGGATTCATTGTGCGTCCCAAACACAAACACACAATCAAAAGGAACTAACTAATTATGCACTTTTTGTTACCGTCTTTGCAGGTATTGTGCCTTAGCGCCGTTGCCCTGGCAGCTCCTCAGGGTTACAACTATAATCCTGGACCATCGGGATTTGGTGGTTTGACCACAGCCGGCGGTAGTGGAGGCAGCACCTTCTTCCAGGGCACTTCACAGGTGGCAGCACCAGTCAGTCAGCAGGTTCACCATCAGCAGCAGGCCTTCTTCCAGCAGGCCAGTGCAGGACAGGTTCAAGTGCAGCATCATCATCAGCAGCAGCAGCAACAACATTCCGTGCAGCAGCAACAGGCCATCGTCTCGAAACGTTTCTACATTCATTCCGCTCCCGAAGATGCTGAGGAGGAATACAAGGAACGTCTCATTACCGTCGGAGTGCCCAAGCGCAACTACAACGTGGTCTTCATCAAGTCGCCGCAACGCAACAACAAGAAGACCCTGAAGATCAGCCCCGCCGTCAACGAGGACAAGACTGTCATCTATGTGCTGTCCAAGAAGGGCGAAAGCGATGTCCAGGCTGAGGTTGTCGAACAGGCCAGCTCCACCAGCAAACCGGAGGTCTTCTTCATCAAGTACAAGACCAACGAGGAGGCCGCCCATGCCCAGCAACAGATCCAGGCCCAATATGATGCCCTCGGTGGCAGCAGCCAGCTGACCGATGAGGGTGTTGCTCCCGTCACCTCTGTGATTGGTGCCCTGGGCGGCGGAGATTCCGGCCATGTGGAATCCACTGGCACTGGTGCTGGCCATGTTGTCGCCACCGGATCGGCGCACACTGGCAATGCATACCTGCCACCCAATTTCTAAATAGTTGAGCTGAGAATGGAAGTCAACTTATTGTTTGTTGTTAATAAATTCAAATTGTTGTTAAAAATTATTTCTCACTCTTTTCTGCTTTCGATTCACAATGCCATCTAATCACTGGCGAGCGAACAAAAAACCACATAATTGCTTTCTTCAATTAAAATTAATACCATCTTTTTTTTTGGTGGTTGCCCCAACCGGACAACCAACCGAGCAACTGACCAAATGACAAGCGTAGATTACCTTTACCTTTCCGTATCCATCTGTGCGAAATTCATTAAGTCATTATCATCGTCTTTGAGGTCATGGATAGATGATGGAATGGAATCGACTGGAATTCCGGTGAATGTCTGCGGGAAGGCTAAATACAACAACAACATAAACAACAAACAAAAACCAAAAAACGCAAACAATTGAAAATTTCGTTTTTTGTAATTTGTATGAACAAATGAAATCTTACATTGCACATTGCTATACGGATTATTTTTGAACTTATATACAAATATAGTTAAAAAGTTGTTGAATAAAACGTAGAAAAAAATGAAATCAATTAATAGTAAATTGGAAAGTACATATAATATTTCATAGAACAAAATGTCATTGAAGCTATCTTAACTTAGTCCTCGTCCAATTAATCTTACAATATTATTGCAATCTTTCATTGAATGACGTCAGACAAATAAATGACCCCTAGACCGTGACCCTAGACTCTATTTTACCGTGTGTATGGTCCAAAATCACGTTACTCTACTTTATAGACAAAACCTCTAAGCTGTGAGTTGTCGAAAAAAGCAGAAAATTAATAAATTATGTATCTTGTCTTCCTTTGATTCATAGGGAATATCTCTACCCAATAAAAGGAACTGGATGATCCTCTGCAAAACCGAGCCAATTGATTAATAAATGCTGACAATTTCGTAGATTTTAGTTCAAACACATAGCTTTTTGGGAGTTATGTGTATATAGTCCATTTACTCAATTTTTTATTCATTTCGTAACTTGAGATTTGCAAATTTTGCCAACCAGTATTAACACATTTTTATGCACAAGTTTTAAAATCATTTTTACTTTTCAATTAGTCTCAATAAATTTTCAAAAATTCTTGTTTTTCTTAGGGTCACATATTTGCTTGCAATTTGCATGCACAATCGAATCCCCATCCTGAACCTGCTTCTGATGATTATGCTCAATATCCTCTGGGAATCGGGCCTTGAACTTAAAATGGAGCAGTATTCGTAGTCCATATGGTAAGCGATTTGGTTTTTCTTTGCTGCGGTTTTCTTTTAAAGAAATTATTGAATACGAACTTAAAAGCAAACCCCAGCAAAGAAAAACCAGATGGTTTACTATTTAAAAAAGGACAACTTTCTAAAGGAAATTATTGAATATGAACTTTGAAAATTTGTCCTTTTTGAGCCGGCAAATTTGACCAAAGAACTTCTTAAAATCAAGCTCATTCAAATTGATACAAACAAGTTTTGGATACATGATATTTGCCATGGATAAATAGAATTATAAAGACAAGAATACGTATACTTAATGTGGTTTGAAACGCTTGCTTCTCAGCGTTGAAAACATCTCAAGAGATTTAATATATCCTCTATAAAGGCATAAAATAAATTATTTGCCCTTTAAATATTTTCCTGGTTCTTTATATGGTACTGGCATTAGTTTAAGGTCACCAAAAGACAAAAATTTCTTACCTAAGGGCTTTCATTTAGAAAAGGTCACCACAAGACAGAAATGGCTGCTTTTGAAAAGATCCTAAGTTCAAGAATTTTCTAACCGAATTTATCCACAATTGCAGAGTCTCAACTATGCACTGCGTCAAAGTTTTTAATAAGGACTTCATGGGGTTGCCGCCCTCAGACCAAATTAAATTCTTTCCACTCAAAAAAATAGGCTGCATGTCTCCCAAGAGGTAATTAAACCCTTTGCCATCACATTTATTGTGTCAACATTTCATTAATAAAGTGGCAATCACAGTTATTATGCATAAAATCGAAATTCGAATGTATAATTTAATAATCAAGCCAACAATTAACAAATATGGACATATATAAGGCGCCAGAGAGTATTGAGTGAGTCGCCTGTCACAAGTCAAGTCTGAATTATGGGTCGTCTATTTTTGCTGCAGGAAATCTGTCTGAGAGTGATGGGTCATAGCCCCAATACGGAAAGAGACACTCGTTTCGGCAGCGGAGTTTTTAACTTCAGGCACATTATCTCGCTGCTGTTTGTAATATCCGCCGAGTATCCAATGATATCGTATATAATGTACCATAACGATGATATGGAACTAATTACCGCCACTTTGAGTGTTGTCTTCACGAACCTATTGACGGCCATCAAAATAATAACGTTTCTGGTCTACAAACAAGACTTTTGGCTTATGATGCAGACCTTCAGGCAAATGCATCAGCAATGTAAATTGAGTGAAATTTGTAAATTTAACAAATTATTGAAGTGTTTCCCATGATAGCCGTGCAGAAACTAGGTGAACGAGATGGCTATGTGACCAAAGCCAATAAATTGGCCGCTCGATTGGGCCGAGCCTATTGCATTTCCTGTGCTTTTACGGGATTGTATTTCTTTTTGGGACCGATTGTCAAAATTATAATAAGCAAATTGAGGGGTGTCATCTACATACGAGAGTTGCCCATGAATATGAAGTGAGTAAGTTAATCAGATTCATTCGAAATTGATTAATCATTTTTAATATTTCTTTAGATTTCCCTTCAACGATGTCGATAGTCCGGGCTATGAGATTGCCTTTGTCTATACGGTGTTTGTTACCATGGTGGTGGTGGTCTATGCATCGGCAGTGGATGGTTTGTTTATATCCTTTGCCATTAATCTACGTGCCCATTTTCAGACCCTGCAGCAGGACATTCGGAATGCGGACTTTAGCAAATCGGAGAACAAGACACAATTGGAGCTGGTCTCTGCAGTGGATTATCATGTCCAGCTGCTTAACTTATCGACCATTTTACGTCTGATCTATATGCCCATTGTATTTGGACAGTTTCTTATAACTTCATTGCAGGTTGGAGTTATAATCTATCAGATTGTTACGGTAGGTCCCTCACATAACCCCCTTTGATGCGATTGAATTTTTATTTGCATTTGCAGCACATGAGCTCGGTTATGTCGCTTTTGGTTTACTTTTCATTTTTCGGCTCCATAATGCTGCAATTGTTCATCTATTGCTATGGCGGAGAGATCATCAAAGTTGAGGCAGGTTCCACCGCTCACTGCTGCTCACTTTTCCTTATTAAAGCTCTTCTAAACGATCAAAGATGCAATCACTAAGAGGAGTGTTATAATTATGGAATTATGGGAATGTATTTTGAGGCTTTAAGATTTTTATAGATTTCCTTGCAGAGCCTTCAAGTTGGTGTGGCAGTTCAAATCTCCAAGTGGTATATGGCCAATCCTAAGCAACGTCGTTTCTTGGCCTTCATCATGCTTCGTTCCCAGAGGGAAATGCTTATCAAAGCGGGATTCTATGAGGCTTCTTTAGCCAACTTTGTATCGGTAGAATTAATTCAATCCAGATTGCTCAAATCCTGAATATATATTTTATTATTTTTACAGATTTGCCGGACTGCTTTATCATTTATAACACTAATTCAATCGATTGAATAAAGGAAATTTATAAATAAATGCTAGCAAAAGCAAAAATTAATTTGGAAATATGAATGCCAATTGATAACTTGAATTTAGAGCAGCAAAAAATGACTTAAATTTTGAATATCGTCAAAAAATTGACATGGTTAGAGGTTTGCAAAGTTTTTTCATTAATTTTGGAATCTTTATTGAAAAATGTTTGCCTAACATTGTAATTTTCTGAAGGCTGTATTTAGAACCATGTTTTACCGATTTTCAAAGTTTTAATGTAGTTTTAAGCAAATTTTTATCTACTTTTAAATGCCATCAAAATTTTACAAGAATGCAAAGCTGGGGATTTTTGAAACATCTTTTAAGAATCGACCAAACAAAAGATGATTCGTGTAACTTGTTAGAGACATTTAAAAATGATCAAATATCAATCAATTTAAGATGGGAAGTTTGCATAAATAGGATAATAATAATAACATATTCGCAGGATACGCTAGTTATCGTATATGCCATAATTTACTCCCAAACAAACATTTAATCTTAGATTGTTCCATTTCCATCTAAAATCAAATGCCAGCGCCAATGCTTAAATTCACTTGAAATGTGTGTTTTAAAATAGTTTTCCTCAAAATTATATACAGAGAAAGATTTGAATTTACAAGCTGAGTTGCTGCTGCTTAAATACAATTTAAATAGATTAATAAAGAGCATATTTGAAAACAGTGGGAGAGCAATTAACTGATACGAGTTGACATTCTTATCGATATATGGACAGAAAGCGAGCTTTCGAACATAAGCATCGGCTTGAGCAATGGCAAGAGCGGAACGGATGGACGTTCGTAGAAATCATAAGTAGAAATACTTTGTGATATGCCTCTGAGGTCAGAATACGATTCGACTCTCAGTATTTTGACATACGCGATTGAGGCACGTCGAGGGAATCATGTTGAGAGCTTTGGTGGCCTTGCTTCTATGTGTTGGCCTGGGCACAGGACAGGCCCAAGTGGCCTACACACGTCATCTATCGGATTTGCGTATCAAGGAGCTTCAGGATTTGGCCATGCGTATGGATAAATCAATCAATACGCAAAAATATGCCTGCGATAGCTATTTTGATTATGTTTGCAGTGAGAATCGTCCCATGTTCTCTGTTATGGGTAAGCACCACGTAACCGAAAAGTTTTAAGGAAGTTCTTAGTTCACCTTTTTAAATTTCAATAGGTCATCTGCCTCAGGTAAGCGAGCTCATCGAGCTACTCACCGAGCTGCAGAACGATCCCCAGCAATTTGAGGCCAAACAGAAGTTGATAGACTTCTTCATCTCTTGCAATGTGCACCGAGCTCTGGAAGACTGTTATCGTGAGACATTCGAGTACTTCAAGCCCTTGTTTGGATACATTATAACCAAGAATCTGGTGGACAATAGCACACATGAGCTTACCGATTTTCTGAATGTCTTGGATCGTTTTGTGACCAGATCCAAGGTGAACTTTGGATCACATTCGCATCCTTTGCTCAGCAAATTGTCAACGTACAAGGAAAAATTTCGCACACCGCGTATTTACTTCCATGCTGGGGACCTGAATCGGGAATATGGAGCTTTGCGCATTTATAGAGAGAGCTATGAGCATAATCTACGTAATCTGGAGATGCACCGCAAACGAAATTCCACCTATGAGTTGGGAGTACAACGAACAATGCTGGATTGGAGCTTGTATCTCTATCAGAGTCGAAACAAACCGATGTCCTACTATTATCCCACCTTCACAGTTCATCTTTATATGACGCTCTTCAACAGCACGGAGAGACAACGCGATTTCACACGGTTCCGCGAGGAAGTCGAGTGTTTAAAATTACCGCAGTTTGTGAACGTACTGGACGAGGCCAGGATGTTGGCTGTAATCTATCTGAAGAGCTTCAGGTTCGCTTGGCAGGACTACAGCGACTGGATAGTGTCATCGACACAGAATCGCGAAATCTACGATCATGAGAATGAAATACTAAAGCAATATCATTTGAGCAATAAGCGAATCTTTTTCACTCTCTACGCCCAGAACTTTTGTGAGTTTGGCAAGGATCTGGCCGAAAACGTTTTCTATCTTGGACTTAAACAGAATGTGGATTTCTTTAATATATACTCGTGCGGTTATCAAACGGAGGCGATCATCAATTGTATATAGAGTTCAATAATTCTAAATTAATCTTCAAAACATTTCACATAGTTTAATTGAAATATATATTTTGGAGCACTTTTGATAAATTACAATTAACGATACAGGTCATTTAAATACGGAACAAAGGTTAGTTGAGGAAGGAATTGGGGTTTCCAGGACTGTAATTCTTTTGGCATTTCCGTTACTATAAATATTAAAAGCAGGTAATTAAAATAAAAACTGGTCACAAATTTTGAACATAATTTATTGATTACTTAATAACATGGGCATTAGCCCATTTGCAGCTGCTAATCCCTAAGCTGCTGCATTCAATCCCTTTTTAAATGTCCGTGGACGTAGGTAATTATGGCAACTAGTAAGATATGATTGTTTCATCGCAATTAAAAGTCTGTTTACAATTAAAAACGCGCCAACGCCTAAATAAACGCACGGCGATAAGTCAATATTTATCGATAGCGAGTTTGACGTCGTCTCATTTGGTTTGACGTCGTCTCATTTGGCTCGATACATCGCCATCGAAAAATTTCCATCGATACTATCGCACTTTTTAATTTCCATTGATACTATCGATAGAGCCATCGATGGATTTCCCAGCTCTATTCCTTCTTTTCGACCGCGGCGTAAAAACCACATGTCTGGCTAACTATATATCTTCGATTTCGGGCGATATAATGCTGCAGAGTGCTGTGAAAACATAGAACAAGCCTTCCACCGACTGCACGGCAACAACGAACAATTGAAATAACATTGCAATTTGTGAGCATATTACAATTGCATTCGATTCGCGTTAAAAAAAAAAGAATCGTAACCAAAACGTTCTATCGCAACTAGCAGCGCGCGTGTGAGCGAGAGCGAGAGAGTCGGTGCTAGTGTGGTGTGTGTGCGGGAAGAGTACGCCAATAGAAACCACAACAACAACAACATCGTCAAGAATAGTGCGTAGTGGAAACGTGAATAAAAAACACAAGAAGTGAACGACAAACATTTTGTGTATCAAATTCTTGTTTTTCGAGCCTCTTCGTTTGTGTTGTTGGTGTGTATTTTCATAATATCTATGTTTCTGTGTGTGTATGTGTGAGTGTGTGTGTTTGTATGTTTGTGTGTGTGTCAATGTGGGTGGGTGGGGGTCCAGTTTTCCTGAAATTTAAAGCTGCAACAATCAGCTGTTACACTTCAGGGTTGCAGCAAATGTGCAGCATGTGCCTGCCCTAATGTTGCATAATCCGTAACAGAGTCAACCACCCAATAACAAGCAATAACAATACAACAACAGGAATTGATTTCTCTAAACAACAAACAAATGACCATTCCCTTTTATTTACTCATTCTTCTGGTGGTTCCGTCCCGTTAGTGTAACAGCATCGTTTGCGAGCTCCTTTAAAGTTAACAGTATCATTTGCGAGCACTGTTAATTGTGTTGCTAGTGTGAAAGTGTGAGTGCGAGTGAAAGAGCGTGTGTTGTGGTGGCAGGGGGCGGGGGCCAGGGCAGGGCAGGCATTTTGGTTTAACCTCACTTCGATATTGCTGCATAATATTTAAATAAATTGACGATTTCTTTCAAATTTGTTGTGCTTCACTGTGTGTAATTTGTTAATGGTGTTATAACTGTTGCCCGGCATTAGCGTGAAATTGGCTATGCTTAATTTAAGATCCAATTCTAATGCCATGGCCAGTTTATGAATTGTCAGCCAAGCCGCAAAGGCAGTAAAACTTGTGTGTGTCCTCCTCCTCCTCCTCTTTGCAATAAAGGTCAAAGTGCATGTGCGTAGTGGGTGGATGGGGCGATTAGCGCATTTGTCTAATTGAACAAACTAATTAATTCAATTTTTATTTCAGAAAAGACAAACTCGGAAGTTAGTCGCGTGCTCTACAGGAAGCCGCTTCAGAGGAGTTTCCCCATACACAAGAACAATAGCAACAACAATCTGGAGTAGCGCTTAGTGCAGAAGCCTACTCTAGGGACTAGACTCGAAGCCATGTCCAGCAAGGAGGAAACTACTACCACTACTGGCCAAGCAGCCAGCAGCGGTTCCGCCGCCACTACGTCATATGCCAACGTTGTGCAGAATCTGGACACCAAGAAGCAGCGGGTAGCAGCCGCTGCCGCCGCCGTTTCCGCAGCTGTGGACAATAAGGAAAACCAACCGAATTTGAAGAGCCTCAAGTCGTGGAGCGAGGAAACCGCTGCCGCTGAGGCTGCAGCTGCAGGTGGTGGTGATACACCAATTGTCAATCAGACGCTCGCTACTGGCGAGAAACGCTCTGCTGCCTCTGGTGGCGACAACACGGCCGAGAATTCCTCTGAACTGGATGATAATAATGATTTCGTTCCGGTAATTTCGCATCATCGACGTGACCGTAAGAAAGCACGCAAGGATAAACCCGCACCACGTGAGCAACAGCAGCCAGGCAGTGGCCCTGGTCAGAAATCTCTGGGCGGCAATGGAGCGGGCGGCAGACGCTCTGGTCAAGAGGGTCGTTCTCGAGCGCCTCGCGGCGGAAGCCCTCGCAAAGCGGGCGGCGGAGCAGCAGGTGGCGTTGGTGGCGGCAATGGCAATGGCGGCGGTGGAGGCAAGTCAGCAAAGAAGGATCGCAAAGCAGATACCTCACCCAGTGCTAGTTTGGAGGCAACTAGCAGCGGTAACGAAGGCAAATCTGCCGATGGTGACTCTCAGACTGCCGCAACAGCAGCTCCAGGAGCTGCAGGAACAGCTGGAGGAACTGCAGTACAACAAACTAAAAGATTTGTAGCAGCTCCACCACCTAAAGTGAATGCATGGAAGGTGAGTTCAAATACAATAACTTCTTACACTCAGACCTTAGATATTAGTTACGCAGAATAGTGAAGGGAAAAGCTAATAATGCTCGATTTATAGGGAATATTAAGTCATCCTCTACCACCTAAATACTTATTTATAAAACACCATCTTCAAAAATAATCAATTCCTTCTTGTTAACGCTACAAAAAACCCTCGTTAGCCCAGGATTCACATACAAGTATCTTGTAGATACTATAAAATTGCATAATATCGGGGGCTAAAGAAACATTTTGTCAAAACAAAAACTGAAAAATGCCATCGGAAAAGAGGAATGCAGAGGAGAAGCAAACATTTCGTTGATTTTTCTTTTTTGTTTATTATGCAATCAAATGCCGCCAACAACAACAATAACAACAACATAAACAAATTCAATTTGTTGTCGTTTTTATTTATTTCTGTCTTGTATCTGTATCTCTGTCTGTGTCTGTGTCTTTCACTCTCTACCTATTTGTGTTTTTTCGAATCTATCTAATTCAGCCTTTCATTTTTGGCTCTGTTCCTCTATAGTACAATTGGATTTTCTCGTTCGTCAATTTTATTTTTTGCGAATGCTTGCGAGAGAACTGGCAGAGAAGAATCTCTGACAGTTAAAAATAAATGTCAAGGTCAGCAGAGAGAATCATCACACTAAACAGAAAGCGAAAGAGTACAAAAATTTGACATCATAAAAATACACAATGTATGATATAAACAAAAGCAAATGGAAATGAAAATGTGAGGAAAGACGAAACGAAGGGAAAGCGAAACACTGCAGCAAACAAGGTGTGGCTAATTTTCTTTTGTCACAGTGACTTCATTTTTCCAACTGCAAGTGAAATCTAGAAAGCAATACTGAGAATAATTTCGATTTCAACATACACCCTTATAACAAATAGAATTTGTAGAATTAAACTGACACGAATCGATTAAATTCTCATCTCAATTTATTGTAAATCACCTGTTGGGCGCCACAAAGTTCCATTAATGACCTTGTTATACATACATATCTGTTATTTGAAATTCCATTTTAAGGGCATTTGTAGCTTAAGTTGGCCTATAAGAATTATCTGGATTATCTTAATTTGGATACAGCTAAAAATCAATCAAATTCTTGCTTTAAATCTATGGGTACTACGACCTTTTAAGGCTGATATATTCTTAGAGTTTTTTGACTAATTAGATTATCAATTAAATCAAAGCATTTAAAGCGTTATACTAAATTTTATATCGAAATTAACCAATTTCGCCCATCGTTCTATACAAAGTAAACGTGAAAAAGAAGGGGAATATGGAAAAAAGCTAACTTAATTATCGATGGATATGCAAATAAAGCAATTAGGAAGCATTTAAAAAAAAGAAGACTCTCCTCATCTCGTTTTCTGATTCGAAGCAAACAAGATTCTCTCTCTCTTTGGTTTTTGCTTCCGTTAGATGCTTTTACCATGTGCTGACGACGACCTACTGCCTAGTGTAGCCAAATCCAACGAGTTGAACGAATGTTGCCCCTCTTGGATCTGGGCGTCGTCAGCTGCTAATTGTAAAAAAAATACCTATGGACATATAAACGTGAAACACGTCGCCTTAAATACTTTAAGACAGGTGTGATCGACGCGTCAAAACACACTATCAACGAAGTAGCACGTGTTACAAACTCACCTCATTTTGTGGTGAATAACAAGAGAATCACTGTTGCGAACTGATTAAAAATATATAAAAATTTAAACAATACTGTGTTTACACATACACACGGATTCGTAAGAGAAAAACGTAGACGTGGAATTATAACTTGATATACACATATTTTGTATATGGCTAATGGCATCACCAATTCAGACCCGTTCTATATAAATATTACGTATACGTCGCCGTCATCATCATTGCCGTTGCCACTGGTGGGGAAAAAGAATAACAAACATGAAACCGAAAGTAAATATATGTCGTCAACTTGACAATTTGAATGAAAGTAATATGGCAAACGCGTTGTCATATTATTACTTACAATTAAGTCTCAACAATACAATTATATGTACATATGTATGTACAAACACTTGATCCCATATCGCCCAAGTGTACTCGCAAGAATGATAGCATTTGGGTTGTTCTGAAATCCAAATTCAACGTAATTTCTCCTCATTTTTGGTGACTGCCTAAAATTTTATTTAGGAAGTAAGGGAATAACCCGTAGTATCCTTCAACCCAAGGGGAAATTCGCACAAATGTGAAGACCCTCATTCCTGCAAGGCAAATTTTATTCAACTCCAACAAAACTCTTTCAAAAACCATTTGCATTAAATGCAAACAAACTTTTCCGTTGACTTAATTCCACCAAAAATAATAAAAACTAATCTTATGTGAACAGTATAATGTAGTTACCTGATTTTTTACGTTTTTGTAATAACAGTTAACAATAACCATACCAATAAATTCTAAAAATATCTTGAAAAATATAAAAAACAAAATTAATGGCACCATAAATTTTTGGGCTGATGGAATGAGTTATAGGGAAAAAACAAACAAAAAATTTGCTGTGCTTCTAAATTAGAAAACTGATTAGTATAGTTAACTTTAATTCCAAGAGACCTAACGTTTTGATGGATAGTTAAAGGATACGATTTACATAAACTGCTTTAAAATTTCAGTTTCATTTTGTGTGCAAGCAGACTTATGTATGTGAAGCAGTGTATTTAAAGCAGTATTCTTTAAAGGAGCAAAAATAACTGCTTGATTCATCTAGCCTTATATTTTTGACTAAATTTTAATTATAGCAAATGAAATTAAACAAATTTGTAAATAAAAATGCACATTCAAAGCACACCTCAACAAGCAGTGCATTTGTCAGTCCTTGTATTAACTAACAACTAAAACGTAGAATTGTAGAAGAATTGAAATCGATCGATAGTATTTAAATTGTTTTATGTCATGAGTCGTTTACCTTGAGTTCTTGTTTTTATAGCCCGTGATAGGGTCTTACTCGTAAACAAACTAGACTCTAGCGCCTTCGCTGGCGACCAATAGATAATACTATTTTTCGTATACCTAATCTCATATTTACGTTCTATTTTTATACACGGCGAGCATTAACCTACACATGAAGATTAATCATATTAATTTTCATATACAACATGTAGCTAGTAATATTTTTTTCGCCATTCTATTGTTCAATTGGTGTCTATTCAACAAGACTATCAAATTTCTATCTGAGAGTCTGAGCGAACGCGATGCAATGTCTCGACACAGGTTGATGCCCACTGGCAAAACCAAACCGCATTACTTATTATTAAGGGCAGAGTATCTATTATACAATTATATAAAACCGACATGAAATGCAATATGTCTCCACCCCCGCCTTTGTGTGGGTCACAGTTGGGTCTTGTCTTGGCTTTTGTTTGTTACTGCTTATTTGTATTTAGTTGGAAAATTTCCATTTGCATACACACTGTGTTCCCTTGTCATTGCCTTTTGTGTTCTTTCTTTCGTTTCGCTTTCTTTTGACTCGACTGATATGAGATTTACAAAGTGCATCCTGGTGCATTCTTTTCTACCTTGTTGCGATTTTCATACACATTATTATCAATAAGTTCAAAGTCATTTATCTCTGTGTTTCTTAAATCGGTTAATCTCTGGAATGTTGTGAGGAAAATTTCGAATTTCGAGGAGATAGACAAAATATGGAAAATTATATATTATAAATATTTCAAGTTTTATGCAGAATTATAAAGTTTATCTAACATCCTTTAATATAGCTATGGTATTTTACATATATTAAACACCAAGGATTATAATTATTCCGATTTTAATATAAAAGGATACTTGATCCTTAGATTTTTTTAAGAGAAAAAGCGATTTGTCTTTTCAAATACCATCAAATGAGGTATTTTAGCTATAGTATTTTAACAATTTGACCTTATTATTGCAGTTTTGATTTGATTTCGCCATACATACAATTATATAGAAATTTTTAATTAATATGGCGATAAGAAATAATTGAATATGTTCGCCTTTGTGGCAACTTAATGCAATGTTTACCAATTCAGAGGTATAATGTTTGCCGATATCGGTCAATAGATAAATATTTAAAGGTGTCATCAATACCATGATAAATAAACTGTCACTCTGAAGTCTCTGTTGATTCTTTGTTTATGACTTTTTATCAGTTTTCAGTGACAAATACTCACTCATATAATATAAATAATACTATCATATAAATGCGATTGCGGTTTTTCAAAAACATAATTATGCAAGACTCCTAAAGGCATTTAATTTGCTGATAGGTCTAATCAGCTTATACAACTATCGGACGATCATATATGTATTCTTGACCAGTATGACGAACTGAGTTCATATAACCATGTATTTTTTAATTGCAATGGAAGCAGGTTAATTAGTCCTCAAACTAAAGATAGAGTACTGCAGTTTCTATATATATTATATTGATTTCAGAACCTTTGGAAGATAAATATCGGTAGAGGTTTCAGTTCGTAGAAACTAGTGATTCAGAAATTGTGTTACTAGAAATATAATTTGGTAACCTATTATTTATATTACATGCGTTCTTTTTCGTTTCTTACTTTATCTTAACCAAAGAATTTGCGAAATTGGAACGAAATCGCATGAATAAATAATGTAGGTCTCCTTCCGGGAGATTTCTTTGTTCTGAAAACAAGAAAGAAATGCTTTTTGGGCAAAAGATATGACCAACCACATATATAATACACATATGTATATGTGCTTATATATACATAAGCTTTCACTGCACTTTCTTCTACGTTTCGAAATGATGCATCATTCAAATGTACACCCTTTATGAAGGGTATTGTGATGACTTAATCACCTGTTTAAATTAAATTCTATCAAGCTTTTTTATCTATCTATTTATTCCATTATTTTAGAATGTTGTAGCCTTGAAAATACGTTGTATAGTATATGCCACATAAAGATTCATATGGCGCTTGTTTTGGGCACTTTGTTGATAAGGGGTTACGCCCCTCAATTTCCAGCTACGCATTAAGCGAAAAATCAAGCCACTTGCTCCATAACAAAAACAACATTTAACTTTACACAGGCCCCCGCCAAGCCGCCCCAATCTCATGCATTGGAGTTCGTCGCTCTACACACTTCTCCTTTCGTCTTTCTTCCCTCTAGCTAATAAAATATAAAGACTATAA
This sequence comes from Drosophila sp. 14030-0761.01, assembly GCA_018150735.1. NCBI lineage: Eukaryota > Metazoa > Arthropoda > Insecta > Diptera > Drosophilidae > Drosophila > Drosophila sp. 14030-0761.01. The sequence continues at coordinate 1,636,885 of JAECWO010000090.1, forward strand.
ATAGAAAAAAAAGAGTAAAATAAATAAAATACTCATAAACTTGTTTGCATTCAAGTGATGACCTTTTTTATGCCTTTACATCGGGTATAAAAAGTTACTTATAATGTTTGTAACGCTCTGCAGATCAATTTGATCGTTGGAGTAACTATTTTGTGTATTTAACCATTGCTAAAATATGTCATAATTCAAATATATCTTTTGAGAGTTTGTTGTTGGATCTCTGAATACATTCACATTGATTCGATTGTGAATTCTGAACTAAACTTTGTTAGATCTTGCATTATTATATCTGATAGATCTCTCCTTAAAACAGAGCATTTCAAAAGATAGTGTATGGAAAATGTTGTGGCTTTATGTCGTTTTCTTTCTTTCTATTGATAAAAGACTCGAGTCGCTGCTTCTCTTTCTCTCTCTATTGACCAGTAGCTCAGTGTCTTTCTCTCTCTCTCTCTTAATATGTATCTCTATCTTTTACGAAACCCGCTCGACCGGCCACTCCTCTAGTTGTTGTCTCAGGCTCTTGTTTAGTTGTCATTATCTTTACATAACGACTTTTCGCGGCCGGCATTCTATTTCAATTGGTTAAAACGTAGAAACACTTCATGTCCGTCCCCCCTTTTTCAGCAAGTATTCCCCCATGCATGGTTGGGAGAATGTGGGTCTTTTTGCACGTTTTATTGCCCATGTAGAGTGCTTGAAATTGTAATTTTGCATTGAGCTGGCCTCAGTAGTCTTTCAACAATCGTGCTTTGCGGACTTGTTAGGATCCTACTATATAAATATATTGTTTTTAGCAAGTGTGTGATGTTTTTATATTGCAAAACGACCTTGAATTCATAAATTAAGAACCTCTAATCTTAATTTAAAACATTTATGACACACTCATTTGGTAATTTGAAATCAAAACCGTAAGTGGTTCCTCTCTTTATTTTCAATGGGTTCATAATGTCATGCTAGATAAGAAGGCAACGTTAAGTTAAACACAATATTTAAACAAATTGCAATCTGACATTGAAATTATCGAGCTACTAAAACAAATTTCAATAATTTGGAGGACGAATATATTCAAAATGAGGAAATGGCAAAAGATATACAAATTTAGCATACAATTAGAGAACTTTTTATATACTATATTTTCTTATGTTTACGTGATCTACGTCATGAAAGTAATTCAATATATTTAAAAAGCCGCAGCCAACGGAATTTTGATAACCTTAAAAGCAGATTATTGAATCTCTCGACTATTACAGGAAGAGGCACTTTTTTATATAAGAGAAAACTGTCACTTGTGCGTAATTTGGAAACGTAGTGCGGTTGCAATACTTGTGGGGTGCCTAATTGGGTTGACCATTTATTGATGGAGGGTCATTTATACTGATTGATTGCTTTCCGGCAAAGTATTATATATTCTTCAATAAACATTGATGCATTCGAAAGCAATTTCTATTTAGTTGGACCTAGTTTCTCTATTGATGTAGATCAGGAATAAGATTCTGTGGCCACATAGTGTTTTGTCTTACCTTACAAACAGTGTCTCTGTAGAGAAATAGGTACACATGTACATCATGCATAAGTATCTCGGTATATATGTAGATACTTATGTATTCCTTCCCTCATTGTCAATCTCTAAAAGTATTTCCAACGATCCACTTTAATCCAATAAAGAGGGTTACTCTTGGACTCTCACTCCACCTCGTCCCCATCCCCATTTCTCTGATGCTGTTGCCGCTGGCGCTGCTCTCTTACTTCTTCTCTTGCTCTTGGAGTTTTTCCACCACTTTTACATCGGCTTCGCTTGGGTATCTTTTGGGCCTACGTGCCGAAAATCACATGTTGTTTGTTTTGCTGTTTTTCCGACTGTGTTTGTTACAACGCCGCTGCCGCATGGTGTAAGTGAGATGGAGATATATAAATATATCGAAATTGATGCTAATTAAACTATTTGTATTGATTTATAGTGTTTTTACTAAACACAATTTTGAATGATAAAGTGGGGCACTTGTTAAAATGTTTTGAATCTGAAGTCTCAGAGCTAAGAAAATGCTTATAAAAACAAAAGAAAATAAAATCGTACGATAAATAATACGCACGTCCTCAACCATACATACACACACACACTCTCACGCACGCCCTCTTATAGAGTAAAACCTGTATCTATTAAGGAATACAGGGTGCCCTGCGCGCCGGCTATTTGCTGTTTCTCTCTCCCACGCATCGAACAACCGGCGCAACAGCAGATGTTGTTGTTGGTTTTTTATATTTTTGTTTTGAATCACATTTACTTTGTTTTGTGTGGTGGTGTTGTCGGTGTGTGTGTTGTCGTTGTTGCTCACGTAGTCAACGCATGCACAGGCGATGGTGGAGGCACCCGAACCCGAGGCGAGCTGTAGTCATTGGATTTGTTTTGCTCGTCGTGCACAGAACTCGATGAACAGTTTAAGAGTACGGACGCAAGCGTTCCCCCAAAGAAACTACTGAAATTATATACTTGAGTATTGAAAGACATTTGTTTAAACAAGATCGTGTGTACATATACAAATAAAGCAAAACAAACAACGTTTCGTATTTTGCGATAAGATACGTCTTTAACAAGAGCTATAAACAGCCTAAAATCGGCATAAACTAAGGTAATTTTCCATGTGCTGTGTATAACCCGAAAATTATCTGTCAAGTTTATACATATTTATATACAAATGTATATATGATATTATCCATAAAACAAAAAGTGCGCGTTGTGAATTGAAAACTGGGTTAGGGACACTCCCATATACAGAAAGCTTGCAAGGAATATTGTGAATAAACTGCGCGTAGACTTAACGCCGCCACGTGATTGGGTGGAGTTGAGAGTATTTTTTTTTGTTGTGCTCCCTTTTTAACGAAGTTCAATTGATTTTCCCTAGAAGAATTCGTTTCACATACCATCTGGAGTGGAAATTGTTAGTATATACTAAATCTCTTTCTCTCTCTTGTTTTGCAGATATCAACAGCAACAAAACAGACAACAGGCAGTCCAAAGACTGGAACCTCACCATTGGACAAACGTGTTTTGCAGCCAAAGCCACAACAGCAGCAATCCAAGCAGACTATCAGCAATAACCAAGGCGCACAGAATACTACTACCAGTAGCAACAGCAACGCCAGCAACAATCCTAGCAGCAATAATAAAAAGACACAGAAAGAGGGAGCTGCTGCACCACCAGCAGCTACACAGACAACAAGCACATCGGCAACAACAACAACAGCAGCAGCAGCAACAACCGCATCAACATCCGCACCACCCGCAACAGCAGCAATAAAAAAAACTGATACAGCTCCAACAACTGGTGAGTAATTTACAGTAAAGATTCGTAATTAAATTACAAGTTCTTCTTACTACACCAAGAACATTTCTCTTTCGAGTGTGCACTGTAGGTGCTCCCGCTCTCTCTGTCTCTCTCTCTCAATCTTTCTCTCGGCGCAATTGCGTCTCATTTGAGGCTTGGGTAGTGTGCTGCGGCCTGATTTCGTTATTTTTAAAAGCACGTTTTCTTCTTATTTTTTGTTGTAGTTGATGCCAGCAAAGCAGATGCTTTTGCCAGAACCGTTGTAAAGGACAAAAAGAAGGTCAATCATAAGGTAAGTCACCTCCATTCGATTGTTTTTTAGTCGTCCCGCTAAAGTGATTTCAAATGTACATTTAGGCCAGCGATTTTAGCAACGTTGGAGATTGGCCAACGCTTATCGGAGGAGTTTCTGGAAGTGGCAAAGCCCCCAGCAACGAACCCAAACGTAATGCAATCAAGAAACAGACAGCCAAAGTAGCCAATTCCTCAGCAGCCATTGTTACTCCAAGTCAAATTGCCACAGAGTCTAACGTCACTACAACCACCGCCAGCACCAGCAACACTAGCAACAATAGCAGTAGCAGCCAAAGCCAAGCAACAGCTGTTACAGTAGCATCGACAGCAGCAAGCACAGCAGCAGCCACAACCAGCACGAGCACGAGCCAAGATGTCGCCAAAGTTCAGCGAGAAGGTGTCGTCGTCGTCGAACCATCAAACAGCGTTGGCAGCACAATTGCACCAGCTGCTGGCTCCCTTGCCGGCCCTGCCATCAACAAGAAGATACCCAAGCACAAGTGGCGTCCGCTGCAAATCGATTTGGCCAAATCTAGCCGTCCCAAGCCCATTGGGGGTCGGCCCAATCGACGTTTCAGCGACGATCCAGCCGAACAAAGGCGTCCGCCGCGTAGCTATCACGAGCGTGGAGCGCCTGCAGCAGCACGCGGTGCAGCGGGTGGAGAGTCTGCAGCAACAACAGGTGCAGCCACGGCAACATCAACGGAATCACGCCCCCACGTCGGGGGTGGTCGGCATTCGTACGTCGCACGCACGTCTGCTCCATCCGAGCGCGTGGATTCCTGGCGTAGCAGCGGCAGCGCCGTCACCTACGATGAGCAGCGCTCGGGCCCAGGGTCAACAAGTGGTGCCGGGGCAGTTGCCGGCGGCCGGGGACCGCGTCGCTTCCGTACGCCATACCGGGGCGGTCGGCAAGGCCGGGGTGGATTCTCAAGACAGGGACCAGGTCGTCCGACTAATCGCATACCACGCCATTTGCTAGCTTCGGCCGATTATGCTAACTTTTTGCCAGCGGATGCAGCTGGCGCAGATTCATCGCAATCCTCTTATGTCCTTATGGGCACTCACTACTTTGGCAATGTGCCGGCTGCCTACATTGAAATGGATGCCACCAGTGTCAAAGAGGCCCTCAAGAAACAAGTGTAAGTGTGTGTACATTTAAAATTCTCTTTATTTTTCCTCCTAACTAACTTCCCTATTCCCTTCTGCCCAGTGAATATTATTTCAGCGCCGATAATCTTACCGGTGATTTCTTTTTGCGCCGCAAAATGGATCCCGAAGGCTTTATACCCGTCACTTTGATAGCCTCGTTCCATCGCGTCCTGGCCTTGACCACAGATGTGGCTTTGATTGTCAGTGCCATCAAGGATTCGGACAAATTGGAGCTATTAGAGGGTTACAAGGTGCGAACCAAAACTACTCCCACCGTTTGGCCAATTAGCGATGTGCCTGAGCAATCGCCAAACGCAACGGATGGAGAACAGGGGTCCACCACCAGCGAGCAGCAGGTGGATGCTGCTGAACCAGGATCAGAGTCAGCTGAGCCAGCAGCACCATCGGTGGCGGCAGTTGAACCAGTGGAGGAGGTGAATCCACCAGCCATACTGACATCAGTGATGGCATCACAGCCACTGGCCAGCATACCGCCACCGCCTGTGCCGCGCAATTCGCAGAATCTTGTGCCCAAGATGCTGCAGGAGAAGCAACAGCGGACAACAATTGCCTCGCTTAATTCGGTGAATGCCATCAGCTCCCTCACACAACATGTTGAGGGTGGGGCTGCAGAGCTGGCCGGACATTTGAGTGGACTGGCGGAGAGTGTTAAGCCGCCGCAGTCGTCATCGACGCCCGACAAAAGGGGAGGAGCAAAGGCGGCTGGTTCGGGGGCAGTTGCTTTGGTGGCGGAGCCGGAGGGCATGTGGAAAGAGGTAAAGAGACGCTCGAAAACAAATGCTTTAAAAGAAAATGCTACTAAATCTTCCAACAACAACACGTCCACGTCAACACAACAACAACAACAACCGCTTTCACAAACGCTCAACAACAACAACAATAATAACAACAACAATAACAAAAATGTCAAAATTGTCAAATCCACCGCAAAAACAACCACCTCGTCCTCGTCCAACACGTCCTCGTCTACATCCAACGCCATATCCAATGCCACCTCATCCACGTTATCCACTGCTGTGTCCGTCGCTACCTCCACCACATCCACCAACAATGCTTCTTCCAACACTACCACAACCACCAACACCACAACCACCGCTGTCACCACCACTACCAACAACACCACCACCACCATCAACAACAACAACAACAAAAAATCATCTGCCAACGCTGCTTACTCCACCAACTCCAAATCCTCCTCCTCCAAAACAGCTGCTGCGCCATCCGCTCAGTGCCATGCCGAAAAGGAAGAATTAGATTTTCAATTTGACGAGGAGCTGATGGACCCCATACCTGCCACCGGACGCATCAATAACTTCACCGAGAATTTCTCCGACGATGACGAATCCGATTATGAGTTTGCCGATCGTGATATTAACAAGCTGCTAATTGTCGCCCAGGTTGGACGGGCACCCAAACACGAAGGTTACGATCGCACCGCCGATTTCACTTCACGCACGAAAATCACCCAAGATCTAGAGAACATTATCAACGATGGACTTGCTAACTACGAGGAAGACCTATGGACTACCCCAGCTGACTATCGCACTGTGAATGTCATCTCGCAAGCTGATTTCGAGAAGCTAGCCGGTGGTGCCGGTGTCAATCGTGGACGTTTGGGTCCACAGCAACCACAACAACCACCACCACCGCCGCCCACTTATGTGGATCAATATCACGATCCAGATGACACTCTTGTGGGTGACACTACGCTAAATTCCACACTGAACTCCACACTTAAGTCGCGACGTGCTCGCTTCTATGCTGCACCCAATTCGCATTCGATTGATCCACGTACGCCCAGGAAACGCAAGCTACGCCACACGGCCAATCCACCGGTCGAAGCTCACGTTGGTTGGCTGCTTGATACGGTCGAGCATCGACCACGTACCACATCGATGGGATCATCGGCGGGCACTTCGCCCACCACCTCATCGTATGGATCGTTTGGATCATCGGTGCCGCAATCGTTGCCCGTATTCCAGCATCCATCGCATGCGCTGCTCAAGGAGAATAACTTCACCCAGCAGGCCTATCACAAATACCATTCACGTTGCCTCAAGGAGCGACGTCGCCTGGGCTATGGCCAGTCGCAGGAGATGAACACTTTGTACCGGTTTTGGTCGTTCTTCTTGCGCGAAAACTTTAACAAGAGCATGTACAATGAATTCCGTACCCTGGCCTTAGAGGATGCCGGCAATGGCTTCCGTTATGGGCTCGAGTGTCTCTTCCGTTTCTTCTCGTATGGCCTGGAGAAGAAGTTCAGACCGTATATCTATCAGGATTTCCAGGACGAAACCATTTCCGACTATGAAACAGGTAAGCAAACTTTTAAAATGGTTTTCTCCCCAAACTTTCTTGCTAAAAATATTGCTTGCTATCCATTAGGACAACTTTACGGTCTCGAGAAGTTCTGGGCCTTCCTGAAGTACTACAAGAATGGCGAGAAGCTGGAAGTGCAGCCAAAATTGGCTGAATATTTACAGAGTTTCAAGACTATTGAAGATTTTCGTGTTGTGGAGCCCGAGATCAATGAGATGCTCCAGGGTGTGGGCAGTCTCAATCCTGGACGTCAGCTTAATCGGCATCGCAGTGTGTCGGAGAGTGATGGCACCGCTGTGGCCACAGCTGGTGGACGACGTCTCAATACGACCATTACCAATCGCAGTGACTATGTGGGACGTCTATTACAGCAGCAGCAACAACATCAGCAACAGCAACAACACCAGCAGCAACAACATTATCAACAGCAGGGCTATGGCGGCTATAATCAGCAGCAACAGAATCGCAGACGTACTGGATCCTTTGGTAGCAGCACTGTCCGCATACGCAGTGGTTCATTGGGTAACAAACCTCAGATTGCCAATCGCAATCATCGTGATCGGGATCAGGGTTTCCAGCATGAACTACGTCGTGGTGGTAGCAATTCGGGTTTGGGTCCTAAGCGTCAACAACAACAACAAAAGTCCAAGCCACAGACAACAACAGCAGCAACAACAACAACAGTTCCCTCAGCAGCAGCAGGCACACAAGCGAATATAGTGCGAGCCTCCACGTCGGCGGCAGCAGCAGCAACAGCGGCGACCTCATCGTCCTCGTCATCGTCGCAGAAGTAATTCTCGACATACACTAACTTACCCCCCGAACACACACACACACACATACATTTTTCGATTAGTTGTTAAGTTCACTTACGACTTAGTTGGAAGCAGACTTTAAATCTTTGCTTTCTTCTCTCTTTTGTTTATTCTTCTTATTATTTGGTAGTATTCGAGTCAAGCGTAAAATGGGAACAGTTGTCGTTAGAGTTTAGCCTAAATTAAGATTTAACAACAAAAAAAAAAACATTTGGAATTTGTTTATTGCAATTTGCCCCCCTAGTAGTTGGTTTAGTAGTAGTTAATGATACATTATTTTTTCTGTTTGTTTCTCACATTTAATTAAAAAGAAAAGAAAAAACAAAACACGGTTGCTTATATGAAATGCTCAATGTTGTTAGCACACACACACACACACACACACCCACACAAACACACGAATATCAACCAATTTTACACCCAGCAGTAGCTACTAGCGGGTGCTAATGTGTACCCAGTGCCAGAGCCAGCTAGATTATTGTTTTTTTTTCTCTTCCTATTTACATTTTCATGATTATTTAATTATTATTTTGAATTTTCCTAAAGCAGCAGCAATTTCAATACTTGAGAGCTGCAGCATGAACTGTTGTAGTGTATGATGCTAATGATGAACGATTACGTTTATCCAACCTAAACTTAATATAATTGAATTCGAAATTATATATAGGTACTGCAACAAGACCCCCCCAATGATCTTACATTAACGTTTCATTTGCTTTTGTAAATCAAACTATATTTTACTATTTTGTGAGCAAAAGTTTTGTCTACTTTAATGCAAAACAAAACAAACGTTGTGTATCACTAATACTGTTCATTAATTCAATCGTTTTGATGGCCAGAGCGCAGATGTAATATAATGTTTAAGAGTCAGAACGACATACTAGTAGTAATTCGTAATCCTGAGGCAAATTGGGATACGAATTGATTAATAATAGAAGAGTATCGCAACTCCCTTACTTATAATCAATGCACACAATCCTAAAGCCTCAAACTCATTCATTGATTCGAAATTCTGTAATCCCGCCAAGCATTTAGAAAGAAAAGCAAAGCAAAAATTATATGCTACCGCCTTGTTTTATTTTATCTTATTTTTTTTTCTGTTAAATTTAGGTTTCGCACTTGTTATTTTAATTCGAAACGAAAAAAACATTTCAAAAGAAATCATTCAAAAACAAACAAAAAAAAACTAAAAAATCAAGCAAAAAATGTCAAGTCCAAAAAAAGTTAAAAACTTATAAAAAACTGAAAGCGAATCAAGCAAACGAAAACAAAAAAAAAAAAAGATACAAAATCAATACGAAATGTGTTTTGCATAGTTAATAAAATAATATACATATATTTAAATAATGAAAAACAAAAGAGAATATGTGAGAAATCAAACTTAAGCTTAATACTGATAATTAATAACTTTATATATATACATATATCTATATCGATATCCTATATATACATATAGAAAGCGTATGATCGATCCTAAAACGTAATCACAATATGGAAGTCGAAGTGAAGTTTTCTATTTGATGCGCCTGCAGGTAGCCAAAACTGTCGATCAGTTGAAATTCCTCAAGCAACCCCAAAATCCCTAAAAACACATATACACGCCCCCTTTGATACCCAGCATTAACCAATCCATCAGTTTACTTGGTTCCCCCTCCTCATCTTAACTTAAGCAATTGAAAAGTGCAAAGAAAGGAAAAGAAAAACGAGAATAAGAAGAATTCAATTAAATGTGTTTTTTTCCGACATTAGATATTTGTAAATATTCTTTCCTGATTTTAAATTGTCGCCTTAAAATCGAATCACACACACGAACACACACCCATACGTAACACACAACACAACAAATACGACAGACAGACAGACAAAACTCTCACATATTGCCGCATGCTTCTGAGCTTACCAATATATAAAGATTTTGACCATTATACATACATATATCACATACACACACACGACTTTATAAATATATAGAAATGTAATAGACATTTTGCAACATCAATTTGTAATAGGTATTATTAACATTTCTATTCGCACACACACATTTAAGTGTTGGCTACTTTCAATTCATATGTTTTTCTCTTTTCCATTATTATTTTGATTCTAAATTAAAAACACACACACACACATATATACATATACATACTTGATTATTGACCTTCTATGTGCTCTTTAAGTTTTTAATTTTTATACAATTGAAGTTTAACTATATAACATACCTTTATAACGAAATGAACATGAAACAAAAAGGGACATCGTCTCTAAAACAGAAACTAAATTTGTAAGCTACTTAATGAAAATGCAAAAGAACATGAAAACTGAGAAAATAAACAAACAAAAAAAAAAAGGATGAGAGATAATTGTGAAAAACGTGATAGTTTAAACCATAAAGAGTAATATTTACTACTATTATTATATTAATAATTGATTATAATGATGCATATAAAAAAAAAAAACAGAATACAAAACGAAAAAAAAAACAACATAAAACAAAAAATTTCTAAACTAACGTAACAAAAAAAAGTAAAAATTTTTTTAAAAATTACCAACACACAAAAAAAATGTTAAAAACAAGAGTAGAAAAACTAAAAAAAAAAAATGAATAAAAAAAACTTGAAAAAGTAAAGAAACTACTTATTTTTTCTGGTTGTAAATTGACAATTTTATGGGGATAGATAAGTTTTTAAAGGGTAATAAACTTTACATAATTTAAATCCCTCTAGCAGATGATTAATAATATATTTTACAAACAGATCCTTTAGAAAGATGGCGTATAAGCGGTTCTCATTATTTTTTTTAAACGCTCTTTTTCCCTTTTGTCCAATTGGTAAAAATTCTTACTAGTCAAATTCAATTCTTTTTCACTATGCAACGGTGGCCAAAGGGTCGTATAGCTCATCATTCTGTAGTGAAGAAACCAAGTGAAATGAATTTATGAAAAATAAACATAACTTAATTGGATATTTACCTCACAAATTGGCACGCCTCTATGGCCGTAGTTTGGTAGTCAACAAGATTCAGTATCTCCTTCTGGAATCGTTCCTCATATCTGCGCCTAGCCTGTTTGTAGTTAGCCAAGCACCATATGCGTCTGCAAGAATATGAGAAGTATATCGGGAATCTCATTCATTCATCAGATATTATCTAGACTTACAGAGGTATATGAAAATTCGCATAGCTGGGAGAATGCGAAAGACTAGCCGATGAATCGTGACACACATGTCTGTGGGCTGTAAAATCTCGCGAGAACTTCGGAACGAAATCATTTTTCACAAACTCTGTGTCCAAAGAATGCCGGATTTCCATTTCCTCAAACGGTTTACTTATTATTCCGGTCACATCATATTTCTCCGTGAGCCGACTCTTTCGCATGATGTTCTTAAGTGAGAACATCGATTGTTGATAACTATAATGAGGCCCAGAATCTTTTACAATTGAGCGAGTTGGTAGGTCGATGCCAATTATAGATTTATGATATTCCATATTGATCAAGTATTATGCGTTCTCTTTTTTATATATTTTTATATTTTTTTTTTGATATTTTCTTATATATTTTGTTTTTGTTTTGAAATTGAAACAATTTGTGTGTATACTGAGAAATTGTTTAGTATTTCTCGATATCAACATTTTTATAGGGTGTAAAAGGGTATATTATAGGGTATATTCTATATATTCTTGATCAGCATCAATCAGAACCTCGAGATCTCAGGAATTATAAGAGTGAAGACCAACAAATTTGATATGCAGACTTGATTAGACGAAATTTATATTAAATGTATGCCACGCCTTCTATCTCCCACGATTTTTGAAGAATTGTAATCTTATTTGGCACCTCAATTAAATGTTAACTACATATAACCAACATCCACTAACCCATTAAATTTCACAAAAGTCTGAGTAAAAATTCTTATTCTTATGAGTAAAAATTCTTATACTAGAAACACCAAGAGGATAAATTTGGACAACAGGTGCGCAAATGTGCTCGCGTGCAGTTAAGGTCTTGTTTGGTCTTATAAAGGGTATACCGAAGTCGGCGCGATGACTTATTAACTTCATTTTTATATAAATATCTTGATCACGAATCGTAGAAGCATTGACTATATAATTCTAACCATTAAAATGAGGACAAAGTTTGCCTAGAAATCACATTCTACAAATATATTCATACAATAGAAGATATTAAGAATAGGTCGAACCAAAATATGGAAACGGAGCGGCAGATATCGGCAGCATTGCCACGATCGCCCAGTTTATACTCCACTGCAACTACGAAACAAAGGCACTCACGGTTGTTCGGAGCAGACTCAAACCGGGAAATGGGCAAGACACAAGAGGCATACGATAATTTTAAGTCACCAATCTTTATCACCGAACAAGAGGGATCATTGATATCATCGATCGAGGACTACAAATATAAAACCAAAGACCCCAAGCATAGTAGTAAGAATCCAAGTTTTTCACAGTTTAAAGTTAGCTAGTAAGTGCACATCATTTATAAACTTTTGTTATCTACATATTATATAATTAATTTCCTAGCAATGTTGTGTGTGCTGCTCGCTATAGAAAAGCCCGCGATGATTATAATGCACAATTTGAACATGAAATTAAAATGCTTATAGATCATGCAGCAACGGCCAATGATGCAGCTAGTTTAGTTAAGTGAGTTATTCATCAAAAAAATATCGACCTATAATTGCCAAGACTTATGCCTTATAATTCACAGATGGACTTCCTATACTACTTTTTGGCCTCCTTATCACAATGTGGCCGAGTTAAACCAAACAAGCAACACATTTTATAAACTTTCTAAGAAAGAGCAGAAGCGTTTTACAAAGATTATGAATACAGATTTTGTATGAATCGAATAAGTATTGAGAAATACAAACAATATATTTTCCTATAAAACTTGTAGCTTTAGTTATTTAAGGGGGGAAAAGGGGGCAATAATTGTATAATAAATATCTTTTCTCTTATGCAACTGTGAGGACTTTAAATTGATGAGATCAAGGGTCAAAACCAGCGATGCCATTTTTTTAGGTCCTTAAAAAGCCAGCTCAACCAAAAAAAAGCTAAAAAAAAGCTGAATGAAAGCTAAATTTTTGCTCAAATTTACATATTTTAAGAATTTTTAATGTTCATGTATCCCATTGAGAGACTGTTTTTCGGAATGGTGAACTAAATTTGATAATAGCATTGAATAGAATGAATACTAGTCGTATACGTAATGCCAATCACCCATACGTCCTGTGTCCATCTCATTAAATTCCCGCTTACCGCTGCTTTCGAAATCAGACATTTAAAAAAGCCAGAAAAAAACCCAAAATGACATCACTGGTCCAATGGTCTACGAAGAGAAACGAAAAGCTAAAAGCGTAAAAGAGTCATGTTTAAAACATTAGAGCAAACAACACGCATATTTTTATACAGTCACACATAGGTTTTAGTGGCACACGCAAGTCCTTGGCAGGACCCAACAGGCATATCAAAGAGGGTTGCCTCTAAAGTAATTGGAGAACGAAATACTTGGGATCCTAAAACTATTCCCAAACTTCATTCGCTGCCCTCGTTGATGTCGTACATGTCGGCGTGAGACTCTTAAAAATTGAAAACCAATTTCGTAACGATTTAAAACAACGATGCCACTCGAATGATGTGTGTGTGAGTGAGTGAGTGTGTGTTACTAGCGTGTGTGAGTGTGTGTGACTTTTCGCACCTAGCACACCCCAACTAACTCCCCCAGAGTGGCCCCTCCTTTCTGGCCACCGTGTTTAGATTGTGTTACCAATATTTATGGCTCAATGGGGATAGATGGCAGGGCAAGAGAAAAGAGGCGCGACTTTTGCCTGGCGTGACCGCAACCGGAGCCAGGGCAAGTCTAATCACACGACCCCTTGACACCGCACTCGAACCCAAACAGGCGAAGTAGGAGACGTGTTGGGGAGGGAGTCATGCATATCTAAGCCAAATTTAATGGGCGTTTAACGTATGACTTGCCTTTGAACTTTAGACGTACTTGCCCCACACACACACACACACACACTTGTACTTGTCCATGGATGTGTGTATATGGACGTAGTCAGAAAGGCTTCTAGGAAGGGGCCAATACTACATCTTTGTTTACTTTTTCCTTAGGCTAAATAAAGGGAAAATTTCAATCGAAATGATTTCTTACAATTAGTCTTTGTGAAGTTATCTGGAATACAGTGTGCAAATTCAGGACAAAAGGACAATTCTTTCAGATTGAAACACTGAATAGGTAAATGCGATTCCACCTAGAATTAAAGTGATTGCCCTTTGCGTTTTTTTTGTGAATTCAAACTGTAAACTAATTTTATGTTATTTATAAAAGTGTAAAGTTTATATTTTGGGCATATTTTCAAAAGTTCGTAGATCTCATTCTAATATTTAGAGCCGTTAGAAGTTTGTCACACATTCTAATCGTGTGACTATTATTGTTTATTTCAATCTTATGCTATGTATCCTATCTAGACCAATTGAATATATGTTTTAATATATTTGATTGAAACAAAAGGCGTTTAATATCAAGTATTAGTTCAATTCTAGCAACAAATACTCAATATCCTTCGCTGTGGCGACTTTCAGTCACATGTAGACACACTATTCATCGCGAAATCTATGCTATTATAAAGGATATTCTATAGAACTTCCTCCATCACTATAATGCATTAGGCATTCACTTCATAGTGGAGCGAAAAGCCAAATTTCTTAAGATCTTTAAGGTTATTAAATAATATTCAAAGCTTTTTAAGAATTAGCGTGTTTTACAACATTTACAATGTAGGAAAAGTCGTATAAATAATATTTAATTTCGAGCAAAGAAAACTAGGTCTAGATTCTTCTGAATTCACTCTGCCGATTACGTTGGAAACCCGCTACAAATCACTACAGAGGAAGGAACGGAAAGCTTTATGTACGTCATGGTTCCACTATGTGCTAAAAACTGAAATTTAGAGGTGTGCAATTACAGAATTATATGTAAATTTTAAATACTCAAAAAAGTCAAGCTCAAATCTCATAAAAGTTAATGAAGAAAGGTTATACAGAGCGTTAAAAAAGGTTGAAATTTAGTCAAGTTAAACAAGATTTAGTCACAAGAAAAGGCAGCCCATTTTGCTGGACTTGTCTCTGTGTTACTATTGGATTGCCTGCTCCTGCATCCTTTTGCCACACCCATGTGTGTGCATAGATATATGCTCCGACATGGAAGCTTGTAATCCGAGGTGCCACACAATCTCCATTATCTGCGATGGCCACTGGCATTCACCTCGCGGTTGTGACTAATCTGTGCTCGACTCCAAAGAGCAATTTGCTGGGCAGCTATAATTAAGCCGACTCCAAGGTACGAGAGAGTCTTTATTAAGATGAAGATGTTGTGAATGGAAAAGCAAATGTTGGGCAAGTTCAATAAAAATTCCTTTGCATATTTGTCATTCTGCAGTTTTTGGCCACAATGCAAACAATTTGCAAATTGGCTTAGCGAAATTATTGCCATGATCCGCAAATATTATTCGACTTTGCTGAATTTTAATATTCATATTCATTTTCGCTTTGCTGCGCCGTGTAATTAGTTTATGGGGCCTAAAATTCGGACAAATTTTATCACCGCAACACACATACATAAGCACACTCTCTCCCTCTCCCATATCGCATCGAAAAATGTTCCAATATTCAAAATAATTAAATTAAATATTTTATTATGAAATGGTTACCCCAGATGCATTGTATCTGGAAGTCATGTCTATGCGGTGGGTCAATGAGTGTGTGTGCTGGTGGGTGGGTGTGTGTGTGTGTGTGTGAACCCGTGTTTGTTGCTCGTCCAAAAAACTAATTATATTTCAGGGGTTTTCATTGCTTGTCGGATTTTGTTTAGGTAAATAACCAATGCAGCCAATAAATAAATTTTAAGCGTTTTGTTTGCTGCTTTTTCCATACACAAAATTTATTGGATAACATGGATAAAATCATATTCATAAATAAATATATTTTACTTACATACATACATACAATATATGAACAAATAAAATCTACAAAAATGCATGAACATATTGAATATAATATTGCTTTTCTATTGAAATGTTTTGCAGATTTCGATATGTAAGTAAATAGAAATCAAGGGAACAGAGATTAGGTCTAAGGACAGTACCGAAGAGTGGAATACCCTTGCAAATTCTTGTGTTGGTTGATCTCTTTATGGAAAATATAAACACGGCCCAAATGGCAATTTATAATTGTAGTTTTAATTGTCGGAGTTTCTTCATTTTATGTGTTCTTCCTGAAGGTCCTTTTGACCTTTTTGCTAGTGTATAAATATAATGAAATAAATACAGCTTAGCGTTGCGTATATTTGTTTAAACTAAAGCAAAGTCCATCTCAGTGTTTGAAAATATAGAAGAGAAAATTGCAAATCCAAATCATATTCAACTTAAAAGCAAATATTAATATTATTAATTTAATAGGTGTGGGTGGAAATTGGACTTTTAAAATCTGTTTAACTCTTAAAGTAAGCCAGCTTTCTGCACTTTTGGGAAAGCTGTGCAATTGATAAGAAATTGATTGTTTAATTTTTGGAGTTGCCCACTAAAATGTCAGTCAATTTAACGAATATTAATTTAATATCCATAGCTTTAATTTAAATGCAAATTACACTTAAATATGTTGAACGGTCATTAAGAAAATTGTAGTTTTATACGATTTAAAAATGTAATTAAGAGTTGTCTATTTAAAGAATCTCAAATATACAATATTTTATACCATTTACTTACATTTTCACTTTTAATAGCTGAAGGACAAAAAGCAAGAAAACTCATTTTTAAGTCTGCTTAAAAGGTTAAGTGGAACTATTGATTGATTAGTATTTACAAAACTGTTTAAATAAATAAGTATACATTGATAGATTAGTATTTACAAAACTGTTTAAATAAATAAATATGCATGGATCTAACAATAAGTAACCAGCTCAAGAAGTAATATAACTGATAAATATTATAACTTGTTGATGTAGAACTGTATTGATATCTGTTTTAGTATATATTTCTCGTATAGAACACCATCCTTCAAAGGACAAGTCTGTGTTCAATCATAAAAAGGCCAAAATTGAGGCCAAAACCCAAAGGGCTAAAGGAAAGGTAGGATTGTGGAAATCTTTCAATTTGAATGTGCACAATCGTCTCCTTATAGGCAAACTTTTGGACAATTCGTCCTTGGCGAGGACATCATGATTAGACGGAATAATTAAATCAGTTTCTGCACTGGTGAAATGTGATTCTTTTCGATACCATCGTTATATACCTAAGAAAAAGACAATTAAAACGCTTTCAGATATATGAATGATCATAGATCATAATCTATTGCATAATCCAATCTATATTTAAAGTATTTTCCAAAGACAATGCTAAGAAAAAGAAGAATTATAGCTGACAGAAGAAGCTCTACCTAATAAGATATTTATTTTAAAGTAAGTTCTTCTAATCAATCAATCTTAAAGAAGTGTTCCTTAACTTTAAACACCTGTGATGGCAGAAATGTCGATTGTCAAAGAACAAGCAAATGGTCAGGTCATAAAATTTGTGGCAGTTGGATGTGATGTTGCAATTAATGTTACGCCTTTAGCCAATTTGCATTGGCCATCATAGAAATGTGCCATGTTACCTACATCTGTATGTATGTATGTATGTATGTATGCGATTACCCATTCCACATCCATCCATTCGGATGTGGACATTCGGATTATAGAGCAATTACAATTCATTTGAAATGCAATACACCAGACTCAAACAGAACTCAACTCGACAAATTGCCACTAGGAGAGAGAGCCGCTGCTGCTCGTGGCACACGAGTGTAGGCCCCAAAATCAAATTAATGATATGAATTTCTTATTTGGTAACATTAACGCAACTGGCTGTAATGCTGATAAGGCTCTGTTGTGCACAGAGAGATAGAGATTCAGATTCATCCAGCAGGACACGGTAATTTACGTAGAGGAGTTTGGACAAACAGGAAACGGAAGTGCGTCAGCGTTTGCCAATGGCGTTTGTCTACAATCTTTCCCTCTCTCTCTTACCCGCTCAGTCTCTGCATTGTTGGGGATTTATTAAACTGTCAGGATGGCCGGGATCAATTGCTCTTACTCACACACACACACACAGAGAGAGAGGGACACCCACACAAACGCACTTGCAATTACACATATACAAATGCCGCATTAGTTTCACATTTTTTTCTCCCTACTATCAGCATTCCCTACAAATTGCCTTTACACATATATAGATAGATAGATATATATATAGTTAGTTTATGCAGTATTCCTTCTACGCATTTGTGTGTGTGTGTGTGTGTTAGGACGACAATTAGATAAATACCAAGACACGCATAGTCACTGGCTCCATCTTTTTCTTGTCTGTGTGTCTGTCCGTCTGTGTGTGTGTGTTTTTTTTTGCCTCGTTGGCATTTTTCTACACTTTGGCCTCAGAACCTTCTCCACCTCCCCAAGCACTAGTCTCCTTCCACGACTCTGACTGACTGGGCAGCCAGTTAAGCTGCCATTGTGGTCATCCTTTGTGTGTGTCCTGTCAAGCTGCTGCTGCTGCTGCTCCTTCTGCTTCTCATTGTTGTTGTCTGATAGTTGTAATTGGCCAACTAAAATCATGTGACAAATTAACAGCGCAAAATTTATTGCCTGACCGCCGCCTTAAGCTGTTGATGAAGAAATATTGTGTGCTCTCCATTTCCCCAGATACCCCCTCCCCCGTCCCCCTCACACTCTTCGTAGCCATCTGGCCAGGATGAGACAGCATTTTGTGATTGCTATCAAGTCAGCAAGAACTTCGCCTTTTTCGCAATAACTTCAATTGGTTTGGCTTACCTGAGGCAATTATAATGATACAGTCAGTTGAAGGTGCTCAACGAAAATTCTCTTTGAATAATGCAAGCTTAAAGATTTATCTCAAAAACTCACACATTACCTTTCACAAGTTGAAATTATAACAAAATGTAAAGATCAAGACAAGCCAGAAAATTCCACAAAGACATTCTGTAAATTCTTAAGCTGATTCTCATTCAAACCTCTTTAAAAAGTGGACAGAAATTCGCCACTTAAAATTAAATATATTTAATATATTTTTCAATATAAATAAAAGGAAACAATTAATATAATATCTTTATGTAGCGCCCCGAAGCAATTTTTTCCTATTTCTTAAAATATAGAGGTTTCATTTTCTTTTTTAATGCCATTTAAAAATTATAAAATGGATTAACAAAAAACAAAAGATTAGGTTTAAATTAAATTGACTTAAAAAAATGTCAACCTCTTTAAAAAGTGGACAGAAATTTGCCAATTAAAATTAAATATATTTTATATTTTTTTGTATAAATAAAAGGATAAAATAGATAGAATAAATTTATGTAGCGCCCAGAAGAAATTATTTCCTATTTCTTAAAATATAAGTGGAGGTTTCATTTTCACGTTTAATGGCATTTAAAAATTCTCTAATGGATTAACAGAAACGAAAGATTAGTTTAAATTAAATTGACTTAAAAAAAATGTCAACCTCTTTAAAAATTCGCCACTGCTAATTACATATATATTAAATATATTTTTCAAAAGGATAAAATTGATAGAATAAATTTATGTAGCGCCCAGAAGCAATTATTTCCTATTTCTTAAAATATAGCTGGAGGTTTCATTTTCATTTTTAATGCCATTTACATATTATAAAATGGATTAACAAAAAAGCAAAGATTAGGCTTAAAAACACTGAATTAAATTTCGGCAAGTTCTCTTAATATTTGTTTCTCAAAATCCAAAAATGCTATCCGAATGGTGTCCGTTCCCCCCCCCCATTGATTCGGATAATATACAGAACCTTAGAAATAATTAATTAGTAAATCATTTGTTGTAGTTTTTGTGTTGTTTGTGTTTTTGCAAAACGTCGCAAATTGTTGGTTTTAATACAACAAATATTTAATTTATATACAAAATTTACCTAAGGCTTTTCCATGAATTAAGAACGAGAACACATCGAGTGTACATCGATTTGTATGTATTTATGTGTGTATAAATACATATTGTTGGGGTCTACTGCTTGATTGTTGTCGTTGATGCTGCGGTTGGAGTTGTTCTTGTTGTTGTTTCTGCTGCGGCTCAAAACATTAATTAATGCGCCTGCAGCCAAATGACGCCATTTTGTATGAGTCGCTGTGTGTGCACAGCTGAGTAGCAGATGGGGGAGAGTGAAAGGGAGAGAGAGAGCAACCGGAATACGGCAAAAGTACGAGCAGCAGAAGTCCGTGCCGTGTGGCAGGTGGCGGGGCACCTGCAGGCGAATCGGGAATGCATTGGACCATGCAAAATGCGTTCATGTCTTATGAACAATGAATTTTAGATGCCCATGTGCGTGTGTGTGTGTGTGTGAGGCTTGTTTTTTGGCCTCACGCACACACACACACACACACACACACACACACACACCTGTGCAAGCAAACATGTTTTGCAGGAATGCCAACTGCCGCCAGGCAGAGCAAAAGACCGACGACGACGACCAGTGGGCAGTGTGCAAGAGCAAACAACAAGGACACGGGGACTAAAACTAAAAGCGACATGTTTTTGCACGCTCGAATGCGAGTTGGCAAAACAACCACAGCATCAGCAGCATCAGCAGCAGCATCACAATCCACCAGCTGGACCCAAGGTATGGACGCGTGCCATGATAAAGGATCACGAATATTCTCCTTAATTGCTTGGGATCTTCAAAATTTAATTCCAATTACACCTGTTTCCAATTAATGCAATAAATTCGGACTAATTTGGTTTTCCTATCTCTCCGAAAAGAATATAGTTTAAAATTTTATATAGGGAACCAAAAATAATAAAGCAAACCATCAATATATTACATAACACTTATGAAAAACCTTAGTTTTAGATATTTCTTTTGATTTTCTACACATGTATTTTTACATATAATATAATATATTTTCTCTATAATCGTTTACTATAATCCTCAGTCACGACTTGTGTCCATCTCTGGTTGAGAATGGCAACAGCCGCCGCAATTAACCACACAAAACCTGCAATGCTTCGAGCATTTCCGCTCGACCCTAGAATATATTTCTTCTTCTACCATCCAACTTCCGCTGCCGGTGCGCAATTAAATTAAAATTGCCGCCAGGCAAATGGCGTCTGCACGGCAACACAAAAATAAAGTAAGTAAGTCGCCGGGCCGACTTGGATATACCATGCATTAGGTGAAGAGATATATATTAAATTTCTTTCAAATGCTATCACTCTTATGTGGAAACGAGCACTTTAGCGCCCCCCGACCAAATCGGTGATTTCCAGCATATGCTATCTCGCTCTTTTTCGCGTGCATTTGCCTTGCACCGCTATGGGTGAAAAACGTTTCTATGTATAACTCGGCCATTTTTATTCCGATTCTTGTGATATTTGGTGGAATGATAGATATACATGACATGTATTAGTGTGCCAAATTAAATTACGATACGATAAATATTTCGGCTGAAAATCGAATTTTTCGAATTTCGGGGGCGGAAGGGGGCGTGGCCAAAATTTAAAACAAACTTGGTCTGCGTGCACACTGCACGCATCTAATGTCCAAATCCGAAAGCTCTATCTTTTATAGTTCCCGAGATATGGAGGCTCAAAATATTGTTTTTCAAATAGCGGGGGCGGAAGGGGGCGGGGCGAAAAAAAAAAAATAAACTCGATCTGCCTGCAGAGCAAACGGGTCTACATGCCAAGTTTGGTAGCTCTAGCTCTTATAGTCTCCGAGATCTCGATGATTCTTCAGACGGACAGACGGACAGACAGACGGACATGTCTCAATCGACTCGGCTATTGATACTGATCAAGAATATATATACTTTATAGGGTCGGAGAAGCTTCCTTCTCCCTGTTACATACATTTTGGCGACTTTAATATACCATTTCATTCTATGAATGCATGGTATAATTAAAACAAAAACATCAAAAAAAAAAACACAAATCTGATATTTGCTCCAGTCGCATAATAACCGCCATACGCTCTATGACTTGATCCTAGAAGTTTGAGTCCTTCATAATTTGTTCCTTAGCAAATCGGAAGCGATTTTTACGAGTTTTCTTAGTAATAACTTATTGAAACAACAATGACCAACAAAAAACCAATCGTTTATCTTGTTAAGAAAGAGAATTTCTCTCAATACCAAGCAATATAAAGCTATTATAAAACAATGGGTAATTTTGAGCATCCAAATCTGCAAATATTTCAAATCAAAATTCAAAAATACGGTTAGAAACTATCAAAAAATAAGCTGTGCTACACAGAACATTTAAACCACATGAAATATGTTTGTATTCATCATTAGAAACATATGTTTATTCCCAGTTCCATTTCAATTTGCAAATGCATTAAAGGCACTGATTTTTCCAATTAGCTTTTGGCCTTGACTTGACTCCATTTTGCTGCTGGATTGCAGACGGTGATGCAATTTTTTTCCCAGCAAAAAAAGCCAGATCAACCATTCTGATTTTTCAAAGCAATGTTTTTTGTTGAAATGCACAAATTTTAAGTATTTTTAATGATCCTGTATGTATAATTTTCGGAATAGATGAGTTTTCTACCGACTACATCCATATAGATTAGAAATAACATTAAAAAGAACTAGTACTAGGCGTATACGTAATGCGACAAGTATTAGCCCAGCAAAACGAAGGCCACATTTAACGGGAAAACAGCCGAAATAACATCACTAGTAGAAATAATGGAGCTCGGGATGAGGCCAACTGATTTGCAAACAGTTCCGCAAAATATCCTTCAGTACCAACTCTGTTAACCACGTTGCATTTGTAATGAAAGTGGTGCTTGAAGAAAATGGAAAATTTATTGCGCTGACAGTTATAGGGTCCCATAACAATAATAAAGAAGAGAAAAGGAAGGCAGAAGAGTGAGGACAACAAAAAAAAAAAAACCAAAAAAAGCAGCAGCTGCAGCTGCACGACACAACAGCACAAGGATAGGAATAGGATCGTCATGGCGTTGATGATGATGGCAATGATGGCGCGTTGATAGCTCAACGAGATGCTACTTCAAAGTCAACTTCAATTGCTGTTTCACTCAGCAAAGGACATTCATTGGTTTGCCTTGCCTCGTTGTCCCTTTTGCCTTTACGGCCATGTCCTGCTGTCACTAAGTGCACTGCCAATGCAGCCTTTTTTGCGTGA
The DNA here is from genome assembly GCA_018150735.1 of Drosophila sp. 14030-0761.01. Lineage (NCBI taxonomy): Eukaryota > Metazoa > Arthropoda > Insecta > Diptera > Drosophilidae > Drosophila > Drosophila sp. 14030-0761.01. The sequence goes on from JAECWO010000090.1 coordinate 1,660,041, forward strand.
CTTCGGCCTGGCCCCGACCACGACCCCCACGCTCATCAGTGTCGCATTTGGTTAATGGCAAAAAAAGAAGGGCCGCCTGTCATAAATGTGTTTTGACTGGCAACGATGGCGTCTATATTGACAGGCTGTCCGCCATTTTGCCCTATGCAAAACAGATGCCTGGATTTGGCCTGTCCTGCGGAGTGTTAAGTATGTCCTATGAGTGGGTTGGGTATGGCTAGTTAGAGCAATATGAACGGTGTTTTGAGTCCTTCCTACTCCTACTGACACGCTTTCACTCGAATAGGTGGAAAGGACAAACGAGTGAAAGGAAAAGAATAAAAGGTTTTAATTTCACATTAAATTTTCAATAATTTTAATGCCCAAAAGAAGTTGGCAGTATCTTTATACATTTTTCGAAACAAATGTATATAATATACAATTGTGATCTGTCCAGAAATGTCCAGGCTATCCATCCACATGTTCACATGTCTATTTTTCCGTCTATCAATGTCTTTTATTTATCTGTCCATATTATTTTCTATGTTTTTGTCTGGCTTTCGATTCTAACGATTGTCTGACTATTTCTAATATCTTAGAATTATATCTATACATTTATATACCCTTCGAATTAAAGTTTATGACCTTATTGTGGTATTTACGTACATCTAAATAAAATTTAATGACTATATCATTAGTAGAACAATTGGTTTTATAGGATTGTCTTCAATTTTGGTAACTATAAGACTGTATAATTAATTATTTTTCTCCTAAATTTAATTAAAATTGGTTAATTATATCACATTGCTGCCAAAGAAGCTAATAATTATATAAATAATTAGAATATTATAATATATACATCCATATAATGTGTGGGGCAGTACACCGCAAGAGGAAAATCAGTTATAAAAGCATTTAAATAAAAACCACTATTATTCTGCTGTTAAGTAAGTCCGATAAATTCAAATTTATCGATTTGATCGAAATTAATGTTAACTATCGACTGCATCTGTTACTTTACAGAGCCCTGTTGACCACCTGTTGACTTAACAGCGATCGAGCTTATTGGAACTTTCTGGCAACACTGTCAATTTTCTTTTCTTTTTGGCAATGTCCGTGTGGCTGCTGCGCAAGTTGCTGTTTATTTAGTTTTTTGTGCGTTTAAAATTAAAGTGTTATAAAGTTTGTGCAGTCGGAAGTTAAGTTTATGTAAATTCGCATTGCCATCGTCAGTTTGGTGGTTGTTTAAAGAAATAAATTAGTTTATATATCAGCAAAGAAAAAGAAGCGACGCCATGTTGTGTCCGTGTGTAAGAAAGAGAAATGCAAAATGCAATGTGTATGTGTATATGTGTGTGAAAGTGCGCGTGTGTATAAGAGTGGTTTTTGTTTCTTTTTTGTTTTTTTTGTTAAGTGAAGTGAAAAGAAGTTAATACATATGTGTTTGTTATCTCGAAAACAGGAGAAATGAGAGAGGAAGAAACAGACGACTAGAGATATAAAAGGTAATGCAATTTAATTATTTATTTCACTTTTATTCTTCATGATATGGACAGATCGACGCATGTCGAAATGGATGACGTCATCTGATGCGAAACTGTTGGTGGAAAATTATCAACTAACTGTTCTTTTGCTGGGTGCAGTTGGTTTAGATTTTGCATTTGCCAGGGATCAACGCATGTCGAAATGGATGACGTCATCTCATGCGAAATTGTTGGTGGAAAATTATCACCCAACTGTTCTTTTGCTGGGTGCAGTTGGTTTAGTTTTTGCATTTACCAGGGATCTACGCATGTCGAAATGGATGACGTCATCTCATGCGAAATTGTTGGTGGAAAAAAAATCAATCAACTGTTCTTTTGCTGCGTGCAGTTGGTTTAGTAAAGTGAAGTGAAACGAAGTTGTTAGTTTTTTATTTACCAGGGATGCAGTGTCAGCTACAGGTAGTTCTATAAATAAAGGGGTTCACTTATTTTAGATGAACTATTTTCTATTTTCTTAATATTTATTTTGAAAATTAACAAGTATTACCAAAATTAATAAGCATTAAATCTCATTTAGTGGAAAAGTTGAGTATCCATAATAATAAGGACTTAAGAAGAGCTCGTGTTCTTATCGACAAAATTGCATCATTTATTTAATTAACATGTGGATATAACTATGTATATCTATATATCAATTATGTGTCATTACTTAAAAGGTGCGACGGCTAAATCAAATTTATTTGATATAGAGTCTTATTTTTGGCTTAACCTTTTACCCGATTTATGGTTAAAGCACAGCAGGGGTATCCCAAAAGGTGGTTTAAGAATTTCTAACCAGGGTTTTTTTATTTATAAATATTTTTTAAAGACTTTTATTGTGCATCTTAATGGGCGTTTTGTTGTTCGCCTTATACGTTTTGAGTAAGCATACACATATCCAGATAGAGGTTTTTAGAGTACTGAGGGTAGACATAGAGGGCTAGAGGGCTTTCTTTATGGCACAAACATGTACTGCTAATGCATGACTCTCGTGCTTTGTTGTTGCCATTCGAGGGAGCGGAAAAAAGGTGAAATAGCCACAGAGTCATACAAACAAACTCAAATTGAATTCTTAAGTGTTGCACACACACACAAATACTTAGACAAACACACACAACCTGACATGACTCCCCCCGTCGTCCTATATCAAGTGGCTCTAAAATGGCATACTTTAGGATTTTCCAACATGTTTTGGCTTACAATGCCAGTGCAGGAGCAGCAGCAGCAGCAGCAACTCAACCATCATTTAGACCATTTACTTTCCATTTGATATCGAGGTCCATGCCATGTCCCGTGTTTATGGCCAGCTGATCTGTGCGAGAATCCTTTCAGGAATCTTGGCCACGTACATTCTCTCTTTTCGCTCGCCTCGTAAATAGCCAGCACAGCAAATTATGAATTATAGTTTCCTTTAAATAAATTTCCTTGCCTTCCTTTGTTTTCCACAATTCTTGCTGCTGCTCTTCTTTTAATTTTATTTATTCTCCTGTGCGTTGTCTCAGCGACAGTCCCAAAATTTACGATTTCTACTAATTGCAAGCGGCAATAAATTTTCCAACTGCTAAAAATTATGTGTACAATTTGTCGTATAATTTTTTCCCCCCTCTGGGTTGACATCTTGCAGTGATTTTATTTATTTATGCTCCATAGAGCGGAAGAAAATTTCACAGGAAATCGATGCGAATATAAAAATGACAGTTTTTAAAGAAATAATAAATAACATTCTAGAATTTATTTTTAAAGTAGATTTAAAATTCTCAAAAATATATAAAGTTAATAAAATATTCTAGGTAAATGTTTAACACCTGTGTTGAGGTCGAGATTTCAATATTATGGTTTTCAAAAAAAACAAAAGCTACCTCAACTGGTTAAAAGGGAATTTCGGGCTGAGTACTTCTATTCTTTTATCTTTTGAGCATTGGATTAGCTATCGTAAATTTGGTTTTGTTAAACATGGCATCACTTCGTTCTGCTCCATTCATCTGGTTGAACCATGCTCCGATGCATCCTGAAACTGTCACTCGTTATTTGCATTTACAAACATCCTTCGCGAAATTGTCTTGGCATGTTTGTTACACGTTTAAATGTCAAATACGCAACGCTAAACACAATTTCTAAGCAAATCGCACAACATGCTGCCACACGGAATCGCATAAAAATGTCAAAGTTTTGTGACACCAACCACCATCCGCACCACCAATTGTTGCCTTGCCTCCATTGTCTGTGTGAGAAATGTAAATTTTATCTTTGGGTAAAACTAACTTTTACAATTTCATTATGTTTCATTTGCATCAAATGCAAGTGCAGCGTTGTTACATGCAAATTGTGTCACGCCTCCCTCCCCCCCACCTTACCCATCCTCTCGGTGGGTGGGTGGTTGGTTGAATGAGAGGCGTGGCATTGATAATGTCACCTCGACGCAGTGCAGAATTCACAAACGGATGGCAAAAGGTAAAAGAAAATTCAGAAGGATTTCGCAAGAGCAACTTTTCTGATTGCCTAGCTTGCAACAATTGTTAACGGTTGTTTGTCACCCGTTGTTGCAGGTCATATGAGTGTGTGTCTGTGTGTGTGTGTGTATGTGTTAACCTTGTCGAACTTATGATGACTGTTGTCCCTTTCCATTTGCTAGCATTTGCATTGTTGCACAAACCTGCGGGCCGAGCCTCATTGTGTGAATCAAAAGTTTGCCCTTTTGTTTCTCTGTGTCAGATTCAGGATTCAGACTTCAGGGCTGGAGCCATTTTGTCATTTACGAAAGCATTCAAAAAGGCTCAAAGAATCATACTTCTTATGTGTAAGCGTGTGTGGATGTTTGTAGATGTGTGTGTGAGCAGGAAAATTTAATATAATTAACATTAACAGTTGTTGCGATTTGTTGAAGCGGCAATGCACATTTACCTAATGGCAAAGTTTGCTATATTTTCATTTCCGTCCCTCATATACTTGAATTAAAAATTCCCTTTTAAGGTCCCTTTTCTTTTTTGTTGCTTTGCTCTCGCAATCGTAATGAGGACTTGCTTACTCCTCCCGTCCTCCGTATCACTCCTCCTTTCCTCCATCTTCTCTCAAAGCCCTATTAACATATGCTTTTTGCGTGTGCCTCTTGACAGAAAAGAAGATTTCTTATTCTATTAGTCGAGGGTCCTGGCTTATAATTTAATTGGACCATGCGCACACTGCTTTGGTGTATTGGACGACGAAGATGATGATGATGATGATGACAAAACTAACGCATTTCTGTGTTTTTTACTTTCTTTCGCTTTTCGTTTTTCGCTTTCATCTTGCGTCTAATGAGAATGTAGTGCCGTGGACACAGCAGCAGAGCAGTGCACAACCAAATGGGATGATGCCAAATGACACTAAAAACGCATAAACTAACGAACTTTTTGGAGTTTTCACGAAAGGTTTCCTTCCAATCTTCTGGTGGTCTGTTCTGGTCTGGGGTATAATTAAAACGCGAAATTTATGGCAGATACTACTTGTATATGTATGCAGATACTGGTTGAGCTGGGGCTGGAGTTGAGTCCTTGTGCCGATAGCACACTCTCTCTACACTCCTCTACTCGCTTAATGCACACGAATAAGAATTTCCATTAGGGTCGCCTCAATGCTGCGGTGGGTTACTTAAGATGAAAATGAAGAAGGACGACAACTTGAGCTTAATTTGTGCCCCCATCCGCTAATTTTGTTCCTTAAGCACTATCTCTCTCTATCTCCCCATTGTAAATTCCGTCTTTCACACCTGTTACATGCAATTATCCTTGCCACACGCTAAGAAGAAACTTTGTGCTGCCTGCACTTTGGGCCAATCTTTGACAGAGCTTCATTTCCGTACTAGAAAAGCTGCCACGGAAGGAAATGAGTTTCGGATTAGGACACGAATCGTGTGCAGATGACGCAAGGGCGCAGGGCAGGGCACGGTAGGGCGAACTTGCGGACTGACTGGCTGGCTGGCAGCCAAGGCAAGCCAAGTGAGGGGCATGTTGCAACATTGCGGGTGACCAGCCAACCAGTCAAAGCGTAGTGTAAGTAGCCTGGGCTAAGTGCCACCGCCAGTAGAGTGAAGCACGCACTGATTGCAAGTGAAATGCATGTGAAATTAACCTCGTGCGCTGCTCGGTTTAATTTGCACTCGATTCTCTGCTAGTGGAAAAAGTTGTGCACACTCTCTCGTAATGCATGCCAATGGCAATACCAACACACACATACACACACACACACACACCCACAGAGAGAGTGTCGGTTGGTATCTCAAATGTAATTTTCTTTTTTACTCATTTGCTGCCTGACTGGCGGCACTGATGGCTGATGGCATGGACTTGCTATTACCATCACCCCAATGCCCCAACCCCCCCGAACCTCCATTTCCCATACAACTTTCAATATTTCCCATTCCTATTCCCACTCTGACTTAACACTTTCCGCTGTCGGAGTCAAGTTGCGTTTGAAAAAACAAAAACTCTTCAGGAAGTTGTCAAATGATCTGTGTGATGTGTAGGGGGAAAAAAACGATGATTGAGTAAAACAAATGAGAAATATTGATCGACAGTAAATACCTTTGACAATAAGATATATAGGCATTAGTCTCATTAGAGTTGATGTTTCTTAAGGACGAAAATACAGGCTCAAACTGCAGTGTGTTTTCAAAAGGAACTAAAGGTTCTTAGATATATTTTTTCATTAAATCTCTGAAATTATTTGTAGTTTTTCTGTCCATAGTGATTTTTAGTTATTTGAAATGATTTTCGATATGTAAATGAATTGTTTAGTGAAAGAATACTTATTATTGGTAGCGATAGAAGTTGGCAAAGATTGGTTTAAATTTTATTCGCTGAAATAGCGAGTTACTTTGAATTGTATTGGCGAAGGCTTTGAGCCCATGTAAATTTCATGACGGCCAATCGAACTTAATTTGCCTTCCACTCAATTTGCATAGCATAAAAATATGTACAGACACACATACATATGTACATTTACATATAATGTGTATGTAGGTGGCTTTCAATGTATACATATGTATAAGCTGCTTAACTGTCAATACTTTTCTCATTATATATCGCACATAAGTATATTTCTGTTTTAATGCATGCTTAATAAGCATTTGGGGGTATACATAAGCAATGAGCATTAAAATTTATTTCATTTGCTATGCAATTCACAATTCATCTTCGTCATAAAATGCAGCAAAAAGGGCGAAGTGGCATGAGGATGGGAATGGGGGATGGACTGGGAATTCGCGGCACTTGTCCAAATGCACAAACATAAACTATTCATTTCAGTTCAATAACAAAGCGGGCAAAAGCCTGAAACAACTGTCCATATGCAAGCCACATATGCACACTCAAATGTGTGTGTGAGTGTGTGTGTGTGTTTGCGAATGCCATTTGGTTATTCGCCGCATTAACGAAATCAACATTTAAATTGCAAATTGTGTGTATTTTGATTGAAAAATGCCTCGATGACGACGATGAGAATTCACACAGACAGAGAATATCCGATATAACAATGCCCGATTCCGTTTGGTTTTTTTTTGGGCCAGGTTTAAGGGAGTTGTAGGGGACTCTAGGGGGCTGGGTGAAGCTGGCCGTTGGCAGCTGTTGTCTTCACACTTGCCCGCATGCAATTTGCTGCTCTTTTGTCCAATAAAAACAACAACAATTTCATGCGCATTAATGTGCGACATTTTGAGAAAGGGTTGGAGAGTTCGCGTTAAGTATATCTACATATATACACACATGTGTGTGTGTGTTTGTGTGTGTGTGTATTTCAGCCAATGCGCAAAAGTGCAATAAAAATGCAAAAGCGAATTCGAATTGATTGAAACGAACAGAGAACAGGACCAGAAAAACGAACGAACAAACCAAACAGAACTCATGCAAAACGACGACGACGATGGGGAAAAAGACAAAAAATTATTCATTAACACATGCGAAAAATACAAAAGGAACATGGCCATAAATAAATAATTGATAAATTGCAGATGAATTTTCATATTTAATGATGTTTGAGTGGGCATCCACTCTCACCCACAAGCCATCCGGTTATCTCTGTGTGTGTGTCTCTGTGTGTGTGTGTAATAATGTTATGTTAAAATATACGATTACCATTTGGATTCTTTTTACGACTCAAGTGCGTGTGGCATGCCCCATGCCCCACCACACACATCTACAACCCCAAAAAAAAGCAACTTATCTCACCCAAAAAAAAAAAAGCATCGCTACATTGTCGCACCACGGTGCGTATGAAAATTGATTGTTGCTTTATTTATGGCCCGCACTCGGAAAGTAGACATAAAAAATTAACGCAAACATAAAATGCAATCATGCAGCTCGTCCAACAGCCAAACAAAAATCTAGCAAACGGATGGAAAGGTCTACATTTGTCCATTTGCTTGATTTGCTTTTACGTGCGCCGGGAGACAACCATCCATCCAGCCAGCCAGCGAGCCAGCCAACCACCCACTTAGTCAGCCAGCCAGCCAGCCAGCCAGCCATCCATTCAGCCTATCCAACATTCTGTAATAAAAACGCGTAAAACTTTGCCCCTAACGAGCATTGGTTTTACGATCTGGCTGGCCTGACATTCGCCTTTCAGAAATTTTGTATTTCGTGTCAAAGAACTTGGTCTTGGTCTGTCCCATGACCTCGGTGCTCTGCATTTCCCAATGCACACATACAAATATGTGAATTTGTTATATGCTTCTAATACGTTGCCAAAAAAAGAGCTTTCCACCACAATAAAATATGCTTGATCTTATTTTCGTTGTTGATTTTTCCATACTCTTTCCTTCTATCATATATAAACTTGCCTTGGGTGCCAAAAAAAAAATTAAAGGCAAGCTGAAATTCGTATTATAAATTTCAAAACTGAAATTAAAATACAAAATCCATTCTCGAATGTGTTGAGCCAGGCTCCATATCGAATGGGAACAATGTATTTCTGTTTAGATATTTAACTATTTCGACATTGTATCTAACATTCGTCTAACATTTAAAATCGCCTTCATACATATTTAGATGTTTCTGTAAATTTTAGGCAAAACATTATTATCAATTATATAAGATATATTTTAGCAAGTTAACTTTATGAAGTCAAGCAATTGTTACAACAAGCATTCACCTTTGCGGAAATAAATCTAACTCTAGGATTAAGAGAGTAAATATTTGACTTTGTGTGCAGTTAGTTACCGAAGACTTAATTAAGCAATGAATCCAACTAGAAACAATGCAGCTTTAAAGCATTGTGCACTTTCATAATTTCTCTCATCCGCAAGCCCAGATAATCTGCCCTGCCGAATGCCAGAAATTGCCTCGGCCCAGCAAAATATGTAATTAAACGTAATGAGTGTAAAATGCTTCTGTCCTTGCTATTTCTATTTGTCCTGATCCTTTCGAAGCTCAGCTGCTCCAGCTGCTGTTGTTGCATTGAATCAGAAAATTAACCAGACTCTGCTCTGGTGCAAATGCTGTCAGGCAAATCAGCTCATTCATTTGTCAATTAGATGACAATGGACCAAGGACTTGAGCACAACTTCTCTTCTACACAAAAACAAAAACCCGAACATAATAGCATTTGAAATGTTATGAAGTCCAAGCAGAATTAAATCAAATCAAGGATTTGTAATTTCGTATCGCTGATGAAATGCATTTCATAAATATTTATTTGAAAAAGGGCTTAGGATTTGTTCTGGGATAAGGGATAAGAGAATTCTCATTCTCTTAGCCAGTGCTAAGGATATGGATATAGCCAAGACAACGCACAGTGGTCGATTGGGCCAATTGGGTAACCAATAATCGATACCTTTAAAAATAAATGAGTAATATTTTATAAGTCTAGCAAATTATTCCCATTGATTTTTATATATTCTTATAGATTGTTATATATTCACATGGATTTCTCCTCCATCTCTTTTATATTACGGCTGATCCATGATCTTTTTGCTTATTTAAACGATTTCGTGAAATATTCAATAGTAGCTTCAAAATATTGCACGTTTTACGCCTCGCACATATTGGTTAATAGTTCCTCGCACTTGGCACGCAATAATTCAGCAGTTTACTCACCTACATGTCTACGCCCATTTCTCACCTCGGTAAACGTATTGAAATAGACGCATTGGTGAAACAATTTACGCCATCACCGACGAAATAATGAAGTGTTTAGTTGATTATCTAAACTCACGGTTCCGGGTCCCAGAAACAATTTAGAAAAAAGGGCACCAATGCATTCAGATACGTTTCCTTTTTTGGGAAACGGGCCTCGTGAATCGTTTGTTGGCTTTATAGTGCGCAAATAAACAACTTGACTATAAAAACTTTTCGTTGAAATTGCCTCAAGTCTAGGCGAAATGGTCGATGCTACACGCAACAATTGCAATTGAGTAGAACAGACAACAATGGGGGGAGGGAGGTGGTCGTTCATTGTTGTTTGTCTCAGACAAAAGCGCACAGTTACAATATTTTTCCTTTTTTTTTTTTTAGGGGCGTGGTACGCATTGTCTAAATAAGGCCTTTTGTGTGCGATGCATACTTTTAGGCGCAACGCATTTGCATTGATAACCGAAAATGTTGGTTCCGTGTTTCGTGCAAAACGCCCATATTTCAACAGCAAATCAAACAAACATTCATTCAAATACGAGTATATCTATCGACACACACACACACAGGCACAGAAATGCACAAACTAGTTTCGTTGGACTGCATTAAGCAGGTGCAGGTACAGGTGGGCAGGTGGACAGGTGCATGTAGTTAGACAGCTATGTATGTAGATGGGGAAGGAGAGGGGGCGTGTGCGTAGAGGAGACTCCTTGACTTGCTTGCTTGCCCCGCCATTTGCTGGATGTCTTAATTAAATTTGATTAGCTGTGTGGGCAAATTAGTTAGTTTTGCATGGGAATTGATGAGCCTGTTGAGTTTACCGACTAATTGGCTAATTGATTGATTGTTGAAGTTGAATGCTTCACGGTAGCCAGGCAGAAGTAAATACAATTATGCAGGCAGACAGTAAGAGTATGGATGGATCCGAGTTCTTAATTGCACTTAAAATGCAGCGGCTACGAAGATATAGAGCGGAATATACCAGAGAAGAGCTCATTTCCGTTGATCTTTTTTTGCTAAGTCATTAACTTCCTTGTCAAATCTGTTAATATCTATTGAATTTGGATAAAAATTAGATCATTTTCATTGCTATAGACGAGGGTACAAAACTGAAGGGGTACGCAGAGTTGAAGTACTATAGGTAACATAATCCTTCAAATAGATATTTCGTCACTTTTAGTATATCATTTAAATGTTGATAAGGTTTCTGTGTTTCTTAAAAAATATCTAAAAAGGCTTTAATTAAATTTTTTGTGAAAAGGACTTCATCATCACTTGTCAAACTTAAGTACAAGACATTATCTAGGCAGAAGCCCTTTTTTCATTTTAGATCTTAAGCTGAGTTTAGCTTCTAGACGGTATTTTTAAGCTTTTTAATACGAGCTAAACCACGTTTTAGCTTATGCATGAGCTCATAAAAAATGTATTATCACCCGCGTTCACCAAGTTGGTTCAATTTTCATCTAGAACTTGAACAGGTCCGTGCATTTTGTTCGCTTTCACCGTAAAAAGCAGATTTCTTTACTCAGACGCTGCAGCGTAGTCCAATTCTGTCCAGGTCTGCATAATACATATCGAAATAACCTTGGTCCGAAATTCACCAAAAGAATAACTGTGCATTGTTTGCAAAGAACAACTTTGCTTTTTGCCCCGTACTCTTGCAAATGGTTAGCTCTACGAGAAGGGTTTTAAGGGAATGTGTTTGGGGGAGAAGGTAAAGAGGGAGGGGGTCGAAAAAGTGCTAAAGTTTCGGCTGCGCGCATGAAATTTCCACTTTAGTTGTGTTTTGCAGTAAATTTTTTTTTGCAGCTGCATTCCCTTTCCTTACAGTGCACACACTCAGAGTACATGTACTTCACATCCCCTGCCCTTTGCAGCCCTTCCTTGCCCTGCTTTGCCCTGCCCTGCCCTGCCCATGGCGCGTGCTTATTTCGAGTAGTTGAAATTATTTTATAGTATAAGAAAGAAAAAACTTTAGTTTTTTAACTTTGCCCGGTGGAAGTCAGGAGACCGCTGCTACTGCTGCTGCTGCTGCTGCTATCGTTCTGTTTTTGTTTGTTTTTTGCCTCATTCTGTTGTTGTTTTCTTTCCACCCATTCCCGCTCCGCTCTCTCCCTGACAAGTTCTTCGTCCATTTGGCGTCCGCACGCGCTTTTTGTTTTAGCATATTTATATTTTAATAAGCATTCTTGCAGCTGCGCTCTAGCGCCTCCTTCTCTCGATGCTTTGCGTAATTTTACTGCAATTTCTGACAGTTTTAGAAATCTTTGTGAGCAGAACTTATGAACCAAACCCAAATGCGGCTGTCAGTAGCAACTGGCTGAAAGGCATTCTGATGAAGAAACGAAGAGAAGCAAACGAGGAACGGATGCAACCAGGCAGGCATCCAGGCAGTCAGGCAGGCAGGCAACGTGGCGTATGATTGTTATTAATTTCATATTATATAGAAGCAGCGCATGGTTTGCTTCTTATTTTTTTGCAATAAGCAATAAGCGTCGGATGAAATGATATTTAATGTCAGCCCCACTAAAAGGGAGATGAAGAAGAAAGAATTCCACTTTGCAATGCAGTTGAAGTGCCTTTACAAGAGCATTGTTTAAGCATTCTTTAAGAAGTTCCATTTTAGTTATTAACTAAAAAAAAAATGGATAGGCACATGGAACAGATTTAATTGAAATTGAAATGAAAACGATTATTTTAACTTAAAATGGGATATCCATCAAAAACACTCCCTAGGGATTCTAGCCACACAATTGTTAACCAGTTACACTTTAATACAATGTGTCTGGCAGTAGGAGAATAAAAGCGTTTTTGTTTATGGCTCTATCTACCTCGATGATGGTGTGGGTTGGGGTTGGGGTTGGGTTTGGTGTGTGCAAGTCATTTTGTTTGTAACAAAATATAATCATAAACGTAATTTAATCGCGCCAAACCGCGTCTGTCACGTACTTGCCAACAACAGACACACACACACATAGACACATTTACACGTTAGCAACACACACAAACACACGCACAACTAACATTGTTGGCAACGTTGACAGCAGCAATTGTTGTAATAATTCAATAGACAAGCCATTCCACAGTAATGTCGATTGTTGTAGGTACATTGTGTGTGTGTCTCTGTGTGTGTGTGTGTGTGTGTGGTAAATTCGTTGAGAATCGTTTGCGACCTGCCAAATCTAATGATCACCCGCCCCCTCTTTCTATCTCTTTGTGTGTGTGTGTGTGTGTGTGAAACGAATTGATTTTGCTGGCCAAGCACGTCATAAAACTATTCGATATTGAATTAAATTATTTTCACTACACATGGCCAGACAATTGTCGGTAACTTATTTTTGTGCCATCACAATGTGAGCAATGCGAAAATAAATGAAAGTCTAATTGATACTTAGCTAACTAACAATTTCAGATTATCGTGTGTGAATGTAAATGTGAATTAACTAAAATGGCTAAAAGGTAGACAGAAAATTACATGGAAATATAAGGTAATTGTTTCTCTACTAATGTGAGGCCTAATTTAAGTATGTAATTGTATTAATTATCACTGAGTATTACAAAATCGTTGATAATATTAGTTGCGAGGCAATCTTCAGTTTACTGCTAGAAAGAATGATTTTGGATCTTCCACTGATTTGTCAATCAATGTTAAATTTGATATATGAAAATGAAAAATGAAGAAAAGTGGATTAATTATTGATCAACAGTCCAGTCAATCTAGCCAAGTTTGTCTGTCTGTTTAAACACTGGGATCTCGTGAAATGTTGAAGCCAGAATAACCAAATTTGGGAGAAGCATTCAAGGAATATGAACATATTTTATTTGGAGAAATTCATTAAAACTCTTGAAAACTATTGAAACCTTACCCAGCTCTAGCTAAAAGTTGTATTCTTCTCTTTACATTCAGAAAACCTAGCACAATCTTATAAAAAAATTCTATTAAATATATCATAGCTAAATATTAACTAAATCTAAACTGGTTAATACTTATTTTATAAGCTGATCTTTAAAGAATATTGGTTAAACTTTTTAGGTATTGAGAAATCCTAAATTGATAATTTGCTTAGATAAATAATCTTTGTTGTCTAGTTTTGCATCTTTAGGAATGACTTATGGTCAATTTGATATACACAGAAATCAAATTAAAGCAAGTTGCCTAATGGAGTGAAAAACACTTTGGCCGCTTTTTTTTTTATTTCTCTCCTCAATCATGCAAGAAAGAATTCTTTTAATTGCATTTTATTTGGAATATATAGATAAATATATTGATTTCCAATTGATGAACAATTGAAGCTTCTTTGTGATAATTTTGTGCTTGAATTTTGCATGCAATTTAATGGCATTCGCATTCAACTGATGCCGCCTTTCATTTCATTTAGTTTCCCAAATGTTCAGATTGTCTTCTTGAAAGTCGGCAGACATTTTGTCATATGCGAATCAGTCACGTGTGCCGAGAATCTAAACGATTTTGGTGGATGCCGCCGCCGCCTAGCTGCGCCTGTGTCTAAATCTTTTGTTTGTTGTCGCGCATTGGAAGCGTCGTGAATGCGCGTAAATTACGGCTGACAAGTGAGAGATAGAGATAGAGGAGGACACCACGGTGGATGCCTGATTGATGCGCTTGCCTATGCAGCGCTGCAACTTTTGCCACTTAGCCGTAAGCCGGGGTGCCGCTCGTGCTCTTGAATCAGAGCCCCATTGCACACGCATGACAGCTGCCATGTGCCGGCATCCAGGCCTGTAAACCGCAGAAGCCTGCTGCTGCTACGAAAAGTAGCGGCACTCCGCATCTAGTATGTCATGTGTGTGTTTGTGTGTGTGTGTTGGATGGGCTCCTCGCTCGCTCGCTTTGTCTCTGTCACCTTTTAGTCTTCGGCGTTGACAAGCGCATACACTTGACAAGGCATTGGTGTTGCTCTGCCTCTGCCTCTGATCCATGGCAAGTGCATTTATCTCGATTTGGGATGCCTTTTGAATAACTTGCCATATTAGCGCGTTTCCGTTTTCCTCTCCCTCTTTCTCTCTCAGCAGGGGGGCTTAGCTCTGCGTGTGTGGGTATTTGTCAAAAGGACTTCGCTGTGATTTCTGGCCAAAATTTCAACGCTTCTTCTTGTTGATCCCTTCTCCACCTCTGACCAACTCTGCGTTGAGTGACAGTATTCTCTGTTCTTGTTCCTGTCCTGCTGTCCCTGCTGTGTGACAGGATTAGGTCCGCCTCTATCCCTCTACAGAAAATTGGGTCGCTTGAGCCGCTGCAAATTAGCTGCCTAATTGTTTGCCAAAGCCACAACTTTGGCTATTTCTTTGCAGAGTGTTTCGCCTTGGCGCTTTAACCGAAATGACAGTTGAATAATGTGAGTCCCATAAGCAATTAACGCGCCAGCGGAGCTTTACACACGCGTTCGTCTCTTGAGTGTGTGTGAGCTTACAAATTGAGTCAATAATTTTTGTTGCGCTCCTGTTCTTGGGGGTTTCCCCCTGTTTCCATCTCCCTTTTTGTTCTGGTGGCACTATGTGCATAATAAATAAACGCCATGAAATACGCGACTTAACGCGAAAAGTACAGCCAAGTCGCATGTCTCCTCTACCCTAACTGCTGTGTGTTTGTGTGTGTGTGTGTGCGTGCGTGTGCCAGTAAGCACCATATGACACCACCTTGACTCATTAATTACGCACTGGCATTTTTATTTTCATTGCATACAATTTATTATTACAGCAATGCGCGGGGCAGCGAAAGAATACAGAAAAAAATATATATGTATATACAAAATACAAATTGCCTTTTTTTTTTTACATATTACCTACAGATGTATATATGTATGTATGTGTATTGCCGATGCAAGCACATGAAATTGTGGCAAGAAGGGCAGGCCACAAATGAAACGTGCGCTATTTGCACTCACTTTAGCTGCTTATTTGCTTTATGTGCCTGATTGCACGATGCCCTTTTCATATTGATTCGTAATTGAACAAAAGGCATTACCATTACCATTACATATTTACATATGCATTGATATACACACATACATATGAATATGTATATACAAACGAATATATTGGACATTTTTTCCAAAAATTAACCACAAAAAGCCAGTTGTTCACTCAACTTGTACTTTTCACCAAAAGTATTTCTCAAATTGATGTACACGGCAAGAAATAAATTGATCTTAAATTAAGCATCTTTATCTTAAAGAAAAGTACAACTTATATAAGTATAAGAGACTATTATCATGAAGAGTAAATCAAGCCTAAACCTTAGAGAGTTAATTAGATGATCAAAGGGACAACTTTTATTGACTTTAATAATTTTATTCTATGGTCGAGTCCATTTATGGGAGGTATAACTAAAATTAATTTGGAGAAATATGTCTAAAACAGCCTTTAGTTTAAAAGTAAGAAAACAGAAAGTAAACTGAATTAAAAATTGAGTCAAAGAGTGTTTTAGTACGCATACAATGTATGTATATTACATTTTGGGAATTGTATTTTATTGAAATCATTAAAAGAAAATCTCTTTTTCAGCAATCAAAACTGTTTTGAACTGCTAAAAATTTGGCAATTGCTTGGTTCAATCGTTCAAGCAAATCGTCAAATCGTAGTAATTCATTCTTTCGTTCATCTCTTTATATAATATTCATTCATTTATTCACACGCATTTGTCAGATGAACATTCAGAGTTCGGGATTTCTAGCTTTCGCTGCTTAGATATATATTATATTATCCTATAAATCTATTAAATAAGCGTGAAAAATAAATAAAAATTAATACAAATTTGAATATATGATAAAAACCAAAAAGGCTTTTCTAATGTGACCATTGAAGACACCTTTTTTGAAAGCCATAGGCATTAGCCTAGTCATGTAAAACAAAAATACTCCAAGAAAAAGCAGAACAAACAAACTAAAATCGAATCATTCATATACCTAACTATTTAAGTGCATAAAATCGTATTGCAGCTTGTGTTAGTTATGAACTATGTATTAACTACACTTTGTGGTACAATTAGTATCATCATTTAACCTTTAATATTAACCTTAACCCTTACCCTTAAACTTCACTTCGTGTTGGAAATCACATATTATGTATATTTCATTAGATAATCTTAATCTAATTTTACAATTTGTTGGCGAAAAAGAAAGAGAGAAAAGAAGAGAGAGAGAGACTCCAGCGATTTTCTACCTCCCTAAATTGTGAAACTAAAATTGTGAAATTTACTTTTGCCTGCTAGTCAAAACTCTTTAATCTTCTTGCCATATCGCAGTGCATTCCATTTTGGTTTCGCTCGCTTGCCATGGCAACCCCTCCAAAATACAAAAATAAATATTCACTTTTTACTTGTTGTGGTTGGAATTTTTGTCATTGTTGTTGCTGTTGTTGTTGTTATTTTTGCTGCTGCTGCTGGTGGTCGAATATTCCCCAAAGAATCTGACGCACTTATCGCAAATTACTTTGGCAGTTGCAACATCGTTGCTTTTTGTATATAAATTTAACAATTTACCCACACACGTGCAACCAAGCGCTTGGGATTGTAAATTACCATTTACACACACACACACACACACAGATAAATAGATACACACACACTTTAAGAGGAAAAGTAGCCAAGCAACGTGCCATGGCAAAGTTTTACCAAAAACAAAACAAAACGAAACGAAAAAAAAGAAACAACCGGCCACATGGCGTATGCATAATATTTCTTTGTCGCATATGCATGTCCATGTTGCCCAAACCAGAAACTTCATTAACAAGCCAAATAACAACAACAACAAGCGACCAAGTTGCCGCAATGCAAATAATGGAACAATGTAACCATGCAACATTCGAATCTCGAGATGAGGCAGCCAGCCAATTAGCCCTCTCACAACTTATTAAACCCGCCAGGATCCTTTACTATGTAGAAAAAAAAAAAAATAAGAGCATCTGACAAATTTTTAAAGCACATTCTGCAGGCCGGAGCTCGTCAATTAGCATTTGTTTCGGGGCGTTTAATGGTCGCTTTTGCTGCTGCTGTTGTTCTGGTTGTTGTTATTGTAATAATTTATTGTTGCTGCTGCTGCTGCTGTTGTCGTTGTCGCTGTCGTTGGCTCTTGCCGGCTTCATAAGATGTTAACGCGCACTTAATGCCACTTAAAAATACGCATAAATCGCAAAAAGAGTCTGCCGACCAGTGGCAAAGAGGGAGCCCATGATGATGGGCGAGGGAAGGGTTTTTTTTTCTGGTTTTTTGGGGTTGGCAATTGTTGCCCGACAACGGCCACTTGTGCACTTACATGGCTACTTACAACGCTGCTCAAGCATATGCGTGGCATGCAGATGACCATGTCGTAATCATGCCAGCCCCTCGCTAACGTCAAGAGCAGCTGCGACAGAAACTGCGACTGCAACTGCAACTGCGGCACGCAATTAAGTGCATTTAATTAATTATTGTTGATAAAATAATATTTTTGCAATTTATTGTCGTAGTGGCAGTTGGGGCGTTTACGTTATGCATGTTATTTATGCACATGTGAGCGCAAATAAATAACAGAAAACGTTGCTCGAACGCAGCGAACTCGTACTTTTGCGCTGACGTTATCAGTGGGATGCCAGTGGCCAAAACAGCGACGCGCAGCAGACGACAGTAACATCAGCAGCAGCAGCAGCAGTAGCAGCGATAACGTTGCAGCAATAGCTATCGATGGGCAGCAAACGGCGACAGCGACAGCGACCACGGCAGATCAATTCGAATAACAATAATTTCTTCCGGTCGAATAACACAGCCGAGAGATGCGCAGATAGGCGCCTGGGGAATGCATCTGCATCTGTATTGTTGTTGTCGTTGCTGTTGTTGCTGCTGCTGGTGCATTTCAAACCGGATGCGCATAAGTATACAAGGATTGACAGGATGTGCAGGGCATGCACACGCATGTTGTTTGCCTGCCTGCCTGCCGTCATCGTTACTAGGACATTTTGTTGGCTCAGGTTGGGAGGAGGGCCCTGGAGGGGCTTGAGTGTCAGGCGCTGCATTTTAAATCGGCAAACAAGTGTTCAGGAAAGTCACGCCCTGGCTCCTTGCCGCCCGCTCATTTGCATGGATTTGCACTCTTAATGAATTTCATATGTTTAAATACGTATGCATGTGTATGTAAGTTTTGCATTTACGCACTTTACTCATTATGCCATATCGTTTAAACTATCAAATTTCAAAGTGAACGTGCCCATATGTTGCAGTTTTCATCTAGAGATTTCTTTGAAATTGGCCCAATTCAATACTTTTTGATTGTAGGCAATGATCCACAATGATAGTTATATAGCCACCTGTATTTATTGGTCTGAAGCTTCTATAAAACATTTAAATTCTATAAAGCCCTTGAATAAATCGTCAAAAACTAGATAGTGATGGAGAACACATCGTTGTCTTAGCTACTTCTATTCTACATCGGGCAGGTTGCTGGGTTTGAAAAATTCAAGTCAAAATATTTACCACTTTTAGCTTTTGTTTTTTTAAGCCAAAAAATTTATTCGTTCTGGAGCACAGACAACATTGTAGGAAAGGGCGACTCAGCTGACCGAATGAAAGTTTATTTATTATTGTCATATTTACATAGGAATTATGACAGTATGATTTATGAATTACTCGTTTACCAACACTGATCTCTTAAATCTAGCCTTTTTAATATTGGACAATTTTTCATTTAGACTGACTACGACTCATTCTATTGTAATGTAATGCAGAATGTTGTACAATTTATGTATTGACATATTTAGGCATATTCTAGCTCCAATTAGCTTTCTATACGAGAAATTGTACGTTTTAGTTGCCGTAAGAATTAATTAATCGCACAATTAGTGGTCTCTTTTTGCCCGTCCTCGATTGACTTACCATTCCTGTTGACTATAGTTGTCCTTTTCTTTTGTCGGCTCCGGTATCGATTCTGAATTCTGGTATATCGACATAAAACCTTATTTATCGACGTGTGCTGATAGTGGATGCTTCCTCCATCGCATTACAAATGTTCCATCAAGGATACTTACATATTTAAACTGAGATTGAGCGTCTAATGGATCCTTATTCTCCTCCATATGCATAATGTGTCACTATGTTAATTACGTGCAGCTCGCCATAGATATAAATGGGAATAAGCTAGAAAAAGCTAAAATAAATACGCATGCCAAAAGAAGTTATGCTGGTTATAGCCAAATGTCTAATGAAAAATAATGCTAGAAAAGGACAATTGAATTTCTTGAACTATAGACTGGTGATATGCTCTTGAAGGACTTCGAAACGTCATCTGCGTGATTAGCACAGACTGTTGCTGCTTAACAAGGACCACACGGGGCACAGGGTACTTGGGGACCGCAAGCTCCGACAGGACCGCAATGTGTGTTCCATGGTGTGGGAGCGCAAGGATAACAGGGTCCACACTCTGGCGATTCGTAAGGACAAGGTGGTGAACAGGGTCCACCGGGACCACAAGGACCACAGGGACCACATGGACCGCATCCTGGTCCACATCCAGGAGCACATGGACCACATGGAGCCGGTATATATGGACCAGAGGGCATTGTTAGGCCGCAGGGACCGCAATTTGGCACGGAGGATGGACCGCACGGTC
Source organism: Drosophila sp. 14030-0761.01 (assembly GCA_018150735.1). NCBI lineage: Eukaryota > Metazoa > Arthropoda > Insecta > Diptera > Drosophilidae > Drosophila > Drosophila sp. 14030-0761.01. The sequence goes on from JAECWO010000090.1 coordinate 1,680,237, forward strand.
CATAGCGGGGACCACATGGGCCGCATCCTGGTGCACAGGGTCCGAAACGAGGTCCGCATGGCCCAAATCCTGGTCCACAGGGTCCACAACGACCCTCGCAAATGGGATATTGATTGGTCGAGAAACATGGCAGTGGTCCGCATGGTCCGCATGGAGCGCAGGGACCGATTGGGCATGGAGGGCAAGCGGCACTCGGCTTGTAATTGATCGGTCCGTTTGGGTAGCAGCAGTATTCCCGCGGTGGCGGAATGTCAATTGTCTGTGGCTTCGGCTGGCACAATATGGACTGGCAAACCTCGCGTGGTTCGCAAACGCGCTTTGGATAGCACACCACATAGGGATCTGGTATCATCGATGGATAATAGATAACGCGCGGCTCGCGTACCATCTGCGAGACCCAAATAAGCTTCGGCACCTTGATCACACGCGTGGCATCGACGACCTTCGGTATGGTGATTTGCCTGCACCGATTGACGACCATCGGCTCTGGGACTATCTTCTCCGTGAAGACAACCCGCTTCTTGCAGATCATGCGCGGCGGCTGCTGCACAGTTATGCATTTGGGGAATGGCGGCGGTATGCGGGGCGCACACTGCGGCAGGGCCTCCAACTGGGCTGAATTGTAACATTTCGGAGAGCACTCAAAAGGTCCACAGCAAGGATCGCAAGGACTGCATGGTCCGCAAGGAGAACACATGATTTTAGTCTTTTAAAAATTTCGAAAGGAATTTACACGAAAATAAAATAAAAAAAAATAAATTTTTACTTAAATTTTTGGTTGGCCAATTTGGAAGCTAGTCGAAGCGAAACTGAAATCAAAACTGAAGCAGCTCACAGGCATTGACACCGGCACACACTGAAACTCCACGGCCCACTTTGATTTCTAGAAATTTCATTTTCATTTCATCTATCAAAAAATCGAGAAAATGAGAAATGTTTTCCTAGCAACTCTATATGAACGCAAAAAAAGTGTTCGTTTTTGCACCGTTCTCCAAATGGTATCATCAATTAATACAAAACTCTACGAAAAAAATACCAATCATAATTAATAATAAAATGCACTTTCAGAATATAAATTCCATCATGCCATAACGAATGAATAACTATATATGTACAAACATATATATATTTTTCACAAATATGGTATCTGCTGCAGACTCCATTTAAGCCTTTAATATGGGAATTTTCGGAAATTTTTTTTTGCTTTGCCATTACGTGAAAATGGCAAAAAAAGAAAAACCCGAAACACATCAAACTACAGCGAATTTGAAAAAAACTGAACGCACACAAAGCCAGGGTGTACGAAATGCATTTTTTGCGCCTTCTCGTTGAAATGTCAGCAAGCAAAAAGCACCAGTATATGGTAGGTAAATGGGCGTGGTTGCGATGGTTTAGTCATTGGTGGGTTTTTGCGGGCGGGGGGTGCACTGCAGTGCGCTGAACGGTGCAATCAGCGCTTTGTGCCCATGCCAATGCGGGACACAACAAAAGCTGACAACCATGGCGACATAAAACAACGGGGCACAGAAGAAAAAACTATTACAAAGACAATGATGCAATACAGTAGGCGTAAAAAGTGTGTGTGTGTGTGTTTAAATTTCATTATATCATCAGATTGGCTCATCTCTATATGTATATATTGAATTTTCAAGTTGGCTTGGCCTGAAAAAACAATCATTCAAAAATTTTACTTCAAGAAAAACATAAACTTTACGTTTTACTTCCTTTGTGGCTACTGGTTTGGGGCTACTGGTGCTTATCAGGCAACTGCGTTCTGTTGTCATAAGAGAACGGACAAAGCTCTTGATAATCCCACAAATTTCAAAGACCAAAATGTTGCCTAATCACAGCTCTGCCAGTGGCCTAGAAATTGTCAGCTAATAATGCAAACAATAACAGTCCAACACACTGGCCCAAGATAGGGCGTAAATTTCGCATAATTATGAGCGCGTGAAGCCGTCATAGGAGGACCGACCGACCGAAAGACCGCCCCATCAACTAAGGCGGCGCAATTAGCGGGCTTAGTCATCAGAGACAAAGCAACAATGTGGGTGGGCTTGGGCGAAGGACATAAATTGGCTACCACCATAGGGCCTGGAGGCACTTAGATAGATAGAGTAGCAAGTGTCAGCTGTCAGTGGTTCTTGTCGTTGTTGTTGCCGTTGCCGTTACTGTTTTTACTTTGTGGTAAACCTCATGCCGGACCCTGAACCATCATTCTACAGATATGTAGGCCCAAACAGCCTCAAATTTCGTTTACCTTTCGTTGTGTGTTTTTGCTTTCCACTCTGCCTCTGATGTCGCTTGGCTGGCATATTTCTTTAATGAATTTAATCGCGCTTAATAAACAGTCGCAGTCAGAAGCCAGCAACCTCTGAAACATCCATTTACAGTAGTATTCGGGAGTGGGAGTCGATAAAAATGCTTTGAAAAATAGCCAAGCACCTGAAACTGAAACTCATTCCAATTGAAATCGATGGAATTACTCTAAACCAAATCGGAAAATTAAATATTCGTTTGAAAAAGAAGAAAACTATAAGGAAGAAATGTTAAATATTCCTATTGGAATTTTTTAAACTGAAAATCTTTACCTAAGAATAATCTCCCTAGATTTCTTCGATCTTAAAAGTGTATCTTCTAGCTAACTGCTGTCCTTAAATGTTCCTCCTTGTTGCTTAACATTTTTTCTCCTTAAGAAAACGATTGAAGCACTATCGGATAATATCGATACTTTGCCACCTCTAATTGAAAGCCGTTCTAGTTTTAAACTGAGTAAACTAAATAAAACTATTGGGTAAAAGCGATTCGTTACCGATTTGTTACCATAACAACTGTAAAAGCCAAATTAAAATAATTTTATATTTATATTTGTAATCAGACGATATTATATATTGATTTCATATTGCAATTTTTATATTCAGAATAAAAGGAAAATATTAATGCAATTTTGGTAAAGCATTAGCCACCTTTTATTCGTTTAAAACAATGCAAAATTGACGAATCGAACAATGGGAATGCCTTTGCCGAAGCAATTTCCCTTTGACTAGTTAATCAACTTGTTGTGCAGACTCAATGGGAATGGAATTTTGGGAAGTGCATATTTATAAATTATGGCATGAGAGAGTACGACAGGTGGAATTCCTTCGTTTTAAACTTGGTGCAAGGTGCGAGTGCAACAACTCTTACCACCGCCGTCTCACCGCAATGCCCCCGATGCGTGCACAGCTGGTTCTGATGCATGGACACTTCTGCTATTTGCCTGCAGTCTTTGTGGTCGTTTGATAAGTATTCTGATTTATTGACAAACAAAGTGTGCATGGTGTGTGTGTCTGTGTGTGTGTGTGTTGTGGCTGCATTTATTTAAATTTATATTATATATGTATTTTATACATACATATGTATATATGTATTTATTTATGGTCGTTAAATAAACAACAAAAAATACTTGCAGTACATACATCGCTCAGTTTCTGGGACTGTTCGTTATGACATTCGTGTTTTAAACACATTTTTCGGCTCCGGCTCCGGCTACGACTCTTTTTATGCATTTGCTTCGGTGCGTTTCCGTTCGATTTCAATAATTTAAACTTCCGGCATAAACCGGAAATGACAAATAAAATGAAGCGTCATTCAAAGTGCACTGCGAAAAAAATGGTTCCATTAATAAAATACAAATAAAAATAAATATATATGTATATATAAACTCACATTCAGTTTATGGCAAATTCAATTAAAATAAATAGCTGTGCCGCCTTTTTCCACAGTGCTTTTTATGTAATTGGTTTGAAAATATATCAGGGCTTCTACCTAACGAATGACTAGCATGAAAAGGATACTCACTCATCCACGATCACAGGATCCAGGAATTTCTTTAAAGGAATTATGCAGATATGAGCAAATACTGTATTAGGACGATTATATGTTCCAAAAACATGAAGAGTCCAGATGCTTTTCTTGTTAGCTCGAAAATTGTAAACTACTTTGCGATAATTTGCATTTGGAAAAAGCATTTTTGGGTAATTGCATCCCTGAAATATCTCACAGTTGTATTTCATTCTTTTCTTTTATTTGTGAATGTCGTGTCACAGTGTTTCATACCATTTCTTTTTTTTTTTTGTTGGTTTGGCCTTTTTATTGTTGTTGGTGGTGGTTCTGCTGTGTTGTGCATTCACTTTGTTTGGTTGCTTAAATCGTGGCTTTTGGGGAAAACGGATAGCATTTGATTTCTTTTCTGACATTTGGCCTGCGTATGTTTGTATGGCTTTAATTGCATCATGGCTGCAATTGTATGGAAATCACATAAATTACGTGATTTTCGAGAAAGCTTCTTTGACCAAATCCGCGCTGGGGATTGCACATTCCTTTTTTTTTTCTTTCTTTTCTGTTGTTGGTTGGTCCCCGTTTTTTATTTTGTTGGTTTTTGGTTTCTTTCTTTTTTTTTTTTTTTTATTTCGCAAGGCAGTAAATATGGATGCACACACATACACATACACACACATGTGGAAAGTGACCATGAATTACATAAAAAAGCTGCAAATACCGAAGTCAAAATGCGTGGCCCCAAACGACGTTGCTGGGCTTGGGCTTGGGATTGGGATTGGACTTGGGCAAAGCATGCCAATGCCAATGCGAATGCGAATGGGGCAAAACCCCGTGCAGAGGCAATTGCCATCTTTACAATCCTTGCAACATGCAAACGTTTCAGACAGCAACAAAAAATGCAAATATATATTGCAATCCTTTAGGCGCGCGCAGAACATAATGAAACGAAAATGCTACTGTGCGCCAACAATCCGAGCAGCAGGACAGCAGGGACCGCTGCTGCAAGGACCAAAATAAAAATAAAGAAGGCGACCACATTGCAACGGCCGCAACCGAAAACCCCCCGAATAAGAAAAAAATAAATAAAAACGTGCAAATATTTCTTTGGCCAACATTTTTACAGCCTCGTTCGCTCTCGCTCCCGCTCTCTCTCTCTCTCTCTCTCTCTCTATGGCTTTGATCTTCATCCATTGCCTCGCCTCCCTCCTTCCGCTTGCCCAACCAATTCGCAACAATTTTCATACAAAAATGTTTTTATTTATTTCACTGGTCGGCCTTGTTCTCGTCCACATTGCCAGCGTTGGGGACTTGCAAATCGAATGGGGCACTGGGACTGGGACTGGGCTTGGCTTGCGGCCGCAGCTTGATTTATATTGATGAATGTCCGTTTGTTCGTTAGTTCCGTCTTCACAGACTGGCAAGGAGATTTACTTGCTGCATGCGAGCCGCCACCCCTCGGATGCCGAGGGTGTGGCAGTTACTTTACAATACTCATTGCCTTTTGTTGTTGCACTCGCACACACTCACACACACACATACACACCGACATCCACGCCGAGTTGCTTATGTTCAGCGGCAGGAATTATTGCATACTTTACGGAAATTAACCGCATTTCCATTTCTTGCACGCACACAGGACGACCGCATCATGTCGTTTCGCCTGGCAGCTCCGCCTCCACTTCACTACTTCAATTCTTGCATATTTATAATTTTAATGACTTTATATTTGGTGCCGCTTGAAAATGTTCTTACACACACACACACACACTACTTCCCTCCAATTGGCAAATGTTGGCATTAAATTTCGTTGAAAATAAAATATTTAAATCACACAGAAATTTCTTTTCTTGAGATTTATATGCATTAAGAGAGAGTATGGGAACTTCGTCTAGTTCAAGTGTTTCTCTCGCAAAGGGCATACAAACTCACACACAATCACAATCATATTTCTTGCTGACATTCTTCTTGTGCATTATTAATCAACTGGGAGCATTTTAATATATGTTGACATGAACAAATGTATAAAATGTGAAAAAAGGATGAGCAAAAAAAGGAACCCTTTGGAATTACCCAAAAATTCTGCATCGTCAGCGAAATGTGTAATACGAATGCAAATGTTACTTAAGATTTTGAAAAGGTCATCTTAACTGCTGAAACTTTTAAGCCTTTTGTATACCCTGTACTACTTTAGAGATGGGAAATATAAGCACCTGGGAAGCATAAGGCTTTTCCGGGTATATAATCTACATTTATCCTTGATCAGAATCAAACAGTTTGCTATTTAAAAACTTACATTTTGAAGACCATGTTCACCATCAATAACTAAACTCCTATTCATATCGATCCATATTTTAAGCCATAGCTTTCCATAGTGCTCTGGAAGGGAGAGATTAGAGAAAAACTAAGATTCAAGATCTAGGGGAGCACAAGCTCAGTCCAACTAGAAACTGTAGTGTTGAAAAGTGCATTTTGTCACAAAAACAGTCTGGGTAATTGCGTGAGAAAGAAACGAACATCTTAATCAATTCAAGTCAGTGTTGAAAAGAATTTTGCAGATGTAGATTCAAAAATTAATACTTTCTAGTCATAGCTTTTAAGCAGAGTTGGATAAAATTAACACGGCTGGATTTCTAAAAACTTTTTCACACAACTTTCTTTAGAAATATCAAATGAATATTGCCATTATATAGCTTAAAGTATATAGTATATATCAAAAGTTAACAGAAACTCTAATTTAAAAGTCATAAGCTTAACAAACGAATCATGAAAAAAATTGACTTAATTAATTTGTCAAAAAGTGGATCGAAATTGTAAGTCTTACTTTCTGTTTGGCTGTATACGATAATTGTAAGCTTAACTCTGAAACTTTTCTCGTTCTCAAAAGGCTGGAGAAAAATTAATTTACTACCAATAAACAACTCGAGTTTATAATCTGCTGGAGTGGCACTTCAACATAAATCGAAATTCACCTATTTGATCATCTATTTGGCTTACTATTCAGCTACATGATATGTCGAAATCATTGCTCAGATGTAACATTGAAAATGTTCTACTTTTGTATTTGTTTCTTAATAGAAATCATTGATTTCGAGAAACTTGGTCTTTGGCAAGTTGGCGGATTCGCTGGAGATTTGTAAACGTTTCACGTTCTCATTTGCTCTTTGACATGATGGCACTCAGGGCCCAGTGCAGGGCACGTTCAGAATGACATTCCATTTTCTCTAGCAAGAAAATGGAAACTACAGAAAATACAGAAAATAGAAAAGAAAAGTATTTTCCATGCAAATAGAGATCAACGTGGCAAATAAGATGAAATCAAGAGGGAAAACTCTTGGGCAACTGAGTGAATGGGGATAAAGCAGAATCGTTTTACATTATCGGCCATATCGAAGTTGGAAAAGTTAAGCTAAATATCTTATTCAATTGTTTGATGATATCTTGGCAATTAACTGTCAAAGCGAGATGATTGAAAGCCATTGATAAGCGAGTGTTGAACACCTGCTAAAAGGAAATTGAATTCGAAATCGAGTTTTATTAATATTGCATAGTCATTGACATATTTCTATACAATCCAAGTAGTTGATTGCAAAAAGCTTGTCATTTAGCCAGTCAGTCAGTCAGTCACTCACTCAGTCAGTCACTCAATCATACAAAGCCAAAGCAATTTTTAGTTTTTTTTTTTTTTTTTGATTGGACGTTGCTCTGACAGCAATTTTCTTCATAAAGTTTGAAGTGTGCTGCAAAGGGCAACTAGCAATTGCTACGCCGGATGCGAATGCGTAATCTATTTCGAAATGGCGACCGTGCAAATCGAAAGATGTTGTAGCCATAGCTATCGACTGTCGGTTGTCGGTTGCATGTGAGCAGCAGCAGCGGCGGCGGCAGCGGCAACAATACAACACAATTTGCCGGCAATGCCTTCCAGCTGCCCTTGTTGCTGTCAGGCCGTCTGTCTAACAGCGAGATGCATAGAGAAATTGCATATAAAATGCAGACAAATAACTTGCTCCCCATGTTTAGCGTATGCCCTGGTGTCTTGTCTGACATTAACAATGGAGTAGCTGCAATTGCAACAGCAGCAGCAACAGCAGCAGCATCCAGCTGGCAATAAAATGTAACAAACACATTGACTGCTGACAAATAGCATTGCCTGTCAATTCATCAAAAACGAGAGAGAGAGAGAGAGAGAGAGAAAAAGTAAGAAAAAACTAACAGAGAAAATAGTCAGAGAAAAAGCGCGAACTAGCGCAAAACTATTGACATGCACGCATCGCAGAAAGAACCATCTGGATGGAGGCCACACTTGGCATTTGCTGGCTCAGCAACAGCAAATGCATTGAAGCAACTTCAGTTTGTTCTAGCAAATTTGCTTAGCTGCCAAACAAACTTCGATTTCAGTGAGCGTGTGAGAAGACTTTTACAAATTGTTTTGAAATAAATTTCAACTTGCAATGGCCGCCAAACGTTCGAGTGTACGCTTCAAGTTGGAATTACCCCAGCGTCGTCACACCGTTGGCAAAGTGCTGGTCTGTGGCAATGGCTGGACTGGACAACTGGGTCTTGGTGAAAACATCATGGAGCGCAGGTGGTTGACTCCATTAGAAAGTATACTCAATCCAGTGGACATCTGTGCTGGCGGAATGCACAATTTGGTTTTAACTGAAAGCGGTGAAATTTATTCATTCGGCTGCAACGATGAAGGTGCCTTGGGACGCGACACCACCATGGAGGGCAGTGAATCATCGCCAGGATTGATCGAGCTCCCGAACAGGGCTTTAAAAATATCAGCAGGCGATTCACATTCAGCATGTCTATTGGAAGATGGTCGTGTATTTGCCTGGGGCACGTTTAGGGATTCGCATGGCAATATGGGCCTCACCGTGGATGGGAATAAACGGATGCCCATTAATCTGTTCGATGGCGACGTCTGTGTCAGTATAGCCTCGGGATCAGATCATTTGGTTATGTTAACCATTCGAGGTAAAGTCTACACCATGGGATGTGCCGAGCAAGGGCAGTTGGGTCGAATTTCCGAGAGATCTTTGTCGGGCGAAGGACGGCGTGGTAAACGTGATCTGCTGCGTCCTCATGAATTAATCATCAGACGTTCCAAGCCCATTGAAGCCATCTGGGCGACCAACTATTGCACATTCATGCGTGAGTCCAGTACTCACACCATTTGGGCTGTGGGCCTCAATAACTACTGGCAATTGGCCCATGACAAGAAAATGGAACGTGTCCTGCAGCCAGTTAAAACTCAGCTTAAGGATGTTCGTCAAATATCCGGGGGCCAGCATCATACTCTATTGTTGGACCAAGATTTCCGTTGCTCAGTAATCGGTCGTCCGGAATATGGTCGCTTAGGTCTCGGAAATGTCAAGGCTGTGGTTAGTAAATTGACTAAAATCCCAAAGATAAACACAAAGCTTAGCTTTGTGGGCTGTGGTGAATGCTGCTCATTTGCCATCGATGAGGATGGCAAACTCTATTCTTGGGGCATTGGCACGAACAATCAGCTGGGCGTCGGCGATGGAGAAGATAAGCTGGAACCCACATTGGTAAAGAGCAAAGCCACCTTGAATAAAAGAATTCTACTGGCCGATGCCGGAGGCCAGCATAGTATATTCTTAGGTGAAGCCGATCCGCTTGAGGAGGATAAGGAGAATGTTTCGGAAAATAGAGTGACCAACAAAAAGAAACCCGCTGCAGCCGCCGCCGCCGTCGAGTCTAATGATGCTGTTCCTGGCCCAGACGAGCTAGTGGAAGTTGAAACCCCTGAAACCACATTATCAGAAACAGCGTCATCAGAAGCAGCGTTATCAGAAGCAGCGTCATTAGAAGCAGCTTCATCAGAAGCAGCTTCATCAGAAGCAGCTTCATCAGAAGCAGCGTCATTATCTGATGTAAGGCTGATGTAAAAAGAAACGTACTCCTGGACTCAAGAAGTTCAACAAGGATTAAGCTTGGATTTTGATTATGTTTTGTTATCTTTACTTAAATTCAAGAATTTTTAATGTAGGAATGGTTAAATTTATATCTAATGGAAAATAATTATCTTCAATTTCCATTGGGCAAAGTGATTTTTCTAATGCTTTTCCTAAATAATTTATCAATTTATATTGTGCTTAAAGCAAATACTCAGAGAGTCTCCAAAATGGTTTCAAATGCGCAGTTTGCATTTGAAATTAGGAAGACGTATTATTGATTAGTTGAGATTTTTATTTATATTCTATTCCAAGAAAAATCGATTCAGAATCACAGTGTTAGAAAACTCTGATGCCACCAAAAGAGTCTAATATTACTGTAACTGAAAGCATAATTTAACTTAATTAAAGATAAAAAAGATGTAAATTCCTTGGATGTGATTCGTTTTTTGCACAATTGCCAAAGGAAAATTGTATTTTTTACTGGCATAACATGGCAAAATAGCTAAATCTAGCCTTTAACAGCTAAACCTAAAACCTTGTGGTTTCCAAAACTCTTTTTTAGTGCAATAACGATTGTCGAGGGTTATGCCAGTCTAATTTCTTCCGCAAAATCAATGCTGTTTCTAGTACTACAATGTCGTTGCATGTATTCAGCGAAATCTAATTTAAATCTCTATTTAAATGTAGCCTTTCCACTGCATTCTGCATTTTCCAACACTTAGTTTGAAATAGCTCTTTGTTTTAAAGTAGGCCAAGTTTTCTTTAGTTGTCAGTGTTATTTGTAAAGTTCTCAAGGACTGAAAACTAATTATTGTCTCGATTGCTTAAAATCTGTGAGGAACAAAGAAATCAGCTATATTTTTCATATTCTTAGACTGTTTGCAAGTTATGAGAAAATGGAAGAAAAACGAAAACAGATATGTATATTTCCGGATTTTCACAAAGCGCCATAAAAGCGATAATAATTCGTAGAGAAGGTGAGTTTGCCTGTTGGGCTGCTGTTAGGCATAAATTTTCTTTGTACTTATTTGCAATACGCTTGATTACATCTGGCCTAGTGAAGATGCCTCTCCACCTCCCCCTATTCATTCATATTTATGCCGGTGTCGGGGCCGCTGCCGCAAACCTTTGTTTCATTCATAACAAATTGCCTCAATTATATCCATTTGCCATCGTCCCAAAAAAGAAAGCAGTTCCTTGGCTTTAGCGTTGGCTTTATTCCAGTGCCGCCTAGGCATAAAAACTTTATTAAAAACTTTTACACGAGCACCGAGAGAAGAATCCAGCCAAGCCTTTTTGGCATCGTTTTATTACACCTTGTCTGGGCTCTCTCTCACTCTCTCTTTATATTGTAGATATATATTTATAAAATACACGCACATTTAGAGGCCGCACTGCACTCCAGGGGCGTTGAAGAAATCAAATTAAGAAAATTTCCTTTGGAGAAACTTTTACTTGGCGCTTGTCTTGAGTTTTCTGTGTAATACTTCAGAGCCACAATTTCTTCTCTCATCTTATCAAGTGAGTGTTGGTGTTGGGGTTTGCTTTGGCCATTGTCCCATGTTGCCTGTTGTGTTCCTGGTTTGTGCTTTTCTTGTTACTTTTTTGTTGTTGTATTTTTTTATTTTATTTTATAGCTATTAAGGTTTGGGTTTTGGCTGGCTGATCTGATGTTGCTGCTGCTTAGCCCCATGTGGTTTGCTCAAGAAATGTTAAATGGTCCCAAAGCAATTGCAACGGACAGCAACATGGTGTTTGTTGTTGTTGGCTTTTAAATTGAAAAGAAAAAAAAAAAACAACCAGTGTGAGCGAGAGAGAGAAGTCAACATGAAATGTTGACCCAAAGATAAATAAGCCAATTTCTAATGGCCCACTAAAGATATGAACTGGATGAGTTAAGTTAAGTTATCATACCAGACCTGTTCTCTGCTGTCCTGGCCAATTCTTTTCATATTCAAGGTCACTAAAATGGCTTTTGTCTGTTTTCTGTTTCTGGTTTTTGTCCACTCCCTCTCTCTGCCTTTGGGCCATATTCCTTTCAAGTTCAATAGTGTCATAGAACGTGTCGCAGGGCAGGCGCTAAAATTTATGACCAAATGGCTGACCTGAAAGGCCGACTAAAGACATAGCAGCACGTGCTGAGGCCAGGGAAATAATTTAACCAAAAACATGTGAAGCTTGCCATATAAATTATGCACACACACACACACATGGTCAGGTTGAAGGTATTGTCTAAGCAACCTGCAACCCACAAATGCAGCAGAAGCAGCAACAACAGATATAACTCACCCGCTTGGCCTTTTATTTTATTGTATTTTATCTTTTGGATTACTTTTTGCCATGACCACAACAAATAAACTTGAGCATCTTTGGGAAAACCCACAATGGCGGGCGGATGGTGGAGTGTGGGGTCAGAAATTTTCGTTAGAAATGGAAAGGCAAGGAAACGAAAAGAAAAGCTTGTTTCCCTTAGCTTGAATATACCCCGAGGGCAGCAACTGGCAGTGGACCAAACAACAACGGAGCACACAATTGCGCATGTTAACATACTTGTAAGTAGTTTTTCCACTTTGCCATGCTGTTATTTTTTCCAACTCTCCCCCTCCACAACCTGAACCTGAACCCAAACCCAAACCGGGTACCCAACACTCTACTTTTCCCGGGAGTTTCCCCATTCCGGGTTCTTTTTTTTTTGTTGGTTCTTTTTTTGGTTTTCTTGTTGCTGCCTGCCCCCGCCCCCCTCGCTGAACATTTGTTGTCTAGTTCCTAAGGCAGTTGCCTTTGTTTTTGTAATTATCTGCACGTTATTTGTGGGTCAATAAAGTTTGATAGGTTGAGCAATTGTCTGACCAACGTTTGCTTCCAATTTTGGTTAGGATTTATGGCATATGCGTTGGCTAATTTTCATTGCCGTTTGACATGCCAGCTCGATTACGTTCTATTTTTGGATCATTCATCCGCTTTCATTGCTTTCCACCACCATGCTGATTTATCTCACTCAAAAATAGGCACCTATACATAGTTCCACTTTAGTTTGCCTTTTGCCGGCGAGCAGCTCCTTGTAATTGTAGATGGCTGTCAATGTCTCGCATTTCACATAATTTATAAGTAATTGCCAGGACGACTATCTTATGGCATGTCTTGACTGGAGATTTTGTTGCTCTTCAGCAAATCATTAATGATAAATTGCCAGCATTTGAGGTATAATTATTTAATAAAGTGGCCAGAGCGTGTGGCGTTATTTTAGTGGGGGCGTTCTCTTGTTGAGCTATCAAATTTTATCCTGTTTAATTGCTCTGCTCTGTTCTCTCTAACATAATCAATGGAGACCATTTATCAAATGGTTGGGGGAACTTCCAAATTAACTTAGCGGGTGCCATAAACACTTACGCATTTCTAGTGCTAAATGGTTTCAAATAAACGGAAAGTTTTGTAGAGTTGAGCAAAAAATACAAACAAAAGAAGGTATTCTTGATCTTAACCCAAGATTTATGTCGTGTCGCCCTAAATATTGCTGCTTAGGTCGTCCTTCATCTGTAAAATCGACAACATCGTGGAGACTGCATTTACATAATATGTATATATCTTGTATGATTTTTTAAGAAATATATTTAAACTCTTTCTGAGTTAATTAGTTCAATTTATTCATTTGATCTGATCCATTCAGCTTGAGGAGCAACTCAGGCAGAAGCCTTCTTGTTGGCTAATGTTTGACGTAGAGTTGAAAGATATTTAGGAACGCAAAATATTGAATTAAAAATATCAAAATATGTCTTACGCTAATATTGGTGAAAAATTGTGCCGATGCCCCAAAACAGTATGCTATGAAAAATACGTTTAATGCGAATATTGAGTGAAAAATTATTTCGATGCCCCAAAAAAGTATGCTATGAAAATTTTATTTACCTTTTAAGCTATGGATTACGGCTCTAGGCAATTGAAATGCTGTTTTAAGTTGTTGACATTGGGATACAAAAATTTTCTTTGAATTCTTGTTGTTTTTTTGGATAAATTCAAATGTTTTATAGTCGATTTGTCGATACTATTCTGCGGTATCTATTGAATCTGCGCCTACTCCATAAACAAACGTTTGCCTCTGACGCAATTTTATCAGTAAATAATACAATTTTATTATTTTTTTTATCTTAATTTAAAAACAATAATAAGTAGCAATGATAGGATAACCACATCCCCATGCTAGAATAAGCTCTGCGGCTTACTGATTATATTCTCCATATATTATTCCACAAAAATAAGAAGAATATAATCCAAATTAACGCATTTGGCTATAATGTCAAATATCTGTTTAGTTTGAACTGTGGGAAAATTTTTTAAAATTAAGAAATATTGGGCATTAAATTCTGAACTGTCGTCAGCTTCAAATCCTTCAGGCATAAATAATAATTCTAATTGATTAGTTAGATTTGCCAGATGTATGAAATGCAAAACTCTAAATTGTGAGTTGTCTGACCGGTAATTAAAATGAAATTTTCGTTTTTATTTTGGCCACAAAAACAAAATAACAAAAACGCAATCACTAACACATAAGTCAATCGATTACGCCAATGTTTTTGTCTGTGAGTTAAGCGACTACAAAACAGAAAAAAAAAAATATCGAAAAATAGTTGGTAAATGTATTTCTCAAATAAACTACACACAAAAGGCAACTACAAGTACACACACACACACTCAAATATATACCAACGAGGACGATGAGTGGCACTTGGCAATGCAGAATTAAGCTGACCAAAGCAAAAGCACAGAGCAAATAACAAATTGAAAGGCATAAAATGAGAACAACAAAAAAGAAGCCATCACAAAAGAAAAACTACAAAAAAAGAGTGTGCGAGTGTGTGTGTGTGTGTGTGTGTGTGGGTGAGAGTGTGTGGTGACGTCAATTGTTTAAAAGTGAAAATTCGATTTTGTGGTAAGAACAACAGCACAAACAAATGGTGTGCCAAACCAGAAGGCAAAACTTTTTCTCCCTATGCTTCTTTTTTCTGTCGTTATTCTTCTTTTTTTTTTGCTCCTCTTTTTTTGTTGAAAAAATTGTTGCTCTCTTTTAGTTTGAATTGCCTTGTTTTAGTTGTTGTTGCTGTTGTTGTTGGTATTGTTGATGCTTTGTGTCAGTGGCTGGACAGGTATGTGTAGCCAAAAAAAAAAGAAAAAAAGGAAGAAAGCCAAAAAAACAAAAGCAAAACAAAACACATAAAACCAACATAAAGGAGTAGAAGAAAAAACTGGAAAAGTGGTCACTCTGAGGAGGCCAAGAGACGATGTGGAAAAAATAACATATACATATATGTAGATGGAGGATGAGTTCCCCGCACCGAGCAACCGCCCCCAAACAAGGAGCACTAACAAGAAACGTAACGATAACGAAAAATAAAGTAAGTAAGTCGCCGGGCCGACTTGGATATACCATGCATTAGGTGAAGAGATATATATTAAATTTCTTTCAAATGCTATCTCTCTTTTGTGGAAACGAGCACTTTAGCGCCCCCCGACCAAATCGGTGATTTGCAGCATATGCTATCTCGCTCTTTTTCGCGTGCATCTGCCTTGCACCGCTATGAGTGAAAAACGTTTCTATGTATAACTCGGCCATTTTTATTCCGATTCTTGTGATATTTGGTGGAATGATAGATATACGTGACATGTATTAGTGTGCCAAATTAAATTACGATACGATAAATATTTCGGCTGAAAATCGAATTTTTCGAATTTCGGGGGCGGAAGGGGGCGTGGCCAAAATTTGAAACAAACTTGGTCTGCGTGCACACTGCACGCATCTAATGTCCAAATCCGAAAGCTCTATCTTTTATAGTTCCCGAGATATGGAGGCTCAAAATATTGTTTTTCAAATAGCGGGGGCGGAAGGGGGCGGGGCGAAAAAAAAAATAAACTCGATCTGCCTGCAGAGCAAACGGGTCTACATGCCAAGTTTGGTAGCTCTAGCTCTTATAGTCTCCGAGATCTCGATGATTCTTCAGACGGACAGACGGACAGACGGACAGACAGACGGACATGTCTCAATCGACTCGGCTATTGATACTGATCAAGAATATATATACTTTATAGGGTCGGAGAAGCTTCCTTCTCCCTGTTACATACATTTTGGCGACTTTAATATACCATTTCATTCTACGAATGCATGGTATAACAAACTTTAAAAATTGGATTCTTCATTTGCATCGGCAAATCCAATCAAGCCAACGTAAAGACCACGGCCAGACACATGCACAACATAAAGCCGATGCATCCTCCCGACTCTCTGGCGATGACACAAAGACCATCCGTACGCGACTCGATATATGAACATGACCAGACCATATCGTACCTTCACTACCTGCACTCAGAGCGAGTGGGAGAGAGATGGAATGGGGGACAGAGTGAAAGAGAAACGAAACGAACAATAAATGAAAGGTGTGCGCCGCTTGTTTGCCCATATACTTGACCATTGCTTATGGCCTGGCTATTGACTACATCTCCTCTCATCCACATCGTCGTCATCATCCTACATCCTGCATCCTGTAGCCTCTCATCTCCTCATTCACCTCATTCTTGCCAACAATTCGCCCATCCGACTGAAAATTGGTAACGATTTGTATTGGTCAAAGAAGACCTGAGAAGAACGAGAAAGACCCCGTCTACCATCCCATTGCCTCCATTGTCTCTCTGTCTCAGTGTGTGTGTGTGTGTGTGTGTGTGTGTGCGTATGTGTGTGTCGAGTTTGAAAAGTTTTGCCTTTTCCTGTTTCTCGTTTTCTCTTGTTTTTTTTTTTTTTAACTCGGGAGACAGCCTGAAAATTTCTTATTTGTATGCCTGGCTCACCTGCCGTTATTCATCTGTCTTGTGTCTTCATCAACTTAGCCCCGTATTAAGTCGCTTGTTGTAGTTTCTTCCAAAACGAGAAACTCGTCTCTTTGCTTGCTGTTTCTGTTGCTCCTGTCGGCAGTTGCGGTTTTTGGTGAACGCAAACAAGAAAACTGAAAAAAAAAAGAAACATACTACATGTAGGTATAGCATGTTTTTTTTCGGGGCCGTACGGTTTGGTTATTGATTGCAGGCATACGTTAGCCATTTTATTACAGGCTGCAAAAAAATAAAAGAAAGAAGAATGTGTTCCCCTCTTTTTTCAGTTTTTGTCGGTTTTTTTCTTTTTGGTTTTGTTGGTTTTGTGTGCCTCGTTAATTGCCTCAAAGCCAAACATTTGCGTCAGGCGCAACCGCATTCGACATTGTGACAATGACAACAGCGAACCGCCGCTTTAATTGCCCAAAACCGCGACAAGTGGCCGTGCTCCAACTGCTTTCCGTAGCTGCGGCTGGCCACGACGAGAAAGAAGAGGATGAGGAAGAGGGCGAGGACGAGGACAAGGACACTAGCAACGGCGACTACGACTATGACATGGTCCATTGAAGCGCATAAGAAAACCATTCATTAGCGCTTATCAAATAGTACAGCCTGATCTGTCCCCGCCCCTTAATGGCAGTTTGATTTTGCGCTAAACTGGACGACGACGACGACGTCGTTTTTTTGTTTTTGTTCTTCTCTCTCTCTCTTTGGTTATTTGGCCCTCGCCTAGGCTGACGTTTATTGTAAATGGCTGTCCAATGAAAATTGTTGTGGCTTATCAACGTCAACGTGGTCACGGCCGTGTGTCATTAGTTTCGAACGGGGAGAATGTTAAGCTAGAAAAAAATACACTGGGTGAGTGTGTGGGTGTGTGTGTGTGCGTGTAGAGCAAAAAAAACCGAAAAAAAAGAAGAGCAACATTTATTTTTATCGGCCTATGGCGCCCCCTATTGTTGCCTGTTGCCTTGCCGCTTTAGTTTAATTGGCACTTGACAAGCGACTGCTGCCGCTGCTGCCGTTGTTGCTGCTGCTTCTGCGGCTAACGCTGATATTCGCTTGTTGCTGGCGGGGCATTGTTATCAATCAAGTGGACTTTCCACAAACTATGCCCATCAACACGTGTTAAACACTCAAGGACACGGATCAACATTTGGCCCACACACACACATACCCACATTTGGCAACTTAACTGTTGCCTCAAAGTGAGGGTAATAAGTTTATCTTTTAAGTTGTGCTTCTGTGCCATAGGGAACAACAATCAAAATGCCAAGAAATCCAGCCATTTTCATTTTCTTATTGAGAATTCAAAACCATTTATCTCATTGCCAGAATAAAAATTGTGTGGGTTGAATTTAAGTTATTCATTTGACTGAATTTACAATCAGGAATTCACGTTTTTTTCTGCAAATTGGCTTAAAAAAATTGTTAGGTACGACGCTTTTAAGTACAATATTTAAGTTAAATGCTTACTTTGATTAGCAGCTTTAATTCCACTAAATTTGCTATAAAACGGAATAAGAAAACCTCACGTTGATGGGATTAAAAGCGTAGATTTCATTATTTTAAATATTTTTTAGCTAAATCTAATCCTTTTACCAACACTTAGATCTATCTTTTTTACATCTGTACATTTTTCAAGACGGAAATCTCGAGTAGTCATAGTAAATATTTACTTGGTTTTTATCCAATGTGAAAATCATAATATTTGGAATTTTTCTTCTAATTTATTTAAACCGGGAGACTAAAATCAATTTTTCAGTAGCCAAAAGTTGTTTTTGAGATTTTCTACTCTAGTGGCAATGCATTCGATGTACCGAACTTCGATCAAAATGAAAACTGGTCGCCATTTGCGATTCAGCTTATTGACAATGGGGAGAACAGAGCAAAATCAAATGGACGGGTCCTTCTAGTAGTCCTCATTCCATTTGCTTTGTGTGTGTGTGTGTGTCCATTGCCAGAAAGCTGTTTTATTTGAATAATTAAAAGGCAAATTCAGTCACACACACACACTCACACACTCACATGCAAATGAGGATGGTCTGGTCTGGGCATCCTAATTTTATCAGAGGCAAGGCTTACGGTAAAGAGAATTATGCATATGTATTTGTGAATCTAATGTCCACACACACAGAGAGAGAGAGAGAGGGCGAAACGGCAACCGACAACCAACGAATTTATAACTGATTTCTGGTGATTTAGCTGCCTCGCCGAATGAAATGAGACGAGGCTCTTCAGGCCACTTACTATGCAAAATGGCGCACATGGACAGAGAAATGTGGACAAGGACCATAGCAATGGCGATGGCGATGGCGATGACGAAATGCTGCTCATTTATATTGCAGAAACAGCAATGACTGGAAGGCGGCCTAGCAGCGGACACACAACCTCAATAGTAGTTAGACAGACCTGAAGCGGCTTGCTTAAATGCATTGAAATTAATGGATGAAAAAGAAAATGAGAGATAGATTCGAGAATATATGTGGAACAAGGTCTCGCTCTAGTGGTGGGGCTGGGCATAAAAGTTAATTGAAATGCTATCAAAGCATATTCAATTAATTTAAATTAGCTCAACGGCGCAACACAAAACGCAACGCTCGAGGCGCACTCAAGTTTCCACTTTCCAGTTGTTAGACGTGAGATGGCGGGCCATGTTAATTACGAGCGCGCCAAGGCTGCGCGCCTTCCAACTAGCTAGCTAGCTAAATGGCAAAAGTTTTCACCCGATAAAAGCCCCCGCCAACCCCAAATGGATGGGCGATGATGACGCCCACATTAATCAATTATTGCTAAACAATCTACAAGACAACAAGCAACAACCAACAACCGAAACAACACAGTGACAGCCCATTCCGGGTTTTTCCCCAGAGTTGGTTGGTTGGTTGGTTTTTGGTGGGCTGTCAGCAAAATATTTACTCATTAAAAAATGCACTGGCAAAATGTTAATGCAAAATAAACCGCCTCCAGTCATTGTCAGCACAAGTTCTCCGAGTAATTGGCAATATAATTTTGTTATTTCACATGTCGAAGCGGCGACGTGCTGTCAGTTTCATTGACAATGTCAAATTTTAATCAAAATGCAAATTAATAATAAACAATAAGAAGAGTTTGGCATTTTCTCAGGATTATGGAGCAAATTAAAATTCAATTAGCTGACAGTGAATTCAAGATGAGCGGTAATTTCTCGACATTTGTTAATTGTTCAAATATTTAATATAATATTTATCTCTCTCTCTCTGTGTGTGTGTGTGTGTGTGTAAGGTCACAGCTCTGATTGTCGGCAAATGTCATACTGTTAAATATCAATCAAAATGGGTTTTTAATTTTATCCATATCAATTACATATCACAAGAAATTAAAATTAAAGATTGGAAAAATACTTAAGGCAATCCATTTGTATGAGTTTGGAAGTATTTTTATTTAATTTGCTGCATTTATGTCAAAGTTATTCATTGGCCACAGGCTTGCATGTATTCAAATCTTTGGTTACTCTATTCGAATGCATAAAATGCGGTTAATGTAATGATTGATAGTAATGATTCATTGTGTGTACGAATGAATCTTTGCAATTGTTTGAATAAATAATAAGTGAAGCGTTCAAATACTCAGAATACTCTGAATATTTAAAGAATTTCATTTTTCATTTTAAAAGAAATTGTTTTAAATGTATTTTTGAATGCATTTATGTAGACCTCATTTGCATACCACCAAAATATTGTTGCACACATTACCGATGTAGAAAAAACAAAAAGAATTTCACTAAAATTTTTTCGTTTTTAGATGTTTTGTTCTTGTTTTCTTTAGTTGTAATCTTCTATATTGCTTTCGATAACTCACAGGACCAAACTCTTCAGATTTTAAACTGTTTTTAAGTATCCAAAAGAACATTTAATTACTCAAATGTGGCTGACAAATTTAGCGAATAGATTTCCAACAGATTGACTATTTTTACAGCCTGTTCTAAATTAATATTAGTGATTTCCGAATACTCATTGGCTTATTCAAACTATCATAGTTTTTTTTACATTTTATTTGTAATTTTCTCACAAACTTTTAGCTCATAAAACTTGATGACAAATTTGCTAAATCTTTTTATTTAAATACTCCTCGCTGTTTATATAAATTCCTCTTTAAAAGTTTAAATAAAACACAACATGGTTCCCTTTTTGTTTCATACAGCAGAAATGGACAAAATATTTTTAAAAAATGTAGTTAGTAGCCAACTTTAATACATATATTTTGTATTGTTTAATATTCGACAAAACAAAAACACAATGATGGGGCGAAAAAAATGAAGCTTTTTAAATATTTTAGAATGAAATTCGCAGCTTTTGACTGGGGTGCCTGCTGGTTGACCTCTTATCATTAGTTTAAACGCATTCCCATGCGGTTGGAATTCACGCAGAGCGAAATATTTGGCTCTCCGATCAGTTATTAACGTTGTGTTTAACATACAGTGGACTGCATTGTTGGCGGGGCGATTGGTCAGCCACAGACTGTAGCAAGCAGCAGTGGCAGCAGCAGCAGCAGCAACTGAATTTGGCCTTTGTATAACTAAATTATTTAGTTGTGCGGCCGCAAAACAGAACCTGTAACCCAACCCCCGATTTCAAGCCAGTGACCAGTGACCAGTGCCCAGTCCAACCGCCAACCAAAAACCGACTAGCCCAGTCCCAGTCCCAGCCGACCAGACTCACTGACATGGTCAGGCATCAAATGATTGCCCCCAGACACTTTATAATGCATGAGTATGTCCATGTGTGTGTGTGTGTGTGTCTGTGTGTGTGTGTACCATCTCCTGTTCTCCGGCAGCATGAACAAAGGCCGCCGCACAATGAGCATGAACACGAAGAGTAACCAAATTATTTATATTTAAATTGTTTTTGTGCCTGCATTTGTTCCTGTTTCATTCGAGTTTCATCTGTCTATTTGCTGCACACACACACACACACACACACACACACACACACACAGAGAGACAGAAAGAGAGAGAGGACTCAGAGGTTGAGGGTGCAACATACAAATCCAGACACGGCCACGGCCATGATTATGTGGCGGATGCAGCGACAGCGACTCATTTTGTGCCTTTGAATGTATAAAGGGGTGTTGGGTAAGGGGAGAACTGGGGGCCTGAAGGATTCGTGTCCAGACCTTTGCGTGAGGTTTATTTATGCATTTCATCTGGGGCTGCGCTTTGCTGTGGGCAATGTCGGTTCGTTTCGGTTCAGTTTGGGTTGGCTTGGCTTGGTTTGCCTTTGCCAGTCGCTTTTGAGTTGATGTATTAAAAATTTTCACACATGGCAGTTGGCTGGGTGGGTGTCAGTTGTCGTCGCTGCTTCTACACCAGAGAGAGAGAGAGGGAGAGAGAGCTCTCCCCTTCCCTCTTTTTGTCAGTGAAATTTGATTTTCCTTCCGCCGCCCAAAAACTGGGAAACTTAACTTTTCACTGTGCATTTTTTAGTGTCTGATTTGCGTTTGGTGTTCTGGTGTATGTGCGTGTGTTCTCCCCCTTTGGATTTTGTTTAACGCAATGAATACGAAAGACTCTGGTTAGAGGCGTTCATTTTGATTAGCGCGTTTTTGGTGGGATGTGAACTGCACTTTAAGTTTTTATACCATGCATCCATTGGATGAAATGGTATATTAAAGTCGCCAAAATGTATGTAACTGGCAGAAGGAAACATCTCCGACTCTATAAAGTATATACATTCTTGATCTGTCCGTCTGTATGAGTGCCTAGATCTCATGAACTGCAAAAGCTAGAGCTACAAAATTCGAAATGTAGACTGTTGTAGCTTATACGCTCAAGTTTATTTATTTTTTTTGCCACACCCCTTTTTCGTCCCCGGAATTCGATAAAAGATGCCTTTTCTGCTATATTTATCGTATCGTAATTCAATAATATATGATATGACTTATCTATCGATTCATTCATATAAATCGGAATGAAAATAGCCGAGTTATACATATAAACAATGTTTACTCCGAGCGGACTTTGCCGGTGGAGTGAGCGAGATAGCAAGTGTAAGCCATTGCGGCATGCTAACGAAATTTGGTACAAGGTATATGCGAGTCGACGCGACGACTTACTTACTTTATTAATAAACTAAATTCCCAACAGCTAAAATAAATGAAAAAGCGGAGTGGCTTTTGGCTTTTGTGGATTTTGGCATATGCACCTGGACGGGTTTATTGGTTTTGATGTGGAGACTCTGCAGAAGAGAAGAAACTCAAGCATAAACTTTTGCCAACATGTGTGTACGGGGTCTTGGTGCATTTATTGCAGTCGCTGGAGTGAAAGAGAGAGAGAGTCCCATAATATTTTCATTGCATATGTAAATAACTGTAGCTCCATCTTTGCCATTAGCTTTAGCATCTTGTGTCTACTTTCCCACTTCCCATACATACTACGTTCATTTCTCATAACTTTTCTTTAGCCAAAAACTACTGCTGCTGTCATACTCTTGTTGCCTCTATTCGCATCATTGTTTGATGGCTTCCGCTCTGTCTCCTTACTCTGAAGTTCCATGTTGTCATATGTGCACATTCCACATCCGGATCCACGCTGAGCACGCGTCATTCCATTCCTTTACTTTCTGAATACGTTTAACAGTTGTTCCCATTCGCCCTCGTTTCGCCTTTTTTTCTTTTGCAGTAATAGTAATGCATTGTTGTCAGCCATACATACATACATACTCTTCAGGCATTGTCGTTTTTTTTCGTTACTCAAATGCAAACATGAAAATTGCATAATCCACGCATTGCGATTTATGACTTTTGTGCTGGACTGACTGAGTGATAGCGGGAGAAACAAATGTCAAGGAAATGACGTAAAAGTGCAAGGAAATGCAATGCTACTATGCAGTTGTCTGTCACTTCTTTTTAGCTGATGGTTCTACTGTTTTGTATACTCTTGCAAAGGGTACAATCATATTGGTCAGATGTTTGCAATACAGATATACCCGTATGTCCGTCTGCTTCAATCACTCTAACGCACTCAGCTCTAGATATATTTAGATAAAACTCGGTATTTAAGCTATTTATTTATGCTAGCGGTTTAAGTTGTTGAGCCACTTATATTGGACCACTATATCTCGAACTATCGGTCGAGATCATTAATTATTAAAGGACATTCATTTGTATGACGTCAAAGGTGTTTAAAGATTTAATGGTCAAGGACTCCAAGGGTATATAAACGTCGTCACGGTGGAAAAAAAAGGTTCTTTGATATTTTTATTATGAATATACAAATATGAATACATTTCTTATCCTAACACCATTCATTCCCTGCCATGCTTCAGTTTTATGGCTCTCGGCTTTCAGCTTTTCGAGTGCTACTCGAATTTTGGTGGTAACCAACCCAAGAGACCACAGAGAACATTGGTATGAAAGGCATTTTCTGAGGTCAATCAGCAAATAACTTGACAAATTGATAGGCAGCCTGAGGTTTCAAAGACTCTCACCCGATTAAACTAAGTGTGTGCAGAGAGCGTGGGCCACCTCAAACTGTTCAATTAGCTGCCAATGTCGGTCTCTTCGAATAATGGTGTAACCACAAGTCGGCTGCTGCTGTTTGGGTAAAGTGCATAATTAATTTGCGGAAGTCGCGGATAGCTGCGCTTGAAATGCGCCCAAGCAAGCGCAAAACTATAAGTGCACCTCAAGTGCACAGATCTCTCAAGGGTCGCCGTCGACGACGCCGCCGCCACTCCATCTTTAGAAGCTTTGTTTAACGTTTTGCTGCGGCCTTTTTATGAAATGGGCGTGCATAAATTTTGTGACAAATTTTTTGTGCCATTTTACGAGCAAGTCCATTAAAATCGTACCACATGTGACACACAGAGAACCCCGTTTCTCTCTCGCACACGCAGTCACAAAAAGTTGTGAGAGGGGAGAGGGGAGAAGGGAGAGGGCAGGCAACCAGGTCTCGCCTGTCCAATGTGGGAAATAAAATGAAATACATAAATTTTGCAACGATTTGAGAGACCGCATTTTATAATTGAATCACGTACGACATTCTCGTGCAAGGATCGTTCTCGAGGACGAGTGAGCGCGGTGCGCGGAAATAGGAAATAAGTTTTTGCCGCTGATATAAATTAGAATCTTAAGGGATTGGCAGGACAGGAGGGAGAGTGTAGCAACAACAAATAGAACGTAAAGAGCCAAAGAGGCAGGCAGGCATACATTGGCATCCGTCTACTTAATCAATACTGTGAAGTTAGAGTTTCTTATGCGGCGGCACACTCACTCTCTCTGTGTGTGTGTGTGTGTGTGCAGTGACTTTAAGTGAGCAGCAAGTTGTGTGAGTGTTTGCAATTTATGTGACTTGTTTGGTGGCATACAGAAAAAGTTGCAAACAAAAGTTGCATGTGCAACCATTTCCGTTTATTAGAGTGTGTGTGTGTGTGAACCTTTCGATTTACTTTCGACGCGCTACGTTTGCTGCAAAACGAAACAAACATAACAATTGGCAATTGGCAAAAGATATGTATGTATACACAAACAAGCCAAAGAAGGCGGACCAAAGTCCTTTCGCATACAAAAGCCGAAACTAAAAAGAATTGAGCCCATGCAAACTTTTTGTTTTATGGCCCCGCACACACACACACACACACACAAACAACATGCCGGCACATTTTGTATCAGTGTGTGCACACTCCATTGAGCATCAATGATGCGTACAAAATGCAACAGCAACAATTTTTTGGCATTTTTTTAAATGGTAATTTTTTCACTGTCTCCCTCTGACACACACACACACACAGCGAACCGAAGCGAACATTGCTTTTTGACTGCTGAACAAAAAAAAAGAAGAGAAACTCTTCGGCCATTTCAGGCGCACGCGGCCTTGTCCACATATAAAAATGCATTGATTTTATCAAGTGCAAAAATCAAAAATGTTGACAAGGCCGCCATATAGTAGCAATAAAATACGAGTGTGAGAATGTCAGCAGATATCGCTCTGATATCTCTGGCAATTTATATAAGCTGTGTTGTATGCGATTTATGCGCCAACATATTTTGCATAGCAAAAAATATGCATATTCATACTATATGCATTATTATTTTGTAGCATACTTTTTGGGGCTGCATAGATTTTTCAGTTTTAAGCACACGAAAATCTTGATATAGTTTCTATATTGAATCAAAGTGTTTTGAAACTATCTCTTTCCAGTGGCTATCTAAGATCTATTTATTAAATGCAACATAGATTTATGACAATTTCTGATTGCTATTATTCAGCATCTGTTTAAAACTGATAAAGTGATTAGAATATAACTAATTAAAATAAAACAACATATTTGAATTCTCCTCAAATGTTTGATCAAAAGAAAACATCTTGAACTACTCTCTCGAATTTTACTCTGTGGACTTTTCGACATATTTAAATCCTCCTCTAATGTTTCGGACAAGGAAAGGTCCGCTTCTCGGGGATAAAAAATGATTTTTTAGAATGTGA
Organism: Drosophila sp. 14030-0761.01; assembly: GCA_018150735.1. Lineage (NCBI taxonomy): Eukaryota > Metazoa > Arthropoda > Insecta > Diptera > Drosophilidae > Drosophila > Drosophila sp. 14030-0761.01. The sequence continues at coordinate 1,706,301 of JAECWO010000090.1, forward strand.
CAATCGAACTCAAATTTTGATGGTAATAATTCAAGAAAGTTTATGGTGTTAGTATTATAAAATTGGGCAGATATTTGTAAGGGACGAAGCGCTTCCGTCTCCGTAAAGTATATATAGAGAAGCCGAGTCTATATAAATGGCAAAATAAAATGCTCAACTGCTTTAAAATATAGGATCAATATAGGATCTGCTTGGCATTCTTTAATCCTTTCTTTTTTTGTCTTTCTCAATTAGCACATTTTTTTGTAGTTGTCAATTGGCTAAACTTGGCATAGAAACTCAAAAGCTTCTGGGATTAAGGTCTTGTCTAACTTTTTTAATTTGTTTTAATATTTGTTAACCAATTTAGTGGATTATTACGTAGCATACTTTTTGGGTCTTCATAGATTTTTCGGTTTTAAGCACACGAAAATCTTGATATAGTTTCTATATTGAATCAAAGTGTTTAGAAACAATCTCTTTCCAGTGGCTATCTAAGATCTATTTATTAAATGGAGAAGCTTCTGGGATTAAGGTCTTGTCTAACTTTTTTAATTTGTTTTAATATTTTTCAACCAATTTAGTGGATAGATACCAGGCCATAAAGCCTACAAGATGGTTAAGTTTTGAGGGTAATTTATTTGTATGATTCGTTCTTTGCGTTGCACCCATTTTGCAATTACACAAGGGTTAATGTGGAAATTACCAGAGACAGGGGATAATTTTACTCGTTACGTTCGACTACAAAGGGGGAAACGATCTTTGTGTATGCTTGATGGCATTGTTAATTGAGACAATTGTTCCTTGACTAAAATTGACACTTTGGATGGCGCAGAAGTTGAATCTCCTCAGTCTTCTGTTTAACTTAACAAACATGCTGTCCCCCATGTTGGGCGTCCCCCTCCTGCTGCCCCTGTTCCACTCAGTGGGCCAGACTCTGAGGTTTGAGGCTGCTTTGCGGCATTTTGTCGAGATTTGTCGAAAATTTATACGCTACCTTAGAGAATTTATGAGTTGCAGTCGAGTGAATTATTTTATCATACGTATGCAGCAACAAACAGGCACACATAAACACACACACACACACAGAGAGGGACAGAGGGAGTGTGTAAAGGCACGCCACAACAAGCTGCAGCAACAGCAGCAGCAAACTTGTCTTCTAGCTTTCTCTTACTCCTCCTCCTCGTCCTCCTTTTTCATCATACCATTTCACTTCTTGTCCTGGGCACACACACACAGTTTAAGCTACTAATTTCACATGCAAAAGTCTTTACTAAGCTGGCCAAACCGGTGGTTGCCTGCCACAATGGGCGTGGCCCTCGGCATGGGCATGGGCATGTGTGTAAGTCATTAAGCGCTCGCACTGCCGAATTGCCTACACACTAAATAATTGCCATTGGTAAGTGCTGGGAGTTGACCAAACTGGAAACGAATCATTTCTTTCTCTTCCTTCTTTTTTTTCTCTCTCTCTCTCTTTTTTCTGCAGTGCAGGGATTTAAGTTGTTCTTCTAGACAAGGCCGACCATCATCATATCCATGTATGTATCTATGCTTCATTGTTGCACTAAGTCGCTTTCGTGTCTTGTTAAACATCTGCTGCTGCTGTTGCTGCTGCTGCCTTTGCTGTTGTATTTAGGCCTAATACCTGGTTGTTGCCAATGTTCCTACAACCGACTACAGCAATGGGATAATAACCACATCCTTGCAGGTGTTCCATGTACTGTGCGTTGGGCTCAAGTGTCTAGCATTCAGTTTGGGCCAATGTTTGCTATTTGCCGCTTTGTTGCTAATCAATTTCCATTGTTCCTTCCATCTCCATATCCACTGAGAGCGCTCTAGTTGCTGTTGTTGATTTTTCATTTAATCAGTGTTGGGTCCATCGTCGGACCCAGCTAGCAATTGGGCAAATGAGAAAAGTTCCTGAAACAACGAATTACATTGAGCGGCATCTCTCCTCTTTTGAATGGCAATTAATGAAATGCTATTAAAGATATTTGCGACTCGTGTTATCAATTAGTTAGGGCAATTACTTTGATGTCTATAGATTAAATGCCAGAGATGATGGGCAAAATGGAGGCAAAGGGTTGTTTCAATAAATTCAATAACCAGCTTAAAAATGTCATCTCTGTCTGTAGAAAATGGTTTAAAATAAGTTTGCCCAAATAATTTACAATGACAATGGAAGGGAGGAGGCTTCTTTCTTTATAACTTTATTAAAAATTAAATGGCGCTCCAGCGAATTTTTATTCTTATCCTTTTTTTTTATTAATTTTCTTAAGCCTTTTTCGATACTAGGTCGCGAATTGAGCCCAGACATTTGTATGTTTTGTAACTGAGTGTGATCCAGACCACTTTAAGGCATTTGCCAGTCATAATTAGCCTCATTACTCATTCATCTTTTTGCAGCCATTCATTAGAAACCAATTGACAGTTTAATTAAGTTTTTCGCTTTTCGGTTTGGTTTGATTTTTTGACGCTTTTTTTTTGCTTTTGGCATGCGACTCGTTTGATTTCGTTTGCCCAAAAGTTATGCAAAAGTATAAACAAAACGACGGTCGACTGCCATAGAAATCAACGCTTGTCCAGTGGCTTTTCTAAATTGGTACCCAATTAGGCATAAAGCATTTTGGTCTACATAGCATTGAAACACTTGCATATTTCCTAGAAGTTTCCACCTAGGACCCAGTGAAAGGGTTTTTTTCCCCTTCAATTTTAGTTGAGTTCTAATGAGAAACCCTAATTGAGCATAGTTAAATTTATAAGCTGATTGTGTGTTTAAAACTTAACCAAGAGAGAGTGCGAGAGAGCTTAAATTAAAAGTTTTGCCAAACCGCTGGAAAATGTGATGAAGTCTTTGTATTTAGAATTGTTTAGGCTAATTACAAAGCCCTGGACTGCTTAACTTTTTAACTAAATAAGTTTACATTTTGTGTATTGGGTTTGTTTTGAAGGGAAATGTTTTTGCAATTATGTATTTATTATAAAACTGATAAGAATACGTTTTTTTCTTCCAGGTCAGTTCTGTAAACCTCTTTTTTGGGCACCATCAATAGTTCTGTGATAAGTGGTAAGTAAAAAGTTAAATAAAAATCTGACAATTATTAAGAGCATATTAGAATTTTAATTATTAATATTTATATAAAAAATGTACTAAAAATTTATTGATAAACAGTTTTAATGCATGATTCCATGATTTCTTTATCGAAATTTGTTCATATCATATTAGTTGATTGATTAACCGATGTTATTATTAATTGGAACGTGCAAGTTTATATTTTTTGGAAGAGTTATTTTATTATTTTTCATTTGGTATCAAAATACCAATTTGTTTCATATACAAAAATCTTAAAATGTTTATTTAAAGGAAACCAACCCTTTCCAAATTTCACTCTAATTGGTTGTCCGTTTCATAGTTTTCAAACTCTTCTACAAAATTATATCGGGATAAGAAATGAAAGTGCGTTACAATTATTTTCCATTTTACCGACTAAAAGACAAACGTTTTGAATGCCACTTACGATATACTTATTAGAAATCAAAAACGATAACGGACCTGAAAAAACATTGTATAACTTTTTCTAATAATTAATATATTAATTGTTCATTTCACTAGCTGCGAAAGTTTTTAGGAGCATTTCAAATGTCAAACAGCTATAGCTTTGGCTGTGACTTATTCGCATTTTTAAAATTTGCAAGAATACTTCAAATTCTAAACCAAGAAGTTTATGCTTCTGTAATAATTTTAGACATATATTTTCGGAAAGTAAAACCTTTTCTTACCACTATAATGGGTCATCGTTTTAAGTCAAATCAAAAATCATCTTAAACCACTTCTTCTAGGTCCTTTTGAATGCGGTAAAACGCCTGTTGTACTCGTACCAAAATAAACCATCAAAATTCTTTAAAGATCTTACATGTTTGTGGCTTTTGAAAATCAGAACTTAAATTTATTCGATAACAATTTAGTGGCAATATAATGAACTATGTATCTGGGCCGCCACAAAGTTTAATCCGCTCCTGCTAGTGCTACTGAATCCGACTCACATTAGGGCGAACTAACTAGCAGAAAAAGCTTTTGGCGTTTTTGGTTGAAACAGACAAGAGCCTGTTCGTTACATACTTTGGGTTGTTATATTAATGAAATGAGGATGCAGTGCACCATAAGCCGGTCCGACGATGTGTGTGTGTGTTTGTGTGTGAGAGTGAGGATGGGCTGGTTTGGTATGATGTTCTTCGCTAAAGTTACCAAAGTTGCCGCGGGACAAGCTGCGTGTGCGTGTTCATACGGCCTGTTACTGGTGTGTTGGAAACCTGGAAACGAGCTCAACGTCAATCTGTTAGTTGTTCCCTTTTTGCGGTGGTGGTGCTGCTGCTGATGTTGCTGCTGTTGCAAGTTTAGCGTGTTTGTAGCTCATTAAATGCGGCTTATTAAGCCAGGTTGGTCGAAACTTATGTTGTCCTGTGTGGTGTGACAAGCTTTTAACGATAGCTTCAATTCCATAATGTTGTCCTTTGGCCTTTGCGATAACACACTGACAAAATTAATATAATGTCAATCAATTTTGCCATATATATCTATTTGTGTTTGCACAAAGCATATAGAAATCCGAAAGTAGCAATCACATCAAATATTGTATTTGAAATGAAACAAAAACACAAGCTTCAACATATTAGATTCATATTTATATGTATTGTATGTTGTATATATAGTTAGATATACAGCGGTAGCCATAAATTTAATACACTATCTGAGTTTAATCAAAAAAATACCACAGGAATTTCTTCTATATTCGTTTGGAAATTCATAGAAATTAGTGTCGTAAGATGACGCCAAATCGGAAGAACTTATAAATACATTCAAATATTATAAAGGATATTTTTGTAGCTTACAATTTCACTTAGTTTTACTAGACCTAAAACTAACTTCAGTTCTGAAATGAATTTTGGGGATTTTAAAAAACCAAATTGGGTTTTTATTTGCGTCGAAAACTGAAATGTCAAAATGTTCTGTACTTCATCTCGATAAGGATGATCAGTAAATAGAAAAATCAATTCGTTTTGGGGAATCGGAATTAAATTCGTGGCCACTGCTGTAGATGTGTACATAGTGCAATATATATGTATGTATGGGCAGAATGGCAAATCGAAATGCAAAGACTAATTGAAACCGACTATGTTGTTGATCCTGGCTGCAGATAACAGCTACATATACCTAGATACATATACATATATATGTATATATATACATGGATAGATACCTATCCATTCAACCTTCCGTCTTCCTTCCGCTTGTCGGTTTGATGATTTGATGCAATGTTTAGGCTAGGCCTTTTTATGGCTATATCCCACAGCAACAACGCACGTTATCCCTCTGTGACTGCGAATGTGTCTCTCTCTCTAAGTGTGTGTGTGTGTGTGTGTGTGTGCGTGTGTGTTTGCATTTGTTTGTGGCAGACAAACAGCTTAAAACCTTGATGAACATTACGTTCCAGGAAGAAGGATTTTGGATTTCACCGTTGCTGCTGCTGCTGTTGCTGTTGCTGCTGCTTCCATTGAACACAAACAGAGCGCTTCGAGGTCTTTCACTCATTCCGAAAATTCGGATTGGCCTGGCTAGGTAGCAATTACTGCTTGTTTATGCGTTTGTTATTATTGTTGCTGCTGTTGTTGCTGGCAAAGTAAAATTGAAATTTGAAATTCATAATTCAATTGAAGTTGTATTGGGAGACGAGCTCAATGCTCATGCACATATAGAACAAATCGAATTTTCCACTGAGTATACAGAGGCGTGGCCGCTTACGGCTGTACTTTGCTCGTATGTGTGTGTGTGTACGAGTGTGTGTGGGTGTGTGTGTGGGTGTGTGTGTGTGTGTTAATTGAAAGCAGCTCAGAAATATGCAATACATTCATTTCTATTGGCAATTGCCGTTTCCTTCGCTTTGATCCTTTTGCCAAAGCCAAACAAAATATACATGCCAGAGAAACAGAAACAGAAAAAAAAACCGAATCGGAAAAAAGAAGAAGAAGAACAAGAAGAAAATGCAAGGATACGGCTGGCTGGATGAACGTTGTTGTTGCTGGCTTTGTCCATTTGCTGACATTTTATTTTAAATGCATAAATCATCAAATGCTGCAGTGTCATAAACGAAGATATGCACCAACACAGATACAATAAATAGATAGCTCTCCCTCCCTCTCTCTGTCTCTGTGTGTGTGTGTGTGTGCATATGAAAATCAAACACAGGATATTATTATTTTGTGAGCACAGCAAAAGGCAAGAGCAAAAAATGTTGTAGAAAACGAGCCAACGTGCAAATCAAAGGCAAAATCTGAATGAGTTTCTCTCCCCCTACCCCCTCTCTCTCTCTCTCTCTCTCTCTCTCTCCAATTGTTGGCCCCCTTTTTCTATCTCATTCCCTCTTCGATTCTCTCTCTGTCTCGTTCCCGCTACTACTTGTCCTCTGTGTGCTAGTTGCAATAAATCTGCTGGGGCAGTCATAAATATTGATTCCAAAACTGTCCACATGTGTGTGCTTGTGTGTGTGCTGGTGTGTGTGTTGTGTGTGTGGGGGTTTCCATTCAACCGTCTCTCCCAACCCCCCTTCGCTTTGATTTGTCGCTTATATTAGCTGCAGAAATGAAAATCGTTTTCAAATCGCATGCTTGCCGTTTACCTTTTGATCTTGTGGTTGTTGCTGTTGCCATATCTGCATCTCCTGCTCCTGTTGCTGTTGTGTTTTCTATCCAAAAGTAATTTGCAATTGCTGTTCTGCTTGTTGTTACTCTCTTGCTGGAAAACTGCTTTTTGTTATACACTTTGCATTGGCAGGGAACTCCCACTTGATACTTCAAAAGATTTAGAATAAGTATTAACACTAAACCTAATAAAAGGAAAATAAGATGATTCGACTCGAAATTTCTGTAGCATATAACCAGAAAAGAACATTGAAATATGGAGAATTTAGTGCTTAAAAATTGCATCCTCTTCTATTTAATAGAACTAAACTTGAAGAGGATGTTCATTTTGAAAGTTCTTGAAACCTGAAGAAGACGCTGAATTTTGGACATCCTCTTCTAGTTTGTAAATTTTGATTGAAACCTGAAGAAGATGTTGAACTATTTGAACCTGATCAATAATATACAAGGATGCACATTTGTAGACCTGAAAAGGATATGAAATTTTGTACAATTTATCACCTTAAAAGGGTAAGCTCTCCCAAATCGATGAAAATGGAAGAGGATGCTCAAATATACATTATTAATCGCTAAGAAAGAGTATTCTCTTCTGGTTAAAATTATGAAGTGACTGCTGCAATTTCAACCCAATCGGGTTCTTTTATTTAATTATATATGAAGAGGCGAAACTTTCAATCACTTTCATAATTTAAATATTTTTCATTTATCTTTTTTATTTATATCTTAATAAAAATGGATCGTATTGAAATGGGGAAAAAAACAGCTGAGACTGTTAAATGCTGATGAAATAATACAAAATATATGGAATTTGATGCACTAGAAGCAAAGCAATTGAATCGTAACTAAGACTATGAATTATTTCTACAAGAATCAGTGAATGGTTTGTGTAACTAGTATCATAAATAAATGATCGGTCAAGGGCCTAAAACACTCAAATTGCATGATTTGGAAATGAGGAATACATTGTATTGAGTGAAAAAAGAAGCTAATTGTAGTTAGGTCACAAAAAATTAAATAGGTTTCATTTTGGAAATAGATGTTTGTAGAATTTCCACTTTGGTTTCGAAGTTATCAGAAAAAACTTTGCATGAGCAAAGTGATTAAGAATAAATTATAGACAAAAAGAAATCAAATGTTAAAGGTCAAATATTTCATTTATTTTGATTACATGTCCGATATTGAATGATTCAATCGAAATATAATTAAAGTGATAATTTATATATTTAAAGATATAATTTTACTTTTGAGATTTAAGCAAATGCAAAGATATTGAGATCTGAATAATGACTGTGGAATATGTGATGTGGCTGTGTGTAATAGAGTGTTAAACTGTCGGTGTGAACACTGGTTACTAAAACATTAGAAGGTTAGATGGTGAGGGTAAGTGTTGAACTCCATATTTTCGATATGATGCCAATCTGTGTTAGCATTTGATGCTTTCGTCAGTGAGCAGAGTTACTCCCTCAATGGATTCGTTTTGAAACCACCAAGCAAGAACTCGTCTCTTTGGACCAAAGTTTTTTTTGTAGTTGTAGTTTTGGTATCAAGTTTCGAATTTATGATCCGTCACAGGCTTTAGAATTATGGCCATTGGATTTAGCTCATGCCAACTGTCAGGTGGCCCCCCCGCCCCTCCCATACACACACACACACACACATACGAGTGTGTATTCCTGAAAATGAAATTAAAGTCATAATTCAATGCGCACCCCTGTGCCAGACGAGAAAGAGGGAGAGATGTGGCAATGGTTGTTGGTATCTTGGCCTTAAAGCTGCCACATGGCCACTTGTCCTGTTTCTGGTTTCTGGCACTCAGCTCGTCGACTGTTTAATGGACTTTTATGGCAGTTGGCCGTCGTCAGTACTAATCTTGGTCGCCCAGCCAGCGGCAGACGCACACACACACACACACACTCACTCATATGTATCTATCTCAACATGTGTATCTATGTATCTGGCCTAAGCTGGCACAGCTGGCCGAGGTTTTTGTCTTTTATTGGCAACGCATGGAATTGAACTTGTGGGCAAATCTTTGTATGTATTTGCTTCTCTTTGTATGTGTGTGTGTGTGTGTGTAGTTATAAAAATGCCATCAGTCTCATCACTGGACATTGACATTTTTTGTGCATTCCTCTGGGAACAGTTGCTGCCTATTATTTACGGCTACTTAGCTTTATTTATCAGCATTTCTTCTCTTATCCAACAAATGCAATAAACTTTAATATTAAACCACCAATCATTCGAAGGTCTCGACTATTTAAATTAGGATTGAACATTGCCAATCAATTTCCCCGTCAAATTGTATCCAATTATGTGTCCCTGTACCTTTGGGCTGCGATAAAAAAAAAAAAATTGAGGCCAACCAATGAAAATGGAAATGCTGCATCAAAAACCTGAAATGAATTCCAATCACACTGTGTCGACATATATCGACATATCGGCATTGTTTTAAATATTGGCACAAAATCAAATTATCGTGCTATTTGTGTCAATAAATAACTCTTTACACAAAAGGCGAACTTTATTAAAATTCGCCACAAAGCGTTGTGTAGTTTCCGGTTTCAATTACGTCATAAATTTTCGGTTCTACCATTGCCAGCCACCCACCTAAAGTAAAAGAGTTGGGGGGGTGGAGCAGGAGATGGGAGATGGGAGCTGGCCATTCGTTGACATGGACACCGAACGCGCAGGAACATATATATTGAAATTTAAAGCCCCGTTGGCCACTTGTCACAATTTACAACCTGTTCCCCGCATTCGTGCCGCATGCCACGCCCACCACCAATTCACATTGCTATTTCAATTTTGTTGTTGTTGGCTGCACAAAATATGAGCCAATATAAAAGCCATAAAGCAGGACTAGAAAACATGCAACACAAACACACACACACACACACACAATGCAACAACAAATCGGATATAAATATAGAACTATATCTCTTCTATATAGCATCATCTCCTCTGTGGTTGGCTGTGAAGTGAATTATTATAATGGAGCCAAAATTAAATTATAAATTGGTTTGGCCAACTTGCCGGAACAGATCAAATGATGACAGCGTGCAGTCATAAACATTAATATAACCATAAGGCAAGCAAGCAAGGCATCCAGGCTGGCTGGCAGTCATTCTGGCTGCTGAAAATCTAAAAAGGCAGTTCGAAAGACAAGCGTGTGAAGCGCATAAACAAACCGCAAAGGATTGCTGCAAGGGGCAGGACGAAATAGAAGCGCGCTCCTCCGATCCTAGTTGATGGTAGAAGCCACTTTCACAATTTATGGCAGTGGAAAAAAGTGGAGAAGCAAAGCAAAGTTTGTTACTTTGGCACCAACTCCGACACCGACACTGACACCCATTCGCCTGGGCGAATGGCGGTTGGCGGCTTTCGCCGATGATGCATTGACGCGGATTTAAAGTTTAAAAAGGTTTCGCGAGGTTTGGCGGCTTGGCCTGCTGGTCTCTGGTCTCGGGTCTCGGGTCCCTGGTTTCAGGTCTGACAGCCATTTGGCGTTTTGGCGCATAATAAATTCGAGCTGTAGACACATGGTTTAATTTATCATCAAATGCTTGCAATCAGGTCGTGCATAGTGAAAGGCGTGGAATTTATTGGTCTAAGTTATGGATGGGATAAAAGCGATGACTCGAAAGAGAGAGAGCGAGAGAACGACTCCTCTCAGTGTTAGAGGCACAGAGGTAATGCGGTTTACGTATACTTTTTGAAATTGCTTTTGACTTTGTGGCTTCAGATTGATTGAGCTGACATTCCATCCATCCAACCATCCATCCATCCATCCGTCCGACCATTCATATGCCTCCCACCTGCATTCTAGATGGCATTTAAAAATTCCATTATGTTTTCTTTGTTCTGTTTTGCTTGAATATTTGCCTTTTTAATTGCTTATTTATTGCCCAAATGGAAAGTCAAATCACTGATTGGTCTATCAATGCAATTTGCATGGAATGTAATTGCATTAAATTGATATAAATATGCAAGACATTGCAGATTCATTGACATAGCATACAAATATTTGTGGTTAATTGACAAATGGATAAAGTTAAGGAGTTTTCAAATAAAAAAAAAAATTATCGGCAAACCATTAAAACCAAAGTCATAAACACATGAGGGAGGGAGAGAAGGATGCTCATGACTTTGCCTTTTTGCTTTACTCTAATAAAAGAAAAAGCAACGCTTCAATAAGCACAAATGCCAGAGAGACAGGCTCAAGGCTCAGGCTCCTTCAAATCAGGCAGAAAAACGCTGTCGTGTCTCACTATCGCTCTCTATCTCTCTCTCTCTCTTCCTCTATATGTTGTGATTATGTAGCTTTGTGTGTGTGTGTGTGAAGGTGTGCGGGGGTGTGTGTATGCCCTTCACATTTCATTTCATTACGTTACGACATGACGATGCTCGGTCGAGGCACGTAACAAGTTTAAATTGCGCTCGTTGACTGTTGACTGCCGTGCGGAAGATGCCGATATCGACATCGACATTGAGGCCACCCGGCCAAGTCAGGATATGCCGGGATGCCAGACGATGCCATACTCCTGATGCTGCTGCTGCTGCCCCCCAATTGAAGCAGAAAAGTGTGTTTATATGTAACGGAAATGATGCTGCACTTATGTGCCGCTTTTTAGCGCCCCCCTTATTACCCCGTTGCCCCCGCATTAGGGCAAAAATGTAGATTGAAGATAACGAGAACGAGTTAGCTTCGTAGCAGCATATAAGCAGCATTTGATATGCTCTGATTTGCCTTGCTACTACTAATAGATGATTATGATAGTCTGCCATATTAGTACAGTGGACGCTCGCAAATTGAAACCACTTTGGTTTTACGATAATTCCAATTCTCGAATTCATGAGGTAGGGAGCTATGTGAGATGTTTGAATGGGAGGGAGAAAAATGAACATTCCATCGTTGATTCTAACTTTCTTAACATTTCTTCAACTAATAGAACCATTCCAGCAAGTATCCCTGTACTCAAAAAAGAGCTACGAATTCCTGAATTTAATTCAAAATCTACAAACTAAAAGGGAGAATAGTGTAAGAAACTTTGGGCAGAGGTTTAGATGTAACTAATTATTAAAAAAGCAATTCTCAGTAAACGAATAAGGTCCGCGACAAAAGTTTTAGTAAGAAATGTTTATCAGTATTTTACTCCGCCCCCCCTCCACTATAGTCTGGCGACAGTGGGAAGCCGAAACCAGCACGTGCGTGTGATTAAACTGAATGTTAAAAAAAAGAAGATAAGAATGACTACATTTAAAAAGAATATTTAAAAAGAATTTTATTGCAGAGTCTTCATTCGAAAATATTAAATAGCTTTGGGGAATTTCCCATCGTTTGATGTGCGACTTGACCTTAAATTCCAAAAAATTCTCTGTTATCAGTTTTCGTTTTTTTTCTAGTTGTTGCTTTTTTTAGAGGCTATAAAACAGCAGATGTAAGCTCAGACTTCAACAGTCTTTTAATTAGCCTCGATCCCTCTAGCTAGCATTCTTCAGACCACCGATTCATCATGATGAAATATAACATATTCGCTTTCGCTATACTGATACTTTGCGTAGTCAATCTAGGAGATGCCAATCCTGCGGGAGAATACGACACCGTTCTAGGAGGACCCGGCTGGAATTGTGCTCACGAAGCTGGTTGCCATCAGGGAAAATGTTGGACCTGGTGCGGAGCATTTCCCCGTCAATGGTGCTATACCACTGCAAGTGGTTATAATGGTGGTCCGGAGGCTACTTGCCAAACGAGTGCCGACTGTGACAGATGCTGGAAATGCTATTCCCCATGTAGCTGGCAATGATTCTTTTTAATTTGAATTTCAAATAAATATTGAAGCAAGATTTGCTGCTTCAGAAATGATGTCGACTGCTTGATGATAAAGACAAACTGCGCCTTACGGAATGTAATATAATTTAAATAAGTGAATTTTTAACAATAGGCAAACATAAGTTAGCTGCTCCTTTTATAGTTCGTTTTGATTTTCAATAGATTTAGGAACAGATAAATATTCCAATTTCAATCAACATGAGTTCAACACAAAAAAAAAATTGCCTTTGCATTCATTTGACCTTGGCTAAAGTGTGAGAGTGTAAACGATTAAAAAAATCGCTAAAGAAGCGCATGGCCATCTAACATTCTGAGAAAACCAGAAGGTAAAGATTGTGTATCATATTTTTCAATATTTTATACAATGACAATCATTAATTTTTTATACTGATATATTCATGGGCTATAATTCAATATATCCAGAATATTCTCCCAAAGTGTATTCCGATGCGGGTGAAATTGTTAGAAATTCCTCTTATCAGACCATATCCAGGCGCCAGTTAATTGCGTTATTCTCGAAACTAGTAATCGATAGTAAAGATATTATTTGATCTTTCTATAATATTCCTACTTTATGATACTATTTAGGGTCTGAACAAAGTATTTTCTTTCTTATCTATTATTAGTAGATTTGAAATGCCGGCAGAAACTTCAATTTTTATTTAATTTTCCCTTGTTCATACCCAAGATTTTAGCAACTACTAACTGACAAATTTGGGCTTTTAATTTGCTTCAAAGGTCACCGGATATGAGGTCTTATATCCTGAATTTTTTTTTTTGCTATTTTCGAACTTCACAAACGTACTTCTAAGACATGTTTCAATCAAATATTTCATTGTATATGCAATCTTTTTATTACATTTTTTTATGTGGCTCTGTGACCCATTTAAAGCCTTAACAATTGCTCTAGGAGAAGGCTAATTGTAAATGGGAATTTTATAAATGGTTCACAAGTAAATAAGCACAAAAGCAATTCGCGAGCATTAGCATTACTTTTTATGTACTTGCCAGTTGAACTGATGTGTGTGTATGTGTTTGTGCGTGTGTGTGTGTGGGTTTAAGAGTTTGAGATTTCATTATTTATCGTAATTTTTGTTTAGCTTTTTTCCTCATGTGATCTCACCTGAAATGGGTTGAGAGAGAGAGAGGCGAAGGTGAGCTTCTAACTTTTGATAGCCTACTTATCGGGGCAATGAAATAATGTGCAGAGTTATCGCTTTGTCGACTCCGTTTGATTTTTATGGCATTTCACGTTTGACGTTAGGTGTAAATTAAATTATTATCTGTGGGATTTTCGCCAGAATGAATAAAATTTGTCTTGATGGTTGCGGGCGGGGGGCTGGTGGGGCAATGTGTGTTATTTTTATGGCTCGCTTCTTTTGCGTTTTGCTACTTGGTGTTTGCCTGTTTGCTTAGCATTTGCATTTATTGTAATGGCCAAAAGTTTGCCCATATCAGAATCATGCATGCTGTCAAGCATTAAAGAGCCTCCACACCTACACAAACATGGCAGGCAGGCAGGCACCCAGGCAGACATTCAGACAGTCACAGATGAACAGGCATGCATGCTAATGCTGCGTATACGTTATATTTTCAGCTGCAAATGTAAGCGCGATGCTCGAGTCAAATATTTGAGCAGAGCCAAAAACGGGCACACAAATGTGTAACCAACACGATATTTGCTTGAGGCAAACACACACACACACACACAGAAACAGAAACACACAGACGCAGACACATCTGTATATGTATGTGTGTGTGTATATGTTCCAACTGCGCCAGATGCGACACAGTGCAAATAAAAATCTTGGCAAAAAGGTGAAACGTGTATTAAATAATTCCTTTGTCGAGCACATTTTAATCGTGCAGCGGCAACAGCAAACAAAAGGAGCAAAGGACATGCGAACCAACCAAAACTCAACTGTCCAGTAGGCAGGCCAGGCAGGCATCAGAAAGGTGCGGGAACTGGAACAGGGGACAGGGGACAGAGACAAACAAAGCCCGCAAAACGCTGGATGTTGACAGCGGCTACTCTAAAAAAAAGAGAAGAGAGAAGAGATGGCAACAACAACAAAAGACAAATAAAAAATGAAAACTGCAAACTTTGTAAAAATTCAAAATTGCGACAACCGACGACACATACAGAAAATTTCAAATTTGTTGTGTCCACGTACGCGACACACCACGACACACAACCACGAGTTTTGGTCTATGGTAGCGATGTCTGTGTGTGTGTGTGTGTGTGTGTGGACTGGACTTGGGTGGACTTTGGTCTAAGCCTAGCAAATGGATGACAGCGTTGCAACGGTTTGACAGGCGTGTTAAGACAAATTTCTGCATGTGCTCGCGCGAATGGAATTCAAAGCAACGAAAATAAAATATATCATACACACACACACACGAAAAGGTTGAAATTGTAGAATAAAGCAAATAAAAAAAAAACGTACAGCAACAAAAAAATTCGCTCCCCTTTTTCGCTGCCTCTTACACACACACACACACACTCTCAGTCCTCAGTCCCATGGTTGCGGTTTTGCGAGCATCAGCAACGACAAAGCCAAGCCATCTCTTTATTTATTTATTGTTTTTGTCTGTGTTGCTGCATTGGTGTTATTAGTGGCATTTGTTGTTGTTGTTCCTGCCACGCCATGCCATGCCACACCAAAGCAATAAAGTACAGCACACACCGAAACCGAGAATATTTTTGTGTAGTGTCAGCTGGCTGGCATCACTCAGCATTATATTTCTATATTTACGGCTCTCTCTCCCTGTCTCTGTCTCTCGTTGGGTCTCTGTCTCTCTGTCAGGGTATGCCGAAATATTTTCTATTTTCAAACAATTGAAAAAATTGCATAGTTAAATTGCTTTTCCAAAGCTTCCAAAGGATTAGAAGGTGTGAGAATTTGGCACATGCAATTTTTATTTGTATAAGGGTTCAAACGCGTATATCGCATCTAAATCAATGTAGGACAACATATCACAATCCAAGGTTACAACTACACGAACAAACATAACAGCAAACTATAGAAAATAAATACATATTGTATTTAAATTGTGGGCTCTTATCTATTTATTTGAGCAAAATGTTTATTGAATTGATATCTTAGTAATAATAATAGTAATAAAAAAACAGTTGGTGTAGAAGAAATTTGTAATACTCCGCCACAATATCCTTTTAGTGGCAAGCAATATCAAAGACATTAACTTTGCATATGTTGAAATATCTTTTAATTTAACTAATTAATGCTTACTTCTATTTAAATAATTAAATATTTAAGCAAAACTTACTTTTTACTAAGGAGAATATTTATGTTGTCTATAAATTGCTTATCTATAACCTTTTAGCCTGTTTTCGTATAAGGAAACCTTCAATCTACATACTTAGTTTCCTTTCCACAAAAAATTTCCATTTCAAAACAATATTTATGAAAAGATTTTTCAAATTTCAAGTCAAGAATCAGCGACAAATCGCTAGAGAGAGGTAAAGAAATAAAAAATATGCTTTCAATTGTGTCATGAAAAATGTTTAAGAACAAAGTTTTCAAAGGAATTTTCCACCTGTGGTTTTTATTAATAACAAGAACAACAATTTAGTGTTATAAAAAATATAGAGAAAAAAATGCTTGCGCGTTTTTAAGGGTCTCTCAATAATTTTCCTAATTCCTTATTACAAATCCAAAAATATTTCCTGCAGGATACAGAGAAGTAAACAGAGATAAAGAAAGTTTATTGAGAGGAATGTCAGAGATCTAAAATGCCGTGTGGATGATATACTTATTATTTCTTATGACTCACTAATGAAATCGAAGAGATATCTATTTATTTATTTGCTGTCGGGTTCTTTTAATTCTCATTTAAAGTCGCTTTTAAAACACAATAAAAAACACAGATTTGAATATCCGTTTACCAATTAACTATCCAAACTATGGTAATAAATGGAAATCAGACAAAATAAATGTAAAAGCATTTGTTAACGGCAAACGGGCGAACATGTTGTGATGGCCAATGGCCAATGGCCAAGTGAGCCAGTGCACCATTGATTGGGTCAGAAATTAACATATTTAATCAATTTGCGAACTTGGCAATAATTTATCTGTTACATAGTAAATTAGGGTGGGGCAGCATACAGCAAAAAACAAAAAAAAAAAAGAATAAATGCAGAAACAAAAACCAGCGCAGTTGCCATTAGAGTGCAATAAATGTATTTGAAACGCAAATTGTAATCGAACGATGGTAATCAGATAATGCCAATTATCCATCGATGTTTATGCATACATACATATGTATGTTTATATGTATATATGTATTTTATGTATTTGATGATTGAGACTGAAAATTGTTTAAATAAATGCTGTGTACAATGCAATAAACTAAAATTCAAATTGTCAAAACTTTTAATCAATTTTATGCAAATACTGAAAGAGTAATTTGCACAACCCAAAACACACACATACCCATAAACTATAATGATTTCTCAGTGTGTGTGTGTGTGTACTGTGTGTGTCTTGTTTCTCTGTGTGTGGATGCGGTTTTTGGTTTCCAAACAATTACTTTACAATTTTAGGTTAACTGCTCCAAAAACTTCAATGCTGACAACAACAAGAACAATTGCTGCAACAACAACAAGAACCACAGCAAATACAAATAATAACAACAAAAACAAAACAATTAATACATTTACCTGAGTGTGTAAGGTTCGTGTATGCGTTTGGGGAAATCTTTGCATAAGAAATTAAATGTAAGTGCCACAAAACCAAATAAAATTTACACTAAATAAGGAGACAAAGTTCCCCCAAAAAACCCCCCCCTAACCTGACCCCTTGCTGTGTGGGTTGTCCAGAAGGGCCCAAAGCGCAGCCACAACAATGACAACAACAGACAACTAACCAGCAGACCAACGGACAGACAGACAGACCAACCAACCAACCAACCAACCGACTGACCAACCAACATTGAACAGCACTTTTGTTGGCTTCTCATTAAAGATTCAGTTGGGTTTCATGGGAGAATTAAATCTTGACATGTGCCGAGTGTACAACGCACAGGACACAGCACACACACACACACAGGACACAGAGTTGAAAGTTGCAAGTTGCAAGTCGGTTCAACCACTGACACCGCAGCCATCATGTGAACAACATCATTTTATGGCTGACTGGGCGTGGCCAGCTCAATGTCTGACTTAAAAGTTGATCAAAATCGCAGCACATGACATTCATGCATATGTATACTCTATCATTTTCATTGTTTATCTATGCGTTCTGAAGGCTTGTTGCCCTTCCCCAAGATAATATGAAATAGTTTTAGCTTTCTTTTCTTTTCAAAAGAACTCTGATTTTAAGTTCATATTTCGCGTCTTTTCATCTTTTTACTTCTTTATTAAACACAATTTATTTTCCTTAAAACCCAAATTCCCAAATAAACTCTTTAAATATGACGACCAAAATCCAATAATATCTTGACTGAAAGGTCACATTTTTAACACATTTTAACACCTTCATATACTTTCTTCAATTTCAAATAATATAAAAATAATAAGCATCCAATTTTTAAAAAAGCCATTTGCTTTGACTCATAAATAAGATGTCGATATACCCTTTCAGAAAGTATATATTTACTTACCAATTAAAATTTATAGTTTCGTGAGTTTTAATTCAATTCCCATGCGAGCAACTAAACTAAAATGATGTAAAATTCTAACCTAATTAGAATAAGAAACAAAACAAGCAATTGCAACTAGTTTGAATTGCTTCAAGGTTTCTCTTTTTAAAGGAACAATTTTTCAACTAGTAATATAAGAATTCTTGAAATACAAATAGGAGAAGAAGTCCTTAAAAGAAAAAAATAACTAACTGAAGTTATTGAAAGCTGCTGATTAGTGAATTTGAGGTAGATTCTTGACATCTATTCATGACATTACATGGTTACTTTTTGAGATTTGATTACCTTTAAATAGAAAGTAATAAAAATATAGAACTTTCTCGTCAAAATGTCCCAAACATTTTGAATTTTGTTGGATGAAATTAACATTCCTTCTCACTTCGATAAACTTTCATATTATGCTTATTTTACACTAGCAAAATTCATTTTTTCGGAGTATTTACTAGTTCCTATAGGAATCCTTGCGATTGGAAGAAAATTAAGTTTAATCCCGAATATAGTTTGTGCTAAAAAAAATATAAAGATTATATTTGACTAGATTTGAATCCTTTTTAATTGTATCAAACCATGGATAGTAGTCCTGGATTTTATATATTTTATGATGATGACTCGTAAGCTTCACCTTTAGACAAAATTTATACAAAACAAAGCTTTTATCCTGCACCGAAACGATGGTTTTATATTGCTATAAACTAGCTTTCGTTTGTTTTTGTTATTATCGAATATTTTTAGAAATCTTTGCAGGCTTTTTTGAAAGAGCATTCCATATTTAGGGATGCCTAAAATGGTTTTTGTTTTTTCCAATGGCATTTAACAAAGCAAATGCATATTCTTTATATCTCTACCGATTGTCGGCAAAGTTTTTCAATGTTTCAATGCATGTCAGAGAATCATAAATATTTGAGGAAACCAAATGCCAAACCAAACTGTTGCACACATTGTATGTGTATATGAAAACTAAAGAGAATGCTCCAAAGAAAAAGTCACTTTCATAATTAATGTGTCTTTTTAGCTTTACTCTGTAAATCTTTCAAATGTTGCGTTTTGGAATTTTAATAAATCATTTCTCATGAAATGCGTAACCGAAATGAAATCAAACGAAATGAAATAAATGAATGCCTAACTGACTGACTGACTGACTGCCTGACTGATGGGAGATTGGGAGACTGGATGACTTGAATGTGCCGTGCCGCCTCTATCGTCGTCGTCTTTGAGCCAGCCAATCGCACAAACAATATTAGAGTCGCCCGAGGGTTAGAGATTGGAGGAGTGAAACGAAATGGTTGGAAATGTCTTGGGGTATGTCATTTCAGTTAAAAGCATTTAAAAATGCTCTGGGATATTTGTGTGTGTGTGTGTGGTAGGTTGTAAATCAAAATGCCAGAGCAATGCCCCCCACAAACATAAAAATAAAAAAATATATATTAAAGCAGCAAATTTTTGAAGGAAATATACATTTTCAAATATGCAAATTGTAAATTCTTATTTCTCCTTTATTTTTTCTGAATCCATCGCTGCGTGCCATGTCATAAATTTATGTTGAGAAGACGAGAATGAACAAAAAAAACTCTCGTCTCATGCATTTTATTGGGCCAATGAGGCTCGCCTTTTCATTTCTGAATTTCTGTTTTTTCATTCTTTGCCGGATTTTGTGTGTGTGTGCGATTATCAGTCTGTATGACTGGGAGCACTTATCAAAGCGCATAAATCAGCTAAATCACGGAGCAACAAATGTTTCACAAACTCATTCCATCATCCAGAAGGATACAAACGAGCCGGGACACGTGCTACTAGTTTGCTCTTTGCTTTTCCTTTTTTCTTTTTTTGTATGTAAATGTTGATAAATACTCATCCGGATGTGTGTGTGTGTGTGGGTGTGTGTGGGTGTGTGTGTGTGTGTTGGGGACACTCCTGTCAGACCTTCATTGAAACATTCATTTGTCAGATGAACGACAATTTATTGAAAACGCCTTGGCGCTTAGTCAGCAATTGCTTTTGATTGTGAAATGATGAAAGAATGAGTTGAGATTTGCTTGATATGATTAGCTGAGTAGCTGCTTTTTTTTCCCTTTTTTAGGGTTGTTTGCTTGCCCAACTAGGAGGATGCTTGATGAGGCCATTGAGGCTGAAATGGAGCGACTGCGGCCCCTGCAACCTAGATAGTCTCTCTCTCTCATTCGCTCTCTCTCTCTGACAATACAATTTATGTACACAAAGTGACCGCAATGTTAACCCCCAAAGGTGGGTAACGTCGCTTGGGGGGGGGATTCTTTTTTTTCGCGCATTGTTTAATTTACAATTTGCGCATTAACTTTGTCACATAATTCTAATTAACGCTTTTAATTACTTTATGAGGCACTTTGCGCCGTTACCTAAAAATATGGTTGGCTAAAATTGCCCAGGCAACGGCTTAAATGTCGTCGTCGTCGTTGCTGCTGCTGCCGCTGCTGCTGCTGGACGCTGCCAAGTGCCTCGTTAGGAGCAACATTGGAGCTGCCGTCGCCCACTATATATATATATATTCACGAGCCACTGCCCTACGCCCTCTTTTCCTGGGTTGGGGCTGGGGCCTGGACAAAGTCATTAAATGCGACGCAAATTAGATTTATTGTACGCCACTGCACTTGCCAGGTGCCTGTCGAGGTGGGCTGCCTCTGGCACCTCATTCTCCTATCTGCCCCAACACCATGTTGACCTGCATGGCTGTGTATGTGTGTGTGTGTGTGTGAGAGTGTGAGTGTGTTGTTTGCTTCTTTTTTCTTGGCTCTCTCTTTTGGTGCCCTGCTTTTACTTAACAATAAATTTACATTAGCAGAAGCTTACATATTTGCAGTGTTTGGAGCGCGTTTCAAACAGCATCCTGGTTCTGGCAGTCGGCCGACAGTTGGACAGCCTGCCAGTTGCCAGAGCCGCGTTAAACAACACACACACACACACACTCCCTCTCATGTGTGTGTATGTGAACGCACTCAGCGTTAACTTGCAAAATGATATGCAAATAGGGAGAAATTCGTCGCCAGTTCAACTTTTTTATTATTTCTTTCTTTTTTTCTCCTTTATGCCACTCAAAAGGGTTTTTATAATATAGTCCCGATATTTGTGCATTCGATGTCACTTTCCTTCGCCTCTTTGCTGCAGGAAGAATCAAAAAGAAAGAAGTGAAATAGTTTTGGCAGAGTTTTCAAAATGAAACTCAACCAATCTTTCGATTAACTAATGATTAGCGACGTGGTAATCTTGTGATCCTTGGACCTGTATTCCAAGCAAGTTCTCATCAATTTGCAGAATTTTTAGAATCGAAATGTTTGTCAAAAAATATTACTGCTGGATTCGACAAATGTTGTGTTAATAATTATGTTAATAATAGCATTTTGGTAAATTTTAAACCAGGGAAGGCTGAGCTTCCATTGGGTTCTAATTCAATCTAAATGGGCAATAATCTATTTTTTTCCACGGTACATGAATAGGTAGAAATACTATTCAAATCTAACAAACGCAGAAAACTTGGTATTCAAAACCCTTTTTTAATCCAAATGGACAAAAATCTAATTTTTTTTTTCCAAGTTACATGAATATTTCTATTCAAAT
Source organism: Drosophila sp. 14030-0761.01 (assembly GCA_018150735.1). Classification (NCBI taxonomy): domain Eukaryota; kingdom Metazoa; phylum Arthropoda; class Insecta; order Diptera; family Drosophilidae; genus Drosophila; species Drosophila sp. 14030-0761.01. Next base: position 1,728,055 of record JAECWO010000090.1, read on the forward strand.
CTAATAAACGCAGAAAACTTGGTCTACCAACTAAAATTATGTCCAAATAATTAAACTATTATGCGATCTTAGGACACTATCCACATCCCCCAATTTGAGAATAATTTTACTGCGAGTGAATATTTTTTCCCGCTCTACATACAATTCAAAACGTTGATACCAAATCTGATATTTCATGAAGAAATGCAACCATTTTTAGAAATAAATAATAAATAATTAGAAATCAATTGATGATAAATGTAAAACATATCATTTACAATTTTACAAGTTCAACACCAAAGCAAAATTTGCTGCATTTGATTTTAATTGAGAATTCTGTAATAAAAAAGTAATTAAATATCTTGCCAAATTATTTGAAATACAAAAGATATCAGATATTGCAACAAAGAAAATTCTTCAATGATTTAACTAAGCACTAATTAACTAAATTAAGGTCCCTCAGCAAATTAAATTAGAAAATATATCAAGTTATATATGAAATCGAAACTATATTGTGGGTGATTTGAGGAACCTTTTAATTAACTTTCCTTGTCAGTGGATCTTAATTCTGATTAACTAAATAAATGTCTCTTGTGGCACTTGGTGAGTGTCGTTAAAATGGGATTTCTCTGCTTTTGCGAACTGACCTGGATGAACTGAAGGAAATTTCGTTTCATAACTCATGTCATTTAATTTTCGCAAATATCACGACTCAAACAAAAGCCATTGAATGCAACTGCTGCTGTTGCTGCTGCTGTTGCTGCTTAGTGGCTGAGAGGCAGGCAGAGTGCCTTTTGGGCAGTTTTGTAATGAAACAAGAGACAGCAGACAGCAGAGCAAACAAACAAACAAAATACACACACACGCGGTAAGACAGACATTGAGACAGAGAGACAGACAGACAGATATAGAGAATCACTAAGAGAGGAACGTGCAAGGCGAGACAAATGGCTAAAATGGTTCTTCCCTGCCCTCTTTTTTTGGGTGGGCAGGTGTATGGCGCAAGATTCCGGAGTAGCAACAGAGACCGGGCCGGTGCCGGATCCAACAGAGCCCATGGCAAAAGGCAATGCTGAAGTTTTCGCATAAACAAAGGCAAATATTGCGCACTTGTGCAATTTATATTGCAAAACAATTGTCATTAGAAAATGCTGCACGAACAAAAACGCCGCAGACAAAAGCGGCGCCGAAACTCACCAAGGACCAAGGACCAAAGAGCTAAGGACTATGACTAGGACTGAAAGCGAGCGGCAACAACTGCAACTGTCACATGTGAGAGCGAGAGCACTGAGCTCAGGCAGCAGCAGAACCAGAAGCAGCATTTTATGCTTCAGCTTAAGTGCTTCAAAAAATTCCACGTAATGCACTCAAAGCAACGTCTGTCCCCGACCGACTATCCCGACTCTAATCCCCGCCACCCTCCCTCCCACCCTCTCCTCTGTTCCTGGCCAAAACAGATGGCAAATAAGAAAACGTGCAAGAAGCACTGCAAATTAAAGTCGCCTTCTTTCTGCCCCACACTGCGAGCCACAAATGCAGCTCCACCTCCAGCTCCATGCTTGTTGACAGAGCACTGTGCTTCAAGCAAAGGCACAGGCACTGCATTCTAAGCCTCTCTCTCCCCCCCCTCTGCTCTTCTCTCTTTCATTCTCTCTCTATCTCTGACCCCTGTTTGCTGTCACTCGTCGCTAGTTTTTCATCTCTGTGTGCGGCATTTTCTTCATTTAGGTTTTTGTGTGTGCGATTTTCACACACTTTTTGTTCATTAGTGGATAATGAACAATTGCAGCATTATGACAGCAGCAGCAGCAGCATCACCACCACCAGCAGCAGCAGCAGGAACACAGCCATGGATAGCAATAGCAGGCTGCATCTGGCCAGTTTTTCACCTCCTTCTTCTATCTCTACTAGTCGCAAGCATTTTTATTAAAATTCCTTGCCAGCACCATTAATTTTCCTGCTATGTGCACTTTTCTTTGGCCAATGCCGCGTTTTTGGGCCCCCGGACTGGGCCTGGGGCTTTCAGTTATTGCATTTAATTCATGATAGTCTTACCGCTTGAACCTACTTGCTTGCATCCTTATTCTTTTAGAGCTCAATGGAAAATGCACATGAATAACTATGTAGAGGGAAGATCATTTAAGTGATCATTATAAAAATTGATTTATTTACACTGACATGAAATTGTTTTCATAGTATGTTTAAGGCAAGGTCCTGTTGCCTTTTTTGTTGTTATGCTCAAAATATCGAATATCCATCGAAACTCTATCATATAAAACAAGGAATTAAGAGTTATTGAGGATCAAAATTTTATTTATCAATGGTCAGTCGATCCCCTTAGTCACAGTCGCCAAGTTTTTGAACGTATTGAATATTATGAATAATGTTATGTGGCTTGATGGCAAAATACTCAGTGCAGCCATCAGATTTTGATGTGTCTAACTGATTGGTTTTCGAACATTGTCCAAAGTTTCCAAGGTTACTAAAGGCATCCATTCGCTATATCTCAGCATTTTAAGAGTCTATAAAAAACAAATAAACATCGAATTTCGTATATGTTAATTACTTGTTTAGCTATTAAATACATTTATCATCTGGAATTCCCAATTTTACTCCCCCCTTTGAGTCCGCAGACCTCTGGCATTATGCTTGGACTGCATTCTTCTTCAAAAATAATAATTTTCGGCATTTTACGATTTAAAAGTTGGATGGGTAAAAATTTCTCATTAAAATTTCATTTTTGGGTGAGTTTAAAAATTCGAAAAATTCAAAACCTTAACATGCGTGATCATTTTTTGAAGTTGGGTAATTCTAAATCCTTCTGCAGTGAAATCGTAATGCCAATTATCCTTGTTTTGCGTACCTGAATGTCTAAAAATCTTTTTCACCAGTTATTTATGATGCTTGTCTTAGCATACTGTGCGTATGCGTAATGTGTGATTGTAGGGTGAGACGAATATTTCGAAAAAATCAAATTCTTAATAATTCTTTGAAGTGTGGTAATGCCAATTATCACTGTTTTTTATACCTGAATGTCTAAAAATTTATTTCACACACTCGCTGTGCGTATGCGTAATATTTAATTGTAGGGTGAGCCAAAATTTCAAAAAAACAAATTCTAAAGCTACTTTTTAATTTTTTGAACTATGCCAATTATGCCATTTATCCCTGTTTTGCCTACCTGAATGTCTAAAAATCAGCTTGACCAGCTGTTTCTGATGCTTATTTTGGCATACTGTGCGTATGCGTTATATTTGATTGTAGGGTCAGCCAAAAATGTTGAAAAATCAAATTCTACAGCTGCTTGATAATTTTTTAAGGGTGTGCTAATGCCAATTATCGGTGTTTTTCGTACCTGAATCAAGGCAATGTCTAAAAAACATCTTCACCAGCTATTTATGTTGCTTTTCGTGGCATACTGTGCGTATGCGTGATTTTTGATTGACAAACCTTTTGCAAAAGAAATAGGAAACCATCTTTAACAATACAAAAGAAAGAAGTAACATTAACTAAAGTGTGAGTTCAATCTCAAGCAGTTGCATTTAACTTATCGGTCGAAAGTTTGTGGAGCTAAATGGCAAAACAACAAAATTCTTGCAAGTATTTAATTTTAGTCATTAACCGAATCGATAAGGTATCAAAAATTTTATACTTTGAAGTTTCAGTGCTTTGATGAAACCTTTACGATAAGAGATAAATGAAGATAGCGCAAATTCATATCATTAAGTCGGAAAGAAACATTTCTAAACCATTGCATAGTGGGATTTCTTAAGAAATTCGCTCAATGTAGTGTAGCAAATTGATAAATTAAAATTTAAATTCTTCAAAATTATAGTTATGGGATATCAATTTGAGCAGATATTTCCGAATTTATGACCTACTCTAATTAGTATAATGGGTAATGGATATGTTAAAGTCGAGTAAAGGCGATTTTAATGTCTAGCATTTGTCTTATATTGTTGTGGGCATCATCAAATGGAATATGCAAATACTTTTTGGGTTCCTGCTCGACCATATCTGTGCGCAATCAAAGTTTTTGTTGGCACATTAAACCACATCTGGCAATTAATTTGGCTTAGTTTAGTTTAGTGCACTTCCGCGCACACGGCAGCCATTTTGTCGCACCACCGGATGGACAAGAAGAGGGCAACGAGCGAGCGCATTCATGAGCAGTGCATGAGAAAGCAGCTTTAGTTTTTATTACCATTAAAAGCGGGATGCATGCACTCCACCCCGACTAGAAACGAAAACAGAATGTGGCTCATAACTCAAAGGCATAAACACAGGGGCACGCACAGAGTGCATCTCGATGTTAGTGCAGTGTTCATGCTGTGCCCGTCCGATGGTCGATGGTCGATGCCCGATGGCCGACAACCGACAACCGACTCCATTGTGCGCGACATTGCAGCCCCTTTTTGTTGGGGGATATTGGTGGAGTGTATTTAACAATTTTGGCAATGCTCTTTGCCTGGGCACATCACCTGAAATCCAGCCCCCGTAGAGAGAGAGAGAGGGAGAGAGGAACAGGCGGCGACAATAGTGGCTTTGAAAGCCAAAACTGAAATCAACTAACAACATTAACATGGCAACGCAATTTTCACTATACCAAGTGAGAGAGAGAAGAGAGAGAGGGGGGGAGAGGTGGATAGATAGAGAGACCCGTAGATGGGATCAGAGTTTTTGCCAGACAAAGCAGACAATAAGCGCGCTCTGGCATTTGTGATGGCTCCAATGGCTGCCCTGGTGGTTATTGCATATGCATACACCGAAAATTCTAGCGTGCGACAGAGTTAAATAGGTAAAGATACCCGTCGCATGCAGGCGGGCTGGCTGGCAGGATCCTGGGGCAGCATTTAGGTACTCAAACGCCGTTGTCATAGTCATTTGCCATACGAGCTGCTCTCTCTCTCTTTGTCTAACGGCGTCACATATGCCCCTAACGATAATAGTTTTCTGCGTAATTTGTTCGCAATTTCAGAGAAGCTTGGTGAAAACTTGTCCAAACGCCCCTCGGCAAAACGCCCTTTGCTGCTTTGCCATTGCGAGAATATTGCGTATAATTTAGTAGCCCATGACTGGGTGGGCAATGAGAGTGTGGGTGTGGGGCAAAAATGAATCGGCTACAGAATGCCCTTTACTCGCTGACACTTCTCGCCTTAACTCGTTGAAATTCATTTTAATTTGCACCGACTGTACCCATAGTTGGCATCGCCATCGCCGTCGTCGTCGTCGTCGTCATCGTCGTCGTTGGCCATGGGTAAAGAGACACCGCACGTGTCACCAATGCCGCGCCGCATCCTGCGTTGCTTTATAAACAATTTTGAATTTTGCGGTTTTCGCGAAAATTAATGGATGCCTCGCTTTTGTGCGGTTTTCAGACCAGACCCCAGACCCCCCAGACCCACCCACTCGGTTTTTGGGCTAAAAATTTTTGGGGGGACTTTAGTCATTAGCGTTTTGCGTGTTCGTTCTTCTCTCTCTCTCTCTCTCTCTGAAATCTAGATGCTTGCTGCATGTTTGACGTTCTGATGGCGGCAAGAAATTGCAGCTTAGCCAAGTCTTATGAGTAGGAAAGAGTTGAGCAATCAATTAATGCAAGCAACCTCAGTCAAGATGGTGGCATGCCACTTTTGAAAATGTTGCTATTCGAAAATTCACGCACAGATGGATAAAAGTTGTTGCAGCAGTGCAGTGCAGCACAGAGGAGACTTGAAAAAGTGCTTTCTTCTGCCATATCCGTATCCTTGCGCTTTGCCATTTTAGATTGTCAGTCAGCCAGTCGCATGTGTGTTATGAATAAGGCAAGAAACTTGTGCTTCGCTTGCTATCTTGCCAGGCAAACGGAGCCAGGAGCCAGCAGCAGCCAGCAACCATGGTTAATAAAACAGACAAACACTCAAACTTGTGCTATAAAAATATCTAGCGGGGGAGGAGGGGGTGGCTTCTGGCTGTTGAATGTGAATGTAAGCGAACGAACAGTGGAGAGTTTTTTAAGTTGCCTGCTGTTCTGTTGCTCTATGCGTTGTTTGCTTGCTAAACAAGTGCTATTAAAAGAATATCAAAATGTGGAAAGGTGCAGATATCCTGCAGCAGTCGTTAAGGGTCGTGAGGGGGAGGGGGGTGGTGGCATTTGGATGGATCTACTCTGTAATAAGCTGAGCGAAATCCTTGTGCAGTTGACTGGATTCTCTCTCTCTTTCTCTGCTATTTTATACTTGTGAGCTTAGGTGCACTTATGTAGTTGGCCTTTTGGCGTTTAGAAAAAAAATATTGTATATACTAAGCCCGAAACAAAAGCCAAAGCAACTAATGCAGTCAAATTTTATATGTTTTTAGTTTTCTTTTTCATTTTATATTGCATCATATTTTTAATGGCACTCGGAGAAAATGGTGGCACAGTCGTTCACACGTTTTCTTTTGCCCATAGTTTTCTCTATATGAAAATTTTTAAAATTTCATATCACCTGTGGCGCAAATGAACGCCAGCAAAGTGCAATACGCTCACTTTGAAAATATTGAAAGTGTGCAGAACTTCATATCTCGTGCACACATACTTCGATATATATATTCAGGAAGATTTTGATTCTACGTGACTGGCAATTTTCATTGCACTTAGCAAATACAGGCCACCGGAATCAGCTATCAGAAAGCTCGATTGTGGAACTAGCAATCAGAATAATACCCAATTCACTGCATGGAAAATTGGTTCTCCATGCGCTTGGTTTGGAAAATAGAGAAATACCAGAATTTGCATAATGAGAACGAATTTAGATAGAGTATACAATAACCGTAATGTCTTGATAACCCTCACACGATATCGATTTAGTCTTATGGATATCACTTAGCGATATTGATGAATAAAAATAGCTCTAAACTTAATTTTTTTCTGTAAATATATCCAATAATACAAGATATGCATAATTTAATCAATATATCCTTCGTTAATCAAGACGATCACAACATAAATTAGCAATAAAACATCTCAAGAAAGGGAAATGGCACTTTTTAATTTTTCATAGCATACTTACTTGGGCATTTTTTTTTTTGCGATCAATGCTTTTATAGCATACTTACTTGGGCACTTTTTTATAGTTGCAAAATAATTGTAGCACTTCAATATTTTTGTTTTTTTTTTTTTTTGGTTTTTATTATTTTTTTGTTGCATTTCTTTGTTGGTTTTGTTTTGTTTTTTTTTTTTTTGTTATTTTGTTTTTTGATTAACATTTTTCACATTTTTTATTTGATTATTTCTCTCTGGTTTTTTGATGCATTTGCTGCAGGGGTCACAATTTTTTATATGCATATATTAACGTGTTTGCTTGCTTGTATGTGTGTGTGTGTGTATTTGTATTTGTGTGTGTGTGTCTGTCTGCGATAGGGAACATTGATCGGTTTGATTGAATTGGATAGACATTGATAGTCACTTAATTATGACATTCGGTTCTTGCTTGTACGCTCGGTTTTGCATATATTTATGTTTTTGTTTTTTCTGTTTTCTGTTTGTCCTTTGTTTGTTTTCAGTTGTACAATTAATATTTGTTGTAAATGTGTGTGGATGCTTTTGCTGGTTTTAATTGAAATTGCTTTACTTTTTGTTGAAATTAAATTTGTCTGATTGTTCTCAGTCAGTTTTGGTAAATCGGAACAACAAAATTCTTTCTCTATGTGTGTGTGGGTGTGAGTGTGTATCTGTGTGTGGGATTTGCATTTCTTATACGCACATACATATATGGTTCATTAATTATCAGAGTTTATATATATATGTATACATATATATATATTAATATATATTTATATGTACATGCACAACATTGAATCATTTATTTATATGTATGCCGTCCAGCTTACATTGTAACTATGTATACACATTAAATATAATTATACTAAATACATCAAATATTTTCTTCGGTTTTTTAAGTTTTTTTCTGTTTTTTAAATGTTTTTTGTTCGTCTTTTTTTAAGTTTTTTTCTTTCATTTGCTCATAATTTTCCAACATTTTCAGCTATAACTTCTATTTCATATTTCCATAGTTGTATTCATAGTTTTTTTTTTATATAGATTTTTATGCATGGCTTTATCTGGCTTTGGGTCGCTCAAATAACATTTAGTATATATGTATATATATATATATAGATTTTTGTATGCATGTATGTATTTTATGTAAAGTGATGCACAATTCGCCATATTTTTTGTTTCTTTTTTTTTTTGGCTATTCGAAAAAACACACTTTGCCAGGTTAAAAAATAAATCAGTTTTCAGTTTTTTTCCATGTCCGTGTAATAACATTGTGTCGTTTCATCGCTTTAAAATCACAACTTATAAAAATTAGACGCTCTTCATCTTCATCAATTGAAAGTGTTCTAATTTTGGGTTTTTCGTCCTATAATTTTCTTTGTTTCCATTTTCGTTACCCTTTATGTGTGGGGGCGTTTCTCATTTATCTTTGTATTTATTTATTTTTTTTTTTTTGTTATTTGTTCTCGTATGTAAAAAATAGTTTACCTACAATTTGTATTTTGTTGTTGCCTTTTCCTTTGTTTTTGTTTTGTTTTGTTCATTTTTGGTTTTTAGTTCCATTTGTAAATACCATAAATAATAGTGTTTCGTTTACATACATATAGCACATATGTAGATATATAATATATATATATATATTATGTATGTATATAGTTTTACATTTACAATTACATTCTTAACATAAACATTGACTAAACTTTGTAATTAGCTTTTTTGCTACACATTGCCAGCTACCACCAATATTTTCACTCCCCAAAAGTATTTTTGGTTTTTGTGTTTTTTTTGGGAGACCAGAGCGGGATTTGAGTATTTGTTTTCGGTTTTTTTTTTCGTTTTTTGTCTAAATATTTCACTAGGTTTTGCTTTTTTTTTTTTTTGCGTCGTTTATTACATTTACATTACACAGAATACAGATAGATGAATAATTTGCCATGTCACATCCTTCTAATATCTGCATTCTAGCAATCTCTCTCTATGCAATATTATGTGATTTGTGGGTTGTGTGTGTATGTGTGGGTGTGTGTGTGTGGCTGATCATTTAACTAAGTTTGTTGTGCAATTATTCTACTTTCATTTTGTCGTTTTTGGCTTTGATCAATTTCAATTTTTGATATCTTTCTATTTCATGATTTGATTAACACTCATTTTGTGGACTTTTGACTGTTCGAAGCTAAGTGGAATGGTGGATCAATCTTCTTGTTGCCTGACGAGGAAGAGGGGCGTGGGGTGGCCAAATGTTTATAATGTAGATGAATTTTTCAGTCAATGAAACGATCCCATAGCTTTGCTTTTTTCACAATCTCTCTCTTTTTTGGTTTTTATTTTGTGTGCTTTTTACGACTACAATTATCAGCTTAAAATACACTTATACTTATGTCTAAATCCAATCTGAAACGTAATTGAAAATCTTGATCTTTCGCATTTCTCTCTCGCTCTTTCTCTCTCTCTATCTTTCCACAAAATGTTTTATTTCAAATATATTTTTTAGAGCCTAGTAAAATACATTTAGACATTTTTTGCTTATCACCATGAGAGGCGATTTCTTTTCTTTTTGGGGATTTGCTTTTTCGTCTCCCTGACAAAAATAGACACAAATAACATGCATTCTCATATTATTATATTATGTAGTATATTTTTCTTTGCAATTGATTTATTTTTAATCGAATTATTACAATTATTTATTAACTATTTTCTTTTGTTTTTCTTTTGTGATGCAATCGATATACTCGCATGTATGTGTGGGGGATTTGCCCTCAAATGAAACATTTTTCGGCACAGCCGCAACTAATTTGCATTTTCTTGTAGTTTATTTTGTTTCATATAATCATTTAAGTGTGTATTGGTGTGTGTGTGTGTGCGTATATATATAACCTTTACACTCAGAGAAAACGAAAAGCTGATGTGAAACGAAGCTGCATTTTGAATCATATTTCAATTGTACATTTGGAGGGCAATTTGACGAGAGTGATGAGGCAAATAGTGTAACATGAAGACACAGAATCAACAGAATCAATTAACTAATATGATTTTTATACTTTTCTTTTTTTTGTTAACAATTTAAAAATGTAATGCGCAAACGATTTCGAGTTTCTTTTAGTCGTTCGAGTGTATGTATATTAGGTATATATGTACATATATATTTTAAGTGGGTTTTCTACACTTCTGGTAGGCTATAAACTTGGGCTACTGGGATTTGCTGTTGTTGCTCGTTGTTTGATACCTGCTGCGGCTGCTGCTGCGGCAACGGCTGCTGCTGCTGCTGCATCCAGTGCGAAGGATAATACAATTGTGGAACATAATGTGTTTGCTGTTGTTGTAGTTGTTGATGTTGCAGCTCAAGTTGCTGCTGCTGTTGCTGTTGCTGGTGGTGGTGATGATGGTGGTGTGAGTGCTGCTGCTGCTGCTGTGGTTGCTGTTGCAGGTGGTGCTGGTGTGGTGGTGGTGCTGGTAGTGGTAGTGGTGGTGGTGGTGGCTGGTAAAGTGTCTCCTTCACATACTCGCCGCCAGACGTTAGTGACGGCTGCTCCAACTGCTGAGCCATTTGAGTTGCTGTTGGCAGCTGCTGCTGCTGTTGTTGTTGCTGCTGTTGCTGCTGCTGCTGTGATTGGTGAGAGGGATACATGGCCACCCCTCATGGTAGCTACACGAGCAAACTGGGTGCCAACCACTCATCCTCCGCCAGCTGCAATTCCATAATCACAATCAGTGGAGGGAACCCTCCAAAAACAAAAACAAAAAAAAAACCTTCACTCACCTGCGGACTGACCTGAAACTGTTGCATGGGATAGGCCACAACTCCGGTTGCCTGGGGCAGGGCACTGCCCACACTCTGCGTTATCTGAGGAGCTGTGCCAGCTGTGGCACTGGTCAGTTGCGGCTGCTGTGGCACACTCTGCCAGGTGCCAGGCAACTGAACGCCCATTCTAAAAAACAAAAAGAATAAAGGGGAACAAACACACTCGTAAGCCATGGGAGGTGAGTTGTGCTGCTTCTATATGCTCTTACCCCATATAGCCGGCCTGTTGGTAGCCCGCGAATTGACCATAAGTGAAGCCCTGCATACCCTGCAGGAATTGACCCGGCTGCAAGGTACTGGCCGGCGCTGCTGTGGGATATGTTGGAGCCGGTGGATACCAATAGCCGGCCACCTGCTGTCCATAGGCAGCCGCTGCAGCGGCAGCAGCTGCGGCCGAGCCAAACGGAAAGCCCTGGGCAAGAGCCTGACCGGCAATGGCCGACATGTGGTTGGGATCGCCGCTCTCCTTGCCCCACGCGCACTTTACCGGCTGCTGGTTGATTTCCGTATTGTTAACGGCCACAATGGCATGGGTGGCCGCCTCTTTGGTGGAGAAGCTAAAAACATATATGAAAGAAATCGCATTGAGCGGCATTCCATAGTTAGTTAGTTAGCATAAGCAGATTGGCCTGCTTTAATTTTTCCACTTGATGCCCAGAACAAAAGCATAAAAGTAGTACACGCGTCTGTGGACCGACCCTCCGACCCTCCCTCCGACCCAATCGACTTTGCTGCATCTGCTCAATGGTGGTCCCACTTGTGTGGTCCCCGAGCTCATTTATACAACAAAATGCCAAACAATGGCATTCGCTCTTACGCTTTTCCTATGTGCAGCAGCACACAAATTAGCAGTCTACAAAATGGGCTACATTGGGGCATGGTCGTGGACCTAAACTGGACAGCAGCAGCAGTAGAATTGCTGCATTGGGTTGCCCCTTCTTTATTCCTATATATTTTCTCCCTTTTCGATTATTATATGAGTCAGAGTTTTGGGGGAAAATGGTGAAAATGGTGAAATTTTATTGCTAGACCTGGAAAAACATCGATCTGTTCGAGGTTATCAAAATCTAGTGAAGGGTATTCTAGTGTCTTGAGTATTGCCTTCCTTTTTCCCCTTATTTAGTTGTAATTCTTAACTTGTTTAAGCATTCTCTTAAGCTTTGCCTCCCTTTTTTACTTGCTTTAGTTGTAATTCCCAACTTGTTTTAGCATTGAAATAGACGTTAGGCTTTACGAACCTAGAGTCTGTAGTTTGCACGAATAGTTCGATCTAAGCTCAAGAAGGTTGCATGTTGACTTATCGATTAAACAACGAACAAAGTTTAAAATATCGATACATCGATTGTGGCTTATTGTAGTCAAATAAGTTTATATGTAACTTGATTCTAATTTGACTCAGTTTAATTCTCTCAAACACGTCTTTCGCCTGCATCTCTTCGGAAGGAAGTGAGCTTCGGAGTTGTCTTTTGTATCGATATCCGCTTAAGTATAAGTGATATCGATATAACTTATTCGTTAACAACGAACAAAGTTTAAAATATCGATAAATCGATTGTGGCCTGTTGCTACTGTTGTAGTCAAATAAGTTTATGTAAGATGGCTTTATAATTTGACTCAGTTTTATTCTCTCAAACACGTCTTTCACCTGCAACTCCTCGAAAGGAAGTGAGCTTGAGAGTTGTCTCTCTTTTATCGATATCCGCTTAAGCATAAGTGATATCGATATAAATTATTCGTAATCGTGTAAATGGTATCAGAACATTCGAGACCTTAGAACTACTAAATACATTAGGGGGTTTACATACATTAGGGGTATTATATACATTAGAGGTACACTACTTACCGCACAAATGCATAGCCTTTGTCTTTAAACACTCTGATCTCCTGAATTGTGCCATATGGGGAGAAGGTCTTCTGCAAGATATCTTCGTTTAGGAAACCAGAGAGAGCTCCATTAATTCCACCACAATAGACAGTGCAATTGGTGGGGCTACTCTGGTTGTAGACCTCATCGAAGGTCAAGGGTTTAGCGTTCACTATAAAAAAAAAAGAAAAAGGCGCAACAAATTCGATTCGCGATGCGAATAAAAAATCTTTAGTTTAATACTCACTGTCTGCCTTGGTTGCTGGCGGTTTACGTGTGGCCCAATTTGTGCGTATCGAACGGGAGCCCAGCCATTGGCCATTCATGGCAGTGATGGCGGTTTCTGCTTCCTGCAAAAAACCAAAGAGAGAAACAAATTAAATGGAGAGCAATTAGCTAAAAGCCTAGCGCCATTTGCTTGCGTTTGTCTAGCCGTTTAAGCCGCTTAAAACGGCCGCTAAGACCAACCGAAAAAAAAAAGAGGAAGACTATATATATATATGTATATATATATAAACAAACAGCTCAGAAAGTGTTAAAGAAAGTTGACAAAAAAATAAACGCAAAAGTTAGTCCTTGTGCGCCCTGGCGGCTACATTGTTGCTGCTGCTGCTGCCGTTTGATATCCTTGGTTTCTCGCGAGACGCGACACAAGACTGATGGGACGGAGACGGCAACGGGGGACGGTGGCTGGGGGTTAGTTGTAAGACTGGGCGCATACGTAACATTTACAAGGCCATGCACAAATTATAATTTCAATTTCGCATAAAAGGTAATTCGTGCGTATCAAACGTGATTCATGCCGAAATGATTGCAACTGGCAGAAAGACTTGCATGCATCCAGGACTCACTCTAGGTGTGTGTGTGTGTGGCATAGTGCAGTGTGTCTGTGTGTGTGTGTACGGTGGGCGTTTCATAGCAATTTACTTGCGGCACACCAAAGACCGAGCTGAAGCCAAAGCTACAGAGCAATGCAATAATGGCATTTGTTGGCATTTGCGGTATTACAGACGTACTAGCTGCTCATTGCACGTTCCATGAATGGCAATGCGGGGCGAGACGACGCGTCTGTGGTTGGCAGTAACTGTAACTAGGCGGCGACTGCTTCAGGTTTACCTCTCGCTCTCTCTCTGTCTATCGTGAAAGTAGTTTGTACGTGCAACGCTTGAAGCCAATGTCAAAAGCCTTTGATGTGCAGAGACTGAAAAAACGTTAGCAGCAAATCTGATCAACCGAATAGTTTCGGTTTGTTAATGGGAAGCACTTTTACGATTACACACGAAGGACAAGGCAAAGAAATAGAAATCACTACCAAGTTAATCATGATGATAATGATATGAAGTGATGTGATTCAATATGTATATTCAAATTTTCGCATGCGGAAAAATGCGAGTTCTTTAATTGGAAGTTGAAGTTGAACAACTTGAGAGGCAAAAGTCAACAATTGAGTGCCTGCCCTCAGCGATAAACCATGCAACTGTCGCCCCAACTTGGGTCATAATTTAATGTAAATGTGTGTGCAACTCCCCACTCCCCCCTCCAACTCCCTGCATATGTGTGTGTGCAACGTTGCCACTCAGTTTGCGTGCGTGTGCATTTTTATGCATTGCCAGTTGCATTTTTCATATTTGCATAAACTATAAATTTTACATTTTTTAAGCGATACGCATCGTTGATTGCCATGCGGCAGCGGCAGCAACAACAACAACAACCATCCACCACCACCCTGGCAAACAATGCGACAGCACTCCACCACCCTCTCTCTCTCTCTCTCTCTCTCTCTGACCCCCCCTCTTTTGCACCGACGTTGAATGCCGCAAGCCTGCCGCTTGCTTGCTTGCAGGGCATAAAATGTTATTTAAATATTTTACATTTATTTATCAGCCGCACAACTTAAACATCACATTGCCACATGCAATATTTAATTTGTCCCGTTTCTTTTATTTAATTCAACCGCAAGCAAAAGTCAGCTTTAAATAGAGATGGCAAACACAATCGATAGTGAAAGAAATAAAAGAGCAACATTTGGAGTATTAGAAAGCTAACCACAAATTACGTAAGGCAAATCTCCCTTAAGAATAAAGAAAAACTCTATTTCTACCGAACGGAAAGAGCTAAGCCCAAGCATTGGGAGACCATTGAAAGTCACTGATTCTCCCAGCATAATTCAGAATTCAATCTCTTGACAAGTTTCCCCATCGTGATGTAATACTTCAGCATTTATTTTGCGCAAGAGAAACCATTTCTGTGCTGTGACTATTTAAAAATCAATAATTAATGCTAATGAAGTTGAATTTTAGTTGCAATTTTTGTTGCATCAAGGAAATGTAGGGGAAACCGGGACTAAAGTGTAACAGAATGAATGTTTAAATAAAAATCAATGTTCAAGTAAAATTCTAGAAATGTTACAACATAGTTTGGCAGAAACAGTTTTCTCTACTGAAAAGTCAAAGGTTAAAGAATCTGTATATTTGTTGCCTTGAAGAATTTTATGCCAATCAAATGCATTTAAAAATTTGAGTCGCTCTTTAGACTGCACAGAGGTGAGGCAAAAATTGGATGCATTACCATTTCTATGGAAATCTCTATTGTTGTTGTCTAAGGTATAAGTAATGAAAACGATAGAAGACTTAAAGAGTCTTCAAAATGATTGAAAAAGTGATTAGGACGTGGAAATTGGTGGCTAAGGTCATTTATACCATATTGAAATTTTATTTGCATTTTAGTCGAGTATTTTACCCGTAAATTGATCACATCAGAGAAGGTCAAACATTTTATTTCTGAAGCAGACACAAAAAAATATCGTCCAGAAACAAAGAAATCCTATTTTGAACATCTTAAAAGTGGAAACAGTACCGTCGATAGTTTTGAAACAATATTATCGATAGTTGGCCAGCTCTAGTCTTGGGGCAATGTTCCTCTCATGCCCGTTTGCCCAATTGCAATTGCCATGTGTCAATGAAAATTGTCTCAAGAACGCTCTGGTTGAACTTTTTACACACAACTGACGCCACAACTAATGCAATGGACACATGAACTAAGAGAGTCTGGCCAAAAAAAGGGAATAGAAGAAAAGTTTCTCTCGTTGGTTGGCTGCAACGAACATTTCTCTGGGCAAGCAGTTTTACAGCTTTGACAGTTGTCGTCTTGCCCATGGTCAAAAGAAACTAGTAAACTTTATCAATCATTTTGGTGGTAAATTGCTTAGAAAACATGAAACACACACAGAGAGAGAGAAACGCAGAGAGAGAGAGAGAGAGAGTGCAAAAGGACAAAGGAGATTGAATCCACAAATTGTTTAAAGCAGACACTTTTATTAAGTATAAAGGACATCTTCAATTTTGAAGTGCACATTTCAGTTAGTGTGAAAACAAAAGAAATAAAAGGGTTCAGGCACCTTTGAGTCATTTGTCAATTTATGGACCGCAACTTGTTCATACAACAATTCATGAAAATCCTTGTCCTCTCGTGGGCAGAAAACTTTTCGATGTAAAACTATTTGTAAATTTATTGTGCGAAAAGGATGCGAAAACGACCTCGTTTCGGTGGCATCTGAAACCCAAATCGTATCTCTGTGGCTTTTACGGTTAATCTGTCAGTTGTTGTTGTTGTTGTTTCGGTTGAAATTAATTAATTGTGAATGGGCCAAAATTCTCAACTAATAGCCAGAAAACTTGTACAATTTTCCGGACAAAAGAAAGTCAATCTATGCAAAAGTATTGCCTACTTATGAGCGCAACCATTTCAATAAATGGGCAGAGGGTGTTTTGGTGGGTGGTTGTGTTTTTGGGGTTAGCCTGCTAAAAACGTGCCAAATTAATTTGTCTCTGATTAAAAGTCAAAGCCCCGTCGACCGACTGACTGTTTGTTCTGACCGAGTCGGAAAGTTTTCCAGTTTGCTCGATAATAGAACGACACGCGCGATAAACATTTCCACTTGCCTTCAAAAAATGCCTTCAAATGACAATTTCCGTTTTTCGGTATATAAGTTAATTAATTTTCATGGACATGATGGCGGCAGAGGCAGAAAAACTTTTATGAATCGTTCGTTCGCTCGCGCGACACTGAAATTTAAAGAAAAATTTCTTCTGTAAATTCAATTTAGACTCGAAACTTGTATAAGTCAACTTTTGTGCCTTTGCCGCTGCCGTTGCCGTTGCCTTTTGTAAATATTGATTACTTGATAAGGCGCAGAATCCTTTAATGCCCCCATGGCAGCACCACCCTCCCCCTCATCCCCCCTCTAGCCTTTTGCTGCCTGTTCGAAGGAAAGGAAATGAGACTGCTAAGCGGATGGGCGGTGCCCCATTGACGGTGGGCGATGGGTGGGTGGAGGGCGGGTCATGGCTAAAGTTTTGTTGTCGAGCAACGCAAGAAACAAAACCGAAAAAGGCGAGCACACAAAATGAAATACCTTCATTAAGCGAATGAAGAAAAACAAAATAAGTTGAAGAATTTTTAAGTGGTTTAAAAGGGTTTTGTCATACACTTTTCATGTGGATGGAGGAGGGGAGGGATGGAATGGATAGGGGATGGGGTTGACTTTGAATCGGCAGTTCGTCCGCTCGGTTGCCGGTTGCCACAAATCGGCGGGCGTGTGCTGGTTGCGGCTGACATTTTGTGTGTGTGTGTGTGTGTGTGTGTGTATAAGCCGAGAGCAAGACATTTTAAATGTTTATTAAAACAATAAGGAAATGGTTTGTGCCAAAACGAAAAAGGCAAACAGGGAAACGCTAAAGCAAACTGTAGCGAAAGAAAGAAGGTGAAAAAAGGGAAAGTCAAATACAAAAAGGGGATAATCCCCCAACACACACACAAACAGAAACACACAGACACCCACACATCCTCATGCACACAAAAAATAAGAATGTGCTCCTTGGTGACCATTATATATCTTAAAAAAGGAGCCGGAAAAAAGGTAGCACAGACGCCAAGTATTTAGTGCTGGCTTCTTCTCATCTCTCTCTCTCTCTCTCTCTCTCACTCGCTCGCCCGAAAAACGAACGAAAGAAATTTCATTCAGTCTAAAAGGTTCGACGCTTACCCCCACAAGCGAGCAGCTCTTAAGCCGGTTTAGCTTTGTTCTACGGTCAGATTCATTAACGTGGCTATTTAGATAAGCATGGCAAGACGACATCAAGAGACATCCGAAAAGGGCTTTA
The DNA here is from genome assembly GCA_018150735.1 of Drosophila sp. 14030-0761.01. Lineage (NCBI taxonomy): Eukaryota > Metazoa > Arthropoda > Insecta > Diptera > Drosophilidae > Drosophila > Drosophila sp. 14030-0761.01. The sequence goes on from JAECWO010000090.1 coordinate 1,745,874, forward strand.
ATGGCAACCAGAAGCCAAGCCAGTCCCAGAACGAATATTAAAGTCGAAGCCACAGAGATAACGTGAGAAGAGAGAGAGAGAGTCATCCGATTGTAAGTATGAGTTTGTCGTCTTCTTCTCTTTTACTTCTGATGATGATTTTTCGATATTTATAGAATAACTCAAGTGGCAAATCGTTTGCACACTTGAAATGTTGTCCCCTCACACCCCTCACCCCACAATTCGTTCGCATTCCAAGGCATCGATGCTGTGGCCAGATATGGCTGGAGCAGTCAACGGTAAAAAAACAGTTTTCATTTTGTTTTCGGGAGGCCAAAACATTTTCGATTTTTGACCATTGCCTGGTTGACGCCGCTTGCAAGAGGCAGTCAGTCAGTCAGTTGGTTAGTTGTCCAGTTGGTCGGTTGTCCAGTTGTCCAGTTGTCCAGTTGGTCGGTTTGGTTGTTGACCAAAAAATCAGTATTTCACGCTAGAACGCATTTTTGTCAAGACATAATTCCAAGGGATTTATTTATGTAAGACATTTTTGCTGTTTCTCATTCTGTATCTCAGAGATTCTCCCCTACCTCCCTCTCCCACTACACACTATGAATTCGTTTGGTTTTTATAGTTACTGCCTCAAAGATTTGGGGTTTCTTTCGGTTTTAGAGTATGAGTTTTTTGGGCCCCTCGGCCTTAGGTCATGTGGGTCATGTCAAACCGTTGGAGGTGGAGACTTATGCGTGTGTAGGCAGTTTTCTAGCTCTCAAATCACTGTTTTCTCCTCTACTCTCCTCTTTTTTTCTTTTTGGGAATCATTATGAAAATCATAAAATGAATGTCCAAGCCATTTATATTTATAACCAAGTTGGTTGTATTCGCTTGAGCAAATTTATTGAATCAAAGTTGGGAATTTCCGCATGAATTTAAATCAATTGACGACCACGACTTGAAATTTAAACGCAAAAGCGAAAGCAAACAAATATTTAAATTGATTTTCCACTTGCCATTTCAATTTCACCAATAAAGCCAATAATAATTATTTGGTTTAATATCAAAAAAATTCTGCCATATTGAGTGTTGTTAAGCAGCATCCTAATTATTCGGTCGATAATCTTTTTCAGAAGTTTAATTGTTTCGTTCAGAAATAGTTGAAAAATATAAAAAAAATCCTAGAAAACACAATTTTTTTTGAAGAGTTTCCTATCATATCTAGATACTTCCCCATAATGGATTTGTGTGATTAGGCTAATATAGAACTGCTCCTCGTCTCAGACTCTTTCGTTTTCAGTACCCACAAATTCGACCAATTAATTGGTAATTATAATGTAGAGCCTGAACGCATTTTTTTCCCACCTTAATTCATTAGTGCATTAAGATCTAAAATCATCAAATATATATAATCGTAATGTAGTTAAAAGTGCAAAGCAATCAAAACTCTAGGATCTAGGATCGGATCTGTAGGCTAAGAAAAATAAGAAGAGAAAAACCACATGAAGCTAATAAATAAAATGAATAAATTTAATAAGAAATACATAAAGCTGAGCCGAAAGCCCTGATAGTTAGTGCTCTGTTTAATATAGTAGGTTATAAATTTAATTTATTAACTTTCTTAATAAAAATAACAAATAACAAAAAGGATATAAATCTTAAACATGATATTCGAAAATCTGAATTATCTGATCGTCTTAGCGCTCTACTTTTATCTCATTTGTTTTATTGAAAAGAAAAAACCTAAACATTTTGGGTGGTTGACTAATAAATAACCTTTATTTTAAACTAGAATTAATAAAACTAATAGTACAAAAATTTAGAAAAAGAAGAAGCTTAAAATTCTCACAATTTGCGAGAAAAATGAGCATATGTGATATAGCTGAAACATCGCCCAGATTTAAAGTATATACATTTCTGCTTTAAGTTCAATTTTAAACTTGACTTTCATGAAACAATTTGTTTAAAACTGTGTTGTGTTACATAAAGTTCAAAAATTCAAATACACATTGAAATGCTGCTCGCAATTATTAATTAAATTAAAAATTGGCTTCAAAATGAAAGTTGTTTTTTGCTAAATATTATTTAGTGAATTTTAAATCAAATTTAGATGCAACTCCATATAAAAAGCATGATTAGCAATAGTTTCAGTTCTCCTGTATCTAAAAATAAAAAAACATTTACATTAAGCATAAACTCTTAATTTATGCCCTCACATTTCAAATATATATATATATATCTAATTTAAGTGAATGAATTTTGGCATCAATTAGAGGCTCTTTTGCTTGTTTAAATTAAATTAAAAACTTTTGCATAGATACACTCTGGTGAATTTGCACTTAAAAATTTGACACAATTTGGTCTCTCTCTGCCTCGTTCAATTTCAACAAATATTGCATCAATCTTTCTTCTTTTTTTTGGCCTAATGAGATTTTCAATGAATTTTCATATTTTTTTGATATTAAAAGGCAGGCCAATGTGCAGCATGAAGCACTTTAATTTAAGTGCACATGCACATGACGAGCGCAACGCCAGATGAATGCAACATGAAGCAACAATAACAACCTGAGAATCATAAAAGAAACATCAGTAGAGTGCGGGTTAACCACAGGCATTGTGTGTCGCGACAACATCAGCAGCAACAGCAACAACAACAACAACTACAACAACAAATAATAATAATAATACAACAATGAGCTTCACAACACAAGAAGATGATGAAAAGAATGTGACAAAAGGTGGAAAGAAGGGAGGGGGTCTGAGGCAGAGACCGAGGCATGATGATAAGGACGAGAGAATGCCAAGGATGGGGGGTGGGGGGACTGGGTGACGGAGCTTCAGAGCTGCATTATATCTTGTTCGTTGCACACATTGTCAATTTTGGTGCAGCGGCAGTAAGTTTTAAATAAATTTAAGTGTATTACACAGAGAGAAAGCGAAAGAGATGCAGAGAGACGGAGAGAGAGAGAGAGTTGTAATGCGATTAAATGCACCTCGAACCTGAGCTGTAGATACTACTCGGCTCTTGCTCTTTGTCTCCTTAATGCCTCGCAAATCAGTTTTGTGTCACTGGAAAGCCGCATAGTACCCACTCAAGCTGGAGATCCATTCCTCCGATTCCATTGTTACACTCTTACGCCTTCTGTGCGCTGTGTTTTTTGTTTTCTTTATGGCCAAAGCAATAATATGTTAATATGCCTGGTTGTGTGACAATAACAGGCGCCACGCCACGTCAATGATGGCAGACATTAGCATTTTTAAGCAGCAGCAGCAGCAGCTCCTTGAGAAGGAACTCCAACTCCTCGGGTTCAGCTCATCTCTCCTCATCTTCGACATGTTTATTGCGTTTAATGCTTGCGTACATCGTTTTTTTCTCTCGCTCTCTCTCTCTCTCTCTTTCTCAACTGCACGTGTTTGCCGTTTTGGTTTTTTGGTGTTGTGATTTATGATGCTAATGACACCACCAGCCAGAGGATCCTCTCGTCTCCGTTTGCGTCTGCTTCTCATCTCTTGTGTTGATGGTTATTAAATTATGGCAATTTGTATGCGTCATCAACGCTGGCAAACGGCGGGAACATAGTCTAAATATGTGTGTGTGCATTATCCATGCACATATATTTGCTGTTGTTTTATTTAAATTATGTTGGCCCAGCAAACAATTTGCTTTAAATATTTGTTGTTGTTGTTGCTGTTGGTTTCTTTTCGGCGGCGTCGTCGGCTGCCGCTGCTGCTGCTGCTTGAGCTGATTGGGCATTATGCAAAAGCCTTGCGATTGGCAAAATGTCATGCGCTGGCGGAAGCGCAAAATGAAGAAAATGTTTCTTCCTTTTCCGCTGGCAGTTGCAATCGTAGTACACACACTCTCGTATGTGTGTGTTGGTGTGTGTGGCATTCCCTTGCATTCTGTGTAGTAAGCCATTCGAAAAATAACTTTTCAATTTCCGCAAAACCACAGAAAATATCAACTTTGCACAAAAATTTAATAAAACTTTTCGCATAAATAAAATTTGCATTAAATCAGCTGCAAGCCACGGCCAAACAAGTGGGGGGCGGGGTGTGGGAGGGCGTCGGCTTAGCAAGGCGGCGGATCTTTATGTGTGTGTGTGTGTGTGCAAAACGCATGTCGGGAAACTTAATTTGAAATATTTGAGTTTGCTATTTGGACTGGTGCGTTTTGTGTGTGTGTTTTCCTTCTGCTTTTTGCATTGAAACTAATCGAGAAAGTTCGAAAATTGGCACTGGCTTTCCCTCGAGTCTGTCTTCCCCTTCGACTGTGTGTGTTGTGAAAATGAAGCGTAAAAAGTTAACTAGTTAGTTAGTTAGCTTACACTCAGCATAATATCAACTTAATAGAAGTTTTTTTCAATACCCTAGCAGAGGGTCAGTTGTTTGAAGTGCAGAGAAGAAAGCGTTTGCGGAGGAATAAAAAAATATTCTTGATCAGCCGATTTTATATACATGGGTCCGTCTGTTTTTATGCAAATTTGCCTCTCAGTTTGTGAGCTATTTGAATGTAACTTCGTAAATAAGCTCCTTTTTTATGTAAGTAAAATATGTGGCGAAATCAGCCAGATCTGACCACTTTAACATATGGAAATCGTTCAAAAATAAACGAAAAACACTATAGGTGGGAGGGAGATAGTGATAGTGGGAATGAAAATTAATTAATATATTCTTCGTAACACCCAAAAGATCTGAAAGAGATAACACAATGAGAATTTCTCCTAGAAATCAAAAATATTAAATTAAGACTTAGGTCAAGGACTGCAAGGGTATAGAAACTTCTTCATTCGATTCAGTACTGCGGGCTATGTGTATGGATAGAGGCGTGTTTAAATATTGCAGATTATGTGGGAATTAAACACGTTTGCTATCGATCTATCTGACCTCCAAGAGAGACAGGTTGAAGCCATTTGGCCTGGCCCCCTGGTCTTGAGCACATTTCAAGGCATTAGCATTAAAATTTAATTAATAATTTGAAAATTTGCCGCTTAATTGACTTGCAGCACCTTTGGCTTTAACGCCTTCTGTTTGCCTCTCTAATGGTGTGTGTGTGTGTGTGTCTGTCCGTCTGTTTGTCAGTGTGACAGCTTGACTTAAGCATTGATTTTGGCTTTAGCTTTTGCACAGACAGACAGACAGAGACACGCAGCAATATATGTATATATATACAGATTTATATATACAGATATCAGATGTATACACATGGAGCGAAATAAATACTTCTGTATAATATCTCTTTGCAAGCCTTGAGCTGCGCATTTTTTCTGCTTGGCTGACTGACACGCAATTCGACTGGCAGCTGCCTTTGATCCCAAACCTTGCCCTCAACTCTTAGTCTCTTTGTCGAATTTTCTACCTATTAGGCACATGAAATTCAATCACACACACACACACTCTCTCATATTGAATATGATGTGTAAATGTGTGTGTGTGGGGCAACTTAAAAGCCAAATCGAATCGTCGTCGTCGTCGTCGCTGTAAGCATTAAATCTTAAAAATTGTTGCGCTTCGTTGAGTTTTGGTAGCCGATATGCGGCTAAAATGCCACAGGTTGGTCTTTTGATATGTAAAGTTTGTGTTTTTGTGGCTTGTCAACCAAGGAAGGCTCTGTCCTCCTCTCCGAACTTCCAAATTCATTTAATTAAGAATTCAAAGGTGAACACACACACACACACACACTTTTACCCACTTGCTGTTTACTCTTAAAATTAAGCTGAAACTTGGCTAAGAATTTCTAATTGCTTCTCTGCTTTTGAAGTTCTCTCGCTCTCTCTTGGCTGGAAAATGGAAAATATAGTTGAATCGTTTTTTGGCTTACCGATTTCTTAACAAAGCTGACAAAACCATAGCCCTTTGATTTCAATGTCTGCGGATCGCGCACAACTCTGCAGTCTCTGTAAATAAATAAATAAACAAGAAGAACGATTTAGTCATTGTTAGAAGAATGTTAGATTAGTTGGCAGCAATTAAAATGCTTCTCAATTTAATTTATTTAAGCAATTTCAAATTATCTTTTAATGTTGATAAAACTGACCCAGCGCAAACGAAAAGGATAATGGAGTGAAGGACACAAAAAGAGTCAGCAAATTAAAAGGCGAACCAACTAGGAGGAGGAGGAGGTGGAGGAGGAGGAGGAGAAGTCATCCTCAGAGTGGCAAATCCAATAGAATTACATGTTAAGAAATATGAAGCGTATAAAGAAAGAAATGTTGAGAAAACGGATTTCGTAATGGAAGTGCAGATAGTGTGGTTGCCCATTGCGACTCCTTAAGGATGTCGATGTCAGAGTGCAGTTTATGCGGTGGGCGTGGTGTGCAGCTGCGCAAAACCACGTGCCGGACATTGGCATCGGCTGGCTGGTTGGTTGGCTGACTGGCTGGCTGACTGGTTGGCAACTGGCATTAGCTTTAAATATGTTGCCCGTCTCTCTTAACTAAGCCACGAAGAAATATTCTACCCTCGGCTAAACGTGTCTTTGGCTCTCTCTCTCTCTCTAGGCCACCCGTATGTCGACCACGGCATTTAAAAAAAAAAAAAAAAAAAAAAAGGCCAACTTGATTGTAAATCACGATAAAAGTCAATTTTTAATATGAGTTTTAGTTTAAACCAAATGCCGGGCCCTTTCCTCTCCCTCCTTTCTCTCTTTCTCCCTTTACTTTCATGTAAAGTGGCCATCTAAAAAAAAAGGGAAAAGTATTTTAATGGCCTTTAGTTCTCTCTCTTTTGGGCCCGCTTCAAGGTTGCAATTTATGGCGCCAGAACTGACCAAAAGCGAAATTGCATTGCGATTTGCCTTCTCCCAATCTCTCAATCGATGCGCACATAAATATTGAACAGTAACAAAATATATGTATACGGATTTACGTATGTATGTATGTAGTATATTTAATTAAAGTTTAATATTTATTAGCTACCAAAGGACTTTGACTCTGCAATTGCTCTGCGTCAGAGATACCTCAGATGGGGTCGTAGTTTTCGCCTGCCAATTGTCTGGCACGCAAAACGCCAATGCAAATGCAAACAAACATATATGAGGAGCAAACAAACGAACATGCCAACCCTCGCACAGAGAGATGTCTGTCTGTCTGTCTGTCAGCGGGGTTCCGAGGTTCAACAAATTAAAGGCCATGCAAATGGATGTCGGTCTGTCTGTGTGTCTGTGTCTGTCCCATCCTCTCTCTCTCTCTCTCTTTAGAGTATATCATATTTCACAATCGATAAACATCACAGCTCATATTTTCATAACGTTTTTGTTTGAATATTTTAACATGCAAAGACAGACAGAGGAGCTGAGGAGCCGAGGAGCCGTGGAGCAACAACAGGACGACTAGAACCACAACAAGTCCTCGTTGTGATTCGTATACGAGGCAGGCGAATATCCGCAAGTGCTCTTCGTATCAAGTTGCAATAATATATTTGAACATTTAACGTAAAACAAATATAACCTTTGCCTTAAGGGCCGAAAGGGAGGGGTGCATCCCGCCCCCTACCCATATTACTCCTTTACTTGAATCCATAGTTGGATTTACTTGCACTTTGCCTCGATGACTCTCAAACTGTTGCTGCTTTTGTTGCTAGCCCCCAACACACACACTCTCACACACTCACACACACATACAAGTTGTTATCATGCACGAAAAACTCAAAAATTTGACTATGGCTGCAGTGTCTGACTTTGTTTGTCTAAAGAATTGAGGTACAAGTGAAATATGTGAGACAACAAATCAAAAAGTGAAGGGAATCAACTGATCCCCAAATACTCTCTTTTTTGGTCAGAGTCCTTTGGGTAAAATATTTGTAAATAACTAAATATTCCAGCAGTTTCGCAGGTTCTCAACTTTCAGCGCAATTTTAATGTTCTAGTATCTAAAATTGTTTTCTTTATTCCAAATCGAAATTCAAATTCATTTTAACGAATTTTCATTTACAATATAAGCAAATGTCAAAGTAGTCTTCAACATTTTGAAGCTATAAAAGCTTTTTAACCTTTATTTAAAATGAAAACTGTCTTTGTTAATAGAAATGATAATAGAAATGTTTTTGAAAAGTAATGTATTTCAGTTTGCCAGACTTTTTAAAGCCACAAACCTTAAATTCTCAAATTTTGTTCTTCCTTCTAGACTTTTATTTGAATGTGTAGAGTTGGAATCTATTTTTGTTTAAGAAATTTATTGGGTTTCAGTGAATTAAAGTGTTAGTAGCTAAGATCTTCGACTTTACAATCAAAACTATAGATTATTTAAATTTTAAAGGATTAAATGAACTCAAATAAGTTAAATATATTCGTATTGGAATATTAATCAGCACTGATTTACTTTACAAACTTAGTGGAAAATATCAGAATATCCATATACTTTTTCGTCTTTTCTGAATATTATTACAAACTTTCATTCGGGATCTTTGATTTGAATATAATATATCCTTCAATCATTAGATTTAATTTAGGGAAAAGTTTAAATGTGAATTACAAGAAAATGAAGAAAGCGATTCTATTTGAAAAATGTTTCATAAACCTTTTAATAAATATACTTTTGAAAAACTAAATCTCAGAAACTAAAACTAAATATCTCGCAATCTAAACGCTCATTGAAATAATTAGACTAACTAAAATATTTTTAGTATCTGAATGATTAATGACTAACAAAAATTTTGAATATTTTGCAATCTGTTTGACATGCTAACTTTCTTTTTAATTTAATCCCGAATGAAAAGTTGAAAGGGTCATTGGATGGAGCCAACTAAAAATCAGCCAGATGTATCCAAAGAAAAGCTAAGCCCCAAATGCATCAGTGGAGAGCTACATGCGTGTGTGTGTGTGTATGTTTTGGGGGTGTGGTGGGGGGCTAAGTAGAATATGCTTGGCTCTCTGCAGCAGCATTAGCTTCAGCCAATCAATATCTTTTTTACAAATATTGGCAAAAGTTTTGCTTTTGGCTTTAGTCCTGTGCCTGCTAGAGGAGAATAAATTTCAAAAATATGAGTTTAGTGTGTGTGTCTCTCTCTCACTCTCTGTGTGTGTGTAGATATAGATATTTTGCTATCTTAAGTGCATAAAACTATAACCGTTAAACAAAATATTTCGCACACGCACACAAATGTGGTTATCCATAGTGTATATACAAACATATATCAATGTTTTTTTTTTTCCTTTCTACCCATATATACTCTGCTTGGCTCTATTCCCAAGCCTTTCGAGTAGATGTTGGCTTCCATTCACTGGAGTGGAGAGAAGTGGAGAGGGTGGGACGGGATGGAGGGAGCGTTGAGCGCATTAGTCGAGGAGTATTCGCTATTTTGGCTCTTACAATTGGTTTATGCAAACAATGCTCCAACTCACTCTCTTTCTCTCCCTCTCTCTTTCTATTACATATGTGGTGTAAAATTCTTTTGTATTTGAATTAAAATTGCATAGATGATTTATGAACGAAATGCAAGTTTCGAATTTTGTTGAAAGTTGAAAACTTATGCATAGACAAAGAGTTGAAAGAAAATATTGGAATTCAAACTATTGATATGCCATGAAATACGAGAGGCAGCAACTTTGCAATAGTTCAATATGGACTTGGTGGCAGCTAAACTATTATTATCGAATTGAAGACACAATCGTTTGTTGGATAAACAACTCGAAGGCACAATATATACTATATATGTACTATATGTATAACCAGTAATTTGCAATTTCCTGCCCACTAAACATCATTGCACTCATCGCATTTGTTGGCCTTAGAATACCACTTGATAGACATATAATTTTCGAATCGCATATACTCGTACTTGCCGAGAAGGGCAAACACAAATTACTCAGTAGTACAAACAAATGGATAGCGATAACATCGCGTAGAGAGAGAGGGAGAGAGAGAGAGCTGGAAATGGAAATGGGACTAAATCGTACTAAATCAATGAATTGCGGCTGTCCTTCAATTTCCTTTGCCCAATTCTGTATATTGGCCTGGTTACAGAGCATTCCCAGCATCAGCATCAGTAGAATCATCCGTTGCCAGCCATTGACTTGCGTGTTTGAAATATTGAAATATTCTTCTCGCTTTTTGCTGTCCATGTTTGCATATTGGGAGAGGTTTCCCTCCATTCTCTTTTTCTCGTTTTTTTTTTTTGTGACTTTTCTATGAATTTTTACAAATTTTTCGCAAGCATTTTTATTCGATTTGTTTGTCTCTTCCTGGCATTTTATTGGCTTGCTCTGATGAGAATGAAGATGACGACGATGATGATGATGATTTCCATTTCCTGCTATTGCTGTCCATGTTGGATGGATGGATGGTGGGTGGAGGGTGGTGGGGGCGTGGTTTTGTGTCTGTTACTTTGATCAGCGTTCACTCTATCAAATATAGCCGAAATACAGTTGTAAATTCAAATGAAATGCAAGCCGGGCGCATTGTTTAAGTTGGAAAGGGTCTGCCAGAATGAATGTGGCTATATATATATGTGTGCGTGTGTGTGTGTGTGTGTGGGTTTGGTTTTTTTTTTTTTTTGATTTTCTAGCTTTCTGGTTAACCAAATATTTAGAGTGGATTTCTTTAACATTTTATAAGCTTTTCAATGCGTTTGCGTTCTTTTATTTGATTTGATTTGATTTTCCGGCCATTGCAATTGGAAGCTGGGTGTTTGGGTGGCCAAGAATTAAGTAATAAATTTTTGCTTGTGTCCAAAAAAAAAAAAAGAATGGTGAAAAACGACGACGAATTACAAAATCGGTAAATGTTACCCCAAAAACCAAGACTGATGCAGGCAATGGGCATGGGCATGGGCATGGGCATGGCTCTCGTCACGTTTTGTGTCCCCGTCGAACCGTCGTTACATTTATTTACACTAACATGCAAAACTCGCTTTGAGACAATTTCATGCTCATCTGCATAAAATCAATTCCATTTTGGAGACAATTTGAAGATTGGAATACAAATTTCGAATTATCAACCTGGGACCAGAAGAGAAGAAGTCATCGCAATGGCAAAATGGCCCCAGCTAGAGAGGACCCGGCCCCAGCCCATTCCATTCGACGATCGTAATCAGCATTGAACCCCCGGCCAACGGCTCTCCTCCCCCCATTCCAAGTGTCCCCATTGCATTGGCTTGTTGGTAAAGGGGGGGAGGATGGCCATCTGTATCTATCTTATTCTCTGTGGCTGCTCGACTTGTGCCGCCGCCGCCGTTGTCTGGTGTTGTTAGTTCTTCCTTGGCCTGGTTGCTTCTTCCTTTTACCATTTCCGCACGGTAAACTGCTCCGTATGTCCGTCCAGGCATTTACGCTGGTCGGCATCGACGCTTAGTTTTTGCCAGCACTTGCTGGATGCGCATGCTGGCGCCTTTTTGCCATCGCCATGCATACATAATGCGCTAGGGGATGCCGTTGTCGACGCAGCGAGAGCATCTACGACAGCTTCACTAATTCCATAGCAGCCATTACGGGTCTATGTGTCTCTCTGTGTGTGTGTGTGTGTGTGTGCTGCAGCGGCAAATTATGTGGTGTGTGATTTGCCATGGACACGAGAGTCACAGACACATTCCTTTTCTTTTACATTGCTGGTCGAATTTTGCTTTTCCTTTTTGTAGTTCGTGTGTAGTGAAAGCTTGAAAGACACATGGCATGAAGGCAGAGGGCAGATATTTTAGCGCATCCTTCCCCCCCATCATCCGACAAAAAAAAAGAGGAAAAAGGAAAACATTTGCATGCAACTCGTTATGCCCGGCACTTGTGTGTTAAACCGCGTCTCCCTCTGTTGCCTCTCTGCTCCCACTGCTTCTCTCACGTACCAGCATGTGTATGCCATGAAAAAACCATATCGATTTTGCAGTAAATAAAACATTCAAAGATTGAAGTTGCCGCTTTTGAGCCTAGCCGAATGGTGTCGCCTCTTTTTTTTTATGGAGTACCACCACCACCACCACTCAACAGCGGTGGCTTCACGGCGATTCTTTTTATAACTTCCGTTTCCTCTTGCGCTCTCGTTTTTGTAGTTTTTTTGTTGTTTTTTTTTTTTAGCTGCGCAATGAAGGCTCCTGCCAAATTGTAAATATTTTTGTCGACCACGTAGCGGTGCAGGAGAAAATATTGCATTTTTCGCTTGGCATAATAAACGATGTGCCAAAGAAGCCAACAAAACCACCAGAAAATACCAACAGCTGTACCACACGTAGGATACATACACACATACATACGAACTACAAAATCGAACCATCCGCATGTCGAAGGATGAGTGGAAATGAAAAGAATATGAGCTTAGCTGAAGGCCACAAATGATATTAATCTTGTGCAGAGTATGCATATATACAAATATATAAGAGCAATCAATATTATTAAGCTTCTAATTGGAAAATAATTGCCAAAACATTAGAAAAACAAACTCATCAGACGTTAGAAGTGAATTGAAAAATCAAATTTTAAGTGATCACATCAAGAGCGTTTATTTGAATAGTTAGTTGGTTTTTTTTTTAGCATACTTTTAAGGGCAAAACACACAGTTAGTTAGTTAGCTATTCTTGGCATACTTTTGAGGGCAAAAAACAATAGATAATCTTAATATTAATCGTATTAACTGGAAAAGTTAATGTACGTACGTGTATCTAAATAGTTAATTGGTTTTTTTAGCATACTTTTATGGGCGAAACTCGTAGTTAGTTAGTTAGCTATTCTTAGCATACTTTTTTGGGCAAAAAAACTTCAAATGATTTTAATATGATCATTTTCAACTTGAAAGTAAGTTTACTTGACTTATAAAGAACATTGCATTTATAATATTATATATTATAATTATTTCCAGTTAAATTCTTGTATTTTTGTACGTATTTTTTTGGTTTTAAATGTGTTTTAAGCATTTCGTTTTATCTTGTCAGGCTTTGTATTGCCATATTATTATTCCAGGAAAGAAAAAAGGTTCTAAGATAATGCCGATTCGAGTAAGATTTGTCCTTAACCATATTTTTCATTATTGTGTGTCGAATATTTTCGTTTCCGACAACTTTTCCACGTCAATTCGATGTTAATTTCATATTGATTTGTAAAGAAAAGTTTTCGTTTTAAAGAGAAATTCCATTATATTAGTTTTCAAGATGAAAAGCATATGTTTTTGGTATGGAGAATAGGGAACTGAGGGTTATCAAACTAATCGATTCTCTTTTAATGTGAAAATTGTGGTTTCATTTTATCATCTCTTTAAATAATATTCTTCAAAAGAAACGTTTAATTTAAGCTCTATTTAGTGCCACAACAAGTCAAATTAAATTCAATCAATTAGATCGCCATCTCTCCAATTTAGATTGATGCATCAAATGGATCCCCGTTGAGGCTTTAGTTTGATTTAATTTCAATTTAATATCAGTTTAGCTGCATTCTCATCAGCTAAAATGCTTAAATGGTCGGCTCTCTGGGTCAGAGTGTCGCCAGTGGATAGACAAGCGGCAAAAAAGGAGGAAAAAAAAACGAAAATTGCTGGAAAAATCAAATTACAAATGGCGCCGTTGTCCAACACACACACACACACACGCACATACAACTTTCCGTGGGTAGTGTGTGTGTATGTGTGTGTGTGTGTGTTATGTGAACGTTATTCAACAAATTTTACCATATTTACTTATACATATGTACATTTAGCATTTAGCTTTGCCTTTTGGCATTGATTTGACATGAATTATGGGCTAGTGGGGCTTAAAAGCAATTCATTGCATTCCCCCCCAACCAGCACCCCCACCCCCTCTCTCTCTCTCTGTGCGGAGGAGGCTTAAACCTTTAAGTTTAAAGGATTTAAAAGATGAATTCCATTAACTGCTGCCAGAGGCAGGTTAAATGTTGAAGTGCATTTCAATTGATCGACCGAAATGGTCTTTATTTATAGCGAAACAGCCTTCATTCCCCCCTTTCATACACTCTTGCCTCGCATGACCACGCCCGGACACACGTCAATAAAACTGCTTGAAACTGTCCACATTGAATGCCAAAGGGGGTCAAGGCACGGTGAGGGGGGGGAGAGGGAGGTAGGGGACTTGGGGGGCAGCTGTTGCTCTGAAGCTCTGATGGCAAAGCGATGTGTGCTTGGCGATAAGGCTACTTTAACGCTGTCCCCATTTTCAGCATGATGCCACATGGCCGGCCCCTTTCGTGTTTGCTGCAATAGTGGTTGGGTTCAGGGGGGTGGGTGTTGGGCGGTGTTAGGTGTGCAGCTTGGTCGTTGCATGGCGGTTTCAAACATGCAAATTGCTTGCGGTTCGCTTCGGTTTCACCGCTTACTCTTCTTTCACCTCCATTCTCTCGCTCTCTGTGTCTCTCGTCAACATTTTTCGCTTTTATTGAGTGCTCCGCTTACAGTTTATTCGACTTTTGCATGTGTGTGTGTGTGTCCTTCAACAGCAAAAATCCATTTAGATTAATTAGTTTTTAAGCGAAATAAGCATAAGAGAGAGAGAGAGAGAAAGAAGCGGACGCGGGTTCAATGGAGCTAGAAAATTCATATCCAAAAAATCAACCCCAAATCACATTCAAGATCAAACGAAAACTAAGTCTGCATAACTAAATCCAACGTATGAAATAAACTATTCACTTTTTCAGCTCGACTACACTCTGACACTCTCTCCCTTGGTCTGGCCACAAAATGGCGCCTAATGATGCCAAAGATGAGCGACCTGAGTGGTGTCAATGGACTGCCAGTTCATCTCGTTCTGCCGGTCATATCTACATAACTAACTAACCATGCCGTGTTGCCATTTTCTTTGGTGTTAAACTTGTCGTACACACACACACACAGCACACACCCAAAAAAAAACTCAAAGTAGAAATAGTGAGCCAAACTTTCCACCGAAGTTTGTTTATTACGCTGACAACAGAAACAAAAAAAAAAAAAAAGGAAAGGAAAAAAGTGAGTGGCTTTCAGTCAGAGTCAGATGGAGGAGGAAGTGTGTTGGTGGGGGGGTAGGGAGGAGACGTCTTTGGTGGGCAAGTTTATATAGTCGCTGGTCTGAAAATTCATCATCTTTTCAACAGTTTATGCGGCAGTTTGCTGCCTACTACTGCATCTTTTGCCGGAGTCCATCTTTTGTTAGTGAAAGAGAGTTAAGTTCCTTGTTCCTTGTTTTGCCATCGCTGTTTCTTAGCTCTCTCTCTCTCTCTGTGTGTGTGTGTGTGTTCGCTCTATTAAAAACTTGTAACAACTTGGCTCGTTATCCCTTTTTGGTGAACTACCACAAAATAAGGCAGCAGACATGGCGCATAATTTCATTTGCTATTGCATGTCACAACCTAAAGTCCTCTCGCTCTCTCTCGCTATATCTCTCTCTCTCTCTCTCTATTGATAGCTCTGTGCTGGCAGCAATTAAAACCAAGTTCGAGTTCGTCGACATGAAGCCAAGACAAATGTTTCAGGCATTTACTTTAGCTGCAAAAAGTTTGATTGCCTTGGGGGGCAGCCCGATAGGAAGGGGGGGAGGACTCTGCGTTTCTTGGCAAACTTTTGCGTGTTCTCTTTAAATGGCAAAACTGGTGGGTCCAGTGCCAGAAAGGACAAAAAAAAAAAAACGAACTGAAACCGTTTTACAGCATCATTAAGGATAAGCATCAAGTCGGCTTTGAATTTACTTGAGCGAAGAATTTTCTCCCAATGATAACTAAGAATTTAAAGATGCTACAATTTTTTGTGGCAATATTGATAATCTTGTGGCAGACTGACTGGGTTCGTCATTCATTAAGCTGACCAACTAATTACGAACAAGTTAACAAGTGTGATCTTTCAATGGTCTTCTTCCGGCTTCTATTCCATGCCATGTGAATGCCCGAACTTTTGTAAATAAAACTTAAGATTTTTCAACCCAGCCAATTCAGTAGGAGGAGGCGGAGGAGGAGAAGGAGGAGGAGCTCACCTTCAACCCAGCATCCATCCAGCATCCTATAGCTACCTTTTGCGCGCCAGGGCCGAATGCGGAATCCCAGCGAAATCCTTAGAAATGTTTTATTAGCCCTTCGTACGCTTGAATAAGCTAGCTTAGCGGAAGCTATCGGATTTTATGCTTTTGACTTTTGCAACGTTGAGCGTCTGGGTGAGGCAGCTGAGCTGGCCCCCAAGTACGGGGAGGGGGGGTTGCATTCGCTCTAGCCCCCTCCCCCTACTCTCTCTCTCTTTCTAGTCTGTTCAGCTGTCCATCGCCGCTTAAGCCATGTGCATTGCATCAGCTTTACCCCCAACCCAACCCCATGGTCTCCCTCTCTCTCTCACCTACTTGTTGTTTTTTGTTCCATTTTTTTTAAGAGCTTTTCGTATTGTTTGGGAGGCAGACTCAACTGGCGTAGTACACCTTTGGGCGCTGATTATCTGCACGTTGCTAGCATTTTGTTTTTATTTGTAGTTGCAGTCATTTTCTTTTGGTTTTTCTTTCTTTCTTCTCTCTTGACCAGTCCAGTGTGTGTTTCGGGCTTAGTGTCTAACAGTTGATAGCTTCGTTTCGTTTGGCTCGTTCATTAAGTTGGATTCTGGTTTTCTGTTGGGGGGCGGCAACTACCTCACATTGAGCTGACTTTGATTCCTGTATTGAATGCTGGGTTGGATCCCCCCTCCCCCCACCCCATAATGTTATTGCAAACATTATTGTATTGGGCAAAATATTTATTTTATGCCCAGCGAGCGAGCCTTTCTCCCACATATCTCTGTATCGATGTATCTGAGAGCCATGCTCATAGGAGAAATAGGGAAGCGGAGAGGGGAGGGCATCAATTTTTGGTATTTCAAACTGAAAGGAATTTCAATGCGCTAGGATTTAGCTGAGACTGAGCCAGCAGCAACACGCATGGGCGTAGTCCTCTAAAACGAATCATAAATATCAAGGCTTAGCATTTTTTCGTGAAGTTTTTTGAAATTGAATCTAAATTATTCTCAAGGACTTTTCGGGACTATTTGAGTCACTTAACGAGAGCGAAAAGAATAACAATAAACTCATTTATGTGTAAAATATATTACATGGTTCGTAAATTTTTCTTTTTTATTAATACGCCAATAAAATAATAATTACATTTGAGTAAAATTTTACAACTCAATCAATAATCATTATTTTTTGAACAACAAATGATAATAAAATAATACAAGAATGCATTTAAATGGAATTAATTTAAAAAGTGCTTATTTTTATCTATATATTGGATCTTCTTATTATATATTTTAGACTAAAAAAACAAGTTTGAAATATTTATTCCAAGTCCAGTATTTGATCTAACATCTTAACGATGTGTGTGGTGATGCAGTTATAAATATTTTCTGATGGAAATATTATTTTTTTCATGCTTAAAAATGTTTAAAATATGTTAGACTTCAAATATATAACTAAACTTCATGAGAAAGGCAAAATTATGTATTGGAGAAATATTTGTGATTAAAAAAAATATATATAAATTATAATGATTATTCGTTGAGTTGCAAAAAAAAAACTCGAAATTAAAAATAATGCTACTGTTTAATAATTTGAGTGTGCAGATTTCGAATTCGCCCTACGATTTTTGCAGTAGGATGAGATTATTCCAAGCCCAGATCCTATGGCCTACACCCATGGAGAGCATCTGCTATAGAATACACGCAGAATCGACCGGGGCATTCTGCATCCGCAACGCGACGCAAAGAGCCTGTTAATCCAGCAACAACAATGGCAAGAGCATCTCCTGCCTGCAATGTGTCTGTCTCTCAGTCTCTCCATATGTGTGTGTTAGAAATATTGAAAAATTGTTTTTTCTTTCTTATATGAAACAGGCCCCTCTCCCATACCCCCCTTTTTATCACCATGTGAGGGAGTGGGGTGGAGTGTAGAGGGCGGAGAAAACAATGCAAAATGGAAACTCACATTCCAATGCATTGGCAAAAAGCCGCCGTATACACTGATATGACAGTCTATGCTCCATCTCCGGGAGATATTTTAGATTTTCAACAGATGTTCTCTGTTCGTAAACAGATTTTTAGAAATTGTCTCGTACATTGATTTGCATAATACTCGATGCCAGAGTTCTTCGCGAGTTATTCACGGAAATAGAAAGCAAAAAAAATGTAGGAGATGGAAACATTTAGACTAGAATTGATTTGAATTCTTTGGGTTTTTGCTCTTGTTTGTGAGTGCCTCCTCCTGCTCTTCACTTCACTTTAACGCTATTTCATTATGTTTCAAGCGAGATTTTTACTCCTTATTTTCCCTTCTTCGTTCGTTTTTCTTTTCCTGTTTCTTTTTATATTTTGTTTTTTCCATTTTTGTCTGCGCCCACGCATCAATTATTCAATGGTAGAGAAAACAATCAGGACTCTGGGCTACCACCACCCTACCACAGACACTTGGAAAATCTCAATAGATGGTCCGCATTGTTTTTGCCATTGTTGATTCTATTACGGGAAAACAAAATAAAGATACGGCGTAGACAAAAATGTAACTTCCGGTTGCCATAATTGATGATGTGCTGCTGAAGCAACAGCAAAAGACACGCATACTACATAGTATCGAACATATACGAGTACGTATGTATATCAAATATAGATAAATATATTTGAGAGTGGAAACAGTGGAAATTCTTATTAAAATTATATTCTAAAACTTGTTTACTTATTTATCACTTTAAAGAATTTTTTTTTTCAAGATATTTAATACCAAATAATAGCATTTAAAGGGAACATTTAAGGTATTAATCTAGACAATTTATATACCAATCGAAAGGGTTTCCAGATCATATAAAACCTGTGTCATTTGAATAATTAATAAAAATTTGTAGTCAGTCGCTTTAAGTTCAATAATTATTGGTAGAATAATTGGAAAAAAATTTCTATAAATATTCTACAGTTCATATGGCAAACTTAAAGCAAACGAAATTGCAATTTTAAGCTGATTAATCAGCGGTTTGTCTTCGATCTAAAACAACCATAAAATTTATCTCTTACGAAAAAAATATTTAAATAGCTATTAACAAAAGATTTAAAACAAGTGTAGAAATTAAAAGAAAGGTAATAACTTAGGTAAATAGAATATGTATACAAAATTTAAGCTGAGCTATTAAATATTTAATTTTTCAGCCTTAGTATCTTTTATTTCCTTTTCATTCATTTAATTATTTTGGGTAAGGAATAAAATCTTAATTTTAAAAGCCTCCGTACTTGATTCAGATGTTTTCAAATAGAACTTAAGATTCAAAAGGCCAAAACAGAATATTTTGAGCTTTATGTTATCAATCATTTTGTTTAGATAGAGTAGAAAAATTGTGAAAGATATACCTTTGAGTGATGACATTTCGAAAACGTTTGAAAAACCACTAAAATTGTATTTCGCTACCAAATCAATTTGTCTTCACCCGCTTATGGGATTAATACCACTTTAACGACTATTTCTTCCACAGTGCCTCAATATAGATTATTATTATCTGTATGAAGGGTAGGGAGGGGGAGGGGGGAAAACAGGAAGCAGCCACTGCATATACCTCTTAGACACACATTAATATTCCACAGCTAATAACGCACAAAACGTACACTTCCGTTTACGAGATGTAAACTTGAGGGTAAACTTTTCCTGTGAATTTGGGTTTTGGGTTGGCTGGAGCTCTGATGGACTGCCCGACTGTCCTGTGCGGAAGCTGTCGTCGGGAGTAGGCGTGTGGGAGTTGGTGGTGGGAGTGTGAGTGGGGGGTTAGGGTGGGGGGACAAACATAGGCTTCATCATACATATTTATAAATTAAACGTCATCGATACACTGGCAATGTGTTGTACTATATGGACTCCCTGTGTGCCATCATCATCATCATCATGATAGCGACTGACTCCGACTCTGGGGAAGCGGAGTCGAACCTGGTGCGTGCCATCTTCTCTGTTTGCTTGCCAAACCAAAACATAAAAATGAAATATTTATCATCTAATGTCTATGGCAGCAGACAAACAATGCCAACTCGAATGCGAACGTGCGTTGGCATTTGCCGATTGCTGACAATCAGCGCCAAGAACCAAAACTGACAAATATGTTGTCGGTCTCAAGTTCTGCCTGGTCTCTCACCACACATACATCGATTGCGGGTGCAAGCCATCGAATTTGTCATCATTTTGTCATATTTTTATAGCATTTCTTTCCATCTTCCCTTTTTATATCGCTAGATACAGATAGTACATACATATAGAAAAATATGTATGTATATAAGTATATTTTGTTTTGTTCATTCTTCTAGATTCTGTCACTTTTGAGATTGTATTTGGTCCCCGGTGTGAGTCGGTGGGACCCATCGCTCAATTGATATCTTTTATATTGAACAAATAATATTTTGGCAATTTATTCCATTAAATACTTAAAGCTGATGGATAGTTAATTGTGTTTGTGGCGAATTAAAATTCCCCTAAATGTGGGAAATATAGAATGACAGGCGGAAAACTAACTAATAATAGACCATTAGAAATAGTTTACGAAAATTATGAATAACCCAAAGCATTAATGAGAAAAAAGTAACAATAAAAAAAATTTCTAAATAAAGTATCAGAAAAGTTAGTGAATAAATCTTCTTTTAGCCTAGCAGATTAACAACCAAGTTGGAATTCATGACTGAAATATAGATCTACATAGGAGATTTTGAATATATATACACAGAACGAGGAGGTCGTTGGAAAACGTTAACCAAAAAGAAAGATATAAATACTAAAATTCAAGTCAAGTCTTATCCCCAACATTTTTTTTTATCAATAATTTATCTAGCTAATTTATTCATTAACTACTCAAAATATTTAAGAAATAAGGAACTCTATTTCTTTTTTAGTTGTTTAACTTTTTCTGTAATAATAAGGTACCAGGTCTGGACACATACTATGACCGTCCTTGGTACTTAATAGAGACTGAGAGTCCTGATCGAGAAGATCACAAATTGGGAGAACAGCAGTTGACCAGATTTAGTCAGTTGAAAAGCTGTTGCGTTTAACGATATCTTAGTTTGTAGACTTTTTGATATATAGACAACATGTCTATAATTTTCGTTATTATATTATATTTAATTTAAATTAAAATGTGTAGCAAAAATCAGAAATTTATAGAAGACATTTTATGGAGTAATATATAGAGTATCCTTTCTGTATTCTCTGATATTCCTTTGAAATATCACGTGAAATTTATATTAAGACTCATTTATATACCTACACGCAAAAAAAAGAGGCAATTTTTGAGAATTTTTACAAGAAAAACTTTTTGAAATTTATCATTTAAAGATCTTTTTAATTTTTCTTTTTTTCAGAAAAAAATGAAGAACCTGTTAATTCTCTAAGAATTGTCAAACCAATAGGTACGTACATATACCAGTTTATTATTCTATATAGATATTTTATTCGGCAATAAGAGCAACAAATAATCATGACATAAAAAATGCACATTGAATTTTAGAGCAAATTCGTTAACAATTTGTTCGCCTGGGACCAGTTAGATGAAATTTGTAATTCCCCCTTTCATGGCATTGTCCCCAAAGGTTTCGATATTGTTCCGATTCGCTTAACGATTTGTACAAGTTAAAGCTAAAGTTCAATAAAAATCAAATAAAATGTGGATGGCCTTTTAATTTGTGTCCAACATACATACAAACCAATATATATATATATATATATATATATATCAATACGACTGAATGGCGAGGAAAACATTTTAAAAAATTGAAAAGTTTAATGCACAACAACAAATTGTTGAAACAGCAGCAACTTTTTCTCATTTTATTTTTTTTGTTTCTTTTATTGCAATCAATAATACAGTAGATGGCTGTAAGAGTGGAGGCGTGGGCGGGAACGGGGGCAAAAAACATCCACACACACACACACACACAAACTAAGGGCCAAGAGAGAGAGAGAGAGGAAAATGTGAGGGAAAAAAACTTGTACCAATTTGGAGTTTTGTCATAAAAAATTGAAAATGTCAAAAACAACGTGGACGGGTCGCCAGTTTGGCACACACACACATAAACATACTGGTTTATGTGTGTGTGTGTGTGTGTCGCACAAGTCATAGAAATACACATTGAGTGTGTGCTTGTGTGTGTGTGTGTGTCTGCCATTGCCGGCATGTAGTTGACATCATTGATTGATTTAGCTGTCAATTGCATAATCACTCAAGCGTTATTGTTCAACTGCTCAGCCGGAGCCGGAGCCTGTGCCTCCACCACACCCCTCACCACTCCGCCCACTAGCCTAGGCTTGGCTGCTGTGTGTTTGCCTGACTTGACCGACTAAATCAACGAGCGACGGGGTCGACGGGTGGACAGGAGGACATTGAATGTCCACGTGTATGGCAAATAAACCAGCTGCCCAGTGTCAGGCAATTGTCAGCAAGCCGCTCCCACAGTCAATGCCTCTCGGTGTTGCCTTCTCTTGTTGTTGTTGTTGTTGTTGTAATAGTTGTAGCTGTAAACCGCAACAGCGCCAGCTGTCGGTGAGATTGTTACACTGCCCAGTCCTGTCCTGTGTCCAGTGTCCTGTGAGTGTCCAGTGCGTTTCGTGTTTGTGGATGCGCCTCGCATATTGGTAGCATCAATTGATGTGGCAACAAATTAACATGCCGCAAATGGAAGTAATGGCCAAGTGTTAATTGTTGTGTGAGTGCAAGCAGTCACACACATACACACACACACACACACACACACTCTCGCACACACACTTAAGTACGTAAATGCCATTGTTGTTTATGGTCATTTAATAATGATGTAATTTAAAATTGATTTATTTTTGGAAGCCTGTAAGGAACAATACTTTTGCAAAACCCAAATTGAACCACAATCCAAAAATCAACACATACACACACTCACAAATACACAGACAGAAAAAACATAATAAATTACCCAAAAAGCGAATGTTTCGTTGTTGTTAGTTGATTTGCCCAGGGCCAATGTCATTTCTTTTGTTGTAATATATACAAACACACACAAACAAACACACACATTGCTGAAGGGCAGCATAAGTCTGACCAAATACGAAAAGAAAAAAATATCTAAGAAGTTAACTACGGTCAAGACGAAGTTTAGATACCCTTGCCGTGCTTGAAGAGCAAATCTTTTAACTATGACGTCATACAAATAATCCTCCGCATCATATGATGTCCAAGAAGTTTTAATTGGTCCATTTCTTTCACACATATTGTCTTTTTTTTGTTGTTTTTTGACGTCCAATCTTACTGATTTTGATAAATGTACAGCACACTTCCAAAATAAGCTTAAATAGGAAGTTTTAGCAAACTAGCGCGAAAACTAAGAAACTTCTTTGCATATTAACAGACGGACATGGGTCCATGATCCACTTTGTGTGGTCGAAAACGCTGCCAACAAACTTCGTTACAAACAACTGGGTGGTATATATATCGTACTCTTTCATTTTCACATAGAATTGAGTTTGTTTTGCCCCAACTATGACTATCTCTGTCTTACTTATAACTCTTATAGACATTTTTTGTTGTTTTTAGACGTCCGATCTCTCTGATTTTAATAAATGAACATCACACTTACAAAATAAGCTTAAATAGAAAGTTTCAGTCAACTAGTGCGATAACTAATACATTTCTTTGCATATATAAAGACGGACATGGGTATATCAATCGGCTCCTTCTAGCAACAACCTTCCTTACAAACATCTTACCAATTTTAATATACTCTCTGCAAGGGTATACCAAACAACCCAACCCAATGCTCAACCGAAGGGACTTGGGGCTAGGCTTGTAAAAAATGGATATGTCAACGTCCCAGCATGTCAACAAGATAACAGTACAACGTGCTGACTGACCATGCCCACCGACTGGCTTCTTTGTCGTCGTCGTCGTCGTCGTCGTCGCCGTCTTGTCAAATATGTAGAAAATGAAATGGGAGAGACAGAGAGAGAGAGAGAGATAGAATTGAACAAAAGTTCAAATCCACAAAAGCCAAGTCAACGCTAAGCAACAATTGCGGACCGTGGGGTCGTTTTGTTGTTGACGTATTGCTTACCAAGAGTCCATTGGCAAAGTCAACCAAAGGTTGTTGTTCAAGATGAACAAAACTTAACTTGAAAATAAACTCGATGGGAAATTAGAAATCTATGTATTTGACTCATTCATCATAGCTCCTCCTGCTCCTCTTTCGCCTAAGAAACCTATTGAACATTTTTTGGGAAATGCCAACGATGTTTGCCTAATGTCCTCTTTTTTTTGGGGGTAGGGGACTGACAGTTGTGTCATTCCGGATATCCGCTGGAGTTGCAAGTGCAGGGCGACCGACAGCTATAAATCTTGAAGAAAAATTGAAAAAGACCATCGAGGCAGGTCCAGGCCTTGGCCACAACAACAACCAAAGTACTTGGGGCCAAAAGTGCAGTGTCATAAAAGTTTGTAGAATTGTTTGGCTAGCTAGAAGCAGGTATAAAAGACGGAAAAGTGGCCAAAACACTTTATCGCCCGCTTTGACTCTACTTTGATGTGTTCTCTCGCTTGACTCGGATATGGAGCGGAAGTGCCTGTGCATTTGAGCATTTAAATGGTGGCAATTTGGTGTTGCATTTGCAACTAGAGACGGATTTCGTGTTTTCTTCTACTATTTTCTTTTTTTTTTGTTCACTCTCAGTTTATTTTCATTTTCCTTTCTGTTTTTTTTTTGCCAACTGCCAGGCGCATTCAAAACAAATTTGAGAAAACGCGTGCGACAACAAGCTAAAAGGGTGTGAAGGGGGGTGGGGGAAATTGCAGCCAATGAAAGCTTGTTGCATAAACGAACCCAAAGGGTGATGGGGTGGTGGGTTGGTGGGGGGAGGGGTTCAATGCAATTGCACGTCAGCAGCATGTTTGCACTTGACAATTCATTTCATTGTTTGTAGATTGCATTTGTCGCCCAGCCCAGCCCAAAATTGTTAACGGTGGGCGTAGCTGGGTGTGGGTGGAGGGAGGCAAGAGAGGAAGGGAGGGAAAAGCAACAACAACAACAAACGAACAGCTTTCAAATTGCATTCGCAGCACGCGATGCGCGCATTTCGTCTTCCCTTCACTTTGCTCCTTCCTGTGACGCCACCTTGTGGCACTATCCCCCATCCACCCCCCCCCTCCCCAATGTAGGAGGGAATGAAGCAAACATTGGAGTTTATTTCTCAGTTTGCCTTTTGCTTATTTTGCACTGTCGCCAGCTGTAGGTTGGTTGTGGCTACCTTTTTCATGTTTCTTCCCTTTCGTGGGGTTTCTTCTTCTTCCTTACGAAAATGCAATTTTCTTGGCATTTTTTGGCAAAACTTGTCGTGTGTGTGTGTGTGTGTGTGTGTGTGTGTGTTGGTCGGTTGGTTGCTTGTTTGAATTGCAGTATGCACGTGGTCAACAGGTTATCCTGTCCGGGACTCTTTGGCTGAATGCCTGCAACGTTTATTTCCGCTTTTGTACCTTTTTGGCATTTTGTTTTTCTTCGGTTTTTCGCCTTTTGCTCTTATTTTTGTGTGCCCTGATGTTGTTTTGTTGCTGCATTTTGTGGTTTTCTCATTTATTTTGTGCTGTTTGGGCAAAACGGCCGCAACAACATATTGCCATTGCCTGGCTCCTGGCTCCTGGCTCCTGGTTGTTGCAGCAGGAAATGACTTCAATTTGCTGTTAACAAGTTTAAAATTTCGAAATTGCAACGGAAATACACAACATGATTCCCACCTGAGCATTGGCGACCATAATTACTCAAGGTTCTTGTTGATTTCAAAGCAAAAATGTCATTCAAACTAACTTTAATCCGTTGATATTATCTTCTAGAAGATGCAATCAGTTTGTCTCAAAGTTAACTACAAAACCTCGACTAAATTCTAGAGAGAGAGGGATAGAGAGAGAGAGAGACCATTCTCCATCCTTTCATCATTCTCTGCAACATCTGCCACGTGTCGTGGGATGCCAATGAACTTCTTCAGCTTCTTTCTGACTGCAAAATAAATTTCACACCATTTAACAAAATCTTTACAGTTTTCCACGACACAAGCCCCCCTTCTCCTTCCTCATCTTCCCCATCTGCCAGCTTAGTTATTCATATGCTCTCCATGTATGTAGGTGTCACTGTCCTTGTCTCGAGATGCTCTGGGTGTAAGTAATATGGAAGGTGGGAGTGGGAGAGATTCCCGTGTTCTCGTGTCTGTGATAAATCAAGAAATAATCAAACATCAGCCAGCTCGGCTCTGGCTGATGTCAAGTTGTGCTGCATTTTGACACCCTTTACCCATGAGCGTAAAAAGGGTATATTAATATTGACGTTCTGTACATAAGAGTGAGTGCAAAGCATTACCATAACATCCATCAATTTAAAACTATGAATATGAATATGAGTGGGAATATTTAAGCCATCTGCATGAAGCAAGAGATAATGTTTAACGCCAGAATCTGGCAAGAGATAAGTAAATGGATGAAACGAATGACGTAAAGGTAAATTAGAGCTGTTTTTAAATACTTAAATGATCATTATATACTTTTTGTTGAAATAAATCGATCTAATCAGATAGTAATAGCAATTAACTTGTAGCTTAAACTTGGCTTTACCTTATGAGGAGGGCAAATTCTACCGATTCCACCAAAACCTTCTTCATATATTCAATGTCTTTATCTCTTTTCAAGCTGAAACTAATTTGGACTCGACTCGGACTATTATATGAAAATTTGTTTACTTCTTGATATTTTAAAACCATGATTTATAAACTAAACTTCATGAAAATCAGTTAAATATTTTATGTACAACTTGCTTAGCTGTTTTACATGGTTAAAAAAATATTGATCTTTATAGTATGGATAAAATCTTTTAGAAGTAGTTAATAAATCACGATTCTGCGCTCAAGATCAAGATATCCGAGTTCCAAAAACTTGATCCATGTAAGGATCAGGTATTTTCCTTTGTTATTCATGGGTTTCTTAACGCTAATCTAGAAGCAGCTGAAAAATAATACTCCGATTTTCCAGTTATAGTTTCTTAATTCGAATTTTGTATTTCTGCACAAGAATTTATTTTATATATAAGCACATACATATATCGCACGATCGGTTAATCAAAACTTTTCAAAATCATGACTAATCAAATTTACTTTCATCTGAAGATATGTTAATTTTTTCCACATGCAAAAGACTAATCAGATTATATTTGTTAATTCTTTGAGGAGTAATGCCTTCGGGTTATCCAATTGTTGGATGGTTCTCTTTTTTAGTGGAATGGCGGGGGGGTTGATAGGCAGACTCTGGGCTTGGGGACTTTGATGTGTTGGCCTGTTTTTATTAATTGTCAACGTTTTTATTTAATTTGTTGCGGCTTAACGGTCGCTCGTTGGTGGGTTTTTTCTTCTTCTCTTTTTTTTCTATTTGGTTTAATTAATTTAAGCGTGCAACACACACGCACATCTGCACACACTCACCCACACTCGCACTCGCACACGATGATGACAGGCAAGCGTTGACAAAAATGCTCCACTCACACATGCATTTTGATTACCTATTTTAATCATAAAAAGCGCGTGGCCATGCGGCATAAACAAATTGACATTATTATGACTGGAATGGGGGAAGGAGAGAAAGTGAATTTACTCATACACTCGGTATACATGGACGTAGTTAAGATTTTATCTTTAAGGGGGTGACGAAGAAAACCTTTTGGCATATTATGAAAAAGAATTGGTATTTCATCCGTAAAGAAATTTACTGTTAATTCAGTCAGAGTTAATCAACATGCTAAATTTCGTTTGAATAAATTTCTGCTCATGGCTTTATCTCTCAACTTGAAAGGACAATAGTCCTAATGTCCTAATTGACAGCCTTTTGGATAACAAAATTGTCCAACTGTGTTTTTTATTGTTATTATTGTTAAGAGTTCACAGCTACTTAGCCCTCTTATTTGCAGTTTCTAGTCCTTTTAATGTTTTTACTAAGCTTATAAGTTTATTAAAATGTGTCTATTGACACTGTGCGATTGCTTATTTATTCGTTCATTAATTCTGATTCTAAAGTTTTGTATTTGTTGTTTATATTATCACTACTATATTTCCAAAACATTTAGTAAAGAAATTAAGGAGCATAAATGAATGTTTAGCAAACGTTTTTAAAAATATTGAAGTATTTTTTAAGATAGTGTTAACTAATGTTTAGGATAGTGTTCAGTATTAAGGTTAATACATTATTGTAAGGCAACAAAAAAGAATTGAACAGTAGTTAAAAGTGGAATATCAAGTTCAAGATATTATTTCCCAACCGAAAGATTTTTGATTTAAGTTTATAGACTACTTCCTTTAATTATTTCTAAGATTTATCGTCGATTTCTTTCTGTTGATAATATTTAGTATGCTCATACAGATCCCCGTAGGAACACCTTTTTAAGGATCCATATTTCATTAGTTACTTACGGAGGTTTATCAAAATTTAATTGCTCAGCATGATACTACTTGATATTAGTTCTAGAACGGCGATTTCAGCAAACGATATCTATCGATATTCTTGAGTGAATAGTGCAGTATATTAAGTACTTTAATTATCGAAATATCTAAAAGCTTTTCATATATCGATATTTAAATGTTGATTGATTTTAAGCCGAATGGCATTGAGATTGGTATTGTTAGCAAATCTTATCCATTATTCCGCATGCTTGGCTAAAAGGAGATCGAGGATCACCTGACTAAGATAGCCGAGAAGGACTAAGTCGCTTTCGCCTTTCGATTTATAATTTGCACAATTTTTGAATTGAAATTTCAACAAATCGATTAGATATCATTGATAATAATGAAAATAACAACAATAAATTCAATTGTTATAATGAAAATTAATAGATTTAATCAAATATCTTTAAAGTTTTTCCTGTCTAAAGTTGTTAACTTTATATTTAAATTGTCTACGCCCATGCTGCATATATTTATTTGCTTGTATGTGTCTTCCTGCAGATGCGTAAGTTGATTATGTGGATGGGGAGATCCACACCCCCTTCCGCACCCCCACCACCATAGAGTGCATACCTATACGTACATATGTAGATATAATTAGGGTCGTGCCCAGACCTCGTTCGTTTGGCTCATGCCCACTTAAATACAGACATTAGGCATGCATAGCTATTTAGCCAGCCTTCCGAGCCCAGTTTGCCAGTTGCCAGTTGCCAGGTCCTTAGTTTCATTCATTTTGTAGCAGGTTGGCTGATTTCATTAGAGTGAAGCGTGCGCGTGCGCCCAAGGATTGTGCGCCTCAATTATAATTGTAATGTCCTTCGTGCGTTTTGCAATAACAACAAAGAAATTAAATTAACTTCAAGCACAAATTAAGCCTATGTGAATTTAGGTGTGTGTGTTTCTGTGTGTGTGTGTGTGTGTGCGTGCCAGTCGGATAATCTAACGCAATTAATCGGCTCGTCACTGTTTGGACAAAGTACATACATAGAATGCCAGTTGCCAGTTGCCGTTTGCTGTTGTCGTCGTTGTCGTTGTAAATGTCAGCCAACTAATATGCAAATTAATTGAAAATTACAACCGACTAACCCTACGTTTTGGCCTAATGGGGCGTGGCAAGCGGCTATTGTTGAATTATTCGCGCGCTGCATGTGCAGCATTTATCGATTTTGTGGTATCGCAAAAGCATATTTTCCTTATTATGAACAATATACAGAGAAAACCACACAGAAAAAACAAAAAACAGAAAAAACACTTTCAATAGGTGGTGGAAATGCGAATGTGTGGGGGGGGAGAATGGTTGGGGGGGAGAAAAAATGAAAAACACATTATGCAAATCGCATTGGCAGTACGACATTAATTTGATATCAATCTAGACGAAAATAATTTGAATATTAAATATGTATAAACTGACCTGATCCTTCTATCCTGCATCCTATCTTTCGTTCTATCTATCCAATCCAATGGACATTGGAACTAATCTAACCGAAATGAATCTAACCGAGAGCCGCCGCCCCAGACAAATTCAATCAATCAAAGAAGGACAAGAAATGTCAATGCCGTTACGTGCCCGTAATGAAGTCCTGTCCAAATTTGCCTTTTTCTAAATTAGCACAAATGTCCTTTTTACGACAATGATGGCAATGGCTCTCAACTCTGGCTCGGATGCCCTGTTCCTGTCCCTGTCTCTGTCTCTATCTCTGTCTCGTTGTCTCTAATTTCTCATTAATTTGCAAGCGAAATCAGTGAACAGAGCTGCCGGGGCCGGTCCCCGACACGGGGAATGACAACGCTACAAAATGTAACGACAAAACGAGATGAGGCAACGGGGCGTATGAGCGCTCTATGCAAACAGCGGTTCCTAGGGCGGAGGGTGGATGGGTTCGGACTGATGCCGAATGAATGCTCGTCAGGTGTTTGCGGTGGTTTTTCGAGTATTTTGCCAGAGACCAATGCCAACCAACGTCAACGTTGTCAACGCCACTGCAAAGTCAATAAGAGAGAGACGGAGAATGGAAACCCTGGCTCCGGCTCCAGCTTCGGCTTCCTGCTCATCTAGAGGGGGTGTCCGCGAGAGTTGGTGAATGGGTGGGATGGCCGTGTGCTTTCGACTTAATTGAAAGGCGTTTATTTGGCTTTAAAAACGTAAATCAAATTCATTTAATTCTCAGCCCCGCGGGCGCGTACCTTTGTCCTGCAATTACATGGTACTCGACACTTGGCAACTCTGTCCACTTTGAATTGCTTTGCCCAGGACCAGACCAGACCAGACCTGAATGTGGCTCCTTTATTTTTTTTGTTTTTGAGGGTGGTAGCCACATCCGGCAGCTCATTTTATAGCGCTTGTATTTTAAATAAATTTTCACTCGCCCGCCACATCACCCCACCTCACCCCGCTCTGGGCAAGCAAATTTCCGTGCTCACGCCACTTTGGGCAAACAAAAGGCGCTTGACATTGCCATCCAGCCATCCAGCCAGCCATCCTGCCAGCCATTGCGCTTGTGTTGGATTACCTTTGATTAGATTTTTCTTGTTGCCGCCGCCGACGCCGCCTGCCACCGTTTGGGGGCGCCACAGAGTTGGTGTCACTCAAGTGTGCCACACCTGACCAGCTGCAGCTCTCTTGTCTATGTCGTTGACTTTATTGGTCCATGATTATATTACTTTCTTTCTTATTTTTTGCTTTGCTCTGTTAATTTTTTTTCGTTTTTTTCGAGGCCTTCAGCTTTCCCTCTTGTTGAGTGTTTTAAAATTACATTTCCGTGTCGAAATTGCACCTGCGGCCACCTCTAGAGGAGCAAGGAGCCAAATACCCAAAACCCTGTCATAAAATGGGCCACTCAATCTGTGTGACTCATTGTGTCAAATTATTTGGGGGATTTATGCGTTGGCAGGCATTTTTTTTTTTTTTTTTTTTGGTTCGCTTCTTTTGCTTGGCTCACTTTAATGGCAGTCAATTTATTGCCAATAAATTTGTAGCCAAAAAGTTTAGACCAAGGCCAGAGAGAGAGAGAGAGAGAGTAGCAAATTTTTATTTGCCCAAGTGATAAACTTTCAACATATGTGCACGAGGCGCCCCTTCATTTTGGGCGGA
The DNA here is from genome assembly GCA_018150735.1 of Drosophila sp. 14030-0761.01. NCBI lineage: Eukaryota > Metazoa > Arthropoda > Insecta > Diptera > Drosophilidae > Drosophila > Drosophila sp. 14030-0761.01. The sequence goes on from JAECWO010000090.1 coordinate 1,777,279, forward strand.
CTCTCGAAAAGTTGATTTTCGAGCCGCTTTTTGTTGGCAGCGACTCAACAATTGAGAGAGAGAGAGAGAGACTGAGTCGGAGAACTGAAACTGCAGTTAAATTCAATTTGTACCACGCTGCCTGCAAATGACAGGCGGCAGCCAAAGTGCCATTTAAAACGGCAGCCAAAAATTGTCGCCCTTCCATTCTCATCCTCATCCTCATCCTTAGCCTCATCTTCGTCGTCGTCCTTCCCTCATTGCAGCATAATTTCTGGCGTTTGCCTTTGTTGGCGCGATAAAAAAAAAGTTGCTCCTGCCGCAGTTGTCCCTTGTGTTATCCCGTTTTATTTCCGTTGATTTAATTTTAAAAGGCGCCGCCTTGCTCTTCATTTCGCACTGTGGAGCACTTTTATTTATGTGTGTATATATTTTTTTTAGACGCTGCGGGGTGCCGTTTTGCAAATTGTTTGGCTTGCCAACTGAGCGCCGCCGTTTAGCTGGCCCCAATCCCGGCCGAATCTGAAATCCCGTTGCAGGACATTGTCAGCGAGTCACCCAGTCAGTCAGTCAAGCAGTCAACCAGTCGTCGGCACTTGGCACTAACTCTTACCAAGTGGCTTGGCACTCGCCTCTTTTGTCAATTTTAATGAATTAATGTGTATTTTATGTGAAAAGTTGCCGCAGCATAAAGTTGGCCGCAGCATAAAAGTAAATTACATAAATTTTAGAGTCCTCCTTCACCCCTCACTTCTCCCCTTCTGTCTGTGTTTTTTGTCTATTATCTAAACATTAAACCTGTGCAATTTGTTATTGATACCAAAATTGAATTTCTTTTTCTTTTTTTTTTGGAAATTTGTTTTGTCGTTTAATGATTTTTGGGAAACCCAAAAACTTTTTCGTCCCCCATTAAAATTATATTAAAAAGTTTACATGCAAAATTTTGTTTGTTTTTTGTTTGCAATTCGATTTAATAAAGTGGCCATTTGAAGAGGCGTGGCGAGATGATGTCATCTTTGAAGCCGATTTTGCAATGGATAACTTTCTTCTTCGAAATTTTGTTGCAAGCGGCGGCTTTTGCAAAAAGTGTCAGGCTTTTGCGGTTTCCTCACCAAACTCATTATTCACACGACGCAAAAGGGAGGCGCAAGAAGAGGGGAGGGAGCTTGACTGATTTTGTCCGCGTTTTGGGGTGAAAAGTTTTTCGCATTAACTTCCGCTGCACGCCGCGTTGCATTTGAATGCGATTTTGATTTGTCATTCGCCGCCTGGCGACAAAAGCCGCCACCAATGTCGACGCCAACGTCAACTTCTGATGCTGACGCTGACGCCTACTTAGACTTGAAGCAGCGACGATTGCTTCTCAACTTTCTTTTCCGCCATTTCCGTTGTAGGAGAGTGAGAGAGAGGGAGGCGGGTCGCGCCCACTTGTCGCCGATCATTGGTTTCCGTTCCAAGTCCAACTGCAACTCCAAGTCGAACTCGAGAACTTGGCGACGTGCACAAGCGCATTTTGAAGTTTATGAAACAGCGAAAGAGAGAGAGAGAGAGAGTGGAAAGGCAAAAGCAACTTTCTGAATAGATTAAGTTCAAAGTTTTTGCTCATTTTCAGCATCGCCTCAATCGCTGGGCGACAAAATGATAGCAAAAAAAATAAAGAACAGAAAAGAAATAATACAAAAAAAAAAAAACATCATCTTAATGATGTCAATGGCAGAGAGCTAGACTACAGACGGTAAACCGAAATCAGAAACTTTCTCAAGTGTCATTAAAACTTACCGGGATGAAAGAAAAAAAAAACCCCACATAATGCCACACGTTATATACTCAAAACTGTCCGATTGCCAATATATATACCTGTGTGGGTTAATTTCTACCTCTACGATAATTAGCATGGTTTTGACGATAAAAGCATTCATTGATTGTCTGTTCTTGGAATAGTTAGCAACCGATAAGAGTGATTCCGAAATTCGTTTGAATAAAAGTGAGAGGTAAAATGAGTTTTTGCAAGGCTTGGAAAAATCTTTACCTGGTTTTCATTCAATAAACGGTAGAAGCTGATACTAAAATAATAGTTTTAGATATTCTTGAGACTTTTTCCCATTTTTTTTATGGGCAAAAATGTTAAAATTCTCATGTTAAAATAGTTTTGCGAAGTAAACTTCTATTAACAAATAAGTATAAAATGGATCCATTGCTCGTGCGAGCCTCCAAATATTAAAGGACACGCTACTACAATACTATAATACAATACAATATTGTAATATTTATTTATTATTTATTTAAGAAGTTAGATCGGCTTGATTTAATGTAGAGTTTGTTAGTAAAGTTTTACATATACTTATACAACTATTTACATTTTGCTTAATGTAGTATTGGTCTATGGTTCATATATAGAGTAGGTGTTTTGTTTATAATTAAATAAGATGATAGTTTTTGGAAAGTTTGAGGTATTTTATAATTTTAGACATGTTTTCTGGGGTTGGATTTGAAATCATAAGTAGGGGACATGTGTAATATAGTATTTAAACTTGGTCTCTAAAAGGACATTTTGTGGGCGTCCTGAAAAATTATTGCAATTGCAATTTTAATTACAATTTATGACTTGACATTTTACAGGACCAAACTCTTCTTTATTGAGCTTACTTCTATCCAAGAAAGGTTTAGAAAGTTGCACTTTCTATAATAAAAATTACTCTTTCTTTTTTTGGAAATTAAAATAAATCAATTTAATAAGTAGAAATAACATAAAAACTAATTAATCTGAATGCCAAAATAATGGTAGATAAATTGTCTAATAAAAACTGCCACAGCCTTTTCCAAGAGTAAAGTTTCAACTTCCTTTCCATTTACTAAAGATTACTTTTACATTCTCAAACTTTATTTGATCTAATTTAAAATCAAGTAGTACAATTCTTTTTCTAATCTTTTGAATTAGAAATCTAGTTACAGATGCAGTAAGCAATAATTGATCCCTTCTTCTTTTTGAGAAGATTTCGTTAATTTCAGTCCGATTTTTGTGATGGAATTCACTTTACTTTTTCGACAAGACTTTAACCTTTTTCACCTTTCCCATATAATGCCACAACATAAGACGTATTGTGTTAAATCAAGGACCCTTTTGTTGGCCATTTCGAATTGGACAAACAACACACTAACAACGACCGACGGACTGCCAATTACTAAAGTTACGACCCTTTTTTGAACCATGGACAAAAATGTAATTCAATTATGAGGCTACCAAAAATATTAATATATATGCGAGAGTATATATTTAATGTGAACAATAACAACAACAAATATCATACTAATCATGTGGCCAATAGGCCAAAATATGAGAGAGAGCTGATAACGACTTGGCCTAATCAATGACAGAATTTTGCGTTTGTGCTTTATTTGCCTCTTGTTTATTTATGGTTTTGTACCGATTTTGGGGGAGGGAGAAGCGGCGGGTGTTTGGGTGTTGGGGGTTGGTTTCGCCCGGCGGACATCTTATGCCATGCCTTATAGTAAATATATTGCATGTAATTAATCAGCACAATTGGTATCTTGTGTTGGTTTGCGGCGGGACTGCATCATCCACCGACAAGAAGGAGACGCCATGATGTGAGGGAAGTAACCGCAGGCGGATAATTGAATTTCAGTTTCTCGGCACGGCCAAAACGGACACTGCAGTCGATGGTCTTCTTTACCCTAATTGCTAGACTCTCGAAGGAGCTGCGTCTTGTCTTGGTTTTATGTTCTCGGCCCTTTGAGAGAGGAGCGGTCAAATAATTAATTAGCTAAATTAAAATAAGCGCGCCTAGCGATAGTCATAGGCGATGTGTTTTATGGCCCAAATACAAGAGAGAGAGAGAGAGAGATAGAGAGAGTGTGTGTGTGTGTATGCCATTCATTGGCCAAACAAAAACGTCTCATTATATGGCCTAATCCGATATGGAACTGCCACAACAAAAGTGTAGCGCGTGTGTGTGAGTGAGTGTGTGGGAAGGGATTGAAGGAAAGCCTTGAATGTCCTTTTGTGTTGTGTTTCCTGTGAAAGTGCTGATTGATTTGGATATCTTTGACGGGATTATGAGGCACAAGACAAAAGTGGAATTCAAATTGAATATACTACATATAGAATGAAGGGTGGTGTGTGTTTGTGTGTGTTGTAGATAGTTCTCCTCCTTCATGACGCAAAATATTCATAAAGTATTTACCGCTTTTTCATGCGATTCCTTCTAATGAGCTCCCTTTGACTGCGACAAAGAAAACCCGCAGAAACTTGAAGCATATATGTAAGTATAAATCATATAAATTGCCAACTAGCAGAGCAGAGCACACCCACACTTGGAAAGTTTGTTGTGCGTCGTTGTGTGTGCTCTGTGTTGTTGCCGCATTGAAAGTTTCAGTTAATTAAAAAAAAAAAAAAAAAAAAAAACCCCTCAGAAGGCAAGCTTGGGGCAAAATTGTTGTATAAATTTTGCTCTTTATGCACGACTAAATGAAAAATCTACCCATGAGTGTTGTTAACCTGATGATGAAAAGTAGGTAAACTGCGACAGCGACAGAGGCAGCGGCAGCAGCAGAGGCAGCAGCATTTGCGATTATTTCCCACGCGGGCACTCAAAACATAAAGAGCAAGAGCAATAAATTAAAAGGCAACGCTGTAGACACGACCATGTCGAAGACGGCGACGAAGAAAATGACGATGAAGATGACAACCAGGACAACATCGACAATGTCCTGGCATGATACAAGGAGGGGGGAGATATGAGCTTAATCATTGCGGTCGACATTTTTCGTTTGCGCTTATTTGGCCACTTGAGGTGTGCAAATGAAAAATGTAATTATTTTGTAGAATAAAAATACATGCCATTTGCCTGCCTGCCTGCCTGCCATCTCATCATGACAAACTTAAGCCAGAAGCAGCAAAAGCAAAAGCGAATTACATAACTTAAAAGGGGCAAAAAACCATGAAATGTTTAAATAAATAGTTGGCCTGGTAAATGAGTTCACAGCAAGAAAAAAAAATAAAACCGAAAATTTGGGGCAAATAACTTGGGGGTATATGTATATAGTATGAATAAAGCAAAGGATAGTAAGTAGTGGTAGTAGTAGTAGGTGCAATTTGGGGGGAGGGGGGAGCCAGGAGAGCTCGTCTCGACTTCACTTGGCTCGTTTCGGCTCGACTGCTGCTCATTAATTAAGAAAGTGGCAAATGAAAGGGCCGCGAAACACGCTCTCTCCCCCAGCTCGACAATCTTGGTGGTCTATATAAATCTGTTTTATTTGCCTTTTCTTGTTCGCCTCTAATATATATATATATATATTTTTTTTTTCTCTCTCTCTCTCTCTGTGGCATTCACTTTGCGTTTGTTTACTTTGGTTTCGTTGACGAGGGCTCACAGCTCACGGACTCCATTGCATTTGCCAGGCTCAAAAAATGTACAGAAAATAATATGAACAAAAATACAAAAAAGCGAAAACGAAAAAAAGAATGTCGAAAATTAAATTATTAATTTATTGCCCGTTGCTGTGGGGCCAGACTGTGTCCTGATTTCCACAGAACATTCATTTTTTTGCTCTGTTTCTCTTATTAGCAAACAAAGTCGAAGAAAGGTTTAACTTTAACTCTCCGACCTAGTTGTACTCTTCTAAATCTGGATTTGCTTATTAGAAGAGTGTGATTTAAATGGTCGAAGAATTTGTTACTTGATTGTGGAATTATATAGATGATTTAGAAGAGGATAGAGCAAGAAAAATAAGTATAAATTAGTGGAGTAATCCATGAAGTTGGAAACTATTGTAAATAGTATTGGCTTAAAGACTTTTTACTCTACTGCTGCATCTGGTCAACATCGAGACTGATTCCAACGTAGCTTTGCATATTTCTGTCTATCGCTTGACTATCGTGTTAGTATGATCACTAGCAACATATTTAAAAAAGAAAAACCTAGATTTTGCACAGACATGGAAGCAACTTTAACTATTTTTCTAGTCCTGTGAAAAAAACATGTGGATTAAAGATGAAGAAACTTCAATGTTTAATGCCATCGCTATCTAGATCGCCTATTTTTGCCTATCGTACGACTATCGTGACAGTATCATCACTAGGAAAAGAAAAGGATAGATTTTAAGCAATGATATCCTAGTAAAAGCCGTCAAGGAGGATAATATAGTCGTAAAAACTCTTAAACCTGTTTTATATTTTCGCCTAGAAGTAGGCAAAATTGTTTCAAAAAAATAGCTTATAACAGTTTTCGCTCTTCGATTTAAGTAGAGGTCTCTTTGATCTTATCGATTAATTTTGCCTATTTCAGCCAAGTTCCACTACTTTACTAGTCCTGTAAAAGGAACATATAGATTAGAGGTCATGAAACATCGATAATTGCTGCTAAGTAGAGACTTAAATCGCTTTGTTGATGGCTATTGGAAGAAGATAACGTCCTGGTTTAACGATTTATATCTTTCCTTTTCAAACCATTAAAATAAGTTTACTAAATCCATATTGTTTAATGAAACTTGAATTTGTTAACTCAACATACATCTTTAATGCAACCCTATTCTACAAATTCGATAGAAGACGTAGTAAAATTTAACTTGTAATATCTGGTGATCATTTCATTTCAATTGCTACATCAAAGTGAACCAATCACTAGAGTATTTTGATGTATTCAGGGAATGTATAGAGTACACACACATTGTGGTGGCGGCTGTAGTTCAACATTTTGTGGTTGCCAACGAAAGAAATGCCTCGGGCTAATTATTCATAAATTAAGCTGACCGTAGGCTCATTCACTCGCCATTTGTTTGTTTATTTAACAATTTTCCTTTGTGGCCCGCACACACACACACAAGTGCAGAAAAATGTTGTTTGATTGAAGTTAATGTGCCGATAGCTTGGCCAAGAAACCATTACCAAAACCAAAAATTCTTAATTAAAAAGCACTTAAGTCTATAAAGAATCAATTTTTTTTGTTTCTTTCACTTACGATATTTCTCCGAATGGTGTGAATGCATCCTTCAGCTGTTGCGTTTCGATTTCGGCACTCAAATCGCCCACAAAAATGTGAAACTGTTCTGTAAATATAGAAAACGCAAAAATGGGAAAGAGTTAGATAATGTCCACTTGAGCATTTCAGAGAGAGAGACAGAGAGAGTGGGAGTTGTGACACTCTCGCAGTGCACTTGATGAATCCGACAGACAAGCAGACAGACAGACACTTGAGCCGGAAAGCTGGCAACAGTTGCCACTTGCTGAAATCGTGCAATTTCAATGTGCCATTTGAAGCTGCTTTGGCTCCGTCCGCTTGGGCCATGGGTTGGGCCATGGGCTTGGGCCTACTCTGGTATGTCGTCTGCTTGGTATCTGTTGCTGATTTGGGGCTTGACATTATCAAATGCCGCTTGTCAGACTGCCACCTCTGCAAAAGTCGACCGCAGGCTGGTGCTGGAGCTGCTGCTGTTGCTGCTCCGGCTATTTTCAGGCACCCACACACACACACACACAGGGGATGCTCTTGATCCAGTTGCATCTGGGCGCAGGTGGACACAAGTGTCGCCCAAGTCCAAACACAAATGTGGCAACGTGTCATGTTTGTATGCACGCGCAGTGACAAACTGTCTACTGTCCTCTTTTGCCAGGATGTATTCCCTGGTTCTCTCGGTTCTAGTTATTGCTACTGCTTTTTGGCTCCGGTACTCCGGTCCTCCTCCGTGCCTTCTCCGTGCCGAAATGACATAGTTTCGCATTACAAGGAAATTGCACTTGAATGTGCCACAGCTAGTAGCAATAGTATGAGTGGTGGGCGTGGCTCCGCTCCTTTCTATATGTGTGTATGTGTGTCTGTCTATGTAGTGGAAACGTGGTTGACAAATATGCCAACAAAAAAAATGAAATAAAATAGAGGACACTACCACCCGCCCTCTATAGCATTAGCAATGTGTCTAACTCCATTCCCCAAACCCCTCCCACCCCCTCTTTTTCGTGTTGTGTATGACCATGGTTATTTTTGGGGTCCATCTGTCCGTCTGGGCGATAGGAAGTTGTGCTAAGCGTCATTTCCGTTGTTTTGAGTGATTGCAATTGAGATACGGTTTTTGTGGTTTCTTTCGTTACTCGTCTGTCCGCCTGTCCACTAACAACAAGCACGTGTTCCGAAAATCGCCGTCACTTCAATGTAGTTTCCTCTTTTTGTTGGCTTGAATTTAGAACGAATTAAGAATCGCTTAAAATTGCGCTTTGACATTTTACTTTTTATTCTTACATTTAATTGCCAATCCTCCTACACAGTACGACAAATGTTAAATTTTGAGAGAAACTTCAGGTACAAGGAAGAAAATGTGTTTAGAGTATATATATTCTTGATCAGCATGCAAAGACGAGTTTATATACCCCTGTTTGTCTGAATGTATGCTAACTAGTGCCACAGTTTTGGAGCTATGGCTTTCAAAGTTCGTATATAACCTTTTTTATACACCAGGCACATATCTGCGAAATTTAAAAAAAATATCACCACCATATTATTTAGCTGTCATATAAAAATGAACGTAAAATGCGAATAACTTCTTTTTTTTCTTGAGGAATCCTGTTCAAACTGGTTATATACATAAATATATACACAATACATAATATTCCTGGTTTTCAAAAAAATCGGATGAATATAACTCCTGATTTTGTCACTACAAAAATGCAGATTCGAATCCCGTTCGTGTTCATATAGTTTTTCTAAGATCTTTGTTCTTTTTTTAAGATTAAGCGAAAAGCCAAAATAAGCTTCCTTGATTTTTACACGAAATCAGATAGATCTGATCACTATATCTTTTTGATGTCAATGTGAGAAAAAGGGAAACTAGACTTACAACTTTTGCTAGGTGTCCATTAAAACAGAGAAGCAATGGTCTGAAATTCAAAGTGAAAGTAGATCTACAACTTGAGCTGAGTCTCGATCCATATTTCCATATTGTGTAATCTGTGATGCAATTTAAAAGATCTAAAATTTATATAAACCATGACTTGTTTGTTATTTTTAGCAATATGTACTAACCCATGTCATTCATGCAGAATTGTCCATAAAATGTGTTTTTATTTTTCACTCAATTGGTCAGTGGCAAAACAATTTAAGCCAAAAATAAAGAAAAGAGAGAAATACATACATTTTATTTGTCTGTTTGTCTGCTATTTGTTTGTGGTAGTCGTAATTTTTGGGCGATGCGACGACGATTGGCCAATTAAGTTCCAGTTCATAAAATTTGCATCAAGAGGCGGCTATTGACCCCTGATCCATGTATCCCCCCATCCATGTAGGTGGGTCATAATTAAGACTGAAAATTTGCCTATACGACTGGAAACAATTAAAGGGGGCAGATAGAGAGCGAGCGACCCCAATAATAAAGCCGTGGCAACATGGAAACGCGCATAAAGCAGCCCGAGGCGTTATACATAAATTCGCAGCCCAACACCAGCCACTGAAAATGAGCAAACATCAGCAGGAGCATCAGGAGCAGCAGGACTAAAAGCGATTGCGGAAACGGGGAAATGTAATTCAACATAAAAATATCGTAAATCTTAAATTAGAAATTTCGCACATTAAAAACTTGGAAATTGCATTTGGCTTTGCCTTCATCTTTGCCTCCCCCCACCCATTCAACATGAAATCCATGCCAAAGGGCAAAGGATCTGACGAAAATTCCCCCGAAAAGCTAGGCTCTATTGGTGTGTGTGTGTGTGTGTGTGTTTGTGTATTTGTATTTGTATGCTGCACAGCATGCGGTGGCTTGAATAGAAGGAGGAGGCGGAAGAGCAGGAGGAGGGTTCTGCCTGGACCAGGACCCGTATAAAGTCCATTGGCGCACATTTTTAATGAGTTGGACATAAAAAAGTTTTAGCTTTTCAAAAGCTGGCGCTGAAATGAAGCCAATGAAACACTCATACACACACAGAGAGAGAGAGAGAGAGCGAGAGAAACTGGGCAGAGATGTTGGCCATTGTCTCTAGTGGCTCTCGCATTTCGCATCGTTGTTGTTGTTGCTGTTGCTGGATGTTGTCGTCTGCTGTTTTATTGCATAATCGTGAGTCAATCAGCGACCTGAGGGAGTCGTTCTACATTCACGTCTGTGCCCATTTCCCACCCCCCTCTCCCTTTGTGTAGTTGTCTTCATTCTCTTACGACCTTCATCAATGCACGTCAGCTAATAAATACGTGCTGCATCCTGGGGGACGACGAGATGACTGCAACAACAATTCGCCATGCAATTAAATTTCACTTCAATAGTTTTGCTTTAATTCGCGCGAATTTCATTGAGCACCAAATATTGCGCATACGCCACATCGTGCCATCGTGCCATTGCGCCATCTGCGAATTGTGATAATAATTTGCACTAATTTGACTAAAATTATAGCTTGTTGTTAATGCGCTTCAATTTGCTGATATTTCTATTGGATTTCCTGTGGTTTTTCGGTTTTCCAAAAATGTTTGCAGATTTGCCGATTATGAAACAAAAAACAAAAATACATTTTGCAGAGGCCATCATCATTATCAACATCATCATTATCCTTCATATAATGAAAAAAAGTGAAAAGGAATTAAGCCACCAATTGAACGATATGTGAATGCATTTAAATTCAGACCATTCGGTTCACTGCATTCTCGGAAATCAAACAAAAGTGGGGGATTGTGGGGGAAGTGTGGGGGGCCGAGTTGTGTAATCTTTGCAACAGTTTGTTTTGTTGAACAAAAAGAAGCCATGGCAATAGGTTCATGCATATGCATTAAATACTATTTCTAGAAACTTGAAACTCCTTGAAATGCTGCTCTCTTACGCCCTTCGGGGCAGTGTGCATAAATTTCATGGCAACTGTTTACCTTCATTTAGGCGCACTCAGTGGAAAGCTCCGACTTCTGCTGGCTGGCTACCTGGTCGTTGGCATGTGTCCAAAAGGGAGGGGGAGAGAGTGGGAGGTGACTACAAATCTGGTTGAAATATACGCGAAAAGCGGCAAACCGCAAAAGTAGATGAACAAACACAAATGTGCCAGGTCAAATCGTTGGAAAAACCATCAGGCAAAGGAGGAGAGAAGGGTGGGAGGAGGCAGCAGATGGATGTGGAAGAGTGTAGAGAGTGGAGTGGAGTAGAAACAAACACTAATACTTATGGAATGGCAAATGTGATGGACACAGACATATGTATATGTCGATTTCAGTCTCTCTGTGTGTGAGTGTGTGGCAACAAATGCAAATACAAATATAAACACAGACGCTAACTAACCACAGGTATGAGCAAGTGTGTGCAAGTGTGCAAATGTGTGTGTGTGTGTATTCTCCTTATGTACATATGTATTTATATGGCAGGCTGCGATGCAAACATATGAGGATGAATATATATTGGGATTTCCACGTTGGCGCATTTTGATGTATTTTCAACGGAAATTATGCTACAATGCCACTTGTATTACACACACACACACACACACATACACACAGGCAGCAGGAGCAACAACAAGGATGAAGGCTATCGGACCTCCGACAAAAACAACAACAATAAAACGGATGGATGAAAAGGATAATGGACATATGTGCATAAGTGCAATGAGACCGAAGCTTCTCTCCCTCTCTCCCTCTCCCTCTCTCCCTCTCTCAGTGCCTCAATTGTATGGATTGCTGTACATTTTTCATATGGACCACTCGACGCTAAAATGCATTGCCCCTTGAATTAAATCAACAACAATTCATGCTGAAAACGTTCTCTAATGACAACAACCACAACAATAACTACAACAATCCAACACACACACACACACACACACACACACACTAATCCCATTCAGTTTGAAGATCCTAGTTAGGGCAGCAGATATTGCCAGTGGCAACAGGCAACAGGCCGGACTGAGCTCTCATCTCTTGCCTCTATTCTGCTTGAAATATTAAACCATGGCAAAAATAATTGTTTGCCAAGTGAAAATAAACCAAGAATTAGAAATATTGGCATTAATTCTTGCATTCAGCAGCAAAATAGAGTGAGAGAGAGCGAGTGAGAGAGAGAGAGGGGGGGGGAGGGAGCGTCGTATATATAATTTAATTGGAAGAAGTTTGAGCCATGACCAGAGTTAGCATTCATCTTAATCCACTCAAATATCATTGAAAATATACACTCGTACACACATACACACATGTTCGATTTCCACCACGAAAATTCAATTAGTGTTTGGACTTTTTGGCAGCTTTCTCTGGCTTTTCTATGAGAGTCAGGTGACCAGATTGCGTCAGATTCAGTGAGTCTTAATTCGAGATCGCGTATGCATTTTGATTTTAAGGTTTTACTTTAAATTTGTGCGGCCACTTTGAAGGATAACATTTAAATTTAAATTAAATAATACATTCAGTGGGAAAAAGAAAACTAATCGAAACAGAATACAATCAAGAACATTCGCAGTCAATAATTTCCTTCAAGAACCATTAAATTCCAACAACATTTCACTCTATCATAAGTTGAAGTACTTTGTCTTAAATCAAATTCCTTTTTTTAAAGCTAAATTAGGGAAAGTCTAAGAAAGGAAACTTATAGAGAAACAGCAAGTGTTTAGGCAAGTGAAGGTTTTCCAAAGGATCCTAAGGCACAGAACTCTTGATACTTATCTCACTAAGTCAGATGGCAAACTGGAACTGATTGAACTAATGAACATTTTGTAGTATATAAATTCCACGATATCCTAATCTTATCATGGAATTTATATAAATGTTCATTACTTCAATCAATTAGTTCCGTTGACAGAGGTTTTGACACTCAAAACAACCGATTTCTCTCAAGCGCGAACAACTCGATTTTCAAGCCATAAAAATGTGAATTACTTATTTATAAATGACTTTTTTCCTAAGTGTAAAACATAGAATAGAAATGCATAGAAGAAAATATTGCTCCATTTTTCGATAATTAAAGTTTGACTGTCTCCCATCGTATCTTTTTACATATTCAAGCCCAATGTTTGCCTTTTTGACCTAAGATATCTAATCAGTTATAGTTTTAATAATGAAACTACAGTAAATCCTTGCAGAAAGCAACCCTCGATACAAGCAACACCCCTTGAAGGAAAGCAAAGTCTTAATTCTTCACAACCGACAATTTCGTAATTTGCATCGCAATTCTTTCAAAAATAAATTAGAGTATAGTAATAAATAGAAACCAAATCATATAATATCTCGAGAAATATTTTTTTAAAATTTAAAATTTGTAGCAGTTAATTTTATGACCTTTTGGAAATTAAAGCTCAGTTTTCATAAATTAAATAGAAACCAAATCATATCTCTAGAAATATTTTATTCAAATTAAAATTTGTAGAAATTAATTTTATAATCTTATGGAAATTAAAGCTTAGTTTCCACACTATTCCTTAAGCTTGCTCAATTTCAATTAGTTGCATTCTGCGAGGGCCTACTGTATTTGTAGGTCAATATTTACTGCTTGTGAAACAAAAAGTCTGAACTGAAAAGTAATATTTGACTAACAAAGAAGATATCTGCAAACTGTCAATATAGAGATAGAGCCAGATAAATGGATATTAATATTGAATAAGTGGTAAATTCGATAGAAACTGATTCTTTTCATTTGTTTAATTGCAATAAATTCAATTCTTGGAACTTTTACAAACCGAATCTTAATATTTGCTTAGTCCTAAAACGAATTGAGTTACATTCATGTGTAATTATTCTATTCTTGCCACATTTCAAAGACGAAATTCTTGAGAAATTCTTATTACTAAATACTATGCGAAATGGTATCGAATCGCAAAGTGCATTTTAGAATTATAATCTGCCTGTAATGAACAAATGAAATGTTATATCTAAGGACTTGTCTCATTACTGATTGTGCCGTCACATGCGTGAGACAACATTGTACGTGTGTGGGTGTGTGTGTGATTATTAGTTGTCAATTAAGTTTGGTTCTTCAATGCCAACAATGACAGCTGTCAAATAATCGAAATGGTCAATGGCCAACAATTTCCCGTTTGTAATGTTTGCTTTGGCAAAATGATTTATGGTTCGGCCCCAGCATATTAAATGAACTTTCAAGGTGCCTTTTGTTATCACACAGAAATGGATTTGTAGCCTCCTGTTAGACGAAAGAAAATGGTAAAAAGTGTCACAGAGAAGCACGCGACCTCAAAGCGTTTCATATTTACACACACACACAATGAGAGAAAGAAAACGTAATAAGCTTTTGTGCAACTGCAACTGCAACTCAAATACATGACACAAAAGGTGTGTGTGAGAGAGAAAAGAGGATTGGCCACACACTCCTCTCGTGTGTAAACGAGGTATTCTGCTAGCCACATTTAGCCTGGCGGCAAGTGGGTGGTGGGGCATATTAACACGCGCCCCAATAAGTATGCAATGCTCTGTGACATTTTTAGCGCGTCCCAACAAAGGCTGTGTGCAACAACAATGACAAGTAGCAGCTGCTGCTGCTGCTCACTGACTGACTGACTGTCTCTCCGTCTAGCTACAACCAGGTGACACCCCTGTCTGTTGCACAGGAAGTCGTCCTCGCTATTACAGTGAGTGCAAGAAAAAAAAACGCTACACACACATGAGCCCACGTTATTTGCCTGGTGACAAAATTAGATTTAAATATGATGCGCATAGCAACGCTTTAGGGTAAATGTCACCGCATGTCCGCATGCTGCTGATGAAAATGAGCTGTCGACGACTTGATGGGCGACCTTCCCCCTTCAGCACCCCCCTTTGCCTAAGAGTAAAAATAAGTGTTGCCACCATTTAGATTGCTTTAAACTTTAAAAAAGTCTTAACTAAATGTAATCAAATAAACTGCCGCCAGAGTGAATGGAGAGGAAAAAAAAAAGTGAGAGTGAGAGAGAGAGAGAGAAAGAGAGAGAGAGAGCGGCAAAATCAATTTAACTCTATATTTACACTTATGTGCAAAGTTTTTCAATGAAATCCAAGACGTTGCCTGCCAGCACAATGGGAGGCGATTATCCAACTATTTGCAATAACCATATTCTAAATATTCTCAACTCTATGGCTTTAGCAAATTGAAAATCGATTCGTTTCGCTTGGACTTAAAGCGGGATTTCTCTTTTTTTGGTGTCATTTTTGAGTGCTTTGTTTTAGATTTGCGCCCATTGTCAATCAGCATGCCCTCAGTTACCTCAGCTACCCACTTTGCTGTCATTATAAAACGTATAACGAAAACGATTCACAGTAATGCGCCAACACTTTGCCACCTACCACCGACCGACCGAACTCCCCCCCCTTTTGGAGCTCTTCCCTCTTACATTGTTGTTAAATGAAGAAAGTATTTTTCAAATGCGAATTTCCGTTATGCGCGTCGCGTTGAACATGAAGACATTTTTGACTATTGTCTGGAGCAGCAACTGAACAAGAGCAACAAAGTCGCTCTGCGAAACTATTGCCAATGACAACGGCGACGGCGACGACGACGACGACGACGACGACGCTGATGATGGCAAGCGTTTCCGACTTTTCTCCTTGTTGCCATCGTCGTTGTCGTTGTCGTCGTCGTCGCTGCTTCAGCTCAACACACAAAACATTGAATGACATTATCCTTTATTGCTTATCCCCCCCCACGCCCCTGACAGCTGCTGCGCACTGTGCACATTGGCATAAGAATGGATGGACTGAAGCTGTAGCTTCAGCTAGTCTGGGCGAAAAGTCAAAAGGGCATACGCGGCGTATGCGTGATATTAACTATGAGAGAACTACTGGAGAAAGAGAATGGAGAAATGTAAGGGGAAAAGGGAATGGAATGGAACGAAAGGCAATCGGTGCTTGGCCGCATTGTGTCCGCCAGGACAAACTTTTTCATTTCCCCGCGGAAAAATTTTCAAAAATTTCATTTCACAACGGCTGAGGAAAAACTTTGCACCAAAGACATAGAAACTAGTTAGAAGTGCGGATGTAGTGGCGGAATGGCGCGCGGGATGGCGCGCGGTATGGCGGGACGCAGGATGCCCGGGACCCAACAAAGCTGAAAAAAAGTCATGTCGTTCTTTTGCTAGTTGGCCTTGCTCATAGAGCACCCCCAGCCACACACACACACAAGCACACACACTCATACATTGAATGAAATAAAGTATTCAAATAAAATATGCTAAAATCTTTGAAGTACTTCAAATAGGATGAAAAAAAAGCAAAAAAAAGGAAAAAAAATGAAGCAGAAACGTGCAAAAAAAAACAAGCAAAAGCGAAACGAACAAAAAGAAAATGTCGAAAAGTTTTGCACCATCTTCAGCTAGAGCTAGAGCTGGGGCAAAATCGCAAAGCTAGCAAAAGCAAAGCTTCAAATAAAAGACATCGAAAGAAATGGAGAAATGGCTGGCGAAATGGAGAAATGGCAAAGCAAGGCAAAAGTAAATATCGTTTATGTTGTCATAACGCGCCATACCCTAAAGGCAAGATGTCTACCGCCCCCCTTAACACCCCCTCTTCAAGAGTTGCCTAGGAATTCTTTTTTTTTTTTGTTTGTGCCTTATCATTTGAATTTCTCGACGTGTTTGCAAAGCTTCAGCTAGAGAGCCGATAAAGATGCGATAAAGTGAGAACAAGTTGAGTTGTATAAGAGGAGAGAGAGAGTGGGAGAGAGGCAGAGGGGAGGAGAGGGAGAGAGTGGCAAAAGTTTTGGCCGAATTTTGACTTTTACGTCGGTTGACTTGACGGACGTTGTTCGGCAAGCAAAATTGCCAATTTGTGTAAATTATTGGTTCAACTTGTTGTCGTCCAGGCAGCTAGAATTGACAGGCAAGGGACTGGGTGGGGGAGGGGAAGGCCAAACCATAGCAAAGTTTGTCGGTTGGTCGTTTTGTGACCGCTTTACAACTTTATTACATAGTGTCTGCTTTGTGCGCTTGTCAAATTAATATAATTCTTTTTTCCCTTTCTTATTGTTTTTTTGGATTTTACGAATCGTTGCTCAACAATTTCGTTTCTAGGGCACAATATTCATGTGTGTGTATGTGTGTGTGTGCCACTTTTAGCATAGTTAATTAAGCAGAAATATTGCATAAAACTTTGTGCATTGCCGCAAAAGTTAAGAAACATAGAAAAAAAAAAACAAGGCTTAGAAAATTGTATTAAAAATTCATATTTGCATGAAAATTTGTTCTACTACGTAAGCGAAAGGGGGCGGATGGCCGGAAAGTGTTCCAAATGGGTCGCACTCATGTAAAATGCACAGCTGTTGAGTTTAATTTGACTGCAAATAAAATATATAAAGCAAAGCGTCACATGTGTGTAAATTTATCTTGGGCTCTATTGTTCGCTTTTCTATTGCCATAGAAACACACAACTCAACTCAACTGAACTCAACTCAAACACTCGACAAAGTAGAAATAATTAACAATCTTTGCAGAGCACAGGACAGTAAAAATTGTGAAAGATAGGTGAAGAAATAAAGCAACTCACGATAGGTAGGGGAATTGCAATGAAATTTTCAAGGGTCTTAATATATATTTCTGAATTTAATATATAAACTTTTGATTGGGGAAAAACTACATTTGAGTGGGTTAACTCTGAATGGGAAGCTTTAAGTTTTCCGGGAATCCCAATCGAAAGGAATCGAAAAGGTTTTCTACAGGATATTATGAAAGTTTTTTATCTGTTTTCTTTGGCTTATTTGAATAAAATAATAACAAAGTGACAAAAATATTTAAATTCTACGACCTTGTCGGCCTGTTATTTTAAGATTTTGTTGAAACTTTATTATTGAAATGTTTACAAAGGATTTTTTTCGCCTTAAAGCCTTTGAAACCAATCTAAAAACTTAATGAATGAGCATTCCTATGAAATATTAATTTAAGACACTTGGAAATGGCTAAAGAAATCTGTTAATTAAGTAGACAACTGAAGCAATCCTCTGAAATTCGATCGAGAATATTCCTCGACGATTGGAACTCTGGATTCTGTCGTTAGTTAGTCTATTTCATTGAAAAAAAGAGAGAGAATTACATCAAACTCCAATTGAATCTGTCAAGCAACAATCAGACCTGTTCTCGTTTTAGATTCGCATACAAATTTCTTGTCTTTTAGTCAGCTAAATGTAAAGTAATTGCCAATGTTACCATGAAAATGTAGTTTTAAAAATATATGACATCAGTCGAAATTAAATCGATTTTTTCCCGTCTTTGCTTCTTAATTTGCCCACATCCTTAAGTAACTTCTTTTTATTACCTTCCGTAGAGTAATAATGCTTTGAATACTTTCAATAAATCGATATAATTGACTTTCTGAGTTTTTGACATCTGTATCTTGTAAACAGACAAGGAATTATGATTCCTTATCTCTAAAACCCTGTATTACTAAGACACTTTGATAATTTCTTAGCTAAACATGTCTTAAAATTATCCTAAAACTCCAAGCTCTCAGCTGTCAAGATTTCCTAATGCTCGCTTATTGTCTCTGAAGAAATCGTTTGAGCGAATTGGATAGATTTGGGATAATTTATTTATAACAGACAGACGATTTAGCTATTCATCAGGGAAAAATTGTGAAAGATAGGTGAAGAAATAAAGCAACAGATGATGGGTTGTGAAATTTCTTTCAAAAAATGGAAGTAGACTTCTTAAATAATTCCCAATTTAACTACTCTGAGTGGCAAGTTTTAACATTTCCTGTTATCCCATTCTTAACATTTCTAACACAAAGAATTTCTATTGATAGTAATCGAAGGGGGGAGAGAAACAAACATCAATGAATAGAAGAAGTGTTGGCGGCCAATGACATGACAATTGACTCTCTGCTTTACAGAACCTTTATCTTTGCGGTCAACTTCAGTGGCCCAATGTAACGGGAGTTTACTTGTGCTTGCAAAGGATGGACTCTCCTCGTCCTCGCCCCTGACATGTTCTTGACTTTACGCGCTGTCTGTGTACACCTGTGTGCAGCACCTGTGCATTGGCTGTGTTTGCATTGGCATTTTGTGTTTGGTTTTTGTTGACAATATAAACGTGTCAATTGGAATTTTTTTGTGCATCTCTTGCATGGCATGCAGAATGTGTTGTAAATGGAAGCCAGTTGCAGTTATTTCTGCAATCTCCAGCGGCAATTTCATCAAAATTGTCATATCAAATTTTTGCTGTCTAACAACCGCGATGATTTGTGTTGCTGTGGCTATGTGGCCATTGTTCGGAATACAACCAAACACATTTATGCTCCAATCGGTGGCAATAACGTTCAATTTGTTGTTTTGACCAGCAAACAAACAAGAAAGAAGCAGGAAGCACAAGGACATTGAGAGAGAAACAAAAGTGAAAGAGCAAAGGCAAAGGCAAACAAGGACAACTAGCTGACCACACACACACACATACACAATGACTTTTAGCACAAGCATTTCTAGGCAATTAGAGCGTTAAGATTGCGGATACCAATGGCCAGGCCCTTTTTGGGTTGCAACGTGGCGCATACGCAATATTCGCTCTAAGCCCATGCAATATTTTGCATATTTGCTTCTCTCCTCTCCTCGAAGGAAAAACCATTTGAAAGGCAAGCCACATTTATTGATGTCTCAATTTCCTTTGCCAAATCACCTATTACAAATCGACTGGCAGCTTGCTTTCATGTTTGTTGTTGTTGCTGCTGTTGTTGTTCCCTTTTATACTCATCGATAGCTTGGTTTGTTGGTTTTTACCACCCAACACAGCAGCTCTTGCAATTTCTACAAATTTGGCTGGCAAATGGAAAGAAGAGAGCTAGAGCTAGAGCTGCTCCTGCTGCTGGTGCTGCAAAGTAAAAATCACCCTTCTGGCCGGTAATGGCTGGCAATTTGTTTGCCTGCCATTCGAGGCAGAAACTGCAGAAACGTGTTCCATGGTGCTTGCTTGTGACGATGATGATGATGGTGATAAGAGTGTGAGATCGACGGCCTTTTTCTACCTCATTTTGTATAGTTTTCTTCCTGTGATCATACTCTCTACTGCTGCTGCTGCTCCTTCAAGCAATTTGCCACAAATTTCAATCAAACGTGCTCTCTAAAAAGTTAACATAAGTTTCTGCACACACACACACACACACACAGGTAATCCTGCCACCCCTCCTCACCTCACCGCACCGCCACATAAACTTTTACATTAAGACATTAGCGCAAAAGTTTATTTTTTTCTTTCCTCCTCTTCTTCCCTGTTGCTAGTTTTTACTTTTTTTTTGCAGTTGCAACTGCAACAATTTCGCATCAACTAATTTCTTATTTGTTTGGCTCTTGCGGAGCAACTAACAATGCCAGCAGCAGGAGGAGGAGGAGGAGGAGAGAGAGAACTATTCCATTCCATTTTCATTTACTTTTACTTGCGGCCAGTCCCGGCATATTGCATGGAAAAACTTTTCGTATTTTCATTCGCTTTGATTTGGTTTTGGTAAATGGCTTATCCTTGTTAAGGGTTCCACAACTTCTGCGGTTGATTGGATGATCTTTGATGGGAACCAGAAAAAAAAAGTGAAAAATCTTATGACATTAACAATATGATTGAGAGGGAAAACATTCTCAAAAGAAGAATTTCTACTCATTCTATTTGATCGCAGAAAATGCGTTGAAATGGCAAGTTGCCAGGACTCTCGGTCCTGGTGACCCTCTGGCCTTTTGGCATTGCCTTGGATGTTGGATGTTGGTGGTGATGGTCGTCCCGTCCCCAGCTACGCAATTTCCGTTTCCGGGCGAAACAAACTGCAGCAGAAGTTGCCCATTCCCCTAGCCATTTGTCGTACAAACAAACCGTTAACACTTTTCCCCCACCCCCCATCGCGTTGCTCTCTTTTAACCCTTTTTGCCGCATGCAACTTTGTGGCGCTTGTTTTACGTTTGTGGCTAGCTGCTGCTGTTGCTGCTGCTGCTGCTCCGTTGATGATGCGACATCAGGTAGTAAATTTCCATTAAATGTGCATTTTTGTACAAGTTTTCGAATTAAACTTTTTGTCTTGGGTCGTAGCTCAGCCGAGCTGAGCCTGAGTCCTCCTCTCCTCCTCCTCCTCCTCCTCCTGCTAGCTGGCTGATTCGCCTCTTTGTGTTTGCATTTTGCTTTTGGAAAGTTTCGTTAGAGCTGAAACAAGTTGATTTCATGCACAGAGCATCATTATTTTTGCCAAATGCAGGACTCGTTCCGAAACCGTACTCCCAAGTGACCCATAAATTGCGATGCTTCTCCGCTTTTATTCTCTTTTTTATTTTTTGGCATTTTTGGGTTCCGTTTTTGGGGTTTTAGTTTTTTTGTTGGTTTTTATCTAATCTCTGGTCTAAATTTGTTAAGCTTTCGTTTTCAGTTACAGGCCAGCAGCGTAATTTTGCCAAATGTTATAATTTTACTATCCATTCCCCATCCCGCCCATCTCCTCTCCCACTCTCTTTCTCCCATATCCCATATGCTGGGTGCAAAGTCATAAAACTCACACGACGGGGTCAGCTAAGTGGGACACTTGACCAGAGAGGGAGAGAGTGGCGGAGGGGGAGTGTCATTCCCAGCGCTATTATTTTTAGAATATGACCAAAACATGCAAAAGATTTCTCGCTTGCAGTTTTTTCTCTTCTCTTTGCCGAGGGCCGAGGAAAATATACAATGCAGCGCGCCATAGTTTGACATTGAAAAATGTGAAAATTATGCAGCAAACATTAAAGGAAGTATGTAAATTGGGGCTGCTGGGCAGACGTTGGGGTTGGTTGGCTGCCAGTCTGTATGTAATGGTGAGCAATAGTTGCTCCTCCTAACACTTAAACCAAGCCCGCCCATACCATCCCCTGGGCTATCAAATTTTATTCGTTGTGGAACTTCTTCGACTCACGCCTAATGATTTTAATTAAGCAACTGCGATGCTGTCTCTCTCTCTCTCTCTCTTTCTCGCTCTCGGTGTCTCTGTCTCCTCGCATGTCATGCATGAAATTCATTAGGTTTTTACTTGAGTCTGCTTAGTGTCTTGGCTTGCTCTTCTTTGACTGCTTTTGATATACTTATACTTACAATTTTCTTAAGCGAAAACTTTGCGCCAGCAACTAAAACCAAACTTGACATAGTTTCAACGAAAAATTGCAGCTAAAAACTTACTTAATTTCTGCCAACTGCACTTACTCTGCGCCAACTGTCGCCAAAGGGTCACATGCCGCTCTTATTTGCATAGTTAGTCAAGTTTTCTTTTGGGCCAGAGCGTTGAACTTCCCCCCCACCCCCCACATCCAACCCATCCCCATCCCATCCTCTATCCTACATACTCTTGCTCTCTCGTATGTGAAGAGTCCACTCACTTTGACACTATTCTAACGGGCAAATAAATACTATAGCCTGAAGACTTGCAAGATACACACACATAGAGCGAGAGAGATGGAGAGATATGATATCGCATTCAGCTGAATGAGTGGGTAGTGAATAGGTCGAGAAGGGCCACAAGGAAATGGTGGTGGGTGGTTGGGTAGAGACTTTTATTTATCTTTGACACTTACTAATTTTTGTCGAGTTGTTGATGAAAATATTTTGCCATGCAAGTGTCAACTTCTTAAGTTGTTTAGCAACCAAACAGAGAAAGTTGACTTGACAAAGTGGAGAATAGACAGGCGTTTAAGCACGACTGATTCCTCATGCTGTGTGCAATTTACATCTGTAAATTACCAACATGAATGTGAAAGCAAAAAACATAAAAAAATATATATCAAATATATGTATGTGTAGGCATTTTCACTTCAAAGCCAAGTTTAATGAGAGCAAAAGACTGTAAAGGAAATTGCCTTAAATATTTCAAGAAGACTTCGTTTTAATATTAATATGAATTTTTTATTTGCTTCCAATAAATGATCCCGGGCATGCTTTAATAAATTGTCAAACATAATAAGTCGCTAAAATATAAAAAAAAGAAATAAACTCTGGAGTTGTTAGCTGTCTCTCCTTTATTTTCGCTTTATCTAGTTGTAATTCTCAACTAGTTTTAGCCTTGAAGTAGTGGTATGGCCCCGCAATTCTAGGATCATTTTTATTTGCTTACAATAAATGATCTCGAGAATGCTTTAATAAATTTTCAAATAAATTAAAAGCGAACTCTGAAGTTGTTAGCTGTCTCTTCTTTTTCCGCTTTGTCTAGCTGTAATTCCCAACTAGTTTTAGCTTGCAATTCTAGGGTCGTTAGCGAAGTCTGCTGGTGAGTGAACTTGGTTTCGAAATAGATCTATACCTACTCACTTTTTCCTTATTCCTCGAGCTTGCTTTGATAAATTTTAATTTCTTAAATAAAATCTCTCATTAATGGGTTTTTTTCTCAGTGCATGGGAAATATATATATGTATTCACTGATAAAATGCTGCTGAAATCTGTGCAACGTTGTAATGATTGTCCATGTCAACAATTTGCAAAACTAAATGAACACATTTTGAAATCATAAATTATGCAAGCTCGCCGACTGGTGGCACAGAGTAGAAACATCAAGAAGAGTGCCAAGACCAAGCAGGGGGAGTGGCATCAACAACAACAGAAGTGGAAACAGTAGCAAACATTTCCTTCACATATGTGTCATAGGCAATGTGGGGTGATTCCATGTGTGTGTTTGTGTGTGTGTGTGTGTTTGTGGCAGGTGCTAGCACTTGTTAGCCAAACTGGCAACGCCAACGCAACTATGAGACTATGCTGGTCATAAAATACAACAGAAACAACTACAGGAACACACCAGGAGGGGGGACAGGGGCTGGGGCAGGGGCTGGGGCAGGGGCAGAGCTGGGGCCAACGTGGCATACTGACAACATGTGTTTTGAGGTGAAGCTTATAAATAAATTATTGATAAGCATCTGGCATAGAGGAAACGTCAAAAGTTGTATGCTTAAATAAGCTGCAAGCAGCAACCAAAAACAAATGAACCACGAAACACAAGGGTAAGTGAGTGAGTGTGTGTGAGTGAGTGTGTGTGTGTGTGTGTGGTAGAATTTCTTGTTGTTTCTGGCTTTTGAATTTTTAAATGCATTGAAATAACAACAGCAACATGAAATTTAAATTGCACACAAGCCAAGTAATAAGGGCAACAAGAATAGCTCCAACACACAGGACGGGCGAGAGGAGAGGAGGAGAGAGCAGCAAAAGTTTTTTTTTTTTTACAAGTTTGTTGCGCATTTTTAATTAATTTTCTTGCCAGCCCTAGCTGGCTGCGCACATAAGTATGCTATAGAATTTTTGTGTGCAGAGGCTTTTAGCCATATTTAAACTTGACGCTAGCGGTGCATTGACATGTCAATAAGAAATGAAAATGTGTTGGCCCAAAGCCGAACCGCCCCCCGCCCACTCTCCCGACCCACTCACCACTCTTCCGTCTACCATCTGCCACCCAGGCGACCGACACTCTCACTCTCTCTCGCTCTCCCGCATCGTTGCAATTAAAATTTTAAGACAAATTAAAAATGGCAAACTGCAAGTTCATCGTGTGTGTGTGTGTGTGCGAGTGTGTGTGAGTGAGTGTCCTGGTTCTTCTACAAATGATGAACGAACGAAATGCGCAGCAAGTGAAAAGATTTGCACTTGGCTGCTGATTGCAATCCCGACTTGCCTTCCGTGCGCCTCATGTTCCCAATTTGACATTTATGTGAGCGCAGGCAAGCGAACAGTAATCGAAGCGATTGCTTGCAAGTGTGTGTATGTGCATGTGTGTGTGTGTTAGTGTGTCACAATATCCTCTTTGCATCTCGCATCTGTAACTTTTAATTAATTTATTTTCTTCAACTTTTGTTTTGTCATCTCTCCCGTCGCCCCTCTCTCTCTCACTCTCTCGGATAAATAAATGTTTTCACTCTGACCATAAATGATTTATTTGTTACTTATGCAAGAGTCCTTCCCTACTGCGTGGCAAATTAAAAAACCCAGGCCAGTCAAACAACTTTATTTAATGTCAAAGTAAACACTGCTTGTCAGAATGAAACTGCAAACTTCTGTTTGCCCATGCAGTTGCCCCCTGGCCCCCTGGCCCACTCTCATCCGACCGCCAACACAGATGCTGCGTTTTTAATTTGCACGTTGCGGTCAACGAAGCGAATTGCCAACGCATTTAAACGATTTTCGGTTAATTATACGCAGTTACATAATAACATTTGCCCAGTGCAAAGTGTGCCATGCCCACCTTTTTGGTCAGATGAGTCTCTTTCACACGAGAGCCTTGTCCTTGTCATTGTCCCGCAGCTGCCGCAGTAGACGAGTTCATAAAGCACAGAAGTCAGCCAAAAGAGAATAAAATTGATCTACAATTTCTCAGATGCGTTTCTATTAAATGCATATTATTTATACTCTCCCATTTGTTTAAAAATTTTTGAAAAAAATGCATTTTTTTAAATGCTTTCCTGCATCATTATTTTCTGGCACATGTTGTTAACAGAATGTGGCCACAAAAACCATAAAACTAACAATAATTCAAATTAAATACAATAAAGGCAAATGGAGAAAAAACCGAATCAACGAACAAACGAATAAACATTCATTTCAGTCAAATATGGGCATTAAGATTGCACAAATAATCACAATTTCTATAGATTTTGATGTACTCTTAAAAAAAAAAAATATGATGCATTTTTTTAAATTAATTAAATTGTATTTTAAATGGTGAGGAAGATATAAACAAACAACAAACCAATTTGCATTGAAAGATTATATACAAAACAGTTTATTATTGCAACATCTTATATATATAATATTCAGATTTAAACTAAAATTATAAGAACAACATATTAGAATAAAATTTAATTAAACAATTTATTGAAATCATAAGAAAAAGATTTTACTTAGATTCCAGTTCACATAAAACTAAAATGTTAGTTCTATCAAAAGCCGAAATGGGTCCTTTAGAGGCAAATCATAAAGTGGTAAATTGCAATTCTCAACTAGTTTTAGCGTTTGCACAGTTTTGAAACGATTCTAAACTCTGTAGTGAAATAAGTGTATTCTAATAGCGAAAAGAGTATGCAATGATCGATTAAAAATTGTCTATCTGATTTTTTTTGTACATTAAAATTTGTCTCTTGTTAATTTAATGGAAAAAGAAAATATTTAAAGTACAAACAAAGGCAAACAAAGCGAAAATCGAAAAAAAAAAAAAAACAAAATAAATTGTGGACCAACAATTTCCATTTTGTCGCAGACAAAAACAAAGAGATGATGATGATGATGGGCATGGCATTATTGTTTATATGGTAAATATGGCTTTATAAGCATCGTCTGCGTGCACCCGATGATATATGCACGTACGCGAGTGTACATACATACATATATCCCTGTATGGCACTTGTGTGCGTGTGTGTGTTTACTTAAATTCAATTAATAATTAAGGTATAAATGCATTTGCATGCTGGTTAATTAAATTTGTGCGGCTTTATTAAAGGAAATTACGTATTTTTTTATTCATATTTTTTTTTTTTTGCCCACCGTTTTCCGTGCGTCATCCTCACCACAATAACAAAAACAAAAAGAAACAACAAACAACAAGTTCTCATGGTATAAAATTCAGCCCAGATTAAAGCCAGAGGGGAAGTTAAAGACTTAAAGAACTGACGGACTTCGATGGTATCGAAACGAATCGTTGCATATGCAGAAATGAATATTTTATGCGTTGCATTGCATTGCAGTCATTATGGCATATTCATTACATACAGAGTACATGTGTATATATAGTACATATACATATGTATATTTGAAGTGCCTGACAGTTACCCTATCCCTATCCCTACCCCTACCCTGCCTACCGCCTACCAATACGCGTCAACTAAAAATTGCTTCGTGTCCATAAATCTCTGTTGCTCTGTCGCTCGCTGTATCCTTCCACATGGCATTGCTCTCGATGGAAGGTGCATCAGAGCAGCTGCCAGTAGCGGAGGTAGTAGTAGAAGGGCCCATCTTTTAGATTTAATAAGAAAATTTTAAGTAATCTGTTAATAATTTTCATTATTTAACTTTTCTATTTCCAGTTAAACATCATGATCTACATTTGAATTTCTTTCTGGTAAGTCTTTACATATTTATTAAAGTCCCCGCGCGTTCGTCCTTTCGATTTGAGTATTATTTTTGGTTTTATTTTTTAAGGTTAATAACTCATATTTAGAGATTTTTTATTTGTTTAGTTCTGAAATGCTTTCAAAGTTCAATTAATAGTGTAGGGGCTGCCTGTATTGTATAAACAATATTCTATTAGCATTTAATTTCAAGAGAATGTATTACATATTTTATTCTGCATATTATTCAAACTGTTGTAGTGAATTTTCCTTGTTTTTGCTTATGGTGAAGCAATTCTTAATGGTAGCTCCATAGGGAACGGATAAAAGAGATTCATAACGAAGTCTTTTCCGAAAGGAACACTTTCTAAAACTCCATGGCGGGGCAAGGAGGTTCTTAACGTAGTATTTTGTTAAATGTTGTTCTCAGTTCCTAAAACTCTAAGGCAGTTGAAGCAATTTCGCTACTGTAACTACACTCACCATTGGATAAAAATCGCATTGCGGTGGTAAAGTCCGGACAGTGGGGCCCACTCCTTGACAGTACTTATTCATATAACTATCGAGAGGGGTGGGGAGGGGGGAGACGTAGTCGGACTGGATAGGAGGAGCAGCTGTCATGGTGTTAGTGGATTTCTGATTTGTGGTCTGACAGTTTAACCAAAATGCATGTACATACATACATATGTATGCATGTATGTATGTGTGTAAGTATGTAAATTTATTTGTGCTCATTTTTGGTTGCCTCCGGCAGCAGCGGCACTTCAGTTGTTGTTGCCGCTACAATGCTTACACATGTCAAAATATGAAATTTATTCAGCGACAAAAACAAAATGAGCCACCGAACACAGCCAAATGTCAGCCATTACGAATGTGAATGTTCCCATTTGGAATGCATGAACACAACACAGATTTAGATCACAATTTCTCTTGTATTTATTTTGTTTTTTTTTTGTTCCAAAAATGTTCACTATATTAGCATTTCATTTTGATTTCAATTAGTTACCGCGAAACATCAAGTTTTTCATTTTGTGACAATTGTTTCTCTATTTTATGACTATTTTTTGCATTAATGAAAAAGGAGATGGGCGATTGGAGTATTCGTAAACAGTGTTGCATCAATTCGTGATAGTCGCTTTGGTCCTGTTTTGTCCTGTTTGTTGATGCTGTTGTTGTTATTGTTGTTGTTGTTGTTGCGCTTTTACAGCCTTCACATTTTTTTATAGTCGCCATATCTTTTTATGAATATTTTCCTTTTCATGGTTTGTTTTTCTTGTTTTTTTTTACTTTATTAAAACCTGAAGAATACAGTGAAGGAATATCCAAAGGCAAAAACAAGTCAAAACCCTAAGGATCTACCTTATTTGCAATTTATTTCCTTGCCCCTCCACCCTGCCTGCCTGCCTCTCTGTTATAGTGCTGCGTGCAGAGGCATGCTGCTGCTGCTCCTTCAACTCTGACTATGTAAATGCAGTTATTATTTAAAATTTCATAATACTTTTACAACTTCATGCAACTGTTCGCCAACCCGCCTTAACGCGGATTTCATGCTCTCTCTGGTTTTTTTTCTTTTTTTTTTTTTCTGGGCAGCAGCAGCAGCAGCTGCGGTTGAACTCAGATGGTGTGGGGGCGGGCGGGGGTCTTTCCATCTTCTTGCCTGTTTACTTTAGCAATTTTCAACGCTCCAACTGCATGCCATTTGTTTTAGTTTTCCCCTCTCCCATCCTTCTCCAACTCACTCCTCATCTCTCTGTTACCATTTATCCGACTGCTGCTGCTGTTGCTGCTCGAGCACCGTCCATTCTTAGCTCTATTTTTATGTAAAACATATTTTTCTTAAATAATTTACTTTTCGTTTTGTTTTTTACTTTTTTATTCTTGCTACTTTTCTGCTGCTTGAACAAACTAAAATGAAGCTTTTATTGAGTTCAGGTGCGCTACGTTCCACGTCCTTTTTCTTTCTTTCTTTCTCTCCCTCTCTCTTTCTCTGAGTAGGTCCGTAGGCAACTTTTGATTTCGGCTCTTTCTCGCTTGCTTTCTTTTCAATTTGTGGCCACATTAATGTTAGAAAAACGAAAGAGACAAAGCGAGGGGGGGCGAGAAAGCAACGAAAAATATAAAAGCAACTCGCAAATGCAAGGCGAATGCAAACCAAGTCGCGAAAGTATGGGGCAAGGGCATGGCATGGGTTAGCTACAGAGTTTTCGCGTGCACGGAAACGTTTAGCTGCCGCATATTCCTCGGTGTGTAGCTAGCTGCCAGCCGAAAAGCGTCTGTTTTTATTTTTAGAAAATATTGGCACAATTTCACGCGAGAGCGGTTCTAGCAGTTCTTTAAAATAACAAGACTTGGATACTTATCTCTTAAGCTCTCAAGGCCTTACATTAATCTGTATAATAGATCGACTTTGATGGCACCTATCATTGTTTCTAGTATGGATCGGTCTAGTATAGATTATCAGCTAGAATGTTCACTAACTTTTTTGATATACAAAACTGGAAACCAAAACCGTTTAAGCAGCTGTAAAACTAGAACAACTTAAAACGTGAACTTGGCCAGAAAATCAAATTGAGGGAATATGTACGCCAGAAAAATACTAATTTTTTAAGGAAAACTATTCGAAATTTATTATTGGGGTTTTATTTATTGGAAGGAAAACTATTTCAAATTTATTATTAGTGTTTTATTTATCGAAAGGAACATATATTTAAAAATGTGTTTATTTTTTTTTTTTTGGAAAAAATAATTAACATTTAAAAGGATAATGTAAAATCCTTCGAGCTCCCAAAAAGGCAATGAACTTGCGGTACCCAAAATCCATAAAATAACCAAAAGGATTATGAAACTGGATACTTAAATCTAGTCTATTTCGAAAATATTTCTTTATTTTTAATTTTATTTTGACAAAATGGCGTTCGTTTGAAAAAAGATGTGATATTTGGCCACAAAATAAGTTTTGTTTTGCTAATAAAACAAACACTAAGTAATGATCAAAGGAAATCCTGTGATTTCTACTAAGTAGATAATATTGTAATGAATAACTACAAAAAGTTTCAAGGCAATCAGATCGTTAGTATTGGAGATATATACAAATAAACGCTTTTGAAATTCTCTAGCGGATCGGCGCTCGGAAACACGTTTCTTAAATTCGCCTATATCTCGAAAAATATTTATAGGATTTGCTTCAAATTTCTCTTGTCCGTTCGTTAGTTTTTTTAGACGCAATTGTTATAGATCCAGAATAAGAATCTTGATGTAATTCCCATCTGATTAAACTGTTGCGTAAATGTTATAGCAATTGTTTTCCTTTAGTCGTTTCATATAATCTCTAATTTATTAACTTTTTTCTGCTTCTTAGACGTGTTAGTATTTTTATTTGCAGCACCTTTTGTATATAAATAAAGACACAAACGCCCATGGTTAAGTTCTGAGAATGTCCCTTGCTTTTGACTTTTAGGTGTCGCTTCCAAGAACTTGACCCCCCGCTCCCACTGCCACCTAAATAGAGCTCATATTTCTGGCTCGTTGGATATATTTAGCAGAATTGAAGTGTTTCAGTTTTCTCTTACCATTATTAAAAATGTCTATTTCATCTTACCTGAAAGTAAAAGAAAAAGAGAATTATATATGAGTAAAACAAATTGTAGTTAAAGGTGAAATTCTTCTGAATAGTTCTAACCCACTCAACGGGGAGCTTCAAGTAATTTTAGCATAGCAATAATAATAAACTCCTGTACAATAACAAGAAAATATTCTATAGAGAAGCGAAAACTTAATTTATTATTTTGTGCTAATACAAACACATCAATTTGTCGCAAGTAAACACTTCAAGCGCTTTTCGTTATCTGCGGCAAAACACTGACAGCAGCCATAGCCATATAGCTGGGGCCTAAACACCAGACTCAGAAGCATGAGGAGTTGGCCCCCAAAAACTCATTAGAAATCTAACAGTAAATAAGAAGAGAGAAAAATAACTAGAAATATTGTATGTATGTACATATAAACACAAATGTTTGCTTAGGACACAGACAAAGCTCTTTTCCTATGGTAACCAGCTACAAAAAAAAGGGGGAAAAAGAGACCACCCACCTGGCCTGGCCTGGCCTGACCTGGTGACCACTTTCAATAATTTATCAATAAATTCATAGACTCTCTACTATTAAATGACAGTCTCAAAGTCGTTTCAATAGATGAGAGGAGCTTCGTTTTCAATCAAAAAAAAAGAGAAAAAAAACGAAGAAAGGCAACCCTAACTTTAACCAAGAAAATCAGCGAAGAGCGACGACCTCAGTAGCCACTTTGCTACTTTTCTACTTGGCTGCTGTTTAACCGCAATTGAAATTACGCGTTCCAGAGAGAGGGAGAGCGGAGTAGCGGCAATGATGACGAGGCCGCTCGAAATTTATGCAAATTGCGTCACGTGCCCCAATGATTTTCTTAGCATTTGCAAGGACAAGATGGCATGGCAAGGCTACACGACACTAGGACTGCTACGGGGCTGGGCTTTGCTACCTTTTTTTTCTCTTCGGTTAGGTTCCAGGAGGGCACTCCTTTCGTGTCGCTTCTGCCAAGTGTATCATTATTTAATTTAATGTAAAATAATTAGCATGAGCTGCCGGTCTGGTCTCCCTCTCCCTCTCTCCCTCCCACTTCACGCCTGACATTGATGTATATTACACACACACACACACTAATACACTGAAACTTACGCAAAGTGACTTGTACGCATCTTTCCGGCCGTCCATTTTACTTTCCGAGTCCCATTTGCGGTCACTCAATGATATATTACTCGCACACACACTTCCCATTTCAATTGCTCTTTAGGTCCTTGCTCATATCACATTTTGCTGGCATAAGAGGAGAAACTTTTTTCAGCTGTTTTATTTAGCATAATTTCCGCAGTTGATTGATTCACTCGGATCGACTGCTGCCGCCATCGCCGGCTCTTAGACAAATTGTACTTTAATGTAATTTTATTGCAAAACTTTTCGATTTGCATATTAAAAGCTAAAAGCGAACACAATAAAAATTTCATAACCATCTCAACACGTGCCCCCCCAAAAATATATAAAAATGTTCAATAATATTGTTTATTTTTAAGACATAAATACCCCCAAAAAAAAAAGAGAGAGAGAGAGAGAAAGAGTTTCAATTGATTAAATTGCATCTATTCCGAGTATCAATTCATACAATTGGTAATTAGGTGCTTATGCTGCATGAAAAATAGAAATTTATATTGAATTTAAAATAAGCCCCCGCCCACAAAGGAGGGGCAAACAACTGCCCCTGAAAGAAAAGAGAAAAGAAAAAAAGGTCAAACTCACACACACACACGCACAATATTGATGCAAAGAAGTCAACCTTTGGGTCATCAATGCGATTGCTCAACAAAGCGTTTGCCGGGCTTAACTTTGGGCATTAGCTCAAATTGGCAAAAGGGCGAACCAAGCCCAGTGACAGAGAGAGAGCGAGAAAGGGATAGGAGGGAACGGGCACTCATTTTTTATTCATAAACATTCATATTTTCTCAGTCAGCAGCTGGTGTTCGGTGTTCTCAACCCTGTTGGTCTTGTCTATTGGGGGTGACTCTTTTATGTCCACAATTTGTGTTGATTGATAAGCAATAACTTGGGCGGGGCACGAACTGAACTGAAACGAAAACCCTTTAAAAAAAAACTCATACCTTCAAATTATATATATATGAGATTGCATTAGGTAATATTTAAATTTTAGTTATTAAAGAGAAGACAGAGAGATGGATATGGAATAAGGGGGAGGACGCCTACTGCTTCTTCTTATTCAGACTACTAGCATTGTTGCAACGACGACAACATCAATTTACACGCCTCGTTGGATGCTAGCTTTGTATCTATGTAGTTGGTGGCCACCGTCTGCTCTGCTTCTCAATGGTTACTCTCATTGCGCTCCAGTAGCTCTATATAATTAAGAGCGAACATACACGAGTCTCTGTGTGTGTGTGTGTGTGTGTGTGTGTGTTGTTAGAACAACAGCAACAATTATGCACACACTTTGCCAATAGACATTTTCATAAATTGTTAACAATTATTGCCGTGCGCCGACAAAGCGAAAGTCCGTTTTCATACTGAGCCAGCCAGCCGACCTCCCAAACTTCCTCTCCTTGACTACAGTCTCGGCTCTACTACTATAA
Source organism: Drosophila sp. 14030-0761.01 (assembly GCA_018150735.1). Lineage (NCBI taxonomy): Eukaryota > Metazoa > Arthropoda > Insecta > Diptera > Drosophilidae > Drosophila > Drosophila sp. 14030-0761.01. The sequence continues at coordinate 1,810,361 of JAECWO010000090.1, forward strand.
TATCAATATTTGCTAGGGCAACGTGGCGTATACGTTATGCTCCTCACCCACACACACACACACATCGTTGGCGCAGTTGTTGCACTTAGATCTGATTAAATTAAATTTACAATTCATACGTCTGCTCTGTGTTATTACTGAGTGTGTGTGAGTGTGCGTGTGTGTGTGAGGGGGGAGGGGTTGAGACAGACTCCCTGTTTGGTTAGAGGCAGTAACAGACGTCGACGTCGACGTTGCTGCTGTCTAATTATTAGCTTCGCTCGTTCCTTGTGTCTGGGTACTCTGACGCGCCCTAGGCCTCGCCCCCTTGATTGTTGGCATATTCGGATTCGCATTTAATTAGAAGTGGCTGCGAGTGTTTCAAAGTTCTCTTTCTCTCTCTTCTCTTTTTTTGTTTTGCATATTTTCCAATTCCATTAGACTCGTAACAACAATGGGGAATACAAAATGGCATTTAATTGCATATCTTATTGCTGCTGCTGATGAGACACAATTATACTAACGAATTTGCGTGAGAGTGTTGAATCCTTCCCAAACAGGATCAGAATCTTATCTCTCAATCGACAATATTATCCAGCAAATGTTTCGAATAGATATATATAATTATTATCTTTGGTTTAAAATATTTTCATAAATCAGTTTTAAACAACATTTTATTCATTTCATTTAAAACCAAGAATGGACAAAAGATTTAAATAATAAATCGCTGTGAAATTAGCTATTGGGGGGAAACAGTTAAATCTAAAGTTTCCTTTGGTTTTCACTTCCTTCAGATCAAATAACCTAACCATAATTTCCCATTGGCATATGCCTGAAGGGGTTATCTTTTGACGATAATTGCTAAAGTCTTTTTAACTATCAGTTTCTCTTATGGATTCTTGTTCTATAATGATCAATCCTTCATCAAATTGAAGCACAATTGATAAGGCTCAACGACTGAAGCAATACATTGGTTGGAATTAATGGCAAAGTGTTTAAGAATACATGTTTACCCCTTTTTCAATCAGGTACTTGAAAGTTCCTCCTTTCTATACCCTTGCAGAGGGTATTATAAAATTGGTCAGATGTTTGTAACGCAGAGAAGGGATCGTTTCCGACCCCATAAAGTATATATATTCTTGATCAGCAAGAGAAGACGAGTTGATATAGCCATGCCCGTCTGTCCGTCTGTCTGTCTGGTGCTGCGCGATCTAGTCCCACAGTTTTAGAGCTATCGCATTCAAAGTTCGTATATAAGCTTTTCTATACAGCCACATACACATCTGCGATTTTGAATAAGATCGGACAACTATATCATATAGCTGCCATACAAATACAATTGTTAAATGCGAATAACTTCTCTATTTTTTGAACAATCTTATCCAAACTGATTATGTACATAAATAAAAAGGGATTACGTCGTATGCGTGAATTTCAAAACAATCGGATAAACATAACGCCTGATTTCGACGATATAAAATTTGCCTATATAGCGTGCACTGCTTATGGCAGCAGCAGTATGCAGCAGTACTGCTGCCATAAGCAGTGCACGCATAAGCAGTGAAGCACATATATGTGTCAAAATTGCGATTGTGTGTGTGTGAATATGAATATCAATCGCTACATTGTCTACTATTTGGCGATTGGCTGCCCCCGGCCAATGTATTTAAAATATTTCTTTATTGGATTAAGAAACAAAAAATTTTTTAGAAAATAAAATGTAATGGTCAAAAGCTGCAAGGGTATACAAACTTTGGCATAGCCGAAGTTAGCTTCTTTGATATTTTACCAATTAATATTGCCTTAAATCGTCTTTATTTTGATGCCGCTTGATATTATTAAATAGTGAATAACTGATTATTTAATACAATTATTTAAAATTTTAAAACTTTAGGAACAAATTCTACTTTAAACAGTTCTTGTTCAACTTTTTTATTAGCTCCGCTTAGTAGGATGATTTCTGGTTCTATAAATTTATGCTTAGTTCGTACTACAACCTTTCTGACTTAGAGTGAAAATTCCAAAATGAAAGATCAATATATTAACAAATGAAGATTTAGTTATATTATTGTTCCATCGTTTTGTCGTAATATAAGAAAAAACAAGCTCAAATTCTTCCATTTAACATAAGAAAAAACAAGCTTAAATTCTTCCACTTAACAAACTAAACTATTATAAATAGAAAGTTGATTGCCAAATATTAACAAAAAAGAAGCAGAGGTTCTATCAACTTAAAGAGTTCTAAATTCAAATCCCTTGCTGTAATTCTTCTTTAAAAAAGCATTTAATTTTCTTATTCTAAACGCATTTTAGCCTCTTTTCTTGGCCTTTTATTAAGCATTAAATAGTTGTCAAATCTTAATTACAACAATGTCGGAAAGCCAGGCAAACATTTGGTAATAGGACTACATTCCAATAGATAACCATGCCTACACACACACATAGATACACACACTCCATAGGTCAGTTAATGAAATTTGAATTCAATATTGAGGTTTTGCATTTCGAATGGCTATGAGAGTGATTCGGCTTAGACCACCTCACATTAATTTGAAATTACTTAAATAGTTATTTAATATAAGCATCAAACATTGTCGGTCTGGCAATAAGTGTGTGTGTGCGTGTGTGTGTGTGTGGTGGCTTTGGACTTTGGTCAAAATGTCACGTACTCATCGATGATGTCTTCAATCAAATGCCAGTGACAGGTCCTTCACACACACACACACACACATCGTTCTAGTCCCTGGCAATTGCCAAAATGAACCACAAAAACTAGGACAGACGCACACAAATGCGACACCGAATCGATTTCTAGTCTGACTTTGAGCCACTTAATACAGTATTTGCATCCCGCAATGGGTCGTCGTTCGACGGTCGCCGGTCGTCAGTTCCGATGTCCTTCTATAATATTGTATGCATGTAGCTGGGGGAGGTCCATGCTCCAGCTAAAGTCCAAGTGACCAAAGCTACTCTTGCAGTCAGTCATTATTATAATTTCTGTATTTGGACAATTGTCGGTCTCTCTATCGCTCTCTCTATCGTTGGTCACAAATTGCAATTGCCAACGATTATTGAATTAAGTTAAACAACGTTTCTCGTGGCTCGGTCGGTCGCTCGCTCCTCCTTCATCTAATCACCAGGCTGTCAAACGCCTGTTTCTCGCCCGTTCTACCAAATTCATCGTCATCGTCGTCGTCGTCTGTTCATTTGTCTGTAAAGGATGTCGCCGGCTCATTGCAGTTAAACTTCCGCTGCACTTGGCTATCAAATTCTGTCTGGTTGTCTGATTGACTTCCGTTGTCTACGTTTGTCAGCTTGGTCATTTTGGTTTTGACTCTAACCACACAGAGAGCTGAAGAAACAGAGAGGCAGACAGAGAGAGAGAGAGAGAGATAGAGATAGCTTTAGCGTTGCACAGTTGGTTGCCTTCCGCACTTATTTGCAGTTTAAGTGAATTGTTTGCTTGCGTTTTAACGCAAATGCAATTATTCAATGCCAGCGCCACAATCGACGCCAATGATTTTGGTTTTCTCATGCAAAATTCAAAAGGAAATCTCCCAAAATGTTTGTCAATTCGATATGGTTAAATTATGTTGTGTTTCCCCAATTATTTCTTCTGTTTAAAATTCGACTGTGAAACAGATTGTGGTTTATCCAGACATATATTTAAACAATCCCCAATTGAGGGGAAAATTCCATTACCATAGAGAAAGGATTTAATAAGTTGATTAACTAGAAAGACAATACGATGGAACAAAAATATATTATTTAAAACCTCATTTGTTAATATTGATATTCACTTCAGCTGACAAATCAGTCATCAAATTATGACTGCAATAGATAAATAAGGATTGCAATAATCTGGGCAAAGTTTAGTTGGCTTTTCCTTTGAATGAAGATTATATATCACAAACAGTTCGTAAGTTTTTTACTGAGGATCCTTTAGATCTAATCTATTCCCATCAGATAAAGAGGACATTATGTGTTGACTCTTTCTTTGAGTCATTTCTTAAGCCTTTACTGAGGATCCTTTAGATCTAATCTATTCCCATAGGGTTTGCCTTTGTCCAAAGAAACATAAAAATCATAGAAAGAGGACATTATGTGTTTACTAATGGAAATGTTATGTCACGCCACACACATCATCATCATCCGTAACACATTAGAGTATTGGGATTCTACGATTATTCAACTTGGGTTTTTATTATTTTATTTTATTTGATTTTGTTACGCATATTTTTTACTTTATTGGTAGCGTATATAATTAAAATAATAGCAGCAAAGCCTAGTTTTATTATTAATTATGCAAGCACACACACACAGACACACACACAGACACACACACTTACACACACACATTCACGCCCATTCATTAATAAAACATAAGCTGTGTAGGCAGATAGACCAAACCAGACCAGGAGGAGACGAGAAGAGGTAGGAGCTAGAGGTTCCAATGGCCGCGCATGGCATATTCAATATTGTAGTTCGATATGGATTTTTTTCTCGTTGTTGTTGTTTCTTTTATTGGTGCGTTTGGCTTTTAATGCCAATTAATTACATAATATTTAATACACATGTTACTCTTAGCAAGGTCGCAGAGCGTGTGGTAGGGGGAGACTATGTTTTTATTGTAATTGTTGCTGCCACAAAATGTGTAGCTAATTTATGCATAAGCCTCTTTGTGTTACGCTTAGCGAAAGGTGGTTGTTGTTGTTGTTGTTGCCCCCATAAGAAACTGGAAACACTGTCATTTCGAATAATAATGATAGAACTACACAAATAAGTATCTTGAAAATATGTTTTCCCAATTGAAATTGTAATCTCAGAACTAACCGCCGCAGCTGACCGAGAGAGAGAGAGAGTGGAAGATGCTTTGCTTACTTTAACAATAAATTTATGAGCCATTTTTTAATGCTTTAAAAATGAAAATCTCAACGCGTGTAGAAGAAAAAAACAGGCAAAAAGGAATAAAAAAATCGTCCGGGTCCATCGGCCGAAGAGCAATAAAACTGCGTCATTTTGGGCGGCATAAAAAATCGTTTTGTTCCCTGACAGCAAACATCAGCAAGAGTGACAGAGAGAGAAAGAGAGAGAGGGAGAGCGGGATAGACTGAGCGCGCAAAAAAAATCATGTCATGTCATTGTCGGCATCGTAAAAATGTTATCAGCCATAATAACGAGCCACGATTTTGGGCCGCAGCGTATTACGATGCTTGTGAGTGGCTAAGAGAGAGAGAGAGGGGGGGAGCAGAGGGGTGCAGGGACGGACTGTCGCCGGCGCTAATGGTGCGCAGCTAATGACAGAAAGAGAGGGAGGGGCGGTGGCGGTGGCGAGGCGAGGGATGATGTACAACTAGAGCATTGTTTGCTTTAAATTTCACTTCCATTTTTGGCGATCCGAGTGATTTTTCCCCTTTAAATTCTTCGCTGCAGTTCACAGTTCACAGCATTTGGGCCAACTTGCGCTTAATGGTAATAAAAAGTAAATCAAATCAGTGTCCTTAATCCCTGAATTGATGTGGGGCTTCCTCGATTGGAAGAAGACTCCCGGCCCTTAAGTATGTATCTCGCTTCTTTCTTTCCTCCTTATTTTGTTTTGTATTTATGCGACGACATTTTTCTCTCTCTTTCTCTCTCTCGCTCTTTCTCTGTGAGTGTGTGTACAATTGAATTTCTGTGTGTGTGTGTGTGTCTATGATGCTGCTGCTTCAATGGGAAGCCCATTGAATCTTGTCTTTAATATTGAAATCTTTATACGAAAGTTCGTTTAGTTGGCTTTTTGTTACCTGCCAACGTTGCGTATGCGCAATTGCCGTCTTTAGTTGCCAAAAATGAACTGCCAAAGTGTTTTGCACTCATTAATCAAATGCTAAGGAAGAGCGCAGCAGTCCTTGCCCCAAAAAGTATGCAACGGTATGTGTGTGTGTGTGCAAGTGTTTTGTGCATGTTGAATATGCATTTAAAATAAAACGAAAATCCGCACGGAGAAGCTAAGTGAAAAAGGCGAGATAGAGAGAGAGAGAGAGAGAGACAGAGAGTGAGAGAGAGTGGGAGAGGGAAAGGAAGCAAAGCTGAGCTTGGGGAGGCTCCTCGGCATTGTATTTTATGCTATTTGCATTTTCCCTTCTTCGTTCGCTTCTGCATTCTTTTTCACTTCTTTTTTTTTTTGTGTTCTCCCCTCGTCTTTTTTTTTTGGCAAGGCAAATAGTAGCGAGTACATAAAAAAATCAAGTTGAGAGGGGCCAGTGTACACACACACAAACACACACACACACACTTATACAGAGCAAAAGAGACAGAGATATAAATAATATGACTGACTGTGTGTGTGTGCAAAAAATGGGCGTGCCGCCCCTTCGTAACACACAAAAAAAGAAAAGGACCAGCAAAAAAATGCATTTTATATGCAGATGCATGGCGTAAATTGTAGTTACGTACTAAATAAGTAAAATAGCACTGAGTATTTTTCACTTAACATGCAGTAAGGAAAAAAATTGTGATGCGGCGGCAGGGAGCAGGGAGCCAGAGGAGGTTGAGTAGGTTGTGGAGTTTGAGAGGGGCAGAAGGGCGGGCGAGCGGATAGTTCAGTCAGGGCAAACCTCTTAATTGGATGCATGCAGGCAAAATAACATGCGAGGCGTGCTCAAATTGTTGGCCCCTCGAAAAAAGGGGAGAACAAGGAGAAGGAGGAGGTTGGGAGGGGGTTAGGTGTGGTTGGGTGAATCAAAATGGAGGATAAGTTAACTAGCCGACGGCTAATTAAAACCTGAAATGTTGGCCACACTTGAATCTACCTGCATATGTGTGTGTGTGTGTGTGTGTGTGTGTGTGTGAAAGGTCCTTGCATTGGGGAATTGGACTAAGACGAGAGAATCACCCGAATGCAAAAAGCGAATCTTTGTGGAGATTGTGACTCGACATGTGCTCGACTTAATGCTCGAGTGTGTGTGTGTGTTTGTGTGTGTGTGTGTGTGCTCTCATTTCTAGGATACGGCCTGATCTCTGCATGGGCTGGGCTTATAATGGCAATAAAAGCCAACAACAACAGCAACAAGGAAACAATGTCAAAAATTAACAAAACACAAACAGAGCAGAAACTCATTTAAGGCGCTAAACATTCGCAACAATTTCGACAACAACAAGGACATGCACACACACACACACACACAAACACACACACACTGAGTACACACGCAACATAAATTACAATTTCCTCACTTTGTTTGTTGTCTCTGCGTTTCACAAAAGAATTGCGGCAACTTTTCGAAATTGACAAAAACGAGGTTAATGAAAAGATTAGCTAAAGTATAAGAAAATCCAACAGCATTCACAAGAGGATGGGGGAAGGTGGAGGGAATGACATGAAAATATGAAAATTTATGCCAGGTGGATGGTTTTTTTGGGGGGGGGGGCTCACTTGGAATATCCTTTAAGTGAAATTCTTGCCGTGCATTAAATGAAACTTTTGCCTTCTTTTTTTATTATTTTTGTATTCTTAATTTTATACCGTTGAATACACACGCCTTGGCCAATCCGACCCCCTGCCAAGGCCCGCCCTCTCTCCCTCTCTCCTGCCCTCTCTTTGCTCATTTTGTCAAGTTAATGGAGAATAATAAAGCGCAAAAGTAAATAAGCAAACAGAGCGCAGAGCGCGGAGGAGACGCAAAAACTACAACAATAAAAAAAGGCGGCGCAAAAGCTGAATCGGCAAAACGGCCGGAAAATAAGAACGGACGACGAAAGCCCCGGCCAACGGGCAAACGAGCAAACGAGTGTCTCCCCCCCCCCCACCGTACTCCCCCTGTACTACCATCCTGCAACCCCCCATCACGAAGTAGAAGGCATCTTTTTGTTTTATGCGAAATGCACTAAAAATATATTTAAATTTATTTCATTCTGCCTCAAATGAACTGCACAGCAGCAGCGCGCTGCCATCCAAAAGCTGTTTGGGGATTGGAGCTTGGAGCTTGGAGCATGGGGAAGAAGTGCAGCAAAGGCTTAAGGGTAGACCGGGCCCTTGGTTGCCATGACGTCGCCAGCAAGGCGACAAGGACGAGTTCCGTCTCCTATCCTCTCCTCGTTCTCTCCTTTTGCTCCACTTCGTTTGTCCTCTATTTTGCTGCTGTTTATTGTAATAAACTTGATTGCGCATCTCTTATGATTTTTTCTTTCTTTTTTAGCTTTCTCCTCTTCTCTTCCTCTTCTCTCCCTCTCTCCCTCTGTTTATATGTATAAAAAAAAATTTTTTATGAAATTTTTGGCAATTGAACTCAAGTTTTAATGGAACGCCATAAATTAGTTGGGTCCGTCGACGATGTAGTCGTCGTTGTCGTCCTTCTCGGCCACTTGAGTCCCGCTGCGAAATTGGATACATGCGCTTAATAAAACACTCGAGAGCAAGCCCCAAAAAGCCGGCCACCAGCATTTGCTCCCCAATCCCCCCACCCAACCCTCAGAATGCTCATCCATTCATTTGCGCTGAGGGGCGACGCTTGGCAACGACATCAATTCATTTCGTGGACAATTTGATTGTTGTTGTTGCTGGCACACACACACTCTAACACACACACACATGCAAGGCTAAACTTTTAAATATGCATATAGATTTGCAACTGCTTTCCAACTTTTGTCAATGTCATTGGCCCACTCCCCCCCATCGGTCAGACATTTGGTCTGGAATCCAGTTTGCATTTGGCCAAGGAAGCGGATTCAATGGACCTCGCATAGTTTTGAATGTATTCAGCACTCGAAAACTTTTTTAAATTCATCCACACCAAAAACAGGGAATCGAAAGGGGTGGGGGACAAATCAAAGTGCCCACTAAAACTCTCTCTCTCTCCATCTCCCTCTCTAGAGCAGAGAAATCCCAAATGCTTTGCGTGTTCGTATTCGGATTTGGATTTGAATTCCGCTTCGCGTTGCCTTTGATTCCAATTTTTAGTGAAAGAGAACGAGAACGAACAGCAACAAATACAAAAGGGGAGAAAAAAAAAAATTATTTCTAATTAGTTTGACTGCGCTTTTTGGTTGTTGTTTTTGGCATTTGCATTGCGCTGCGTGTTTGCTGCGATGTTTCATTAGTTGAGCTGCCCGAAAGTTTTTGCGGTTTTCGTTTTACTTGTGTGTGTGTGTGTGTGTGTATACCCTGTAGCCAGCTATCAGTATAAACAATAAGATCGAAAAGACAAAACTCCTTGGACCTACAACTAGGTCAATTTCTTCTCTTTTCTTCAATTTCTATCAACCTTTTAATGTTAAAATTTATTTCTGGAAATATCGCATTTGCCTTAACACTTTTTCTCCCCTTTTTGCAGAGTAACTCGTAGTCGTAGTACCAATTTTTACTTCCAATTGAAGCAGTTTTCTATTTTTTAAAACACCTTTTTGTTGGCTCCCCTATGCCGATTCTCCTCGGTAGGACGATCATAAAGTTTGTCTTGCAGTTTGTCCGAAATGAAAAAGGATTTGAAAAGGGTGCTAAGGGTGACAGAGGGGTGGCTAGGTGATGAGGGGAGAAAGCTGCAACGCGTTGATGTGTAATTGAGAGCAAAGCTCAATGTTTTACGCAATTCTTTTAATTAATCCAAGAAATGGAGTTGATTGATGATGATAGCAATGCCTTCTCCGATTTCCCTTTGGTGTCCCCCATTGGAGAGCACGTTTTCTTTTATCTGCTCCTATTTGATTTAATTTGTAAATGGATTTAACTCGTCTCTTCGACGCACAAATATTTGTCTCTTGTTTGCTGCATTATCGCCTTAACCCATGGTTGTGTTACATGCTAAACTCACCATGTACAGCATTTCCTTTCAGTACAAAAATATCTTTCTAATCTGCTGCAGATTCAAGCACGAACCAGTCCCACATCTAAAAAGTGCACTGGAAAAGTGACTCTAAAAGAGTGAGGAGGTGAAACGGGAGGGGGGATGAAATGGTTGCCCATGTTCCATGTGCCAGACGTGACTGAAAAGTTACTGCTATCAGTTTTAGTAGCAATAGTTTTCACTTCTCGCAATTAATTTATGTGACAAACTGTTTGAAAAGTTTCAAAACCTCCGTTTGAGCAGTTGGAAAAACATTTCACTAAATCCAAATATAAACCATGCAACATGCAAATTCCAACATTAACCGCTCTCAAGAGCCATTGACTTCCAGCTAGAGTTCACAGTGTTAATTGCAATTAATTCTCTAGAAAGTTTTAGTCATTTTTGCATTTCCCTCAATTAACTACTAAAATACTTAAATGTTTACCTTCAGCAGGAGTAAAAAATGTGACATTTTTAATGAAATATTAGAAAGCTTGCATAAGAATGTTAGGTTTAATTTTGTATAGCCCTACGGAAGGCCAAATGGAGCTATCTTTGGGTAAATTTAGGTATATCTAACAGTTTTGTATCGCATTTCATAGCAACTATCTGAAAAATAGTTGAGAATAATTTAAATGTCATACTTATATCTCTAAATTAATGTATTTTAAAACATTCACCTAATATGTTTATGCATTTTAAGTTGAATCGTTAAGTCTAAAACATTTCAAAATATTGCTAACCATCAAAAACAATTTGAATTCGACTCTTTTAGACAGAATTCTGGCACGAACGTTGTTTATTATTTCAGTGAAAACTTTTCCTTATCTTGAAATCCTTTGAAATTTTGCTATTTATCATGTCTAAATAAAAGAAGCTTTACCATATAATATTTTGTTTTTAATTGGAATTCATTTCAACTTACGAAGAATTATACATTTCCTTGTAATCTGCCCCAAAAAGTAGGCAATATTTTTAACAGAATTTTGCCACGAAATCTTCTTGAAACTTTTTAAAACTATTTTACTATTTATCAAGTCCAAACTAAAGATTCTTTGCCATATAATAAGGACGTTTTTATTGAAATCTGAGAGCTCATAACAATTAAACAAGAAATTGTTATCTGCCCCAAAAAGTAGGCAATTATTTAAATTGAGAAATTTCTCAATTAGCTTTAATTAATGTTGGTATGATTCTTGCACTGAAATCCTTGCAGTTGTTTATTTAGATGTATATTAAAGAACTAGTTTATAAATTCACTTAAATTGAACTCTGAGAAAATTAGTTGAGATTACAGTTAAATTTATTATATTTAAATTAACAAACAGCTTCTTAACATTGTCGCAATTATTGTGCTAATGCAGTGAAATCCTTGTTGTTTATTCAGATATAGTTTATATATTTGCTTTAATTAAACTATGAGAAAAGTTATCGGAGATTAAAGTAAAGTTTATCATATTAAAATTAATTTTCCTTTGTTTAGTTCACACTTTAACGCATTTTTCATTAAAAAAAAATATATATTTAAGAACAGGCAAAAGTTTTATCTAAATTTTATAACGACTTGAGTTCAGTGTAAACTTTAGACAATCAACGGCAACACAAGCGACAACAGGACTATATATATATATAGAGAAAGATATAGGACTGACTGATAATGGGGGACAAAGACATGCGGCCGTGCAGCACACTTAAAAAGAAAACGAATAAGGAAAAGCAAAAAGAAAAAAGGAATGGGGCAAGACAAGGCAAAGAAAGGCAGTGGGGCAACGTTTCGGTTGAGGCAAAATTACGAAATCCTTTTGGTATTATCCTGTTTCTAGATTAAAATGAACTATTGCATGGCAACAACAACAACAACAAGAACAACAACAACGATGAACAATGGCAATGGCAATAATAATACAGGCAAACGATAAGCAACACGAACGTGAACAAGCAACAAAGCGACAATGCGATAGAGTGAGAGAGGCATAGAGAGCTAGTGTTAAAGAATGAACGGATGAACGGATGAAAGAATGAATGAATGAGCGCCAAAAAGAAAAACAGTGCAAAGAAATCTGTGAAAGACGCCAGGAACAACAATAATGGCAAGGATAATAATAAGAATTAAGCAAGAAAACACATCACAGACATGGACAGGCAGACATGGACAGACAGACAAATGGTGGAATGGAGCATGGGGCGGGGGAGCTGCAGATTGGGTTTTTGGGGTTTTTTTCTAGGGCTGGGACTGGGGCACGGAATGGTTTTGTGAACAGAGAGTACAACACAAGGCTTCCGTTTCCGCAGCCATTTTCGTGGGGATTTATTAGTTTTTGCTCGTTAGAACTGCGCACAGCCGACGAGCCAGTTGAGAAGTGTTTGAGCGGGTAGTCTAGGAGCAGGAGACGGGGCAGAAGAAGGAGTAGGAGCAGGAGCGACTTCATGAACCAACAAAAATTAACACCCAGTGCAAAAAGCAGAAAACGAACGACTGAAACACACATAAGCTGCTTGTTTATAGTTACAGCTTATGCTGCCACGCAGCAGCAGCAGCAGCCGTCTTCCTCTGTCACCCCCTCCCCCTCCCCTCACCTACCACTCTCCTCCTATAGCCATCTGGCTATATACTGTTGGCAATTTTCTTTGGCTAAAACTGCAGTCGAGGCGACGGCAGCTTCTGTTGCTGATGTGCATCAAAGTGAGAATGATTGATTCAATTTTAAAGTTGTTGTTGCTGCCATCACTATATGAGTGTGTGTGTGTGTGTATGTTTTAAGCACAGTTGGCTGCTCAGTTCTCTCTCTTCCTCTCTCTCTCTCGTTCTAGCCAGCGTCCAAGTCCATTCGTTTGTAGTCGATGCAGCTTTTTGGGGTCATGATGGAGCTCTCTCTCTCTGGCTGACTTTTCTCTTCTTGTTACCTCAGCTACTAATACCAGAAATAATTACAAAAGTGAATTTATGTTGCTGCGGCGATAACAAATGCTTTTTAGCACCCATAACCTCCCCACTACCCACTCCCACTCCACCTCCCCCACTCTCCACCACAGCTAAAGTCGAAGATTTATATTTCGAATGAGATGGGAGAGGATGAAAAGAAAAAAATACCGAAACGCGCGTAACTTTTACCAATGACGCAAAGAAATGTTCAGCAAAAGATGTTAGTGGAGGGGAAGAGGTGGAGAACGACAGCAGTTGGGGACTTTGAATGAGCTATGGCCTGCAAAGTGCATGTATACAGAGGGACGAATGACGTCTCGAGCGTCTGCTGCATCCATCTCTAGCATGTGGCTCACAAAATATTTCCACAAAACTGAACTGAACTGAACTGAACTTTCTTCATCAAGTTTTGCAACATCACAGATTAAAATTTGACTTTCTGACACTGAAAGAGAGACAGACTTTTACTTCGACTCGTAGAATTAGTTCGTGTGTGTGTGTGTGAGTGTGGTAAGACTTGGGTGGATGGGGGCGTGGTTGTTTTATGGATTAAGCTGAGTGACTTTCAAATTAGTAGATGCGCATAGAAGTTCATTAGCAAAAGGCAAAAGTTGCTTGATTGACGCAATGCTTCAACCAATATGCTCTCTTGTCCTTGCCCGAGTCCTTTTACATGCCAACAAATTTCAAATAAAAAGCAAAACTAAAGGCAAACCCCATCTTCATGTGATATAACTTGTTCTTTACATGCCACTTAATTCATTCAATTTTTTTTTCTAACTGAGATTACACCTAAAAACCAATCACTTAAGCAAAAAAAAATGATCTAACTAAATTATTTCAAGCGAAAATAGAAGGGGGGAAAAAACAATCGATGCTAGGTACTTGGATAATTGGCGCTTATTGATACTTGAGCGCCACATAATCGCCTTAATTACTTTGCAAACTAACTTTAATTGGCCCAAACGGCAGAACAAGAGCGAAAACGAAAACGAGAACGAGATAACGGCGTCAATTACGACGCTTTGCGGTGCGGTGCGGCGCGGTCCGTCCGCCAAGTGGGTTGCATGTCTGGCTGACATTTGGCCAAGCTGCTCTCCTTGGTGTCCTGCTCCGGGGTCGGCTACATTTTTCCTTTCTTTCTTTCTTTTGAGTTCAAACACTTGGCGTTTCAATAAATAATATAATAATAATCCAATCATATTGTTACATCCGCGTCCTGCTGAAGCTGGATTAACCAAACCCTTCTTACTCTGTCTCCACTGCCGCTGTCTTCCGCTGTGGCACTTCCATGAACCAGGCATCCAGTCGGCAGTCGCCAGGCTGGCAGCTATCATCACCCAGAGGAAGGCAGCAGCTAATATGCGACGCAGCGGAAATTGCAATACAAGCCAAACGAAGGCGCTGCCAAAGGCGGCTGCTGCTAAGCAGCTTAAAGACGCATCATCGATGCCAGTCAGCTGAAGATTTATTGTTTTGCTCTCTCTCTCTCACTCTCTCTCTCGTCCTTCAGAAGTTATTCTTTGTTTTTATGCACTTGTGTCTGATGGACAGCTTGCTTTTAATTTGCTGAGACCCCAGACTCAAGGGCTACTCCATTCGCTTGTCATGTCCATCAAAATAATTTCACTTTTAACCTCATTGATTTAATTTTGAGGCTACCCACAATCGGCAGTTTGTGCAATATATTAATTTAGGTCATTGGGATCGCATTTGAACCACCATCCATAGGATGAAATGGTAAATTAAAGACGCCAAAATGTATGTAACAGGCAGAAGAAAGCATTTCTGACCTTATAAAATATATAAATTCTTGAGCAGTATCCATAGCCAAGACATGTCCGTCTGTATAACCATCGAGATCTCGGAGACTATAAGAGCTAGAGCTACAAAACTTCAAATGTAGTTTTAAGTAATGTGTACGCAGATCAAGTTGGTTTTTTTTTGCGCCACGCCCCTTGCCGCCCCTAGAATTCGATAAAAAGTTATATTCTCCCGCAATATGTATCGTATGCCACCAAATTTCAATCAAATCATAATGGAATCCATAAATTGGACAAGTTATACGTGGAAAAGTTTTGTATTTAAATGGACGCAAGGCGGACTTGAACGCTTGAGGGCGCCAAAGTGCTCGTGCGAGTGAGATAGCATGTGTCAGAAATGGCGGCAAGCGAGAGAAATCAAATATAAATAACTTTTCACTTGATACATGGTATAACCGGCGACTTGCTCACTTTATTTGAGCAGTGATTCAACTCTTGCCAATATGTTGGCCCAGCTTCATCCATTATCATCAGCCTCTAGCTCCGTCTTCGTCCTCGGTGGCTGGCTTTAATGTGATTTGGAAGGCATCGCTGATTTGTCAACTCCTCGGTCCCAGCATCCAGCATTATTTCCTTGCCTCTTCTATTTTTGCGGCAAGGTGAAAATTGTAAATTACAGCAAAGCAAATAAAACGGCGACAAAGACCCGTATACGAATCCGGGAAATTACCAATGAAAGCGGCGGCTGCTGCTGCTGCTTAAGCCAAATTGAATTCACCGCTTTGAAGGCAGACTTTTTTTTTTTTTGTTGCCATTAGGAGTTTTAGGTGGAGGCAAGAACATTTTTTAGCTGTGGCATTTCAAAGAAATTGTCATGACAAATTGAAATAATTTCATTGGCTTTTGTGGCTTGCCGAATGAACGACGAAAGAACGTATAAAGCCCCTACGAAAATTTGCTTGACTTTGGCATTTGTTTGCCGTTTAATGAAGCGTGAACGAGTGAGAGAGAGAGAGAGAGAAAGGCATTTCAAATTGACTGATTTCGGATGACCTGAGCAAGCGAAAATTGTTGGGGAAATGCTGATTAATAATAGATTTAGGATCTAGTTGACAGAAATCAAAGTTGATATAGAAATAAGCACTCTAGAGAGAGACAGAGAGAGAGGGAGAGAGAGTGAAACAGATACAAATGTCAACGCAAATGTCTCAACTTGAACGCTAAATGTTTGCCCTGCTGCCATCGTACAATGTGCAAAATTTCAAGAATGTCGACAAAGACATTGTGGAAATGGCCAAAGAAAACTAAGCAAAATAAAATACAAGCACACACACACACAGAGAGAAAGTGGGAAATGGCAGGACGAAGCCAAAACAGGCAATGGACATGGCAAAACATTTAATGTAAACGTTTTGTCGACAAATGTCAAATGACCACTTCTCAAGGACGATGAGCACACTGAGGCAATGGTAAGGACGCAAACGCATCCAGAGGATAAGCAAAGGGCAAGCCACCACCTTTAAGTTAATTCGATTTAATGCTCCAAGCGAATCCAACACGAATCGCCTCGATTTGCCTCAGATTAAGCAACACAATCAATGACAATTTGCCTCGCCAATGAATAAAAGAACAAAGGGCGAGCCCTCTCTTTCTCTCTCTCTCTCTCTTTGTGTGTGTGAGTGTGTTCTGACCTGGCTAACAAGTTCATTTCATTACGGAAATGGAAATGGCATAATTAAATGTTAATGATGGCGTTGGCCAGGACCGGTGTGTCGCCCCGGGTGCATCCACGTGCCCAAATAAATCATATTCAATCGGCGGCAGGAACCCCAACAACTCGAAGCGAGGTTAGCCAACATCAAGGCGGCTCTTTTGGCAAGTCATGGCCTCGTGCTGAACCACCAAAACAGTAAATACAAAATAATCAGTAAATGAACATTCTTTGCAAAATGGACAAAAATATGAAGGACGCATTTGAGTGAAAATCTTGCGACAGAAAGCTTTTTTCCCATACACTAGACACCACAGACATTTGCAACATTCTGATCACCCAACCAACAAACACACACACACACACACTCAGACACACACATGCGTCTGCATTGAAATAATTTTTATGATTATTTCTTCCTTCCGTTGGGCTCACATTCGTAGTTTCAGCTTTTATGGTGGCGCTGCCACAGCTCCTAAAAGTATGTGATGCGCCGTTTCGTGCGCTTTCTATGTATTTTTCTCTTATGGCATTTAAGTGCGCCGCAGTCAGGATCTGACTCCGACTATGTCCAGAGATAAGCACAGTGGAAATAAACATTACGAGTACGACAAGTTGTGGATAGCTACTGAGATTATGCAATGTGATCACCCTGGCTTTAGTAATCAGAGAGCAATTGTGCTTGAATTGTGCTTGAACTCAACAGATGGCACATGTGAAAGCAAAAACTTTCACCCACTAATTGTTAGCAACTGGTGCATCATCATCATCATCACTCAGTCGAGCTCTCAGTGTCCAGTGCGAATTCCAATTAACTTTATCTTTGTCAAATGTTTTATTCTCTCATATGAAACTGATTACCTAAGGGCACTCATTACAAGTTGCTCTGGAGCCCCATTAGTTGTGGTTTAATTTACTTCAAATTGCAATCAATATTTTATTATAGAAATAACGGATCATATCGGGTTAAAAGATCTTTGTTTAATATTACATTTACCTTTGCTTTAGGGTTGTCAATTTAAACAATGATTTATCTTACTTAAAACTTATTTAAGCTATGAGGTTGGAGAATTTTGATGGTGTTTTTAAAACTATTTTAAGTTTGTTTGAATAAATTATGTATTTCTTGAAAATCCAGTGGTAGAAGTAAAATCGAATTCCAAATTAAGATGAACTAATGATGTAAAAATACTCTTAAATGTCACTATCATTTCTTCAATACTAGATTTTCTATTGTAGCCCTGTTTATACATTTCATCGCTGATTTTATCGATTGTTATAAGATCAATAATATCCATATACCATATTGTGCATCCCTGAAAGTATCTCTTATGCTTCTTCTTCCACAAATATTAAGCGATCTTCACAAAACAAAACAATTTCTATATATTAAAAACAAAAATGTATATGAGATAATATTGATTAACATTTTTTGAGAGCAAAATTAGTCGAAATTGAATACAATCCATAAATTTTAAATGTCACTATCATATCTTCAATTCTTGAATTTCTATTGTTGCTCTGTTTCTAGTTTCCATCGCTGGTTCTATCGATTGCTTTAAGCTTAAATATATCGATATACCCTGAAAGGATCTCATTCGCTTCTTCTTCCACAAATATTAGGCGATCTTTATAAAATAAAACAATTAAAACGTTAAAAAATATATGAGATTATAATGGTTAACCTTTCTTGAAAGCTAAATTACAAGAAATTGAATACAATCTAGAAATTTTAAATGTCGCTATCAATTCTTCAATACTTGAATTTCTATAGTAGACCTGTTTATACTTTCTATTCTTTTTTTATCGATTGATACTTTTTATCCCTAATTGTTATAAGCTCAAATATATCGATATACCATATTGTGCATCCCTAAAAGGATCTCTTATGCTTCTTCTGTCACAAATATTAAGCGCTCTTCACAAAAAAAGACAAATTCAATATATTCTAATAATAATTTCATAAAAAATATCTGATAATATTGATAACCCTTTTTTGAAAATGAAATGAAATACAATTTAAAAATCTTTGAGTTGCTTGAAAAGTTTCCATTGGGAAACGCATATTTTGCCTCACAGTGCACACTGTGAGCAAACTCTAGTTGTTGTTGCTGTTTTTGCTTCTGCCGTTGTCCTCCCTATTGACTACGGTATGGAATTTCTTGGATTAAATGTTATGTTGGCATTATATTTCTTTCTCTTTACGCCCACCAATGTCTACCATGGCCTCGTCCTGGACCATTTCGATGTGTGTTTGAGTGTGTGTTTGAGTGTGTCTGTGTGTGTGTATATAAGTAACGCATGCTGTGTCTTAATGTCTTCTTTTTCATGGTCTGACTCTCTGGCATTGTTGTTATTTTGGCGCTCAGATGGGTTTTTGGATGCTGCTGCCGCTGCACTAATAGCTGCGACACTGGGACACGAAAAGTGGAATTTGACTTTTTGGAGCGACAAAATAGAGCAGCAGAGAGTTAAGTAAATAATGCCAACACATGTAATACATCAAGAAGGCGTGGCGTGGCGTGGGTGGGCGTATGCCATTCTTTTTTGCCATTTTATTTGTGCGAGTGTGTGTGTGTGTGTTGGGTTTATTTATGTGAGAGAGAGGGGCCTATAGGATGCTCTTAAAGCGGCATTGTAGTCAATCCGAATTGCCTTTCGCCTGGCATTCAGTTCTTTACAGCTGTCCTGTCTTGTCCTGTGGCCCACAGATATTTAATTTAATTTACTTTAATTCTATTTTGCTCTGCACCCTTGCTTGCTGCAGCGTCGTCGGGCTCAGAGAAAAGCGCAAGAAAAGCAGGCAACACTGCCAAGTGCATAGAAAAGAAAATATAATAATATTAAAGCGTTTTTTTGCGACATGGAACTAAGCACTTGTAAATCCCTACAGAGGATGTGCCGTCAAGTTAGTCTCAAATACAAACACACACACACACTCACACACACACATGTACATGTATGTGCTGGGGACGCATGTGTCGTCCTCGCCAGAGTCCTCGTTGCACTTATCCGCATGCAAACACGAGAAGGCAAGCAAAGTTCCTCTCCCTCGCCTGGATCTGGATCTGAATCTGGGCGTGTGTGGATATGGAATGGGTGGTTTTCTCTCTCTCTCTCTGTGTGTGTGTGTGGCCAAACTCATAGGAACTTATGCATAAGTGACATTAAGAAAAAGCTCTTCAAATGCAAGAGAAACACTTTGGCAGGACGCCGTTGCTCTGCCACCGCAGCCGACAAGGAAAATAGGAAAAACCCCAAGTAAAAGTTTTCTCAGCTGAAAGTCGAAAGAGTGAGAGAGAGAGAGAGGAGAGAAGGGAGGAGAAAAAAAAATAGAAATGCTCTGTGTACGTATGGATAAAAATGCCAAAATTCGAGCCATCCAACGAATGCAGCCAAATGAACGCAAACTTTGGCGGCATTAGGGATATGGCAGCGTCTCCGTTTTCATGCAGCGAAGGATATGCAATCATCATGCGGATTTCCATAAGAAGGCAAGCGAGCAGCTACCACCGACTCTAAGGCAAATAGAAAATCAAGTGAGGACGTACACCAACACACACACATTTTGCTACATATAGATTTTTTCGTAGCTAAGCTGATGCGCGCAACTGGCTTAGTTCAATATCCTTTTTTGGTGCAACTTTAAACTATTTTCAATGGCATATCCGGGATGCATCTCCGCTTCGATTCCCCGGATAGTCGAATGTTTGTGCACTCACAGTGGGTTCCACCGCTCCCCCTCCACCCACCTCCAGCTGCTTGCTGGACTCTAGGATGATGCCCCAGCCCACATGCTGTTTGGCCTTTTGAGCATATAGAAATTTATAAGTTGCCTTGGTTACTACTAGCTTCTCTGTGCGTGCTTATTGACATATCTCACTCCATCCCCTTACTCTTGACTCATCACCATCGCGCTGAAAAGTGTGCTATGCAATTTAGAAAAGTTTGTTTTATGGCAGAGCGAGGACGAGAATGAGAATAAGCGAAATGCAGTGTCCAAATGGATAGCAGGAAGAGATAGAGAGATTTACCGCAGATCAGCACTCGTTTCGTTTGCTGGAAAAGTTGAAAAATTGTTTTCTGTGGCTTTGGCTTAAACTCTTTGACATCAAACAAAATAAAATACTATAGAGAAACTGTTACGAAACTTTCGTTTCATCATGCAACCGATATGAAAAGCTAAATTAAAACATATGAGACAAATACTTAGCTCCTTAAATCTGTCTAGTTCTCTACCAAGTTGTTTTGGGTGGCCAATCATTTGGCCACTATCGAACTGCGACAGCTTGCATTGTCTGGCTTGGCTACAAAAGCGCAGTTTTTAACATTTGCCATTTGCCTCCCACGGACTGGCCAGTCAGTGCAAATATGCAACCAAATTCACATACCAAACATACCAAAAAAAAAAAAACAAACTACTCTATGTGGAAATGGAGACTTTTGTGTTACTCTGGAAACTCTGCTTTACAGAGTTGAACTATGAATTTATGTTAAGCTGCAACATTGGCAATACGGAATGGAAGAACGAATCCTATTAGATGTGAAATGATGATAAATATCAGCTAATTAATTTGAAAATTGATATAACCAATGTAAATAGGGGAAATTGAAAATTGAATCATTTTATAATCAGTTTGTAGAATAAATATTTATAGAAATTGGAGCTTTTAAAATGGAACGCCTAGATTATTCTCAAAAAATGTATAGAAGTTCTATTAGTATTTTTAAAAATTAGTTCCAGAAAGTTACATAAAAGCATTCCAAGCCAAGTCTATGATGAAACAGAAGAATAATTTGGGTTTCTTTTTTAAGGAAATTGATTCTTTAAACTGTTTTTATTAGCGGTAATAGCTAACTAAATTTTTTTAAAGGAAATTGATTCTTTAAACCGTTTTT
This sequence comes from Drosophila sp. 14030-0761.01, assembly GCA_018150735.1. Taxonomy (NCBI): domain Eukaryota; kingdom Metazoa; phylum Arthropoda; class Insecta; order Diptera; family Drosophilidae; genus Drosophila; species Drosophila sp. 14030-0761.01. The sequence goes on from JAECWO010000090.1 coordinate 1,831,442, forward strand.
ATTAGAGCTTTTGTTTGGCTAATAGCTAACTAAATTTCTGTCCCAATTTTCACACTTCTTTCTCACTTGCTGATGGCAAAATGGTGCTAAAATGCTCAACAATCTAATGGTTACACGGTATAGAGAATGGTAACGCCAGCGGCCTGAACAAAAAAATGTGTTGCCTACCAACGGGCGCTGCAGAGTGTCAGCTGGTGCTCGCAAAACGGTTTTTCGAATGCAGGCATGCAAAAATAACAAATACACGCATTCCCCAGTGAAGAGAAAACGCTGCCGTGGCTCTTTTCGTACATTCGTCGGCCATTTTGTGTAGTGCAATTGGCAGCAGTTAGCGACCGCATACACCAATGCCAATACCCACACTTGGACACAAACACCCGCACACACACACACACACTCGTACCCATGCAGTCGCACATGTCGCCGTTTATTGATTCAATCATTGGGAAATGTGTTAAGTCTTTTAAAGCAGGAACAAAAATTTCGCTAGCATTTTGCTTCAAGTTTTTTTGCAGTTAGTATAACGATGCCCCACGTCACCCCTCACCACCCCACCCCACCCCTTGGGCAATTCGACCCTTGGCTTCATTCTTTTTGTTATTTTTTTTTTTGTTTTGTTTGTTTGTGAGTTGCCTTTTTTGCTTGGGTATTTTTTTTTTTTGTTTTGTTTTTTGTATTTGTTTGCATTTTTTTTTTTTTCGTCCAACTCAACTGTCGACTGTTTGCTTTGCGTTGCTTTAATGCTATTTTTGTTTTGTTCTGTTTTGTTAAGCACTTTTCCACAGTGTTCTGTTAGATGACCGACCGACCGAGCGACCGTTCGCTATGTTTTTGCCAGACCCAGACCCAATCCCGCCTCACCCTCTCTCTCTCTCTCTCTCGCTCTTTCCACAGCCCCATCCGGAGCCAAGTCCTCTTCAATCCTGGGTTCGTTTTCGTTTTCTTTTTTTGGGCCGTAAATTTATGCTAACAGTTCTCCATTGAAAATGCATAAATTTATGTGTTTACACTATGTGCAGGCATTTACTTTGCGGATGGTGAAAGAGAGGGGGGGAGGGGGGAGAGCCATAGGGCCACATGTGTTTACTTAGCACTTTTTATGGCCACGACTATGGACAGTCCATAGTCCATGTTTTATTTACCAACAGTTTGTTTTATTTAGCTTGAATTGGTTTTATTTTTGGCTTAACAAAACTCCTGTCTATGCGGCTGAGGGTAACCATTTGAAATTTTATAAATTAATATTTGCATACATTGTGTGGGTGTGCGAGTGTGTATGTGTGTGTGTGTATTTTGGTAGCAGGTCTTTTGTCATAAAAATGCCAGCCAAACAATAATACTCGGTTAGGAACTAAGGCAAACAGAAGTTCGCACGCACAGCTCATAAAATTTAGCTCGAGACTAAACACTTTTCGTTTGGTTTTTTTTTATCACATGCAATGCAATCGGCGGTAAAGTGAGGAAATGACCTTCTGACCCTTTGCCGTCTGTTCAAAAATTCCATCAACGCCCCAAATGACTTTATGCAAAAGTCGGAAAAGGCGTAAAAAACAGAACAAAAAAAAAAACAAAGCGAACAAACCCCGAAAGCCAAGCCGAATATAAAAGAGCAAAAACAAAAACAATGCATCAGTATAGGGTTAAAGACATGGCCCCAACTCCTGCTGCTGCTGCCAAGGATTGAACATTGGAACTTGCCAAGTCTGGGGCGGGCACATAAATGCGAAATAAAAACCATTTGAATGGCAGGCGACACTCAAAATCGATACGAACTCAAAAGGAACAGAGAGCTCTAGGAGGAGGAGGCTGCTGCTGCTGCTGCTGTGTCCAGGCAATGCAAAAAAGTACAAAAATGTAAATGGGCCTCGATTCTCTCTCACTCTGTTGGCTATAGTAAAATAGATGGGCATTTAAGATGAGGTAGTTCCAGTTCCAGTGCTAAAACTACCCAAATGGTCGCCCTCCATTTGGCATTAATGAAAAATGCATGAAATTTAAATTGCACCAAAGTGAAACTAGGCCCACCCACCCATCTCTATGTAGGAGGAGGTAGAGGTAGAGGTAGAGGTGGCCATCTTTCATGTCATCTCATGCAACAAGCGGCAACACTGGCAGACACTTTTATTACATACACACAAAAATTGCGATAGACAAAAGGCGACAAATTCGATGACAACAACGACGCCACTGTCAATTGTCTACAATTCGGAAACGGTCTCAACGTCAATGGGGAAAAACACAGTTCCAGAACAGAACCGAACAGTTCAGAGTCCAGAGAGCAGCAAAAACTGAAAAGGAAAAACTGGCAACGAGAATACACTCATTTTCTATGCGACTGCTACTGCCAAATGTCAAGCAAATTGAGCAATGAAATGTAAACTTTTCATTTGCCATCGACAAAAAAAAAACCAGAAGAAGAAATGCACAAAAAAAAATTGCAAAATATTTGTCAGGACAGTGAACAGGGAAATCGTAAAACAAAATGACAGAAAGAAGAAATATCTTTTTGAACGAATTTCGGACATATATACTAACCTGAATTCTAGAAGTTTCTATCAACTGATATCTTTACTACAATTTCATCTCATAAACTGTCACAAGTTTGGAAATATTTAATGATTAGAGCAGAAAAATTAATACTTAAAATATTAACTTGGTCCTGGGAATTTTACGACTCAGCGGATAGATAATTAAAATTCAATAAGGTTAATGAGTCAGCTGTAACTTTACTATTTGTAGAAGTCATTAAAAAGGATTAAAACAATTTAGGATATAATATTTAATACCTTAAAAATTTTACTCAAAAAAGAATTAAGCAAATACTTAAAATGCCTTTTTAAGGAAACTTTAGTTTCCTTTAGCAATATATAGAAATATTTATGGTTATATGTAGTTCATGTGGTTTAAATAAAACAAATGCTATCTATATAAATAGGGATTAAAAATTAACTACAAAAGATTATACTTTCTTATAACTATACAAATAAGTTATAACTATTGTTGTAGTTTCCAGAAATTAATTGAGATTAGCTCAAATCATGATTAATATTTCAATTCAAGTCTCTAAAAAAGCTCCTGATAGGAGCAGCAAACTTATAGCATTTTATCTATTAACATAAAAACTAATAATTAAAATTTTCTGTATTCAGATTTCTTCATTTTTAACGTTTCGCTATGCTAAAAGATATTTTGATTATTATTTGTTATGAGTTCTTAATGGAGATTATAGCCAAGTATTTAATTAGCTTAAGTAAAGTTTGCTTTAATGACTACATTTAACTACGCTTCTTTTGCATTATATTCCATACCAAATCCTGGCGTCACATTTTCCACTTTGTGGTTTAATATAGTCAAATAAAATGATGGAAAACTAATAAACCGAATGCTTAAAAGTGTGTCTTTTGTAGTTTTAGTTGCAGTTTATCCATTTTAGTTTTCCATTTCCACGTTTTCTTCGTTTTAAACTAATTGCTTGGCTCTCCGCTACCTGCCAAATAGCGAAATTAATTCTCCTCAATGTTTATATTAAACATTTTATTGCATCTTTTAAATGGGAATGAGCTTAACTCAACGCAAATTTAATTGGGGTGAGGGATTCTTAAAGAAAGTCCTCCAACCAACACACACACACACACACACACACACACACACACACACACACAAAGCTACTCAATTGTAATGGCCAGCGGCATAATATAAATTCTACAACAACGTGAATTCAGCCATGACCACGCCCACAAGGCCAACCAACACCTTTTTCTTTTTTTATGCGTTTTCATTTGGAAAACGTTGAAAATATCTTGCCCACGGGGCGTATTAAAATCAATTCATTTAATTTTGATCAAAGCGAAATAAATCTTTGCGCTTTTTGCTTAATTTCCTTCTCTCCTTCGTTTTCAACATCTACCGACGTAAGAGTAGGTGGGGGGCTGGGGAGAAGGTAGGAAAATGAGGAAAATCCACAACAACGGCAGTGAGTAATTTGGCCTCAGTCCCCAGAGGAGGAGGATGAGGGCAAGAGAGGATTGGTTCGGGTGTGCAACACTGTAAAACGCAAAGTAAGACAAAAAGCACAAATAACACAGAAAATACCGTAAGCGAAATGAGAAATCATTAGTAAGTAAAAAGCATGTAGATGTGTGAGTAAATTCACACAAATACACACAGAAAGAGAAGAGGAGAGAGAGGGAGGGAAAAGATAAAGACACACATAAAATGAGAGCAGCGTGTAAAGTTTTTCCTGCTCTGGCTCATTCTCCTTATCGATGCCAGCGACGGCAACTGAATTAATTTTTCAATTCCCCAAACGAATTCATTGACTTTTTGTGTTCGCCCGCATCCATCCCATCATTTTGCTCACTCCCACACACACAAACACACCCACACACATACACACACAACCCACACATCGACATAGACACATGCACAGGCAGCACGTTCTTACCGGGGTATTAAAATCCTTTAAACAGATTTCATTTCGAACGCTTTTGCGGTCGATAAATGCATTTCACTTTAGTGGTTTTTACACACACACACACATCCACACTCACATGCACACCCACATGATTGTAAGTATCGCATTCGGTACTGCATACTTTTTGGCTGCTGCTGCTGCTGCTTCTTCGTCTTCGTTTTCTTTTCAATGATTTGCTGGCAAATTACTTTGAGGTGTTGCCTGGTGTCTCTCGCTTCATTTTGCCACTCTCTGCTTTTACTTAGCCCCCTCCCCCTCTCCCTCTCCCCCACACTTCTGTCCTGTCCTTTACAGTGTGCAGTACAAAAATTGCCAAATTCATTTCCAAAACAAACATTGGTATGGGTGTGTAAGTGTGAGTGTGAGTGCGAGTGTATGTGTTGCAAGTGTTGCCAACCAATTTAAAAGTTTTGCTGTCGCCGTCGCCTGGGCGAAAGTGAAGTGCTCGTTCGCTTCTTGCAGTTTGTTCTGTGTTGTTGGTTTGCTCCTGTTCCATTCTGATGCTGAAGAAAAACAGACACAGACCAAGTGCAAGCGCGAGGAGTCAGTTGCAAAATCGCGAAATACTTGCTACAGTGGCAATCACTAGCAAATGGACATTTCAAGGAATGAAAAACTTGGAGATTGATAATCTCACATAATAATTAAGTAGTTCAGGCCCATCTAGCATTATAAATAAGATCTCTAGGACTCAAAAATATGATCTTAAAACTTACAACTAGCTCAAATGATCTCAGCAGAGTGGATGTTGTCCTTAAGTTTTAGGTTTTTGAGTTGGAATTCTTCCTGATTCATATCCTTCGTTTAGCTTAGTAATGGAAATTACAGTTATCGTAATATTAACTGAATCTAGAGCGATTCAGAAATAAATAAATGAAGTCCCTATATTTTGTTTTTAAACCTTACTTTGCATTGAAACTAATCGTTTAAAAAGTTAAATAATTAATCATAAAATCATTGATGATTTTCCATTTACTAATTTGCATTTATTAAATTATTTTCTTTTAACATAATTTCTTGTTAAGTCTTTGTTAGTTAACACCAAATTAAATGTTGAATTTCTCTCTCTTTTTCTTGTAGATTCTTAGCCAATATTTGACTAATTTTTTAATAACAAAATAAAATATTTCTCTTTTTCTTTGGTAGATTCTTAGCCAATATTTGACTAATTTTTTGTATTTTGATTTCCTTCTCTTTCTTTGGTAAATTCTTAGCAAATCTCTGAGAAAGTTTCTAACAACAACAAATTAAATTTTCAATTTCTCCCTTTTTAGTTGGTAGAGTCTTAGCAAATCTTTGACTGATCTTTGAACACAAATTTAAGTTTGTATTTTGAATTTCACTCTCTTTCTTTGATAGATTCTAAGTCAATTCCTAACAACACCAAATTAAATTATGAATTTCTCTCTTTTTCTATACTAGATTTATTTGAAATCCTTGACTAATTTTCTAACAATTCAAACTAAACAAGAATAGCTTGTCCCTTTTTTCTCAACCATGAGCGATAATTCTAGATTACACTCTAAGGATGCAATTTAAATTAAAGATAACGATTATTTGACCAAAGATTCTAACTCCTCTCAGATTATTGAATCAACACTTTCCTTTCTAATGATATCTGAGTAAATTGTCTTAGGCATCTCTCACTGTACTCTGTGGTTGTCAGTTATTGTTGTAGTTGCTGTTACTTTTGTTGTGAATGTTGGTTGAGTTTCCATCCAGCAGCTACTGTGGCACTTGTTGGCTTGTCTGCTGATACTGCTGCTGCTGTTGCCGCTGCTGTTGCTGCTGCTGCGACACTTCACAGTTTGTTTTTGCTGTGCAGTGTAGGTGTAACTGTGCTCTCTACCTCTACCCTTCTGATCTAGACTAGTTGGTTGGTTGGTTTGTCGGTGTGTGTGTGTGTGTGTAGATGTGTGGCAAGTGCTGCTTCAAAGTTCATGCACCGTGTGCTGCTCTGTGTATACTTAGATACATATGTATGCATATATTTATTACATCCATTCGCAAACACATGTGGTTACTATATATATATAGAGAGAGTGAGAGAGAGAGAGTGAGATATATGCATGTGTCTGGTATGTCCTTTGTGTCCTTTCTTGGAGTTTGGCGTTGGCACATTTGAATTGGAAATTTGCTACGTACTTAATTTTCAATTTGCAATCATTTGGCCAGCTAATCAATGTTTGTCTTCTCGGTTGTCGACTTTTTTTTCTAGCTCTGCTAATTAGCAGCTAAGTGTGGCTCATTTCAAAGTCAATTGTCGTCGAGTCGAGTGTGGGTCATATCAGTAAAGCCATTTCCATTTCTCTCCAAGAGCAACAACCACAACAAGAAGAAAACTAGCCTTAATCATGCGGCTGTGCCTTTCTGTGCCTGCCGTTTTCCGTTTCTCGACTCGACCTAAGCCGTCTCGCATTAAGCCAACTTACACAATGCTCAGGCAGGCGGACAGACAGACTGACAGACGAGAAGACAGACTTGACAGAATGGTTGGTTGCCTGGTTGGCAGACTCTCTTTTGCTTACTTTCACCCTCTTTTAGTTTTTGTGTTGTCGGTTTTCTTATTTATGCCTTGTGTTGTCTAGTAATTTTCCCACACTTCACACGCTCATCAACGCTTCAGTTATACCGCTGAGCTATGTAAGTATTTTTCCCCCCAACTCCCCCTTCCCTCTCTCGATCTCACTGGCCATTTTCTGGGTAAAGGCAAAACTTCTCAGACTGAAGTGTGGAAATTTTCACTTTTTTGCCATAATTAAATTCATTTTCAAGTTGCTCTTGAGCAGGAGGCACACACACACACACACACACACACCACAAATAGGCAAACACAGAGGCTTTTCACTATTTTCACTACACATTTTCCATTTTTCATTACAGTCTAAGGATACTCTCGGCGCAGTTGGCTGCAGGCGTCTCATCTCTCCCCCCTACCCCCCTCGCCATTCCCCTGGCGTTGGCAACGTTTCATTTTCATACAGCTTCCTGTACCGTTGTTTCCGGTTTCATGCCTGCCTGTGTCTATGTGTGTGTGTGTCTATTTGTGTATAGTTTTTGCCATTAGCAACCGTAGTCAGGACGAGTGGCAGGAAGAATAGGCCTATAGCAAATTCTAATTCTGCCTCCCAACACGATTTGCCTCGCCTCGTCTTGCCACGGCCAGATTTTTGTTTCAAAGTTTTTGGCTTAAGTTGTTTTTAAGTTGTAAATCTCTTCGGCTATGCAATTTCCTTTCCAAATTCTCTGAAAATATATTCTCCTCACTCTCTCTCTGTTCCTCTCTCACTCTCTGTGTCTGTCTCATTTTCTGTTGTCCTTTCGTTCTTTGTCTTGTTGGATGTATCAAATTTTTCATTTGTGGTTAAAAATATGAAAATTGTAACTGATATTTATGTTTGTAATGCCCACCACTTGACATTTTGGGCCAGAAACCTACCACCCACCCCTCCCCCCCTCTAGGTTTTAGCCTGTCCACAATAATTCATTTTGAAATTGCGAATGCATGTGCAAGTCCTGGCATTTTGGGATTACGTGTGCGTATTTGGCCATTCAGTGTGTGTGCAATGCAATGCGAGCTCAAAAATGTATAACTAAAAATGATACGTCTGTTAAAATATGACTTATTGGAATTTCTCGATTCTCACCCCCCCACTCCCATCACCACCAACCTATCGCTCCAACTGTGTCTATTTGTGGCGATGGCAAGTCTTAATTGAATCTACTATTCGGCTGGCATTACTCCGTATTATTCTGCTCTTATCTTCTTGCTGTTGGCTATTGCATACAAATTTCCTCAAAATGAAATGAGTGGAATGAACATGGGTTTATGCTTTGTGTCTCCGAATTTCAAATTGTAATCTTCTTATAATTGTTGGTCTCTTGTTTTGAATAACTCAATCCGCCTGTTTCCCCTTCCAAATTGATTTCACCTGATGAACTTTGAACTAAAGTTCAAATAGGATTGAATAATAAACAGTTATGTATTTCAGATTACATAATTGTCATTACCAGAAAATTGTCTAAAAATGAACTAAAGCAACATTTAAACCAACTTTAAATTTTTGTTTTATTTCTTTAAACAAAATATGTATAAGAATTAATCAAACACTTAAATCAAAGACTTCAATTTAAGGAGTATCACTAAATTTAAAATTCAAAAGAATTTTTAACCCTTTTCAAATTGCCCATAAATTTATTCGAACTTTTGATACTTTTGTTTATTTTCTTCATACAAAATATGTATTAGAGTTAATACACTTATATCAAATTATTTAATTTAGTTCATAAAAAAATTAAAAACTTTAAAGAATTTTTAGCCCAAACACAAGTGATGAAAATGTTTATGAGCAAGTATTTAATGTTAATTTTTAATTCCTATTATCAATTAGTTTTTCAGAAAGTTCGCAAGTAAACAAAGTAATTTCCCATTCTGTTAAGTTTCATAATATTTTGAAATATTTAATGATATATTACAAAAAGAGAATTTATATTAATGGAAATACAAAAAGTAACTAACTAAAATTTCCAAGTTATATTATTTTTAGCAATGAATATTTTTGATCTATTTTGAAATGACTTTCATACACATTATTTTCAAAAGCGAAATTTGGAATTTAAAATGGCATATTTTCAAGTTATTTTGCAATGGCTTTTATTAATATAACTTATCGAAAATGTTGCTAAAATTTTTCAAGTTTGGAATAAATTATTAAATTTCAAATTGCATATTTTCGAGTTATTTGGAAATGGCTTTTGTATTTGTATTTTTATTTATAAAAAATGTTGCTCAAATTGATTAAGTTTGGAATAGATTATTAAATTCAAAATTTGCAATTAAATTTTTGAAACCTGAAGCTTAGTTTTTTTCTCCAACTTTTTTGAGTTCATTTCTAATTTAAAACTTTTTAGAGAAGGATTAAATTGATGAAACATTTAAGGACAATAAATTTTCATGTAGAATTTAAAATATTTGTGCTAGTAGAATTTTGTTTTCTCTTTTGACACTGAAAGTATAAATGTCAACGACATTTGTATATATGTATTTATGGAACCTTGCCACCAGCTGAATGCCAAAAACAATTGTGAGTTATATTTACCACTTACCTGGCTTTGAGTTGCTGGCAACCAGCTGCTGTTGCTGCTGCTGTTGTTGTTGCTGCTGCTGATGATGTTGCTGCTGCTGTTGTTGTTGCTGCTGCTGCTGGACTGCAGACTGTTGCTGTGGCATTTGCTGCTGGGCATGTTGTTGGCCATTGTGCTGGAGATGAGCAGCTGCTGCTGCTGCAGCTGGGTGGATGGCCAGCAGCTTGGTTTCCGGAGGCTTATGCGGACCCATGGTGATCTGGGGAGCACCCATGGCTATAGTCGGAGCTGGCATCATCAGGGTGGACATGGCCAGCATAATTTGCGAGTGAATTTTGGTGGCTTTTGGGAGGAGGGTTCTCTAGGTCCTTTCGATCTTTCTCCTCTCTCTCTCTCTCTTTTAGTTGCTGAACTCGGAGCCAAAAGGTCGTACGTTAGCCTTTGTCGCCGCCGTTTCACATATGCGTGTTGACGCTGCTTCTATTCGTTGGCTGCCGGCTATGTTCCTCTTCCTGTGTGAGTGTGTGTGTGTGTGTCTGGGTGTGATGGTGTGTGTTTCTGTGTTTGTGTCCTGGAAACTTATGAAATATGCTCACTGCCTGTGTGCAAGTTTTCTTTCCAGTTATGTATTTTCACTTTTCGTGCTCTTCCTTGTCGTTGGCTGGCCTTTGCCCTATGCTGATGCTTATGTACTTCTACTTTGCTGCTGGCTGCGTCTCGCATGTGCTGTTCTTATTACGAATATATATATCCATATATATATATATATATTTTTATAATTCTTCCTTGCTTTTTCTCTGTTATGTTTCGCTTATGTGTTCCTTCAACCGGAAATACACGAACACGAGCGCACTTTACTTGTAATTTTACTTTTTTTCTTTCTTTTCTTTTCTTTCGTTTTCGTTCTCGTCTTGCTGTCTCTCGTTACATTACATTACATTGCTTTGTGGATATCGTTTCATGTACTTTGCCTGACTGCTGACTGCTGCCTGCTGCCGGTAATCACAAATTATATTCTCTGTTTTGTCTGCAACAGCAACAGCAGCAGCAGCAGCAACGGAAATTATAAATATTGCCGTCAAATACGCGCCAGACAGCCAAAGAGTCAGGCAGTTCAGTTTCAATGTCTGGCCGTATAAGAAGTAATGTCATGCAAATGAATGAAAAATAAAAACAAACAAAAAAAAAAGAAAAGAAATTTGAAAACTCCTTGGGAAAAGTTTCTGAATCGGCTGTGCTAAAACAGCAAACAGCAACAACAACAATCGACAATTATTTTTCCGGCTGCTGCTGCTGCTTGTGATGACTTTTAAAAGTCACTGACTGACTGCAGCAATTTCTGGCAAGGAATTGGCATACCAATCGCATATAGAAAGTAAAGAATTAAAATGCAAGGATCAAAAAAAATATGTGAAACCGATCAGAACGATCTTTATTTGGGGGGCGTGGGGGCGACTCTAAGTGTAGATCATTACTTTTGCTTTCAACTGATGACAGAAACGCACAAAAATACTAGGGCGAGAGAGCGACGAATGACGAGATCAACGACGCACACACACTGTCAACTTGGAGGATACGTCTATACGTCGGTGGCCTAAACCAAATAACAGAAGGAACACAAAGCGTACAGTACTCGTTCGTAGTACTAGACCGCTGGGCGACGCTTTTCTTACTGAACGCCAGCAGCACACGCATTGGCCAAAATTTCAATCTAAAGGCGCGCTGCTTCTTCAGCGACAGCGACAGCGACAACCACGACGGCGGTTGATGTTGGCCAGGCCAGAACCAGAACCAGCACTAGCCAGGCGCTGCTGCCGCCGCCGCTGCTGTCGCTCGTTCAGCTGCTGCTGCTGCTGCTGCCAGTAGAAACGATGTTGTTGTCGATGGTCCCGACGACAACACACAGACGATAACGATGGGATGCGTTTCCCTACATTTTTCTCTCCGACAACGAAAGCGTCGCACGAAGACAACGACGAGGACGACGAGGACAAGGACCAGACGGGGCCGAGGTAGATGGAGCCGCTTTTCTGTTGCCGTTGCCATTGCCAATTGCCCGAGTCCCCGCGTATGCGAGCAGACCCCTAGAGCCGGAGCGAACTCGAATGGCGCTTTCGTTCATAAAATATTCACGAATTACTCTCTCTCATTCTCACCAGTATCCGTTGTCTGTGTTGTGTGTCCCCTATGCTGCTCTCTCTATCTCTCTCTCTTCTTCGTTTGCTGACGCTGTGCTCCGGGCGCCATTCACAACGTTGCTGTCGCTGCCTTTCTCGTCGCTCGTCGTTTGCCATCATCCTCGTCGTTGTCGTCCGTGTCCGTGTCCTTTCGGCTCTTTTCGACAGCGCAGAATCATTGACTGATTGAGCGCAAAACTATTCGAAAATGCACAAGAAATTCAAAAATCTTTCAAATTTGAATGCATTTATTTTCAAAATAATATATGAAATATTATAAATATTATTTCTAAATTATTTAGAAAATACATTCAAATTATTTAATGACAAATTTAGAATCGTAAACTCGTAATTAAGTTTATTACTTTCACTGGGCGAATGCCGAAAAAATTTCTCTGATTTGCTGAGCCAAAAGGGAAAGAAATTCCCAGTATTTTTATGGTTGATTCACTGAAAGTGTTATACGAAATGAGGCTAACATTGGAACTGATTATTCTACTGTTAACTAAACGCACTATGGCAGATAGATATATGTATAATCTGAGCAGATATATATACTTATTTTAATCTGAGCAGATTATGCCACCGTGGAGTTAATTAGCTTACAGTAAATAACTTAAATGCCATCAGATAGTGAAATGTCAAGTAATATGAGAGATCTAAATGGTGGTGGGCGTAAATGGGCTTAAATGGGTGGCTAATAATAGACATGGATAACCGCATTGACATTTTGCATTGAACAACACAAAAGTGGCTCCTCCTTTGCTATTAGCTCTCGACCATGCATGAGTATTGCCAAAGGACTAAAGGATATAATCAAAACCGAGGGGCTGCTCTCTCTCTCTCTCTCTCTGCAAATGAAGTGCAAAACAAAAGCCAACGAAAAGAATAAGGGAAAATAGGGAAAAATACATAATTACATGCAATTTAGCATGCGACATTATCATTGTTCTATTTAGCATAGGAATCAGCGCCATCACAACAGCAACAACAGCAGCAACAACAACATTAGTTGAGCATGTGTGAAGAGGACAGCGAATTTAAAAGGATAACGGACAAGGGACTGCAAGTGTCCTTTGTCTTACTCGCTTGGTTGCATGTTGCGTCGTGGTGCATATGTTTAAAGCAACAACAACAACAAAAAGTGACGCTAACAAAAAGGCAGCCCCCTGTCAAGGCAAAACCAAGACAAGCCAAAGCCAAAGCCAAAGGCTGCTTTTTCTCCACACTCTTTGTCTGTCTGTCTTGGTGAGATGATATGAGTGTGTGCGTGTGTGTGTGTGTGTGTGTGTGTGTTTATGGTATGACAATTGCCCTTTGAATTTTTTAAATCACTTTAAACGAAAACAAAAACAGAATTCCTTTGTCATTTCCCCCTTTCCCCCACCAACACACACACACACACATTTTCCCCACAAAAAGAGTTCATCATCGCGTTTGCCTTTGCCTTTTGTTCTTCGAGTTGCGCTTGTTAGGTAAATCAGCGTCAGTTAGAATGTGCACACACTCACACACACACATAAACAACAACAACAACAATAAGAATAAGAGGCAAAAGACAGTGGGCAAAGTTATAACGTGCTTAAGCGTCTTTAACTGAAATGAGGCTAAAAAATATTTCCTTATAATGAAGTGTGTGCATGAAGCGATGTGTGTTTGTGTGTGTGTAAGTGTGACCTCTGACCATGCATATGTGTGAGTGTGTGAGAGAACAATAGCGCATTGTTTATTGTCGTTGTTGTTGTTGTTGTGGCTGCGCTTATTTTCCAACCTTATACGTATATAAGGAGAAAATTAAGGCATTGTTTAAGCCAATTAAAGTATTTAGTAAAGTGCCCCACGCTCACGAGGGCGTATGCGTGATATTTTGTTGAACATTAAGACAGTTAACCAAGACAACTGATGTATGTAGACGTCATTCTCTACCATTTTTCGCTGATCGGTATCGGTGGGAAGTGTAGAGACTGTTGTGAATGTTGTGTATTTCGAAAATAACGAATACTTAATATGACATTAATTAATTGCTGTTACCAACACCAAGATAACAAAATTAAATGTCACCTTTTGAGTGACCTCAAGAGTGGTTAACAAAAGAAACATAAATAATGGCAGGAAGATCAGAAAAAGTCATTTAAAATTCAAATGGAAGATGAATAATTTCGAAAACTATTCCAAACTAAACACTTAACAAACAACTGACAATTTATTTAAGGAGCGAAACCTTTCAGTTAATTCAAAGAGCTTTTTACAATAGTTTGCCAAATTCTTATATTTATTTTATGAATCCATTGCCTTATAACTTAATGATTTGTATCTTTAAGGTACAAAAATCTCTCGATTAATATTAATTTTTAGTCAAAAGCCAGTTAATTAACGCTTCAAAAAAGAACCAAAGCTAACCATATTAAAATTCCAGATTAGGAGCCAAATTAAAAAAATTCGCACACACTTAATTTTTATTCTCAAAAGTTTATATAATTATTGAGCGTTTTTTCATTAAAGTTTTCAAAATAATTTCAATATAAATATAAATAAATTACAAATTTATATGTATAAACTTTGTTCGTTAAACATTAACATTTTAATTCGATATTCGTTCAAGTTGGATTATTTCTAGAGCTATTGAGATCTAGAACTTATTTTTATTTAATATTGCTCTACCCTATGTGCTACCCAATTATTAAATATTTACCTTAGGAATGAGTTTTTTGTAAAGGCAGCCAGAAAAGCTGCAGCTCTTGTAACTTTTACAATTAGTCAATTTCCGCTTTGTATATTTTGCCCAAGTTTTAAGAGCTCATTTTGGGACGCATTGAAAAAAGTATGTTACACAGTAAGCTATAATATAATTCTAATAACTTTGTATGATCATTTTTATAGCCTTGTTATTAGATGAAGCAAACAGTCTTTACATATTTCTATTTTCCAGTTTAAAAAAAATCTTAACGAATTTGAAACTACAAAATTCTAAAATTATATCTCCTCTTGTATTGCTATTGAAATCGTTTTATGTAAATCTTGAAAGCTTTTGTTATATTTTGTCACAGGAATTCCCAATCTTATACCTTTATCCAAATTTCTTTTCATATAATGCAGTGGAAAACTATCTAAAACGTTTTCCCATTTTTGACCATAGTGTTGTTCAAACAAACATTTAATTCATGCATCAATTAACTTGCTTTTTTTACACAAAAAATAATAATAAAAGGAGATATATAAAATTTGTAAATGATTAGATAAACAGGAGGAAGGACTCTAAGACACTAAGTAAATTGATGGGGCATGTAGACCAGCTAAGGACTAGCGAGAATCGCATTTACAAGGGAAATAAGTGAAATATTAATGCTTGTTTTTTTGGGCAAAGTCTCCGTAAGTCCTCTTCCTTTTGCGGCCAGGCAGTCGAAGGTGCTGCCTAATGGAGGTCACACTTGGCCCTTTAAATTTTTTAATAGGTGTGTCAGATAATGAAAATAAGCACTCGGTTGGGGAGTTTTGCCAGCTGGATGAGGTTTGAGTTTGAGGGGCCATATAGCCGCATCCCTTGTGTCCTTGTGTGTGTGTGTGTGTGGGGTTTGCTGTAAATTTTGTGGAGCAACATTTCGAGCTGCGGCCCGCCTGTCACAGTGTTTTTGTTTTCTTTGCCCTCTGGATGGGCTGCAGTGCGCCATTCTCATTTGATGCTTCTGCTTCTCGGTGGCTCACTGGCTCTCTGGCTCGCTGGTTGATGTTGATGGTTTGTAGGCCGCCGCCATTTGCCTTTTAACTTGGCTAACGATAATTTGTTTGGCAACTGCCGGCAACTGGAACGATGGCGACCCGTAATGAATTTTTATGCTCCTTTAATGTACTTTACGCAGATCTAAAATTATGTGACCAAAGTGACCGAGGTGCCCCCGTCTCCCCCACACCCAATACCTTTGGAGCTTTAGCTCTCTCTCTGCTAACGATTAAGACTTTATTGCATTAGAGAGGGAGGTAGAGAGTTAGAAAGAGACAAACTTAAATGCTGATTTCCTTAAAAAAAAAAACTCATATGAATTATGGCTTCAAATATGAGAAAATATATTTCAGAGAAAATTATGAGGTCGAGTAATGGGAAACGAAAGCGTGAACATTTACAGTGCAAAATGTGAAATAAAGAACTAGAATTGTGTGAATTTAAATTGAGTTAGTGTAGCGATTCGAAATCAAATGAAATCTATAAGTTATGATGGCTGAATGAATGAATCTACTACTACTAATACTACTATAGATATTTGAATATAATTCCAGTTTGGCAATCTTGTCATATTTGAGCTGTGGCCGACTCTGTGCTTTGTGGCCAAGGCCAATTGCCTGCCACGCGCCTGGGTGGATTCCGTTATAAATGGCTCTAGTTCCATCGATCTGTCGCGCGACCCATTCCAAGTCCTAGAGACTATTCGAATGTGCATAGCTTTGGCAAATTTACTGTTTAAGTAATATTTCGTTACTCCGAAGCGCGAAGCAAACCCTGAAAGGAGGAGAAAGTAGAAGGGGTGTGAGCAAGTGGGGGTGAGGCATTGCAACATTGGGGCAGCAGCCTGGCTGGGGATGGTTACACTTACAACTGCACATAACTGTGTAATTTATATTGGCCATTTCGCTTTGACTCACACACTTGCACACACACACACACCCAAAGTGCTTTTGTGCGACAAAGTAAATTGTAAAATGTCACCCATAAAGCGTAAATTGTAACAAAAAGCACTCCAGGCCACGCAGTGATTTAAATTTTGTAGTCTGTAGGCTTTGGCTGTAAAGTTATACGACACAGAATGTATGTATATCTGTGCCCAACCCCCCCCTGCCCCCCTCCCCCCTTTTGCCATTGTCAGTGTGCAAAACGCAGCTGGTTGAGAGAGCGGAGTGGAGGGGAGCGGCCTACAAGACACTTGGCAGCAATGGCGACAAGTTTTTGCCCCACTCGATGGGGGCTAGCCTCTGTAACTGCCAACCCGAAACTGTATCTGCGTGTCCACAATTTACACAATTCATAATTCATGCGAAAATATTGTTCATACAATATATATGTATATATGTTTGTATGTATATAGACGATGGCAATGTCGGCGCATATAAATTTCTGCATTTTGTAACCAGCGGCGGCCGCATCTGCAGCTCTATGTAATTGTAATTGTATCTGCATATATGCCTCTCTCTCTCTCACTCTCTCTCTCTGTATCTAGTTGCGTTTCTCTATCTCTGAATTTGTGTATTTCTGTCTGTATCTCTCCCTGTGTGTGTGTGTGTGTGTATTTAATTGAGTTTTGGTATGCAAAACACTAGGCCAAAGTGACAAATTGATTATCAATTCTCATGCTTTATGCAGGACGAAAAGGCTTTAAATTTCATTTTCACAATGTATCAAAAAAAAAACAAAAAATGTTAGAGCTAAGCCAAAAGGCAGCAGCCAAACTTGAAGCTCCTTGGCTGACTGCTGGCTGGTTGGTAAATTAAAACGGAAACAATTTATTTCACGCACTATTGAACTTTAGAATGAACGATTTTTCTTTGCCGCAATTTGAGCAAATATTAATTCTGTGTTTTTTTTTTTTTCTATTTATTTTTTTTTTTTGTATTTTCTTCTTGCTCGTTTTTCTCTGCAGCTGACGTAGTCGTCGTCGCCTCGTATATTCATGAACCTGCCCGCAAAGTCTGGGATTTTCCTTTATTTTACAACTGTGACTGTGTGTGTGTGTGTGTTGGTGTGTGTATGTGTGCGCAGAGGCAGAGTTTTTCGTTCGTTCTTCATTTTGCTTGAATGTTTTTTTTTTTTTTTTTGTTCTACAGTCGAGGACAATCAATTTTTCTTCATCACAAAATTGCATTCTTCAAACAGAAAGGAGACACGATGGAGAGCTGAAAGAGGAGGGGGTCGAGCGGGGATGTAGTGGGGTGTGGAACACAAAAATTCGCACTTTATTCATTTCCGCCAGAGCTCCGGGCGCATAAAATGCTCTCTGTCATTTGACTGGCCACGATCCCCGGACTCCCGGACTGCTCGACCACGGCTTGGTGGTTCTTGTTCTGCTCTGCTCCGGTCTGGCTCTGCGTCTGCTTCTGTATTCATTAATCAACTTTCAAATCTTGCCACTACAAACGAGATGCACACGTGAATGAAAAACGGAAGGGGGAGCAGGGATGGGGTGGGGTAAATAAACAACGGATCAGGTCTACAGCGTCAAGTGGTTGCGATGGGTTGGGTTGGGATTATTTTGCACTAATTTGCGGCCGCGCCACTGCCGTTGACTGACAGTCGCAACAAGCAGCAACGATAACCTGTACATGTAGAAACGATGTTCCTCAGCTGTCCCCCCTCCACCCCACACCATCACTCCATCTCTCCTTAGTCATTCTGTTTGTATCATTTACGCGCAGTGAATTAAATCGCCTTTCGCCACAGTCGAGCTGACCAGCTGACCACATGGCGTATGCGTGTTGCTCCATCACTCACTCACTCACTCACTCACTCACTCACTCACTGACGAGCAGTTACAGTTAGCGCGTGTCAGTTTTCATTTGCGTCAATTGTTTGCAACTGGTTAAAGTTTGAAAAGCGACGAAAAGAGGGATCCATCGCCTTGCTTTGGGTGAAGTCTTTTGCCTGCCTTGAGTATAGGTTTCTTCTCCCGTCTCTGTATCTGCCTCTGCCTCTGCCCTGGCAGTCATTAACAACCGGAGATGAGTTTGGTTTAATGCGGTTGCCGTTTACAAATGGAATTTTTTAGTGGTCCCGGCCAACAGTCAAAATGCCAGCAAGAACCAACAACTTCCAGCATTGCTTGAAGGATTTTGGTAACGGAAGTCATTCCACTGGCATTGACTGCGTGCCAGCAAATAGCTGTGTGTGTGTGTGTGCTGTTGTGTTTGTGTGTGCATTTCACAAATTCTTTTAATACCTCGTTCATTTCAAAATAATCCCACAGTCATCATTACTGCATGGCGGCTGCTAATACAAGCGGAAAACAAGAGAAAAATTACTTTTAAAAATAAAATTTATTCTTGTTTCTTTTCAAAATTCACATTTACATTTAGTGATGAGAAAGCCAACTTATCCATAAGGCTTTATCTTACAATTTAAGGTATTCAGGATTCAAATTAATCTTTCAATCTAAATTAATCTATCGGGCATTAATCACGACATATTTATTGATTCTTTGGTTAGTTTTGTTCGAAAATTAAAGGCGCACTTTATGGTTTTAAATGTATTTGGCATTAAATTCGAAATGGTCCTCCTTGGTGTTATTTGAAATAGTTAATCCAGTCGCAAAGACAATTCAAATATTTGAAATTATCCTTAGACTTAGATCTTTTCGATTTGTATACAATATCTTACAGAAAAGAAGGTATTAAATAAATTAAAAATGAAATAAAACTAATTATGGATATACGCTTGAATAATTCTGATTTAGATCTGCAACAATCTTTCAATTTCAACAATTTCAATCACCCATAAAAGGTTCCTATTTCTTTATTATAAAAACAATGATTTCCTTGGTTAAATTCGGGACACATTTGTACAAAATATCTAATATTTTAACTATTTTGAATTTTTCATGGTAAAAAATATAGACACATGCAAAACCTATTCGTTGCTATAAATTAAAAAGTTTTTTCCAACGCCTAAAAGAGGTCAAGTCCAACGTGGGCTATGACAAAGACTAGATTTTAGTATCTAGTTTAATAATCTTTTTTGTGCAAACGCCATTGGATAACGCAAAGGCTTTTTTTAGGATTTCCAGCGATTTTACATTGCAAAAATAAAGGGTACAACCAGCATTATCCTTGATGTTAATTATATTTTGAGAAAAAAATTTAACGCATTCTTAAATATATAATCTCTTAGATAAATGAAACCCCAATGATAAATTTTTAATAGTTTTCCTCCTAAAAATTCACAAAAATAGTTAATCTAGGGGTATTTATCCTTGCTCGACTCCATCTTTCTATTAAGTACACATCTAAGTAAATGGAACTCTTTATTTAAAGAGCTTCTTAGCATACCTGGTGAAAGTCATTTGTTGTAATTTCGAGATCTCAAACCTCAATCCATTCTGCCTGCAATCTTAAAGTGGCACGTGTCCTTCACTGTCGCCTCGTCCTTGTGTTATTCAATTTTGGAAATTTATCTTCCTGTGTCAGGTACTCCCACTTTTATGCCTAAGTAATCTCAATCCCAATTCGTATCTACATAATTCTCTGCTGAGAGGTTCAAACGTTGCCATATGAAAAGCTGAAAAACTAATTAAAAATCCTCAGAATTTCGTGCACTTTTCGAGTGCGTTGGCCAAGATAGATGTATTTTGCATGCCTTTTGCCTTAGCCTTTTGCCTTTTTTGGGGGGGCTGTAGTAGAATTTTGGCTTTAGTAAAGTTTTCATTAGCCACATTCGGGTTGAGAAAATAGAAAATAGAGAAGAGAAGAAAAAAAAAGGAAAGTTTGAGGCAAATCTTTTACACTTGCATGGCAAGCATCGTCGCCTACTTATGGCAAAAATTTTTCGACAAACTATTTATGCAGTGGAAAGTTTATGGGCGGGCCTGCCGGGATACTCATCCATTCACTCGGTCCATGTCCGGTGTCCGTGTCCGAGTCCCAAGTCCGAGTGCCCAACTATTTATGTTAGAACTGCAAAGCGTAGCCGAAACCAATGAAATTTTCTAAAATACTTACGACAACGCGCAAAGTGCACTTTTACCCCATCAAGACCCCACCGCTCCCTCATCCCTTCCCTTTCTAAGTGGGTGGTGTGCTGAGTGGGTCGGCCTATGATGCTTTGGGTGGGTGAAGTGGGCGGTGTTCGGTTGCCACCTGGTCATACACTTTGACTTTACTTAGTTGGCTTTTACCTTAAGTTTTCAGTGATTTTGCCAGGGGAAAGGAACATATTTTCTTTCTTAGCTCAACCTTAACCACTTGGCTTGTTCTTATGATTCAGGTGTGTGTGTGTGTCAGTGTGTGTGTGTGGAATGAATAGGTCGTGTATGTGCATATTTTAAAAGCGTTAAGCTCGGTCTATGTAAGTGCGTCTGGGGAGAAAGAAGAACTTTTTAGACTCTCTCTGAAAACTAAAGTCAATGGTCAATTTGTTTGAGATTTGCAGATTTCGTATAACCTTCTCCCTCTTGGGGGCTTAGCCTAATTAAAATTGCATTAAAGCTGAAGCAAAAGATTTGCTTTAAACAAAAAATAAGGACTCGCTTCTGGGTTCTGGGTTCTATTGGGTTGGCCTTCGCCTCTGCTCTGCTTGACTCTGCTCTGTTCTGTTAGCTAACCAAGCGAAACGCGAACCCCGGCTCCATACAAATTGCAGTCAACATGGTGCGTAAGTCAACCGGAACTGGCAAAGACAAAATGAAATACACATGGGCATAGGCTTGGATGGTGGAGGCCCAAGGAGAAGGAGGAGAAGGAGGAGGTGGCGGCGGCACATTAGGCCAGGCAGTGACAAATAAACAGTGACAGAAGGCAAACAAACGAGGACGAACTGAGAGGAGCAGAGCAGAGTGGAGCAGAGAATGATTGCCAGCGAGAACGGGAGCGAGGCCAATTCGTTGTCATCAGTTCAACTTCATTTTGGACTTGGTGGTAGTAATATTGTAAGCAGCAACGAAATCATTGCAGACATATGAAATATTAAATATGTATGTAAGTAAGAAGACAGACACACACACACACACATGCTCACACACACACACACGTTCACTCTCACGATATAAACAATCATTTGGTGGCCCCAAATGTCTGAGAACTCTCTGTCTAGAGTGGAGAGGAAATGACGGGCTGATGATCCCATTTCCGAGCGGTAAGTTATGCCAAGGCAGGGCAACAGCAACAGCAGCAGCGACAGCAACAAAAGTAAAATGTGCGGAACAACCTTCAATGGGACAGAATCGACTTGTGCATTCGCTGCCTCCTGCAGCAAGAGGAGCCTCCTGATTCTATGAGTGTGAATGTGGCGGGGGAATGGTTGGGGTTAAATTGATGGCACAAGGAGCAGCAGCAGCAGCAGCAAAAGCAGCAGCACCAGCTAGAGTCCTTTTCATTATAATTTAAGCACAGCAACATGACAACGTGGTTAACTTTTGCTTTTGCTTTTGCTTGCCTTCCTTTTTATATTTTTTTTTTCACTTTTTTTCTCCCTCATTTCGTTACTTTGTTGCTGTGATCAGTGACTGCAGGGACTTTGCTACATTCTGGTGAAATGAAATTGCCTCAAAATGTTTCCCCACTTTTATTTTTTTTCTCTCTTTTCTTTTTGGTGGCCTTTGACATGTCTTTATATCTATATCGCACTCTCTGTGGGTGTGTGCTTGTGTGTGTGTGTGTGTTGGGTGTTTGTGTGTGTGCAAAGGTTGAAGCATTTAATGAGCTGAATTTTGGAACGTGTGTCCTTGATATACCAAAAAATAATAACAAAAACAAGGAAGCTGCCAAGCCCTTTAACTGAAATTGAGGACACTCTAATGAGGCTCTTTCTCTCTCAGGCAGTGTCGTTGAAAATCATTTCAATATGAACTTATTGTTTATCATTAAAACGAGTCACAAATTATTTCAAATGCCCCACTCAGGGAAATTCATTGAAACATTGAAAAAAATGAAGAAAATATGCATTTTAAGCACTTAATCATCCAATTTTTCCCGCTCCATTGTAAACATGTTAATTAAATTTGCTTGCAATCAAATTTAAGAACTGACATTCCACAGAACCACAGAAGAAAATCCGCTCACACGGATTGGAGGACTACTTCTCCTGCTCCTGCTCCTTCTCCTTCTCCTCGTGGGCTTTAAATGGGGTGACATGTGCTCGCAATTTGTATGCGTAAAACAAATACTTACACTCCATCAATGCAGATGTGTTTGTGTGTGTGTGCGTGTATTCATGAATATCTATATTAGGGTGAACCAAAATATCCTTTTCTCTTAGTAATAATATTTGAGTTCTTACAATTTAATAGGAGGATTGGAAAATAGTAAAAGGCTATTTTATTCATATGTGGCTGCTATAAAATCTATTTACTTTCTAGATTTTTAGCACGTAATATTCTAATCGATAAATGAAATTCGTTGAGATTTCATTTTAAATAAACTTCTTTTTTATCTTAACCCTTTTTAACTAAGGCGGTTCATTGGTTTTTAATCAAGAATGAAGTCAGGCAGTCGTTTCTTCTGAAAGATAATATTCATTAACTGTTTTATAATAGTAAAAATTTATTTTACCTATTATTTTTGTTTAGTACTTTATTTCAAAAGTGCTCCAAGAGAGAGGGGCAATCATTAAATTTTATATACAGTTTTTGGGAGTATAATCCCTAATCTGGATTTATATACAATTGCTTTCCTCACTTAACTTTGTTCAATAACTTTTTCAATTAAAGTCATGCTCATTCATTCAATTCATTTTTAAGCAGTGTAAAAATTTCTAAAAATTTTAGAAAAGTTTTTTAACAATTACCAACTTAGTTTTTGTTTTTCTTAAGCTATTTAAAGTGCTCTATAAATATTGAATACTGTGTTAGAGAACTGATCCCGCAACTAAGATTACTTTGTCTTCCGATTCAATTGATAGAAGTATTCCAGATGAGAAATGTTCAAGGTCTTGTTTTTGGAATTTATTCAATATCTTTTTTGAGCCACCCTAATTTAATATACTTACGTATATATTTTTGCTAGCATATGTATATGTATGTGTGTGTAGGCCTCTTTATTATTTATTTTTATGCTTTACAATATTTATGCTTTTTGTCAGCATTTCGCATACGAAAGAGCAGAAATCGTCTTGACGGGCAGCGCATTTAATTAATGGAAAATTCGCCGGACAATCACTGTCCGGCAGCAGCGTTTAATAAAGCTGAACCAAGAAGATGGGGTGGAGGGTGGGAAGTGGGTGGTGGTAAGGGGAAACGCATTAAGCCTTTGACATGCGCCAATCGTAAATCTTGACCAACATATCTGAGCAATGTTTGCCCAATGCCCTGGGCAAAATGGGTCGTCCGGCAGCGATGGCCTCACATGTAGCCGAAAAAAAAATTGCTGGCGGCATTTGCTTTGTACTTTGACATGAGGCCAGAGAGTCAGTCCAGTTCAGTCCAGTCAGTCCAGCGCCATTGACAAGGGCGCCTATGCAAATATTTAGTAAATGAATCAGCGCTTTGCGACTGTTATCATTTATGCCCTATGCGGGCCGATCTCTTGACGCCCTTCGTGCGCCGAGTCCCAGTTTTGGTTGCTTGGCATTTTTCGGTTTCGCCCCAGAAAACCAGAGAGCGAGCGGACTCTGACAGGCGACAGCGAATTTGTCAATTTGTAGCAATGACTGTAAACAGACTGAAGGCTTCTCTCGCCCCAGTCCATGCACTGCACATGCGGCCCCTACTAAAATTTATGGCCCAGCTCTTGGTGACGCACTTGTCCGGCCATGGTTGGTGCCGAAGCTGCTGCCCGGAGCGGCTATGCATACAAAACGCTGCGGCAATTATCTCAAATGCAAATGCTCTGTCCCACTCTATGAGGGAACGAGGCGTGGCAAGGACCGAGGGCATTAGCTAAGCACGTAATGAATTGTCTTTTTGGCCATTCGATAAATTTGCAACTCTATGAAGCTGAGGGGGCTATGGACCAACACAAGGGCTAGCTAGATCCAGCTGCAGTGGCATCTGATTTGGATTCTCGGCATTGGCACTGTTGATGATGATTCGGCTTGTGCTTCGGTTTTTTGGGGAGATTTCGGTGTGCAATCCCCCTCCCCGCCACCCAACCTATAAAGCCAACTGCAGCAGGGGCCTGCAGGCTGCAGCTCCGATGGGCGAGAGCAGCAAAGAGCCCAGCCGGGGCGTAATTAAAAATCATAAGAAATGGAATACAAACAGAAATAAACATGCCATAGCCGAGAGCATAAAAGCAGATCCAAGCGCCACGCCACCAAATTTCTTTCTCTCCCTCTCTCTCCTTCTCTCCCTCTCTCTCTTTATATATATTTGTATGTATCTGTGTATCTGTATTTCTATCTGTGAGTGTGTGAGTGCAATAAAAATATGCCAAAAGGAAAGGAAAGCGAGGCACAAAAAAAGGAAATAAAAATAAAAGCTCTCGAATAAAATAAATTGCACTCAAAAATCCTTTTTCCGTGCCTGCAACTCATTACAAATTTTATTACATAGCGGCTCAGTAAAAGGCAGTAGCAGCACCCAGAGATATATACAGAGGATCCAGTCACAGGACCCCCAAGATAACTGCATATCAACATGGATAGACTGACATTTAATGCAAACACTTGATGTTGCTCATTAAGAAGAATTCATCCAGCCAGCCAGCCAGCTTGGCCAGCCCAAAAACAAAAAACACAAACACACCCACACACACGCTTACTCATACGCACACCCATTTATTTACAACCTCTCAAAAGTGAATAGAACTTGTTGCCGAATAAGCAGCAGCAGGAGCAGCAGCAGCCGAAGCAGTCGGAGAATTGGACAGAAGACCATAATGAGCATACGGGCAACGGCAAGCCAAAGACAAGGCAACGCAATGCATATGTGAGGCACTCCCCCTATCCGCCTATCCCCCAACCCTTTCAGCATTTAAGTGCTGCTGCTGCTGCTGCTTTTGCCTCTGGCACTGCGACTGGCTGCTGTCTTGTCACCTGCAGCCGGTGACGACTGCAATGGCAACTAGCAAACGATGGCAACATGACTACAACTTGTCTACATTGCGTCTTCTTGTCTGTAGTTGTAGTCAGACATGTGTATGGGAGGCAACAGCAGCAGCAGCTGCTGCCACACCAGCCAGGAGCGGATTATCTAACCGGATTAGTGCATGGCTACACCAGGGGCAACATATGAAAACTCTCCGAATTCTTTTCTTATCATTTATTCTTTGGGTTACTTATGGTTGGTATTTAAAGACTGAATCGGTAGACGTAAGAGTGCCCTTTAGGCCACTTATTATATTATAAATTTTGGCGAGAAAACTGAATAAGACTAAAAATTCTCAGAAGCTTTACGACTACTTTTTTTACCATGCATCCATAGGATAAATTGGTATTTTAAAGTCGCCAAAATGTATGTAACAGGCATGATCAGCTTGAGAAGAGAAAATGTCCTTCTATCTGTCCGTTTGTCCGTCCGTATCATTACACAGATCTCAGGAACTATAAAAGTTAGAGCTGCCATATTTAAAATGTAGACTCGTGTAGTATATACGTTGGTAAAGTTTTTATTTTGTTGCTTGGCAGGACCCCTTACTCCCACGGAATTCAATAAAAGGTGATGTTAGTCTTGCTCAATTTTTATCATATCGCAATTTTATTTGGCCTACCGATACATGTCATTAAAATCTACCATTCGCTTTTTTGAAAAAATAAATATATAATAATTGAAAATACATTTTTAATCCATTTAGAATCCTACTCAGGAGCCACAATTTACTCAAGATTTATATTATTACTTATTTATTTTACTTAAGTTAATTATTTATAATGTGGAATGTAAACTATAAGGAGGAGAGCACTACAATTATTTTCTTTTATTATTTTGGAAAGTATTCTTCGAGGGTTCCCTCATGATTTTAAGCTTGTATTCTTAAAATGGTTTCAATTTTTTCTTACTATTTGATAAGTTATAACTAAAAATACTTCTTTGTGTGTGTTTTTTCTTTTTGCTTAATGCGCTCCTGATGCGGATGCTGCTACTGCTGCTGCTGCTGCCATTGTGAAATCTTTTGCTTGCTCTTGTACGCTGCGTCTCATTTATTTCATATACTTACTTCTCCCACTTACTTAACGCATTACGTGGAAATTCATATGTGTACCAGAAGTACACGGCTCTTTCTTTTCGGAGTCGGATGTGATTATAAAGAGCATTTTGTGTGTGTGTGTGAGCATGCAAAAAGCATAACTGCAGGCAATTTTAAATCCTTGAGTCGTCCTTTTGCTTGCCTAAAAGAAATCAAAGAGAGAACTCTTCAATATTCTAGAATTAAA
This sequence comes from Drosophila sp. 14030-0761.01, assembly GCA_018150735.1. Classification (NCBI taxonomy): domain Eukaryota; kingdom Metazoa; phylum Arthropoda; class Insecta; order Diptera; family Drosophilidae; genus Drosophila; species Drosophila sp. 14030-0761.01. The sequence goes on from JAECWO010000090.1 coordinate 1,858,179, forward strand.
TCTGACTCATAAATTTTTGCATTTTTGGTGGAGTGGTGGAGTGAGGGGGAGGGTGGCGGTTGGGAGCCTGTCAAATGTCAAACTTATCATTTTCATTGTTCTGAGCAATACAAAAGTTTTTATTCATATTTTATACATTTCTTTTATGCTCCAATCAAGGCCTATAAATATATGTTCTCTCTCATATATGATGCCACACAATCTGTATATATATATATATATATATATGTATGTGTATATTGTGTAGAAGAAGAGGCAGAAACCCAAGTATGTCAAATTAACAATGTCATCAAAGCGATTTAACATGTTGGCGCTCCATACTCTCTCTCTCTCTCTCTCTCTGGCCATGTCTTTTCTCTGCCGGCGATTACAAAGCAAATCTTTTCAAAGCTTTTAACAAACATGCTCAACCACACACACACACACTTAGACACACACACAGGCACAAAGGCAAGCCAATAACTTTGAATTAAAATGCGTTTATTCCAGCTCTTTACACGCTCCTCCACGTCTGGCTGGGGTCAAGAGAAGAAGGAGGAAGCCTGGCAATTGAAACGGGCGACAAAATTCTGAGCGGGGGTGGCGAAAAAAAATCTTAACCCAAATAACTTTGGCAAAACTATTCAAAACATTTACTTAATATTCGTCGAGTCGAGCCGAGAAAAGAAAATGGGGCAAACCCCATCACACACACGCGCTCACCAAATGAAAGCATTTTGTAATCCTTTGTTATCTTGATCTCTTTTCGGTCACACACACACACACACACACACAGCAGCAGCATCTCCCTTCCACTTGCTGATGTTTAATATTAAATCATATTAAAATATTCAAAAGGCGGCTCCTCCTTCACGCAGTTCGGAGTCTGAGCTCGCTAAGCATTTATAAACATTAGCACGCAAACATGGACGCGAGACCAAAAACACGTTGGCAAACATGGATAAGCCAGTCAGCTAGAGAGCCAGCAAGCCACCAGCCACCAGCCACCAGCTAGGAGATTGTGCGCCTAAATGTATGCAATGCCAGAATCCTAAAAGCGTCTCCCAGCGAGTCAGCACACTCTCTCTATGGGTGTGTGTGTGTGTGTGTAAGCGAGATACCGCCCGACCCCTTTTTACAAAATTGTTTGCAAGCATTTTTGAATAATTTTCGCAAGTGTATGTGTGTGTGTGTGTGTGTTGTGTGTGTTGTGTGTGTGCCTCTGAAACTCTTTCCAAGCATAAACTGCATGAGTTGTGCTAAGAGAGTGTTTAGAGCTAGCTTAAAAATTCATCAACGGCATGACAAGTGTGGCCGCAAGGCCCTTTCCCCTCTTCCCCTTCCCTTCTTGCCCTTAGGCCTCCTTTGCCCGCATCGTTTTTCAAGCATTTTTACGATTATTGGTGCCTAATGGCTCAGCGGAGCGGCGCGGCGCGTCAACTTTTTGCCTAAAGTCACTCAAAGACAAATAGTTTTGTTTGTCAAAGCATTTTTGCATTTGTATGTATGATGAGTAGGTAGAGCACCACCACCATGACTTGGATAAATTGGAAAAGTGCCACAGCAGCAGCAGTTAAACTTAGCGAATGAATGATTAACAACAATAAGTGTTTTGTGTATGTGAGAGCATCCCTTAATAGTACACATCTCATGAATACCCTCAACAATCTTGTGATAAGTTTTATATCTTTAGTTTTGACGAGTTGGCAAATATTTGATTTTTGTATATGGATGGTTCTAATATCTATACTAATACTAATAAATACAGTAGAGGGCACAAAGTTAGCGCACAAAAGTCAAATTCGAATTAATAATTGTCAAAGAAAATTAAATGAATTGAAGAAGAAGTCGAACTCGTTCAAATGAATAAAGTCAGCTGACGTGAAACTCATGTAAACGAAACTAAAACGAATTGAATGAGTAAAAGAATTCTTGAGACGTTATGTTTTGTATGCATTCGAATGCCCATTCACAAATAGACCCATTTAAATGATCTCTCATCTTGTTGTTTCGTTGCCTTAATTCATGCTAAAGTTTTGTTTTTCTTAAGTCACAAATAAAAGAATTAATTTTTTATCGAATGAAAAATCTTTGATTAAAATTCGATGAAAATGAAATCACAAAAGATATAGATTCGATTCTTCATAAAATGAACAAATTATGATTAAAATTTTATGAAAATTACCTAGCTTTCTTTAGCTTTGGTCATAAATCTTCCATCTCTTATTTTACTTCAACGTTACAGAAAAGCAAACACTTTTTGTATATTCTAAATTTCATCCAATTTAATCTAGAAATACCTAAAAATACCATATAATACATATATCTTTAAACTAACAATAAAATACTTTTTACTTTCAGGTCTTAAAAACCAGTTCTCCCTTTCGATTTCGAGTTAAATTACACTCGGTTTGCCTTTTGGTAAGTGAAAATGTTTTTGAACTAAACTTTTAATATATTTGTTGTATTAATGTTTAATATGTTGAGAGCAATATAAACCAGTGAATGATAAAATAGTGAATGATTTCGGTGCATAGGTTGATTTACTAAAATTATTATTAGCAGGCAATACGAAAACTTAGTGAAACATTTTAAACACGGTTTAAAATTACAGCTTGAAAATAGTTCTAAAGCCAGAATATTTAGTTTTTACCATGTTGATGTTTGAGCATTGCAAAATGAATTAAGTTTTAATCAGGTGTAAAACTCATTGCCTAATAGTTGTTGGGTGTAAATTTTTCCAAAGAAACTGTCAACCCTCGTTGTGTGTCCTTTTTGGCAGACCTGATTAAGAGTCAATAAATTGGCTTGATTCTCTATTAATTTCAAATATTAAATGAGTGTCGAATCAAATAAAGTTAAGACTTTAACTCACTCTACTATAAGGTAGACCCACCTTGGGTTGCAAGTATTTCTCAAGGGGACTCATAAAATCAATTGAATTCCAAATAGAACTGAAAAATTTCGCCAGTGTTTTAAGCGACTTTGTTAGCATTTGCATATTAGATGCAAGGCCGAAACTATTTGAGCTTAAAATTATTAAGAGGTGCATAGTTTTCTCAACACTCGAACAGCGTGTTGGCCTTGGTTGAAAGATGGGGGTTTTTTTTTTTTTTTTTGTTGTGCTCCTCTCTCTGCTTGTATGTACTTAGCTGTGCAGCAGTTGAATGAACAGCCGCAATTAGCTGCACATTTCTTTTGCTCTGCTCGTTGCAACTTTATCTTAGAGCAAACAACACAAGACAATGAATAGTTGAAGTAGTTGGTTGCTGTTGGCAATGGCCAAACATGGTGCACGAAAATCCAAAGAACATTTAACACTTGCTGAATGGGAACGAGCACATAAATCTATGGAGTTGTTGTTGTTGCTGTTGCTGTTGCTGCTGCATCAGGTGCAAGAACAGAAGCAACGAAAAACAGAAAAAGCACAGGAAAAGAAAGCAGCGCAAGTTGCATTTAATTAAACTTAAACATTTTCATTGTCAAGCGAAAAATAATTAGTTGTGTGTGGTAGAAGAGAGAAGAGTCAAGTCAGAGGGGGGAGGATACATACATATATTGCTCTTGTCTGTCTGTGTGTGTGTGTGCAACGGAAGTAATATGCCTCAGACCGGCAGGCGGGAAGTTTCAAAATTAAAATGAATGCACAGGCAGACAGAAGAGGGAGAGAGAGAGAGAGCGCGATGGTACGACAATGGGAGCCGCTAAAAAGTAGTAACACATCCAAGACTTTTGCAGCAACAGACATTTACAAGCGCCAGCGAGCAAACACACATATCCAAGACAACGGATGGCAGTTATAAACGACAAAGTCACATGCATGAGCTTGTCAAGAAACAAAAAAAGAAAAAAAAACACCAGGGAGAGAATAGTGGGAAAAAGGATCCCCAACTATCGTCCTCCGGCAGCAGCTTAAGAAAAGGGATACCAAACCAGGACCCAAGCCAAGCGATGCTGTCGAAATAATGTGCACAATTAACTAACTGCGCCTGCAAGCGACACCAGCAACCAGCCAGCCAGGACGAGGACTTCACACAAGTTTACCATGGATCGGGGCCAAAGGCTGCTGCAACATTATATATTTAGTTAAGGTATTAGCAGCGCACACACACACACACACACACAGAGAAACACAGAACAACACTGTGCAGCAAAATTAAGAGGCATACCTAACCGAGAAGCTTCAACTTGAGCTTTAAATTTGCTCACATTAGATCATTAATTACCACAAAATTAATTGGGTAATTTAATTAGCACTATTTTTATGTTGTTTAGTGTAACCAGAAAGCCGCACAACTTTTTGCAAACTCTGCCTGCATGGATTAATTAAATTAGAGCCACGTCAAGCAGCCAGCAGTTTCCTCTGCCTCCTCCTCCTCCTCCTACTTACTACATTGAGACACATTACAATTTTCTCGCGGATTTTCTTAATAACATTTTCGATGGACTTAATATTTTACACATCATTCACGGAGCCTTCGATGCGATGCGGTGCGATGCGATGCGGTGCCAGCTAATAAATTAATGCTAATTATGTTTTCAATTAGGCAACAAAGGCTAATTTAATATTTTAGCATGTCGGTCCTTTTGCGTGTGTAGTTTAGTCCTGCCCTCCTCTGATTGATGTGCGTCGCAATTTTTCGCGTGATTTGAAACTGCAAAAAACATGACACCGTGTTGCAGGAGGGCGTCACACGCGGCAGGGAAACGCATGTGATGGCTGCTGAAGTAGGTTGATGTTGCGCGGTTGGGCTCATTGGCTGCTTCTAATGGCAAATGGCTGTACGGTTTGCTTCTCCACCCCCCTCACCTCTCTAGAGTTGGTTATTTTTTCGCTTTTTGTTCTTTCTGCTGTTGGATCGGCCGGGTACGGCCTCCACTTGCCGGGCTTTTGGGCGTAAATTTAATGGAAATTCTCGGCATAGTCGGAGCATCAAATCAATATGTCATGAGAAGGGCTACCCTGATTCCGCTTGATGCTGCGGCAACAGCAACAGCAACAACAACAACAACAACAGAAACATGCTGATGTGTTAACGGTGTAGAGTGTGAGATGAAAGAGAAGAAGAGTAAGTGCCACAGAGGGCAGAATCCACATAGAAAGAATCCAAAAATGTGCATATTAGAAGCAGGACCGGATATACATTTGTTAGAGGGTCATCCTTTTTTTTGAGATCTCTAATTCATTAATAAACATAAATATTTTAATAAGATCCATAAGACTTCTAAGGGACAAACTGCAGATTTCATTCCGAATTGTCTTTTTGGAATAAAAATTAGACCAACCTATCGAACTTACAGAAAACTAAAACTAATTCCAATATTGAAGCCCTTCAATTCATTCTTCTTATGACTTAGAACCCTTGAATTTTGATGATGCTTTCGTATAAATTATTATTTTATTTATTTTTATTTAAAATGTCAGATAAAGTAAAGTAAATAAGAGTACTAGCTACAAGGACTTCGATTAAAATTCGTATTTAATATTTCCCCGTCTTTTAATAAACATTTTATTCAATATTTTTATATAATTCATAATTATATAATTCATTTCTAAAGGCCACGCCACATATTTCATTAAAAATTCGCATTTTTCAACAGAACTGAAACCTCTAGAGGTTGATTCACTGTTATATAAATACATATTAAAAGTTTTATTCATATGCCTTTTATTCGGTTAATTAAAAAGATTTATTGAATTTACATTAAGCTTTCTCCTAATCATGAAACTTAAACTGATTTTAATATTTAGGCAACTCATAAATAAACTTTGTTGGTAGTTGTAGCCCTTCCATTGATTTATTAAATCCTTTGAACTTTTATGGTGCTATCCGATAAGCTGAAGAATAAACCTGATTAGCTATAAAGTACATATTTAAATCTACTTACTATTATTACAATATTTATCCAACTAGTACACCTTTTAAAAAGGTCCTCATTAATTTATTTGGTACTATTTAATTTGTTAGATCCCTTGAATTTTTGTGGTGCTATCCCGTAAACTATAGAATAAACCTGATCTACTATTAAATATTTAGTTCACATTTAAGAAATGTTTTAATTAATTTATTTACTGTGCTCAGGCTTAGTTTTTTTCTCATTTCGTAATTTGTAGTCACGTCTCGAAGATTTTCCTAGGGTCAACAGTCTTCTAAATCTTCCATTTCTGTCTCAAATCGTAATGAAAAACAGAAGAGGGGTATGAAATGTTTCTTGCATTGTTTTGAGCATTGACAGTGTGACTGAGAAACCGCCCTTGGTCGGTTGCGATGACACTGAAAACGACGCGTTATTGCGTATACGCAATGTTGTGCACACTTCAGATGATCAATGGATGGCAAGGTTGCACAGTTCATTGAATGAGCTACAACAGAATAATAGATTGAAATGCAATTTGCGCATAGAAGGGGATTAACAATGGAAATGTCAACTTTATTGCAAAGGCAATAAGTTTTATTTTCCCAAGTGTGTGTGTGTAGGGTATGCGGCATATATAAAAGCTTTAATCTCTGTAAAAATGCCAAATAGCTTTGTGTTGCCATAGGCTGGAAGAGAGAGAGGGGAAGGAGAAGGATGTGGAGGGAGGGATGGAAAAATGATATGGAAAAAATTGCCTTGCATGTGCCTAAATCGTTGATTTACGATTCACGCCACACTGAGGAGCCGCCGCCGAATCAGTATGCCGGCAACAACAACAACCAGAGAGTGAGGCAGAGAGAGGAGGTGTGTGTGTGTGTGTGTGGTGGCAATGGCACTGGCACGCATAACAAACGCGCAGGCAGCCGTGCAAACCACTTTGGCGGGCAATGCGTTGCCTCTGCCTCTACTCCCACCCCCTTTCCTTCTTCTCCTCCTCCTGCTGCTCTGTGAATGTTTTTGCTGCAACGCATAATAAAGAATTTTAAAATTTATTACATGTCTCCAGCCAATATTTCACTTTGACATGCAATGTCGCGAAATGAAGCTGTCCAGTTGTGGCTGTTGCCCAACTTGTCCATGTCTATGTCCTTCTCGTCGTCGTCTCTTGCCGCCGCTTACATCTTGATCGGAATGAAGTAAATTTGCTTCCTTGCCATGTATAAAATGAACTGCGCCAGCTGCTTGGTCTGTGTCGCCAATTAAAAGTAAACCGAACAATGAACTGACTGAGTTATCAATCAATATATTTCAGCTGGCTTCTTTTTTCGTTAATTAAAAATATATGACACTTTCATGTGTTCAACATGAGAAATGAACAGCCAGAGAAGTCAGTTCATACCCATTGCCCATAGACCGTAATGGCTTAGCATTGTGAATTGCTCGGAGTTCCTACAATTTGATGCGTGTGCAAATGAAAAGGAAATGTTATCGTTTAATTTTATTTTTGCCATTGGCGCCATTGCATTGCATAATGGCTGACAGATTGAGAGGAAGATGAGGCCAATGCCTCGACTCGCGTCTTTGCACATAACTTGATCCTGTCCATCGCGAAAGTGGCGTCGCGTTCAAACATAATTAAAGACAAACAACTGCATCAGGAGCAGGAGCAGGAGCAGCATCCCATCCTCCCATGTCCATGTCGTTGGCATTGGCAACGATAAACGCATGAAAGCAAATAAAGGCTGTGACCGGATCAGGATACACAGGTGCCTCCTCCTCCTCCTCCTCGTCCTTCTCACCCACAATTCGAATTGTAAATTGAATAGCTACCACTTCACACCCCCGCCCCTCCAGCGCCCCAAAAGGACCGTAACCAAAAAATGTTGCGGCATATTTTTACGTAATTAATTAAAGCAACTGGGAACAGCAGCAGCAGCTTGGCAATGTTTTCGCCATTATGCCCTGTGTATACCCTTTCTCTGACTCGATTCGGTGCAATGAGGCAGCAATTTTGTAGATGATTTTACTTTCATTATGGTTTTTAACCTTGCAGCAGTCTGTCATACCTCAATCTTTACCCTTTTCTGCATCCTTCGCTCAGGTGTGGCAAAGGAAAACATTGCGTGGGCTCTGAGGCTGAGCTGGGCGGGGCTGGGCTATGTGGACTTCCGCTCGCTCGGGCAGCAAAACGAGCAGAAGTTGTTGTTCAATTTTCCATTTTTAGTTGGCAGCCGTTTTTCCAGAGAGCCAGCAGCCAGTGTGAGAGCGAGTGAGAACAATGAGCACCATGTAAGATAATGGCAAACATGGCCAGAATGAGAAAATGCAGAAGACTCGACGTGTGTGTTGAAAGCTATGCAAAAACTGCAAACAAACAGAATGCGGCTAAACACAAACACCTTTGATAGATGCACACACACCTCCCTAGTCGACGTCATGGGTGTTGCCAAAATCTTAACGAAGAGGGGGACAAGAAAGAGAAATTCCCTCTCTATTCTCCCATTGCCATTTGCTATGCCCATGACGAAAAGGGGAGGGCGTAAGGGAGGGAGGGAGGAGAGTCGTTATTTGTCTGTGTTTATAAAAGTCAGGCAAACGCAGCAGAGGCAGAGAAAACACTTGGCGCGCCCCCAATACGGCAGCTGAATCACCCCTCAAAACGCCCCCCACAGCCCCCCCATCCCTACCCCCCGCCCTGCCCACTCAAATGTTCAAAGTAAAAATTATATGCGATGTTACCGCTCTCTCCCTGTGTCTCTCTCGCTCTCTCTCTGTCTCTCTCTCGCTCGCTTTCTCCCTCTCTTATGAAACTGTGCCAACAAACCATAATTAATATACAATTTTTTTTTCTTTTCTGTATTTCTTTTGCGAGCTGCTTTTTTTTTGCTCCTCTCTTTTCGCTTTTTCTCTGTTGTATGTAGTTTGAATTTCGAAAAGCTTTTTCCTCTGCCGCTTTGTCGACCATCTTGTTTAAGCTATATGCAATACATTCATATGTATGTGTATGTGTGTGTGTGTGTGTGTGTGCGTGTATATATGTTTGTGTTTGTATTTATGCTACAATGCATTCTATATAACTCAAACATGTTTAAGAGTTTAAGTGTTTGGTTTGATTTTCAATCAATGAGACCAGTGTAGCGAGAGAAGGAGTGTGAGAGGGAGAGAGAAAGAAGGGGGTTGAGAATATAAAATCTGTTAAACCAATAAGTTTCCCTCACACACACAAACACATTTATCATCTGTCGAATGGCGGAATTACCGTTAAGTTATTTCATGGTGACTCTAATTTTAAATCGTTAAGTTTAAGCATCCCAACCAAATGGACTTTACATAGAAAAAAGCTAAACTAAAGATCCTTAAAGAGAACTTATTACTATTCTCTTAACCTGTTCTCAGACACTTAAACATTTCACGATAGAGCATTTGGCTAGCAGATCCTTTGCAGGAAAAGCAACGAATAGATTTACAGAAAGAAAAGTTAAACATTTTTCGAACCTATTCATAAGTGTTCGCAAAAAGCGCACAATCTGGCATCCTTTAGTCAGTGGGAGAGATCTGGCAGCGCTTGGCTGTACAGTCCTAATAAATAATCAGTAGTAAACTCTAAATTTCAATTATATATTGCAGTAATTAATTAATTTATTGATTTGGAGTCAAGTAAGCAAATTTTTCGACTATAATGAAGGTATAAATGTAGGATTAGACTTAGGCAATCAAATTGAAATCGAGTAAGAGAAAAAAAAAATGGTTCGTGCTGACATTGTGCCAAGGTATAGTCTAAAGATTGATAACTATCTATATTTACACGGATTTATTTCAATATTTAATGATCTTATAACACAAACACTGAAAACTATTGTAAATGTTTCAGTTTGTAATTTTTAGCATACTTTTTGGAGCTAGCTGCTAAGCGAATTTAAATTTTGTAAAAATTTGAGTCCACTTCAAATTGAAAAGTTAGTTAGGTTATTTGGTGTAATGTCCAATCATAATATACCCTCTCCCTAGTGAAAAGACAACAACAAGACTAATCCCTTGGTTTGATTAGTGGCACACACGGCGTATGAATCGTATTTGCACAGCAGTTGCAGGTGCAAAATTTTCAGATTTCAGAACTTGTAGCAGTTTCATTTGGCGATTGGTATTAAATTTCAAGTAATTTTAAAGCTTATGGATCTCTGTAATATTTCACAGATTTGTGTCTTGGAAAAGAAATGTTTTTAAATACATACACTTTTTCCTTTTGAAATATGAATATTGAAGGGCCTGGGAAATTGTTGCGATTACATTTATATATTTTATGCAGACAGTGTTGAATTTGAGGAATTAAGGAAATTGTTGAGATTTATTGCTCATCTGAAATTGTCTGTTGAGCTATGTTTCGTTGCACACATTCATCGTGTGCTCGTGCCCTCCATTGTTCACGATAAACAAAAATGCCCGCCAAGGCGTTGTACGCAAATGAAAGGCAAACATAAAGCGGCTCCGGGTCCGGCTACGTCTCCGTCTCCGGCTCCGGCTCCATTCTGTTATCCCGCTGGATGAGGTGGACACGAACGGCTGCGTAAGCGATGCAAACATACAACAAAGTCAACAGCGTCCAGTTGCTGTGGCAGCAACAAAAACACAAAAACTGACGGTGATGGTGACGCTTGCATGTGTGTGTGTGTTTGGGTGTGTGTGTGTGTCTGTGTGTGGTCGTGAGAGGATCCCAATACCAACAAGAGAACTCGTGAGCAGTGTAAGCAGAAGAGGAAGTGCAAATAAAGTTGCAAACGCCAACGTCAGCAATGTCAGCAGCAGCAGCACCAACAACAACAACAACAATAGCAACAACAATAGCCAACAACAATATTGACTGACCTTCCACATTGGCCGCAGTAAATTGCGCTGGGTAATTTCCACAGTATTTCTGCCATGGCTAAAGCGAACGAACGAAAGCGAGTCAGAGAATCCGTTTTTGGAGCAGCAACAGCTACAATAACAATATTTCTGCATTTTTATTGATAAAGTCATAAATAAAGCTGCAGGACACATACATAGATGGGCCACTCAAAATGGCTTACATATGCGTATGTCATACATAATCAAAAGATTAGAAACTGCTGCTGCTGCTGCTGTTGTTGCTGCTGCTGCTAGAGGAGCTATCTTCTAACTGCGGGGGCTCCGTAGTTTTTGGCAAGTTTCCTTGCCAACAACAAGTGCAGGCAATAAAACGTTTGCACCAACAACAACAACAACTAAAAGCATCCAAAAGCTACAAAAATGCTGCTCCACTTGGACAGGCATCAAGAAAAATGCGAAAGGAAGTTGCCGCCTGTTCCCCTTGAAATTGTATGTGTGTGTGTGTGTGTGTTTGTGTGTGTGTCTGCCACAACAATAAAACAATAAAGGACGCAACCAGCCAAAACACAACCCGACTTGGCCAACATAGCACAGAAGAAAGTGGCAAAGTCGCAAGTGGCCAAGGGAAGGAAAAGAGCAGAGTTAAAGGGGAGGAGGGGTGGCGGGGAATGAATCTGAGAATGTGACAGCAGTAGGGTGTCCCAAAAAGCAGCAGCAGATCCTGCGTAACACACACACACACACACACACCCATTCATACACTGAAACTCGCACTTTTCCGTTTGCAATAAAAATCGGTGCCAAATGTTGCATTTATTTTGTGAGTTTCCGTTTGCTGTGTGTGGACCAGACCGTGCGACAATGTGGCAACTCCATGCAAGAAAGGTAACAATTTAATCCAAGGGAATAAAACCTAAGATATCCCTATGAAGTTTACCATACAATGCCTATTTTCTGTTTATGGATTCATTCATTCATTTCATTCTAAAAATGAGTAAAGAGTTCATCCTTTAGAAGCAGATAATTTGAGCCTTGTGATCAAGAACTTGTAACAAGGAGTTAGCACAGGAGGCACCATTCGTTCCTTCTCCGTTCCACCAACTACCTTCGTATCCTTCGTAAGACTCCTCCAATTCTGTTTCTTCTTTTTGAGCTCTTATACAAAGCTTTTATTCTTTTATTCAATTCAGCTAACATTTTTCGTATCAAAATTTTGTTTAAACAGAAATTTATTTTATAACAATTTCAATTAGAAATTCACTCAAAGATTTTCTTAAAAATAATTCCAAAAGTATAGTTTCAGGAAATACTTCTAAAAATCAGACATTCATATGTCATTACATCAAAGGCTTATGCTTTAAAGAACCAAATCACTCACTTAAAGCGTTGCAAAAACAAATTAGGTTAGTCTTGACCATCAAAAAAATCGATCTAAATGGGAGTTTGAGCATCTGGTAGTACTCCAAACAGTTGGAAGTGACCATGACGCTGACAAAAACAGGCGACACGTGTCCAACTAGATATACATTTATATATGGCATCGTCTAGTATAGTAAAGTGACAAATTTACGGGGACATATTATAAGAAAGTTATGCTGATAGCCCACTGAGAGAGAGAGTGGTGGACACCCCCCACAAGTTCATCAAGGCGTCATGGGTTGACCCTGCTATAGATAGCATTACATATACATACATATATAGTATGTATTACCATCTCCCAATTGAAGACTATTACAATGTAATCGCTTTCTGCACTTAATTTGCGCATTTCTTTTGCCGTAGCAAAGACAATTACTGTAAGTGACCGAAATTTCTTCTCAATTGCTAAACAAGTTCCAGTTCCCGCCTCTCACCCTCACCCTCACGCCTCACGCACACAATGTCTTTATTATGGCCTCCATCTCTCTCCCTCTCTCTGGTAAGTGGCACACTTACACCCAAAATTCCAGGCCGCTTGCTAGCACCTTAACCCTTCGTCGTTTGCAGCAAGTCACAGCGGAGCCTTCGGGCACTTTAACCACATGTGTTTTTCTTTGGCAAAGGAGTGAACTAACTTAGTCCGCTTCATGAGTAGCTAGCTGTTGTTTGTCCGGACCGGGGGGTTGGTCGAGACTTCATATTAGAAACAGCAAAAGAGGCCATGGAGTTAGAAAGAGAGAGTGGGAGAGAGAGAGAGAGTGAGAGAGAAACAGTTTTCTTTCACAGCCTTTCACTGACTTAACTGGCAGCATCTGGACCGAATGACTTTGTTAAGAGTTTTCGAAGCGCAATTTTCTTTACTCCTACTCTGACCCAATCCAACTTTCTCTTCCTCTCCCTCTCCACCATTTTCTCTCTCTGTATGTGTGTGTGTGTGTTAGACATTCCCACACTCCTTTAAGTACCCAACAGGACAATGGCATCAGGATGACGAATAAAAGTGTCACTTTCTATGGCAATTTCATAATTGCATAAGTGTAACTGGTCAAGTGCCTTGCAATAGTTTTCCCCTCACTCACTCACTCGCTCACTCACTCACTCTCTCCCTTTCTCCTGTCACCCCGTGCCCTTTGTTGCTCGGCATAAATTTTTATTTAGTGCCCACTTTTCGTAAAAGTTACTTACAAAGTGAAGTTTTAGCTGCAGCACTCACACATTCTGTGGTCAATGCCATAAATTTCTTGTACTGCCTGTGTCAAGTTTGGCCCAAACCACCCACCCAACCACCCAACCAACCACCCACCCACCTATTGTGACTGTCGTTGCTCATCTTTTTGGGGTAAAGTGCTTGCAAGAAAACTCTGTTTGCATGTCTCTGTGAGTTTTCTTAGTTTATTCCGGTGGCAAACTTGAAACTTTTCCACAATTTTTCAACATTTTTTTTGGTTTGTTGTTTCAATTATAGAGTGACCAAATGGAGGGAGAGTGTTTCACAGCCACAATGATATGCACACCTCTAATCAAAGCAAACGCCTTCAATTCACGATCGCTGATTGACACTTATGAAATATTTGAAGCGACCATAGAGAGCGATAGAGAGAGAGCAGAAATCCATTTGGGAATGCAAACAGTTTTCAAAGTGTCCAATAGAGAAGGGCAAATTGCAATTAACACAACCAAACCAAACCCACTCCTATGTATGTGTGTGTGTCCTTTAGATTGGATCCACACTTTTTGCCTTTGGTCAAATGCCAAAAGTGTTCACTCATCGTCAAAGGACTTTGAGTTGCACGCTGAAAGCGATAAGGCAATTAGAAAATACATCGCTGACCAGCCACGCAGGTGCATCCAAGCGATGTCAATTATTTGGGTTTCCCTTTTTTTTTTTTGTTTGTCAATATTCCATCACCAGAGACGAGCCGCAGCCGCCGCCGCCTAATGGACCACTCCGCCAGCATTGAAGATGACTTGCTGTCTGGCCATTTTACTTCTTTGCCAGTTTTTATTTTCTTTCGTTTTTTTGTTTGTTTTGTCATTTGTCTTTCACTGCTGCTGCTGCTGCTGCTGCTGTGTTCCGCTGTCGTTTTGTTTAGAGATGAATATGCAAATATTTTGGTAAAAGCAAAAAACTGCCTTGTAAAACGGCAACGGGGCATGGCCATTTCGTGGCGAGGATGTTGTGCCGCAGGATGCGCATCATTTCCGCTTAAAATGCAGCATAAAAAGGAATTTTTTTTTCCTTTTTCCAACCAACAGCTCTGCAAATTGAAAAAGAAGTGGAAAGAACCACACATAATGACAACTAGATACGTGGTGGAGCATAGGGAGAGAGGGAGGAGAGAGAGAGGGAGAGGGAGCGGTAATAATGGTCTGCACTTGGTGCATTGGACACTTAATATGCGCCGCATCATTAAACGAAAAATCAAAAAACGTTGCAAAATATTTCAAATCGAATCGCGAGCGTCTCACCACCATCCTCCACCCCCTTCAGCACCGCTGCTTCTATCTGACTTTTATGGCCGCCAGGAATTGGAGTGCTGCTGACCGGGAGACGGCGGAAGATGTGGCACCTTCTACTCAACTTTCGGCCGAGATGGCCAGGCCATCTATGGTTTGAGTTTGAGTTTGAGTTTGTGTTTGTTGTTGCACGAATTAAATGGGCGCTTTGAATTTTTTACGATGCGCACTAAAAATCCAATTTAATGAACATTTAAGAGACACACTGGGCCACTGCCAAGACGATGCAGAGAGGCCACACGTAAGCCGGCATTGCGATTACGTATACGTAACGTGAGCGGGAAAAAGGGCTGCCGCGCTAGCCTTATCCTTTTTAATGTAATTGCTTTTTTAAGAAGTGCGGCGGCTGCTTCTGCTCCTCTTCAGGACTTCAGATGGCGATGATGATCATCATCATCATCATCATGATGTTGCATGACGATGCTGCCATCTTACACTGAGCACAAAATGTGTACAACACAAATTGCTAGTAGATTTGGATCAATATGCTTTGGGTTTAGCTGTTTCGAACAATTATTTATATCGTTTAAATTTGAAAAATAATTCAGGTGTTTTTAGAAAATGCTTCTGTGTATATTATTCAATTTATTTTGGAGTAGTTAGTATTCATGTTGCGCGAATTATTCTAATATACATTCTTTCAAGTTGACTATTCACTGGTCTTTTTCATTTGTTAAATTGTTCTCTTAAATTTCTCTATATATATTAATAATAACACTGCCCTGACTAAAACTAATTAACTATTGTTAACATATAAGTGACCAATGTGTTAATTGGATAATTTGTTCTTTTTATACTCTCTCTAATACATACAAATGTCCAATGTTTTATTTCGAAAAATGTACTCTAACATCCATAATATGATATATAGGCTACTAGCCTAATCTGCTTGGTTTACCCAAGCTTTATGTAAACTCAGTTATAGTTCCATATGCGATTTATCAGTAAAATATAAAATATTGCTTCGTATATATCAAATAATAGAATATTAAGGGTTATCTCAAAGGGTTCAAAAGTGCTTCTTATCTATCCCTTTCTCCGGCTTTCTTTCAATCAAATCACCTGCAAAACGTTTAATGACCAGTTTATTTTCTAAACAATTTATTATAATAAACAATTTCTAAGAAAAATATACATCTATAATTAAAATATACAACACTAGAACTAAATATAAAGAAGGAAATACTTTAATTTACGTTTCCGAAAAGTCTTCTTTGCATAATCCCCAAGATGACTAAAACAAAAATATTTTAAATAACTTGAAAAGGTAAAATCAATTGGAGTTTATCTCAAATCATTAAACTAGTTGATAGGGCCAAAAGATAGCCTAGAGACCATTTGAAATTCTTCTGATAAACTAAAAATGGAAAATTTGTTCTATCAAAATTTCCGTGACAAATGTCAAAAGATTATATTCAAAAATGTGTTACACATAAAATCTGCAGTGGCTAGTAACGAGCTTCTAGTAGTTATTTTCTTAAATAGAATTATCCATTTTTGTGATTTTAATGATCAGTCAATAAATGCTTTTAATATTTTCATTCCGATTATACTAAACGTTATGAAATTAAATTAAATATTTTCTATGATTTGTCATGTTCACGTGAATTTTAAAATACTCTTTCTTGTGTATATAAATTTGAAAAAACTTGGGGCACACACGAAATTTCATTCCGAGAAGTTTTCTTGAACAACAAAGATCCAAATTTGAGATAAACAACTGGTTTACAGTGCTCAGACATGAAATGAGTTTGAGAATGACATAAATACCTTTTGAAAGGATTCCACCCACGACCTTTGAAATCTTGTTTTCTGCCATTTTGATAATGGTTTCGCTGCACTAAAATTTGCCAGCGGAAAAGTGGAAAACTTTTTTTTATGATAATAATGGAATGAATCCAGTTCCAGCTGCAGGGTCATTCCCATACTCTGGTGCTCTGTGGCAATTGAGTGCAGCTGCAACTATTTTGAGAGCACACAAATTGATGTAGCCACATGTGTGGAAGGAAGAAGGGTTTCATTTAATTCCGTTTGGCGTTCGGTGTTCAGTAGTGTTCCGCGGGCCAAGACGATTCATGGCTAATAATTATGGGCCAACATTTGCAGCCAGAATTATCTGCAATTAGTTTCGCACAGCTTTAAATGACTTTCGTGTGCGTGCAGATTGGCATTTAAAAACTTTTGGCACTTTATTGTAAGTGTGGTCAAATTAGGTAGAGAATTGCAAATTGGAAACCGCAAATGGCATTTACCCAGCATCGGTCACTGGTGGGTGGTGCACTGGTGGGTGGGTGCTTGGGTGGTTGCTGTGTCTTGTTCAAGTTAAAGGTCTCGACATAGGCCAGTCAATTAGCAGCTGCCTTTACTCTTATTTGCTGTCACTGTAACTAGAAGCCAGCCTCTAAAATGAGATAAAATAAAACGCAAATTGGAATGTTGTCAGAGAGAATGTTGCACTTGTGTGTGTGTGTGCATTGTGTGTGGGTGTGCTCTCTCTCTCTTGCTTGTATTTACATGCAAATATGCAAAGCCTTCTACTGAGGAGAAAGCCAAGTGGACTGGAGAGGCAAATGGCAACTGTGTGTACCTTTCACAGTTGTCAATATGCTTACTTAGCTGCAGCTTAAGCTGAAGTCCAAGCCTTCTCTCCTAGGTTGAAGGTTGCTTTACATCATTGGATTTGTCTGAGTGTATGTGTGTGTGTGTAGGACATTTTATAACGACATTGCTGAAACGGAATACGATGACAGGGCGCATATACTCTAGTGTACAGTATTTCATTTTGAAATGTTGACTTATTGTGTGTTTCAAACCTGATAGATTTTTCACTATATACTTACCATCGATCGGTAGATTAGGCATTGCTCTGCTTTCTAAAATCTCTTTTTCGTTTGCCATTACAAAGCAAAACAACAATGGCGAAATTAGCATGAGATATTTTTGTATATCCCTTGCGCAAATTTTGACACGTGCTGCCGCACGCACGTTGCCAGGAGGAACAGCAGGAACAGGAGGAGCGGAGCCCATTGTGCCCACCAGTCTTATGCCATTTTAAGTAGAATCAGCACACATGACGACAAAACCGAGAGTGTCTCTCTACTTATCTCTCTCCCACTTCTTTCCCCTCCCTCCCTCTGCCGTGTGTGTGTGTATGGATTTTTGTGTAATTTAAAACCCCGTAATGTACACTTTCGCCTCGGGCATTTTACTTACAATACACATGTAAACATCGCACTCACACATCCAGGCCACACTTCGTGGCAGGTATAGGCCGTTCCATTCTGTGTACAAAATTGTCAGCTGACGCTTGGGTTTGGCTTACCGAAAACCGGAGAAGATGCACACAAAAAAAAGAAAAAAAAAAGAAATAAACCGTGAAAGTAAACTGAACTGATTTTACCTCTTTATTGTCAAGGGGTAAGAGCATTGTATACACTGGAAAAAATAACTAGGTGTTTAGAATTGCATCCGAAATGGATTTGGTTTGGAATCTCATTCAGATCTGTTATCATTTTCGAATGTTAAAGTTTCGCAAGAATTTGCTTTAGTCCATGATATGGAAAGTAGTAGCTAAAGATGTTGGGAAAACTATTATTAATTTATAAATAAATAATAAATGTTGGCCTGGTTTATTAATCTACTAGAATTTATTGTATTCAAACATCCTTAAAATTGTATATAAAACAAATATGAGTAGAAGGAAACCAAAGATGTTCCAACTCTCTATAGTTTCCTAACAAATAATCATTGAAAAATAGTTGTCAGAAAGTCTTTATTAATTTTGATGTAAATGTTTTTATTTAAATATCATTTTATTTAATTAAACCATCATAAAAAATCGGTTCTTCTTTTATTAAGAATTTGAAATTGTTTCGCAAACGAAAAACTATTTGCATTCATTATAGAAAATTTAAATAATTAAAGCTTTTGCTTGGAGATAAAAAAAATATTAGTTCAGAATGTGGAAACATGGAAAAGGGTTGATTTTTGCATTTATCACACTAAAATCCTTTTCTTATTCTCTTTTTGATAATGATCTTTTTAATCTAATTTATCCTTATCTATGCCATTTTTCTTTATTCTTGTCTCTTTAAAGTCTTCTCCTCATTAAGAAAAGCTCAAAAATAGCAATAGAAAATTTCTGAGAGTTCCAAACTTAGGTCAGTTGAAATAGTTATGAATTATTATTATCATGAAATTAATTGGTTATATAAAAAATCTGCCCAGATCCTGCCAGAAAAGGTTTTTTTAACTCTCAAAATAATATGTATTCACACTGAAAACTAAGAGATACTCAGTCTTGGTAATCAAGATGTTAGACATTTCGTAAAATCTTCAATCTGTATTCTTGTTCCAGTTTTTAAAGCGAATCGCTTACATTTTCTGCTTCCAATGATTAGACGATTAAAATTTGTCATAATCGTCGATTAGACATTTTTTTTGTAGTGTAAAAGTGTCAATTCCGTTGAGTGAGAGCCTCCATCAGGCTTAGGCAAACAACACTGGCGGCGACATTGACACCAGTCAACAGTAGAAGTAGTAGTAGTAGTACGTACCCACAACACAGAGCCATAACACTCCATTGCGACCTCCATTTGGTCGGTGTTGCTTCCACCCATCGAGCTGCAAAGAGGAGAGCTAAGTGACGGCAAATATTCAAATATGTTTTTGATGTGATTTGTTGCCTTTCCCACTCAATTTGCTGCGACACTTTTAGGCTGCTCTTCATCTTCAGCATCAGCATCAGCTTGAGACGCGAATCGGGCCTTTTATTGTTGTTGCTGTTGCTGTTGTTGTCAGCGGCAACACTTCAACCGCTGCCATTAGCGGCAGCTGCAGCCACACCGCAGCAACAACAAAGCCAAAGTGGAGGGAAGAACACTTTTGAAATCGAAGACATTTTGCTGGCCCCGCGGTCATGGTGAGTGGAGTGTTACTTTTCACTTTCCTAGCCGTAAATTGCCAAAGGGATATTACGCGGTTTGCCTTCGTTTTATTATATACACACTTGCTGCCTTTTTCTTTTCCTTTTTTTTTTTATCGATGCCTTTGCCGTTGCCGCGGCCCTTGCCGATCCTTCCTTCAGTGTCGTCCTGTCATTGTTTGCATAGCTTTTTTTTGTGGTTTTTTTCCTTGGTGGCTGACTGCCTGTATTTGTTTGCGTTTTCTCTCTCTCTCTTTCGCACAGAAGGTATTGTGTTTATTTTCTTCAACTTTTCCCTTTTTTGTGTGTGTGTGTGTGTGTGTTGATTCTTTTTCTGTTGTTCCTGGCTGGCTTTTAATTTCCACGCCACAATTACCATGGCCACCCCAAAATGCAGCGGCCGCAATTAATTACAGCGCTGATATCATGGCACTACCGCAGTTCGCTGCTCGTCGCTTCTAGCTCGTCGCGCGATAAAACTTTTGCAAATGTAATTTTAACAAAACCGCATCGCCGCCTGCTCAAGACAGTGAACGCGAACGCGACGCGAATTCGAACCGCAACCTCAGAACAGACCCCGCCGAATGGTAGTAGGAACACATCTTGGCTAAATCAGCGTTCAAGTTTGTTTTAATTATAGCAATCGAGCACATGCAATTTCCGCCCAAAATGCTATTCGATTCAATATTTGAGGCAAGAGCTTAGGCCCAACATGATTATCCCCAAGATAAGTAGACACAGACACACATGGGGATTTCGAGGCATGGGAAATGGATTTCATAATTCCAAAATTAAGCACTTGCATTACTTCTGATGGATGTTTTCTCATCATGTCAATACCTCTTAGTCACGGTACATGCTCTCGATGCCTGATCTAAATGTCGTTTCAACTTATATTTACTCGCACGCTTTCTCATGGGTTCTATACGCTTCCAAAAAGGTGTTGTAACTATCGCAAGCTGTTTGTAACCAATTTGAAATCTGCAATTTTGTATGAAGATTTGGTTTGAAAGTCGGTTTGGTTAGGTTCAAAATGCATATTAAACGATGCCAGTAAAGAATAGATTCAACAAATGCAGCAAATAATGTTAATAAATATTTAGAAATTAATGATAACATATATGGTATTTATTTATTTAACATTGATGGGCAGTATTTTGCAATAATAATTATATTTTTCATTTGATTCTTAAAAACATATTTCTCCACTAATAAATTGTACAAAAAATGTGAGTTCTTCTTTGCGAATTTTCCAAATTTACTTTTATTCTAGAAATCTAGAAAGCCACTCAAAATATTATGGGAGTTGTTAGAATTAATATGCCCAGACAATGCCTAATTTCCTCAATAATTAAAGTTTTCAGTGATTTATTTATTTAACATTAATTGACAGTTTTTTGCAATAATAATAAAAGCAAAATATATTTTGCATTCAATTGATAAAAGCATATTTTCAAACTAATAAATAATTTACTCTAGAAGAGTTCAACTCTGTGTGAATTTCAAAATTTTACTTTACTTTTTCCAATAATTAAATTGATGAGTCTGTAAAATTTGCAGTTTTTTGCAATAGTAATAAAAGCAAGTTATAGTTTTCATTCAAAATTTACTTACTTTTCCCAATAATTAAAGTATTGAGTCTATAAAATGGACTTTGTTTATAAAAAAAAACCCTACTTTGAGTCCAAAAGTCAGCTTTTCCTTTTTCTCCAAGTTTTTATTATATTTAAGGTCAACAGAAATCTTTAATTCCACTTTCTCTTAGGTAAAATTGATATATTCGACAGATTTTCTAAGTGTCATATGATTTAATATATCTAAATAGGTCCAAGGGTTATCAAAATGTCAAGTTTTTTCTACATAGTTTTTTCTGAAAGGAAAGATAGAGAGCTTTAAGGGTATTTCCATATCGGATTACTATGAATTGATTTTCCAAAACACCTTCTTCGTGTATAGCATTGGTTTTTGCCAAGATATCTGTGAAATCTGTAAGTAAACTGACTTTGAATTGAAAGTGGAGTTTCCATCAATTTGAGTCAGCGAACCATCGATTTGACAGGGCATGGTTAAATCCTTTGGCCCGTCAATATGCCAGCGCCGCGATTTGTGTGGCCACCACCCACTTAAGAGCTCCGTAAGTTGGCTTAAAGCACGGCAGCTTAATACACACACCTATACAATACTTTATGGCCAACAGCAGCCAGTGGGAAGCAGCAGAAGCAGCAGCAGCAGCAGCTTAAGGGGTTGCTGGTGGAATCAAGGTCTTGTCCACCTAATGGAATGCGAGTCAGCTTAATGTGCTGCCAGCTTGTCGCTGCTGCTGTTGCTGCTGCTGTTGCTGCTTGTTGGGCATTTGTAGGTTATGTATTTATTACAGTTGTTTCACAACTTTGCCACGGAAATCTATGAGCGTGCGTGTTGTTGCAGGGGGATCGTCGTTTTGTACCCAAGCGGCTAGAAGGACTCGACAACAAGCAATCCGTAATAATCATAATAATGAAAACACTTTTAGTCTCTAACTTATTATTAGCTTTATTTTACAGTTGTCAGCCAAAGCTAGAAAGAGGAAGGAAGGAACGCCCCAAGCATTTTACAAGAGCAACTTCTATGTCCTTGCTAACCTCAAGTTGGACAGGTGGTTCGAGGGGTGGGGGGATCTATGTAATATTGAAGTACCTGATGAAGGTGTGTTTGTTGTGTACGATGTGTGTGTGTATGTGTACGGGTCACGCCCACTTTTTACTGCATTTAATTCTCCAGTGAAGTATTTAATTTTATGACATGAGATCCTTGTGTGCGTACACAGTACAGAGAGAGAGAGAGAGTGAGAGAAAGGGAGAACTAGAGAGAGAGTGAATGCGAGGGCATGGCCCTTGGAGTACAACAAATATGAAATGACTGTCATTTCTTGCATTTAGGGGCACTTTGGGGAGTACTTTGCAGCATGTAACACCCAATACTTACACACACACACTGGCAAACACACACACACACACACACTGGCACACCTGGTACATGCCTCTCTTTGGCTCTGCTTTAGCCAGGCATCATTAGCGTTAGCGTTATGTCGCATTATGTTATGTTGTTGTTAGAGAAAGTTGGAGAAAGGGAGTGCGAGGGAGAGAGAGAGAGAGACAGAGACGTGCTCTCACTCTTGCCTGTGGCAGGGTTATCGCATAATTATGCAGCATATAAATGTTTTCTTTTGTGCCACAACAATTCACCACCCACTCGAACCCCGCTCCCAAACCCCTTTTTTTATTAACATTCATATGCAAAAGTTTCATAACAATGCGGCAAAATGGGGCAGGTGGGGGGTGCGGGAGGGGGTTCATTCCACCGTAACCACTCTAAACTGAACTTCACTCCTTCTTCATTTCATTTCATTCCATTTCGCTCATTAGCTGGGTTGCCTCGTCGGCATTTCATTTCTTTGCCATAATTTGTTTCATGCTCGTAAATTTATTTCGATAATTGCCCTTGCCTCTGCTGCTGCTGTTGCTGCTGCTGCTTGTGAGTCGTCTCATGAAGGTGCAAATAGAGTTATTTGCAGACACTCGCCTATCCCATTACACTCTCTTCGCTTCTCTCCTTCTTTTTTTTTCCACCTCCTTGGCCAACAAAATTGTGTGAAAATATTAAAATAATAGTTGTAATTTATAACCAAATTGCCAAGAACATTAAAACTCTTCTTGCTGCTGCTGTTGTTGTGGACCATTAAAAAAGTGTATGCTAATTAAATAGCTTGTGCCATTCGCTTAACGGGGAGCACAGGCAGACAAGGCAACAAACAATGCCAAGATAATGATATTATAAAAATTATATCATAATTTACGGGTAATATCCATCTACTACACGTCTATGTCTTGTTGCCAACTCGAGCGCATTGCTCTTAATTGAATTGAATTTGATCCAACTCCATAATATTCTGCCTCAAAAAATTTACACATTTCTAATTTGCACTTAATTAAAACTTAAATGGCAAAAACCAAAAAAAAGGGTGAAAAGAATGATGAAAAAAATTTCAACTGCCATCAAATGGAATTTCATTGCACTTGGCCAGAATCCAGAATCCACCTCCTCCGCTCGTTGTCATAAATATTTATGCGGCAAGTGCAATGGAACACTCGCCTGGCCAACAAAGTGAACAGCCGGAAACGTAAATGAAACTAAAATCAATTTGGAGGCTTCTGATAGCAATCGCTTAGATTGAGATTAAACAAGAGGAGAAAAAAAAGGGGAAGAGAGCTGGCCAAAAACAATGAAATTCCATAAGGCAAATATTTGCCAAGAAAGAGAACGAAAGCGAAACGAAGAAAAGGAATCGGTGTGGATGATGTCCATGTACGCTTCTATTGTGTGTGTGTGTTGGTGTGTGTGTGTGTGTATCTCCATTTGGCAGCGTGAAAACGGAAACCTGTAAAAACACTCCAACTCCTGGTTTGGCTCCACTTCATCTGCTTCCCATTTTTTGGGGCAGCCGTTGGGATAATGCATAAAATTATGTAAATATTCAGAAATTATCATTTAATTTCTAAAATTGTTTATGTTTATGCACGGTAATAAGCAACCAGCGAAAGCGGGCACCAGCACCACCCACAAACGAAAGCCCCAAACCAACCCTCCCCCACTCCCCACTCCTCCCTCTTATGGTAGCTCTAGCCCTAGTTACCAGTATACAATTTCAACACACTTCAACTTAATTAAAAATTACTTTACAAACGCGAAATACTTTTAATTATTTTGGGTTCAGCGCAAAAGAGAGAGAGAGAGGGGGAGAGTGGAATGTAGAAGAAGCTGTCCGGGCTAATGCCAAAGTGAGATAAATATTGTTATAGCTGATAGAGTATGCCCACCAGGCCCCACCCCCCATCCCCCATCTCCAACCACCGCCCACAATAATATTTTTATTGTTTTTGCATAGAGTTTGCTGCTGGGGCCAACAAAAACCGCCAACAACCACACCTCCTCCCTCCCTTACCCTCTGACCAAATAAATAGATGTTTAAAAAAATATAGAAAAAAATTATGTATTTTTGAAAACAAAAAACTGCATTACCAACTCTCTCTCTCTCTCTCTCTCTCGCTCTCTCTTTCGCTCTTTTGTATTATTTAGGCCATAAAGCAATTTATGAATAACGGAAAATAAAATAAGAAAACAAAATAAAAGAAACCAAAACTGAATAGGTGAAGTGGCGGGGGAGGAGGGGTGGAAATCTCTAAGTGGAAACGCAGTTGATGGCTGGCTCCATTGATTTTCCATTCGATTTTACTCATTCGTTTTTATGATTTGCCTGCAAATCGAAACACTCAACTGAAATCGCGCTCGGTAATGGTTGATTGCGCGATAGGGGGCTATGCCCTTCACATCAACCCCAAGACCCCACCCCCCGCCCCCCACCGATGCGCCAGAATGGGTCACAAGCTCACCGAAATGCGCCACGTGATTCGCATTATTTGCAATTTTTGGTTTTTACTTCTTTCTTTTGCCCCTTTTTACGCGAAAGCCCATAAAGACTGCGCGCCATGACAAAAAAAATGAAAGAAAGGGTCGCACATTTTCTATTGTTTAACCTTAACCGCAAAATGAGTGGCTACATCTAACTCTTCAGGTAAACTCTTCAGAAAATCAATCAAAGATTGTGGCAAACAGCTGCTTTCCATGCACTTCCCAGCGGAAAGAAGTGCCAAAAATATCGCATTAATAATTTTATTCCTATTGTCATAAAAGTTTTAAGCCCGGAAAATATTGACATTAAAGAAAATGTCATTTGTCGGATAGTTTTGACAATTTTTAGAGATTTGAATGAAACCGCAAATAATAAGTTTTCTACAAAAGATATTCGTATCGAAAGTATATATTCTATAATTGCAAAATTAGTGCTTAAATCAGCTACATCATTTCTCATACTTATCCTGGATTGAAAGTGATTAGAAAATTTGACAACATTAACTAAATTTAAAAGGTGGAAAATAAATGCCTAAACTGAACGATAATGGTAGCTGATTCAGTTTATATATTTCGCATATTTTTCTTGGATTGAAATTGATGACATTAACTAAATTTAAAAGATGGAAAATAAATGCTTAAACTGAACGATAAGTGTAGCTATTTAGTTTATATATTTCGCATATTTTTCTTCACATAGAAAATTGACGACATTAACTAAATTTAAAAGATCAATAATTCCTGCTTTTGGGTCATCATTTACTCAGATAAATCATCATCTAAAATTTACTATATAGAATATTCAATTTAAAGGTAAATATTTAATTGAAGAAACACAAATTAAATGCACATAATGTTTTAATTTCTATCGTTTAATACACTGCACTTTTGTTAATTTTATAACTATTAAAAATTGTCTAAGAAATCTTATATTTCTTGGTGCAGATTTGCTTCCAAAGAGGACCAACCTTATAAGTATTTCTATCTCTGCTTTTAATTGTAAACTTGCACCGAAAAAAGGTTCCTTATATTCACGTGACAAGTCAACCCAAACTCTTGCTTTTGTCCTTTTGCTCCTTGATATAGAAATCCAGTGTGTATATATTTTTTTTTGGAGAGCTTGTTTATCCACACACAAGTCATATGAAAACTGAATGGAATTGCACAATACATTCAATAATAAATAGTTTGTGAAGAGGAGGAGAGTTCCCTCTCCATTCAATTACATTAATGTGGAAGCAGAAGATGCCCATCCATTGATGAGATAAGGCACACCGCCGAAGCTGTGATTTATCTATCTAACCCAACCGAACGACACATTCGCCCTTTCATTTGTAATTGTATTGAAGCGTACTCCACTACACCCCTCTCCTCTCTTCTCTTCACTCTCCTCTACTAATGCTCATAACAATTCCTTCATTTCTATTTTCTTATACTTATAGATTTAGTTTCGAGAGTGAGAGAGAGAGAAAGAGAGTTTGGTCCAAGTACAATTGAATTGCATGCAATTTCCGTTCATGCTGTTAGATTTAATAGATTTGATAAATAGTTGTTGTAGAACATCTGCCAACTTAACCTAACACCATTGCATCAAATGAAAAGTACTCACTTCACACCTAGCTGCCAAAAAAAACCGAAAAGAGCAAGCAAAATAATAATAAAAAGGAAAATAAAATGAAAAAGGAAAAGCCACACACACAAGCCAAAAGCCCGCCGCCACTCAGCCTGCCTGGCCAAAAATGCTGTGCGCTTTTAATTAAAAGTAATGTCATACAATTCCATTACACAAGACCCAAAAAATGTGTGTGCGATACACATTTACATATCAAGCATCCAAGCTCCAGCTCCAACACCAGCTCCAGCTCCAGCTCCAGCTCCAAGCTCTAGCTAGGAATATCAGGTTGTCGGCCATATATACTTCATTCCACTCCAGTCTTTGGCTCTGTCATTTGTATTTGTTTTATTTTCCTGCCGGCAGAGCGCACTTCAAATGTTGCCCACTGGCAAAGTGACAACGAAAGTAAATTAATGTGCGTGCATATGTCCCCTTAGACCTTCAGACCTTCCAGCTACCCACTCCCCCCACTCTCTCCCACTCTCCATGTGTTTTTGTGGTTTTTGTCGTTGGCTTTTCAGGTAATTTATTGCGTTCAAACATAATGGAAAATATTTTTGCTACCCTTCTATATTACGAGAGACAGAGAACACTCTCCTAGCACTTTGATGACGATGACGAGGACAAGACATTAGCATTAGGTTTATATCCAAACACACACACCACACTAACACACATCACACACACTCATCAACTGTCGTCAGGTTGATCACCTGACTCAAGTTCTGGGTAGGTTTATTAGTTGACCCAAATATAAACAAATTGCCTGCTCATACGTTTTCATTTCGACTGATGCATTTAGCAGTTAGCAACAATGTGGTTTCTCTCCTCCTCCTGCTCCTCCTCCTCCCACTGAATGAGAATTCTCCCTTATCGATATCTTACTTAAAAACGAATTGACATTAATTGAAGGCATGCCAATGGCAAACAAAACTAAATAAATAACAACGACTGGACCAAGGAATGTGTGGAGCACTCTGACATCTAGCATTGTTCCCTCCCCAGATATCTCACTAGTGTCACTAGAGTGACTGGAGGCTTTGAAGCAAGCCCAGATATTGCGGCGGCCTTCCAAGTTTCAACATGGCAAATTCAATTGTCGTTTGATGCGGCAGCAGCAGCAGCAGCCAAACCAAACCAAACCACAGCCCAACCACATCAAGGAGCAGAAGGAGCAGCATATTTGTTCAATGTCCTGGCATTCACCTGATGAATTTATCACAGCGTATGCTTTCAGAAGACTCACTCACTCTCTCTCTACATCTCTCTCTCTCTCTGTGTTGTCGTTGTCTGCTAAATTGGTTTTCTTTTTGTCAATTGGGGATTTCGATTGTTGCAAAAGGCCAAAGCGACGACATTGGTGTCGCCGTAGTCGTAGTCGTAGTCGCTGGATCGCCAAAAGAAATGCCAACATAAGTATTAAGTAAAATAAAATCTGAGAAAAAATGGCTGGCAGGCATCGTAAATGGCAACAAACAGAGCCAGCTAGAGAGAGAGAGAGAGAGCCAAGTCTGTCCTCTTCGACCAAGGCCCGTTGAGACAAACTGCCGACAAGAAGTTAAGCGCACAAACATGAATGGGGTCAGCTAATGCTGGCTCCACCACCACTGCAAAACGAATCCCAATACCAAGAGCAATCCCAAGACCATGAGCGAGACCAAGACCAAGACCGAGCTCAATTGAGAATTGATAAAGTTGAAGGCAGAAGGAAAATTTTATCCCGTTTCTTCGTGGCGATGGCCCCGAAGGCAATGAGTAAACAATGACATAATGACAAGTGGCGGAGAGTTTAAGTGATAAATAATTAATTGATTTTTGTTGCAACAAAAGCAGAGACATGGCTCTGTGCGGTGTGGTGGGGGTGGCGGGGGGAGAGAAAGAAAAGAAGTTCGAACCGAAGAACGAGATAAGTTAAAGGTAGATTAAGATAAATGGCAGCTCGTTCTACAAAACTCTGTCGCAGCTGCCCAGGCAATGCTCATCCGCCCCACTACCACCCACTCCCCCGCCCCCCCTCGTAGTTGTTGTTGGTTTTTTTTTTAAACACGAATTTGCTGGAATGCCTTGTTTGTTCCTTCGCTTGTTTCGCATAATAAAACAGCAGTCAGAGTCGAGAGGAGTGGAGAGAGAGAGGGGGAGCAGGGGAGAGAAGTATCAACCAGGCCGCTTTGGTCCAGCCTCTGGGGTGCGTTTGGCCAGTTGTGTCCTTTTTATTGGCCCAGAAGCGACAGTGTCCGGAAGTTGTGCTGTTTATTTCCGCTAGCGTTTGATTTTGGAATTGGTATTTTTATGGTCCTTGTCTCGTTGTTGTTGCTGCTGATGCCGCTCGAGCAGTAAAGGATTTGGCCAGTGCATAAAACATTAATGAACCAAGTTTAGTTTCGTTACGGATTAGAGAAGTTCACAGGTCGATGAGGTTGTGCTTTAATTATAGCAATGTCTTTTTTGTGCATAAGATATATATCTCTCTATCTGGCCCATCGAAAGTCCTATTCATTATTTAATTCACACTCTCACCATTTGTACCCACGGCAAAGACTCGTCCGGATAGTCTCTATTTGAACTAAGTGAGCGGGTCTTTTACGCCAAATCGATTTCTCATTCCCCCCACTACTCACTCTATGTGTGTGCTCCCCAAAGACCAGAATATTTTGTAATCGTAATAACTACACTCTATCCCCAATATTTTGGTTAAAACATGAAGCTGCCCATTACGACTCTACCTCTGAGATTTCACCTGTGAATATTACAGAAATAACTGCTCAATAGTTAAAGATTATAAATAAATATAACAAGTGGCACAAGTGTTAAAAAAGCTTTAATCAAAGGGTTTCGCTCTTTAATTATAAGTAGGTAATCAGAGCCCCTAAAAGTATGCTACACCAGGTTAGAGAAATGCTGCGAAATATGGCGAAATTCTAAATGGCGAATTCAATATGGCTGACAATTTCTTTTAGATATTTTCTTTCAAATATATATGAAATTTAAATCAAAGCCCCTAAAAGTATGCTACACCAGGTTAGAGAAATGCTACAAAATATGGCGAAATTCAAAATGGCCAATACAATATGGCTGACAATTTCTTTTAGGAATTTTCTTTCAAATTTAAAGTTTCTAAGAATATATATTTTTATTTTCGAATCTGAAATTAGTTTTCTCTAGATAATTTTTAACGTTTTTTCCAATTTACATTATTTTTAAATATATTAAACATATGTTTGACATATTTGATGGATTTGTATTTAATTGTTTATATGTATATTTAATTGTTTCCAAATAATATTTAATACATATATTACACATAGAATATCTTACTCAAGTTTAGTTTATATTAGATGAGGAAAAGCTTGAATCCATTAATATTTTAGAGAGCATTTAAATGCTATAACTTGAGCGATCTTTATTATATTTTTCTCTAAGAAATCCTTAAAAAGTTTATTTATAATGTTTTCTAAATCAATTTTATCTGCAAAAAAGCTGACATCTAATAGCCTATAGCTTTTGAAGTTTCTTTAACAACTACAGGGCGGATATGCCCTCCATTGTTAGGGTAAAACAAGCGCTGATTGTTATCTCAATGTCGCCGAACAACGGCAACAAAAGCCACCAAGGGGTGAGGTGAAGAGAGAGAGGGAGAGAGAGAGAGAGAGAGAGTGTTTCAATAGCAGGACGGAGAAAGGCAAATCGAAAATACAAAAAGCAAATACAAATACGCAGAGTTAGCGACGTCCATGTAGAGTGAAGAGAGAGGAGGGTGGTAGAGGGGATTGCGAGGTGGCATTTCATTAATTTTCAGCACGCAGGGCAAAGCTAAAGCCAAAAGCCTGAAAGCGTCACCAGGCTATAGCTTTGGGAAGGGCGTGAGTACATATGTAACACCTCTTCCCATCTGCCCCCCCCCCCTCCGCCCCCCTCCCCTCCCATCTAGTGCTAGTCCTAGTCAGTGGCTTGGCCGCAAAGAGGCAAAAAGCCTCCTACACGTGTCTGTGCCAAAGTCGGCTGAAGTGTAGTCCCAAGTGAATAATTTGTTATCAGCGCATAATCAACGAGACAGCCACAACACACACACACACACACACACTTTCACACAGCACAACACAACCGGGTGGAGCCGCTTAGCTAGCTCAGAGGGCACTGGGTCACCAAGTATTCCAGGTATACCCGAAAAGAAAACAAAAAAAAAAGGTAAGGTAAGGTCCTGGTCGTTTTACTTAACGCTGGCACACACACTCACACACACACATGCACACACTCACACACGATATTTGTTCATATGAATGAATGTTTGTTTGTGCGGTATAAAAAGGTTGCCGCCATCAAAATAATTACGATACAAGCTCAAAATACATGCTGATGTTGTGTTGTTGTATTATACCCCCCACCACCACCCCTCAACCAGTGTGTGAGTGTGTGTGTGTGTGTGTGTGCTTCTGAGTGCGTTTGTGTGTAGCAATGCGTGTGCACAGCAACAAAAAGTCATTTAGTTAAAAACCCGACTTTTTATTTGCGCTGCGGGCTGCCCCCAAAGCCGACACCCCCCCTCCCCCACCATCCAGAGTCACCACATCATGCTCCATGCAGTGCCCCATGGAGCCAACCAGGCGTTGAACACTTCATCAACTCATCAGAGCGCGCCCTTTTTTGCATGTCCTTAACCATTTAACGGCGTCGGGCATACTCATGAGCTCCCATTTGCTTTTCGTATACATTTTTGTTTGTTTTACTTGCACCATGCCCCTGCCTGCTCTCTGACCCTCTCACCATCTCTCTCTCTCTCTCTGGCCTACACATGCATGAAACATAAAATACACAAAATTACTCTTATGAAAATTAATAAGTTAACTTTTTTCTACGCTTGAGTTCTCCAGGTCTCCCGCAATATATATATGCATATAGATATATAAGTGTGTATGTGTGTGTATCTGTGTGTGTGTGTGTATATCCCTCTGTATTAATAATATTTTTCCTTTTTCTTTTTTGTTGTATTTTTGTGCTTCATTTGAACACATTTGCCCCCGTGTAATGAAAGTAATTGAAATTAAAAGTAAAGAAACGTGTTGCAGTGTCTGTGTCTGTATATGTAAATGTCCGCATGTGTGTGGGTCTGTGTGTGTGTGTGTCTGTGCACTTCGTTAGCTGCTCCAAATTAATCCCTAAAGTAATTAGAAAAAAAAGAGAAAATTTCCAAATGAGTTCGAGTAGCAAACGTAAGGGGAAAGAAGGGGGAAAAAAGTTTCCCGGTCGTGGGATGAGGGATGAGGCGAGGTGGCAAAAAAAAGGTTTCGTGCTAAGTGCATATTTTGCACGCGTTTTCCAAAAACTTAAGCACCATGGCAACGCTTTGAAGGTGGCTGTGCTGGATTTGACTGAGGCGTGGCAAGAGAATTTTAATAATAATTTTCTTTTTTTTTTTTTGTCGAACAAACGCCAATGCCACAGACGACGACGAGTGGCAATGAGGACTCAACACGACACAAATTCCACAGTTTGCCCTAAAACGAAATTCTTTCAAGTGCTCTAGGAATACAGTCACTCATTATATTCCTTTGATTTATGATCCTTAGTTATTCAAATATTTTGAGGTAATCTAAAATTTCTATCCTTAATTGTTGCTCAAAGTTTACTCTTCTTTATTTAGTTATAATACGATTTTAGTACAATATTATTATTGTACAAATTAGTGAAATTTATTAAATTTTAGAAAATTGAAATTTAAATGAACTGAAACCGAATAGTTGACTTGTTTAGACTTTAGACTTAGCGACTTGTTTCTAACACTTGCACTTTAGCATATTGTATAATTCTTTATTGTGGAATAGACCTGGGAAAACATGCAAAGTTCGAATAAATCGTTAGAATAAAATCGTTTCTTTTTAAGGTTTCTTTTTAAGGTAAATCCACGAAAACAATGATCAGTTTTTTTTCATGAGATTTTATGAGGCCTTGTTTCTTTTAAGAAATGTAAACTTATTTTACTTGATTTACTTACGCAATGAACAAAGATGTTGGCAATTTTTCGAATGTTTTCGGAAGACTCTAAACATACTCATTCACCATTTTATTTCACTTTGATCACCTAACACCTATAAATAATCTTGCGAAAATCTTACGTGTAAGCTGAAAATGTCGTCGTTTACTTTTGAGCTGTTACTGAAAGTAAAAACTTAGAGCAACATGATAGCAAAATGAAAGGTTACCGATAGGTTGCTTTGAAAAATCTAAGCTTGCATTCCCTGTGGATTGTTGTACAAAATAATAAACAATAAGAACCTTTCGTAACCCTAGAAAGACCCTAAAGACCATTTCTATATATTTTTAATTATTTATTGCGCTCTATTACCCCTTTAGTAGGACAATGTTCTTACAGCTATTGTGATAAATAATTTTTAGAGTAGTTTTTAAAAGCTACTGCTAGTTTTCATCTGGAATATTTTTATATGTGTAGTTATAGAAATAGTTTGATGGATGATAATATATACGTTTAATACTTATATGTCTTAAATACTAACTTAAACTAGGTGACTAGGACTAAACTTAGATTTAGCGGCTTAGAACCAGTAACTACCTTTAGGAGATATTAATGGTTCTCAAGAAAACATGTTTCTAAACTAACTAACAGTCGTTTAAGAGTGGTGTTTTTTACCATATATCATCGGTCTAAATCAATAATCTGATAAAGAAAGGCTTTACCGTGTTTATAATAAGAATTGACATTTCCTGGTTAGAAGTCGAATATTTTTGAATTTGATGGGGGGAAAATGAAAGAAGTCGAATATTTTTGAATTTGATTGGGGTAGAAAAAGTGAAAGGCAAAACTGCATGCAACAGAGTGAGGGCGGAATTGTAAGGGTCTCACACCCACACACACGCCTGCGTTGCCGCATGTTTCCGGTTTATTTACTTTAGAAAATGCAAAGTTTAACTGGCAAGCAAGCGAAAGTTGCATTGCTGCAGTCAGCCCATATATTTCTGTTTTCCATTTTCCCTCACAGTTTTTGGCATGCGCGTAACTTTTCGGCCAAAAAAAAAAAAAAAGAAAATAGAGAAAAGAAGAAAGTGGCCACAACGTCGTCGGCAGTGGGCTAAAAGTTATGACTGCCAGCGGAAACGGAAACGTTTTGGCAGCGTGTGAAATGCCGAGCCGAAAACTAAAATGTCGCGCTCAAAAAGTTATGAGACTCGTTAATTTTGTGCTTCTGCAAGTCAACTTGAATGCAAGTGCATTGAGAATAATTCTGATTTAATTTCGATTTCGCTAGAACTGAACACCTACACACACTCACACAGATGGTGGGGGTGTGTGTGGGGTTAGGGGTCAGGCATTGTAGTGACAAATAACCAAAGATTTTCATAGCATTTGGCAGTGTTTATCTGCTGCATTAGGCCACGCTATTGGCTGCTACCAATCCAATCCAGCTGGGTTCCTGGCCACGGCTCAAAGCCGTTTCTCACAATGGTCGAAACAATGCAAGTGGTCGATAGAGAGAGAGACAGAGAGATGCCAATGGCATGGCATGGCATGGCGGATGGCGGATGCCATTGCCATTCAACGATAGCTCGCATATTCGCATATTGACGGGCCCCCATCGCTTGCTTGCTTGCTTACTTGCTTGGTGGGGTCGACAGGGACGGGGTGGGGGGATTTTTCAGTTGGTCGGTTAGACAGTTGGTGGCTTCCGCACACAACATTTATCATATTTCGGGTAAGGGTCGTGGCGCACGCTCGCTCTCGAGTCCCAAAGTCCAACATTAAGTTCCAGGTATTTGCAACTCTTCGACAAAGGATTTTTGGCTGCAATCGCGACCATAAATTATCCGTTCTCCATTGCGTCTCTGTGCGTTTGTTGTTCCCTGCTGTTGTTGTTGTTGGTGTAGCTGTTGCTGTTGTAGCTGTTGTAATGGTGTCTACTTAGCGCATAATTAGCTACATGAAGTTTGATAAAGGGGCGGGGCGGGGCCGGGGTCATTGCAATGAGGTGCCTAAATTAGCGTTAGAGTGGAGAAAAAAGAGAGCAGCAAAAAGCATAAAACAGAACCTCACAAATGATGAATGTGGTAATAATGTTCATGGAAGCGGAGCATTATTTATGGTAGGCCCAAACAAAGGTCGCTTTAATATCCTTTAACTCACCTAAGGCGAAACCGATTGCCACAAGTTTTCAATATTAATCTCTCATCATGTAATCGAGACGCACTTAAGTAGTGTGTCAGAGAGAGAAACTTCTGCCAAATGATGTCCTTTTTGTTCACTTGTTGTATAATCTGGCTAAAGTCTCATAAAGATAAGACCCAAGCGATAATATCTTTGTCTTAAAATCAATGAAGCTTCGAAATTGCAGGAGTCATTCCCCCATCGTATTCTGTAGTTATTAAATCCTTCAGACTACTCTTCCGAAAGCCTCTCAATACATTGAAGCTTGATCTGGAAAATCTTATGGACTTATAGTCTGCCTTTCTGATGGTCTCAACATTTATTTCACTTAATTAAATGAAGTGAATATGGCTCAAATATTTATAATTTAATTTTAAACTATTTATAAATGGTTTAAAGTCACTTGATGGTTAGTAAAATGTGTCAAATTTCATGAAATATAAAGATTTTTTGAGTGGATAGCAACTGAAACATATCTGGTAATATGTTCTTATATATCTTTATATATATTTAATATAGAATCAGTGAAACTATTGAGCTTAGCTTCTTATTTTCCCATATTAAGTGATGATTTTTGATGTAAACGAAAACTCCTTAAAATTAGAATTAACTTGAGACTTTTCCATAATTTTGTAAAGAGAGCACAGTTTGATTACGAGACAGACCTTATACAAATAAATACGAAACAGAATCATTTAGCCAATAACGAATTGGGGATAAAAACCACTCTCTCTCTCTCTCTCTCCCTCTTTCTCTCTGTGTGTGAGGAGGGGCAAATTGAAAGGAATGAACAAGAGAAAATAACAAAACAGTAAACATATCCCTTTGCCTGGCCACAGACTCGTATGGCATCATTTTGTAAATGTATCTCCTCTGGATATCTCTCTGTATCTGTATGTCTGTCTCTTCTGTCTGGGCTTTTCTGTGGGTGCGTGGTGTGTATCGTTTGGTTGTTTGCACTTGAAGGCATTAAAAAGTTTTTCCTTTGAATAAACGTGAATGAAGTCGTGTGAAATCAATTGTAAACAATGTATCAATGCAAACGCAAACACACACCCAGTCTGTCGCTTGTATTGGTAAAGCAAACACACACAGGATACACACACACACACACACACAGAGGATAAAGAGCCGATAATCATAATCAGCTTGCGTTGTGTGTTTGGGTTTCGTTTTCTTTTTTTTTTTTTTCGTTGAGTATCAAATGAAATCCGTTAAATGACACCATTTGTGAAAATTAAAGCGAACGTTGCACCTGTCATTAACCAAAGCCGAAAGGTGGCTTGAAAAGAGGTTGTTTCTAGGGGTGGGGGGCGGGTGGCATGGTCTCTAGGAATGCAATTGCAATTGCATTTCAACATGAAATAAATAAAATGCCTGTGGCAATAATTTAAAAGACAAAGGCCATGGCCACAGTCAGTGCAGAGTTTCCGTTCCGTTTCGTTTTGTTTCTAGCCGGAGAGCTGGTAGCTGGGAGCTGGAGCCAGTGTGAGTGAGACACACAAATATTGTAATCATAAATTTTCATAAACAATTTGCGCTCGCTTGCAGTCCGGCAGTGACTTTGGGGGCCACGACATTTATAATAATTAATTGTGCGCAAATATATGCCCGCAAATGGTCAACGGAGGCAGCAGCAGAGTCCCGTTCCGGTTCTAATGAAAGGCGCCCGGGTGTCGGCCCCAGTGCAAGTGCTGTGAGTTATTACACACACACACACACACACGCACGCACACTCACTCACACTTAGATGCATTGCAATAGAATTTACAACACTCGTTTCAGTTGACCCTAGGCCGCGTGAGCGGTCAGCAAAGGTGCGCGCCATGATGCTGTGTAAAGTCGAAAACGGATGGTAGAAACAACAAAAAAAAGAAAAAACATAGCATACTTTTGTGCGTGGCAGTGGCAGAAACTGAATGTGGATGTGGAGTGCGAGGCTATCTTAGCAGCCATCTTTTTGGGGACCCGCTCGCTCAACGCAAAAACCAACAAATTGCAACATTTATTCTGCAAGATGAATGGTCGCTTGACAATTTATATGTGTGGCCATAATTTTGGCCTTCCTGGGTGTGGTATAAGAGTGTGGCGACTCCCAATGCCAACTCGATTTCCTTACGGCCGTTTGTCGCTTCTCATAATAGCCAAAAATTAAAAACAGTAACCACCACAAGACACACGGCTCGCCAGGGAATGCTATTGCCATGCCACGCCAAGCCAAGCCATGCCACGCCAGGCCGGGCAACGTGTGAAATAAATTGCTAAATAAAATAAACGAGCAAACACACACAACGACAAATGAGCGAACCACCAAGAAAAAACTGCCATCGAAATGCGAATGGAGTGGGGTAGCAGAGAGGGGGGCGGGGGAGGGCAAAGATAAAAAACGAAAGAAAATTAAACGCAATTAAAAGCGATAAAAGCAAATGGAAGTGACCTTAATAGGCAGGGCGACAGCATTTAATAGACATCAACAAAAGAAAGCAAAGATTCAAATCGATAAGAACAAAAAATTAAAGCACAGATTTCAAAATTTTTAATATGTTTGAAGATGGAGCTGATGGAAAAGAAACTGACTCTAAAATTTGTCAATTAATTTTTTAATAATAAGTTCCCTAAAAGTTTCTTAAGATAAACAATTTGGTTATGATCTGAATAATTCTCCATATCAATTGTAATTATTTTTTTAGCTCGATAATCTGGTTTAATTTAGAATAGAAGGTTAGCTTTTGCTGCTCTTAGCATATAATAAACTGTCCTTACTCCCCTTTCCTTTAGTCTATTGTGTAATTTAGCTTGGTGCTATCTTTATGTGCAATATTTCAAATGTTTAAATCGACTGCCCTAAGTTATTGAACTAGATAAATTTTCCTGTACCCTGTGGGTCTAGTGGGAATTGCATTCCTCTATATCTCCATTTGCCCTGATTGCAATGGGCTTTAACGAGTGATCAATATAGAGATTCCGCCTTTTACTTCTCTATTTTAAGTTATTCCCGACTAAACCGAATAACTAACTTTATTTCCAACATTTTCAAAGTATTTGTAGTATTCACTTGTGAAGTTAATGTTTATAAGAATTTATTAAATAAATTGATTATCAGACGATCAATATGATTAGACATATTCATAAGGAAAGCTTTTAAGTTCCCTTAAGAAATAATAACAAAGTAAACGCAGTAAATTACCACAGTTACGATATCGGCCCTAAACTTTACCCTCTGCTAACGACGTGTTAGTCCAACAGACACTGCCAAATTTAAAATTATGTTTATTTCCATGAAACGAAGTGAATAAGCACCTTATAATTTTGAAATGTTTTATTTTTTATTTCAATAAATTTGACATCAGAAATACACTGAAAATATAATAAATATATATAAAATGGATGTATAATTTAGCTCTATTAAAATATGTGATGTTTAAATAGTCGATGAGATAACTCGTCAGTAGAATCTTCAAGTTTTAGCCATGTCAATCACAGAGATTTGTCTGTAATACATTTGATCATTTCATTATGTGCTTCTTAATCTATTTATCTGCAAATCTTTCAATGTTAGAATACATTAATGCAGATCTTTATAGTCCGAATAAGTAAAAGTTGGCTAGTATTATTTTTAAAATTAATTCTTACCCGACTTTAAATGGTATTCAAAACCGATAATCTCTAATTTTTCGATAGGAAAACAAAGTTTTCAGTCCATTTGGAACGATTAGATTACGACGGCGGCCCCAGTCATTGTTTTGATTGTTTTTCTTTTTAAATACAAACAATTCTGTTTTGCCTCCATCAAATTGCTTCTTATAAGCGTTCATTATAATTTTGTGTTGCTTCTCTTTGCTGCCCCTCTCTTCGTCTCTCGCTCTGCCTTGCTCATGTTCCGGCATTACTGCCATTTCGGCAGTTAATTTTGAATTGTCACTGAGCACGTTAGGTGTCGCCGTCCCGCTAAGCAGCAGGACTGCCCACGCGAAGCCTGAGCTGAGCCTGGGTCGGTAGAGCTGGAGCTGGAGCTGGAAGCATTGACTGTTCATTATTATCGCCGTGTTATGCACATTCCTCGACAATTAACACGCGAGGCACTTAAGCAAACAGCGACGACGACGACGACGGCGACCAAGTGGCTGCATAAATGGGACCCACTTCGATAAAACGTTCGATATGTATGTACCTGGCCACCCAAATATAATGCCCCCCCCTTCACTCCTCTTGTGTGTGTTTGGGGCAGAGGGCAGTGGCCGGAGTGCGTGCTGTTGTTGTTGTAAATGCTGGCGTTTGTCTGCTCACGGTTTGATTTATTTGTGTTTTTTCCTTTCGTTTTGCTGCTTTTGTTAGCTAAGCCAGTCCTGTAAACCTGAACACCTGTTGTCGTCCTCCCCAGTCAGTCAGTCCTGCGTGATCTGGCGACTTTATTTGGCCTGGATTTTAATTGCCCTTTGTCGTCGTCGTCCTGGTCGTCGTCGTCTGTGCTGTTGCTGTTGTCGTTGTCGTTTGTACGGCTCATTTATTTACATTTTGTTAACATAAACAATGCGTAAAAGTTCGATGGCTTTGCCCAGCGGGATTGAGAAGGCGGGAAGGCGGCAGCAGTTGTCCAGGGTAATTTTGATTGCCAGTGCTTTTTGCTTTTTCCTTTTAGCGTTTCCTTTTTTTTTTTTTGGCCGTGCGTGTTGGGTTGCTAATAAGCTGCTGAACTATTTCAATATCGCTTCGCCAGACGGCCAGGAAATTGGCCATTGTGGCGCCAAATGTGTATGCACAATATTAACACGACTTTCCCCCCTTCACTCCCACCTCCCTCCTCCACCCACCCTCTCTTATCAGCCACCACCACAAACGAGTTCGGACAAATGTCAATTAAAATTAATTTGCATTGCTCAGCAGCCGAATTGGTTGTGCGAGTCCTTGCAAGTCCATGAGGTGCTTGAAATCACTTTAAGGACATTCTGCTCATTGGGGCATAAGTCCTGCTGCTTCCTACTCCTTTTAGCCTGGACACACAAACGCCAAAGATGGGAAGCATATAAAAGAGATTTGCTAAAAAATTTCCATTCAACTTTCTGCGGTGTGTTTACGCATCTAGAAAATTGCGCAATTTCCTATGCCTCCAAGATAGGCAAAAGAGAGAAATTTATGCGCAATACTTTTTGGCAGATTCATTAAATGTTCTCGCCGCTGTGCACTTCCAAATCCAAATAAAACATAAATTCCACTCACAGGATGTGTGTACATTAGACTGAAATCGAAAGGGTAAACTGTTTCAATGTGTCAAAATGTTTCTGTAAATGAATTAAGAGCTAGATACATAACACAGGAAGATGTTTGAGGTTTTTTTGAGGTCATGAAAAAGTGTTTTAAGTTCAATAGTAATTGGGGGGCTCTGTACTTAGTTTTTTTTCCCATCAACCTGCCAAAAATACAGAGGAAATTGTTATTATCACTCTTCTTTTTTAGTTAGTATACTAAAACTTGAATATTTAAACCTATTGATATATTAATTATGTTAAAGAAATAATTTAAAAGCAACCTACAAAATATCAGAGATATTTATTTAATTGTAGCGAAGAATTAATTCTACTTTACAATGTTTATTTACAATAGCAGAGCAACAAAGGCCTTCAGGCTATCCGAGATATATTTCTTTGCTCTAATAAATTATATCTCACACTTTGGCAGGTGTCTAGTGTTGTAAAATGTGGAAAATTTGCTACCAAAAGTATTCTATAGAGGGTCAAAGAATTTTTTTTTTTGAAGTTATAGAAATTTTGGAATCTCTTGCGTCTAACAAATTGTTTATTAGCAACAAAGACCAATTTTTTGATTCTAAAAACTGTTTAAAATGTAAAAGAAAATTCTTAGACTCTCTATAGCATACTTTTTGGGGCATATTTTACAACCCCAGATCTCAGGGGTGGATCATTCTGTGAAAAGTCTAGACGTGATGGGCAAAAGGCGATTTCGCATTCAGAATTAAAGTATCCCAATTAGTTAAGGACATCTCTTAAATTTAAGTCTCCAAAAATCATTAGTTAACAGTTAACAGTTAACAAAAAGATGCACCTGGATCTCCCATAACACATAGATAGATAAAAGCATCCAAAAACCATTCTAATTTAAACTGTTTAAATGGGTTAAAATGTTCCTGTAAATGAATTCAGATATGAAACTGAATATAACTCATTGAAACAAGAGCTCAAATTAACAAAAAGATGAAGATAGAGCATACATAAAGCCCAAATAAATGAAGTGTAAAGCGATACTCTTCGTTTTACATATGTATATGTATGTATGTAGGTAAAAGCAAATTCATGAAATATATCTTTAAATTTATGAATATGCATCTATGGCTAGGACCTTTTGGGGTAAAGTTTGTCTCGTAAATCGAAGCACATGACAACAGCTCGAATTGTCCAATTTAAAGTTATTTGTAAAAAGCAACTAATTTAACAAAGACAAAAGCGAGTCCAAGCCTTAATTATCAGCTCCGTTCTGCATCGGTTCGGGTTCGCCTCCTTTGTTCCATGCAATTGCTTAGAAGGAGAAAAAGAGACATAGAGAATAGGAGTGGGAGGGGGAAGGGTGAGAGAGCTCCGATTGAGAAAAATGTACTTAATTAACAGGAAACTAGAGCAGGCAAATACAGTTTTGAATTTCGTTTGACGTTTTGAAAGGCGAGCAGCACAGTTGGCTTTTGTTTTTGCTATAGGAATTGGCAAAAATATCTATGGAAATTCTATGAAATGCATCCAGAAGTGTGCTTTGTTCCTGTTTAATGTTATTACGAATATTTACAAGTTTAATTGCAAATGATGCAATCAGATAGCCCAACAGAAAGAACTCTCTCCCTCTCTCTCTCTCTCTCTCTCTCTCGATTGCTTTAGTGATCTGAATGCAAATGAAAACGATTGAAACGCGGGGGGCAAAAGCGCAAGCGTCACAACGTTGCCAATGGAGGCAACCACAGAAAGAGAAGGATACAAAAAAAAACACAGCTGGCAAGGACCTTTTGCTTGTTACAGCAATTCGAGGTCTATTCGAGGAAATTCTTGTCCTTGTTGCCGTTCTCTCGTACTAGTCGTTGTCGTCAATAAGTCAAAAGTTGGAATTTCATTATGCCAGCCTAAAAGTAGGCAACGCATTTTGGCAGCAAAGGACGAGGAGCCGGAGCCGGAGCAGGATAACGACGACAACTGAAACTAAAACCAACTGCCGCGCCGCCATTGCCATTGGTTGATGAACCAACCGCTAAACTGCCTCACTGCCCCAAAGGGGGGTGGGGGGCAAGAGAGAGGCAGATAATATGCGCTGCAAATTTGTCATTTTGCCAAACATTGTAGTCTGGGTGAGAAAGAGAACGGTTTGAGTTAGTAACCGACAACCGACAACCGACAACATCGACAAGGACGACATGGCAAAAAAAAAAAAAGAACCCCCCAAGTAGAGTCAATTCGCGTTGCAACAAAAAAAAAGTATAACAGAAAGTGAATCAACTTCTATAAAGCGGGAAGAAAATAAAAATTGAAAAGGCCTGACTGAGAGAGAGAGAGAGAGGGAGAGAGAGAGGGAGAGAGAGAGGGAGAGAGAGAGAGAGAGGGGCACCCTGAGGCTTACAGCGATTGGAAGTGTTTTCATGTTGAGAACGCAAGTGGAAAATTAAATTCTTGTTTCGCACGTCATTTAAATTCGACAAAGCCAATGTGTGAGTGTGTGTGTGTGTCTCTGTGTGTGTGTGTGTGTGTGTGTGTGGATAAGACAAGGCGTTTAATTTCATTTTGTGGCATTCTCTGTCTGTCATTTAGCACTGCAGCAGCAGCAGCAGCTATTGAGACAGGCCACAAGGTCCTTCGACTTGGCAAAATATAAAATGCAATCAGACGCGAGTGGGAGACACAAACAACTTATATACAACAACAACAATAATGATCCACAGTTGGCGGCTAATGCTGACTGACTGAGTTAGCGTTAACATTTAAAGTGCGCTTGACACGAACCTCCTGCCCGTGAGAGGGGGAGAGGGGATGGGGGATGGTGGTGTGTTTGTCGCCTCAAAATGGCAATTATTTGGGTGGATCGTCTGTCGGTTGGGAGGTATCTGCTGGTCGGTCACTGCCACAATGATGAAGTCGTAAAGTCGTAAAAATTATTTTGTGACAAATCGTCCACGTACGTGAGTCTCATTTAAATGTGTGTGAGTTCCCCGAAAAAAATAATATTAACAATTCAACGAGCTATCCCAAACAGTAGTTGGGAGTGCTTTGAGGGAAGGGGGCTGGGGAGGGGGTTGGTTCAAAGGCCAAGCCCAAGTCGAAACCGCTAAAAAGTGCGCATCAAACTATTTCAACTATTTTTGCCACGCACATGTCGCCTGCCTGCCTGCCATCCCCTCCCACCCCCCATTCCTTTTTAGATATTCTCCAACTCCTACTTCACTTA
Organism: Drosophila sp. 14030-0761.01; assembly: GCA_018150735.1. Classification (NCBI taxonomy): domain Eukaryota; kingdom Metazoa; phylum Arthropoda; class Insecta; order Diptera; family Drosophilidae; genus Drosophila; species Drosophila sp. 14030-0761.01. Next base: position 1,901,370 of record JAECWO010000090.1, read on the forward strand.
GGGAATGCTAACAACAACGTGACATGGCTGAAAAAAGGGCACGACTCGAAGAGAGGGAGGGGGTGAGAGGGCCATTGCTTGGGGATGAACTGGATTGGGTTCAGTCACTCACTCGGTGAGTGATGTAATATGCGACTATGATGAGAACTTGCTTACAGTTTGCTAAGCTGTCGCCGTCTCCATTGCCATCGCCGTCGCCTGCATGTGCCGTTGTGCATGTGATATGAGAATCGACTTGCCCCTTTTTATCAGGAGGAGGAGGAGCAGGAGGAGGAGGAGTGAGGGAACGTTTTAAAATAGCGCACGCCACAAAGGCACACATACACTTTTCTGCCATAAGCGTCAAATTGCGTGCCATGGAAATTGTGCGTGAAATGTAAAATATATTTTACCCCCTACAAACTACACTGTCCTGGCAAACGCAACCCCAACAGCAACACTGTCATTCACTGCCATTGCATTGCATGGCCGTGGAGTCGGCTCTTGCTTATGTTTCCGCTAGAATAACAGTTTGGGGCACTCCCCCCATCGACCACCACCCACCCCCAACTGGCCACATGTCCATGTATCAGTAGTATGCCAAAGTCCTTGGACACACACACACACACAGTACATGGCACATACATCGTCCTTTTAAGTAAATTAAGCATAAAAACGTTAAGTGGAAGCCATTACGCGGCCGGCAGCTTTCGGTCAGACAGAGTTGCGTTGACATTTCAAAGTTCTTTAGCAGCTCTTTAATATATATTTATCGCCGACGAGATAGATTTCTCCATTGCAACTCGAACTCCCACTTTCTCACCACTCAATCTCTGCTTTTTTCTGACTTTCTGTTTTTCTTTCCATTTAATGGGTTAATTTCCTCATTTGCGTGCACATATTTGTTGGGCTATCATTGTTCTTTTTCCACTTATTATTTAAGCAGTTGAGGGAAATGTGAGAAGAGCCTGATTAGGTCGAGCAATGAGCAGGATCGAATAACAAGTTATATAGTCAGTTTATACCTTTTATGTAAAGAAAGAAGAAAAAGAATTATCGTGCAATTAGACGAAGCATTTATAACATTTATTCTGAATACTAGGAATCGTCATTAAACACTTTTAACTTTGATAAGGATTTGAGAAAGGATTCTGTAATAATTTATAAGAAGTAATCTAAATAAAAACCTAAAAGCTAAGCCTTGAAAGATATAGAGAATTCAGGCTAACTGAATATTTTACTTAAGTTCTTTAGAAAGAATATATGCAGAGCTTGAGATTTCAAGCACATGTATTTAAACTGGACAATTTGAAACTGAGCCGCGAAGATATTGAAATGTTCCAACTCTAATTCAGATTATTTCATTAGCTGCTGAAATAACTTATTTATTTAAATGCACAATTAGAAGGATGATAGAATAATTCTAATAGTTCGTAATGGTTTATATAGAGAATAAACGAAACACATAACTAAATTAAAAAGCAATTGCCATCAGGGATATATGTATGTATACCTGCTACCCTCGATAGTTTTATCCTTCGTGTGTTACTATAGTTAATATACAAAATATAAAATGACCAAACTAGCAACTTACGACCTATTTGATTAGGCTCAAGCGAAGGTAGTCTAGACAACATAAAATAATTGTTTGGTTAGGCAAATTTATGCTAATGTTGTCTAGACTAAAGAGAAAAATTAATGAAACACAAGTAATAATTACATGCACTCAAAATTGTATATATAATATTTCTCCAAGACATTTTTTTTATCAACGAAAGCTCGATTACTTAAGGCTATGTAACTATAGAATATCCCATAGAAATGAAGCAAAAAAGTTGCCAGGGTGACTTGAAGATAGTATGCACCAAGTGAAAAAAAACTATTTCAAATATAAAAAACCAAATTTAAAACGCATGCAATATTATATATATTTATATAAATTTCCCATTTCTATATTCCAGATTTCTAATATCTCCTCTCTGGACATACAGGTAAGCTGAAATTAATTAAATATATATAAATCTAAGGGACCCTGTAGAAAAATATCAGAATATATAGAAATCTATGGGGATATAAAGAAATCTGTGTAAATATCTAAGGGAATATACATATAGAAACATATAGAAATCTAGGCACAAATTTACATGCCTTGCATTTTTTTATCAATTTACATATCACTAAAACGAAAAGATTGTTTATAATTTCTCATTGGTATGAAACTTTATTTGTTTAAGAAAAAAGTCGCAGTAAAAATTAAGTTTTTATGCGTTTTCTCATAACCACAAATGGAAAGAATAAAGCGTTTGTAATTGGGTTGTTAGCTAAATCAACTCACTATTTTAAACTATAAAAAGAAAAGGAAAATTGATAAGCAGGCCTCATAAATTTTATTTGCCATAAAAAAAAAGTTGTCGTCAGTTGTTTTATTGTCTTTATGATTCAAGTTAATATGAGAAATGTTTAGCATATCTTGGTCTACCTGCTCCTGTTCCTGCTCCTGCTCCTGCTCCTGCTCACTCACTAGCTATAAATAATGATTATTTCATGGCTTACGCCTAACCCTCTCAACTGTCGCACAGTTGATGCAAAAATTATGACCCCTTTCATTCAATGAAGCGTTGAGCATACGATAGATCAGTCCAACCGCCCCTCCACCCCCGCAACCCCGTCCACGATGATTCGCTTTACTAAAAGTTGAACTAGTTGAGTCAGTCATAAAAACGACCATAAACATTTTCTTTTTTCCACTTGTTTCGGCAACTGTTTCAATGCTCATTTAATTTTTTCAACACGAGAATCGTTTTCCATATCGTGGTAAAAGACTATTAGCCATTGTAACCTACTCGTCCCGAACTGCCTGGCAAACGATGCGTAACGGAAGCTTGTCATTTGGCCAGAAAACGGGCGGGTGGAAAGGAAGGTTCGGGGGGGCCAACAAGGCATTGATTAGCGCGTGCCATTTGCCTATCATAAATGTCATAAATTGATTGTCGTAAAGAAATGTAAACGAAAGTTTATTTGTTTTATGCGTGGCGCGGGCATTGACAAAATCAACAAAACATTTTACAGTCACTAAAAATGAAATACAATCCCCGGCCGACAGACAGACAGACAGTCTTGTTCAAGTAACTTGCGTAATGAGCCACGCCCCCACCTCCCCCTCTCCCTCTTTGGTGAGCACATAAAAACCGATTTTTACTGCACATCCGACAATGGCGTCGCCGCCCATAAATGCGAGTAGAAATCAATGAAACATGGTTGACTTGCGTCTACATGTCGTATACGCAATTAAATGGCCACAAATATTGAACCGAAAATTGTGGAAATCGGCCGAGGGGGAGGGGGTGGAGGGCAAAAGGCATATTGGCAAAAGGTGGCAATGTTTCGAATTGTCACGCTAATTGTCTTACATGTAGCTAGAATGGATGGATTGATTGATTTTGTCACCCACAGCAGTTGGGAGGTGGAGGGGGCGTGTCTATTCTATATTCGTGTTGCCAATGCTGTTTCTCAGGCAGAAACTGTCACTTACATTCCATGACACTTTGGTGACTTCGTAGTTCGTAATTGATTAACTTTGATTTCAAATTATTTCTGAAATAACTGAGACACAGACAGAGAGCGAGAGAGAGGGAGAGAGAGAGAGAACATGTCTGTGAAATATGCGAAATATAAAGCCAACAATTCGCCAAACTATAAATACATTTTGTTGGCACATTTGAAATGCATAATTTTCACATGGACGGAATAATTTTCAGAATGGAAGAACTAAAGTCATAAATATTTGTCTATTTCTCTCACAGACATCAGGAATTATGAAGATGCCTTACGGCTTAGCAAAGGGGAGATATAAATACAAATATATATATATATATATATATATATATATATATATATATAGGATTCAGTTGGTATGAAGAAGGTTTTGGGCCAAGGTAAAAGTTTTTAGCCAAATGCGTTTTATTAATCAGTGTGAATGTAAATGTGAGAATGTGAGACTGTGTTCTTGTGCATGTTTGCCACTTGACTGCACACACACACACTCACACACAGAGAGAAAGAGATAGAGAACATGGTCTTGACTATGCTTACACATATTTATAAATGCATAAATTGAAGGTAAATTCGCAAAGAAAACATTTCCCATCACTTTATATTAAAACTTTTGCGTCCGCCCACTCTAGCTGTTCATCTTTTTTCAACTCTCTCTCTCTCTATCTCTATCTGCATCTCTTTCTCTGTGTGTGTGAGTGTATTTTTCTTATGGCCATCTGCCACTCCTCCCATCGTACATATATACAAAAGTATACGTATGTGTGTGTTTGTGTGTGTGGTTGCCAGCCTCCTCTGGTCTATGTTGTTTGCTTTTAATTTTCGAATTTTGAAATAATGCCTGCAGTTATTTGCTTAAGTGTGCGTATAAAAATCAAGTATACGCACTGATAACGTACCATTTTAGCCATATATACATGCAGTGTGAGCCAGTGAGTATGGGTGTGTGTGTGTATGTGTGTGTATCATATCAACTGTCACTGGCTTAGGCTCGACAAATCCAAACAAAATGTCCTGACAGTCCCCCCTCATTTGCCATGCCACTGTTTTCTGTCTTTCTTTTCGATAATCGACATGCATAAATCACTTCATACGAAAAAGGTTCCCAACATCTGCCGGGATTCCCATTAAATTAATTAACAAGACAACACAAAACTGATGCAAAAAAAGGGAAAATGCATCATGCACAATGCCAAATACCAAATAGAAAATTGCCAATTAAGTCAAGAATGGTCTGTAGTAAGTTGTTCGACAAAAAAAAACAAAAAAAGAAGAAAGACAACAAACAGAAGTGCATTGACAAACAAGGGCCAAAACCAATTATTGCCAATATCTGCCAGCAGTAAAGTCAAACCGATATGAGGAGCATAAAAACCGAAACCACAAATCCCAATACCAATCCCAATCCCAATACGAATGCCAATCATTTCTTAATGACAAGCAGAAACTTTGCGCCAATTTGGCGAGAGCAAAAGAATGCCAAATGCGCAGCTAACTAATCTAATTAGGCAAACATCACACACACCCAGACTCACACACACACCCAGACTCACACTCACACACCCACACACACTGAGAGAATGTGCGTGCGCCTCATAAAATTAATTTTATGACAATGCATAAAAATGTTGCATGAAATTAATGAGCAAAAACTAGATATGAATCAAGAAAATGAAAGAAAGAGACAAACAAAGAGAGAGAGAGAGAGAGCGGGAGGCAAGAACTACTTAAATATTCAATGACCGCAATTGACATTTATTTGCAACAGCAAAGGATAATAGAAATAAATGCAATTAATTGAATTTATTGTTGCATTTGCTTATGCGAATCGTTAAAGTCAAAGACAGAAAACACAGATAACTATAACAAGGATAATGGCTAATTGTCTCTGGACCTAAGGGGTGGATGGGGATGGGCGTTGAGGGCAAAGCCAGTTTGTCAGCATATGCCCCTACTTTTTGACATTCTTTTTTTCTCCCTCTGTGTTTGTGTGCGTGTAGAAATTTATGGGCTTTAAATTACGCATGTCCTTTCACCATAAATCATAGTCAACCAGTCAGGCAGTCATCTGGTCATCTGGTCATCTAGTCGGACAGTCATCTAGTCAGCCTGGCATGATGATATGGAATGCCCTTTACCATCATGATCATCCTGCCATTGGCCAATGCAATATTCACATCTATTTCAAGTATTGCCCACACACGGCAAGTGTTTGGGACTTGGTAACCAGCAACACACACACACACCCACACACACACACACACACCCACACACACACAGAAATGCAAATGTAAATGTGAATGCAACAGCAAACATTAAAAGCATCATGCAAAGGGAGGGCTTTTGGCTTTATTCAGCTTTGCAGACCATTCCCGCTGACCATTCATCCGGATCCGGCTCCATCTCCTTCTCTTCTTCTTCTTCTTCCCACTTGCAAGTCGTCGTATTCATTCCTTTGCTACCGTCGTTGCACATTGTCACCGGAAGTGGCACACAACCGCATAGCAGGACACACATCAGCTCGCACACACCAACACACACACTGGGCCACAATCCTAGTGTCATTTAGCCGTTGACATGGCAACCCACCGACTTCCTACGGCTTTGGCTTCTTCAACTCCTTCTTCTCATGCGTTTTTTTTTTTTTTGCTCTCATTGCCATTGCAAATTCTATGCAATTTCTTATTTTGTTTATGTGTCAGCCAACATTGGCATGCAACGCATGCGTGTGGCACATGCCACAGTCCACAGGACTCTCGAGCAGCATTGTGGGATATCATCAACGCTTCCCTCCACTCCTTTCCTCTCCTCGCCTCTCCTGGCAAGCGATTAAAGCGGACCGATGAGCATCATCATTTTTAGATATAGCACGACGCGATGGCTGAGACCCAAGTTTTTATGTGCGAGAGAGAGAGAGTCCCATCAAAAGCTGCAAGGTCTGCCATAAAATGCATAAACGAAGCGCGGTCTCAGACTTTAGACATTCATAGGTTGCACAATGTCATTACCATTAGCTGCCACCTGCCACCTGCCGCCTCTGCCGCACCTGCTCCTGCTCCTTTTTGGTGGCATTAGATGTCAGAGAGGAGGTTTTCTGTTGGCGGTGATAAATTTCATTGTCTTCGGAATATTTGACTCTCGTTTTTTGCTGGCCATGTGTGTGTGGGCATCGGTTAAATCCAACAAATGACATAGAACTGCCAAACCAAATCACAATGAGTGTCACTCGAGTTTCGTCGTTTCATCAAGCTCTGTTTTGTGTCCATCTCTCCATGAGAGAGTCATTCTATCTCCACAGGGAGAAGGGGAGGGATTGGGGGGGTTTCTGCTGCGGGCTAACGAATTTTGACAGGTGCCATTATTAGTTCAACACTCTGGCAATTTTTTTGTTGTTCTTGTTGTTGGCGGTTGAGTTTGGGTTTGGGTTTCGTTACGTTTTTTTTGCGGGTCCAGTGCGTTCTAGAATTTTATGGCCATAAGAGTTTTACTTCTCAGATGGATGACAGCAATAAAAGGACACACACACACACACACATGCAGAGAGACAGAGAGAGGGAGAAACCTTGGCCGTTTTATCACACGAACACACATTGCTCATACGCAACGTTAGCCACAGGCTTTCGGTCTCTTCCCTTGGCCTCACTGGCTGCTGCACTAATTAAACTTGTGCTCGACTGTTATTATGGCTGCATTGCATGGCATCGGTTAATGTGAGACACGCCCACAGGCGTTAGCCCACCTGTTTTTATGTCGCGTTGTCTTTGACGAGAAGCAGCAGACTAATGATAACCAGAAGAAGATGAGGGTGAGGATGAGGGTGAGACGGACCTTCGTCGGGGCTGCGGCAAGAGCGTTAAGCATTTATGTGTGCGCGCGTCTAATTAAAATAAGTTCGCATGGCAATGACACTTCAAAGTCTAAATTGTCCTTATGGCTTATTTTGCTTCGGCTTTGGTCAGGCCCGAGGCTCCGAGGATGATGGGATGAGGGAAACAACATCAAGGGACAACATTAAAAGACCGTGTAATGTCTCTGCTTGGGCCTCGTCTGACACACACACACACACACACACACACACACACACACCTTACGTAATTATAATATTTTTTATTGGCTTATCTGATATGCCAGGAACAAGGAAATGGCATAAATTCTCTTCTGTTTTGTCCTTTTGCTCGTTTAGTTACAGAAAAGCTTTGATTTGCCTGCCCCACTGGGGAGAATAAAATGTAATGAAAACGAAAAGTTGAATGCTCTTTGCTGCTGGTCAACATAATAAAATATTATGTGGATTTTATTTTACTCTCTCGTTTTGGATAGTTCTACGAATACTACATGACATTATTTCTTATCTTGAATTTCATCATCTGGCTAGAACGAATTTAACATGCTCGCTCCTCCAAGTTAATGGCTCATTTTGTCCATTTTTATGAATTTTAATATACTAAGTATACGCTTTCACTTGTAAGAAGAAAACACGCCCAGCCAAAGCGGCAAGCGGCTATTTTTTTATGCCTAACCCAGGTGGTTAGAAGGAGGGGAGGGGCGGGGAGGGGCCTGGCACACACAACAGTTGATAATATAAATGGAAAAACGAAAGGTCGACATTTATTGTGGGTCTTTATCTGCAAAGGACATTTGTTCTCTTCGGTGTTATGAGTCGGAGGATATTTTGGCTACTTATGCCAGTGTTCGCTTCATTATGTTACCCATTGTCCCATTGCTTGTGTGTTCCTTGAGTTTTCCTTTTGTGTATCTGTTCAAGGGCGTCCAAAAAATCGTTACACGTGGCTGACCAGACGACGCATAAATTGTTGCCCACGAGTACTTTATATGTTAATGATGGCTGCTGCATCCCAATTAGTGAGAATCTTTTTGCGAGATGACAGAGAGAGCGCAATCGATGCTTTGCTAAGTGGCGTATCTATTCGCAGGATATGCGCAGGACGACTATGATCTGCAAGGCACTGCATGTGGTCCCCAATGGCCCATGCTGTGTTCCATTTCGTGCTGAGCTCAAAAATGCTACTCAGTGCTTTGCTATTTGCGCATTTCCGGTTTCCGCTGCAACTGCTGCACGTCCTCTATCCTTCTATTCTGTTATGCAGAGAATGTCTCCTTCAAGTGACAGGACAAAGGAAAAAAAGGATAAATCTGATCCCATTTGATTAGTTCTTTTCACCTGCTATGAGCCCACTTTCAGCCCAACGAGTTTAAATTTCACTTTTTTTAACCCAGAATCTGGGTCTCTATCTATAAAAAGAAATTCAAATCAACACATGTAAAAGGGGGCAGAGGAGAGGGGAGTGGCGTCTCAGTGAAATCAAAGTCAGATGTAAGTAAATAAAACATATTGTTTCTCTTATAGGAAGACATTTTGCAAAATTGCGTCGATTTGCAATGCAAATCAAACGTAGCACCATTATTTTGCTTACACGCACACACCCACACACACACACCCACACACACACACACACACACACACATACACACATTTACAGAACAGAGAAATGAAAGTAAAACCTCGACGCATATGTTGTTTCAAAATGCAGCTGCTAGGGAAGTGGGGGAATGGGGGGCGAATAAGGGGCCAACCAACCGAGAACAGATATACGAACATCTGCCCTGTTTGTATATGTTAGTGCTGGAAATCTTTGTGATAATAACGCACACACACACACACATACATAGAGGGGGGAATACAAAACGCAGGTATACAATAAATATAAATGGGGGATATGCGGCAGGGCAAGGGCGGTGGGGCGAGTGTGCGGGCTTTAACCTGCGGCAAAATGCGAAACAAGAAAAACACACAAAGCAGCCGCGGCGCAAAAACAAGACACAATACAGCAACGGCAACAGCAACGAGAAAATATATATACGGGGCGGAAAAAAAGAAAATAAAATAAATTTGGCAACAAAAAAAAATATGTTTTAAACATTTCTTTTCTCTCTGCGTCTCTCTTTTTTCCACGTTTTGCATTTTCCTTTTTGTGTTGGCCTGTTTTTTCTCAATGGCATACAGTTTGCCGGCAGGCTGGCATTTTGGCGTTTCTTTTTCTGTTTTTGTAAATTTTTGATTTGTTATTGTTGCACGTGTTGTCTTTTGCCTCTGTTATGACAATCCATCCCCCCAGCATGGAGGGGGGCGAGTGCTGGTCGTGAGATTGCGAAAGGGAATGGGAATGGGGGTAAGAGTAAGAGTGGCATAAATGTTTTTAACGAACTCACCTGTAGGGCATACGCATAAGTAGCAAAACGGCTTCTTTACTGTGAGAATACTATCCGCCCGCCATCTCGGCCTCGCCGACATCATGTCAACTGTACAGAAACAACAACAGATGGCCATTGGAAATAAACCAGAGGCTCTGACTTTATTTCTCGCAGTGCTAGACCCACTCTATACCCTTGAAAAGATAGGTTTCCTCTGAAATGAAAATGAATTTCTGTAAATCACAACAATTTTCTATAAGGATTTATATTCTGACAAATATTCTTTGGGTATTTAAGTAATTTTAATCGTTTTCTTGATGTCTAAAGTAAAAGAAGTCCTCTTTTTCTCCTAAATGAATATACCCTTTTCGTAAAGAATGCCTCTGGCTGAATGGTTGAGAGAGTACATGAGAGATTCCACCAACTGGCAGGTTGACCTGTATAAGTTAAAAGCCCTAGAAAACTTAAAATTATACTTACTATTTGTCATTTAGTAAGAATTCAGAAGAATTTGTAGCATACTTTTCAGGGCGTTTTCGTCGAAAAACTAAGTTTAGGTCGTTTTCATTTGCAATTACGGTATTTTCTTTTGCAAGAATCTTGGTTGGTATTACATGCTGTATATATTTAGGTTTCGATATTTAATTGAGTTGATATTGCTTACTTACCTGCCTTACAAAGCAAGACTAAAAAAATGTAGCATACTTATCTGGATCCATAGAGCAAATGATGCTTGTAAAGATGATATCCTTGGTTACCTGTAGCCAGAAAATATGATTTTAAAATTGTATTTAGTTCAGAGAACTATTTACTTCACTTTCCAACCTAACAGAAGCCTGTTAATTGTAAAGGGTATTGACAAAGTCGTTGATCTGGCCCAAAACTCTTCCATGTGTGTAAATGTAAAATGCGTTTTTCTATTTTTACAAAATTTTTTTTGGTTTCTTTTATTTGTTTCTCTTCAATATATTTATGTATACATAATATAATTTTGTTGTTGTTTATTTTGTTTGCTTATGTTTGTTTGCATTTCTTTTATGGTTTTGTTTTAAAATTATTTTCATCATTTTGTTTTTGTTTTTCTTGTGTTGTTTTCATGTTGTTGTTGTTTTTATTGCAGTTGTTGTTGTTGTTGCTGCTGCTGCCACCAATTGGCGTTTTATCTCCTATTTAGTAATGTTTTTGTTTTTTTGTTTGTATGTATGTATATTTTCTCTATGCATTTTGCATTTCGCAACTTTCTTGCTTTCTGCACATTTCGCTTACATTTTGTATAATATTTTACTTGTTCTTGTTTTATTTTATATTCTTTTTTTTATTATTTATTTTCTTTTTTTTTTTTTTTTTTTTGTTCTTCTTTGTTATACTATAATGTTATTTTCTTTTTTTGTTGTTGTTACTTTTGGCGCGTTGGTATACAAATACGCAACCAAAAAATTTTCCTTCACTTCTTTTCACTTTTAACTATAAATTTGTTTCATTTTCTTTTCATTTTCCATTTTTTCTTGTTATTTGATTAACTTTTCATTTAATATTCGTTATTTTGTGTCATTTCTGTGTTTTCTTATGCAAACGATAATGTCTGTCTGTGTGTGTGTGTGATTTTTGATGCCATATTTGTTATATTTATATATATATAGTATTATTTATATATATATATATATATATATATATATATATATATTCTTGTTCTTGCTTCTGTGTATATTTAATACTTAGCTTATGTATTAGGTTTCCAATTTTCGGCTTTGTTGCTGTTTGTTTTATAATTCGCTACAATATTTTCGCATCATTTTATGTTGGTTTTCGTTTTTTTTTTTTTTACTTTCTTTATTCCTTTTCGCTTTGCTTACTCTTGTGTTATATATATTTATTTATATATATATATATATATATATATATATTTGTATGTATGTGTATGTAAGTATGTATGTATGTAGTTCTTGTCCTAAAACACATTCAAACATGCTTAAATTTCTACAAAATATTTGCAATACTGCAGTCGATATCTATACTTTGTTTACTTTATTTATTTGCTATTTACTTAACATATTTTATGTCCGTATATAAACACATATCTATGTATGTACTATGTATATGCTTTTTGCTTCATTCCTCTTTACAGGGACCAACTAAAGTCATCGCCCAGTAAAGCAATTTGACTCTAATCGCTGACTAACTCCTCGAGGCTAGGTTAAACATTAATTATCTTCAGTTAAGACAAAAGTAATAGAAAGTTCTTTTGCACATGAGGAAAAAATATAGAAATTTATAGAAATATCTCGAAATGAATTGTCACATGAAACTATATCAATTTGAAAATTATGAATTTACAATCTATTCATCTGATTGTGAGACTTTGAAAGAGACAGGTTCTTTCTTATAAAATTCAATCTCTCAGGGCAGCTACCAAAAAACTCTTTAAAATCCTAAAAACCAAGTTTAAATATTGAGAACTCTTTTAATGCTGATCTTTTTATTTCTATGGCAAGTATTTGCGGTTGGGTAGCTCCTTTAATTATAATTTAGAAATGTTGGCCATCAAAAGGTTATAGAAAACTTTCTTTTATCAGATCTGATCAATTGCTAAATTCTTGAAGCAAACAATTGCGGGTTTTTTGCCAGTTATTAAAATCAAATTGCTCTGCTGTACATGAACAATATTGATCGACTGTGTATGTATGTATATATTATATCGATATCTATAAATATGTTTCTGTGTATGTGTTGTATGTGATGTGATGTGTGTGTGTGTGTGTGAGTGTTTTGTCGAATAGATTACTTTTTAGCCAAAACATTTCGTTTTGCTCTTTGTGTTTGTTTTGCTAGCAGTTTTTGGTTGTTTGCTCATCGTTTTGATTTTTTCTACATTTGCATTTGATTTTGTTTACAATCTTACTGTAATTTTAATTGCATAATATGTACACACACCTACACACACACACACACACACCCATATGCTTGTGTGTGTGTGTGTATGCATGCATATGTATGCATTTTGGTTTATTGCACAAAAATATGTTATGGTTAAATTTTTCAATTGCTGCCATCATATTAAATTACTCTATATATACATATATATATATAGAATATGAATATTTTAGGTTGATTTTTGAATTTCTGGCTTTTTGATTTGGTTCCAACGGTTCCCTAGCTTGGCTTATATGGCTAGTACATTAAGATTCTGCATACACACATATATATATATGTATAGTCTAATGCAATATATTTACTATAGATCCGACAATGTCAAGCAAAATACAAATTTCTTTGTCTCTTGCCATGTGAGTTTAGTTTTGAAACATACGAAAACACACACACACCAATAATTCTGGTTAATATTTCTATTTGATGTATATAGAATTGTATGTATGTATGGATGTATCTTGTGTGTGTGTGTGTTTGTGTGTATCTGTATATTGCAGCTTAAATAATACTTGTATTTGATTGATTTTCGGTTTTACTTTTGTAGTTTTGTTTTCTTTCCTTCCATTTGCTGCCCCTTCTTTAATCTATTAGCATTTCATTTTTGGTTTAGTTTTCTTTTCTTTTTTGTTGGTTTTTTAGTTAATTCAAGCTACTTTGCCTCACACTCTGATGAAAGCTGTTATCTTCGGCGTGTCTCATAAATTTAGCTACACCTCAAATTGACTAATTCCTAATTGTAGTCTCTCTAATTGTAAAACTATTGCACAATGTACCATAATTTAGTGTGTGCAAATTGATAACTAGAAATCATTCAATCGAGAAACTGACTGAAATTAACATTCACATGGAAGGATAACTAAAGATAATCACGATGATTTAAAATGGAAACTAAATTGTCTAAACATAATGAGTTTAACTGGTTGACTGGCTTTCGTCGTGTCTCTTTAATGAATTTGCTCTCTTGCTCTTTGTGTCTTATAAGATGCATACTCTTGCTATCAAAAAATAAGTCGCATGACTTTCGATCACAGTTTGACATTTCGGATATAAGTGAAACTTAATTGCAAAACTCTTTAGTGAGATTTCATCAAATAGAATCCAAATCAAAGTCATAAGAAACTGTCAGTTTGTCAGTTAATAATTCGTTTAACCATTTTATCATTGGATCGAATTCAAAAGACCTTCGCAAGAGTATGGCAACTGCGGCACAGCCGTAGTTTGTCCAGTTCAGCTCTGGTGTGTCTTAAGTTATCCCCGGACTTCCTTTTCACGTATTTATTTATAGTTATCCGCTTTGAGTTTATTGTATATAGACGACTATATGGTTGCTTATCTTGCATATTTTGTTTGTCCAAGTGTATAAATACTTACATATGTATATAAATGTCTTAGCACATTCAAATATATATAAAGTTACACAACATAAATACAATCCCCATATATATATACACATACATACATATATAGGTATATGTGTGTGTGTGTGTGTATGCGTTTTCATATATATATATATGTGTATACTTATTCGCTTTTTCGTTTTGCTTAACTTAGTTTTTAACTCTTAGCTAACAATTTAGCATTGATTGGTTTAGTTTTTTTTTGTTTTTTTTTTTCCCTTTTTTCACATTTTTCTTCTCCTCTCCTCATCAAATATCCAACTCTTCACTAGATTCTATGTGCCAAACTACCCATTTAACTCTTTACTGATATGTAGCGCAAACATTAACAAACAAACCAATAATATTCTTTTTTTTTCTTATTTTTCTTTTTGAGTATTTTCTTATGGTTTTTCTTTCTTAATCATAAATTTTGCTCTTTTGTAAATGTTAATTTTTAATTATAGCCAAATTCTTCTTCTTCGTCTTCTTCTCTTCCCATTTTTCTCTACAACTTTCAGTTTGTCTTTTGGTTTTTATAATATTCTTTTTGTGTTTTTGGTTTAAGGTTTTTTTTGTTTTTGCTTTGGTCAACAACGTTTTTAATCATTTTTTGTTTTTCTTTTCTTTTCTTTTGTTTTTGTAATATTTTGTCCTCTTAGTTTTAGTTTTTTTTTTCGTTTGCCTAACATAAAATGTTTAAATACGTTTTGTTTTGTGAAACGAAAATGAACAACATAAAAATGCATTTCTCTGCTCATGCTTATCGATGAGTTTTGCCTCTTTGACTCTTTGTTTTTTTGGTTTTTGGTTAAAATCACACAATCTAAATTACATCTAAGTCATTTTGCTGTAGTGGTTAATAGATACATACACCAACTATTTGCCTCTTTCTCTTTTATGCTCTTTCGCGGTCTACCACCTGTGCTAAAAAATGTGTCTTTTAATATACATACAAATACAATACGAGCTGAGGGGGGAATGGGGGGCTGGGGGGGTCCTAATCTCTACAGTTATGTCTGCGGTTAAAAATCTGTGAGCGTCCTAGACTAACAATAGACAACATAAGAATATACATATATATATATATATCATTATGTGAAATATCCATTTTTTATGCCTCTTTCTATTCCAATCCGAAATGCACATGAAACAAAAAATTGTTTCTAATTCGGGTAGTTATATACTATTTAGTGTTGGCTAATGCTTGTGACTTTTTCTGTGTATGTATGGGTGTCTGTGTGTGTGTGTGTCTGAGTGTTCTATCATTTTAATTGGGTTTGCTTTGAACATTTAATTGGAATCCATTATCCAACACACATGTAACACCAATATACATACAATGAATATAAATTACCCCTCTCTGTGTGTGTGTGTGTATGTGTGTGCAATTTTTTAATTTACTTGTTTTTTATTTTAAACTTTTAGTTGTAGATTTTTATGACTAGTTTATGTTTCACATTCATGGTACTGTTTGGTTAGCTAACACTTATAGATGCCAGACATAGATCCATACACACACACACACACACAGATACATCCACTCTCAAGGACACACACACACACACGCATAGTGACTTGGTTTACGGGGCGGGAATGGCGATTCTAGTGCTATAATGTACTTAAGTATCGTTTATATTTCATACTTATTCAATTCGAATATATATATATATATATATAAGTTTGTTTGTATGTATGTTGGTTTGTTTCTTTGTATGTATATATCTGTGTTGTATTTGTATATTGATTAATGCTTGATTGATGTGACTGATATTGAATTCATTCAGTTTCTGTTTCTGTTTCTGGTTCTGTTTTCTGTCTATCTGCTCTGGCTCAATATTTCCTATTTTGGTTAATTGTGATTAACATTTCTTGCATGTCTGTGTGTGTGTGTTTGTGTGTGTGTTTATGTTTTGTTTGTATGTAACTACTATGTACTATTGCTTGTACGTAACTATATAGTTCTGTGGTTGTGGTTATTATTATTGCTGTTGGACACGCTTTTAAGTGAATTGTTGCTTAGCGGCATTCACCTTTTTGAATATGGATAAGTTTTGGTTTTGCTTATATATCTCTTAGTTTATGTACGAATATCATCTACTATTATATATCCATTTGCTAATAATATCAATTAATATCATTCGATGGCATACTTTGATTGTTTTCAATATTCATTATATAATTATAATTTTCATTTCATTTTCAATTTTTTTTTTTTGGTGAATATCAATATTTCTGTGTGTGTGTGTATGTATGTTTTATCGATTCGATTCGACTCGATTCGATTCTTTTCGAGTTGTTTTATTTTGTTTTTTTTTTTTTTTTTTTTTTTGGCCTAAACAAACATAAACAAATTGAGAACTAACATAACAAATTAGCAGCTAACCATTCCTCTTCTGGCAACTGAAATTAAAAGGCATAAACGATTCATAGATATATATATAACTAAATATTTAGAGTATATATGTATGTATGTATTGACTTTTGATCCATATATAGGTATATACATATATACAATATATTTTTATTTTATTTTTTTTTTTATATGTCAATTGTTTGAATTGGAATTTGAAACATTTTTTGTTTTTGTGGTTTATACATGTCTCTTATGAAGTTCGGTTGAAAGTAAAGCGTACAATTGAAATCATAATCAAATTAGATACGAAACATGAAACAAATGAAATGCTTAGCTGTCTGGCTGACTGACAGACTGTCTCTCTGACCATTTTCATTGTCCAGATGCAGCTGCTGCTTCTTTATTTTTTTTTTTTTTACTAATTACAAAGCCAGAGAGTTGTGTGTTTCAGTTTTGTGTGTTTTTTTTGTGGCTGGACTTATGCTGGACTGCGGGTGGCAATTACATATAATATATTATCATATATTTTATAGTTTCAGATACTTTCAAACTGCGAGTGCTGTGGCTGTTTCTGTGTGTGTGTTTTTGTGTGGCTAGGAACCGATTCTTCAATTACTAAGCAGATCACAAATCAAAGTTGCATATGAGTATAACTATTCTTCAGTATGTGTGTGTACTAACGAGGCTAACGAGTTTTCAATTGCATTCTAGAGTGATAGGAAATCAGGATTTTGGCATGGCAGTTGTCTCTCTTTAGGTGTGTGTGAGTGTGTATGTGTGTGTAAGTCTCTAAGCGTGTTTTTGCAGTGCATTTTTTTTTTGTTTAGGTAGTTTAGGCTCAACTATATTCACTTGACATCTATTAAAGTTATAGGCACTAGTGCTAAATGGTGTGCTGTGACTGGCATAGAAAAAGTGTTGCGGCTGCTGCTGCTAAGCTAAGCTAAGCGTCTATAAAAAACTGTGGCAATACAAAAATTATGGCCTACACTAAAGTAAGTATGTATGTATTGGTGGTGGGAACTGCTGGTGCATGGGAAGGGTGGCGAGAAGGGGGAGAGAACTGGGCGACGACATTCCCATTAGGAAGTTGGCCATGTTTTGTGGCCCGTACATCACAACGCACGCACACACACACACACGCACAAACACACACACATGTGTACAAATATTTATATATATGTGTATGTGTGTGTGTGTGTGTCTGTGTTCGCGTAATTAATTTTAACGCATTTTTAATTATGTTTATTTTAATTTAATGCTGCGCTTGTGTGTGGGGTGGCGATATGAGGGGATTGGGGTGGGTGGATGGTCTCATGTATGGCTGGGTTTTAGGCTTTTGCTTTTGCACACAGAGAACACAACATACTTAATTTATGTTTTCCTTCTACCAAATTGTATTTGCCTTTTATATTTATGTACGAAATTTTATATGTTATATTTTTATTTTTGTTTCCACATATATTCGCTCGCTCGCTCGCTTGCTCTCGCTCTCGCTCTCTCTATCTCTTTTTGGTTTGCTTTGTTTTACGCTTCCTTCAATTAATTATTATTATTATTCTTTTTTTTTTTTTTTTTTTTGCTTTTTGTTTTATACTCGGCATGCTCAACACATTTACATAAAGCATAAATTTATGTTTGCGGGATGTCTGTCAGTAGTATCTGTGTGTCTATCTGTATCTGTGTGCGTGTGTGTGTCTGCGTGTGTGTGTGCGTGTAAGCAATTAGGCATATACATACATAATAATTGATGGCCTCGCCTCTTTTGCCCCTTTTTTTATGCAATACTTATTCAATGGCCTTTCATACATAAATATTTATGCTCTAGTTATATTATAGTTAATTAATCAGTATGTATATAGATATATGTGAGTGTGTGTGTGTGTGTGTGTGTGTAAGTTGCATATAGCTTTTTGGATTTGGTTTAGGTATTCTTTTTTTTTTTTTGGTATTCGGTTTGTCATTTTTTATTTTTTTTTTGGTTGCAAGGATGCAGCGCTCTATAATTGGCCAAAACGTCAACTTGCCATCGATTGCTTGCCCTCCTTGCCCTCTTTCACTTTCTCTATATAAGAATATTTACAGCTCGGATTGGTTTTGTTTCTGCTCAGAAGTTTAGCTGTATATTAAAATTTTGCATAGTTTTTTTTGTTCGGTTTTCTTTTTTTTGGTTTTGGTTTTTTTTTTTTTTTTGGTCTTATTTGGTTTACTGTGCCTGCAAAAGTAAAGGATAAACCTTAAAAAATAATATGGGTGTTAGTATAAATTGGAAAAAAGTAGTAGTCGAAAAAAAGCGTATTTTTGTAATGCAGTAAAAGCTTCGAGGCATTCGCTTGCGAATAATCGAACAGTTTGTTTTGTTTGGGTGCACGAGATTAACAAATAAAACACATACACATAGTTTAAAGTGAAGTAGTTTTACGATTTCACATAAGTTACGTTGTATAAATTGGCAAGCATTTAAAGTGTACAATAATATTGTATTTATGTACATATCTAACACATTAAATAACAGGGAAAGCAACCGAAACATATCACCGGTCAATTTATGTTTATTTAATTATTTAAACACTGATTTATGATCTGTCAATTCATCTTTTCTCAATAAGATTGTATTTTGCGGATAATAATTTTCTTTAGTCGTTTAGATTTAACTTTTTTTGGATGGAAATAGAAAATTTTTAAGTAATCCAACTATATTTAAAGTTTACTTGATTATGAATTTGGAATTAATTAACTCATATTTTGTTGTCTGTAGTTTTGTTTTTTGACTCTAATAGGACACATCGATAGGTTTTTAAAATTTAATTAATTAAAATCTTGAAGATATGGTCGGTTCCTAACTGAGCAACTATTTTGAGCTACTCGTGTGACATAGTTTGTACCAATTTTAAACTAACTAGTCCAGGGATCAGTAAGGGATTCATTGCCCTTTTCTTTCCAGGGCTCAAACAAGCAAAATTCTTAATAATAATGATAAAAAGAACAATATATCTAATTTGTTCCAACAAATAAAAACAAATTTAATGTCAATGAGTTCATAAAAATGACTTGAAAAATCTGTATAAGAAAAAGGAACACCAACACAGTTTAAGAACCTTTTGCTTAATGTGGTAAGAAGTAGGAACAACCGAAATCAACTGCTTCAGCAGCAGGATTAACCGAAATCAACTGCTTCAGCAGCAGGATTAACCGATACAAATGAATTGCATTCCCTGTCTCCCCTTTGCCTTGCCCGCAGTCCCCTTATAACTCTATAGATAATCTAGTTAACATGCTCATAATGAAGAGAGAAACAAAAATGCAAGCAAAAAACTAGACAAAGCCTGAAAAATTGGATAGTTTTGCTGCCCCCTTTTCCACTCCATCATGATTTGATGATATGGATAGGCAGGAGGTTATAAACTACATATGTATCTAGAGAGAGAGAGAGAGTGAGTGAGTGAGAGAGAGAGACTTATATAGATGAAATATGAAACGAAATAACGAACAAATAAATAAACAATTCAGCAAACTAACAAACCAAATGAAACGAATCTAAAATGCATTCAAAAACTTTCAACGAACGCACAGAGAAATATAGTTTACGGAAAAGGAAAAAATGTTTCAATGTTGACGAGTTCATGTGTATGTGATGTGTGTGTGTGTTTGTGTGTACGATGGGTATTCGTATTGGTATTGGTGTTGGCTGGCACATACCTGTGGGCTCACTTGGAACTGCTGTATTGGGTAGGCAACAACACCAGCGGCCTGCGGTATGGCTGTCCCGGCCACGCCTGTTGCCAATTGTTGTGCCGGCGATATCTGGGCCTGTGTGACTCCTTGCCAGGTGGCTGGTATCTGTACCCCCATGCTGCAATGGCAAAACGAAATGCAAAAGGGTTGAAACACATCTGATCTGCTCTGCTCTA
This sequence comes from Drosophila sp. 14030-0761.01, assembly GCA_018150735.1. Taxonomy (NCBI): domain Eukaryota; kingdom Metazoa; phylum Arthropoda; class Insecta; order Diptera; family Drosophilidae; genus Drosophila; species Drosophila sp. 14030-0761.01. The sequence continues at coordinate 1,921,685 of JAECWO010000090.1, forward strand.
AATTCCCCGCAGGGAAATCTCTGCGAAATGGAGAGTGGGCGAGGGCGAGGGCGAGGGTGAGGACAATGACAACGCGACTACGGATGCTGGATCTGGTCTCTGGTAAAGCGAAATTTACGCCACATTTTGCCACATGGAAATAGCACGTAATGTTGACACATTCGATGCGGCAAAAAGTTTTGCAATTAGCAAATGAATTCATTCATCCGTCATGCTGTCATTGGCGATCCCCTGGTGGCGGTTCAATCATAACCAACCAGCGCCTCCTCTTCCGCTCCCATTCCCTCCCGACAACTAATGCAATTTTAGAATGACTAAAAATGTCTAGTTCACTTACCCCATGTAGCCCTGCTGATAGCCACCGTATTGGCCAAAATGATATCCTTGAATGCCCTGCAGGAATTGATTCTGCACGGCCGCTGCACTGGCCGCCGCTGGCGTTACGGCTGTGGCGGTGGCCGAGGAGGTCGGATAAGTGGGTGTCGGTGAATACCAGCAGCCGGTGGCGGCCAATTGCTGGCCATAAGCGGCAGCAGCTGCAGCAGCAGCGCCCACGCCATACGGATATCCGGCAGCGGCGGCTGCTGCATTGCTAAGGGCTTGGCTGGCAATGGTCTGGGCATTATTTGGGTCACCGCTCTCCTTGCCCCACGAGCATTTCACCGGCTGGGCATTGAGTTCCGTATTGTGTACGCCAACGATGGCATGGGTGGCGGCCTCCTTGGTGGAAAAGCTGCGCGCCACAGAGAGAAAGCGATCAAAAGAGGTTTCTCTTTTTCCATTTGATTAAGTAAAAACTTACCGCACAAAGGCATAGCCCTTGTCCTTGAAGACGCGTATCTCCTGTATGGCACCATATGGGGTAAATGTCTTCTGAAGGATCTCCTCGCTGAGAGCGGTTAGGGCACTGTTAACGCCGCCCACATAAACGGTACAATTGGAGGGACTGCTCTGATTATAGACTTCATCGAAGGTCAATGGTTTGACATTCTCTGTGGGGGGAAAACGGAGAGGAGGAGACTCTTTTTAGATGGATTGCGTTTTAATGTCGTTGCAGCCCTCAAAAAGGGCAATTTATGGATGGTAGTTCTTCTCTTTCTTACATAACTGCGGTGTGTGTACACAATATACATATATATAGGTTTTTTTTTTTTGGTTACCAACTGCATGATTAATATGCAAATTAATTAACGGATTTACCCCCAACAGCAACAGCAGCACCAACATCATGTGTAACGACGACAGCAACAACTACAACGACAACGACAACTACAACAATGTGCCCGTTGGCAGACTTTTTCAACGTTTTGGTAATTAAAATAACCGCATGCACTTAGTCAATATGCTCGTGTGTGTGTGTGTGTGTGTGTGTGTGTGTGCGACACCATTTACCGTTGCTGTTGCTGTTGCCGTTGCTATCGTTTTTGATATTGTTGTTGCTGTTGTTGGTGCATATTTAAAATTGTTGCGGTTGTTATTGCATTTTTTATTATACGTATTTTGTGGATATGCATTTTTCGTACGCCATTTTATTGTCGTTGTTCTTTTTGCAGTCACTGTTGCTGCTGCTCCTACTGCTGCTGCTGTTGCTATTGCTGCTGATGCCCTGATTCTCTGTTGGCCCTTTTATATGCGGTATGTATGCACGTATTTGTATGCAAAAGTTACACTAATTACTTCCTTTGAGGTTAAAACAAAATTTGCACTTTTTAAAAGTAATGTCAGCTTTGCGTGTTTATGTCTTTGTTTAGTTCTGAACAATTTCCAGGCATTGTATGCAATTTTTTGGCTCTCAGTGTGGGTGGCCCTATGCTAAGAGCTTGCAACTAACTTTTCTTTTTTCTTTTTTGGGTGGCGACAAAATAGCTCTACAAATTATTGGTTCACTTCGTTTTTGTCCTGCAGTCAAAGAACAAAAATAAAATACTGAATGGACAAGCAAAAATCATTCTAAATTTTCAAAGAATTTCTAAAAAAAATGCTAAAAAATAGCATAATGGTTTTTATTTTGAGTTTTCTATTATCGAAGTAAAGTCCTTCGAATTAGATGCAAATTTAACTAAGCTACTGGCCCTAGGATCCCCTGGAATAAACGATACAACCTTAATGAGATTTCATATTTTGTGAAAAAAATGTTAGGAAAGTCTTAAACGGTTCTTAAATTCTGCAAATCCAAAATTTGAATATCCTTTTGCAGTTCTAAAACTAAAAAAAATGAATTAACGATGTCATTTCGGTTCACTAAGCGCATGCACCTGGAGTCAAGGAAGTGTGCTTCCTGTTAAACATGGCCTGGTAGTGGTCCAATCAAACCTCTCGCTCCCTCACATCACTCTAAGCCCCATCATGAAAATGCCATTGTACAGGTTCTCACCCCCAACGCCCCTCGCCCCATTCTACCCCACTTTTCTCTCTTTTCGCTTGCATTGCCCTTGCGGTTGTCTGAATTTGTGTAGCGCAACATGCCAAACAAAAACACAAAAATATGGCTCAATGACATGCAACAGGATTGCTGCTGTACAGTGCACACTGGCAGCACACAACAGCTGCAACAGCAGCAGCAGCAGCAACACAAGCAGCAACACAAGCAACAACAACAATCACAAAACCATTGCGAGGGTGCACCAAAAACTAACAAGCTCGCAAATACTTTTGAAAGCTTTTGCCACAAATGTATGCGCTTTGGCCACGCACACACACATACACACACCCATCAGAAAACCCACACATGCATGCGCTTACTCTCTCTATCTCTTTCTCTCTTTTTGTTTCACTAATTTGCACATTGCTTTATATTTGTATTCCTTTACACGATTTTCTAATGTTTTCTTTCCTTTTATTTGAATACTCTTTCCAAAAAAGCTACACTCATTTCAAGCTGAAGTTGGTAACTTTCAATTGGGTATAAATTAAGAGACAATATGAGCCCATTTTTCTCCCTCTCTCTCTCGTTCTTCAGTTGCTATAGAAAAAAGCATAGCATACTTTTTTGGGCATTATTCCGCTTAAAGCGGATTTGGGCCACAACTAAACGTAACTCCTGGTATGACTCATTCAAACTATATACAGAGCATAAAGCATATTAGCTATAGCATATATTGACTATAGTATATATTGGCTATATGCAACAGCATTGAGTTTTTTGCATCATTTCTTTAATAAGAAATGTTAATGCAAAATACACAAAAATAAATATATAAATATATTGAATTTCTAAGTTACCATAGTTTATTATTATTATGGGACTTATTATTATTCAATTTAATCATTTCACAGTGTTGCAATCAAGAAATGGCAGCAAAAGAATGCAATTTTGAAGATTATAGAAAAGTATTTGGGCTATTTTATTTGGATGGCAGAATAGGAATTAATATTTTCTTTAAAATTATGATAATGAACATTCTCAACTACTTAGCTTAATTTCAGCTCTTCTAATCTTGCTTGTGTTGTAATTATTCTTCAATTGATCTCAAAATTATAAATTATATTAAAGATAAATAAAATTTATCAGAAATTCTTCACACTAAGCTGTCCAACACCTTTTCTACTTCTAATCTATAATTATGGTTTACATTCTGATGCATTTGCCTATTCGAGTAAATTACAATTCAAATTCAACTATATTACAATAGATTTAATGTAAATACATTGTTTTACAACGCAAAGGGTATATAGAGATCATCAAAGGGATGAAGTTTTTCTTGGGTCTTTGGTTATTTTCCATTTAATATTTCTTCGTTGTTTTTTTTACGCTTTTAAATACGTGTAATTAGATTTGGAAAAAAAATTACCTGCAAGGCGGTTGTGCGCATATTTTTGCACGTGCTTAGCCTTGGGGTGTATGGTGCAGCCCCCCGACCTCCCCCCTGCCCCTCCCCCTGAACTTTCGTGCCCACTCTTTTGCCTCATTTCATGTCAGCGGCAAATTAAGGCACTCAATTGCACAATGTAAGAGTGGGACAAAAGCTGTAATTATCGCACATTTTTGTCTATGATAAACTTACAACGAATGCATTTTACCAGCCCGAATAATTAATTAATGTCTGGGCCCAAGTAATTGGCATTGTTATATATATATATATACGTTTTCACGTTGACACGAATTGCGTTGCGAATGCTTTATAATCAATAGAAAGGTGCAAATTTTCTATGAAATCGAAGCCATTAATGAGACCCAATTGAACTAAAATCAATGCAGACTTGGTCAAATGACCCACTCCATTAGCCAGGACATTAACTACGCCTCCACCCCATGTACAATGATTGTGTGTGTGTGTGTGTGTGTATATGTACGACCACACCTGTTTGAAGTGCTCCAATTTTTTAGTGTACAATTTGAAATTTTAATGAGCAATTACAGGCATGTAAAACGGAATCATGAAATAATCATAAAATCATTAACATAAATAATTCAAAATTTTACACGTCTCAACAGCAATAAGAAGCATTAAGTGCCACAAGAGAAGCTCGAGAAAAACTTACAAGTAATTAATATGCAGAAAATACAACTAATGTGGTTTAGGTAGTAGGGGGCATTGGGGGGGCGTGGCCATGAGTTAAATTAAACTAAACTGAAGAAAATGCCATAAATTGAAATTGAAAATTGCATTGCATAGTTTTTTTTCTTGTTTCATCTAAGTTTATTTTGTCCACATCCAGTTCCCCCATTCCCCCTCCCCTACTCTCTCCTCTTCTCCTTCGTCTCCAGCGCATTGAGGCATTTAAACTTCGACTTAATTGTGTGCAACTCAGCATAAAATTTTGATTTATTGCGTCTCTCTGGCTACTCTGGCATTCAAGGTAAATTGTTTGTTCCAAAAGTTATTGCCACTTCCACTCCACACAGTCAAAAGTCAAATAGTTTTGCCAAAGAAATTTGTCATACACTACGACCAGAACCGAGAGGAGGAGCAGGAGGAGGAGGAGGAGGGAGTCTTTGTTATTGGTCTTGTTGTCGTCGGCATATTGTTTCTGGTTAATTAAGTTATTACCATAATGAGCTTGTAGCTAAGGTATTTTTGGCCTATATTTATGGGCCATGCATCGAGGCATCGAGGCACCGTGGGAGGGAGGTTGGTGGGGGAAAACCTCAACAACTGGTTAACAAAGGCAAAAACTTTATGAGAACTTTCGCCACGCGCTACCAACTAAAGACGATAATAAAAAAAAAAAAATAAAGGAAAACTACACCAAATGCGTTTGTTATAAACCCGAGAAAACGAAAAAGAATATGGCGAAAACTTTTAGCAGCAAAAAAAAAAAAAAAAAGGGAAAGAAACGGCGTAAAAAAGGGGTGAGGGGGGGAAAAGGGAACGAAATTGCAAAGCGACGCCAAAATTGTCACAACTGTAAAATGCGCAATTGCGCTGGCTCGTAAATCTTTGCCAACAATAGAGAAATACACACACACACACCCAGCGAGTGTGTGTAGACGAGTGGCTCACTAAATGCGACTACGGACTGATTGCCGGGCCGTAAAATGTGCAGCCTGCTTAAAACATAAAAATGCCGTCGCTGCTCGCTTCAAGAGCCAAAAGACTGAGCCAAAGTGGCTGCGTAAAACATCAAGTAATGTGAGTGCGAAATGCGAAATGCGAAATGAGTTGAGTGCTACAAATCGTAAAGAGTCGTCGCCCCTCCAACAAAAACGGAAACAGAACGAGTTGTGTGTTCGGAGGGGGGAAACAACTAGAGCAACTAGGCCAGGCCATAAAACCAACAAACACAGATGTAACACACACACACACACACATGCACAGCATATGTGTGTGTGTGTGGAACCCTTTTAAGAGCAAATCTGTTTGTATCTTCGATTTGGCTGCTGACTCGACAGCTTTAAAGAGAGACGGAAAGAACCATCAAAAAATCAAAATTATTTCGCTAGCAAATTGCTAATAATAACTTGTATTACACTTGGTTCTACCGCGCCCCTTCTCCTCCCTCAAGCTAACCCAACCCTACCTCACCTCCAACTCCATCTCCATCGAGCAAATAGACAGAGCCGTGACATAGTCAAATAAACAATGAGTCCAATAAAAATACGCTTAAGCTTTCATAGGCGTTTTTTATGACAACAATATAAATGCAAAAGGGAAAAAATGCTCATGCTCTAACCCCCCTACCCTCTACCCCCTCCCGCACTTCTCTTTACCTTCTTCTGCCATCAACCCTTGGCTTGGCTCACTTGTAGTTTTTCGGGCGCTTGGAAAACCCTTCAACAATTCAGCCCTTTTGCACGATAAATTCCACCTTGACTCCTGGCTAGTTTTACGTCTGTGTGTGCTGAGTGTGTGTGTGTGTGTGTGTGGGCCAAAAGAATTCGAAATGTTTGTTCTATAACCATGAAATTTTCTGCTTATGCTAGGACAACTACAACAACAACTTCTTGTTGTTCCCCTTTTGGTTGTTGTGGGCCTTTATGATAATAGTTTCGTGTTGGCAAAATTTATTTATCTGATTTGCCCTAGCTCCAAATATTCTACTATCCTCGTTGTGTGTGTGTGTGTGCGTGTGTGTGTGTGTGTGTGTGTCTAACAAATAAAAATTATGTTAAAACATGCAAATATGCGTTAACTTTTCTGATTTATGAAAGACAAACGGCATCAAGGAGCAGCTAGCGACCAAGCGAATGTCGAGCGCATGTTTGCCCGCTGTTAATAATGATTACGATGGAATCTATATAGTTACGGCTGCACAGTTAGATTTGCGGTTGACAAAAAAATATAAGAAAATAAATAGAAATAATAAGAAGGAGAGGGGGAGGGGGAAGAGAGAGGGGGCAATAAATTTCACGCCGGCGTGTGGAAGCCAAATGAAAATTGATTTGTTGGGCCTAATTGAATATGTCTCGTTTGCTTATTCTTTTTTTTTCTCTCATTTTTTGAGGTATTTTTGGGTCGCTGTGTCGACTAATTGAAAAAGTTTAAACCAAATTTGGCACAGCCCATTACGGAAATTAAGCGCGTGCGGTTTTTCCCTTACTTTCACAAAGAGAGACCGAGAGAGAGAGAAAGAGCCAGGGAAAAATATTAAGAAAACATAATCTGCCAGAAAATTTGTGCGACGACGTTTATAAATAGAGAGAGAGAGAGCGAGAGAGAGATGGGGAGAGAGGGGGATGTAGGTGGAGATGGGACAAACGGCTGTTGCCGGTTAACATCATCTACCCGTAACCAGTAGCGACTGTGTCATGCCACCTTTGGCATTCATAGCCATAATTTCCTGTAATAAGACTGACGCTTCTGGGTCTACTCTTCCCTCCCCTCCCCTCCACTGCTCTGCCCTGCTCTCCACACAAACGGAAACTCGGAAACTGGAGGCAGTTGAGATGGTGACACTCATGATTTCCTTACCTTTACTCGCCGGCGGTTTCCGTGTGGCCCAATTCGTGCGAATTGAACGGGAGCCCAGCCATTGGCCATTCATGGCCGTAATGGCGCTTTCAGCTTCCTGCATGGCGATAATAAAAAAGAGAAAGCGAGAGAGACAAAGGGCAGCGTTAAATAAATGCAAAATATATATGACCAAAAATAACAAGCAACTCTTACCGATTTCTTGATGAAGGACACAAAGCCATAGCCCTTCGATTTCAAGGTTTGTGGATCGCGTACCACACGGCAATCCCTGCAAAAAAAAAAAAAAAATGGGAAAAATGTTAACAAATCTAAAATGGCATAATGTAAATTTGTGTTTATCTTTCACTCTGTGTGCTTGACTAACCAACGCACATTGCAAAAGCCTAAAATAATTATTGTAAAATATAATTGCATTAGCAAAATTAAAGAGTTTCACATTTTGTAGTGAACTTTTGCTCAATTTTGACCATTTAGACAAACGAACCACCCAATTTACGCAATTGCCTGGCTTCCGCCTCTCGAAATTGATTTCCCACAGCTATTCTACGAGTTCCCATTTTGGCAATTGGTAGGGGGAGGGGGGCGGGGGGAACCACATAAGCAAAACAGCAGCCAGCAAACTTTGCCAATTACCCCCAGTCCGGCAGTTTACTTTTCATTTATGAAACATAAACCATAGTGGCGACGGCGACGGCGATGGCGATGGCGACCATGGCCGATAAGTTTTTTTCTTCTACATTCTCGGGGCTTTCTTTTTTTTCCGCCCCATGATTATTCTAAGTAAAATGGCGGGCCAGACCCAGGCCCAGACCCGAGACCCGTCTCTAAGCCAGGCGACTTATTAAATATTCACACGCGCCGCGCATTTAACAAAACGAAACAAAAAAAAAACCAAAAAAACGCGCCTTGCCTTAAACATAATGCCAAAACCAGGCAACAAACAACAACAAAACCAACAATTGCAGCAACAAAAAACAAAAAAACCAAAAAAAAAAAAAAGGGCAAACAACGAAGCACGCATAAAACTTTTGACAAAGAAGTCACAGTCCAAGGGGAGAAAAGACATTGGCAACGGCAGCTGATCCCTGCGAGCCGCACGACCGAATCCTCCTCCGACTCCGGCGTTAAGCGTCTTGACATGTTGGCTACTAACCGAAGCACAAAAAAAAAAAACAAAAAAAAAAAACCAAACAAAACCAAAGCCAAAAAGGCCAAAAACGAAAGAAAGTTATTTAAGCCAGCGCGCCAAGATAATCAGGGCGCGTCGTGGTGGCTCGGGAGGCTCGCAGCCGTTTCCGGATGACATGTACGAGTATCGGTGATAATGATGTCAGTGATATGTATCGGCGGCGGCAAAGGTGCCAATCGATTGCTCAATAAGACATCAATTCGACAAGTGAAATGCGTAAAGCCATCGAGACACACACACACAAGATGCCTGTCAATTGAGATGATTCTCGATATTGGAATGCCTTTGTTTTGGGTGGCGCGCGTGAAAGTCCGTCCGGGTGAGGGTCGAAATAATTAAGCGACATGCGTCGCTCATTAGCAACTGAGAGTGCTAAAAGGCTTTTAGCCAAATCAGGGCCATAACCATTATGAGTTTGAAATTATGAAAATTTAAATTCAGCCTTCATTGATAATGAGTTGAGTTAGGTTGGGTTAAAAGATTGCTATGGGGATGAGCAGATTGCTTGATTGACTGACTGACTGACTGACTGGGTGAGTGACTGGGTGAGTGGGTGAATCCAAAAATCAAATACTTTGGCCTAATTTTTGTGATAATCAGCCGGAGGGCAGGCATTTTGCACTGAGACTGGAAAACTTTGCGAGCTTTTCTCAACAGCAAGTTAATTAAGCCAAGTTACGCTGGCCTGCTTTTTGCCTTTTCGCCCCGAAAAACCGACAACTTAAATATTTTAATGACTCCCTCCCCCCCTCCAGTTGTTGTTACTTTAAGCTGAGGAGACGCTGGCGGCAGCTGCACAATGCCAGCAACCAGCAACCAAAAGAGTTCGACAAAGTGAAATTTGCATAAATTTATTTTTGTCGCGCAGTTATGAATTTTTTATGCCTGCCTACCAGGAGCGGCTTATAAGAAGCCTCCTCCTCCGCATCCCCCTCCTGCTCCGCATGTTCCTTCTCCTTTTCCCATTCTGTTGCCAATAATCAGAGAGAATGTGTGACTAAAAGAATTGTCACACAACGAAAAAGTGCGGAAAAGAAATAATAACCGACTCCTTCTCTGCCAGGAGAGTGAGTGTTCGTGTGTGTTTGGGTGTGTGTGTGTGTAACAGCAATTTCAAGTTAACTGCCAAATGGAAAATTTGCATTTTAATACTTACGAGATTTCGCCGAATGGTGTGAATGCTTCTCGCAATTGCTGAGTTTCAATTTCTGAACTCAAGTCACCGACAAAAATGTGGAATTGTTCTGCAATAAAAAAAAGAGCAAAATATAAGTATTAAAAAGGTGGAAAAGGGTTGTCATCACTCAAAGAAAACTCTCAAGAAGAGAAACATATTTTATTTGTTGTGAATTTCTTAAATTAATTAAACTTAACGGGAACGAAGAGTAAAATATTTGCATTCTTCCACATTTCCCATTTAGATCTGGCTTTCAGTATGCACATCCAGTGGCGGATCCAGAGTTGCCACCTCCCCAAAAGGTGGGGCCGATTAACATTTCCGCAGAAAATGTATAAAATTGCAAAAAAAAAATAATTTTCTATTGACACACAAATCACAAATATAAGATAACATTTTTCAGTTCCCTCTGGATCCGGCCCTGGCACATCTCAAGCAAATCTTCTTTGCGGTGAGTGCACATATTCAAAGACATTCTCCTTTCATCCGCTGGCTGCGCAAATACAAATGCAAAATAGTGAGATGCATCAGCTCACACACACACACACTCGCACACATACACACACACGTGCATAGAACGCAATCATTTATTATTATTTTTGTGTGCTTTGTCTCTTTGGCACAGAAAAAGTCGCGATGTTGTCGTTGTCCTTCGTACGCCTTTGTGCCAGCTCAGCTCCAACTCGGAGACGACGATGGCAAAGGGGTTAAGGGCCAATCCTGTGGGTTGGTTTCTTTTTTTTTTTTTTTGGGGGGGGGGGTCGTTTCATTTACTCACACACACAGAGACTGAATTCTTACCCTAAATAATTAGCACTATTCAGCTGGGGTATAACAACAACAACAACACTAGCAACAGCAACAACGACGGCAACGACGACGACGACGACATGGCGACGCGTTGCTGATGGGCGCGGCTTTGACTTGTTTGACTCTGCTGCATGCGTCCTTCGTCCTTTATCCTTCGTGCCTTGGTTCTTCGTCGTCGACGACGACGTCGTTGCTGTTGCCGTTGCCTGCTGCACGTGCAGAAATTAACATTTCCGGTAATTTTGCGAAAATGAAAAGCAAAGCGAAAAATTAACGGCAGAATTACCGACTACGACTGCGACTCTGAGTCTCGGCGACTGCTACTGGAAAAGCAGAAAGCAGAATGCGGAAAGCTTTTGTGTTAAATAAATATTAAAAGGAATTTCCCCGAGCAGAGCAGCCTGAAACGAATGACTCTGATGTTGGGTTTAAAAAAAACAAGGCGAAACCAAATGAAAAGAGAAACAAACCAAACGAGTAAACTGCTTCTTGTTCACGTGTGCTTACCCCCTCACCATTCTCCCCCTCTCACTCTGTTGGCCTGTGTGCGTGAACACTTTTTATTTAATTGGAAATTGCGTATACGCCACCGGTAATGAGCCCATTGTGGAAGAGACTGGCAAGAGAGCGGCTTAGTTGGGTTGCTGGTTGGTTGGTTGGTGGGTTGCTCGGTGGGTCGGTGGGTCGCTCGGTCGTCTGTGGGCTTGGCCCAAGTAGTTGCCATTATTGTAAATCAATCGTCAGCAGCATCGTGCTCGCTTTATTGCTTTCGCCCTTTTTGCACAACTTCCACGTCAACGTCAAAGCCAAAAGAGGCGGCAATTGAGGCATGCACGCAACATGCGAACGACCCAACGACCAATCGACTGACTGACTGACTGACTGCGGCCCATGTAATATTCATGAAATGAAACTCGCACGCGCCTCCTCTTCGCTCCTCTCCTCTCCAGAGAGAGAGAGAGAGACAGACAAACGAGAGACGGCCACTAATTGCAGCCAAAGGCTGCTTTAAATTTTTCCACCGTGAAAAAATGTAGTAGATTGGCAGCCATGTGAGGGGAGAGGGGGCATGAGGCTTAGGTGCCCCATCGGTAGGTTGTGTGTGGTAGCATTTCGTTCCCTGTCAACTCGTTGGCTGATTAAAACGGTGCGTATGTAATGAGTTAATTAAGTTTTTGCCATTCGTTGTCGTTGCCACTGTTGTTCACACACACACACACAGCACACACACACACGTACATAAATTAATCATAAATCTTTGCCAAGGCACAGGTAGGTACAAGTGTTTTGTATATTTACGGAGGACGCTTCTGTCTCGTCTGCGACTACAAAGCGAAGTGACTCGACTCGAGTATCTCCAAGGCGGCTAAAGTGTGTCAGCAGTGCTGCCCAGCCCAGCCCAGCTCAGCCCAGCCACGCCCACTTGTATCTTTTGATTAAAGACGGAAACTACTACCGGTCTCTCGCTCGCTCTCTCTCACTCTATTTGTTGGTTTTAGTTGTTGTAAATTTTATGTTATCCGTTTTCATTGTTTGTATGCCTTTATTTATGTGCCGGCCCCGGCCTAGTATTAGTGTGTCTTCTCTCTACATGTGTGTGTGTGTGTGTGTGTGTGTGTTTGTGTGTGATTTGCCGTTGTTATTTATGCGTTTGTGCTAAACCTTATTTCCTGTTTGCCTTACATAAGCTGCAACGCTTAATTACACTCATTCCCAGCGACGAGGTGACGACGACTAAACTTAGTTTACATATAAGAGAGGAAAAGAAAGAAAGAAAACTAAATGTGAAAGTAACTTGGGAATTCCAAATCTAAATCTCTCAATCGATATATCACATAATTGATGTGACTGTGTGGAAATAAGGCCAATCGAGGAGGAGAAAATCAAAATACATCAGAGAGTTTCAAATGTGTTTTTCGCAATCGATATAACTGTAGGACTTTTACATAAATTATGAAATGAAGCTAATATGCAATTGAATTGCATTTATAATATGTGCTTTTATGTGCGCTACCACAGGGCGTATGCGTAATGGCAATTATGAACTCATATACTGGTCGAAAATAGCACTGCATTAAAGCTAAAAGCGTTTAGCCACTCGACTCGGCCAGTCGACAGCAAACCACCAGCTGACCGACTGCTGGGACTGCCCGCTGTCGCATAAAAGCCCCAAAACAAGCAAAACAATTTGACGCCAACAACCGCAAAACGTGCAGAGCGATAGAGAGAGAGAGACCCAGACCCGAACCCAAAACCAAAGCCTAACTGAAACGGAATCCGCCCACAGTTTAACCCGACAAAAAAAAAAAAAAAAACAAAAATTGATGAATATGTAAGCAAATATACAAGACTAACACGCAGCAGGGGTTGGTCCAGTCCAGGGGGATGGAAAGGGGGAGAGGGCGAAAAAAAGGATCAAAGTCCTGAGGCGCGTTAATTTTCCCAGACGTCAGCAAGAAAAAATAACCTAGTCCTTCCTCACACACACACACACAGATACACATGCACACACACACACACGCACAAGGAGCAGCCACAAATTATATTGAAATGTTAATAATCCAGTTGCTTAGACGTGCTGAGCCTGGACCGCAACGAACGGGAGGAACGAAAAAAAAAAGGACAACTTAACTGTAAAAGGATATTTACATGGAGATTTGTATGCCGCTGACTTATGACTTTGATCAATGCCGGGCACCCAATCAATTGGGTCCATCCCTCAACCACATTTATGTGCTTTTGAGAGTCACTTATGCCCACAATTTGGCACTGCGGTTATCTTCGGAATATCTTCGACCACAATTTGCCTTTCCTTTGACAGAGAGAGAGAGAGGGGTGGGGCACGGGTTGGGGGAGAGGAGAGGGTCTTTGGCAAATCTTTAAATTAAATTTTCTTGGCGCAAATCAGCGCACATTATAAAGTATAATGTGCTTTTAATTTCATTCATTTGCATTCAGCGTTGCCCTGGTCTGGCCTCGCCTCGCCTTCTTCTGCTAAATGGAAACTAAAAAATCTAATTAGCGTTTGGCCAGCCAAACGCAACGCAACGCAACGCGACGCGACGCACACTGGCATTCAACTTAAAGTAAACTTTCTACTTTAATTTCAACTTAATTACACTCCCCTCCGCCGCCACCCTCACCCCCCGCCACTTTCCCATTCGCATTGCTGGAAAAAACTGCAAATGCAGCAACTATTTGTTCTTGTTGCTCGTAAAACTGAAAGCCAATCGACTCCAAGTGACTGTCGACTGTCGACTAATGAAACTGCAGTCACTTTAACGAATTTCAACTTTACTTTTAGTTCGAAAAGTCAGTCAGTCATAGTCGACCCGCCACCAGCCTGTTAAATGTTGATTTTGCTTATTTTTAAATGACAGGAGAGACCAGACCCAGCATCAGGAACTAAAGTTCCTACTTAACTGTGTGCGGTGGTGGTGGTGACATTTTCTCAACCACTCAACTGGCTGCTGGAGGCAACAACCTCTGTTTCCCAACCACATTCAAGTCGTCGCGTCGCTCTAATCAAATGAAAATTTCATTGTTTGGCTGGGCGGGCGATACGCGCTACCTTTTCGTGCTTCTTTGCGGCGCAAAACTTTTAGATTATTGTATTGCACAACTATTCTTAGATGTTTCACTATGTGTGTGTGTGTGTGTGCCACCCTCTTGCTGTGTGTGTGTCTCTCTCTCTCTTTACCATTTCACGTTTCGCCTGTCTAACGTGTAAAACAATGACTCATTAAGACTCATCTAAATTCTAATGAGATTCAGTAACTATTAAAAACAAAACATGACAGAGGCAACAGCAGCAACAACAACAACAAATGCGGCAAAGGGTTGCTGTTGCTGTTGCCGTTGCCGTTGCTACTGTTGGGTGCCCTGGGCAACATCCACACTCATCCACATTCGCATTCGCATCCCTTGGCTCTTGCTCCTTATCATTCTACCGGCTTCTCGCCCCCCTTCGAAAAAGGGCTTGGGTCACATTTTGTGCTGATTTTGCTTTTAGTTTAGTTTTGCTCTCTCTTTAAATTTAAGTCATTTGTATGCAAGTCGTCTGGGCCTGTCTTTAAACAAATGTCAATAATTTGATTTAAATTTGGCACAGTAAAAGGATAGAGAGAGTGAGAGAGAGAGAGGGAGAGAGTGAGTGGGAGACCTTTGCTTATAATACAATCAGAACCTCACACGTTGCCCCAACACCCCCCCATCTCCACAATTCCAGCCCCTTATTCCAGTTGCTGATCGCGTGCAAATTTCGCATTTAAATGCCAGTCATAGAAGCTTGTTTTCCAATTTTCTACGATTGAGTATGAGTGTGGGGGGACAGGGCGGGGGAAAAGGGGGGGCCGAGTCGGTTGCCATTTGCATTTACTGTGTTGACAATTGTGTGAAAAGACAATGCAATGGCAACAACAGCCATCGAGATGAAGACGGAGACAACAAATTTGCGTAACAGAAATCGAAAAGAGGCAGCCCCCCAAAAAAAGCCCAAAGAATGCATTCAAAAGTTATCCCAAGGCGAGCAAACGAACATGTTGGCTTATAAATTAGAAAGCACACACACACAAATACACGCACAACTGCACACACAAACACACACACATGAGCACATGGAAAATGAAATGAAAATTTCTTTGGAGGCCTCGAGAAACTCTCTCTCTCTGGTTTTATTTCTAATCGATTGCTCTTTAATATGATTTTTCGATCATCTCTTTCCACCACTGACCCACTGGTGGGTGGGTGGCTCTAGCACATGTTAAAAGTAAACGCTAACGCCTCCCATTCATTCCGCCATATTCTAGGGACACATGCAATCTGCATATTTGTCGGGGCGCCACGAAATGTAAAGCAAGTAAAAACCTGGGTCAAATTGCGGTTACACTTTTTATATTCACCATTTTCCATGCTTCTCATCTTTTTCTATTCCCTCTTCTTGTCTCTCTCGTGTGTGACTCTGTGTGTGTAAGCGTAGGTGTTGATATATCCCAACACTTACAACAAACCCATGAAAAGGTATATATGTAGTTACATTCCATACTAAAACGTTGCTATTGTTTTTTCCTCTCTCTCTCTCTCTCTGGTCCGTGACATGACTTGTACCTATGCGTTTCGGGTGCTGGGCGTTGGCTGGCTAATTGCAAAGAGTTTTGGGGGGTCTTCTCTCCAACAGTGACTTCATTTACCTTCACACATTTACAGCTAATTAATTTGAATGTCGCATGGAAGTTTGGGGGACAACTCTAAAAGTTCTGAGAACATTTATATTTTTGGTGAGGTCATTGTTAGCACTTGTGAAATGTCCCCAAGTGTAGATCATATTTTAGTTTTGAATTTCCATTGAATTCTCTTTCGAAAAATCTGTCCACATGGGAACACTCGCGCGCCATCAAAACTGAATGAATTGTTGAAATTGCAGCAATTCTCAGTCTACAGCCCGCTGGATCTCCTCCTATTGTGCATTCTGTTAACGGTCAGGGCAGTTTTGGCCAACCTCTTTTAACTTTTACCCAACATTTTGGCTTTGTTTTTGCTCTTTACCCATTGTTGCTCTTGCATTTAACTGGCCATATACAGCGCCCTCAAAAGTATGCTATGAAAAATTTAAGTTACGTATTCGCCATGTAATCAAGCCATTTCATAAGTAAACTAAATAAAAACTGATTTTTAGTTTAGATTGCAGCCGAAAAAATTTATTTTGAAAGTGACTAACAAATGTTTTTGAAAATTACAGGTCTCTGGGCAAAATTGCAAACTTTGTGGAATTAAAATTATAAAAGGAATTAATGGATTTTTGCGTTCTTCCGATGAAGCAATTATATTATATAAAATAAAGAATGGATTCTGGAAATCGGGGAATTATATGGAAAGTGCAACAATATATACAATATTGCTGGTAAGTACTTGTGTTCTCCATTTTAATATAAACTTATATAAATGAATTATGGACAGCATAACTAAAATTTAACCCAAGAAATGTTTAGCTTTTATCGTGGGTTATAATCAAAATTCATCTCAATTGTGTATCTTTAATTTGTATACTAATTTTTGTAGTATGAAAACGAGCCAAGTAGTAGAGCATTTGAACTAATCAGAAGTAGTACTCCCTATTATAAAACGCCAGTTTTGAGGCATCTGTCTTAGAGCTGTTTGGAATGATTTAACTTTCATATCTCAAACAAAATTGTTGATTCTACGAGAGAGATCTCTAGCAGGTCTATAAAAACAGAATAAAGTAACAAGAATATGGTAATAAATAATCATTTATTTCCTTGAAAGTTTCAATAAGTATAAACTTAGTATACAAATGTATAATTAGGCTAGCATGTCGTATTATTATTGCCTTATCCAACTAAATTGCTTCAGGGAGTTTGCTTAAAATCTATTTTCTGTACTCCAAGAAGATTTTCCAAACTAATTGCAGGGTATTTTAGGGTCGAAATTAGTCCCGACTTTCATGTATGATTTTTTTTCTGGCTCTTTTTACTTTTTCCAGCCGCGCAGCTGCTGCACTTTATTTCAGTCAGTTGTTTTATATGTCCTTTTTTTTTTGCTGGATTTCTTTTCTCCTGTTTTTTGTTGGTGGGTTGGTGGGTTGAAAGGGCGGGGGTTGTAGTGTATAGAGAGACGAGGCGAGTGGCTTGTTTTTGCCATGTCCTCGTCTGCGTCGGTGTGAGTGTGCGCCTGTGTGTGTGTGTTTTTCTGTGTCTGTGTCTGGTGTATGCACCGCGCTTTTGTGTGCAAGTGCGGTCATTTAATTTCGATTTGTGTTTTAGATTGTTTTGCGTTGCATTTGTTGATTTTTGCCATTTAAATAGAAATTTTTATTTTGTACACGTCGCCTCTATTTTTGCATGGCATCTTCTTTTTGTTCCTTTATTCATTTTGTACTTTTGTATTTTTTTTTTTTTTCTTGTGAGTTCCCCTTTTTAGTATTTTGGTTGTTTCTTTCGTTTTTTATTAACGCATGTCCATGGGGCATGACCAACGCCAGGCTGGCAAATTGGATTTCATTTTTTCCTTTTTGTTGTTGGTTTCTTTCATTTTAGACATTTGAAACTGACGAGCATCAGACTGGGTGAGGGAAGGGAGAGAGGGGCATGAAATATATGCAGTCGCTAGCCGCCGTTTCTATTGGCTACACGCATTCATAAGAGCGGAAATTTAATCTATGCCGCAGTTGTGTTTCCACTTTTTCCATTTTTTTTTTTGTTGTTCGTTGTCAATTTAAAGCTGCCGGCAAATGCTATCAACTCAAAATGTTAGTTAAATATTTAAATTGGCGCAGAGCTAATGAAATAAAGCCAATGCGAAAGCGATGCGAGGCCAGTTCCCAAGTGATTTGGCTTGGTTTCAGTTGGATTGGCGGTGGTTGGCGGTGGGTGAGTGGGTTGGCGGGTTGGCGGGTTGGTTGCTGGGCCATCCATGCTATTTTTGTCATTTAACAAAATGCTTTACGCTGCCACATCACTGCAGGGTGGAGCAACAGTAACAGAACAGAAACAGGCGAAGAGCGTGACAAGAGGAATGGGCAGAGAAATAATAAGGAAGGGATGAAATTTGAGATACAAAGAGCAAGAAACAGTGGTACAATTGCACGTTAAATCTTTGGCAATAATTGTATATGAATAAATTCGAAATGATCTTTAAATACAATGCTGATCAGCGCTTTAACTTGATCTTAGAGATTTATTGTGGGTAATTTATGAAAAGTTCTTCTTAAATATTATCAGAAAATTCTAAATATCAAATTCGATTAAAGTAAATATTATTTTTGCTTATGATATTAAGAGAGAGTTAAAAAGGGTTGGCAAAAAGAAAAGTATATTTTTTATACTATAATTATTAAAATTAAACTATTCTGCTCCGTTAAAAATAGTGTTCGCATTTTGAGACTTTAAAATAAATCAATTTCAAATGATCTTAAATGTTTTCTAACAATCATATAGATAAACATTTTCTCGTACAATTTTGCCAGGATTTAACCAATGTAGGTATAGTCGGGTGGTTTTTGGCATGCGGCACACGTAGCATCTTGCTTTAAATGCTTAAATATAAGCAAGTACACCAAAAAATATTCATCAACAAGAACAACAACAAACTAACAACAATTCGGTATATATACACACACACACACACATATATAGATACATATAAAATTGGCATAAATAAGTAAAAGCGGCTGCGGCGGCTTTAGTCTACGTTTCCCGTTTGCCATATTGCCCATATAGCTTTTCCTTTTTGCTTTTGCTTTGGGTGTGTGTGCGTGTTCGGTATGTGTGTGGTGTGTGTGTGGTGTGTGTGTTTGTATATTTACTCAACTCGTATACCCAAAGCGCACTTGAGTGTGTATCATCATCAACATCAGCTGCTCTTCAGCCCGACCAAGAGCAGGAGCAGGAGCAGGGCCAAGTCACAACTACCGTTCAAGTTGTACAGAGTGCCGAGTGCTCCGGCTTCCCGCAAGCGCTAAAGATACAAAGCTCCAGATACAACCAGCAGAAGAAGAGTCGACTGTGCGCCAGTATGTGTTTGTTTGTGTGTGTGTGTGCTGGTGTGTGTATATATACATGACCACTACAGTGACAGTATCTTTGGATGCTTAACAGCATTACAAGCTGACTTATGAAAGGAGACGGGTCGCTCAGAGTTCCCTACGCGTCCCTCCATGTTCCTCCATCCTCCCCGTTCATCCTGCAGTTCGACTTGACTTTTACGTATCGTCAAGTACTTTTCTGGTTTTGCCCACTCGAGGGACATTTGTCAGTCAAGAGACAAATTTAATTTTTGCTATTTCTCGTACAAAGCTAGCACACGAGAGAGAGAGAGGGAGAGAGAGAAGGGGGGCCAAGAATGGCGGGGAAACGATGTCTGCGTTTAGATATGAATTGCAATGAAAGTCATAGTCATCATGTGTGACGAGCAAACGGGACTGACTCTGCCGCTGCCCAGTTCTCCCTCTCTATCTCTTTCTCTCTCTCTCTCTGTGTGTCTGGGAACCTCGTTTTTAATATGCCGAGGATAGGGGGGAAGGGTCCCACACGCCGTATGCGTAATTTTATTACAGACCCAATGCAATGAATGGGTCGCAACTATTTTCGGCATGCCTTTGTCTGTGTGGGTGTCTTTGTGTCTGTCCGTCCGTCTGTGTGTATGCAATCCAATGGCACAGAATTCATTTCGCATTGAAATTGCTGTTCAGAGAGCAATTAGCTGAAATTATTGTTGCTACGTGTGCGTCGTCACTTGAGTTACTCGGCCAAAAGGGGGGGCGGGAGAGGGCAGCCATTATTCAGCAGCAAAAAAAATGCTGATTTGCGGTTTGCCCCACCCTCTCTCCCTCTCTGGACAAAACTAACCTCCCACAATTCACAATAATTTACTAAAGCCAAAAGCTTTGAAAAGCATCCCCAAAAAGAAAAAAAAAGGAAACAGAAATCGGAGAACTTTTGGGGGAAATTATGCCAAAACAAATCAAGCAAATGAAAATATCTCAGCCACAAAATCAAGGCAAGGCACACGCAGAGTCTGGCACAGCGGTAGATTCAGATTGCGAGCCGAGGAGTACTGGGAAGTAGGCGTGGTGCTGTGGGTGGGGCGTTGGGGTGCCACAAATGCTGTGCTTAATAGGCATCAGCTGGGTATTAAGTTGTTTTTTGTCGTTGTCTTCGGTGCGTCTTGGCAGCATGACAACCTTTTTATTTTTTTTTTCCTTTTCGCTATCGTCTCTTTTGTTGTTGTTGTTGTGTCTGTCTGTCTGGCCGCCCTTCATTTTGCCTTCATTTTTTTTTGTTCGCTTATATTCAACTAACAATTTGCAGAATGCCATTAGGTGACGCCCTCTCTTGAAATTATCTCTGTCTTGAAGTTTTCGATGGATGCTTGGACCAATACCAGAGAGAAGGAGACAGAGAGAGAGAGAGAGAGTGAGAGTTGATTCAATCACTTCAACTTCAGTTAAACTTGTCGCCGCAACAATGACAACAACAATATGCAAGCCCCCCCACAGAGGGATATTCGAAAAGTTTAAGAATGCCAAGTCTCCTATATAGCTTGTTCAAACTAAACTCGAATCTGATTTGAAACTGAGGAATTTAAATCAAAGAGTGAGATTTCCATTTAAAGTTTTTAACAAAAATTATTAACATGTTGGTTAGCATTCGAAAGTTGAGTTCTTTAGTAACAAGTGTCAACAATAAATAAAAAATAGTAAAAGAGTTTAATGACCTATTTTGTTTTACCAAGCAGGATTTAGATCGTTTATTAATAATTCATAAATATGAAATAAACTAATAAATTGTGCACTTTATACACCAAATTCTTGGAGAGTTTTTAAGAGAAAGTTTGTTTAGATATATAAAGTTCAAACAGTTGATTAATTTGTTCAGAAGTAATAGTTTAGATTGGAATACAAATGCTTTTTTGCCTTTAAACATGTGAAATAATTTTGTAACTTATTAAATAACTAAAAGCATATTATTCTCTTTTCATATTCATGGTTAAACATATTTCAAAAATCAGTAGAAAGAAACATCTGGTGGTTTTTCTATTCCTACAATTATAAATAAATGTTTTTATACACCAAATCCTTAGAGAAAGTTTGTTTAGAAATGTAGAGTTGAGACAATTGATGAATTTGCCTTAAAGGAATAGTTTTGATAGCTTCTTTGCCTTTTAAATAATTAAAACAATTTCAAATATATTCATAATCTTAAACCCAACTTGTTCTTTATTTAAATTCATCAGCAAACATATTCCAAAAAACTGTATAAAGAAGCATTTCCTATATTTCCTACTCCTACAATTTAATTGCCTATTTCTGATTGATATTTTCATTAGAAAGTCTTGTTAGCATTAAAATAAACTACATATTAGATTGGAATTCACTTAGTATTTAGATTAACAATTAACATTCAATAATTGGCAGGTATTTGATGGGTGGAAACATATTAAACACAAGCGTAATTGTTCACAAATACCACATGCTGCCAAATTATATTCAAAACTTTTGCTTTTACTTTGTATCGGGCCTTCAAATATGCCACAAACTGTTAAAAATTGAAACACACAACACGAGAAAAGCAAACAAAAAGAGAAAAAAAAACGAAATGTCTGCAACAACAAAAAATTAAAAATTAATAGCAAACTAGCGAGTGCCAATAGAAACCAACAGCAACAGCAACTGCAAAACAAAAACTAACCAACGAACAAAGTGTAAAAAACTATTGAGTGCTTCCATAACCCCCTTCCCCACCCTTCCCAGATCCACCACAATCCCTTTTGCCTACACTCATCGCCCATCCCCCATCCCCCAGAGTCACCAGCAACAAAAATTTCTAATTTAAAAGTTTTACCCCCAACCGCCATCGAGCAACAACAACAGCAACGAACAGGCTAAAAAATACACACACCCACACACACACACACACACCCGCACACTCACAAAAGACAAAGCCAAAAAAAAAAGGAAAGCAGCCGAAGCTGGAAAATAGAAAATAGCAACAAAGACGGGCGGCAAATAAAAACGCAACACACTGATAATGCAATTCCCAGCCAGAAAGAAAGTGGAGAAAGCAACTTGGCCAGCTGCAATTTTGTTGCTGCCCATCCCCCCTCCCCCAATCCTCTCTCCCCCCTCCTCATCATAGTCGTCCTTCGTCCTTCGTCGTCGTTGTAGGCGTTGTGTTGTTTTTGGCCACATCGTTAGCAAAGCGCATCGGCAACATTTCGTCAGCTTCCTTTGCTAGGCCAGCAGGCAGGCAGCCAGTGAGGCATCTAGCCACCAGCCAGCCAGCTAGCAAGCCGGCGGTTGGAGGAGCCGCGTCATGCGCGTTGGCACTGCGTGGGTTGCAATCGTCAACCCGCTCGCGCTCCTCCTTCTCCCTCTCCTTCCTTCCTGCCTGGCTGCCTGCTGCATCTCTCTTAGGTTTTCTGTGAATGAAGGCTGTTGGAAGGGTTGGAGCCTAAGCTCGTCTTCACTTCGTCGTCATCGTCGTCGTCGTCGTTTGGCAATCGCGTTGGTTGCAACTATTTTTATATGCTGGCCCAGTAGTCTCGGTCTTTCGGCCCCTTTCCACCTCCACCGCCACCGCCAAGCACTCTGACCTCGACTCGGGGGTTTTTTTGGGGGCGTTTGTCATTGTGCATTACTTTTAGCATGCATCGCGGAGTGTCCTATGAGGCAACAATGTAGACTGCACCCATCTCTTCTGGCATATTGTTGTAATTTGCTTGTTGTTGTTCGGTTCGTTGGCTTTGCCGGTTTTAGGGCGCATCGTATGAGTATTTTTTTTCATCTTTTCTGTTTTCTCCTTGCAATTTTTACGATGATTTTCATATTCGAATCATGTGCTCCAAGCACATGTGTGTGTGTGTGTGTGTGTGAGTGTGTGTGTGTGTGTTGCTTGCAAATCGAATTATATTTGCTGCCACAAAGTAGACAACAGACAAGACCGCATTTCAATGCCTGCAGCTGGTGTGCTGCTCCCCTCTTTCTCCTTCTACTCCTTTCCCTTGGCTGCATTTTGGAGCATTGTTGTTATTGAGCTCCCTTTGGCCTTCGGCCTTTGGCTTTATGCACTTTGACCAACACTTTGGCTTTGGCTTTGGCTTGCGGTGCTTTTATGTCGTATCACAAAAATTACCTTTCACCCAAAAATTGGCTGCCAAAAAGTAAGCAACTCATACAATATTTTATGGCCAGCCATCCAGCTGTTGTGTGAGGATGTCGAGGACCCCATTTACCGACCCGGCCTCATATTTCGCATTTTACTCATTTTTCCATACCCTTGCCAGGGGCATAATAATTTTCAACACAACAGAGAAAGCCAGCCAACACCCTAATCCAAGTCACAGAACAGAACGAAGGTTGAGCATTCTCTGAGCAAACTTGTCGCCAACTTTCGAAGGTCGTTTAAAGGATGTAAGGAAGAAAAATCCTTAAAGATTTCTTTGATATATATGGAATTGTGTGAATATTTATGATATCAACACGCATATTTTATTTATTTCAACTACAAGCATTGAAATTATATGCTGGATTTTCGTAAGAGAATGCTTTAAGTTGATAAAAAGGACATCTATTTGATCTAATAGTTATCGTTGGTGGAGATGTATTTATTAAACCGATAACTTTGTTTAA
The DNA here is from genome assembly GCA_018150735.1 of Drosophila sp. 14030-0761.01. Taxonomy (NCBI): domain Eukaryota; kingdom Metazoa; phylum Arthropoda; class Insecta; order Diptera; family Drosophilidae; genus Drosophila; species Drosophila sp. 14030-0761.01. The sequence goes on from JAECWO010000090.1 coordinate 1,945,360, forward strand.
AATAATTATTATTTATCCCTACACATATTCTAAAGCTTGTTTAAAAGCTCATGTAGAGCTAATCGATTAATCGATTATCAAATCAAATGAATATTTTGTCCTTGCGATTAATTTTCGATTAATGAAAAAAGAAAACAATCGATGAATTATTTTATATTACTTTTTTTTACATTGTTTCGATTAATCGGTTGCCATTTTTTGTATGCATCCTATGAATAATTTTGCCACCACTAGAGAAGACCTATTAATCTTTCTTTGGACTTTTCGATTAGATGATTTTTATCACGATCGTTGCTAAATAGTTAGAAATTATTTTCATATCACACAAAGCTCGAAAGCGTGTGTAAACTTCGTTGCTTACAAAAATGTACTTTCATAAATATACATTTTCTTGGCTTCTTGTTGTTCTTGTTTTTTGACATTTTTTTTTTTTAATATGCATTGTATTTTGTTGTGCATAATGTTGACATTTCAACGCGCTAATAAACATAATTTGCTCATAAAACACATTTTATTGCCGCTGCGCAGCGCCTTCATCCGGCCGATGGTATCTGCCATCATTTATGACTGTGCGAGGCTCTAAGAGTAGAGAAGAGGAGAGGAGAAGGAGTGTATGTATTTGTTCAGCTCCGGTGAGTTAATGTCAACATCTCTCGCCAAAATGGGCACAGTTCATTTTGCGAGTACCCACTCGAGTGGGAGCCCAGCATCAAATCGTATGATATAGACTCTTCTATCTGTGTGTGTGACTCTGTATCGATTTAGTTAGAAGGGTTCATTGAACCAATCCCAATCATAGCTCGAATGGTTGTTCACATGTAATTTAACCACATTCGCCATACTCATATTGCATAATTAATTAGGCAGACGCATCAGCTCACCTTTCCACTGTTGGCCAATCAACTAAAAATCACATTTTCTCCTCTCTCACACACACACACACTCGGGGGAGTGTGGTGTGATGCTCCCATTCTCTTTTATGGTAGAAAAACATTTTTAAATATTTATTAGCAACAGCTTACAAGCATCATCTTATTTGCTGTTTGCTTTCATCGCTGGTTTGCTCTGCCCTATCCCAGTGATAAGTAATTTCGTTATGGGCCCGACCCACAAAAGGATGCCCCCGCGTTTCGGGCTACGCCTTTTGCCTTCCACTTCCTCACTGGCTTGTTGATGCCATTATCTTATTCAGCATCCTTGTCATCTCATAAAGGATGCCTATTATAAATTAATTTTTGCCAGCCAGGACCCAGCTCTCGTTCGTTCGTTCGTTCGTTCGCTCGCTGGCATCAGTTTTATAACATAAAGTGGGAGGACCCGCACCTAAATACCAAACATGTTGCTCCTGTTCAACATCTGTCCGGGTGTGTGTGTGTCTTCTCCTGACTATATGACTATATAATTTTTTGATTTAAGGCTGCCGCTGCTGTCGCAATTTTTCAAAAAATACACACACACACACACTCACACACATCCTCATGCTTTTATTTCGGTTGCCGTAAAAGTTCTCCTCCATTCGCCGACCGATCCGACCTTGCACATGTGTGTGACATTGATGCCCTCCTCGCTAGCTGCGCTGTTTTATTGTTATCATTAAACTGTAGCACCCACACCCACCCACATGATTCTTCTTTTCGTCATGTCCCGTCGATGTCGATGCGGGCTCCTTGAGGCGATGATGCCCTCAACAAGTTTGAGCCGTCGTCGTACTGTGATCCCATTATGATTAAAAATTGTTTTGCCAGTCTTATCTTTTGCGGCTGGCTGCAATCATTAATGAAGCAAAAAGTAATTTCTGGCCTCTCTGCTGCTCTCTCTGCCCTCGAGTCATAATTAATTGGTGCGCCATATCCAAATCCGAATCGTTTTCACAAGCTGGCGCCAAAGCGACAAATCAAAAGCAAAGTCAAAGCGCTGACGCTTTTCGGGTGTTAACTGCATTACATTCATCAACGCTTGCTCACCGCAACCAGAGAGGGGAGGCTGGAGGGAGGACAACAAGCTATGTGGCAAAGAGTTGCTGCTGCATTGGAAATTCAAATAAAATTTACCACAGTTTCTCGTAACTTTGTCAACGATGCGAAACGTGAGCAAGGAGACATCTTTAGCGCTCAAAGGACGAGAGTACAGAGAGAGGGATGGGGGATGGGAATGGGGGGCAAGTGCCTGCCAACGATTCGTGGCAACGAATTGCAATTTGCAATTTTATGGCAGCACTGCGAAAAATAGAAACTGAAGAAGCAGCCACAGAAGCAGCCGCAATACAAAACAAACCAATTTAAATTTTCAACGGTGTTGCGGTGACTCTGTCGCCATCGTTGCCGCCAGAAGCAAACATTGGAGCTCTGGAATTGGGAGCCCAGCTAGAGAGCTGGCGAAAAGGGCAACAAAGCGTAGCTGACAACATCATGAGTGAGAGAGAGAGCGAGAAACATTCACAATGACAATGGAAAAGTCGCTTACGGAATCGGTTAACGGCGAGTCAAGAGAACGCTTGTTGTTGTTGCTGCTGTGAACCGCGGTCTGTGCGACTGGCCAAGCACTCAATCAATAAATTATGCTGCCACGGAATATACAAATCAACGGACATGACGACGGACATGGGAGAAGAGAAGAGAAGAGAGGGAAGAGGCAAAGGAGGAGGATGCTGATGGGGAGCGACAACTCTTGTTTGCGCGGTCACGCGGCATCTGTGGAACAAAGGGCATCGGGGACCCCGCCAAAAACGAGACCGAAACCCCAGCGAAGCACAGACGGATGTGGCTTGTGGGTTTTTGTGTGTGACCGCTGCTGCTGCTGCTGCCCGATGCTGCCCGATGCTGCTGTTGCTGCTGCTGCTGTTACCGCAGCTGCTGTTAGTCATTTTAGGAATGGGCTTCGTTTTAATGTTGACGATTTCCATGGCCATGCCATGACCAAGATAGCCCAGCCCTAGACGGCAGCCGGAGCAGCAACAGCAACAACTACAGCAATGACAATGTCAAATGCGTTGGCTGCATTGTGCAAATGTGGCTGCTGGGGCCATCAAAGACAAAGGCAGAGGCACTGCTGCTGCTGCTGCTGCTGCTGGTGCACTGGCAAGCGAACTGAAATTGCAAAATGGCTGCCAGGGGCCATATCCCAAAAAAGAAAAGGGAGAAGCGGCGGGGGGGGATAGCCACGCTCTCGTTCTGACCCCAAGCTGACCTCGGTGGGGAGCGCGCCTTAAAGCTGCTGCCAGACAATGCCACAGCATCGATTTTCCAAAAAGCAAACCACAGTGTGTGTGTGTGAGTGTGTGTATGTGTTTGTGTGTGTGTCTGACATTTTTAAATTTTTGTATACAAAATATTGATCATGATTGACGATTGCAGAATAACAGACTGAGGAATGGAGATGGAGATGGGGATGGGGAAGGGGAAGCTGTGCCCGCAGGCGAGCAAACACAATGCCATGCTGTTCCCTAGTGTTCGTACTTCCTCTTCCTACCACCCCTCCCCATCCCCCCTCCCCCTTGCTTGTTATGATGCGCCGCCACCCAAAACATTTTATCTCTGACCGCAGCGCTTAAAAGTATGCAACGCTTTTGGCCAAATGCTTGCTTTTTATTTTCGTTCGTCCTCTCCCCCTCCCCCTCCCTCTCTTTCATGGGGGAAACAAGGACATATGTGAAGTTGGAATACTGCGGTTGGATGGGTGGGTTTGCCGCCAGCTAAAGTGAAAAATATATATAAAAGGATCCGCCATATTTTCCTTCTTTTTTTTTTGTTTTCGTGTCGTGAAAATTTGCCTTGCACTTGGGTTCAGCTTTAAGTTTTTTTCAACCATTTGATCGATTTTTCATCTAACCCCCCGATCACAGACTGTCATCCTAGACCATCAATGTGACTTCCATGAAGTCCGACTAAGCGGAAGCTGTAGGTATTTACCAACGTTTAAAGTTTAATGCTTGGTACAACAGTTTTTTTATTCTCTCTGCTCCCTCCTTCTCGCACACTGTGTGTGAGAGTGTGTGTGTGTGTGTGTGTTGGGAGATTTTTTCTTTTACTGCCTCGACTGTCTCTTCCTGTCCAGCCTTGTTGCCCCCCGCTCCAATTGAACCTAATCCGGCTGCTAAAGCATTAGCTACGTAGTTGTGTACTCATCCTGGGCGACCAAACTGCCTTATGCTGCTGCTTTTGTTGTTTGCTGGCATTTAAAAACAAAAAAAAAACAGAACAAGAAATTGACAAAACAAAAGAAGGAAACTAACAACAGAACTACGCACTCGAAATACCCTTTAAAAAAGCGATCTTTGCCTCAAAGTTTGCTTAAAAGAAGAATGACTTTGGATGGGAAACTAACAACAGAACTACGCACTCGAAATACCCTTTAAAAGAGCAATCTTTGCCTCAAAGTTTGCTCAAAAGAAGAATAATCGAATTTAAGCTTATTCTCCTTATGAGGTAAAAAACTGTTCAAACTAATCTTATAATGATAGAAAAAACCATATGACCCTTTTGCAATTAGGGTACATATCCTTATGACAAAACTATAAAACCCTGCACAAGCCAGAGAGAGTGGGAAAAAAGTACAGAAAGTACACAGAAGGAAGGAAAAAAATGTTTGTAGAAAAAAAAAAGTTTGTCCCTCAGTCGGGAGAGAGTCTGCGTTTGAGATGAGCTCGAGTCCACGTCATACTGGAATGAACGACCCTCACTTGGCTGGCGGAGCTCCTGAGAGGCATACTAATCTGTTGGGCACTCGGTTCTGTTGGCCTTTCTGTAAATTAAGTGCCCAGCTTTTAGTGTTCGGCAATCATACAACCGAATTCTCTTTCTCTCTCTCTCTCTCTCTGTCTCCCTCTCTCTGTCTCTGTCTCCTTTTGTATAGTATATAGTTGAAGATAAGCTGCATTCTACATGGTGGCAGCGGCAAAGTGGACAGCAAATGGACAGCCAAACAAAGACGCTAATGACAGCCAACAGCAATGGCAATGAGTTTAATGTCGTCGCTGGTAAAGCGGAGACGACAGGTAAAGCAATGTCAACATGGCGTATGATTGATTTTCAAGTCGTAAACTGCTGAACTGTGAACTTCGACCAGATAAATGCGGCTAATATTAAAGAGCAGCGAATAAGCTTTGGGAAAAATAATAAAAGTTATAAATCTTCTTGCATTGCCCCCTGCCTGGGGGCGGGACAAGGGCAAGCAAAAGGACAACGACATGCTGCAATGTGGCGATAATAACAATTTATTGCACACGCACACAAAGCAGCAGCAACACACACACACACACACACACATACACACAGAAGCTGAGTAGGTCTTATGTGCCGAGTTGCCAAGTGGCCGGAAAATGCCGCGAGACACAATTGCAACAACAACAACACCAACAAGAAGAAGAATAACACCAACAATGATAAAGCTCAAAAGGCGAACACAAGAAACCATACAATAATAAAAATGAACAATGACAGGTTAATAGCAAATAAATGAAAGCCCATAAGAAAGCGCAACAGCAACAGCCACAACAGAAAACGAAAAAGCGAGGACTGCATCCTGGACGGCAAACTACTACCCACTCCCCACCCCCCTCCCCCCCGCTCTGCTCTGCCCAACTCGCATTTCCCCATTGTCTACAGGCCATTGATATATGGCTTTCAATTTTAAAATCCATTGAGCAGCTGCTGCCATCATCTCTGGAGAGCAGAAAAAAAAGAAAACCGAAACCAGAAAAAAAGACGTGCAGAACGATGTTGGCATATTTAAGGAAGGCATAACTACACACACACTCAGAGAGTGGGAGAGGGAGGGGGACCAACCTTAGAGGGAGATTCGTGAGCTGGCGAAGATAATGGCTGCAAACGTACTTAACGGCTACCATAATGACGATAATGGCCAACGAGTTGGCATGGTCGGGATGCTTCAATGAACAGGTTGACAAAACGCATTCGCCGTGCAATGCCAATAACCATCATCGCCAGCATTATGGCCCTGAGTCAACTGGGCCACACAGTAGACTCTTCGCTGAGTGCTGTTAGCTGTTAGATATATTGCAGCTGCAGTCAGGAGCGGACTAGGGGCACGCAAATAGATTCAAATGCTCTTTATCTTTACTAATGCAAGCGAATACTTAAGAGATAACTATCGAAATTATCTCAACACTTTTTAAAGTGTTTTCCTATGAAATTCTTTCAGCAAATAGATTTCTAAATTAAATACTAGATTCTACAACAGTTTCCTGCAAAGCTAAGGACTCTTTACGAATTGTTTGAATATTTTTCCCAATTTACCACACTTTACGTATGTGGAATTTAGTCTTGATAATTAAGTGCAGCCCTGGTAATTTCCCTCTTGAAACCGTTATGAAATTTGCACAAATTATATAAATTTTGCAAATTTTTGCGGAAAAAAAACAATGCCTTAGTTTTAATTGTTCTAACATTGGCAAATGGTTTGCAGGTGCCATGAAATTGCAATATTCATTTTCATTTCAGTTATTCTTTTTTTTTTTTTGCTTTTCATAATCACATTCATGGATCATGGAGAAATTCATTTTAATTTCACAATTTATTTTGTTACAATTGCCGCCCGTTCCATAAACATTTAATATGCTTATTTATTCAATCAAATGTGAAATGCAAAAAAAAATTAAACATTCGCACGCAAAAAAAAAAAAAAATAGAGAAACTTTTAATATTTGGTAAATATGCAAATCAAAAAAAAATTTGATACGATTTCAATCGGACTATAGACCGACCTACTCATAAATAGCCATAATGTGTTGGTTATTTATTTGATAGATTTAAATGTACATGGCATATTAAATAAAGCCATTTAGGTGTCGCAAGCCGCCTGCAAGCGGATTAAAGTCATCTCGAATTCACGTAAAATATTTTTATTAAATTTGCACAAAGTTTGCACAGAGAGAGAGAGGGGGAAAGAGAGGGAGAGCTTCTCCTGACAAAGAGAGAAAAATCGATCACCTGTTTAAAGTTTCCACTGGGTGGGTGAGGGGTGTGTGTGAGGGGTGGTCTAGCAACTTGGCAGCTGTGCCAGTATGGCCTGGCTAACGCATCAGTCAACGTCCTTACAGTTTAACAAAGGACGACATTTGCCGACTGCGACTGCGAGAGCGTGGGCGAGGGCGAGAACGAAATCGAGACCAAGAGGGCGAGACTTAGAGACTTAGAGAGGGGCCACTTTATAAGCCAAATTCAACGCCCCCTTAGCGCCTTTGTCTGTTTGCTTTTTAGAAACGACGGCGACGACAACTTCTTTTCTTTTCTATTCTCCTCTTTTGCGCTTTCCCTTTGCCACGCATTTGGCAATTTGTTTCTGCATCTTACAACGAATTCAATTGAAAATTTCAACAGACAAACGCTGCAAATTTAACAACAGCAACAGAAGAAGCAGGTTCAGTGTACAACTTTTCCTTAGAGTAGAAGAAAAGAGGGAAAAGTTTTCGATTTTCAATTCTCACAGCTTTTTCGGCTTTCAACTGGTCAAGTGTGGACGTGCGTTAAATGTACGTTACGTATACGCCAAGCTATTCAGCTTGGAGTGCACTTCAGTGTCTCGTCATCGTCTTGGTCTTCGTCTTTGCCTTTTCCTTCGTCTGTTTGCCTAGTGCAGTTTTCATTGTGGGCGTTTCACAGCAACAACAACAACAACAACATGAAGAACAGGCAAAGGCGGGCCCCTATTCGCCCGATATTTGCTTTAGCTTCCCACGCTCCTTTCTGTCTGTGTATTTGTTTGTTTGCTTCTCCCTGTGTGTATGTGTTTGTGTGTGAGTGTATGCAAGTGTGTGTGTGTGTGTGTGTTTGTTTGCCTTTCGTTTAGTCACAATGCCAACTATGACAAAATCAGAATCCAAATCGAATCGAATCGAATCGACTCGCTGAGCCAATGCCAATGTGGAAATTGTCAATAATTTCAAATTGATTTCTATTTGATTTAACACAACAACAAAGACAAAGGCGGAAACAGAAACAGAGAGAGAGAAACAGTGAGAGAGTGAGAGAGGGGAGGGGGCGGGGTGCCTACCTACATTTCTCTAGCTATATATATAATTGTACACTATATATATTGGGCGGGCGTAAGTGGAAAAGTAAACTTTGACAAACACGCGGCCCTCGTTTTGAGGCCAAATAACATTAGACAGCTATTAGAGGCTTGGCCGACTTTTTACGATGGATCTATAAAAACCAGCCATTACTTTGGCTGCTCGTAAAACTCATGAAATCGATAAGTGGAAAGTTCTCTGACCGATCTGAAAGGGGGGAGGCAAATGACACTTACCCTGCTTGGGCGAAATGCTTAGGATCTGCTGCTGCGGTGATTGCTGCTGCGAATGGATTTGATATTGCTGCTGCTGCTGTACAACAACTGCCTGCTGCTGAGCGGCACAGACTGCAGCGGCCACGGCCTGTTGCTGCTGGTGATGAGCTGCTGCTGCTGCTGCGGCTGCTGCAGCTGCCACTGCTGCGGCTTGCTGTGATTGCTGCTGCTGTTGGTGCGGTGACTGCGACTGCGAATGCGAGTGCTGCTGCTGTTGTTGCTGCTGTTGCTGCTGCTGCTGATGCTGCTGCTGCGTGGTGACAATTGTCATTTGCTGAGGCTGCTGCTGTTGCGACTGCTTGCCATTTGGTGCCTGCTGCTGCTGCTGCTGGGAGGCAGTTACCTGCTGCTGCTGTTGCTGCTGTTGTAAGTGCGTCTGATGGATGGCCAGCAGCTTCGTCTCATACGGTTTGCCATGGGCGGTGGCCACAGAGAGGGGCTGACTGCTGAGCGTCATCTGTGCAGTGGCTGGCATCATCAGCGTGGGCATGGCCAACATTTTTTCACCGTTTTTTTGTGTTTTTGGTTTTATTTCGTTTTTTTCTTTGTTTTGTTGCACTTGCTGCAGTTGCTGCGGTGTGGAATTTGCACGTTCTGCGGTTACACGCAACTTGCTTTGATGTTTAATGAAGTGCCCGCTGCTGCTCTGCCTCGCAGTTGATGATGATACAAATTGTATTATAATTTGGCAAAATAATTTGTGTTGGGCTTCCTTTTTTTTTTTTTTTTTTGGTTTTGTTTTTTGTGTGAAACCGCACTTTTGTTTTTGTGTGGAGTTTTATGTGCAAATCATTTGATGCGTTAAATAATTTCTACAATTTTGCTAATTTGAAAAAGTTGCCTTTTGTGGTTTCTCTTTGCGTTCGTTGCAATTCGTGTTTGTTGTTAAATTTTTTATTAGCTTTTTTTTAATCCCGCTTTTCTTGTTTGTTGTTGTTGTTGTTATGTTTTTGATTTTTCTTTTTTATTAAAAATTTAGCTTGACCTTCAGTATCACAGACCAATGAAATTTATGTTGAAAAAGTTCATTTAATATTTTTTTATTTATTCATTTGTTCACGCACACAATACAAATAATGCCGTCACCCCTAAGGTTTTTTTATATTAGTTCAGATTGCTTTTAAAGAATAAACCAAATGAAATTCGATTAAATATATTTTCTAGTTTTAGCTCAAGTGATGTGGAAAAAGCTGTATAGAAAAATTTATGAGACTCCACTAACAGTCTAAATTAAATTTATTCTCTTTTTTTTCTAAGAAACAATAAATTTCGTTTACTGCTTTTCCCCTTAGAATATTATATAAAATTTTTCAAGCTAGCTTTAAATCTACCATTTATGATTATTGCGAAAGCGAAAGTGTAATCAATGCAATTTATAAATTTTCAACTCCATTAAATATTCTCAAACTCATCACATTTGCGCCAGTCACTTTTCTTCCTGCCAACATCAATTTCAGGACATAAGTATAATTACATTTTCCGCAATCGCTTCGCGTCTTACATTTTTTCTCTCTTGGTCCTGAGCCTACAAGACAACCATTATCATATATCAAGCCTAAGCCATTCACACATCATTTGAAAAATTAAATTTAATATTTTACGATTTGTGTATCTTCTGCTGGCTTCTTCTGAGTTGTCATGGCAAATTCCCCAAGCATACAGAAAATCCACAAAAAAAAAAACGGGCGAACTGAGTAAAAAAAAAAAACAAAAACAAAAAATGAGAAGCAAACAAACAATGAAAAATAAAATGTTATGCCTGAGACGCGTAGCAAGTACGTGTAACGCAATGCGTAAGTGCTACAAACAGCAGCAGCAACAGCAACAACAACGCCACCGTAAAATACGAAAGAAAAAATTATAACAATAATAATAAAAGCAGCAGCAGCACCAGAATACAAGTGCCAGCCACAAAAGGAGACCAGAAAGAAAAAACCAAAAACTCATTGGGGTTTACGAGAAACGACTGTGGAAAAAAAAAAGGAAACCCAAGCCAAGTGTTGGCAAGTGTCAGGATCAGACGCAGCTTCAGTCAGCCGCGTTGTCAGTCAAACGTTTCCGGTTTTTATAGCGCCAAACTCACGCAGACCCGAAACACAGGCAGACAAACAGACAGACAAACAGACAGAGAGACAGACAAATGTTATGTATAAGTATAAATTTATATTTTTATTTGCAAGAGCCAGAAGAGTCAGGGCGTTGCATGCATATGGAGCGCCAAAAAGTAGACTCTACCCATTGGATTTCCCTTGCAATCTAAAAACGAGTATGCATGATTCACACACACACACACAGACACACCACACCACACCACACGACTTACTCACTCAAACACACACACACACACACATTCTGGCCCTTCTCATATAGCCAAAGCCTTCGTTGACTGTTGGCTGAAAGTATTTATTGGCTGGCTCGTTGTCGGTTTATGTGCCACATAAACCGAAGTGGCAAAATCTCTTGTTGTTGTTGTTGTTGCTGTTGGAGCGCTTTGTTGTTGTTGTTGTATATAATATAACCAAAAATACACAACAGAGACAAGCAAATATACATGCACGCAAAATTGTTGTCATTGACTGAAATCGATGACAGAAAAAACGAATTTCATTTTAAATCGTTAGTCAAAAATTTCATGGAAACTCGTCTTTCAAATTTCCCATTCACTCAAGCAAAAACTTCTAACAGAAACGAAGCAATTAAATATAGAATTTGAAATAAACCAAAATGAAATTGAAAAATTTCCTTTTAATTTATATTTAATTGTTTTCTTTTGGTTAAGTTCATTTCAGTGTTTTTTTTTTTTTTGGTTTCATTATTATTGAGTTTTTATTTTGATCTTACTTTTCCGTTTTTTTTTTATTATTATTTTTATTTTATTTTATTTTGTCGAGTTTTGTTGGCTTTTGATTTGCTTTGCTTTTTGGTTGGGTTTGGTTTGGTTCGGTTCGGTTTTTTGCTTTTGGGTTTTGCTATTTTCTTTTTACTTTTTCTTTCTTCCTTTTTATTTGGTTGGTTGGTTTGAGAAATTATAATAACAACTTAATAACAATGTAACGAATATCCTTTCTTTACGAGGACACAATTCAAACTGAAGGCGAAGCGCAATCGTCCGCCTCACAAATAGTCAACACATCGTTGGCATACCGTTATTCTGCCGGCGTCGAAGTCGACAGCGCTGCCAGCGCTCCGAATCCTTTTGGGCAAGACGAGTTGTGTCCTTCCCCGATGTTGGCCAGCGTCGCACAGACGAACGCCAAACGAACAATCCTCCTCGTAGCGCTCTCAGGCATGCGCTCTGCATTAATTTCGAATTGGTTCTTGTCCCGGCTTTGAGTCCTTGTATCCTTGTATGCAAGGAGACCTTTTTGCGGGAATTTCCCACTATCTTTGTGGCGGTTTATGGCGAAGCAATTGTTACCTCGAGTGTTATACTCGGTAATCAAGTGCATTCGTCTCTCTGTTAGAGGCATCAGATGGCGGCTCACCTCTTCCTCCTCCTCGATTTAGCTGCTCCAGCTGTATGTCATGAAACATGACATTGTGGTTTGCATCGCTCAGCCTGGCTAATGGTGGTGGGTTGGTGGCTCACACATGCTCCCCCTCACACACACACACGCACACATGCTTTGTATGTATTGTTTATGTCCTCAAGGGCCAATAATCCACTCTCGTTTCATATCGCTTCGCGCGCGCCCTTTTGCCAAGCTCAACAACAACAACAACAACCACCATTCTTCTCTCTGGCCTGGTGGTGGCCCATCCCGCACCCGTGGCTTACCCATTGCTGCTATTCCCAGCCACAACTTGCCTTTGCTTGCTTTGGCTTTGCCTTTGCCATTGCCTTTGGTCTTTGCCCTTACCCGCCACCACTTAATTTCTACTTGATTTGTCGCTTAAGAAAACTAATTGTCTGCCTTTTGTTGAGCGTGAAAACAATAGAAAACATTTTAGCAACTGTTACTTTGGCCAAAAGCGTATTAGAAGCAGGCAAAGGCTAAACCGAACCGAAGAACCAAGAACGAAGAACGCAGAACGAAGACATTGGATGAGTCGTGGTGGACTGATGGAGGGGGGGGGAGGAACTTCTTTGGCAATTTGGAAAGTGTCTAAGAAGGTGGCTGGCAACTTATTCGCAAATGGCTCAGCTCTTGTCGAACAAGAGATGCGGTGATGATAGTGGGTTTTGTGTTCGCCGATTTGGTCAGATGTTCAAGGTCATTTAAGCAAGCATTTCAAAACAATTAAAACATTTTGTTTAACCATTATTTCCTTAAAATGGAACAAAAATGGAACCAACACTTTATTCCAAAAATATGCAATTTTTGTTGAACATTAATTCTATTGGAATTAAAGTTCCTTTTCTTAGAAGTATTTTTAATATTAGTCAATTGAGCACTTGGATTTAGATAATCGTAATGTACCTTAAAAAAAGGTTCACTTTTATTTATTGATTAGAACTTTTGTTCTACTTTAGCTTAGCCGGTTGAGAATGTTTGGGCTATCAAAAAACCAAGTTTATGAAAACTTTAAGCTTACATAAGTCAAACCGACATCTTCAGTTAGATAAATCGAAATAAAACAAGGGTATTATAATGTTAAAGCATATCAAAATATACTTTAAAAACATAAAAAAGCCATTGAATACTAATTCTCACTTTAATTCCCATGTATTAAGCCATTTTCCGCTGTTGTTTAATTAAAATGGTTACATAAAACAAAAGTAACTCTACATACAATATTTTGGTGATATTTCTTAAATTGACTTCTTAAAATTCTTTAAAAATTTTCGCTGCAGCTTGGTGAAGTAAATAAAAGAGTTATCATAAGGAGCACCTATTCATTTAAGACGCATTGGATAACCCCATTTAGCATTAATAATAGCAAAGAAAAAATATAGTTCTGTAGCGGGTAATTTAATAGCTTTAAAAAGTGGTTTTATTCAGTCTATTTTGACGTCTGAGGAGAGTAAAACTTAACTATTTGTTGCTGAATTGAGAAATCCGTTTCGATTGCAGATGAATTGAAGAATTTTGGTTTTGAAACAGCTTAAAGCAGAAGTGCCAAACTATGGAACCATTATTTATGTTCTTTTTTGTATAGTTTGATTAGAATAATTTCTTATGTAGCAACAACCTTGCTTATCGTCTCTTCTGTGAGATGTTAATGTGAAGAACTATTTGTCATTCATGCAAACCATTTCTACCAAATTTAAAAACTGTTAACATTCAGAAATCATATTACTTTCTTTTATGGCTAAGGTATCGTAAGCATAACTAACTACTTATATTTAAGCAATTCTAGTTTAACGAATCAGTTTTTTTTCTTTCGTTTATCAGCTAAATTACAGCCCCTTTACTTAAATATTTATACAAATTAAGTTTTGAAATGTTTTTCTGGCTTGTTGCAACATTTTTAGACCTCTTAATAGCAATCTGTTACTAGAAATGATACAAAAAAACATTTGAAGTTGCAATTTTGTATTCTAATCTTAGTGAAATTGAACAGATTGCCAATACTTTGATGTACATACTAACCCGGTTTCTAATTGATTTCGTTTCAGCATTATAAATGCAAAAGTCCCTTCAACCTGTGTACGCCATCGCCGTCGATGACGATGACGATGATGATGATGACGAGGTGCATGTCATGAGCCAAAGCAGCAACGATAGCAACATGGCGACACATTATCCGCTTGCGACTAAATATGTAAAAACAGCAACACAAACACATTGAAGGAACACAAGCAAAGGACTCACGTGAGCGATTAAAATCTGAAGGAAAGTATTTCTGTTTTTTGTTTTACTTCACCCCCATTCCCCCCCCATTCTATACCCAATGCCTGGCACACTGTTCAGGGTTGTTGTCGCGTTGCCAGCGTTGCTGTTGCTGTTGCTGGCGTTGCTGCCGTCGCCAGCTGAGGTGTAAATGAGTCCGCGCTGAGCGAAGAGGAAGGGTTGCTTGGCAGCAACGTGTAATTGGAGGCGAGTGTGTCGTGTAAAATGTAAAACTTGCGCCGTAAATAAATCAAAACTTTCTGACTGAACAAACATTCAGGTGAGCGAAAAAATGCAGCAACGGCAACGCCGGCAACGGCAGCAGCAGCCCGAAGTAGCAACAGCAGCAACATGAGCGTTGCCTTTACGAGAGGGGCCCTCGAAAGGGAAGGCCTTTACATTTACCTATTGACAAGTGTTTTTTCTAGGGGGAGGGGGGGAGCGGGCGAGGGCGAAGAGGGTGTGGATGGCAACCTGCTTTGGTGGGGTAACTCAAGCACTGGGGCAACTGAGACCTGAACATGAAAGAGGTTTGGTGGGGTTATTTACGCTTAAAATTGGAACAGCTGCAAAGTGAAGCGCTTACCCGCAGCAGCAGCAGTTGCTGCCGTCGCTGCTGATGTTGCTGCTGTTCCCGTTGCCGTTGTCAATGCCATTGCTTGGGCTTCGGCGTCTTTAGTTGGATTTGCATTTATATGCTTTAATTTACTTTGGCCAGAAATTAAAATACTTTCGCTTCAGTTCATATATGTAGATAGATTCCCCCAGTTGCATATATAGTATATTTCATTCATATTGATTTATTACACAACATGTTAAACTAACTGTTGACCCTCGTGTCCAGGGCGTGGCGAAAAGTTTTGTTGTTCTTTTTTTGCTGTGATTTATTTATTCATTATTTTGTCATATTTTTTTTTGTTGGTCTTCTCCCTGGCAGAGAGCGCAAAGTGAAATGTAAGTGGGCTAGGTTTAGATAATAACTATCTCTGTGTGTGTGTGTGTGTGTGTGTGTGTGTGTGTGTGTGTGTGTGTGTGTGTGTGTGTGTGTGTAAGGGGGTGTGTTTGTGGGTGTGTGGGTCGGATGTTGCTGGTGTATAAAGAGCATTTAAGTTGTGGCCAAAAGTTTCAGTGGCCGCAATCCGTAGGGCTAAAGGTAGTCACAACTTGGCCGCACATTTGTAGTCATAATAAAATGATAAAAATATTAATATAAATAAACAGCGAGTAAAAGAGATCTTTGGAACCATTTGCCAGCTTTTGTTTGCAAGAAAAACTTTCGTGATATCATCTTTAGCCCTGTGTAACGCGGGAGACAGAAGTTTGCCATAAGTTGACAATTTTTTTTGCCGCTTTGCTTGCTCCAAATACTTGTATATATTAGGGCTGAAAACTTTTGCCATTGCTGGGCTCCCAGCTGCCCAGCTTAAAGGCAAGCTTCTCCCATAATTGATGGTCACCGTTTAACTTAATTGTATATACGTAGAGTGTGTGTGTTTCTGTGTGTGTGTGGGAATCAGGTTTTTGAGTTGTTGTTGTCTGAACTGTGGGGACTCTGTTCCTGTCTCAGTGGCATGCTGATTGTGTCAAGATATCATTTCAATTTGCGCCGCGATAAGGCTCCGAGACATAAAAGTAAATTGAAACGCCTGACGCTGACATGGCCTTCAACTGGCCATCAGGAAGGAGTCTGGGGTAACCAGTCTCATCCCATCCCATCCCATCTCATCCCGAGTATCATGTACGACTGCGTCACGCACGTGCAGGTGGCGCAGTTTCAAAAATTTTTAATTGAATTTGCCACTGGCCAGGCCAGAGAGAGAGAGAGAGAGAGTGTCCAGTGTCGGTAAAGTACTCACTATGCAATGGCGGCATGTACTCCATTTCCGAGTCGCTGCTGTCTTCCATGTCCAGTATGCCTCCCGATGTTGTTGCTGCTGCTGCCGCTGCTGCTGGTTGGACAAAGGAGTTGGTACGCAGAGCCATTTCCATGGCACGCAATGCTGGCAGGTTTCTGGGCAATTTGCCATTCTGCAATGAAGTTAAGTGATGGCATATGAAAATTAAACATAAATAGATAAAACCAAAACGAATCAAGAGAGAGAGAGAGGACACGTGCCGTGTCAGATGCAGTCCAATGCTGCCGAAGGTTTCTCTCTAATTGAAGCATTTAACTTGATTATGGCGCACAACAACAACAACCGTCTGACAGTGGTGTGAAAATCATGAGAAAGGATTACAGGTACTAAACTTGGGAATAGAAATAAATGCGTTTCACCTGGCATAGGTTTGAGTTACCTTTTCGGACAGTCCAACAACAAATACAACAACGATGTGTCGACAACAATAACAACTAAATAGAGCGACAGAGAGAAAGAGAGAGAGTTAGGGGGGAAAGAACAAGCCAAAATCCAATTTCAGCAAGTAGCACGACATAAATTTCTTTCTTTCACACACACACACACACACGCAATGGGGTTGCCATGTCCATGGCCTGCAAATGAATTCTGTTAATGCAGACATTACTCGAGCATATTAAAAGTCCAAATGGTCATTCCGTACAGAATTTTATAGCAACTAGCCACACACACATACACACGCACACACACACACACAAACCGGAGCTACTACTACTACTACTGATAGAGGCAGACACCGGGGCTACAAATAGGCACATTTGTTGGTCCGTCACCACCCCCGCTCCCCATCACCATCAAACCCCTTGCCATCCACCCTTATTCCCATTTCGGTTGCAGCCAATGGGCAATGTTGTTAGCATGGGGCATATACGCATATTTGTTTACCTTGCCACGACAATTGCGGTTGACAACAACAGCAACAATAACGACTACAACAACAACAACAACATCAGCAATGACTGGTGGGGGGGGAAATCGACCTTTTCACCCCCAGCTTCTTCCCACCTTCTGCTGCTGAACCGGACATTTAGTTTATTTGATGTTGCGAAATGAAAATTGTGACATAAAAGGGACTAAGAACATAATTAAGTAGTGTCCAAATGTGCAAATCCAAAGGAATAAAAAACAAGCCAAACCAAACCGGAAAAAAACACACACAAACACACACACACACACAAACGAATCTCCATTACTCCACTCGACGACCAAATATCCATCCAAATGTTGCAGGACGCCGAATGACACTTAAAGGATTTGCCTGGGCTAGCTTTAAATATGCTCAGCGTTATGGGACAACATACATATTAACGCAAAAAGCAACAACGTGGGGCTGAGGGGGCCGGGGGCAAGAACAGAAAAACACACAATTCTATGGCCGACTGCAACCCACAGAGCGCACATTATTTGCTGTCCCCCGTTTGTGGCAATAATTTGCTCCAGTTCGGCTTCTGTTTTTCGCCTTTTTCTCTCTTTTTTTCTTCTTCTTCTTGTTCTTGTTGCGCACGTGTCGTCCACAAAGGGTCATGATTAGTTTGGTTAATAACGGATATAGACGGTATAGAGCTGTGAATAAAAGGGAGGAACGAAAAAAAAAACAACAACCGAAACTCAACTAACATATTGAGAGAATTTCCGCACAACACAATTTCCACGCCTCGCCGAATCTCCAACAAATTTGATGTGATCTGACCCTTGGCAAATTATGTGCCACTAAATTGCTTACAAGATATTACACATACTATTTATGCATTTCTCTTTTTGCAATTAATTTAAATGCATATTAAAAGTGAAACCACACGACAGATATCCCAAAGGAGATGTAAGTCCCTTTCTCTAGCTATTTTTGAGGCAGTTGCAAACCCCAAGATGGTGGGAAAAGTCTTCTACCTGAGAAAGTTTGTTATCCTTTTAGGTTGCAAGGAAGTTTTTAGGCCAAGGTATGTGTCTCAGTCTACAAAAATATTTGTAAAGATGTTGAAACACCAAATTTGGTTGAGCAAGCACAACTTATAAATGGTAAACTCGATTCACGATGTGTTAGACAAGAATAATACCAACCAACAAAGCTATTGTAACTGGGGAATTACCTGGAGTCTGCCAAAGACAATGTGATTCAACAGTTTCAACTAAAGATTTACCCTGACACACTGACCTTTCTAGTTTCACATAATAGATGGACGAAAGCACGATAGACTAACAAATTCATCTAGGAATTTACGATGAGAATTACTCTGTTAATGTTAGATTGAAGATTGATCTCTGTGAAAAATTTAACCTGGAAAGTGAAGGTCGAGTTCTTTTTAGAACAAACTTGCAGTTTCTCTTTAAATTACAAACTTTTCTTTAATTTATCTGTAATATTCGATTGCCAAATTGTATTAATGATGAACAGAACTAGACAGAAAATACCTCTGCTAAATAATACCATGATTATTATGTCCAGGTACACATTTAATAAGTCAAAGTTACTAAGGTGTTAATTTCGTCCTTTCGCCATTTCTTTGTATGTTCCTTCTGTAGTCCTTTGATCACCCAGTTAATGCTCATATTCGAAGGAGAGATTGACCAGTCGTAGTTGTCACTATGTGGTGCAAAGAAAACCCAATCCCATATAAAAACCACAATTGTAAATTCATTTTTAAATTCTATGACCTTTTTATTCTTATTTTTCTTTATGTAACAAAATATATTTGCTTTATTTAGGGAATTCACTTAAAATATGATTTCTTTGTCTTACTTTTAAACCATAATCATAACGTCCGTTTCACTTTAGAAGCTCTTGAATATGATGATAGTTCCTATGCGTTTCCATGATGTCTCTAATCCCATAAATCAAATGTTCTACATACAACTTTACTTCTTTAAGTGAAAGAAATTTGATCCGATGAGTTTTCATCCGACTTGTCCATTTTGGCGGGATTTTTTGTTGGCCTTCTAATAAGACATACATACAACATTTCATTCAGAGACGTTTGTTTGTGCCATATACTTAGTTGTATCTTGGTTGTACTTTATTTGCTCATTTTTCGAGTATTTGATTTCATTTCTTTCATTTTCTACTCTCTCCCCCTCTCCATCGCTCTCTCTCTCTCTCTGTGTGTGCTACACACAGTTTTTTAATAAAACAAATTCAGCGGGCGGCCTGCGGCGAACATGGCAGGCAAAATTAAATTATTTCGCTGTTTTGTGCGATATGGCAAGAGAGCGGACTGGGAAAAGCTGGACGCGCCAGCGTTTTATCATTTGGCGTTGTTGCCGTTGCTGTTGCTGTTGACAGGAATATGTGCGTCAACAGCAATCTGATGGGGGGAAGAGGGTATTTGTCGAGGGGGGGTGGCATTTGACAAGCCTGTCAGGCCGGAAACGAAATATGCCTTCGGATTTGCGCTATTTTGTAATTTAATGACCATCATACAGACCTATCGAGTTATACACGCAAATACTTATTCAATACAATTTTTTATACATGAATAACACAATGGAGAGAGACTAAATCTATGTATCTATTCAGTTGTTGTATCAAAAACTAAACTCACTCGGTTTAAACTGCTTTTTCTCCATAATATTACTCATACGCCAGGTTGTTCAAATAACGAAATCGCTTTTACGAAATCTCCACTGCTTTAGCTTTTCCTGAAACGCCTTTTAACCTTTGCGTATAACAATTTTCAGTTGATTAATTGTGAGACTGAAGTGTTGCTTTGGCTTTAGAGTTTGCCTCTGTTTTCAGTCAATTGCTTGATCATTTTTGGCCATATCCAAGACGATTTTTTTAAGGTTATCAAGACGTTGATTGGCTTCGCTGCTGTTGTTGGAGACTTGGGGACTGACTTACGAGGTTACATCTAATTAAATCAGCACTCCTTTCAAAGTTTTAACGTTTTTAATGAGTTTCATTCAGGACTTTGGTGAATTCAGCAAAACAAATAATGCTTTTAGTGTTTCACAGACCTCTAAGGGGAAACATGTGAAGCGAAAACTGTTCTTGAAGTTCCTAAAAGTATTTGACTTCATTTAAGTGACTTAATCATATGAGCATAGGTGTAAACAACAATATTTTTTTTCCTCCTATTTCATTTTAAACTATAACCGTTTCTTAATTCTCTGTGGATAAAAGAACTTCTTTCAGTTCTCTCTTGGTGCAAGTCTTTAATTTTCCATTGAAAATCAAGTTATTTACTTAAATATAGAAGTGAATGCATTTCTGCCTTTCGCCAGATTCGCTCTGTGCGTGTTGTTCTTATTGCAAGTTGTGCGGCACTTCCGTTTCCTGTTGCAGTTCTTTTTGCATATAATAGACATTGATTAATGACACGTCCTGCGCTCTCAGGTGAAAGCAAATAAAGTCAGCCCAGCTTGGAATTGCATTTTCAATGCGTATGTATATTTACGTATGAGAAGAAGTCGCACAATTAGCAAATCACAAGACGCGCTTGGGTCCGGTGGGCCAATCATCAGTTTAATACCATGAAATTTTCGCAAAAGCCTTGCTTTGACAATGCAAATAGGGCCGAGACTATAAATTAGAGCCCTCGTCACTCTTGGCGATACAGAAGAGGGCATGCCAAAGGCATCAATCGTTAAGAGTGCTGTGTCGAAGCGAGAGTTCTGTGAAAGGAAGTGGCAGTGGCAGTGGCTTGGCAGCCAGGCCGGAAAGACACGCAACATTGCATATTGGGACCACACGTCACCATGAGCCATGCCAAATGTTGCCAATGGCTGCAGCAACGAAGAAGGGCTAACTGGCTGCGATATCGCTCATAATTTCCAGTTCCCTATATACATATTGCCTCAAACCAACCAACCAACCAGCCAACCAACCAGCCAAGCAAACCAACATGCAAACAAACAATCATTGAGGCAGCAACCGTATTGTCTCAGCTGCATTTTGCATATCCTGTTGTGGATGATGTCCTTGCTGTCTGTCGCCCTTGCCTTTGGCCGATTGCAGCCTGTGTTGTTGTTGTTTTATAGCATCGTAAAACTTTCATACACAATTTTCTCATATCAATTTGGAATGAATTTATTAGTTTTTCAGGTATTGTAGAGGAAAATTTTCGCCAGCACTTTGCATTTGCATTTATCTTCTTGGTAATCAGTTGCAAGGCTCACAAAAATGCAGGCATGACATTTGTGTGGTCTAGTCCAAACTAAAGTATAAATCAAGATGAACAACTTAGGAGAAGGAGTCGAGTTATTCCAATTATTTTGTTCAATCGGTGGTTTTGCATGTGTTTGTCAGTTACAAATTCCAGCCTATCGTTTCTGGTCGTTTTTTGTGCAATTTGCTTAAAGCCAATGCGCTTAAACGACGACAGAAACTACAAAAGCAGCTGCCATTTTTATCGAAGCCAACTAATTGCCTCATAATTGACAGTTTGACTGCTTTGGTAATTTGTTTTTGCATGTTATGCTGTCAAAAAGTTTGCCCACCATTTCCATACTCTATCAACGGGTGTATTCCACTATAGCCGAAAAATATCTCAAATTCTTTGCCCTTAATCAATTTGTTTGAGTCTTAGATTTTCAACATTTAGAGCATTTAAAGTACGGCTAGATGTGTTTTTTAATGGTGAATGGGTGAATTTAATGAAGCTCAGAGCCAACTCACGAACTCAACATCAGCAACAAGTCAAGAGTTGATTTGCCAAGTTATTTAGTTAACTTTTAGAAACTTTTTGTTTGTTGTTTTTAGACTGTTTAATCGCGTGACCCTCTTCATTAATTTTCCTAGCTCGCGTCCGCTGACTATTCGAATTTTTGTTTAGTCAAGTTAAGTTGATCTGACAATATTCAGATTATGTTTCAGTGGCATACTTATTAATAGAATCTATAGATAGATAGATGGACTCGATTTCAATTCATTGCTTCAACAGCTTTGGCAGGGACTTAACCTGACTCAAAAGTTCCAATTAGTCAGTTTCTAGTTTGTTTTGCATGCAGACTTTCTCGATTCTTTTGAAGTCTTAGTTTGGTCAGATTAATCGCTTAGTAATCAGCTACAAATGCCAGTAAGGACATTGAAAGTTTCAGCCTTTAAATGATTCTTTAAGAGCCTAAATAACTGAAGGACTCAAGATAAATTCACTAAAACAACATTTCAGTTCTTAATCTGTTCAAAATTGATCAATTTATGGCCGTCGGTGTATCCTTAATATACATAAGTCAAATGTAAGGGTCCTTTTTTTTGGTCTTGAGGGGGAGGACAACAACAAACAAACAAACGTGTTCTTTTGTGGCACCTGTTTGTCTTCCCACCATCTTGCCAAATGCCTCCCCAAACTGTCCCCCCTCCAACTACCTTCAATGGG
This sequence comes from Drosophila sp. 14030-0761.01, assembly GCA_018150735.1. NCBI lineage: Eukaryota > Metazoa > Arthropoda > Insecta > Diptera > Drosophilidae > Drosophila > Drosophila sp. 14030-0761.01. The sequence continues at coordinate 1,967,665 of JAECWO010000090.1, forward strand.
AGTATTTAATACTCTTCATTGAAATAAAATATCTACAGGCAGTGCCTAATTTATGTAAAAGGAAAATAAATCAATTAATGTCAAACAACCTGTAAGCAAAACAAAACATAGTGCCAGCTAATTTATCCACACCGAATATTGTATGCCCTAAAAATGTTAGATAAATATAGAAGAATTGAAGATGGAAATATCTAAACGAAAAGTAATTCTTAACTAATTTATAATGACCTATTTAGCATTTTATTTAAATCATAGTTAATTGATTTTATGGTTAGTCTAGACACTGGTTCAGAATACCCCACACATGTTTATAGGGCATGGCTAGGGCAGGGCTACCTTCTATGTTCGTTAGCCTAATAATAATTAGGAGGCCAACTGACATTTTGAGTTGAAGGCAAATATAATTAATTATATACCACAAAACACAAGGCCAACAAATTTTAGCAGGACAAGAGCAATGAATTGTGGAAGCAGCATAAATATCAAAATCATCAGCCCCGTGCCTCTTTGCTGCTGTATCAATAGTCGAGAGAACAAAAACTTTGCCATTTGTGCTCCCCAAGTATTTTCTAATGTTTTGCCACAAAGAGCGAACATACAACATAATGAGTTAGAGAGATGTTGGAGACGGAAGAATACTAAGAAAAAGCCGCAATAACAACAGCAAACAACAACAGCAACAACTCCAATCAATTATACGGCCAATTAAATGGGCAAAAAAGCAGCGGAAATACCGAAAAATGTAATGAAGTCGTATTGAATCGTCTACTGACTGTATGTGGCCTTAGACCGACCGCATGGGGGGAGGGGAGAAGACCATTTCTTTGAGCCAGAGACTCGTGCCTGCAATTTGTTTTATGTTCAAGTGTATTTGTTATTGAAAGCAAAGATGTCCTGGCACGTTTACGAAAGATAAACAGAAAACACAAAACCGCCCAGGAGCACAAAGCTTGCAAACAATTTTGTAATGAGACAGGAACAAGACAAGAGATCTTTTGTCAAAGTTGCTAGCCCCTGACCCCACCATTCTCACACACACTCACACATTAATTTCCAAAAGAATTGACCATTTGGGAGAGACTTATTCTCTGAGAAAATTTCAATACCTGTCCACATTAGTTGCATTTTAAGTATCTCCGCCAATGACATGCAAATTAATTGACCAACAAAACGAAACAAACCACACACACACACACACACATACACACATGGCATAAGGATATGCGTCCAGTATGGGGGCCATTAGGCAGGCATCTCTCGCATTTGGTTGCAACTTCATTTTGCGCATCACTCACTTTTATTTATGCTCGTCTATACTTACGAGCTTGTTTGTGCCAAGCGCCTGGACTAGCCATCCAGACAGCCAGCCAACTAAAGTTATGTAAGCTATTTTCCATTGAATAAATTTCGAAATAAGCCTCGAAAGAATTTCAACAAATATTTACAACATCGACGGCGGCAGACAGCCAGTTGAGAAGAAACACAGGGCGGGGAGAGAGTGGGAAATAAAACATTGAAGAAGTGTATCGAACGGTGTTTTTGTGCTCTGCCATTTGAAAATTCATACAAGTTTACTTTCACCAGGGATGGATCGGACAGAAAGGTCAAAAAATCATACCATATTAATGCATTTTATCACCATTTATTTATGTGCTATAAACTCGGATTATATCTTATTATATCATCTCTAAATTGATTAGTTTAGCGTGGGAAAAACTCGTTTGACTTTGGTTTACAACTCTAATGAAGCAAGTTAGTCTTCAGGCCAACTTGGATACATCATGCAGCAAGTGCAAAATATTAATTCAAGCTCATAAAAGCAAATTCACAATACACTCAATATTACACTTGTATAGTATATATTTACATATATAAACTTCCATATATTTATATAAATTGCTATAAACTTCTATGGATTTGCATACATTCCCAAAGATTTCTATATATTCCTATAGATTTCTACATATTTCAACAGATTTTTATAAATTAAAACTGATTTCTGCTTAGCTGCAATTTCAATTAAATAACTTTCAAATTTTAACGGTAGCATCAAATTCTAACGGAAATTTCAAATGCTAAAGAAAATTTCAAATTCTAACGGAAATTTCAAATTCTAACGAAAATTTCAAATTCTAACGAAAATTTCAAATTCTAACGGAAATTTCAAATTCTAACGAAAATTTCAAATTCTAACGGAAATTTCAAATTCTAACGAAAATTTCAAATTTTAACGGAAATTTCAAATTTTAACTGAAATTTCAAATTTTAACGGAAATTTCAAATTTTAACTGAAATTTCAAATTTTAACTGAAATTTCAAACATTAACCAGTATTCTGTTAATTAACCTGTATTCTGTTTTACACAACCCAGTATTCTGTTAAAAAGAAACCAGTATTCTGTTACATAACATTCAGCTGTTATTTAACATGGCTCCAGAGCTATAAAAAGGGAGCTATGTGGGGCCTGAGGATCAGTTGGTGCGCGGGTGTCGGCGGGATCGGACCTCTGGAACTCGGCTGGAAACTCACTTCTGGACATACAGGTAAGTCGAAATCAATATAAATATATAGAAAACTTGTGAATCATTGAAATTATTTTACAGGGTATATAAAAGGAGCAATGTGGAGCATGTGGGTCATTTAGTGCGCAGGTGTCGGCGGGATCGGACCTCTGGAACTCGGCTGGAAACTCACTTCTGGACATAGAGCTAAGTCGAAATCAATATAAATATATAGAAATCTTTGAGAATCTTTGTTTAATATTACAGGATATATAAAAGGAGCAATGTGGAGCATGTGGGTCATTTCGTGCGCAGGTGTCGGCGGGATCGGACCTCTGGAACTCGGCTGGAAACTCACTTCTGGACATAGAGCTAAGTCTTTGAGAATCTTTGTTTAATCATTGAAATGATCTTACAGGGTATATAAAAGGAGCTATATGGGGCCTGTGGGTCATTTGGTGCGCGCGTGTCGGCGGGATCGGACCTCTGGAACTCGGCTGGAAAGTCACTTCTGGACATACAGGTAAGTCGAAATCAATATAAATAAATAGAAAACTTGTGAATCATTGAAATGATCTTACAGGGTATATAAAAGGAGCAATGTGGAGCCTGTGGGTCAGTTAGTGCGCGGGTGTCGGCGGGATCCGATCTCTGGAACTCGGCTGGAAACTCACTTCTGGACATAGAGCTAAGTCGACATATATAGAAATCTTTGAGAATCTTTGTTTAATCATTGAAATGATCTCACAGGGTATATAAAAGGAGCTATATGGGGCCTGTGGGTCAGTTGGTGCGCGGGTGTCGGCGTGATCGGACCTCTGGAACTCGGCTGGAAACTCACTTCTGGACATAGAGCTAAGTCGACATATATAGAAATCTTTGAGAATCTTTGTTTAATCATTGAAATGATCTCACAGGGTATATAAAAGGAGCTATATGGGGCCTGTGGGTCATTTGGTGCGCGCGTGTCGGCGGGATCGGACCTCTGGAACTCGGCTGGAAAGTCACTTCTGGACATACAGGTAAGTCGAACGCAATATAAATATATAGAAATCTTTTAGAATCTGTGTTGAATCATTGAAATGATCTTACAGGGTATATAAAAGGAGCAATGTGGAGCATGTGGGTCAGTTGGTTCGCGGGTGTCGGCGGGATCGGACCTCTGGAAACTCACTTCTGGACATAGAGCTAAGTCGAAATCAATATAAATATATAGAAATCTTTGAGAATCTTTGTATAATCATTGAAATGATCTTACAGGGTATATAAAAGGAGCTATATGGAGCCGGTGGGTCAGTTGGTGCGCGGGTGTCGGCGTGATCGGACCTCTGGAACTCGGCTGGAAACTCACTTCTGGACATAGAGCTAAGTCGACATATATAGAAATCTTTGAGAATCTTTGTTTAATCATTGAAATGATCTCACAGGGTATATAAAAGGAGCTATATGGGGCCTGTGGGTCATTTGGTGCGCGCGTGTCGGCGGGATCGGACCTCTGGAACTCGGCTGGAAAGTCACTTCTGGACATACAGGTAAGTCGAACGCAATATAAATATATAGAAATCTTTTAGAATCTGTGTTGAATCATTGAAATGATCTCACAGGGTATATAAAAGGAGCTATATGGGGCCTGTGGGTCATTTGGTGCGCGCGTGTCGGCGGGATCGGACCTCTGGAACTCGGCTGGAAAGTCACTTCTGGACATACAGGTAAGTCGAACGCAATATAAATATATAGAAATCTTTGAGAATCTTTGTATAATCATTGAAATGATCTTACAGGGTATATAAAAGGAGCTATATGGAGCCGGTGGGTCAGTTGGTGCGCGGGTGTCGGCGGGATCGGACCTCTGAAACTCGGCTGGAAAGTCACTTCTGCACATACAGGTAAGTCAAAATCAATATAAATATATAGAAATCTTTGAGAATCTTTGTATAATCATTGAAATGATCTTACAGGGTATATAAAAGGAGCTATATGGAGCCGGTGGGTCAGTTGGTGCGCGGGTGTCGGCGGGATCGGACCTCTGGAACTCGGCTGGAAACTCACTTCTGGACATACAGGTAAGTCGAAATCAATATAAATATATAGAAATCTTTGAGAATCTTTGTTTAATCATTGAAATGATCTTACAGGGTATATAAAAGGAGCAATGTGGAGCCTGTGGGTCATTTCGTGCGCGGCTGTCGGCGCGATCGGACCTCTGGATTTCGACTGGTAATTCACTTCTGGACATACATGTAAGTCAAAATCAATTTAAATATAGGAAATATGTAGAATTCTATCTGAATTTATAGAAATCTGTAGAATGACTTAGAAATCTATAGAATCACTTAAACCTATAGAAACACTTTGATATCTATAGAAACACTTAGAAATCGATAGAATGACTTAGAAATCTATAGAATCTCTTAAAAATCTATAGATACACTTACAAATCTGTAGAAACACTTAGAAATCTATAGAATGACCTAGAAATCTATAGAATGACTTAGAACTATAGAAACACTTAGAAATCTATAGAATGACTTAGAAATCTATAGAATCACTTAGAAATCTTAGAAATCACTTCCAATTCTTTAATTGATTGTGCTGAATTAAAAAGCAACTAACTCTGATCTGTCGTTACTTGGATAAATGCCAAACATGATTAACTGATAAATCATAAATGAAAATATAAAAAAATAGCCCTATATATAAATAATTATATTTCAAAATAAGTGCATAATGCATTGCCTTGATCTGCCTATAGTCATAACAACATTCATATGTGTTAGGAGATTATCCACTTTTAGGGCAAAGAAAACCTCTATTCCGTCCCTGATGACTGCATTTATCTCTCTTACGCATTTGTAGACAAATTTGTGGCATTTTTATTGTTTTTTCTGCATTCACCTCACCAGTGCTCTGTGTGGGTAAAATGTTTACTATGTGGTCGTAAGCTGCTAAATGTTAATTTAAACAATGTTCAGGCATTTCAATTACACATTGAACACACACACACACACACGTACACACACATATGGGAGAGTTGCATTTCTCATTTTGGCAATCACTTAACCGGCCATAAAATAGATAAGATGGACACAGGGTTTACTTTAACTCACTCAGAATGGACGAATGGCTCCACAAATCACTTAACTGATGATGTAGAGCAGAGTGTGAGCTAATTATAATTACCAATCGAATGCATAACAATTTGTTGAGAAATATATTGGACGTCTTGCAGATTAAATAACAAACAGTATAAAGGAATAATTGAGTTTCATTAGGCAAAATCAAAGACAGCTGAACAAACTGTCTCCGAATATTGAATAATTATATATTCATTACAATTTGCTTGCCATGAATGTGGCAATTCATCATTTAAACCTTGAAATGATTCACTTTTGCCATTATTATATAACTCTGAGTGAGTGACGGGAATCGCACTCAAGGATTTTTCGTCCTGTCTCTCTGTCTTTACTCTCTCTCTCTTGTTCTTTCAACAAAGTTGCGCGCGCCTCGTTTGCCTCGCTGCTTGCCTCTAATTTGACAGCCGTGGCTTGGCATTGTCGTTTCGTTTACGTGTTGTCTATCTTTGTCAGCGACACGCCCCCTTGGCCAGCAGCAGCTAGAGAGGCAGCAACAGCGATTTCTTTCTTGTTCACATTCGGCAACAATTTCTTTGTCAGTTGTGTGGTTGCATTTTATTGTGTTACACCAGAGTTTGGTTTTAGTTCTATTTTTTTCTATCTGATTTTATACTCTTACATCAATGGGGCATAAATTTATATCGATTTCTGTTTGTATAATGCGAAATTCATTACAATTAATCCGTTAAATTTTTAGAATTCAATTGGTTTTCAAAATAAGTCAGAAACTGATTCCTAATCTGATTTTCCTATAGTAACTTCTACAGAGACATTTTTAGGCTCATTAAAAATGAGCTTACTTTATACTTTTAGAGACAATTGTCTGCATTTATATTCCTCGTTTATTAGTGAAACTTCTTCAAAAGTTTCGATCAATTAGAACCATTTTCGCTTAAATCTACAGGTTAATCATCATTTAAAGTTAGGGGAAACATCCAAAAAGAATTTCTATAATTTCCATTTTTTCCATTTGGTAAAATCCGATTAATTAGACTCATTAACTGCCTATCAGAACTCTCCCAGAGTTACTAGAGTATATCGTATTCGGTGAGACAAAAGTTATATCCCTACCATGCTTTGGTTTTTCTGTATTTTCTGCTATTGCAATTGTGTTACGGGTACGGTATTTGGGGATTTCGCCTGACAGCTTGCTTGAAATTACAACTGTCAATTGCATTTAATTCGGTTTGACCTTACTAGTCGAGCGAAAAACAAAAAGAATGCGAGAACTACATATGTAAGTTTGCGGCAAATTAAATTAGTAGAGCAAATAGTTTGCTTTAGTTTGGGGAAATGTTTCAGCTCCAGCTCCAGGGCGGCATACATAGGAAGAGGATATATTATATATTGTATATATATTTTATAAATTTAAACATTGACATGTTGAAGCGTACGCGGGGCCTGCTATTGAAATTGAAGCGGCCGATATCGTTTCCCCTTTCAAAGGTCGCGTCGAGTGTCGAGCAAAATAAACTGTTGGGTTGCGGACAACACAAAAAAAAGCTTTTGCACGAATGCTTTTGAAATTTGGCGCCCTCGCGCACAGAGACACAGCATCAATGGGCAACAAAAGAAGCACTTGACAGACTCGCACATACACACACACACGCACACACACACAAATATATAAGAGACTCTCACACAGGGACACTGGCATTGTGGTAAAAGCTTTCAAGTGCCAACAACAAGAGCAGTAAGGCGAGCAAGCTGGGCTCTGCCTCAGCTGTTGGCAACGTCAGCGTCGTCCTTAAGAAGACTTTTGGTAACTCAATGCGTCAGCAACACATTCACACACACAAACACACACACACACACACAGTTGGATGCGGTGAAATTCACGATATTCAACACCAGCAGATTGCATTAACGCTAACGCCACCTCGCGGCCAGTCCGCAGATTAAATTAACAGTGCGCTGTGAAGCAAAGGATTCCCATGGTGAGGACACAGATTGAGGAGAGGCCCTTAAGGCTAACTGAAAGTAGAGAGAAAGTCACCACAGCAGCTCTGTTAAGGCTGTCCATCCTCCTACTCCTCCTCCTCCTCCTCCTACTTGCCCATATAAGTATGCTAGAATTGTGGGCAACAGATTTTTGCATGAGATATTCAAGGCATGATTTTGTTTTGAACTGCCATCATCTCTGCCATGCTAGTGTGTCCAATTTGCCAGTTTAACTGTCAACAATTTTACTTGAGTTTTCTCAAGCGCCTGTCGCCTACTGGCTGGCCACAAAGAAATCCTTTGATATTGCATCCTTTGGCGCAAATATCAAATTTCTCTTTGCTCACAAAAATGAAACCAAACATTTCTTGAATTTCTATTCGACATTGACGGGGCTAGCATTTCAGCATTTTAGCATTTAAGTATCAGTTTCAGTTTTCCACATCTTTAAGCAAAGTATAATCACATCATCAGATAAAGAGCAGAGATACTTTTTAGATGGGCAAACGAAATCAACGAATTCAGCGGATCAGCGGATGCGTCCTGCAAAAAAATCCTTGTGCACTTTGTGTGTCTGCGCTTTTTGTTGACAATATATGAAATATGAATTCACTTACGCATCACACTTTGGCCCCCGAGGCCATTAAGTCAGTGCCAATTCCAGTGCCTGGGCCTGGTGACTTGTCCTTTGCAATATCTCCCTCCACAATTCGGCTATGTGTTTTTTATATATGTAAGCCACTTTCAGGCCAATAATAATACTGATGTCCTGGCGACTCTTCTCCCAGCTCGGTCAGGGTTTTTGTTAAAAGAAATATCTTTGCAAAAATATACATATATAACTTGCTCTTCTCTCGCATCGTATATCAAAATATTTTACAATTCTCATATTAAATACATTTCATTCAGATTGATACGAGAAATGAGTTCTGCTTCAATTTAAGAAATTGAAATAGGTTACTTTTAGTTAACTTATTAGCTATTTTATTTCTGCTACTACATTCCGCCAAGCCCGCTAGATTGTTTTAGCGGATTTCTATCGAAATCGATATTTTTTTTGAGCATCGTCACTAACGATAAGAAATGAAAAGCTAAGCCTTTGATGAAATTAACATCAAATAAAGCTAAATCTAAATCAAAAAATTCTCAAACCAGGACATTAATTAGGCTGAAATAAATTACTTTCTGGCCACAGTAACGAAAATCATTTTTGGGTTGAATAATACCACAAAATTAAAACCTATTTTGCTTCTGAAATAACAGTTTATGTTTTTTTTTTTTGTTGATTTGTTTTTGGGTGTTGTTGATTTACCTCTACCAGCAAAAAAAAAACAGCATCCAAACATTAAAAGCAAACAAAACAAAAATCCAAACTCTAACACCGAAATCCGCTTTCGAATGCTCCATAAGTGCACATGGAATATGAGTAGAACAATTATTAGATGGCAACCAACTGTTATTTCAGTATAATGCAAAGTGGTAAATGGAAGTGGAAGCAGTAGCAGAAACAGCAACAGCCTAGACTATGAGAGAGCTTCATGTGATTTGCAATGCAACAAGCAGCAGAGAACATAAAAAAATACAACAAACTTTTGATGCATTGTAGTTGGGTCTGCACCCAATAACATTTTTGTGTGAGGTTTATGCCACACACATTCGCTCAGACATATGTACGAGGAGGAGTGTATGCTGTGGAAGTACATTATAACAATGGCCAAGTGCAAGCATTAAAGTGAGTATATAAAATGCTTTCTTTGTGCATGATAGCGCGTCCAGTTTGACAGTGAGTGGGAGGGGGCGAGCAAAAACAAGCTATAGCCATAGAGAAGATGAAGGCATTGCTAAGTTGTAGGAAGACCACAAAATATGCACACACACACACAAATATACACACATCCTTTGCGAGTATTTTGAGATATGCCAGATATGGACAAACCAAAAAGAAAGAGACAGAGTGAGAGGGAGGACTGACTGAGATGGAACTAAAAAAAAAACATTTCATGAAAGATTTAACATTCAAATGTGCAGAAAAGGGCGAACTTTCTCTGCTTTTTGCAGCTAAATAAAACTACTTAAGCACATGTGAATGAGCAGCAGCACAAAAGGATACAATCTACCACTACTCTCTCTCTCTCTCTCTCTCTCTCTTTTTCTAGCACTTGAATTTATTTAAAATGCAAAATATATAAAATATATTTTATCCAGGCAACTGAGAGCTAGCTAGAGCTAGCTACCTGAAATTACTAAAAAGAAACCCTATGAATTTTCATATTGTAATTTGGTATGCCAAATCCTTAGCATAAACGATATTCCAGTGTGTGTGTGTGTGTGCGTGTGTGTCAAATGGAAAGTGACCACTCGAACAACAACAAAAGAAAGTTGATTAATCGACTTTTAGATACCCTAAGTCAACTTTTTCAATAGAGAAACAAGATCTTTAGCCCTGTCTTTAGTCGCTTTAATTATGATTAAGTGAGAAATACCCCGCATACCCTGTTATCTGTGGCTACAGGGTATCAAAAGACGAAATCATGTCAGCTGCAATTCTCTGCCTCACAGATATATACCCACGGATGTATGTATGTGTTGTAGATTCTTAATCAGGACAAACTTATCTGGTATGCACAAGTAGAGCAACAGCAGTAGTTGGGCTGTCAAATAAACGAAGCATTGGACACTGCAAGGAGCAGTGGCAGAGGGAGAAAGAAACACAACAAATGGACAAGCAGACACTATCTCTTTGTTGTCCTTGTTGCGGAGAGCCTTTACCTGTACAAAAATCTGCAGGCAACAACGTAATTTAAAAGAAGAAAGAATGAGAAAAAAAAACTACTATACTACTACAAACTACACGGACTATGGACTACAGAGTACGAACTATGCTTTGCATGTCGCTGGGCTGTCCTGTCCTGCCCTGGCCCACCCCACCCCACCCCAATCCTCAAGTCCGGCTCACATTTCAGTTCGTCTTATGTTGCTCTAGTTGCTGTCCTGCTGCGCTTCTTTACTCATATTAAATGCAAAAGTCATTGAGCGTAGGACAACAACGCGAATGCGGCATGGACCTGCTGCAAGAGTGGCAGACGAAGAGGGGGGAAAGGGTGTGGTGTGGTGGGGTGTGGTGCTTGGGCACGGGCTACAAAAACGACGAGTTTATATCCACATCCTTGGACATGAGTTTGCTGTAAAATTTCGTGTTGATGATCTTACTAGGTTATGCATTAGTTTTTCGTGCTCGCCCCGAATCTCTCCCCACCTCCTACCCCCTACCCGGCGGCATCTCCGTTGAGCTTTCACTTCCGTTTCCACCTTTTTTGCATTTCGTTTTTGGCCCTTGTAACTTTGATTTTTTGTGTGCTGTCGCTGCGTTAAATCTTAGCAACATGCATACAGATTCTCTAGCTTACTTTGTGTGTGTGTGTGTGTGTGTGTGTGTCTCCTCTTTATGTTTATGTAAATTGAAGTTTTGCTTTGTTGCTGCGCCCATAAATATTAAGCATACATGCCCCATTTTGGACATTTTACTCACCTTCTGAAAGGCACTGATGGCCTGGGCAGCCGCGGATTTCAATGGTTGCACCCGACACCTCGAGGGAGGGGGCTGAACTGATTGGTAGGCCAAAGTTAAAGCCGGCGGCTGCGGGGGCCGAGGTGGTGGTGGAACTGTTTTGGAATAGATCATCGTTTTGGAGTCACCATTAGTGGTGGAGGTGGGCAACGTAAAGGGAAGGAAAAACATTGGTGTTCCTTGACCCTGGCACATTGCTGGTGCAGTGTTGCTGCTGCTGCTGTTGTTGTTGCTGTTGCTCATCGTCCTGCTCCTGTTGATGTTATCTTGCCCATTGTAACTAGGATGACAATGATGCAGAGGCATCGATGGAGCCACATTGCTCATGTACGTGGTCGAGGTTGTTGTTGTTTGTTCCGGCATGGCCAAACAGTTGACATTTCCCACTGGCAACTGCTGCATCTGTTGTGTTGTTGTTGTCTGCTGAAGAGTTGTTATGCAGTTGACCTGTTGATGTTGCAGCTGCTGCTGCTGATGTTGCTGCTGCTGCTGCTGCTTGTGTTGATGCAACGGCGGCGGCGGCTGTTGATGTTGCAGCCGGGGCACAGGTAAATGCTCATAGCTCTGCTTACAGCAGCGACACTCTTGACAACAACTGCTGCTGCTGTTGCTGATGTTGCTGCCGTCGCTACAGCAATTGCTGTCATTGATGGACGACATTGTGGGATACGGTTGGCCGCTCGAACGAGCCGCATTGGCGTAGCTAATCAGCTTGGGAGCCTTACCCGCCGCTGCTGTGGGGGCTATGGGGGGCGGCGGCTGCCACTGCAGGGTACAGGGCAGGATGCCAACAAAGCGCATTCCCGCAGCGGGACTGTCTGCCGCCTGTCCAGCAGTTTGATTGGCTATCTTGGCGGCTTGAGGTCAGCGTTTAACTGTGAGAAGAGAAGAGAGAAGAAAATACGATGAGTTGAGTCAACCCAATTCTCCTCTTCTCTCATCTGTTTACTGTAAATTATGAATTATTTTACGTGTGCGCGGAAGCGAAGATCTCTTTCGGTACGCTTGATTCAAATATTTTACAATAACAAAGGGGCAAGAGATTTTTCAGCTGCTGTGTTTCGGTCTCTCTCTCTCTCTGTCTCTCTCTCTCTGATAAATGAAAACATTTGTTGTGGACTGGCGTTACGCCTTCTGCTTGTTGCTTACTTTCCATGTCGCCCCAGCATTGGGCTGGCGAAGGTCTGGCACTCGTTAGAGGCTTTCAGAAATCACTCAAAGTTTGTCAAGAACGAGAAAACCAATTTTTCAGCTGAGTGCATTTTAATTTCGTATACGCCCCGTGTACTCCCCATTGAGTTTTGTTAGTCAGGAGGTTCTTGGGCGCGCTTGGATTGCGGTGAGGAGAAGAAGACTCTGGCTAGGGTATAGGGTGTAAGAGGGGATGATGGAAGGGGGAAGGGGGAAAGCAACCAACTCGTCTCTATTGCCCTGCCACATTGAAAAAGTTTGCTTTTCATTGCAACACGCTTGAAATGGCAACTTGGACAAACAGCAGAAGAACAGCAACAGCAAAAACAACTACGGCTGGAAAAAAGTTACCAGCCTCCTGCCTGCCATTTTCCTGTTTTTCTCCTGCTCCTCCCCCTCCCCCCTCTTCTGGCAAAATGCAAGAAAAATTGGTTGTACCCCATTCTCCATTCTTCAGGCCTCTTTTCACTTCTCTTTCTCTCACTTCAACCGCCGTCCATGGTATAACCCTGCAGGGGTACTTTCTATAACCAATTTGCATGCCTCTTTCAACCGAACATTGTTGACTTCTCGTGAACACCCCTCCCTCGTTACCCTCGCCCCCCTCCTGTCCGTTCTACGTGCACGCATTTTGGCCAAAAACGTATCCGAACAACAGACCCATACAAACAATAGAATTTTAGATGTGACAAAACAGGTTCATGTGTCCAGTTCCTGCCGTTTCTGCCTCATCCAGCCGATTGCCTACCGGGGATGATCATGGTGAATTGGCAGCCAGGATATCCTAGTTTTTCTGCTTGGTGACAACCTAATTTTACTCATCCAATCAATCAAAAAAGTATCGAAACATCTGCTTACAAAAATTTAACTAATTGAAAAGGGATTTATTTAAAAAACGAACTACAATTTGTCCTTATCATTCGCTGCCTTAAATCTCTTTTGTTGTACACAACGAAACTTAATAAATTGGTTAATAATAAGAATCAAAACTAGTCCATTAAAGGATAATAACTGAAGTGGTATTATCCTATCGCTAATAGAGAATGTGATACGTGTACTTCACGACAAATGTTCGACAGAATTAGGATTAAACAAATCTCTATCTTCACATATCTTCCTATTCATCGTATTGAAATTTGAAAAATATTCTTTGGGCTTTGTGTATTGACAGCGTGTTACAATTTGATGTCACAATTTATATATTTTATTTACTAAGTATATAGGATGAATTTCCGCTAAGTTTAATCATAATCCAACACTTTGCAAGAGCATAAAACAATTTAATTATTGTAAATATACTTATATAGTTATGATTTGATGATCTGTTACTATATTTTTGAAACATTATTATTCAAACTGTTTATGACCACTTAACTTCTCTATAGGGCTTAATGTCTTTATGACTTTAATAACAGTTTTCTTGGAAACGTTTGACAGTTTTTTCACGATCTTTTACTCCACTTTAATACTTTCCTTGTCTGATATTTTTTGGAAGACTTCTATTACTCTACCAACTGCTCTTTCAGTGCTATTTGTATAAAGTGTTTCTATCTTTCGCCTTATGTTGCTGTAGTTTTAGTGTTGAAAAATTGTGAAATATTTATATATGATAACTGAAATTTTGTACACATAGTAAGCTCGTGTGATTCCTTAGAACTATCAAAACTCATACTTATTTAGTGATACAGGAGGCTTATGTTTATAAGGATTGCTTTTAGTTGGCCATTGAAAATTTTTATTTAAGCGAAATCGATAAAGTGTAGAAAAAAGCTGACTTTAAATTATTTTTAGTCGCAAAACTCTTCATCATCCCCCCACAGCCACACAAAGTGAAATATTTTCCATATAATTTATCCTAATTCCATAAATACTTCAGCCGCATAATGAAAAATATTTGCAGAAAAAGAAAGTACAAAGCTTGTTCGCTCGCAGCTCAAGATCAAAAGTTTTCCATACACACACACACACACACACACACACATAGAAAGAGAGAGAGCAGAAATAGTTTTGTGATACAAGACAGCAGCAAAAGGAGCAGAAGGAGCCGCAGTAGAAGGAGCAAAAAACAAACTTTTTGACTCTGGCCTGGCGATTAAGTTGCCAGCAGACTCGAAACTTTTGTTTGCACAACAATTTTCCAGCGTGTTCAATTTAAAATTTTTCCAAAATATCTTAGAGAAAGATACGAAAGCAAATGCATGCAAGTTTAGTGTGTCGAGCTTAATTACAAAACCAAAAGTAGCTAAGTCCGAAAGTAATCAGTGACAAGGACACACGCACACACCGCACACACACACACACACACACTGATACACAAACAATTCAAGTCCTTTGTCGGTTGGTTTTGGTATCTGTGGGATACGCACCGAAAAAAAAAAAAACACAGCCCAAAAACGACAAAGTACAAAGAAACTTTGCAAAAAGAATTTGGTAGTATCAAAGCAAAAATTTTTAATGAATTTCTTGCCAGCAAACGTAAGCCTCCAAAAACGCACTGCACGCAAATGCAAAAAAAAGAGAAAAAAAGTAAAGAGAACCCAGAGCCGAGCAATGGGCATGAGGTTGGGGTCAAAGGTCCAGGTCCAGGTCCTGGACCAGATACACCGACAACTCACTTTCCCCTTTGGCCGATGGCTCGGAAATCGTGTTGCTCGTTGGTGGCCTTAATTAAATTTAAATATTTTATCACTGAAAAATTGCCAGGCGGCAACAGCAACAACAACAACAACTGCTGCAACACCAACAACATGGGCCATGAAAAGGGTGCAGAAATGTTGGCACTCCGTGTGTGTATGTGTGTGTGTGTGTGTGTGAGTGCAGACAGCCGAAAAATACTGATGTGGGTGTATTTTTCATTATTTGCCCAGCGTTGCAACTTTTTTTTTTTGCCCAGTGCCAAAGCCTTTGCTTCTACTCTGGTCCTGCCCCAGCTTCCTGCCTTCTGCTCTCTGCTCTGTCCCTCATCCCGCTGCCGTAGCCACACTTCATATTCAATTGTGTTGAATAATTGCCATACGGTTTTTTGACCAACGGTTTTTGACACTTTCCTAAAAGGACACACGCGCTCTCTCTCAAGTGCCGTAGCCCAACCCCCGCCCTGCCCCCTCTTTTGCCGCATTTGAAGTTGAATTTCCTTTTTTGTGTTGTTCCTGGGTTTTCAACCAAAAAATGAGCAAGCACTCTAGAAACTCTCTGGATGGAATGGGCGGTGGCGGGAGGTAGGCCAACTGCGGACCTCGGGACAACAACAGCAAAAAAAAAGAAAACAACATGCCAAAAGCGTTTTTTGAAATATCTTTGTAAATATTTAAAATGTTCTGTACATGCGGGTGCTTCAATCAAACCGAGTAGTCTCCATCGGGCGGGGCAGGGGGTGCGGACAGGACTGGTGAGTTCGGTCAGCCAAGGGATGGGGCAATCAACCCCTGTGTAGTTAGTTGGGTGTAAGTTTTAAATAGTTTTTGTTGGCAAATGTCAAAATGCAATTTCGTATTCATAAATTAATGAAGTGCCCTTGCCAAACAAATGGAAAAAACACACACAAAATCTGTTCAGATTAAAAACTTTCTACATAAATTATGTGGGTGTGTTTCGGAAGCTTCCACTAATGCAGAAACGTTGGCATCCGATTTAAATCAGATTGGTATTTACAATATATGTAATCCAAATGTGATGAGCAAGATGACTATGACACTGAAATTCGGCTTTTAAAATGGGGTGAGTGGAATGGACAAGATATTTAAAGTAGCCTCACAAGGATATTGTACGCTAATCTAATTCGAATTTGCTATCAGTTCAGATAAAAGTGTAGTTCAAAAAAAAAGCTGATCATAATTACTATAATGGTCAGGATTTTTTAAAGGAACCCTTCGCAATTGGTAATGTATTTCTGAAATGGTAACAATAGAACGTCTAAATGGGATGAATGAATTGGATCATATCCACTCCCATTTCCACTTTACTATGAATAGAAACGAATTTATACTGTTTTCTCTAGAAGATTTCCTCTGATTAACCTTACTTCTCCAATTAACCGAAGAGTTATGCTTGGCATTATCTGTATGAATCTATTTTTAAATGGTCTCACCATTAAGACTCTCCCTGAATTATTAATCTCTCTGTAATTAATTTAACTGTCTACTTCATCCTTCTTTAACTTTTAATTTTATGAGTTTTATGCTCCCACTTCGATCAGTTTAGAGTTCTCTTTTTTATAGATACTAAAAACTTCTATTCTATTCCACATACTTATAACTTGCAATCTTCATTGACTTTATGAGTCGTCGCTTCTCTGTCGGTTGGACGGGTTTAAGTTCAGGTCCTGTTCTCCCATTTATGATCAGTCATATTTTCCACATTTTGTTTATATAATACTGAATTACTATTAAGAACAAAGAAGCAGTGAGAGATCTTTAGTTCATAAAATATTAAAGTTTATATGACTCTTCATTATACCCTTGCAAAAAGGGTATATTAATTTTGGTCAGAAGTGTGCAACGCGACGAGTTCAAATCCGTTTGTCCGTCTGTCTGTCCGTCTGTCCGGCTGTCCGGCTGTCCGTCTGTCTGGATCAACAGCTTCTCCTCCTAAACCGCCATAGCTACAGAGCTGCAATTTTGCACGAAGTCTTGTATATACTGCAGGCATTGTATATCTCGGATTCATCCGGATCGGACAACTATATCATATAGCTCCCATAGGAACCATCGGTCGAAAAAAGAGTTTTAGATCAATAACTTCGTTGTTTTTCAACTGATTTCTATAAAAGTTAACATTTGGTAGTTTACTATACATTCAAACATGCGTGCCAAATTTGATCAAGATCGGACTACTATATCATATAGCTCCCATAGGAACAATCGGACCAAATATAGTTTTGCTCCTAAAAACTTTTTTGTTTCTATTGCGATCATCACCAAACTTAGTAAATAACATTTGCACATAATAAATTATAATCCTGCCAAATTTGATCAAAATCGGGTAACTATATGATATAGCTGTCATACAAACAAATGGCAAACTGCATGCTGCATCTCTACATACATGCATATGCATGCGTGCCGTGCTATAGCGTGTGGATTGAGGTTTTTTCACAAAAGCCTATTCATTTAGGGACTGAGTAACGCAAGAACTTGCAAGGGTATACAAACTTCGGCATGGTCGAAGTTAGCCCGGCCTTCTGGTTTTACTTTTGATTGCTTCCAGCTTCATTAAATACACAGACAAATATTTTACAATATCATTCAAAGGTTAATACTTTTGATTTTCTTAAATAATTAGTTTTATACAATGGAATTCACAATGCCCAACTGTGATTATTGTTAATATACTAATTAGTCTAACTAATTTCAACAATTTCTTAAGCAACTTTTTCCCACATTCGGCCAATTTCATTTGTTTTGCTGACTGTTAGAGACTTTCTTAATGGGCTTGCTCACTTTCAATTGAAATTATTGCTTATTTAATGGCTTTACCTCTCTTAGAAGTGAAAATCCCAATTATTTAATGCTAAAAAACATGAAATAAATGATATTGCATTCACTTGGGTTCTAAAGAGAAAGTTTGTTACAAAACAAACTATTTAGACATGCGCACGTCGTGGTTTTGGGCCGCTTTCCTACTTCCGTGTTGTTGTGGCCACAACAAACCATAAACAAGGCTAAAACCATTGGGGAAAAAAGGAGGAAACAGGCAAAATACACCATGAAGAGAGTCAACTGCTGCATCTGCATTGTTACTCACACTCTCAGTTGCAGAGGCCAAGGCGTCGCTCAGTCGCCTATAGCAGAACACTCACACTCTCACTCACACACACTCACACCCGGCTGGTTTGGCACACTTTGAGTTGTATCGAATTTTTTTTTTTTGGTTTCGTCCTTCCGCGTTTTTCGAATACACAAGAACAACAACAACTGACAAACAAAAGCAAAAACAACAATTATTTATCCACTGAAGGGGAGAACACGTGATGAACGTAGAATTACGCACTGGGACACTGTCTAGAAGGGCAATTGCTTGAGATGTTAACGATGACTTTTTAGGGAAACACAGCGCCTCGTGTCGACGAATTAACACTGAAGAGCCAAGTCGGCGATAGTCGGCACTAGCTAGCACAGCTGACGTCGTCCGGCGGCAGAGGCAGAGTCAAAAAACGAAAAGAGACTAAAAAACACAAACGCACACACACACACATACACTAATACCTATGTATATATGTATATGTAAAAGGGACACCAATGCAGGCCACGCAAAGCGAACCAACCCAAGCAACGGAAAAAAACCCCATTTCAAGTCAGTCCAAGAGGCGCGCTCTGTGGTTGACATTATCATGTGCAACTAAATCGCACACACACACACATACACATACACACTCATACAGATGCAGACGCAGAGTCGTCTCCCATACCGCTGCCTCTTGTCGCACCGCCCTTTCATACGCTCATTCGCCTGTACAATGCGGCGTATGATTAACAATGCGCACGTATGTACGAGTAAGTGTGTGTGTGTGCGTGTCACGCCCCCCGCACTTGCCTGTCGTTAACGCCAGTTATGGCATTTGATATGCTAATTTACACATATTCACAGAAGATTGCTTTCTCTGAGAGCAAAGTCAAAAGGAAAGCAAAGCAAAGCAACCACCGGCCCAGCAGGCCGACAGGCGGCATTAAGGCCATCTCCAGTCGAGTCCTCGCCAGTTGCCCAGTTGCCAGCTGCCTGCTGCCAGTTGCAGTATAAAAGTGTCGCCCGAGAGTCTCTCACTCAGCGAAATGAGTTATGTGCGCTCTATTTTGATGGCTCTCCATTTGGTTTAGTTGGCAAGCGGCCTTTTGATATCAAATATGCACTACAATTAGAAATCTAAACGACTGAGCACCAAATAAATTACTCATAAATGCAAACTAAAATGGAAACGTTTAAGTACCACTAAGTGGAATTACCATAAAGCATTTATGTATTTAATTGATATTCTCTCACATATTACTTAGAGCAAATATTTTAATAGTCGCTTCCTTTATCCACAATCAATCCATTTTAAGTGCTTTATTCTGTTGAAAAACTTCAGCTAAAGACATTTAAATATTGGAATTTAGACCATCAAATTTATTGTGATAATGTACACTTTATATTTTTAAAATATGTTATACTATACAATTAATTTTGGGGAAAAATATCTGCAAAAGAAAAAAATATCTAAACCTATTTAATCTTAGTATATCAATCTAAATAATCTTTTGCTGTGGTCATTTAAATTTTATAATATAGACTTGTCCTTATGAGTCCTTATTCTAAAAGCTTACATTTGAAAATTTCAGAATATAACATTTTATATAATTGAGAGGAAAATTTCTTTAAACAAAAAAAACATTCAACTCATATTTCTGATATGAAAAGATTTAAATATTTTTAGTAGGTATTCAAATATTGGATATTTTCATCGCCAATATAATATTTAATGAATCGATTATTTATATATTAAAAGCTACAAAGAAGCGAAAATTGTTTTCACTTTGATATTTTTTGAGATCTCCAATCATTTCTGATTAAATTCAACACAAAGTCTTTTACAAATTTCAAGATAAATTAAATAAGAAAATCTTTTTTCTCTAAAATGTAAACATTTGGAGTAGCAGTTTAAAATCACTTAGGATCCTTGAGAAATCATTGCTTCCAACATTTTAAACCTTACGAGTATTTGAACTTAATATTGCAATATCAAATGAAGAGGAAGTTCTTCTTCCTTAATGCATCTTATCTCAGTTAAGATCAACACAGGTGTAGGGCATTGCTGTAATTCGTCTATGTGTATCCTTTTTGGCGCAAACAGACAATCCACCACCGACTTGTAGCCGAGCACAAATTTCGCTCTCTCTCGCAAAAATTCTGCAAACTGCAGAAACACTCACCAATACATGTGCAACAGGAGCCCAGTAGAATGGCAGCAGCCTCAGCCACGTGCAACGCATATACAGCACAGAGGCGGAGTCTGAACGATGGCTATGTAAAAGCACTTGTTGTACATAGAAAATGGGAGGTGCCTTCGATTTCCTTTATGTGTATATGCCACATATTGAAATGTTCGACAAACTTAACAAAATGGCGGACAAAGTTTCATCGAATTTATTTGTTAAATAGTAATTATTATTAGTATTGGGGAAACCCGTTGAAAGGGACGCCTCTGGTTTTTGTTTACGACTTGTTTAGGAGGGAAATCCAATACAACAGCAACAAGAGGCGGCTGAAAAGCATAAACACGATACAACTCACGAGGCTGGGACCGCCGTTCGCTCACCGAGAGCGAAAGTTGTTTCGGCATCGGGGCATTGTATCGCAGTATTTTCCAGAGATGTCTCCGCTCCGTGTGCGCTCTCGGCTGCAAAAATGTCGATACAATGCAACACAAAAGCAACAGCTCGACTGAGGGTCGGTCCCTTCATCCTGTGTGGGTGTGAAACAACTGGAACAGCTGACAAAGCCTGTCTTGACACCTGCTCAATGGCAGCTTGCAAGCAACCGGCGTCCATTTTGACAGCTTTCGGACACTATCGTCCTAGTCCGCCCTAGTCAAGGGAGGATATGTGACATTATCTGAATGGCAAAACTTTGTCCGGCAAAAAGAATGAGAAAAAAAAAAACTGGGAATAAACCGAAAAAACCTATGAATAATATTTTGACTTTATCGGGGCAGACAGTCAACGCTTTTTCTTTTCTGCACCCTCCCCCCCCAAAGAACTTCTCTCCTCTGGGAGCTCCTTTGGCAAATTATGCAAATTTCAGATTTCCAAAGTAAACATTTACTTTACTTTTCAGCACAGACATGGCCGGGGGGCTAGCCCATCCGCGCCAGCAGCCCATTTGACATTCGTTAAGTTTTCTTATCGCGACTCTTTCATTAGCCGGGACCGGCCAGAGACCTTCTAATTGTCTTGCAAATTAGTCGCCAGCGAATACCAACAAAAAATGCGACCCTAAAAAATGTGAATGACGGAGATTCCCCAAGTTGTTTCTCATTGATACACATAAACACACACTAACACACACACACACAGGATGGGAAGCATATGGCAGCTGCTGAAGGAAATGAAAAATAAACAAAATTGGGGCGGCATGTGTGTCCCTTCCCGCTGTCTGAACAACGTAATTTCTGAACGGCGACTTCCGTTGACTACGAGAACGTGCCAGGCGAGGATTATCCCCAGACATAGACCAGACACCGCCAGGGCATAACGTAGGCAGCTGTTTGGTGTCACTCGCTACACCGTAAACGCAACAACCGACAGGTCCTCCATCCCCCAGCCCCCATGCTCCATTCTTTAAAGACATTTTCCACTCAATTCAAAATCGATTAACTGCCATCGACGAGCACAGTGTAAAAGAGTCTTTAAACTAGCAATATTCCCATTAAGTAACTGATGGATGAACTTCATATTTTGCTAGTTGAAACAAAAATTGGGGAATAGGAATTAATAACAAGTAATGATAGAGAAACATCTGATTTAACTAAAAAACGTAAATTAATATTGCTTCACAATACAGAAGCAGTTGAAATCCTTTCAATATAGCCTTTCATGGATTGGTTAACGTTTCTTTATATCGGTGCTAGGCAGAGGAACGGAATAAAATCCATCATTATTATGTAGGAGGTTTTGTTTTTGTTGATAATAATTCTTTATAATTTACCTGTATTCAATCCATGAACCAGAAACGACCATTTTCAGTGTAGTTTAAAGTAAAAATTGATATTAGGTGTCCTTTCTTTTCATAATTTCCTCAATTTTTGTATTTTTTATAGATTTTGTTTGGAATTGACCAGTTCGGCAATTGTGGAATAAATTAAATGAAACTTATGTATTTATGGAGTAAGCAACTTGTGCATAATTAAGTCAAAAGATTATCGTCTGTTCTTATGGATTTTCTCTTGATCAAGACACACAAATAATGGAAAATATACAAAAAATCGAGGAACAATCAACAGAACAGCCTGGTATCAATTCGAGTATAAATTCAGGTAAGCCCATCTCAAATGAATTATTCTCCTACTAATATATTTTCTCTTTTCTTAAAGATATGCCATCGTCTTCATCAAGATCTTGGAAATAGTGGCAAATATACTAAAAGTCTAGCTTGGGTAAATTATATAGATGTCCCCAATCCCAATACAGGTAAGTTTGAAAAAAACCAATATAATCCAAAATATCTTAATTAAACTTATAATATTGCAATCGGTTTAATCGATTTATCTTGGAAAAGTTTTAAATCGGTTGAAAGAATATTTTAAAGGGTATGGCCAAATAGGAAAAGTAAATATTTAAACGATATTTTACTAAAATTTATTCAGAGTCCTTGAAAGTTATCTAAGTCATATGAACTTTTGATCTCCACAACGGTTTTCCTTTTAAATTTCCTTTATTTCACTTGACCCAACACCGCTGCTCTTGCCACCCAATCTCGTCTCATCGCAGTTTTAGCTAATTTCTTTGCCTGATGTCCGTAATAAAGTCAATGTGCTGTCATTAACATAATTTACAAATACTTGAAAGCATGGCCATCTCACCCACCAGCCATCCAGCCATCTAGCCATTTAGGCATCCGAACATCCATCGCTCCATCCCACAGGAGGCCCACTAAATGTCTGTTAATTTTGAGAGCCATCAAGAGTCTTTGGCTGGTCATAGCAACATTTCATTTATTACTGCAAGGAGAAGACAGAATGCTGGTTCGTTTAATTGAAAAATTATTGTGCCATAAAATATGTAAACCCCATAAAGAATATGTCTGTTGCCATCGTACAGAAAGCGAGTAAAGTTTTTGCGGCATTTCATTTGAAGGCGGTGGTGTGGTGGGAGGAGGGGGAAGTAAAAAACGCCAACGCGAGTTTAATTAGCTGCAAAAGTTTTAAGTACTTGCCGCTTTTGAAATAGTTGTGCAAAATACATACATACATTTATAAGATATTCACGAATTACGAATGACAATTTGATGGCTCCGTTGTAAATCTCTCGAAAAGTCCAAGTTAAAGATGCGTCCCACTCAAAAATCTAGTATAATTCGGAATAAAAAACATAAACATATATAACCAAAAATTCTTTATGCCACTTCCATTTTTATAATGAAATTCCCCAAAGTCTGTTGGGGATACGCGGAGCAAAAGCTGCTTTCTCGCTCTCTCCACTTGGCTGAAGGGGTAGAGAAGGAGAGAAGGAAGGCGAAAGAAGAGAAACATTTTGCAAAATTACCCTTAAAACAAAAATGCATTATTGTCATCTAAAATGCAAGCATGCATTATCCTGTCACAGGTCCTTTGAGAGTTGGCTCTTTTTCTTGTTTCTATTTCTGTTTTTGTTTTTGTTGCTGTTGCTCCGGCTGCTTCGACTGCGACTTGGGGTTGTCTCTTTGTGCAGCAACGTTTATTATCTGGGCGACATCTCCTCCTCGTCCTGCCTTCCGTTCCCATTCCCATTCCATTCCGCCAACTCTGGCCAGAGTTGTGTCCGTGTCCTTCATAAGCCAGTGAACTGGGATCAATTTGCCAGCAGCCAGAAACCTTTTTAGTTGCGCATGCAAATATGACAAACACACATACACACACACACACAACCACACATAGGCAGCTAGCCACTCTTTGGCCCTTTGGCCAACTGCGTCTCGTGCTAATGCCACATTCTTGGGGGAAATTATCACTGTCGGAGAGTTGCCTTTGCCATTGCCCAATTCGAGTTCTGCATTTGGCAAAAATTTGAATTTTGCCAAATTACATATTGAAATATTATTGCAGTGCGCCCAAAAATTGTATTGTGTCCCAGGCAAAGTGCGAATTTGACAGTTTTCTTTTTTCCAATAGATAGATAGAGACACACAGTGAAAGAGAGAGGGAGAGAGAGAAAGAGAATGGAAAGCGACTGGGGGCAAGCGACATTTGGGCGTTTGAAATTGCTTTCAAATTATTTTGTCAGATGCGGCAACGTGACGCTTCTCACTTGTGTGCAATTTGTGGCCAAGGCGAGAGTGGAAAGGATATTGCAGAAAAAAAATAGAGAAATAAACGTAAAAATTGCCTATTTTTGCATTCGTTGCGAGTTCGCCACGGCATCAGATTACAGTCATAAACGCTGAACGAGGGAAATCACTGGGCATGGGACTAACACTAATGAAAGCCTGCGCTCCAAAGGCAAATCAAAATCATAACCTACATGACAGTAGCTAGGTAAACCACAATAATCACAGCAACTATGCGACCATCCACATACCCTACAATAATAATCTATTGAGTTTTCATTTAAATAGATATTTCATAAACTTGTAGTACTTGATTTATTTTAGTTTATGATGAGAACCAAATTCATTGCCTACTTTTTTGGGCCTCTTATAATATTTTTTTCTCCCAATCAAACAATCACTTTTTTACGCTTTGCGTCAATTAAAAGAACTTTCACTTGAATTTATCAAGCATTAATTTATTAAATTCTTCATTAAATTTATTCCAAATTTACTCGATTAGTTAGCTGATGAGTTAGCTAACAGAAATGTTGGTAATTTAAATGGAATTAATGTTCCGTTAAAGATATACAATTTACCAAAACTATTTATTATTTAAAACATATTCAAACACAGACTTATAGATTATTAGAGTTCCCTTTTTTAGAGAGTATATCTCGTCGATGGCATAGCATAAAATTGTCTAAAACCACAGCCGCAAATTGAAAGACAATAAATGTGCGCAGCCATATGGAAAATTGTGATATTCACACAATTTAATTAACATGAATAAATATTGTTACAAGCAGCAGGCGGGTAGGCGGGTGGGCGGGTGATCGGGGGCGTTAGTCGTGCGGTTGGTTGGTTGGTTGCTTGGTCGGTGGATATTCAGAAGCAGAGTTGGTAAAACAATGGCAAAACCAGCTAACGAGCGGGCCAACATGGCGTATGGAGTAGTAGCAACAGCAGCGAACATTTGATTGTCTGTGGATGCTAAAGCAACAACAACAATAAACAAAGAGCAAACAAATCGAAAGACATGGCAAGTTGAGAGACAAAAGGCCTGACAGAGAACGCAGTTACATACCCGAACCCTTGCAACATCATAAATCCCTAAAACCTTGCTTGTTATTGTTTGAAACTCGAGCTCATCAGCGGCAGCAGATGGCAAGGATGTCAGAAATCCACACACACACGCACACACGCAGACACACAGAATTCTGTTGGGGCTAATCACAGCATTTTCCTGGAGTTAAGCGGCAAATGTCGCGGTATTGTCAGATTCTTGGCTTGGGTTCTTCATTTGTCGTTTTATGTCGAGATTTGGCAACTGAATTGGCTTTGCCATTGAAATGGGGCAACAACGTGTCAGAATGTGGACAAATCAAATGCTTGTTACAAGGGTTCAGAATTATTTTTATTGGCATACCTTTCCGTAGAAACAGAAAAAAATAAATAAACAACTTTTGGATAACTTTTAATCAACATGATGAAATAAATAGAGCGAAAATTAATACTAATTTGCTCCCAACAATTTCATCAAGAAATTTTCAATTAGTTGCACGATTGAATCGACAAGATGTTTACAACTTTTACAACCCGCTGACCCCGACCCACCGTCCCCGCCCCCAGACCCTTTAAAATCAATTGTTAAATCAGTAAAATGAAAGAAAATGGAAAAACGAGAGTCAAGTTTTCACGATTCACGATTGAAATCTTTTACAGCCAACAAAATTATGAGGATATTCAATTTGAGTCTCTCCCATCCAG
Organism: Drosophila sp. 14030-0761.01; assembly: GCA_018150735.1. Classification (NCBI taxonomy): domain Eukaryota; kingdom Metazoa; phylum Arthropoda; class Insecta; order Diptera; family Drosophilidae; genus Drosophila; species Drosophila sp. 14030-0761.01. Next base: position 1,993,743 of record JAECWO010000090.1, read on the forward strand.
CCAGCCAGCGAAAAGCAACAGAGCGTGACACAAAAGTAAAACAAACTTTGCGCTTACAGTTTCATGAGCAGGCAACTCCAAATATCTCTCCTTCTGGTGTTGGTGCTGGCGGTGTTGGTGTTGGTGTTGAAGACATCGACGATTTGGCCCGCCAACAACAATAAAGCGCATAACAATAACAATAACTTGACTGCAAACATTTCAATATGAAGCAAACGCAGCCACGTTTCAATTGTTGCCAAGCGCTGAAGAGGCCAACCAATTCGTACTTCCAATGAACGAGAGCTATTGCAGAAGTTTCCAAAAACTATAAAAATTACTTTATGGAAAAGTAATGCAACGATTGATTTTTAAAGTTCCTCGAATTATTATTATAAGTTATTTTTAATCAAATTGAAATTCAGTGTGGGAACGCTTCAAGATCTCTAGTACAAATACTTAAACTTTTATTTAGGATCAGGAAACTAACTCGGGATATTCATGTGAAATCAAAGATTTACAAAGCAAGTCAAACTCATTAAAATACAGAATATTCACATGGGGAATTATTTGGAATAGGATCCTTTGAAGTACTATTTTTTAGCGCTTCCTAATTCGATCAAAGTCGTTTGGCATACTTTATCCGTATATTTATATATCTCTACTTGATCAAATTTTTGAATAATAATTGTCTCCTATTTTGAATTTGCTTGTTGTCTGAAAGGGTGATCAATTGGCTAACTATTCCTAAGTTGTCTGTTGACTGTTTTCCCCCAATTTCGACATTGTTAGAACTTCGTTCTGTCTGATGCTGTTCAGTCTACGAAATAACGCAGAAAATTCTCTAGAGTAAAAGTCTGTGTGGTTGGTATACGAATGGTTTCTTTTATTAGATAAAATAGTAAACTAAATTAGTAAACTTAGCACAAATATTCAAGCTTAAATGCGAAATTGGTTATTTAATTAAACCTCTTAAAGCCAACTAGATCTTAGATGTCAGGATGTGATACATTCGGAATCACTGTACATACTAATACATTTACTAATTTCGAAAATATTACAAATGAAGCTCTATTGATAAAATGATTAAACAAACAATTGGTTATACAGAAGGGGAGCTGAACTGAAAACACATCACTTATAAATTCTAGTTCTAAATTCCATAGTTCTTCTAGCGTATATTTTCTGGGAAGCAAGCGTACAGCTTGTGACTTATTGCACACATTTTTCTTAACAATTAAATACGTCTCTAAATATTGATAGAAATACAACAAGTGGCTACAGTTGGCTTGTATTTTGGAAAACTTTCACGTCAGACCTCTCTCTGTATAGACAGATGGCTAGATGGCAAAGAAACCGGTTCACAAGTCAAGTATCCAGGACGACTTTGGCAGGAGAAGAGAAAGAAGCCAAAAAAAAGAAAAAAAAAGTCAATTGTTCAAGTTAAAGTGAAACTTTTTCAAGAAGTTTTCCCCGAGACATTTGCGGCGGGTGGGGGTGGGGGGCCAGCCAATGGTTTCGTGTCCTTCTCTTCGTGTCTTTATCGCGGCTGCTTCTTACCCCCTCCAATCTCTCACATTGTGTCTGCCACTGGATGAGTCCTCCCCCACATTGGCAACAAATTGCCATTGACACGTTAACTTTGCAATTGCAAAGGCCTGTCTTGCCGTTAAGCTCCCGCTACTCCACCAGCCCCATTTAGGCGATGTCTGCCGCTAAACGCAGTTTTTCCGCTTTGTTTCCCTCAACCGTGTGTCCTGTGTAGACAACGCCTGTCGTTGCGTGCCTTATCTGTAGATTCCCGTGTTCCACAACTTTTTTCTAGTGACTGACCAAATTATAGTTGAAAAATTAAAGCCGAAATTCCCTCACGGAAATTTCTAGGGTACCCGATACGTACATATACATATGAGGTCGCAAAATTTAAACTTTATGTTTATATTTTGGCTAATGTTTTCTATTTTCTAGAGCTGGGTTATCCGACAACAACAACAATAACCACATAAAAAAAGAAAAAAAAAGTGAAAGATGGGAGAAAAATGAGAGCAAACCACTTTTGAGTTTGACACCAGCTGGTTCCTGCCTGTGGTCGGCTCCCTGCTCCTAGTCCTGCTCCTGCTGCTATCCTTGCAGACCGTCCTCTCTATCCCCCCCTAGCCCTTATGCCGCTTATCCCCCTACTGTGCCTGTGTCTGTTGCCTGAAGTGGCCGTAAAAGCTTTCAGCATTAATAGCTTGAGTGAGTTTCAATACATATTGTCAATATGGCCATGGGCCAAACGCACTCCACACACACACACAGAGAGAGAGTAGAGAGAGAGGGAGAGAGGCTAGTGCACACATGGTAGGGCGACAGAGTCGCCAAATTGATGACAGTTTGCCAGTTGCAAAAGCCGCAGTACCATCCATGTCCTCCATATGGGGTGATATGCATATGTGTATGTGTCCATGTGTCTCTCTCTGTGTGTGTGTGTGTTTGTGTGTGTGTGGGGCGACTCTGACTAAATACATTGAAATAGCTTTGGCTATTTGTTTTTTGGGTTAGGGTTTGGGTTTTTGGCCATAGGGTTAAAAGCTAGATGCAGATATGGGAGGATGGTTGTAGGGAGGATATTGTTATGGCTTGTGCCATTTTGGCACTTTGTAATTGCCTTGTTTGCCCCGTTGTTTTTTGGCCTATTGTTATTGTTGTTGTTGCCGTTGATACTGCCATTCATTTATGTATTTTTTTTTTTTTTTTTTTTTTGCGGTAAGTTTTTGGTTTGCTTTTTTTGCTAAATCTATGCCATGAGCCATGTTTTTATATTTCAATATTTACACAACTTTGGCTGTGGAATATGCGCGTATACAATGAATGGATTTTACACATATCCATTCCCATTCTTAATCTCAGTAGTTGCACAAACATTACTTGTTTATGTGTAGTTACACAGTTTTTATAAATTCGATAACAATCAGTTATAATTTAGGTACAAAACGCATCGCTCTATCCCATGTTGCCCATTCACATCCGATAGGTTTAAGCTGTTATAGGAATGTTTTTCACGAAATCATGTTCTAAATTGAAATTCAAAAGGATTTAATTAGTAAGTAGATATAATAATAACGCTCCATCTGATTCAAAGATTAGTTGTGTTTAATGAATTTGTTTATTTATTTAATGGTTGAACGTTAATTACAAACTACAGTTCCTTTTCCTTCCTTTTTTCTAAAGAATTCTGACGTTACATTTAGAATTTCGCAGTTTTTGTAAAAAGTTATAATCAAAAAATCCTTCGATTGGTTCCATGTAAAAACTCCAATGATGAAGCACTTAGATTTATTTTTATACTTAGTGGAATATATATAATTGATTTCGAGTTTAATATAAAATTGTTAGGCATTCGGTTTGAAGGGATTCCACTCGGTTGACTGCCAGTGCGAAGCCTTTGGAATATATATTTAGTAATTGTCTCATAACAACGCGATTCCTTAAATTGAAATGCATTCATTGCGGGTTCCAGCAAATGCTGCATACGTAATGCCACGCCCTATGGTTGCCTCCTTTCGATGGGGTTTTTCCCGCAAATACTTTGGCGGCAAAATGCATTTTAGAATTTATGTGGCACTTGTCGTCCGAAAAACGCCATGAATTTATTTCTTGCATACTATGACCGCTGACCATTGGCCACCGCCATCGGCCCAACGACCCTCAGTCCTTCTTCAGTCCTTGCCCTTCTCCACAAATTGGTGGCCTTTGGCAATGGTAAGCGAGCTTAAGAATATTTTTGCGATGTTCATGTGTGTGTGTGTGTGTGGGCATCGTTTGTTTTATTGTTATTGTGCAGTCATGACTTAAAAATTTGTCGCGCGCTTTACTATGTACTACAGGCCCAGCAACAACATGGTAAAAGCAATTTCCGTTGGTGAAGCGATGCTTTTATTTGGCCATTTGTTTGGTTGGGTGGGGCTGTCTTTTCGCTTGTCGCGTTTATTTGTCAGCATTGCCCTGGGCTCGGCTTCAAGCTGCCGTCTGATACACACGGATTTGTCTATAGCCGCTTCTGGGATCTAGGGACCTGTGAGAGCTCTCAGCTCTGAGCTGGGTGAGATGCACTCTTCACATATGCGCAAGGCAAATTTATCGTTTTTAATTTAGCCGCAAAGAAACAAAAATCCAAACAAACAAAAAAAAAAGGACGATAGTCAACGCTAAAAAGTGGGCACAATCAGTTGGTTCCATAGGTGGTGGATAGTTTGGGATGGATGGTGAGAGAGGGGTTTGCTTTCGGTTTGAGAAAAATGGCAGCCGCGTAATGCCCTTAATCGTTTTTTGCATAGCCCCTCCATCCACATACTCGAGCATTGTTCGCTTTGCGGCAACTTATTGAAACCGATAAATAAAGATTTCGCGTGACAAGTTGGCGCGAGTACCGCAGATGGGGCAACAGAGTCATCTACCGCCCCACCCCCCCTACAGCTTCCTCTTGCATCCCGTGAAAAAACTCATCTGCAGCTGCAGAAGAGGCGCAATGATTATGCGGTTGACATAAATTTGTTTGCAAATTTGATTAACTTTAGCTCTTGTTTTTTAGCGCTATTTGAGCTAATAAGTAAACGGCCGCATAAATTGTACGGACTGGCCGCATAACTATCCTTTCCCTATGGTGGGAGAGAGCGCCTTTTAGCATTTCAGAAACGAATCTATGGGCCTGTAGGGGCAATCAAATGCTCTTGAATGACTGCAGTTGCAGTTTAGTTTAACTACTCCTGGGGAGAATGCAATTTATACACAGCGACGTCGTAGCGAATAAATTTTAGGGGTCATGCAGAGCATAACAACAATAGTTGCACGGAATCTAGGCGAATGCAATAATACTCTATTCGAAAAAAACAAATAATTCGGGCAGAAAAATACTCTCAGTCAATTTTTGGAAAAAGGATCTTGAGATTTAGTATTAAGGATCGACATTAAACATTACTTGGTTAGTTATTGCAGTTTACTGGATTTGAAAGTAGAGTCAGTTAGTTTAGTAATATTGGGAGAATAAGAACTGAATTAATTAATTTTTAATTAGCACCGTCTATAACTATAATTTTCGTGAAAGTTAGCAATGTCAACTACATGTTTAACGACCTGAGAAAAGCCATTTTAGATTCAGAAACTTTGGATACTAAACGGAATTGTTGGAAAAAGAAACCATTTTCCAAACGAAACCCAATGGAAGGATCTACCATAATCGTTATACATTTCGTTTGCGTTAGACGGACAGAATGTATGAGAACATCTGCATGACCGAAGAGCGTTTAGTGTACAGTTGCCGTTAAATTTATGTTATAGCCAAAACTTTACAAAACTCAATTAATTAACTTTTGTTCTACAACTACGGAAACAACAACAACAGCAATCCAAACATGAAACTCGCGCACCAAAACAATAACAATAACTAATACAAATATTTCGGTTGCACGACTAACAAAAAAAAAAAAACAGCAACACAACGAAACAAAAGAAAAACAAAAATTTCAAAAAACAAGACAAACATGCAGAGAAACAAGCCAACTCAACTACCAGAAACATAGCAAAAAAAAAATAAATAAATAAATAACCCAAAACAGAATAACAACAAAATAATAACAAATTTCCCAAAACTAAAATTATTTGCGTTAAAAGTCCGTTGGAAATCAGAGCAGTGAGTACTCATTTTTTCATTTTCAGCTTTTCTATTTCCCTATTTCGTACACGCCCCGTGGACAAATGGTCGGCCATGGCTCATACGCCGCGCTCTGGTGTGGGCCTGCCGCCGTTCATCATTGGTCTGGCCCGACGCGTACCCTTTGCCTCATTTAAACGCATGTTTTTCAGCTGTTGAAGATTGCATGTTTTAGCAAAATTACTCCACTTTGCTCGTGCAATTGAAGTGTATTAAAACATATCAAATTTAACAAGGCAGCTTCAAGAAGATATTCAAACAAATAATGATTGTCTTTCTTTAAAATATTTTTATTTTTTCTATGTTATTCTCATGTTTGGCCGTTACATTTTTAAAATTTTAAAAATTGTGGTCGAGGGAAAAAGAGAAAGGTAGAGAGTGTGTGTGTCGCTTGTGCTCTTTCGCACAAATTGGAAGTAACAGCGCGATCTGTTAATATTCAAAATCGATTTTTCGAGTAAGTTGCACTAGCTCATATGAGAATTTGTTAATGCGTGGGCGTAGCTGCCATTGGTCTACTAGAATGACTAATAAATAATCCACTTTAAAGCCTACAATAATTCTACGCGGATTTTGGCTTTTTTAACTTATCTGGTCACTCTGGTTTACAAAAGTGATCTTTCGAACTGGTTCATGAACCTGCTGTTCATTTATTATTAGGTGTTGACAATAATTATGATCGATCCAATGTTTCAAGCAGTTTGTGTTCATGTTTTCCTTTACTCCTTTACTAAAACCCACATAATAAATAAGCCGAAAATTGGTATTTTATGTGTTGAAAAAGTAAAAATTTATATTACATTTTGCTGGAAATGTCTTACGCTTTAAACATAGAGTAATTAAAGTATGAAACGTATTCTAATTATAAATAAAATTTTTAAATGTTCTCGACTCTTATCTATAAAACAAAACCAATGTATAAGTATTCAAATATTTTTTAAGCACTGTTTAGCGATAACTTTTGGTTCGTTGCATTATCGAACTAGAACTAGTTTCAGCTCCAACTCCATAGATTTCCAAAAAAAAAAAATGTATTCAAGAGTGCAGCTGTAAATTTAGCTTTCAAATTAAGCGCAGTTTCTTTGTGATATGGACACAATGGAAGATTTGACAGCCTTCGGTGACAACATTGGCACTAGCGATGCGTCAACACCACTTCCATCCAACACTTTGCGTTTACACAAAGCGCTGGTTTGCTATGCCATGGCAACTAACCGCATCTTCTACATCCAGGACGCCTCCGCGTGGGATGACTTCGCTACCGAAATATCACCTTACCAAGATCTTAGCTCCTACGAAGTTCGCAATATATTTCTGAAAGATGTGCTGCCACAGGTGTTTCTCCATCGATTGCCGAATGCGATTAAGATGCGCCTTAAAATTTTGGACTTACATCCGTGCTTTAGTCGTTCGTCCCAGGGGTATCAGTATGCGCCAGAAATTAATGATCAACTCAATGCACAATTCAGACTAAAGCCAAATGTAGATTACTGTCTACCCGATGAGGTGATCTCAGTGAGTTATTAAACTATTTTATTTTATTTATTCACATTACATGAATAAATTTTTAATACATATTTTACAGGGTACAACTTGTCACACTTTCCTTGTGGACACCCATGGACAGCATAATTTTCCCAGTGGTTATATATCCCAACTGAGTCCACAAACTTTGGCATTGTTTTCTTCAATACTGTCCACCGATCAGGAGTTATTATTGTGTCAACTGCACAATCTTGCCGAGATACATCGACGGTTGCGTAGTGCGAAGACATCTTTTGAGAATGCTGGTAATATCACACCATGTCGCAGCAATACAATAGATTTAACCAAATGTTTGGAAATATTCGTCAAGCTTAGAACAAAAGTGTGCCAAACGTTGTCAGATTTTTAGCGCTTTACATTTTTTAACTTGTTTTCTTTAGTTAAGAACAATTATTGATAAGCGAAAAATATTTTTTTTATAATAATTATTATTAGACTTAAATACTAGCAATTGTTCACAATCTTTCAAAACAAAATTTGTAATATTTGATTATTTTGAGAATTAAATTTAAGCCTATCCATATATATTTTATCATATGATCATTATAATAAATATCACTATTAGATTTGGTAATAAGTAGGTATTAGGAGCCTCGTGAACAAACGATTCGGAAACGTTTATAATCGAAATTTCATTATAATTGAAATCAATTATCACATGACCCCGACATAACCAAGAGATGGTTAATTTTTAGAGCCTTTACGAAGGTTTATTCGGAAGAATGCATTTTAGTGACATAAATTCAATTGATCGACCTCTTTTTATTAATTTAGATAGGTAATCATCATTCAAGTCGACGAAGTTTTTGAACAAAAATAGACCAAGGAGATCGTGCTAAAACTTTTTGCAATAGATTAAGGATATTATCGGAAAACTACTTTATTTTTGTTAAAGGAATGACCTTACGTTTTATTTTTTCATTTTTTAAGGAGCTAACCCTTAGCTTTGTCTGTTCTTTTTAACAATTCTTGTAAAGAATAGCTTTAGATATTAAATGCTGCACTTTGCATACCATGCATCCATAGGGTGAAATGGTATATTAAAGTAACCAAAATGTATGAAACAGGCAGAAGGAAGTATTTCCGACCCTATAGAGTATATACATATATTCTTGATCATCATGAGACGAGAAATTGATATGTTTAATTTTTGGGCACGCCCTCTTCCGCGAGAGAGCGAGATAGCATTTGATATAAATTTTCACCTGATGCATGGTCTTTCCAAGTCGGCCCACCGACTTACTTATTTCATGTTCGCTGTTTTAATATAAATTATCAATTGGCATTCAAGTCTATAAACTTTAATTTTCCGATTTTCGAAAAATATCACAATGTCAAAATTTTCAAAAATCGCGGCTCGCGGGTCACAAAGTAGTTATAGTGACCTTCATGGTCATTTTGTCGACTAACCCCCTTACAGAAATGTAAGCAACATTTTGTAAAGGATTTCAGGCATCTTTGAATGCAGTCTTCCAAAGTTTTAATGTAGTTTTTATTGAATTTTTATCTACTTTTAAGTGCCATCAAAACTTTAAAAGATTGCACAGCTGGGGATTTCTGAGAATTTTTTGAAAAATTATATAATTTTGGGCAAAATTTCGATTTTTCCTAGGCCATATTTTGGACAATTTTCAACCGATTTCAAACTTTTTAATCTATTTCTTATTGCATTTTTACATATTTTAAAATGGTATCAGAAGATTGGAATTTAAAAAAGAAAAATTTCGACTCGATTTTTGAAAATTTTGACAGTGTATACACTGTAATTTTTTTCAAAATCCGGTCGAAATTAGTTTTTCAGATTTGAATGCCAATTTATAAATCACATTCAGAGCAGCAAAAAAAGACACGAGGTTTTGAAATTGGCCAAAATTGGCATAGTTACAGGTTTGCAAAGTTGAGGTTTTTACAAAAATTGTGGCACAGATATTGAAATTCTTTTTGTCAAAATTGAAATTTTCCTAATGCTGTATGTAGGACAATTTTCTACCGATTTTCAAAGTTTTGATGTAGTTTTTATCGAATTTTTATCTACTTTTAAATGCTATCAAAACTTTGAAAGATTGCACATCTGGGGATTTCTGAGAATTTTTGGAAAAATTGTATAATTTTGGTCAAAACTCGATTTTTCCTAGGCCGTATTTTGGACAATTTTCAACCGATTTCAAAATTTTTAATCTATTTCTTTTTGCATTTTTACATATTTTAAAATGGTATCAGAAGATTGGAATTTAAAAAGAAAAATTTCGACTCGATTTTTGAAAATTTTGACAGTGTAATTTTTTTCAAAATCCGGTCGAAATTAGTTTTTCAGATTTGAATGCCAATTTATAAATCACATTCAGAGCAGCAAAAAAAAGACACGAGGTTTTGAAATTGGCCAAAAATTGGCATAGTTACAGGTTTGCAAAGTTGAGGTTTTTACAAAAATTTTGGCACAGATATTGAAATTCTTTTTGTCAAAATTGAAATTTTCCTAATGCTGTATGTAGGACAATTTTCTACCGATTTTCAAAGTTTTGATGTAGTTTTTATCGAATTTTTATCTACTTTTAAATGCCATCAAAACTTAAATATATTGCACAGCTGGGGATTTCTGAGAATTTTTTGAAAAATTGTATAATTTTGGGCAAAATTTCGATTTTTCCTAGGCCGTATTTTGGACAATTTTCAACCGATTTCAAAATTTTTAATCTATTTCTTATTGCATTTTTACATATATTAAAATAGTATCAAAAGATTAGAATTAAAAAAAAACAAATTTCGACTCGATTTTTGAAAATTTTGACAGTGTATACACTGTAATTTTTTTCAAAATCCGGTCGAAATTAGTTTTTCAGATTTGAATGCCAATTTATAAATCACATTCAGAGCAGCAAAAAAAAGACACGAGGTTTTGAAATTGGCCAAAAATTGGCATAGTTACAGGTTTGCAAAGTTGAGGTTTTTACAAAAATTTTGGCACAGATATTGAAATTCTTTTTGTCAAAATTGAAATTTTCCTAATGCTGTATGTAGGACAATTTTCTACCGATTTTCAAAGTTTTGATGTAGTTTTTATCGAATTTTTATCTACTTTTAAATGCCATCAAAACTTTAAAAGATTGCACAGCTAAGGATTTTTGAGAATTTTTTGAAATTTTGTCTAATTTTGGTCCAAATTTCGATTTTCCCTAGGCTGTATTTTTAGACAATTTTCAACCGATTTCAAAATTTTGTATATATTTCTTATAGCATTTTTACATATTTTAAAATGCAATCAAAAGATTGGAATTTAAAAAAAAAAAATTTCGGCCCGATTTTTGAAAATTTTGACAGTGTATACACTGTAATTTTTTCCAAAAATCGGGTCAAAATTACTTTTTTAGATTTGAATGCCAATTTATTACTCACATTCAGAGCAGCAAACAAAGACATGACATTTTGAAATTGGCCTAAAATTGGCATTGTTAGAGGTTTGCAAAGTTGAGGTTTTTGCAAAAATTTTGGCGCAGATATTGAAATTTTTTTTGTGAAAATTGAAATTTTCCTTATGCTGTATTTAGGACAATTGTCTACCGATTTTCAAAGTTTTGATGTAGTTTTTATCGAATTTTTATCTACTTTTAAATGCTATCAAAACTTTGAAAGATTGCACATCTGGGGATTTCTGAGAATTTTTTGAAAAATTGTATAATTTTGGTCAAAACTCGATTTTTCCTAGGCCGTATTTTGGACAATTTTCAACCGATTTCAAAATTTTTAATCTATTTCTTATTGCATTTTTACATATTTTAAAATGGTATCAGAAGATTGGAATTTAAAAAAGAAAAATTTCGACTCGATTTTTGAAAATTTTGACAGTGTATACACTGTAATTTTTTTCAAAATCCGGTCGAAATTAGTTTTTCAGATTTGAATGCCAATTTATAAATCACATTCAGAGCAGCAAAAAAAGACATGACATTTTGAAATTGGCCAAAAATTGGCATAGTTACAGGTTTGCAAAGTTGAGGTTTTTACAAAAATTTTGGCACAGATATTGAAATTCTTTTTGTCAAAATTGAAATTTTCCTAATGCTGTATGTAGGACAATTTTCTACCGATTTTCAAAGTTTTGATGTAGTTTTTATCGAATTTTTATCTACTTTTAAATGCCATCAAAACTTTAAAAGATTGCACAGCTGGGGATTTCTGAGAATTTTTTGAAAAATTGTATAATTTTGGTCAAAACTCGATTTTTCCTAGGCCGTATTTTGGACAATTTTCAACCGATTTCAAAATTTTTAATCTATTTCTTATTGCATTTTTACATATTTTAAAATGGTATCAGAAGATTGGAATTTAAAAAAGAAAAATTTCGACTCGATTTTTGAAAATTTTTGCAGTGTATACACTGTAATTTTTTTCAAAATCCGGTCGAAATTAGTTTTTCAGATTTGAATGCCAATTTATAAATCACATTCAGAGCAGCAAAAAAAGACATGACATTTTGAAATTGGCCAAAAATTGGCATAGTTACAGGTTTGCAAAGTTGAGGTTTTTACAAAAATTTTGGCACAGATATTAAAATTCTTTTTGTCAAAATTGAAATTTTCCTAATGCTGTATGTGGGACAATTTTCTACCGATTTTCAAAGTTTTGATGTAGTTTTTATCGAATTTTTATCTACTTTTAAATGTCATCAAAACTTTAAAAGATTGCACAGCTGGGGATTTCTGAGAATTTGTTGAAAAATTGTATAATTTTGGTCAAAACTCGATTTTTCCTAGGCCGTATTTTGGACAATTTTCAACCGATTTCAAAATTTTTAATCTATTTCTTATTGCATTTTTACATATTTTAAAATGGTATCAGAAGATTGGAATTTAAAAAAGAAAAATTTCGACTCGATTTTTGAAAATTTTGACAGTGTATATATACACTGTAATTTTTTTCAAAATCCGGTCGAAATTAGTTTTTCAGATTTGAATGCCAATTTATAAATCACATTCAGAGCACCAAAAAAAGATATGACATTTTGAAATTGGCCAAAAATTGGCATAGTTACAGGTTTGCAAAGTTGAGGTTTTTACAAAAATTTTGGCACAGATATTGAAATTCTTTTTGTCAAAATTGAAATTTTCCTAATGCTGTATGTAGGACAATTTTCTACCGATTTTCAAAGTTTTGATGTAGTTTTTATCGAATTTTTATCTACTTTTAAATGCCATCAAAACTTTAAAAGATTGCACAGCTGGGGATTTCTGAGAATTTTTTGAAAAATTTTATAATTTTGGTCAAAACTCGATTTTTCCTAGGCCGTATTTTGGACAATTTTCAACCGATTTCAAAATTTTTAATCTATTTCTTATTGCATTTTTACATATTTTAAAATGGTATCAGAAGATTGGAATTTAAAAAGAAAAATTTCGACTCGATTTTTGAAAATTTTTGCAGTGTATACACTGTAATTTTTTTCAAAGTCCGGTCGAAATTAGTTTTTCAGATTTGAATGCCAATTTATAAATCACATTCAGAGCAGCAAAAAAAGACATGACATTTTGAAATTGGCCAAAAATTGGCATAGTTACAGGTTTGCAAAGTTGAGGTTTTTACAAAAATTTTGGCACAGATATTGAAATTCTTTTTGTCAAAATTGAAATTTTCCTAATGCTGTATGTAGGACAATTTTCTACCGATTTTCAAAGTTTTGATGTAGTTTTTATCGAATTTTTATCTACTTTTAAATGCCATCAAAACTTTTAAAGATTGCACAGCTGGGGATTTCTGAGAATTTTTTGAAAAATTGTATAATTTTGGTCAAAACTCGATTTTTCCTAGGCCGTATTTTGGACAATTTTCAACCGATTTCAAAATTTTTAATCTATTTCAGATTTGAATGCCAATTTATAAATCACATTCAGAGCAGCAAAAAAAGACATGACATTTTGAAATTGGCCAAAAATTGGCATAGTTACAGGTTTGCAAAGTTGAGGTTTTTACAAAAATTTTGGCACAGATATTAAAATTCTTTTTGTCAAAATTGAAATTTTCCTAATGCTGTATGTGGGACAATTTTCTACCGATTTTCAAAGTTTTGATGTAGTTTTTATCGAATTTTTATCTACTTTTAAATGCCATCAAAACTTTAAAAGATTGCACAGCTGGGGATTTCTGAGAATTTTTTGAAAAATTGTATAATTTTGGTCAAAACTCGATTTTTCCTAGGCCGTATTTTGGACAATTTTCAACCGATTTCAAAATTTTTAATCTATTTCTTATTGCATTTTTACATATTTTAAAATGGTATCAGAAGATTGGAATTTAAAAAGAAAAATTTCGACTGGATTTTTGAAAATTTTGACAGTGTATACACTGTAATTTTTTTCAAAATCCGGTCGAAATTAGTTTTTCAGATTTGAATGCCAATTTATAAATCACATTCAGAGCAGCAAAAAAAGACATGACATTTTGAAATTGGCATAGTTACAGGTTTGCAAAGTTGAGGTTTTTACAAAAATTGTGGCACAGATATTGAAATTCTTTTTGTCAAAATTGAAATTTTCCTAATGCTGTATGTAGGACAATTTTCTACCGATTTTCAAAGTTTTGATGTAGTTTTTATCGAATTTTTATCTACTTTTAAATGCCATCAAAACTTTAAAAGATTGCACAGCTGGGGATTTCTGAGAATTTTTTGAAAAATTGTATAATTTTGGTCAAAACTCGATTTTTCCTAGGCCGTATTTTGGACAATTTTCAACCGATTTCAAAATTTTTAATCTATTTCTTTTGCATTTTTACATATTTTAAAATGGTATCAGAAGATTGGAATTTAAAAAGAAAAATTTCGACTCGATTTTTGAAAATTTTGACAGTGTAATTTTTTCAAAAATCGGTTCGAAATTAGTTTTTCAGATTTGAATGCCAATTTATAAATCACATTCAGAGCAGCAAAAAAAGACATGACATTTTGAAATTGGCCAAAAATTGGCATAGTTACAGGTTTGCAAAGTTGAGGTTTTTACAAAAATTGTGGCACAGATATTGAAATTCTTTTTGTCAAAATTGAAATTTTCCTAATGCTGTATGTAGGACAATTTTCTACCGATTTTCAAAGTTTTGATGTAGTTTTTATCGAATTTTTATCTACTTTTAAATGCCATCAAAACTTTAAAAGATTGCACAGCTGGGGATTTCTGAGAATTTTTTGAAAAATTGTATAATTTTGGTCAAAACTCGATTTTTCCTAGGCCGTATTTTGGACAATTTTCAACCGATTTCAAAATTTTTAATCTATTTCTTATTGCATTTTTACATATTTTAAAATGGTATCAGAAGATTGGAATTTAAAAAAGAAAAATTTCGACTCGATTTTTGAAAATTTTGACAGTGTATACACTGTAATTTTTTTCAAAATCCGGTCGAAATTAGTTTTTCAGATTTGAATGCCAATTTATAAATCACATTCAGAGCAGCAAAAAAAGAGATAACATTTTAAAATCGGCCAAAAATTGGCAAAGTTAGGGGTTTGCAAAGTTGAGGTTTTTACAAAAATTTTGGCACAGATATTAAAATTCTTTTTGTCAAAATTGAAATTTTCCTAATGCTGTATGTAGGACAATTTTCTACCGATTTTCAAAGTTTTGATGTAGTTTTTATCGAATTTTTATCTACTTTTAAATGCCATCAAAACTTTAAAAGATTGCACAGCTGGGGATTTCTGAGAATTTTTTGAAAAATTTTATAATTTTGGTCAAAACTCGATTTTTCCTAGGCCGTATTTTGGACAATTTTCAACCGATTTCAAAATTTTTAATCTATTTCTTATTGCATTTTTACATATTTTAAAATGGTATCAGAAGATTGGAATTTAAAAAAGAAAAATTTCGACTCGATTTTTGAAAATTTTGACAGTGTATACACTGTAATTTTTTTCAAAATCCGGTCGAAATTAGTTTTTCAGATTTGAATGCCAATTTATAAATCACATTCAGAGCAGCAAAAAAAGAGATAACATTTTAAAATCGGCCAAAAATTGGCAAAGTTAGGGGTTTGCAAAGTTGAGGTTTTTACAAAAATTTTGGCACAGATATTAAAATTCTTTTTGTCAAAATTGAAATTTTCCTAATGCTGTATGTAGGACAATTTTCTACCGATTTTCAAAGTTTTGATGTAGTTTTTATCGAATTTTTATCTACTTTTAAATGCCATCAAAACTTTAAAAGATTGCACATCTGGGGATTTCTGAGAATTTTTTAAAAATTGTATAATTTTGCTCAAAATTTCGATTTTTCCTAGGCCGTATTTTGGACAATTTTCAACCGATTTCAAAATTTTTAATCTATTTCTTATTGCATTTTTACATATTTTAAAATGGTATCAGAAGATTGGAATTAAAAAAAAAAAAATTTCGACTCGATTTTTGAAAATTTTGACAGTGTATACACTGTAATTTTTTTCAAAAATCGGTTCGAAATTAGTTTTTCAGATTTGAATGCCAATTTATAAATCACATTCAGAGCAGCAAAAAAAGAGATAACATTTTAAAATCGGCCAAAAATTGGCAAAGTTAGGGGTTTGCAAAGTTGAGGTTTTTACAAAAATTTTGGCACAGATATTAAAATTCTTTTTGTCAAAATTGAAATTTTCCTAATGCTGTATGTAGGACAATTTTCTACCGATTTTCAAAGTTTTGATGTAGTTTTTATCGAATTTTTATCTACTTTTAAATGCCATCAAAACTTTTAAAGATTGCACAGCTGGGGATTTCTGAGAATTTTTTGAAAAATTGTATAATTTTGGTCAAAACTCGATTTTTCCTAGGCCGTATTTTGGACAATTTTCAACCGATTTCAAAATTTTTAATCTATTTCTTTTTGCATTTTTACATATTTTAAAATGGTATCAGAAGATTGGAATTTAAAAAAGAAAAATTTCGACTCGATTTTTGAAAATTTTGACAGTGTAATTTTTTCAAAAATCGGTTCGAAATAAGTTTTTCAGATTTGAATGCCAATTTATAAATCACATTCAGAGCAGCAAAAAAAGAGATAACATTTTAAAATCGGCCAAAAATTTGGCCAATTTGGCCAATTTGGCCAAATTTGGACAATTTTCAACCGATTTCAAAATTTTTAATCTATTTCTTATTGCATTTTTACATATTTTAAAATGGTATCAGAAGATTGGAATTTAAAAAAGAAAAATTTCGACTCGATTTTTGAAAATTTTGACACTGTAATTTTTTTCAAAATCCGGTCGAAATTAGTTTTTCAGATTTGAATGCCAATTTATAAATCACATTCAGAGCAGCAAAAAAAGACATGACATTTTGAAATTGGCCAAAAATTGGCATAGTTACAGGCTTGCAAAGTTGAGGTTTTTACAAAAATTTTGGCACAGATATTGAAATTCTTTTTGTCAAAATTGAAATTTTCCTAATGCTGTATGTAGGACAATTTTCTACCGATTTTCAAAGTTTTGATGTAGTTTTTATCGAATTTTTATCTTCTTTTAAATGCCATCAAAACTTTAAAAGATTGCACAGCTGGGGATTTCTGAGAATTTTTTGAAAAATTGTATAATTTTGGTCAAAACTCGATTTTTCCTAGGCCGTATTTTGGACAATTTTCAACCGATTTCAAAATTTTTAATCTATTTCTTTTTGCATTTTTACATATTTTAAAATGGTATCAGAAGATTGGAATTTAAAAAGAAAAATTTCGACTCGATTTTTGAAAATTTTGACAGTGTAATTTTTTTCAAAAATCGGTTCGAAATAAGTTTTTCAGATTTGAATGCCAATTTATAAATCACATTCAGAGCAGCAAAAAAAGAGATAACATTTTAAAATCGGCCAAAAATTGGCATAGTTACAGGTTTGCAAAGTTGAGGTTTTTACAAAAATTGTGTCACAGATATTGAAATTCTTTTTGTCAAAATTGAAATTTTCCTAATGCTGTATGAAGGACAATTTTCTACCGATTTTCAAAGTTTTGATGTAGTTTTTATCGAATTTTTATCTACTTTTAAATGCCATCAAAACTTTAAAAGATTGCACAGCTGGGGATTTCTGAGAATTTTTTAAAAATTGTATAATTTTGCTCAAAATTTCGATTTTTCCTAGGCCGTATTTTGGACAATTTTCAACCGATTTCAAAATTTTTAATCTATTTCTTTTGCATTTTTACATATTTTAAAATGGTATCAGAAGATTGGAATTTAAAAAAGAAAAATTTCGACTCGATTTTTGAAAATTTTGACAGTGTAATTTTTTTCAAAAATCGGTTCGAAATAAGTTTTTCAGATTTGAATGCCAATTTATAAATCACATTCAGAGCAGCAAAAAAAGAGATAACATTTTAAAATCGGCCAAAAATTGGCATAGTTACAGGTTTGCAAAGTTGAGGTTTTTACAAAAATTGTGTCACAGATATTGAAATTCTTTTTGTCAAAATTGAAATTTTCCTAATGCTGTATGAAGGACAATTTTCTAACGATTTTCAAAGTTTTGATGTAGTTTTTATCGAATTTTTATCTTCTTTTTAATGCCATCAAAACTTTTAAAGATTGCACAGCTGGGGATTTCTGAGAATTTTTTGAAAAATTGTATAATTTTGTGCAAAATTTCGATTTTTCCTAGGCCGCATTTTGGACAATTTTCAACCGATTTCAAAATTTTTAATCTATTTCTTATTGCATTTTTACATATTTTAAAATGGTATCAGAAGATTGGAATTAAAAAAAAAAAAATTTCGACTCGATTTTTGAAAATTTTGACAGTGTATACACTGTAATTTTTTCAAAAATCGGTTCGAAATTAGTTTTTCAGATTTGAATGCCAATTTATAAATCACATTCAGAGCGGAAAAAAAGAGATAACATTTTAAAATCGGCCAAAAATTGGCAAAGTTAGGGGTTTGCAAAGTTGAGGTTTTTACAAAAATTTTGGCACAGATATTAAAATTCTTTTTGTCAAAATTGAAATTTTCCTAATGCTGTATGTAGGACAATTTTCTACCGATTTTCAAAGTTTTGATGTAGTTTTTATCGAATTTTTATCTACTTTTAAATGCCATCAAAACTTTTAAAGATTGCACAGCTGGGGATTTCTGAGAATTTTTTGAAAAATTGTATAATTTTGGTCAAAACTCGATTTTTCCTAGGCCGTATTTTGGACAATTTTCAACCGATTTCAAAATTTTTAATCTATTTCTTTTTGCATTTTTACATATTTTAAAATGGTATCAGAAGATTGGAATTTAAAAAGAAAAATTTCGACTCGATTTTTGAAAATTTTGACAGTGTAATTTTTTTCAAAAATCGGTTCGAAATAAGTTTTTCAGATTTGAATGCCAATTTATAAATCACATTCAGAGCAGCAAAAAAAGAGATAACATTTTAAAATCGGCCAAAAATTTGGCCAATTTGGCCAATTTGGCCAAATTTGGACAATTTTCAACCGATTTCAAAATTTTTAATCTATTTCTTATTGCATTTTTACATATTTTAAAATGGTATCAGAAGATTGGAATTTAAAAAAGAAAAATTTCGACTCGATTTTTGAAAATTTTGACACTGTAATTTTTTTCAAAATCCGGTCGAAATTAGTTTTTCAGATTTGAATGCCAATTTATAAATCACATTCAGAGCAGCAAAAAAAGACATGACATTTTGAAATTGGCCAAAAATTGGCATAGTTACAGGCTTGCAAAGTTGAGGTTTTTACAAAAATTTTGGCACAGATATTGAAATTCTTTTTGTCAAAATTGAAATTTTCCTAATGCTGTATGTAGGACAATTTTCTACCGATTTTCAAAGTTTTGATGTAGTTTTTATCGAATTTTTATCTTCTTTTAAATGCCATCAAAACTTTAAAAGATTGCACAGCTGGGGATTTCTGAGAATTTTTGAAAAATTGTATAATTTTGGTCAAAACTCGATTTTTCCTAGGCCGTATTTTGGACAATTTTCAACCGATTTCAAAATTTTTAATCTATTTCTTTTTGCATTTTTACATATTTTAAAATGGTATCAGAAGATTGGAATTTAAAAAGAAAAATTTCGACTCGATTTTTGAAAATTTTGACAGTGTAATTTTTTTCAAAAATCGGTTCGAAATAAGTTTTTCAGATTTGAATGCCAATTTATAAATCACATTCAGAGCAGCAAAAAAAGAGATAACATTTTAAAATCGGCCAAAAATTGGCATAGTTACAGGTTTGCAAAGTTGAGGTTTTTACAAAAATTGTGTCACAGATATTGAAATTCTTTTTGTCAAAATTGAAATTTTCCTAATGCTGTATGAAGGACAATTTTCTACCGATTTTCAAAGTTTTGATGTAGTTTTTATCGAATTTTTATCTACTTTTAAATGCCATTAAAACTTTAAAAGATTGCACAGCTGGGGATTTCTGAGAATTTTTTGAAAAATTGTATAATTTTGGGCAAAATTTCGATTTTTCCTAGGCCGTATTTTGGACAATTTTCAACCGATTTCAAAATTTTTAATCTATTTCTTATTGCATTTTTACATATTTTAAAATGGTATCAGAAGATTGGAATTTAAAAAAGAAAAATTTCGACTCGATTTTTGAAAATTTTGACAGTGTATACACTGTAATTTTTTTCAAAATCCGGTCGAAATTAGTTTTTCAGATTTGAATGCCAATTTATAAATCACATTCAGAGCAGCAAAAAAAAGACATGACATTTTGAAATTGGCCAAAAATTGGCATAGTTACAGGTTTGCAAAGTTGAGGTTTTTACAAAAATTGTGGCACAGATATTGAAATTCTTTTTGTCAAAATTGAAATTTTCCTAATGCTGTATGTAGGACAATTTTCTACCGATTTTCAAAGTTTTGATGTAGTTTTTATCGAATTTTCATCTACTTTTAAATGCCATCAAAACTTTAAAAGATTGCACAGCTGGGGATTTCTGAGAATTTTTTGAAAAATTGTATAATTTTGGGCAAAATTTCGATTTTTCCTAGGCCGTATTTTGGACAATTTTCAACCGATTTCAAAATTTTTAATCTATTTCTTATTGCATTTTTACATATTTTAAAATGGTATCAGAAGATTGGAATTTAAAAAAGAAAAATTTCGACTCGATTTTTGAAAATTTTGACAGTGTATATACACTGTAATTTTTTTCAAAATCCGGTCGAAATTAGTTTTTCAGATTTGAATGCCAATTTATAAATCACATTCAGAGCAGCAAAAAAAGACATGACATTTTGAAATTGGCAAAAAATTGGCATAGTTACAGGTTTGCAAAGTTGAGGTTTTTACAAAAATTGTGGCACAGATATTGAAATTCTTTTTGTCTAAATTGAAATTTTCCTAATGCTGTATGTAGGACAATTTTCTACCGATTTTCAAAGTTTTGATGTAGTTTTTATCGAATTTTTATCTTCTTTTAAATGCCATCAAAACTTTAAAAGATTGCACATCTGGGGATTTCTGAGAATTTTTTAAAAATTGTATAATTTTGCTCAAAATTTCGATTTTTCCTAGGCCGTATTTTGCACAATTTTCAACCGATTTCAAAATTTTTAATCTATTTCTTATTGCATTTTTACATATTTTAAAATGGTATCAGAAGATTGGAATTTAAAAAAAAAAAATTTCGACTCGATATTTGAAAATTTTGACAGTGTATACACTGTAATTTTTTTCAAAAATCGGTTCGAAATTAGTTTTTCAGATTTAAATGCCAATTTATAAATAACATTCAGAGCAGCAAAAAAAGAGATAACATTTTAAAATCGGCCAAAAATTGGCATAGTTACAGGTTTGCAAAGTTGAGGTTTTTACAAAAATTGTGTCACAGATATTGAAATTCTTTTTGTCAAAATTGAAATTTTCCTAATGCTGTATGTAGGACAATTTTCTACCGATTTTCAAAGTTTTGATGTAGTTTTTATCGAATTTTTATCTACTTTTAAATGCCATCAAAACTTTAAAAGATTGCACAGCTGGGGATTTCTGAGAATTTTTTAAAAATTGTATAATGTTCAAAATTTCGATTTTTCCTAGGCCGTATTTTGGACAATTTTCAACCGATTTCAAAATTCTCAATCTATTTCTTATTGCCTTTTTACATATTTTAAAATGGTATCAGAAGATTGGAATTTAAAAAAGAAAAATTTCGACTCGATTTTTGAAAATTTTGACAGTGTATACACTGTAATTTTTTTCAAAATCCGGTCGAAATTAGTTTTTCAGATTTGAATGCCAATTTATAAATCACATTCAGAGCAGCAAAAAAAGACATGGCATTTTGAAATTGGCCAAAAATTGGCATAGTTACAGGTTTGCAAAGTTGAGGTTTTTACAAAAATTGTGGCACAGATATTGAAATTCTTTTTGTCAAAATTGAAATTTTCCTAATGCTGTATGTAGGACAATTTTCTACCGATTTTCAAAGTTTTGATGTAGTTTTTATCGAATTTTTATATACTTTTAAATGTCATCAAAACTTTAAAAGATTGCACAGCTGGGGATTTCTGAGAATTTTTTGAAAAATTTTATAATTTTGTGCAAAATTTCGATTTTTCCTAGGCCGTATTTTGGACAATTTTCAACCGATTTCAAAATTCTCAATCTATTTCTTATTGCCTTTTTACATATTTTAAAATGGTATCAGAAGATTGGAATTTAAAAAAGAAAAATTTCGACTCGATTTTTGAAAATTTTGACAGTGTATACACTGTAATTTTTTTCAAAATCCGGTCGAAATTAGTTTTTCAGATTTGAATGCCAATTTATAAATCACATTCAGAGCAGCAAAAAAAGACATGACATTTTGAAATTGGACAAAAATTGGCATAGTTACAGGTTTGCAAAGTTGAGGTTTTTACAAAAATTTTGGCACAGATATTGAAATTTTTTTTGTCTAAATTGAAATTTTCCTAATGCTGTATGTAGGACAATTTTCTACCGATTTTCAAAGTTTTGATGTAGTTTTTATCGAATTTTTATCTACTTTTAAATGTCATCAAAACTTTAAAAGATTGCACAGCTGGGGATTTCTGAGAATTTTTTGAAAAATTGTATAATTTTGGGCAAAATTTCGATTTTTCCTAGGCCGTATTTTGGACAATTTTCAACCGATTTCAAAATTTTTAATCTATTTCTTATTGCATTTTTACATATTTTAAAATGGTATCAGAAGATTGGAATTTAAAAAAGAAAAATTTCGACTCGATTTTTGAAAATTTTGACAGTGTATATATACACTGTAATTTTTTTCAAAATCCGGTCGAAATTAGTTTTTCAGATTTGAATGCCAATTTATAAATCACATTCAGAGCAGCAAAAAAAGACATGACATTTTGAAATTGGCCAAAAATTGGCATAGTTACAGGTTTGCAAAGTTGAGGTTTTTACAAAAATTGTGGCACAGATATTGAAATTCTTTTTGTCTAAATTGAAATTTTCCTAATGCTGTATGTAGGACAATTTTCTACCGATTTTCAAAGTTTTGATGTAGTTTTTATCGAATTTTTATCTTCTTTTAAATGCCATCAAAACTTTAAAAGATTGCACATCTGGGGATTTCTGAGAATTTTTTAAAAATTGTATAATTTTGGTCAAAATTTCGATTTTTCCTAGGCCGTATTTTGCACAATTTTCAACCGATTTCAAAATTTTTAATCTATTTCTTATTGCATTTTTACATATTTTAAAATGGTATCAGAAGATTGGAATTTAAAAAAGAAAAATTTCGACTCGATTTTTGAAAATTTTGACAGTGTATACACTGTAATTTTTTTCAAAATCCGGTCGAAATTAGTTTTTCAGATTTGAATGCCAATTTATAAATCACATTCAGAGCAGCAAAAAAAGACATGACATTTTGAAATTGGCCAAAAATTGGCATAGTTACAGGTTTGCAAAGTTGAGGTTTTTACAAAAATTGTGGCACAGATATTGAAATTCTTTTTGTCAAAATTGAAATTTTCCTAATGCTGTATGTAGGACAATTTTCTACCGATTTTCAAAGTTTTGATGTAGTTTTTATCGAATTTTCATCTACTTTTAAATGCCATCAAAACTTTAAAAGATTGCACAGCTGGGGATTTCTGAGAATTTTTTGAAAAATTGTATAATTTTGGGCAAAATTTCGATTTTTCCTAGGCTGTATTTTGGACAATTTTCAACCGATTTCAAAATTTTTAATCTATTTCTTATTGCATTTTTACATATTTTAAAATGGTATCAGAAGATTGGAATTTAAAAAAAGAAAAATTTCGACTCGATTTTTGAAAATTTTGACAGTGTATACACTGTAATTTTTTTCAAAATCCGGTCGAAATTAGTTTTTTAGATTTGAATGCCAATTTATAATTCACATTCAGAGCAGCAAAAAAAGACATGACATTTTGAAATTGGCCAAAAATTGGCATAGTTACAGGTTTGCAAAGTTGAGGTTTTTACAAAAATTGTGGTACAGATATTGAAATTCTTTTTGTCAAAATTGAAATTTTCCTAATGCTGTATGTAGGACAATTTTCTACCGATTTTCAAAGTTTTGATGTAGTTTTTATCGAATTTTTATATACTTTTAAATGTCATCAAAACTTTAAAAGATTGCACAGCTGGGGATTTCTGAGAATTTTTTGAAAAATTGTATAATTTTGTGCAAAATTTCGATTTTTCCTAGGCCGTATTTTGGACAATTTTCAACCGATTTCAAAATTTTTAATCTATTTCTTATTGCATTTTTACATATTTTAAAATGGTATCAGAAGATTGGAATTTAAAAAAGAAAAATTTCGACTCGATTTTTGAAAATTTTGACAGTAATTTTTTTCAAAATCCGGTCGAAATTAGTTTTTCAGATTTGAATGCCAATTTATAAATCACATTCAGAGCACCAAAAAAAGATATGACATTTTGAAATTGGCCAAAAATTGGCATAGTTACAGGTTTGCAAAGTTGAGGTTTTTACAAAAATTTTGGCACAGATATTGAAATTCTTTTTGTCAAAATTGAAATTTTCCTAATGCTGTATGTAGGACAATTTTCTACCGATTTTCAAAGTTTTGATGTAGTTTTTATCGAATTTTTATCTACTTTTAAATGCCATCAAAACTTAAATATATTGCACAGCTGGGGATTTCTGAGAATTTTTTGAAAAATTGTATAATTTTGGGCAAAATTTCGATTTTTCCTAGGCTGTATTTTGGACAATTTTCAACCGATTTCAAAATTTTTAATCTATTTCTTATTGCATTTTTACATATTTTAAAATAGTATCAAAAGATTGGAATTCAAAAAAAACAAATTTCGACTCGATTTTTGAAAATTTTGACAGTGTATACACTGTAATTTTTTTCAAAATCCGGTCGAAATTAGTTTTTCAGATTTGAATGCCAATTTATAAATCACATTCAGAGCAGCAAAAAAAGACATGACATTTTGAAATTGGACAAAAATTGGCATAGTTACAGGTTTGCAAAGTTGAGGTTTTTACAAAAATTTTGGCACAGATATTGAAATTCTTTTTGTCAAAATTGAAATTTTCCTAATGCTGTATGTAGGACAATTTTCTACCGATTTTCAAAGTTTTGATGTAGTTTTTATCGAATTTTTATCTACTTTTAAATGCTATCAAAACTTTGAAAGATTGCACATCTGGGGATTTCTGAGAATTTTTGGAAAAATTGTATAATTTTGGTCAAAACTCGATTTTTCCTAGGCCGTATTTTGGACAATTTTCAACCGATTTCAAAATTTTTAATCTATTTCTTTTTGCATTTTTACATATTTTAAAATGGTATCAGAAGATTGGAATTTAAAAAAGAAAAATTTCGACTCGATTTTTTAAAATTTTGACAGTGTAATTTTTTTCAAAAATCGGTTCGAAATTAGTTTTTCAGATTTGAATGCCAATTTATAAATCACATTTAGAGCAGCAAAAAAAGACATGACATTTTGAAATTGGCCAAAAATTGGCATATTTACAGGTTTGCAAAGTTGAGGTTTTTACAAAAATTTTGGCACAGATATTGAAATTCTTTTTGTCAAAATTGAAATTTTCCTAATGCTGTATGTAGGACAATTTTCTACCGATTTTCAAAGTTTTGATGTAGTTTTTATCGAATTTTTATCTACTTTTAAATGCCATCAAAACTTAAATATATTGCACAGCTGGGGATTTCTGAGAATTTTTTGAAAAATTGTATAATTTTGGGCAAAATTTCGATTTTTCCTAGGCCGTATTTTGGACAATTTTCAACCGATTTCAAAATTTTTAATCTATTTCTTATTGCATTTTTACATATATTAAAATAGTATCAAAAGATTAGAATTAAAAAAAAACAAATTTCGACTCGATTTTTGAAAATTTTGACAGTGTATACACTGTAATTTTTTTCAAAATCCGGTCGAAATTAGTTTTTCAGATTTGAATGCCAATTTATAAATCACATTTAGAGCAGCAAAAAAAGAGATAACATTTTAAAATCGGCCAAAAATTGGCAAAGTTAGGGGTTTGCAAAGTTGAGGTTTTTACAAAAATTTTGGCACAGATATTGAAATTCTTTTTGTGAAAATTGAAATTTTCCTAATGCTGTATGTAGGACAATTTTCTACCGATTTTCAAAGTTTTGATGTAGTTTTTATCGAATTTTTATCTTCTTTTAAATGCCATCAAAACTTTAAAAGATTGCACAGCTGGGGATTTCTGAGAAATAAAAACTTTAAACCTAAAAAGAAAAACTAAAGAAAAAAATAAAAAATTATAACTAAGAAATAAAAACTAAAAAATAAAAACTAAAAACAAAAAAAAATTAATACTAAAAAATAAAAAATTAAAAATAAAAACTAAAAAAATAAAAAAAATAAAAAATTAAAAATAACAACTAAAAACTAAAAAATATAAACTAAAAAAAAAAATTAACTGAAAAAAAATAAAAAATTAAAAATAAAAACTAATAAATAAAAACTAAAAACTAATAAATAAAAACTAAAAACTAAAAAAAAATTATAACTAAAAAATAAAAACTAAATAAAAATAAAAACTAAAAATAAAAAAACTAAAAACTAAAAAATAAAAACTTAAAAATAAAAACTAAAAAATAAAATTAAAAAATAAAAATTAAAAAATAATAATAAAAAATAATATATAAAAAATAAAATATAAAAAATAAAAACTAAAAACTAAAAAATACAATTAAAAAATAAAAAATAAAAACTAAAAAATAAAAACTAAAAAATAAAATTAAAAATAAAATTAAAAATAAAATTAAAAAATAAAAACTAAAAAATAAAGTTAAAAAAAAATTAAAAAATAAAATTTAAAAAATAAAATTAAAAAATAAAAATAAAATTTAAAAAATAAAATTAAAAAATAAAAAATAAAATATAAAAAATAAAATATAAAAAATAAAATATAAAAAATAAAAACTAAAAAATAAAATTAAAAAATAAAATTAAAAAATAAAATTAAAAAATAAAAAAATAAAAATTAAAAAATAAAAACAAAAAAATAAAATAAAAAATTAAAAAAATTAAAAATAAAAATTCATATATAAAAAATAGAAACTAAAAAATAAAATTAAAAAATAAAAACTAAAAAATAAATTTAAAAAATAAAAATTAAAAAATAAAAATTAAAAAATAAAAACTAAAAAATAAAATTAAAAAATAAAATTAAAAAATAAAAACTAAAAAATAAAAACTAAAAAATAAAAACTAAAAAATAAAAACCAAAAAATAAAATTAAAAAATAAAAACTAAAAAAAATTAAAAAATAAAAACTAAAAAATAAATTTTAAAAATAAAAACTAAAAAATAAAAACTAAAAAATAAATTTAAAAAATAAAAATTAAAAAATAAAAACTAAAAAATAAATTTAAAAAATAAAAATTAAAAAATAAAAACTAAAAAATAAAAATTAAAAAATAAAAATTAAAAAATAAAAACTAAAAAATAAAATTAAAAAATAAAATTAAAAAATAAAAACTAAAAAATAAAAACTAAAAAATAAAAACTAAAAAATAAAATTAAAAAATAAAAACTAAAAAAAAATTAAAAAATAAAAACTAAAAAATAAAATTAAAAAATAAAATTAAAAAATAAAAACTAAAAAATAAAAACTAAAAAATAAAAACTAAAAAATAAAATTAAAAAATAAAAACTAAAAAAAAATTAAAAAATAAAAACTAAAAAATAAATTTAAAAATAAAAACTAAAAAATAAATTTTAAAAAAAAACTAAAAAATAAAAACTAAAATTAAAAAATAAAATTAAAAAATAAAAACTAAAAAATAAAAACTAAAAAATAAAATTAAAAAATAAATTTAAAAAATAAAAACTAAAAAATAAAAACTAAAAAATAAAAACTAAAAAATAAATTTAAAAAATAAAAATTAAAAAATAAAAACTAAAAAATAAAATTAAAAAATAAAAACTAAAAAATAAAAACTAAAAAATAAAAGGTCAAAGGTCAAAGGTCAAAGGTCAAAGTTCAAAGTTCAAAGGTTAAAGGTCAAAGGTCAATCGTTGAAAATTTTCAAACTTTGACCTGTTAAAGGTCAAAGGTTAAAGGTCAAAGGTCAAAGTTCAAAGGTCAAAGGTCAAACTTTGAAAATTTTCAATTTTTGACCTGTTAAAGGTCAAAGTTCAAAGGTCAAAGGTCAAACTTTGAAAATTTTCAAATTTTGACCTGTTAAAGGTCAAAGTTCAAAGGTCAAAGTTCAAAGGTCAAAGGTCAAAGTTCAAATGTCAAAATTTGAACATTTTTAAAGTTTGACCTTTGACCTTTGAACTTTGACCTTTGAACTTTGACCTTTAACAGGTCAAAATTTGAACATTTTCAAAGTTTGACCTTTGACCTTTGACCTTTGAACTTTGACCTTTGAACTTTGACCTTTGAACTTTGACCTTTGAACTTTGACCTTTGACCTTTAACAGGTCAAAGTTTGAAGATTTTCAAAGATTGACCTTTGACCTTTAACCTTTGAACTTTGACCTTTGAACTTTGACCTTTGAACTTTGACCTTTTATTTTTTAGTTTTTATTTTTTAGTTTTTTTTTTTGGTTTTTATTTTTTAATTTTATTTTTTAATTTTTAGTTTTTATTTTTTAATTTTTAAATTTATTTTTTAGTTTTTATTTTTTAATTTTATTTTTTAGTTTTTATTTTTTAGTTTTTATTTTTTAATTTTATTTTTTAATTTTATTTTTTAGTTTTTATTTTTTAGTTTTTATTTTTTTATTTTTATTTTTTAAATTTATTTTTTAGTTTTTTTTTTTTAGTTTTTATTTTTTAATTTTACTTTTTAGTTTTTATTTTTTAGTTTTTATTTTTTAATTTTATTTTTTAATTTTATTTTTTAGTTTTTATTTTTTTAATTTTTATTTATTAAATTTATTTTTTAGTTTTTTTTTTAGTTTTTATTTTTTAATTTTAATTTTTAATTTTATTTTTTAGTTTTTATTTTTTAATTTTTAAATTTATTTTTTAGTTTTTATTTTTTAATTTTATTTTTTAATTTTATTTTTTAGTTTTTATTTTTTAGTTTTTATTTTTTTAAATTTATTTTTTAGTTTTTATTTTTTAATTTTATTTTTTAATTTTATTTTTTAGTTTTTATTTTTTAATTTTTATTTTTAAATTTATTTTTTAGTTTTTATTTTTTATTTTTTATATTTTATTTTTTATTTTTTAATTTTATTTTTAGTTTTTATTTTTTAATTTTTATTTTTATTTTTTATTTTTTTATTTTTTAATTTTATTTTTTAGTTTTTATTTTTTAAATTTTATGTTTATTTTTTAATTTTATTTTTTAGTTTTATAGTTTTTATTTTTTACATTTTATTTTTCATATTTTTTATATTTTATTTTTTATATTTTTCATATTTTATTTTTTATTTTTTAATTTTATTTTTTAAATTTTATTTTTATTTTTTAATTTTATTTTTTAAATTTTATTTTTTAATTTTTTTTTAACTTTATTTTTTAGTTTTTATTTTTTAATTTTATTTTTAATTTTATTTTTTAGTTTTTATTTTTTATTTTTTAATTGTATTTTTTAGTTTTTAGTTTTTATTTTTTATATTTTATTTTTTATATATTATTTTTTATTTTTTAATTTTATTTTTAAATTTTATTTTTTAGTTTTTATTATTATTTTTTAATTTTTATTTTTTAATTTTATTTTTTAGTTTTTATTTTTTAGTTTTTAGTTTTTTTATTTTTAGTTTTTATTTTTTATATATATTTAGTTGTTATTTTTTAGTTATAATTTTTTTTTAGTTTTTAGTTTTTATTTATTAGTTTTTATTTTTAATTTTTTATTTTTTTTCAGTTAATTTTTTTTTTAGTTTATATTTTTTAGTTTTTAGTTGTTATTTTTAATTTTTTATTTTTTTAGTTTTTATTTTTAATTTTTTATTTTTAGTATTAATTTTTTTTTTGTTTTTAGTTTTTATTTTTTAGTTTTTATTTCTTAGTTATAATTTTTTATTTTTTTGTTTAGTTTTTATTTTTAGGTTTAAAGTTTTTAATTCTCAGAAATCCCCAGCTGTGCAATCTTTTAAAGTTTTGATGGCATTTAAAAGTAGATAAAAATTCGATAAAAACTGCATCAAAACTTTGAAAATCGCTAGAAAATTGTCCTACATACAGCATTAGGAAAATTTCAATTTTGACAAAAAGAATTTCAATATCTGTGCCACAATTTTTGTAAAAACCTCAACTTTGCAAACCTGTAACTATGCCAATTTTTGGCCAATTTCAAAATGTCATGTCTTTTTTTGCTGCTCTGAATGTGATTTATAAATTGGCATTCAAATCTGAAAAACTAATTTCTACCGGATTTTGAAAAAAATTACAGTGTATACACTGCAAAAATTTTCAAAAATCGAGTCGAAATTTTTCTTTTTTAAATTCCAATCTTCTGATACCATTTTAAAATATGTAAAAATGCAATAAGAAATAGATTAAAAATTTTGAAATCGGTTGAAAATTGTCCAAAATACGGCCTAGGAAAAATCGAAATTTTGAACATTATACAATTTTTAAAAAATTCTCAGAAATCCCCAGCTGTGCAATCTTTTAAAGTTTTGATGGCATTTAAAAGTAGATAAAAATTCGATAAAAACTACATCAAAACTTTGAAAATCGGTAGAAAATTGTCCTACATACAGCATTAGGAAAATTTCAATTTTGACAAAAAGAATTTCAATATCTGTGCCACAATTTTTGTAAAAACCTCAACTTTGCAAACCTGTAACTATGCCAATTTTTGGCCAATTTCAAAATGTCATGCCTTTTTTTGCTGCTCTGAATATGATTTATAAATTGCCATTCAAATCTGAAAAACTAATTTCGACCGGATTTTGAAAAAAATTACAGTGTATACACTGTCAAAATTTTCAAAAATCGAGTCGAAATTTGTTTTTTTTGAATTCCAATCTTTTGATACTATTTTAAAATATGTAAAAATCCAATAAGAAATAGATTAAAAATTTTGAAATCGGTTGAAAATTGTCCAAAATACGGCCTAGGAAAAATCGAAATTTTGCCCAAAATTATACAATTTTTCAAAAATTCTCAGAAATCCCCAGCTGTGCAATCTTTTAAAGTTTTGATGGCATTTAAAAGTAGATAAAAATTCGATAAAAACTACATCAAAACTTTGAAAATCGGTAGAAAATTGTCCTACATACAGCATTAGGAAAATTTCAATTTTGACAAAAAGAATTTCAATATCTGTGCCAAAATTTTTGTAAAAACCTCAACTTTGCAAACCCCTAACTTTGCCAATTTTCGGCCGATTTTAAAATGTAATCATTTTTTTTGCTGCTCTAAATGTGATTTATAAAATGGCATTCAAATCTGAAAAACTAATTTCGACCGGATTTTGAAAAAAATTACAGTGTATACACTGTCAAAATTTTCAAAAATCGAGTCAAAATTTGTTTTTTTTGAATTCCAATCTTTTGATACTATTTTAAAATATGTAAAAATGCAATAAGAAATAGATTAAAAATTTTGAAATCGGTTGAAAATTGTCCAAAATACGGCCTAGGAAAAATCGAGTTTTGACCAAAATTATACAATTTTTCAAAAAATTCTCAGAAATCCCCAGCTGTGCAATCTTTAAAAGTTTTGATGGCATTTAAAAGTAGATAAAAATTCGATAAAAACTACATCAAAACTTTGAAAATCGGTAGAAAATTGTCGTAAATACAGCATTTGGAAAATTTCAATTTTCCCAAAAAAATTTCAATATATGTGACAAAATTTTTGCAAATGCCTCAACTTTGAAAACCTCTAACAATGCCAATTTTAGGCCAATTTCAAAATGTCATGTCTTTTTCTGCTGCTCTGAATGTTAGTTATAAATTGGCATTCAAATCTAAAAAAGTAATTTTGACCCGATTTTTGGAAAAAATTACAGTGTATACACTGTCAAAATTTTCAAAAATCGGGCCGAAATTTTTTTTTTTTAAATTCCAATCTTTTGATTGCATTTTAAAATATGTAAAAATGCTATAAGAAATATATACAAAATTTTGAAATCGGTTGAAAATTGTCTAAAATACAGCCTAGGGAAAATCGAAATTTGGACCAAAATTAGACAATTTTTCAAAAAATTCTCAAAAATCCCCAGCTGTGCAATCTTTTAAAGTTTTGATGGCATTTAAAAGAAGATAAAAATTCGATAAAAACTGCATCAAAACTTTGAAAATCGGTAGAAAATTGTCCTAAATACAGCCTTAGGAAAATTTCAATTTTCACCAAAAAAATTTCAATATCTGTGCCAAAATTTTTGCAAAAACCTCCACTTTGCAAACCTACAACAATTCCAATTTTTGGCCAATTTCAAAATGTCATGTCTTTTTCTGCTGCTCTGAATGTTAGTTATAAATTGGCATTCAAATCTAAAAAAGTAATTTTGACCCGATTTTTGGAAAAAATTACAGTGTATTATACACTGTCAAAATTTTCAAAAATCGGGCCGAAATTTTTTTTTTTTAAATTCCAATCTTTTGATTGCATTTTAAAATATGTAAAAATGCTATAAGAAATATATACAAAATTTTGAAATCGGTTGAAAATTGTCTAAAATACAGCCTAGGGAAAATCGAAATTTGGACCAAAATTAGACAAAATTTCAAAAAATTCTCAAAAATCCTTAGCTGTGCAATCTTTTAAAGTTTTGATGGCATTTAAAAGAAGATAAAAATTCGATAAAAACTACATCAAAACTTTGAAAATCGTTAGACAATTGTCCTAAATACAGCATAAGGAAAATTTCAATTTTCACAAAAAAAATTTCAATATCTGTGCCAAAATTTTTGCAAAAACCTCAACTTTGCAAACCTCTAACAATGCCAATTTTAGGCCGATTTCAAAATGTCATGTCTTTTTTTGCTGCTCTGAATGTGAGTAATAAATTGGCATTCAAATCTTAAAAAGTAATTTCGACCCGATTTTTTAAAAAATTACAGTGTATACACTGTCAAAATTTTCAAAAATCGGGCCGAAATTTTTTTTTTTATATTCCAATCTTTTGATTGCATTTTAAAATATGTAAAAATGCTATAAGAAATATATACAAAATTTTGAAATCGGTTGAAAATTGTCTAAAATACAGCCTAGGGAAAATCGAAATTTGGACCAAGATTAAACAATATTTCAAAAAATTCTCAAAAATCCTCAGCTGTGCAATCTTTTAAAGTTTTGATGGCATTTAAAAGAAGATAAAAATTCGATAAAAACTACATCAAAACTTTGAAAATCGGTAGACAATTGTCCTAAATACAGCATAAGGAAAATTTCAATTTTCACAGAAAAATTTCAATATCTGTGCCAAAATTTTTGCAAAAACCTCAACTTTGCAAACCTCTAACAATGCCAATTTTAGGCCAATTTCAAAATGTCATGTCTTTTTTTGCTGCTCTGAATGTGAGTAATAAATTGGCATTCAAATCTAAAAAAGTAATTTTGACCCGATTTTTGGAAAAAATTACAGTGTATACACTGTCAAAATTTTAAAAAATCGGGACGAATTTTTTTTTTAAATTCCAATCTTTTGATTGCATTTTAAAATATGTAAAAATGCTATAAGAAATATATACAAAATTTTGAAATCGGTTGAAAATTGTCTAAAATACAGCCTAGGGAAAATCGAAATTTGGACCAAAATTAGACAATATTTCAAAAAATTCTCAAAAATCCTCAGCTGTGCAATCTTTTAAAGTTTTGATGGCATTTAAAAGAAGATAAAAATTCGATAAAAACTACATCAAAACTTTGAAAATCGGTAGACAATTGTCCTAAATACAGCATAAGGAAAATTTCAATTTTCACAAAAAAAATTTCAATATCTGTGCCAAAATTTTTGCAAAAAAATTAACTTTGCAAACCTCTAACAATGCCAATTTTAGGCCAATTTCAAAATGTCATGTCTTTTTTTTCTGCTCTGAATGTGAGTAATAAATTTTAAAATATGTAAAAATGCTATAAGAAATATATACTAAATTTTGAAATCGGTTGAAAATTGTCTAAAATACAGCCTAGGGAAAATCGAAATTTGGACCAAAATTAGACAATATTTCAAAAAATTCTCAAAAATCCCCAGCTGTGCAATATATTTAAGTTTTGATGGCATTTAAAAGTAGATAAAAATTCGATAAAAACTACATCAAAACTTTGAAAATCGGTAGACAATTGTCCTAAATACAGCATAAGGAAAATTTCAATTTTCACAAAAAAAATTTCAATATCTGTGCCAAAATTTTTGCAAAAACCTCAACTTTGCCAACCTCTAACAATGCTAATTTTAGGCCAATTTCAAAATGTCATGTCTTTTTTTGCTGCTCTGAATGTGAGTAATAAATTGGCATTCAAATCTAAAAAAGTAATTTTGACCCGATTTTTGGAAAAAATTACAGTGTATATATACACTGTCAAAATTTTCAAAAATCGGGCCGAAATTTTTTTTTTTTAAATTCCAATCTTTTGATTGCATTTTAAAATATGTAAAAATGCTATAAGAAATATATACAAAATTTTGAAACCGGTTGAAAATTGTCTAAAATACAGCCAAGGGAAAATCGAAATTTGGACCAAAATTAGACAATATTTCAAAAAATTCTCAAAAATCCCCAGCTGTGCAATATATTTAAGTTTTGATGGCATTTAAAAGTAGATAAAAATTCGATAAAAACTACATCAAAACTTTGAAAATCGGTAGACAATTGTCCTAAATACAGCATATGGAAAATTTCAATTTTCACAAAAAAAATTACAATATCTGTGCCAAAATTTTTGCAAGAACCTCAACTTTGCAAACCTCTAACAATGCCAATTTTCGGCCAATTTCAAAATGTCATGTCTTTTTTTGCTGCTCTGAATGTGAGTAATAAATTGGCATTCAAATCTAAAAAAGTAATTTTGACCCGATTTTTGGAAAAAATTACAGTGTATACACTGTCAAAATTTTCAAAAATCGGGACGAAATTTTTTTTTTTAAATTCCAATCTTTTGACTGCATTTTGAAATATGTAAAAATGCTATAAGAAATAGATACAAAATTTTGAAATCGGTTGAAAATTGTCTAAAATACAGCCTAGGGAAAATCGAAATTTGGACCAAAATTAGACAATATTTCAAAAAATTCTCAAAAATCCTCAGCTGTGCAATCTTTTAAAGTTTTGATGGCATTTAAAAGAAGATAAAAATTCGATAAAAACTACATCAAAACTTTGAAAATCGGTAGACAATTGTCCTAAATACAGCATAAGGAAAATTTCAATTTTCACAAAAAAAATTTCAATATCTGTGCCAAAATTTTTGCAAAAACCTCAACTTTGCAAACCTCTAACAATGCTAATTTTAGGCCAATTTCAAAATGTCATGTCTTTTTTTGCTGCTCTGAATGTGAGTAATAAATTGGCATTCAAATCTAAAAAAGTAATTTTGACCCGATTTTTGGAAAAAATTACAGTGTATATATATGTGGGATTGGGTCTGGCATCGTTGTTCAACCAGCCCTGACGAGCAAGGCGAGAGTGGCGAAATAAGACGAAACGAGGAGCGAATTGAGACGACGATAGAAGTGGAGATCGAGACGTGGAGATTAGAAGTTCACACCGAGAGCAAAAGACGTTAAGTTCGACGTGCGGAACAAAAAGACGAAAAGACGAAAAAGACGACCACGATTTCTTAAATTACTTACTTGTCTAAATATTCAATTAACTCTAAAATAATAATAATATAATAATAATAATATAATAATAAAACTAGGTACCACAAATATAGTGGCTAAACCTACAAACATGGGGGCTCAACCTTAAAAAAACCCTAAGCAAGACGTATGGAGTAAAGAGGCGCAACCTTAAAAAAAAAACCTTAAACAAGACGTGCAGAGTAAATTGGCTAAACGTATAGAGTTAAAACAGTGAGTGAAAAAGAGACAAACATACGGTAAGAAAAATATCAACGACGAAAGGTGGCGACAACGACGCAAACGACGAAAAGAAAAAACGACGCGACGCCAAAAACCCAGACGACGCCGAAAATTTTTAAATTTTAACGACGCAATACGACGTGCATACTCATCTGTGTCTGTGTGTGTGAGTGTGTAGAGACAAAGAAAGAACATGAAAAAACTCGAAGATTTTCAGAATGTGCGAGAAGCACTCGGAAAAGAGAAAAAGTCAAATATTGTGCTGCTTCACAAATTTGTCTTTGAAGATGAAGGCGATCGTGCCAATCGCCAACGATTAAGAAAGTTCGAGGGTTTCGATTTTGGCGCTAACAGTGATTTATATCAAAGCAAAGTCTCCTATGTGGAGCAAAGTTTATCAAATAACGATCTTGTAATAATCTGCAATATTTTGGGTCTGACGCATGATAAAACGGATTTGACTTCACATCTTTTTCGCAATCTGCAAACGGTAAATTTGATGGTCGACGTTAACATGGAACATGAGCAAAACGAAGATGACGATGACGAAGATGATGAACACGAAAGAGATGCCAATAGGAACACGAATAATCAAGACGAAGACGAAATGTTGTCAATACTAAGTGACGAAACCAATTTTAGGACAGCTGCAACAAACGAGAACAGAAGCAACAAAACGAATCACGCAAACTCTACAGTCGCGGTCAACAATGTTGATACCGAAAGTTCGCAAAATGTAAGCATGGTGCAACCGAGGTTCGCATTGAATTTTCGAGATGTTGAAGACTCATTAAGATCGTTTCATGGTGATGACAAATTGTCAGTGGAAGTATGGATTGAGGATTTTGAAGATATGGCTGTCATGATGCAATGGGACAATTTGCAAAAATTTATTTTTGCTAAAAGAGCGATTAAAGGACTAGCAAAAATGTTTGTTATGAGTGAACGAGGAATAAAGAATTGGCCAACCTTAAAAGAATCTCTAATTAATGAATTTAAAACGGAAATTAACAGTGCTGATTTACACAAACAATTATCTGAAAGAAAAATTAAAAAAGGTGAAAGTGTTCAAGAATATTTGCTAAAAATGAAAGAAGTGGCATCACGTGGAAAAATAGAAAACAGTGCCTTAATGCAGTATGTAATAGACGGAATTAATGACCTTAGTATAAATAAATCAATTTTATACAACGCTAATAATTTAAAAGAATTTAAAGAAAAAATCAAGTGCTATGAAAAAATGCGTGAAAAGTCGAAAGATTATGAGTATAAATATGTGCAAAATAAAAGAGAAAATGAAATGAAAGCAGAAAGCAAAGGCAGTAATAACGTGAAATGCTATAATTGTGGACAAAAAGGACATGTTTCTGAAAAATGTGAAAACAAAAGTAAAGGAAGAAAGTGCTTCAATTGCAATAATTTTGGCCACATAGCAAAAGATTGTTCAATAAAGAAACCTGAAGAAAACTCGAATTTACGTAACATGAGTACAATATCGTCCGAGCAAAAGTTTATGTGCAAAGAAATAAAGATTAACAACCAAAAGTGTATAGCTTTCATTGATTCGGGTAGTAAACATAGTATTGTTTCCCAAACGACGTATTTACATCTGAAAAAACCAAAGTTAACCAAAGCCAATGTTCTTCTGTTCGGTTTTGGCGACAAGAATAAAAGAGTGAAACCCAGTGGCGCATTCACAGGAACGGTTAATGTGAATCATCTGAACTTTGAAGTAAACTTTCTAGTAGTAGCGACGGAATTCCTAGATGATGATGTGATTTTAGGAGAAGATTTTTGCAAACAAGCTGAAATAATAATCAATCGCGACGGTGTACAAATCAAAGAATACGAAGGTGGTACAAACGAAACGGTAATAAGTTCGATATTGAAAATAGACGCGGAAAACATAGAAATCGACATTAACCCGAGTGCATCAAAAAGTGCAAAAAAGAAGTGTCCGAACTTATTAAGAACTATAAACCGGAAAAGCTTAAGACGACAAATGTTGAAATGCGAATTGTTTTAAAAGACGATAACCCAATATATTCGCGCCCGCGCAGATATGCTTTCTCTGAACGGTGCACCATTGATGAACAAGTCGACCAATGGTTAAAAGACAAAATAGTTGAACATTCCGAGTCCGAATTCAGTAGCCTTGTCGTATTGGTGAAAAAACGCGATGGCACTCCACGTTTGTGCATTGATTACAGGCGGATAAACAAGGTAATAGTAAGAGACCATTTTCCCTTACCATTGATGGAAGATCAGCTGGATCGATTGCAAGGATCAACGACGTTTAGTACAATTGACTTAAAGAATGGATTTTTCCACGTGGATGTGGAGAAGGAGAGTCGCAAATTCACATCGTTCGTTACACACAGTGGACAATATCAGTTTTTAAAAGTACCTTTTGGCTTGACGAACTCCCCTGGTGTATTCCAAAGGCACGTAAATGCTATTTTTCGTGACTTAACCCGTGCTGGTACTGCCATTCCATATGTTGACGATATTATAATACCAGGTAAAACCGAAGAAGAAGCTGTCTCCAATCTTAAAATTGTTTTACGTCGCTGTGAAGAGTATGGATTAAATATCAATTTAAAGAAATGTCGATTTTTGGAGAATAAAGTCGAGTTCTTGGGATATATTATAGAAGACCAGAAAATATGTATCTCAGATACAAAGACGAAAGCCGTAAACAAATTTCCAATGCCAATGAATCATAAGCAGCTCCAAAGTTTTCTTGGCCTAGTTGGATACTTTCGGAAGTTTATCGCCGACTTCGCAATAATTGCTAAGCCCCTGACTGATCTGCTAAAAAATGACGCAAAGTTTATTTTCAATGAACCTCAGATAAATTCTTTTAATTTGCTAAAACAATTAATTTCACAGAAGCCGGTTTTGCAAATATTTCACCCCCAGCATGAAACTGAAT
Organism: Drosophila sp. 14030-0761.01; assembly: GCA_018150735.1. Lineage (NCBI taxonomy): Eukaryota > Metazoa > Arthropoda > Insecta > Diptera > Drosophilidae > Drosophila > Drosophila sp. 14030-0761.01. The sequence continues at coordinate 2,032,296 of JAECWO010000090.1, forward strand.
TACACACAGATGCGTCGATCGATGGTTTCGGAGCAGTTTTACTTCAAAAATCTCCAGATGACGGCCAGTTGCATCCCATTTACTTCATGAGCAAAAAGACGACGGATGCAGAGAGGAAATTCACGAGTTACGAGTTAGAGATTTTAGCTGTAGTAGAAGCCTTACGCAAGTTTCGAGTGTACCTCCTAGGTATGCACTTTAAGGTCATAAGCGATTGCAATGCGTTTGCAAAAACTATGGATAAAAAAGATGTCTGCACCAGAGTGGCTCGTTGGATCCTTGAAATTCAGGAATTCGACTTTGAAGTTGAGCACCGTGCAGGTAGTCGTATACGTCACGCCGACGCATTAAGCCGTTATCCTGTTATGATGATATCCGAGGATACTCTACGAAGCAAACTAAAATGTGTTCAAGCTCAAGACGACGAACTGAAGGCAATAATAGATATCCTGGCTGAAAAGACGTATCACAACAACTACTTTATGAAAGCTGGCATATTGTACAAGTTGATTAATGACGAAGAATTAATAGTTGTTCCCTCAGCTCTACAACGTGAAATTATTAAGCAGGCTCACGAAAGAGGTCACTTTTCAGTGAAGAAGACGAAGGAAATAATCGCCAAAGAGTTTTATATTCCAAAACTTGACGACAAGATCCAACACCAAATAAGATGCTGCATACCATGTTTAACGCTAAATCGAAAGCATGGCAAAAAGGAAGGAGAGCTACACCCACTGCCGAAAGAAGAGCTGCCCCTTCAGACGTTTCACATCGATTTTCTTGGTCCTTTAGAGTCAACCCACAAGCAGTACAAGCATATTCTAGCAGTTATCGACAGCTTCACGAAGTTCTGCTGGTTATATCCGACGAAAACCACATCTACAAAAGATGACCTGCAGCTGAAACAGATGATTCAAGATGAGATGATCCAGACTTTCAAAGACGACCGAGATGACTTACGGAAGCAGGCGAAACAACAGATCCTTCGCATGCAAGAAGAAAATAAAAGAGCATACAATTTGCGTCGCAGACCTGCATCAATATACAAAGTCGGTGATCTGGTGGCAATTAAACGCACGCATCTTGGAGGAGGACTGAAACTCAAGCCGAAATATTTGGGTCCTTACCGAATAACTAAGGTAAAGCCTAGAGACACATACGACGTAGTCAAAGATGCATTGTTCAACGACGGTCCAGGGCGTACTTCTACCTGTGCTGATTATATGAAGCCATGGATTGCACCTGACATAGACGATCAAGATGCATTTGAGGCAAATGCATATTAGGATGGCCGAGTTGTGGGATTGGGTCTGGCATCGTTGTTCAACCAGCCCTGACGAGCAAGGCGAGAGTGGCGAAATAAGACGAAACGAGGAGCGAATTGAGACGACGATAGAAGTGGAGATCGAGACGTGGAGATTAGAAGTTCACACCGAGAGCAAAAGACGTTAAGTTCGACGTGCGGAACAAAAAGACGAAAAGACGAAAAAGACGACCACGATTTCTTAAATTACTTACTTGTCTAAATATTCAATTAACTCTAAAATAATAATAATATAATAATAATAATATAATAATAAAACTAGGTACCACAAATATAGTGGCTAAACCTACATATACACTGTCAAAATTTTCAAAAATCGGGCCGAAATTTTTTTTTTTAAATTCCAATCTTTTGATTGCATTTTAAAATATGTAAAAATGCTATAAGAAATATATACAAAATTTTAAAACCGGTTGAAAATTGTCTAAAATACAGCCAAGGGAAAATCGAAATTTGGACCAAAATTAGACAATATTTCAAAAAATTCTCAAAAATCCTCAGCTGTGCAATCTTTTAAAGTTTTGATGGCATTTAAAAGAAGATAAAAATTCGATAAAAACTACATCAAAACTTTGAAAATCGGTAGACAATTGTCCTAAATACAGCATATGGAAAATTTCAATTTTCACAAAAAAAATTACAATATCTGTGCCAAAATTTTTGCAAGAACCTCAACTTTGCAAACCTCTAACAATGCCAATTTTCGGCCAATTTCAAAATGTCATGTCTTTTTTTGCTGCTCTGAATGTGAGTAATAAATTGGCATTCAAATCTAAAAAAGTAATTTCGACCCGATTTTTGAAAAAAATTACAGTGTCAAAATTTTCAAAAATCCAGCCGAAATTTTTTTTTTTTTAAATTCTAATCTTTTGACTGCATTTTGAAATATGTAAAAATGCCATAAGAAATAGATACAAAATTTTGAAATCGGTTGAAAATTGTCTAAAATACAGCCTAGGGAAAATCGAAATTTGGACCAAGATTAGACAATATTTCAAAAAATTCTCAAAAATCCTCAGCTGTGCAATCTTTTAAAGTTTTGATGGCATTTAAAAGAAGATAAAAATTCGATAAAAACTACATCAAAACTTTGAAAATCGGTAGACAATTGTCCTAAATACAGCATATGGAAAATTTCAATTTTCACAAAAAAAATTACAATATCTGTGCCAAAATTTTTGCAAGAACCTCAACTTTGCAAACCTCTAACAATGCCAATTTTCGGCCAATTTCAAAATGTCATGTCTTTTTTTGCTGCTCTGAATGTGAGTAATAAATTGGCATTCAAATCTAAAAAAGTAATTTCGACCCGATTTTTGAAAAAAATTACAGTGTCAAAATTTTCAAAAATCCAGCCGAAATTTTTTTTTTTTAAATTCCAATCTTTTGACTTCATTTTGAAATATGTAAAAATGCCATAAGAAATAGATACAAAATTTTGAAATCGGTTGAAAATTGTCTAAAATACAGCCTAGGGAAAATCGAAATTTGGACCAAGATTAGACAATATTTCAAAAATTCTCAAAAATCCTCAGCTGTGCAATCTTTTAAAGTTTTGATGGCATTTAAAAGAAGATAAAAATTCGATAAAAACTACATCAAAACTTTGAAAATCGGTAGAAAATTGTCCTAAATACAGCATAAGGAAAATTTCAATTTTCACAAAAAAAATTTCAATATCTGTGCCAAAATTTTTGCAAAATCCTCAACTTTGCAAACCTCTAACAATGCCAATTTTCGGCCAATTTCAAAATGTCATGTCTTTTTTTGCTGCTCTGAATGTGAGTAATAAATTGGCATTCAAATCTAAAAAAGTAATTTCGACCCGATTTTTGAAAAAAATTACAGTGTATACACTGTCAAAATTTTCAAAAATCCAGCCGAAATTTTTTTTTTTAAATTCCAATCTTTTGACTGCATTTTGAAATATGTAAAAATGCTATAAGAAATAGATACAAAATTTTGAAATCGGTTGAAAATTGTCTAAAATACAGCCTAGGGAAAATCGAAATTTGGACCAAGATTAGACAATATTTCAAGAAATTCTCAAAAATCCTCAGCTGTGCAATCTTTTAAAGTTTTGATGGCATTTAAAAGAAGATAAAAATTCGATAAAAACTACATCAAAACTTTGAAAATCGGTAGACAATTGTCCTAAATACAGCATATGGAAAATTTCAATTTTCACAAAAAAAATTACAATATCTGTGCCAAAATTTTTGCAAGAACCTCAACTTTGCAAACCTCTAACAATGCCAATTTTCGGCCAATTTCAAAATGTCATGTCTTTTTTTGCTGCTCTGAATGTGAGTAATAAATTGGCATTCAAATCTATAAAAGTAATTTCGACCCGATTTTTGAAAAAATTACAGTGTATACACTGTCAAAATTTTCAAAAATCCAGCCGAAATTTTTTTTTTAAATTCCAATCTTTTGACTGCATTTTGAAATATGTAAAAATGCTATAAGAAATAGATACAAAATTTTGAAATCGGTTGAAAATTGTCTAAAATACAGCCTAGGGAAAATCGAAATTTGGACCAAAATTAGACAATTTTTAAAAAAATTCTCAAAAGTCCTCAGCTGTGCAATCTTTTAAAGTTTTGATGGCATTTAAAAGAAGATAAAAATTCGATAAAAACTACATCAAAACTTTGAAAATCGGTAGACAATTGTCCTAAATACAGCATATGGAAAATTTCAATTTTCACAAAAAAAATTACAATATCTGTGCCAAAATTTTTGCAAGAACCTCAACTTTGCAAACCTCTAACAATGCCAATTTTCGGCCAATTTCAAAATGTCATGTCTTTTTTTGCTGCTCTGAATGTGAGTAATAAATTGGCATTCAAATCTATAAAAGTAATTTCGACCCGATTTTTGAAAAAAATTACAGTGTATACACTGTCAAAATTTTCAAAAATCCAGCCGAAATTTTTTTTTTTTAAATTCCAATCTTTTGACTGCATTTTGAAATATGTAAAAATGCTATAAGAAATAGATACAAAATTTTGAAATCGGTTGAAAATTGTCTAAAATACAGCCTAGGGAAAATCGAAATTTGGACCAAAATTAGACAATTTTTAAAAAAATTCTCAAAAGTCCTCAGCTGTGCAATCTTTTAAAGTTTTGATGGCATTTAAAAGAAGATAAAAATTCGATAAAAACTACATCAAAACTTTGAAAATCGGTAGACAATTGTCCTACATACAGCATATGGAAAATTTCAATTTTCACAAAAAAAATTTCAATATCTGTGCCAAAATTTTTGCAAAAACCTCAACTTTGCAAACCTCTAACAATGCCAATTTTCGGCCAATTTCAAAATGTCATGTCTTTTTTTGCTGCTCTGAATGTGAGTAATAAATTGGCATTCAAATCTAAAAAAGTAATTTCGACCCGATTTTTGAAAAAAATTACAGTGTATACACTGTCAAAATTTTCAAAAATCCAGCCGAAATTTTTTTTTTTTAAATTCCAATCTTTTGACTGCATTTTGAAATATGTAAAAATGCTATAAGAAATAGATACAAAATTTTGAAATCGGTTGAAAATTGTCTAAAATACAGCCTAGGGAAAATCGAAATTTGGACCAAGATTAGACAATATTTCAAGAAATTCTCAAAAATCCTCAGCTGTGCAATCTTTTAAAGTTTTGATGGCATTTAAAAGAAGATAAAAATTCGATAAAAACTACATCAAAACTTTGAAAATCGGTAGACAATTGTCCTAAATACAGCATATGGAAAATTTCAATTTTCACAAAAAAAATTACAATATCTGTGCCAAAATTTTTGCAAGAACCTCAACTTTGCAAACCTCTAACAATGCCAATTTTCGGCCAATTTCAAAATGTCATGTCTTTTTTTGCTGCTCTGAATGTGAGTAATAAATTGGCATTCAAATCTAAAAAAGTAATTTTGACCCGATTTTTGGAAAAAATTACAGTGTATACACTGTCAAAATTTTCAAAAATCGGGACGAAATTTTTTTTTTTTAAATTCCAATCTTTTGATTGCATTTTAAAATATGTAAAAATGCTATAAGAAATATATACAAAATTTTGAAATCGGTTGAAAATTGTCTAAAATACAGCCTAGGGAAAATCGAAATTTGGACCAAAATTAGACAATATTTCAAAAAATTCTCAAAAATCCTCAGCTGTGCAATCTTTTAAAGTTTTGATGGCATTTAAAAGAAGATAAAAATTCGATAAAAACTACATCAAAACTTTGAAAATCGGTAGACAATTGTCCTAAATACAGCATAAGGAAAATTTCAATTTTCACAAAAAAAATTTCAATATCTGTGCCAAAATTTTTGCAAAAAAATTAACTTTGCAAACCTCTAACAATGCCAATTTTAGGCCAATTTCAAAATGTCATGTCTTTTTTTGCTGCTCTGAATGTGAGTAATAAATTTTAAAATATGTAAAAATGCTATAAGAAATATATACAAAATTTTGAAATCGGTTGAAAATTGTCTAAAATACAGCCTAGGGAAAATCGAAATTTGGACCAAAATTAGACAATATTTCAAAAAATTCTCAAAAATCCTTAGCTGTGCAATCTTTTAAAGTTTTGATGGCATTTAAAAGAAGATACAAATTCGATAAAAACTACATGAAAACTTTGAAAATCGGTAGACAATTGTCCTAAATACAGCATAAGGAAAATTTCAATTTTCACAAAAAAAATTTCAATATCTGTGCCAAAATTTTTGCAAAAACCTCAACTTTGCAAACCTCTAACAATGCCAATTTTAGGCCAATTTCAAAATGTCATGTCTTTTTTTGCTGCTCTGAATGTGAGTAATAAATTGGCATTCAAATCTAAAAAAGTAATTTTGACCCGATTTTTGGAAAAAATTACAGTGTATATATACACTGTCAAAATTTTCAAAAATCGGGCCGAAATTTTTTTTTTTTAAATTCCAATCTTTTGATTGCATTTTAAAATATGTAAAAATGCTATAAGAAATATATACAAAATTTTGAAACCGGTTGAAAATTGTCTAAAATACAGCCAAGGGAAAATCGAAATTTGGACCAAAATTAGACAATATTTCAAAAAAATTCTCAAAAATCCTCAGCTGTGCAATCTTTTAAAGTTTTGATGGCATTTAAAAGAAGATAAAAATTCGATAAAAACTACATCAAAACTTTGAAAATCGGTAGACAATTGTCCTAAATACAGCATATGGAAAATTTCAATTTTCACAAAAAAAATTACAATATCTGTGCCAAAATTTTTGCAAGAACCTCAACTTTGCAAACCTCTAACAATGCCAATTTTCGGCCAATTTCAAAATGTCATGTCTTTTTTTGCTGCTCTGAATGTGAGTAATAAATTGGCATTCAAATCTAAAAAGTAATTTCGACCCGATTTTTTGAAAAAAATTACAGTGTATATACACTGTCAAAATTTTCAAAATCCAGCCGAAATTTTTTTTTTTAAATTCCAATCTTTTGACTGCATTTTGAAATATGTAAAAATGCTATAAGAAATAGATACAAAATTTTGAAATCGGTTGAAAATTGTCTAAAATACAGCCTAGGGAAAATCGAAATTTGGACCAAGATTAAACAATATTTCAAAAAATTCTCAAAAATCCTCAGCTGTGCAATCTTTTAAAGTTTTGATGGCATTTAAAAGAAGATAAAAATTCGATAAAAACTACATCAAAACTTTGAAAATCGGTAGAAAATTGTCCTAAATACAGCATAAGGAAAATTTCAATTTTCACAAAAAAATTTCAATATCTGTGCCAAAATTTTTGCAAAAACCTCAACTTTGCAAACCTCTAACAATGCCAATTTTCGGCCAATTTCAAAATGTCATATCTTTTTTTGCTGCTCTGAATGTGAGTAATAAATTGGCATTCAAATCTAAAAAAGTAATTTCGACCCGATTTTTGAAAAAAATTACAGTGTATATACACTGTCAAAATTTTCAAAAATCCAGCCGAAATTTTTTTTTTTTAAATTCCAATCTTTTGACTGCATTTTGAAATATGTAAAAATGCTATAAGAAATAGATACAAAATTTTGAAATCGGTTGAAAATTGTCTAAAATACAGCCTAGGGAAAATCGAAATTTGGACCAAAATTAGACAATTTTTAAAAAATTCTCAAAAGTCCTCAGCTGTGCAATCTTTTAAAGTTTTGATGGCATTTAAAAGAAGATAAAAATTCGATAAAAACTACATCAAAACTTTGAAAATCGGTAGACAATTGTCCTACATACAGCATTAGGAAAATTTCAATTTTCACAAAAAAAATTTCAATATCTGTGCCAAAATTTTTGCAAAAACCTCAACTTTGCAAACCTCTAACAATGCCAATTTTCGGCCAATTTCAAAATGTCATGTCTTTTTTTGCTGCTCTGAATGTGAGTAATAAATTGGCATTCAAATCTAAAAAAGTAATTTCGACCCGATTTTTGAAAAAAATTACAGTGTATATATACACTGTCAAAATTTTCAAAAATCCAGCCGAAATTTTTTTTTTTTAAATTCCAATCTTTTGACTGCATTTTGAAATATGTAAAAATGCTATAAGAAATAGATACAAAATTTTGAAATCGGTTGAAAATTGTCTAAAATACAGCCTAGGGAAAATCGAAATTTGGACCAAGATTAGACAATATTTCAAGAAATTCTCAAAAATCCTCAGCTGTGCAATCTTTTAAAGTTTTGATGGCATTTAAAAGAAGATAAAAATTCGATAAAAACTACATCAAAACTTTGAAAATCGGTAGACAATTGTCCTAAATACAGCATAAGGAAAATTTCAATTTTCACAAAAAAAATTTCAATATCTGTGCCAAAATTTTTGCAAAAACCTCAACTTTGCAAACCTCTAACAATGCCAATTTTAGGCCGATTTCAAAATGTCATGTCTTTTTTTGCTGCTCTGAATGTGAGTAATAAATTGGCATTCAAATCTTAAAAAGTAATTTCGACCCGATTTTTGAAAAAAATTACAGTGTATACACTGTCAAAATTTTCAAAAATCGGGCCGAAATTTTTTTTTAAATTCCAATCTTTTGATTGCATTTTAAAATATGTAAAAATGCTATAAGAAATATATACAAAATTTTGAAAGCAGCCTAGGGAAAATCGAAATTTGCACCAAAATTAGACAATATTTCAAAAAATTCTCAAAAATCCTCAGCTGTGCAATCTTTTAAAGTTTTGATGGCATTTAAAAGAAGATAAAAATTCGATAAAAACTACATCAAAACTTTGAAAATCGGTAGACAATTATTGTCCTAAATACAGCATAAGGAAAATTTCAATTTTCACAAAAAAATTTCAATATCTGTGCCAAAATTTTTGCAAAAACCTCAACTTTGCAAACCTGTAACTATGCCAATTTTTGGCCAATTTCAAAATGTCATGCCTTTTTTTGCTGCTCTGAATATGATTTATAAATTGCCATTCAAATCTGAAAAACTAATTTCGACCGGATTTTGAAAAAAATTACAGTGTATACACTGTCAAAATTTTCAAAAATCGAGTCGAAATTTTTCTTTTTTAAATTCCAATCTTCTGATACCATTTTAAAATATGTAAAAATGCAATAAGAAATAGATTAAAAATTTTGAAATCGGTTGAAAATTGTCCAAAATACAGCCTAAGGAAAATCGAAACTTTGACCAAAATTATACAACTTTTCAAAAAATGTTCAAAAATACCCAGCTTTGCAACCATTTAAAGTTTTGATGGCATTTAAAAGAAGATAAAAATTCGATAAAAACTACATCAACACTTTGAAAATCGGTAGAAAATTGTCCTACATACAGCATTAGGAAAATTTCAATTTTGACAAAAAGAATTTCAATATCTGTGCCAAAATTTTTGTAAAAACCTCAACTTTGCAAACACCTAACTTTGCCAATTTTTGGCCGATTTTAAAATGTTATCTCTTTTTTGCTGCTCTGAATGTGATTTATAAATTGGCATTCAAATCTGAAAAACTAATTTCGAACAGATTTTTTGAAAAAATTACAGTGTATACACTGTCAAAATTTTCAAAAATCGAGTCGAAATTTGTTTTTTTTGAATTCCAATCTTTTGATACTATTTTAAAATGTGTAAAAATGCAATAAGAAATAGATTAAAAATTTTGAAATCGGTTGAAAATTGTCCAAAATACGGCCTAGGAAAAATCGAGTTTTGCCCAAAATTATACAATTTTTCAAAAAATGCTCAGAAATCCCCAGCTGTGCAATCTTTAAAAGTTTTGATGGCATTTAAAAGTAGATAAAAATTCGATAAAAACTACATCAAAACTTTGAAAATCGGTAGAAAATTGTCCTACATACAGCATTAGGAAAATTTCAATTTTCACAAAAAGAATTTCAATATCTGTGCCAAAATTTTTGTAAAAACCTCAACTTTGCAAACCCCTAACTTTGCCAATTTTTGGCCGATTTTAAAATGTTATCTCTTTTTTTGCTGCTCTAAATGTGATTTATAAATTGGCATTCAAATCTGAAAAACTAATTTCGACCGGATTTTGAAAAAAATTACAGTGTATACACTGTCAAAATTTTCAAAAATCGAGTCCAAATTTTATTTTTCAAAATTGCAAGTTTTGGATGGCATTTAAAAGTATGTAAAAATATAATAAAAAATGGATACAAAATTTTGAAATCGGTTGAAAATTGTCTAAAATACAGCCTAAGGAAAATCGAAACTTTGACCAAAATTATACAACTTTTCAAAAAATGTTCAAAAATCCCCAGCTTTGCAACTTTGCAAACCTCTAACTATGCCAATTTTTGGCCGATTTCAAAAAGTCATGTCTTTTTTTGCTGCTATGAATGTGAGTTATAAATTGGCATTCAAATCTAAAAAACTAATTTTGGCCCGATACACTGTCAAAATTTTCAAAAATCGAGTCCAAATTTTATTTTTCAAAATTGCAAGTTTTGGATGGCATTTAAAAGTATGTAAAAATATAATAAAAAATGGATACAAAATTTTGAAATCGGTTGAAAATTGTCTAAAATACAGCCTAAGGAAAATCGAAACTTTGACCAAAATTATACAACTTTTCAAAAAATGTTCAAAAATCCCCAGCTTTGCAACCATTTAAAGTTTTGATGGCATTTAAAAGAAGATAAAAATTCAATAAAAACTACATCAAAACTTTGAAAATCGGTTAAAAATTGTCCTAAATACAGCCTTAGGAAAATTTCCATTTTGACCAAAAATTTTTTAATAGCTGGTCCAAAATTTATGCAAGAACCTCAACTTTGCAAACCTCTAACTATGCCAATTTTTGGCCGATTTCAAAAAGTCATGTCTTTTTTTGCTGCTATGAATGTGAGTTATAAATTGGCATTCAAATCTAAAAAACTAATTTTGGCCCGATTTTTGAAAAAAATTACAGTGTATACACTGTCAAAATTTTCAAAAATCGAGTCCAAATTTTATTTTTCAAAATTGCAAGTTTTGGATGGCATTTAAAAGTATGTAAAAATATAATAAAAAATGGATAAAAAATTTTGAAATCGGTTGAAAATTGTCTAAAATACAGCCTAAGGAAAATCGAAACTTTGACCAAAATTATACAACTTTTCAAAAAATGTTCAAAAATCCCCAGCTTTGCAACCATTTAAAGTTTTGATGGCATTTAAAAGAAGATAAAAATTCAATAAAAACTACATCAAAACTTTGAAAATCGGTCAAAAATTGTCCTAAATACAGCCTTAGGAAAATTTCCATTTTGACCAAAAAATTTTTTAATAGCTGGTCCAAAATTTATGCAAGAACCTCAACTTTGCAAACCTCTAACTATGCCAATTTTTGGCCGATTTCAAAAAGTCATGTCTTTTTTTGCTGCTATGAATGTGAGTTATAAATTGGCATTCAAATCTAAAAAACTAATTTTGGCCCGATTTTTGAAAAAAATTACAGTGTATTATACACTGTCAAAATTTTCAAAAATCGAGTCCAAATTTTATTTTTCAAAATTGCAAGTTTTGGATGGCATTTAAAAGTATGTAAAAATATAATAAAAAATGGATAAAAAATTTTGAAATCGGTTGAAAATTGTCTAAAATACAGCCTAAGGAAAATCGAAACTTTGACCAAAATTATACAACTTTTCAAAAAATGTTCAAAAATCCCCAGCTTTGCAACCATTTAAAGTTTTGATGGCATTTAAAAGAAGATAAAAATTCAATAAAAACTACATCAAAACTTTGAAAATCGGTCAAAAATTGTCCTAAATACAGCCTTAGGAAAATTTCCATTTTGACCAAAAATTTTTTAATAGCTGGTCCAAAATTTATGCAAGAACCTCAACTTTGCAAACCTCTAACTATGCCAATTTTTGGCCGATTTCAAAAAGTCATGTCTTTTTTTGCTGCTATGAATGTGAGTTATAAATTGGCATTCAAATCTAAAAAACTAATTTTGGCCCGATTTTTGAAAAAAATTACAGTGTATTATACACTGTCAAAATTTTCAAAAATCGAGTCGAAATTTTTCTTTTTTAAATTCCAATCTTCTGATACCATTTTAAAATATGTAAAAATGCAATAAGAAATAGATTAAAAATTTTGAAATCGGTTGAAAATTGTCCAAAATACGGGCCTAGGAAAAATCGAAATTTTGATCAAAATTATACAATTTTTAAAAAAATTCTCAGAAATCCCCAGATGTGCAATATTTTTAAGTTTTGATGGCATTTAAAAGTAGATAAAAATTCGATAAAAACTACATCAAAACTTTGAAAATCGGTAGAAAATTGTCCTGAATACAGCATTAGGAAAATTTCAATTTAGACAAAAAGAATTTCAATATCTGTGCCAAAATTTTTGTAAAAACCTCAACTTTGCAAACCTGTAACTTTGCCAATTTTTGGCCGATTTTAAAATGTTATCTCTTTTTTTGCTGCTCTGAATGTGAGTAATAAATTGGCATTCAAATCTAAAAAAGTAATTTCGACCCGATTTTTGAAAAAAATTACAGTGTATATATACACTGTCAAAATTTTCAGAAATCCAGCCGAAATTTTTTTTTTTAAATTCCAATCTTTTGACTGCATTTTGAAATATGTAAAAATGCTATAAGAAATAGATACAAAATTTTGAAATCGGTTGAAAATTGTCTAAAATACAGCCTAGGGAAAATCGAAATTTGGACCAAGATTAGACAATATTTCAAGAAATTCTCAAAAATCCTCAGCTGTGCAATCTTTTAAAGTTTTGATGGCATTTAAAAGAAGATAAAAATTCGATAAAAACTACATCAAAACTTTGAAAATCGGTAGACAATTATTGTCCTAAATACAGCATAAGGAAAATTTCAATTTTCACAAAAAAAATTTCAATATCTGTGCCAAAATTTTTGCAAAAACCTCAACTTTGCAAACCTCTAACTATGCCAATTTTAGGCCGATTTCAAAATGTCATGTCTTTTTTTGCTGCTCTGAATGTGAGTAATAAATTGGCATTCAAATCTAAAAAAGTAATTTCGACCCGATTTTTGAAAAAAATTACAGTGTATACACTGTCAAAATTTTCAAAAATCGGGCCGAAATTTTTTTTTTTAAATTCCAATCTTTTGATTGCATTTTAAAATATGTAAAAATGCTATAAGAAATATATACAAAATTTTGAAAGCAGCCTAGGGAAAATCGAAATTTGCACCAAAATTAGACAATATTTCAAAAAATTCTCAAAAATCCTCAGCTGTGCAATCTTTTAAAGTTTTGATGGCATTTAAAAGAAGATAAAAATTCGATAAAAACTACATCAAAACTTTGAAAATCGGTAGACAATTATTGTCCTAAATACAGCATAAGGAAAATTTCAATTTTCACAAAAAAAATTTCAATATCTGTGCCAAAATTTTTGCAAAAACCTCAACTTTGCAAACCTGTAACTATGCCAATTTTTGGCCAATTTCAAAATGTCATGCCTTTTTTTGCTGCTCTGAATATGATTTATAAATTGCCATTCAAATCTGAAAAACTAATTTCGACCGGATTTTGAAAAAAATTACAGTGTATACACTGTCAAAATTTTCAAAAATCGAGTCGAAATTTTTCTTTTTTAAATTCCAATCTTCTGATACCATTTTAAAATATGTAAAAATGCAATAAGAAATAGATTAAAAATTTTGAAATCGGTTGAAAATTGTCCAAAATACAGCCTAGGAAAAATCGAAATTTTGCCCAAAATTATACAATTTTTCAAAAAATTCTCAGAAATCCCCAGCTGTGCAATATATTTAAGTTTTGATGGCATTTAAAAGTAGATAAAAATTCGATAAAAACTACATCAAAACTTTGAAAATCGGTAGAAAATTGTCCTACATACAGCATTAGGAAAATTTCAATTTTGACAAAAAGAATTTCAATATCTGTGCCAAAATTTTTGTAAAAACCTCAACTTTGCAAACCCCTAACTTCGCCAATTTTCGGCCGATTTTAAAATGTAATCATTTTTTTTGCTGCTCTAAATGTGATTTATAAATTGGCATTCAAATCTGAAAAACTAATTTCGACCGGATTTTGAAAAAAATTACAGTGTATACACTGTCAAAATTTTCAAAAATCGAGTCGAAATTTTTCTTTTTTAAATTCCAATCTTCTGATACCATTTTAAAATATGTAAAAATGCAATAAGAAATAGATTAAAAATTTTGAAATCGGTTGAAAATTGTCCAAAATACAGCCTAAGGAAAATCGAAACTTTGACCAAAATTATACAACTTTTCAAAAAATGTTCAAAAATACCCAGCTTTGCAACCATTTAAAGTTTTGATGGCATTTAAAAGAAGATAAAAATTCGATAAAAACTACATCAACACTTTGAAAATCGGTAGAAAATTGTCCTACATACAGCATTAGGAAAATTTCAATTTTGACAAAAAGAATTTCAATATCTGTGCCAAAATTTTTGTAAAAACCTCAACTTTGCAAACCCCTAACTTCGCCAATTTTCGGCCGATTTTAAAATGTAATCATTTTTTTTGCTGCTCTAAATGTGATTTATAAATTGGCATTCAAATCTGAAAAACTAATTTCGACCGGATTTTGAAAAAAATTACAGTGTATACACTGTCAAAATTTTCAAAAATCGAGTCCAAATTTTATTTTTCAAAATTGCAAGTTTTGGATGGCATTTAAAAGTATGTAAAAATATAATAAAAAATGGATACAAAATTTTGAAATCGGTTGAAAATTGTCTAAAATACAGCCTAAGGAAAATCGAAACTTTGACCAAAATTATACAACTTTTCAAAAAATGTTCAAAAATCCCCAGCTTTGCAACTTTGCAAACCTCTAACTATGCCAATTTTTGGCCGATTTCAAAAAGTCATGTCTTTTTTTGCTGCTATGAATGTGAGTTATAAATTGGCATTCAAATCTAAAAAACTAATTTTGGCCCGATACACTGTCAAAATTTTCAAAAATCGAGTCCAAATTTTATTTTTCAAAATTGCAAGTTTTGGATGGCATTTAAAAGTATGTAAAAATATAATAAAAAATGGATAAAAAATTTTGAAATCGGTTGAAAATTGTCTAAAATACAGCCTAAGGAAAATCGAAACTTTGACCAAAATTATACAACTTTTCAAAAAATGTTCAAAAATCCCCAGCTTTGCAACCATTTAAAGTTTTGATGGCATTTAAAAGAAGATAAAAATTCAATAAAAACTACATCAAAACTTTGAAAATCGGTTAAAAATTGTCCTAAATACAGCCTTAGGAAAATTTCCATTTTGACCAAAAATTTTTTAATAGCTGGTCCAAAATTTATGCAAGAACCTCAACTTTGCAAACCTCTAACTATGCCAATTTTTGGCCGATTTCAAAAAGTCATGTCTTTTTTTGCTGCTATGAATGTGAGTTATAAATTGGCATTCAAATCTAAAAAACTAATTTTGGCCCGATTTTTGAAAAAAATTACAGTGTATACACTGTCAAAATTTTCAAAAATCGAGTCCAAATTTTATTTTTCAAAATTGCAAGTTTTGGATGGCATTTAAAAGTATGTAAAAATATAATAAAAAATGGATAAAAAATTTTGAAATCGGTTGAAAATTGTCTAAAATACAGCCTAAGGAAAATCGAAACTTTGACCAAAATTATACAACTTTTCAAAAAATGTTCAAAAATCCCCAGCTTTGCAACCATTTAAAGTTTTGATGGCATTTAAAAGAAGATAAAAATTCAATAAAAACTACATCAAAACTTTGAAAATCGGTCAAAAATTGTCCTAAATACAGCCTTAGGAAAATTTCCATTTTGACCAAAAATTTTTTAATAGCTGGTCCAAAATTTATGCAAGAACCTCAACTTTGCAAACCTCTAACTATGCCAATTTTTGGCCGATTTCAAAAAGTCATGTCTTTTTTTGCTGCTATGAATGTGAGTTATAAATTGGCATTCAAATCTAAAAAACTAATTTTGGCCCGATTTTTGAAAAAAATTACAGTGTATTATACACTGTCAAAATTTTCAAAAATCGAGTCGAAATTTTTCTTTTTTAAATTCCAATCTTCTGATACCATTTTAAAATATGTAAAAATGCAATAAGAAATAGATTAAAAATTTTGAAATCGGTTGAAAATTGTCCAAAATACGGCCTAGGAAAAATCGAGTTTTGACCAAAATTATACAATTTTTCAAAAAATTCTCAGAAATCCCCAGCTGTGCAATCTTTTAAAGTTTTGATGGCATTTAAAAGTAGATAAAAATTTGATAAAAACTATATCAAAACTTTGAAAATCGGTAGAAAATTGTCCTGAATACAGCATTAGGAAAATTTCAATTTTGACAACAAGAATTTCAATATCTGTGCCAAAATTTTTCTAAAAATCTATGCAACCCCCTAACTATGCCAATTTTTGGCCGATTTTAAAATGTAATCTCTTTTTTTGCTGCTCTGAATGTGATTTATAAATTGGCATTCAAATCTAAAAAACTAATTTCGAAACGATTTTTGAAAAAATTACGCTGTCAAAATTTTCAAAAATCGAGTCAAATTTTTTTTTTTAAATTCCAATCTTTTGATACTATTTTAAAATATGTAAAAATGCAATAAGAAATAGATTAAAAAGTTTGAAATCGGTTGAAAATTGTCCAAAATACGGCCTAGGAAAAATCGAAATTTAACCAAAATTATACAATTTTTCAAAAAATTCTCAGAAATCCCCAGCTGTGCAATCTTTTAAAGTTTTGATGGCATTTAAAAGTAGATAAAAATTCGATAAAAACTACATCAAAACTTTGAAAATCGGTAGAAAATTGTCCTACATACACTATTAGGAAAATTTCAATTTTGACAACAAGAATTTCAATATCTGTGCCAAAATTTTTGTAAAAACCTCAACTTTGCAAACCTGTAACTTTGCCAATTTTTGGCCGATTTTAAAATGTTATCTCTTTTTTTGCTGCTCTGAATGTGATTTATAAATTGGCATTCAAATCTAAAAAACTAATTTCGAACCGATTTTTGAAAAAAATTACAGTGTTTACGCTGTCAAAATTTTCAAAAATCGAGTCGAAATTTTTTTTTTTTAAATTCCAATCTTCTGATACCATTTTAAAATATGTAAAAATGCAATAAGAAATAGATTAAAAAGTTTGAAATCGGTTGAAAATTGTTCAAAATACGGCCTAGGAAAAATCGAAATTTAACCAAAATTATACAATTTTTCAAAAAATTCTCAGAAATCCCCAGCTGTGCAATCTTTTAAAGTTTTGATGGCATTTAAAAGTAGATAAAAATTCGATAAAAACTACATCAAAACTTTGAAAATCGGTAGAAAATTGTCCTGAATACAGCATTAGGAAAATTTCAATTTTGACAACAAGAATTTCAATATTTTTTTTTTTAATTCCAATCTTTTGATACCATTTTAAAATATGTAAAAATGCAATAAGAAATAGATTAAAAAGTTTGAAATCGGTTGAAAATTGTTCAAAATACGGCCTAGGAAAAATCGAATTTTGACCAAAATTATACAATTTTTCAAAAAATTCTCAGAAATCCCCAGCTGTGAAATCTTTTGAAGTTTTGATGGCATTTAAAAGTAGATAAAATTTCGATAAAAACTACATCAAAACTTTGAAAATCGGTAGAAAATTGTCCTGACAAAAAGAATTTCAATATCTGTGCCAAAATTTTTGTAAAAACCTTAACTTTGCAAACCCCTAACTTTGCCAATTTTTGGCCGATTTTAAAATGTTATCTCTTTTTTTGCTGCTCTGAATGTGATTTATAAATTGGCATTCAAATCTGAAAAACTAATTTCGACCGGATTTTGAAAAAAATTACAGTGTATACACTGTCAAAATTTTCAAAAATCGAGTCGAAATTTTTCATTTTTAAATTCCAATCTTCTGATACCATTTTAAAATATGTAAAAATGCAATAAGAAATAGATTAAAAATTTTGAAATCGGTTGAAAATTGTCCAAAATACGGCCTAGGAAAAATCGAGTTTTGACCAAAATTATACAAGTTTTCAAAAAATTCTCAGAAATCCCCAGCTGTGAAATCTTTAAAAGTTTTGATGGCATTTAAAAGTAGATAAAATTTCGATAAAAACTACATCAAAACTTTGAAAATCGGTAGAAAATTGTCCTGAATACAGCATTAGGAAAATTTCAATTTTGACAAAAAGAATTTCAATATCTGTGCCAAAATTTTTGTAAAAACCTCAACTTTGCAAACCTGTAACTATGCCAATTTTCGGCCGATTTTAACATGTAATCTCTTTTTTTGCTGCTCTGAATGTGATTTATAAATTGGCATTCAAATCTGAAAAACTAATTTCGAACCGATTTTTGAAAAAAATTACAGTGTCAAAATTTTCAAAAATCGAGTCGAATTTTCTTTTTTTAATTCCAATCTTTTGATACTATTTTAAAATATGTAAAAATGCAATAAGAAATAGATTAAAAAGTTTGAAATCGGTTGAAAATTGTCTAAAATACTACAGACAAGAGAAAATCGAAATTTCGATTGAAATTATATGATTTTACCAAAACTTTTAAAAAATCCTTAGCTTTGCAATCTTTTAAAGTTTTGATGGCAGTTAAATGTAGGTAAATGCCAGTGAAATGTTTTTTAAAATTTGGAATTTTTGTATGTAAGAAGAGTGGAAGAGAGAGAGAGAGAGAGTTGTGCGTCAATATGAAAGGCAAAAATTGCAAATTCTTGAGTCAATTAATTGATGAAATTTTAGCAATTTGTTGCCTTGCCTAGCTTTCAGATAAGATTCTGGGAATTCTATTCTCCATTTGCTCTCAACTGCTGCTCAATGAACTGTGATGGGAAAATTCAATTTGGACTTTTGTATTTCTAAGGCTGAAACCACAAGATGCGCTTCAAGTGCAAAATTTCGTTTCACTCACCATGTAGTCGCCTTTTGGCCTCTCGATATGTGGGCGTTGTTGGGCGTGTTAAACCAAGTAACCAGCAAGTTTCACACGCGCACAAACACATGGAAATGTTTGTGTTTGCCTCGGTATGTGAATATGGAGAGGGGCGTTAATTTTCACAATATGTTGTATCCTGGAGCCAAAAGTTAATTAAAAACCAACAAAAGTTGATGCTGCTGCACACACCCACACACCCCGTGCACATGCCCAGCAACAACAACTGAAGCATTCACATGGCAAAATAGTTGCCAGGCAACAGGAGCAGCAGCAACAGTCAGTCATTTTTCCCCCGTTAGCTTCTTCGAGCCAAATTGAAGCCAACTGTTGGTAGGGGGGGATCCCTGCATTTGTTTATGCCCTTTGGAAATTCCACGTAAGATATGAACCACAAACTCTTCATCTGTTCGGTTGCTGCCACCCAACCTTTCCCTTTGTTTGTCTCCCCCACCACATTTAAAAACGCAATTTGCACATTTTGATTAGCAGCCACAAGAACGCGAAATTTGATTTTTGCCAAGCTGTTGGGTCAGCACGTAGCAAGCAATATGGTTATTTTGAGGGTGCTTCAGGATATCCAATGGAGCACCAATTTGCGCAAACATTTTTACGCATATGGCGTACGCTAACGAACAAACAAACAAACAAACAAACAAACATACAAACAAACCAGCAACCAGCTCGCATTTACTCTTACAAGGAAATGGAATTTTTAATCCAATTAAATTGCCATGCAAACGCGAAGTCAAAAAGCAAAAAGGCCACGACCAACAAAAAGAGTGTCAGCGTTAGTTTTTTGTTTTTAATAAACAAATTGGCTGCTTACACATACATAGTTGTTGCTCTCTATTAGTAGTTGTTGTTTTTGGTTAGCTGGCGAACTTCTTTGGCGGCATTAGAACAAAGGAGCAAGCAGGCGTCACATATTTTAAGGTTCCTTGCCACACAACAAAACACACAATGGCCAAACACAATTTTCGAGTGCACAAGAAAAGCGAAAAAAAAATGAAAACCAGTATATAGAATGGGTGTTGGGGGAGGGGAAAACGTTGCACTTTGTTGATTAAATTTCATGCTTGGCTCCACCTTTTGGGGCAGCGAGTGCGTCTAGCACCGGGCGGAGACCCCCAAAAGCACCGAAAATTGTACTGCTTAGATGCAGGCTATTAAATCTAAATTTAATTTTTGCTCCAACGCTGTCATCTGTACGCCAAGGACAAAGCCAACAACAACAAAAAAAAAAAGAAGATGCCAAGAAGAAACGGAGGAAACGGGCAAAACTCGTTGACATTGCTTGGTAACTTTGTTTCATCTGGCTTTGCGAAACCTTTCAGCTGGAATAGAGTCGAACAAGGAGCAAGCAACAAGAATCAAGGATTTTGTGTACCATGACACGAGGGTCAAACGTCTTAGCAAGCAACAAATGAACTTTTTCTTAACGTAATTTAAAAAACTATAACCCTCTCCATAGTCCCAGTTATGATAAGAACAAAGAGTAGCGTATTAGTTTAGCTTATCAAATCCATCCGTATGGAGGAGAGTATTACAAATTTTATCAGTTTTTAGATTAAACAGATTACTTATCTTATTATTTATCTCAAAGTTTCTGGGCATTCTCAGTTTTATATGTCATTGGTTGCAATGAGATAAATTAAGATCCTGGAACTAATTAATGTATAATGATTCACATAAATGTTAGATAGTCTAATAGGAAACTGCTATTTATTTTGATTGAATAAAATGATGAGACATTTATCTACATTCATTTTTTAATTTTTAAGTTAATAAAGGGAATATCGGGTATGGGGTTATTTATCCAATTAAATATATATGTAATTCTAATATATAAATATAATATTTCTACTGGACATTTGTTATTCATAATTAATCCATTTTTGTGTGCAGTTTAGATATCGTTTTTCATACCGTGCATCACAGTTTTCGAATGGGGAACTTAATATGTATGAACAAATTAATTAAAACAAGTAAACTTGTAAGCTAAAAACATTTGTCTCCTTATTTTTCATGTCGTAATTAAGGCCACATTCATTCTGTGTGTATGAATGTGACTGATTGAACTTATCACAAAAACACTAGAATTCCTGTTGAGATAGTAACTAGTTCTTGTAAAATGAAATATATATATATATATATATATATATATACTGAAATTATTCATTATTTGTTACTTCTTTCGATAGCTGAATTATTTGTATTTTACCTTGTTCAATTTTAAATTTGTTTCTAATAAACTTGTAGCTTTTGAAAAATTTTGGACAGAATTGTTTAGACTTCATAGGCCACCTGAATTTTGGTTCCCAACAAAATGAAAATGAAATTAAATTCTATTAGTTTACTTCTGCCTTTTAGTTTTTTGATGACTCTGTTGGGAATATTCTTCTATAAATTCAAAGAATTAGAATAATGAATTATGAGTTCTTAAAATTCCTTATTGATTCACGATTCAAGCTTTTAGATGAATTGCAATATGACCTTGTAATGAAATCTTTAGAAATTACAGATTGTTAGTATCGGACAAATTTAGATGAATTTCTAAGTAACTTAAACTCGATTTTAAACAAGCCCCAAAACACTTTCGCCACTCATTTTGAGGTTCGTTGAACGGTCTGTGTGTCCTTTGGAGCGTCTCCCAGGATTTGGTCTGCCCCGTTTACCATATGCAAAAGAGTGAATCTCGTAAATCAGTGCAAATATATCCCAGCTCAGGCTTATTGCGGCAGCTTATCTGCTTATGACAGCTTTCCGCCTGGTAAAAAAAAAAAACAACCAGAAAGAGAACCAAAAGCGAAAAATCAGACACACACACACAGACAATGAGACAGAGCGACCGACCGACCGACAGACAGACAGACGTAGCGAGATGGGTTGAAGTAAAAATTCTAACCAAAATGAAAGAGACCAGACACAGACAGACAGGCGGACAGACAGACACGACGACATATATAAAACAAACGTCCAGAGACTCCGCGACAAAGCCAAAAGGACATGAAAAACCGAAAAGAACCAACCGCAACACACCAAACGGAGTAGCTATAAAAAATACTTGTACCAGGTTTTCTTTTTTGTCCCAACCACACCTAAAAAAAAGGAGTGAGAGAACGAGTGGATGCGAAAAAGTTTTTGAGCTGCGGTTGGAGCCTTCATCACGTTGGATAAACACAACAACGCGTGAAAATTTCATTGTCAGCTGGTCTGGGATGGGCTGGGCTGGGCCTGTCTTGGGCTGTCTTGTCCCTGGCCACGTGCACGGGTTAACTGTCAACGACATCTTATTATGAATTAGTGTTAAATGCCACGCTGATAGCGTTGATGGCACTTTACAGCCATTTCGCATTAAACTCTGGCAGGCGAAAAAGAAACTTCATAAATATTTGAGACTTCAATTTCTCCATTTCTTTGCTGCTGCTGCTGCCTCTTTCGCTGGGATGTGTAGTAGATTTATTTTTATGATTCTCCCATTTATTTTCTCTGAAATCAGAGCCAAGGCACAAACTTGTTAATAATGTTGGAAAGTGGCCAGGGGGAATCTGGAATCCCGCATCCCGGTGTGCCGCATTTTCGACACTTTCCAAAACAGTCACGTAACCACGTCAGTAATAATCACTAAAGTTTCAGTTACACCACACCAAGCATCCTCTGGTCTGTTGTTTTTGTTGCTGTTGTTGTTGTTAAGGCGGAACTCATAAATATTTGATGTGCGGCTGGACCCCAAGAAGCTAACAAAACGAAGGTGTGCATAGATGAGAGGGCCATCTCATTGTGGTTTTTGCAGATTTCCCTCTAAATTATTGAAAAAACATGATGATCTCACTCACGATGGGTGTGTTTACTCTACATATTTTCTAGCCTCTATGTTCGTAGTGCTTTATGCTATTTACATTTCGTGCGCATCGCGAACTGTGATTTACATTTGCGGCTTAATTTCATCTCCAGACATTATTTGTGCCCCATGCGTCGTTTATCTTGGCCGTTAAGCACTCGACGCCCGTTGACTTACTTCGTTTGCCATGGTATTCTTCTTTTTCTTCGTTCTGATAAAGAAACTTATGCAATTGCACGTGCCTCTTCTAAGCACGGGCGTGAGGTGGCTCTTTATGACCCTAGATTCATGTTTGCTCTGCCGACGCTAAATTAACGTAAATTTATAGTTAATGTGTCTGCCTGTCTCTCTGTCTCTGTCTCTGTCTTTGCGCGCTTTTTGCAAATACACAGACGAGGGCAGACGGCCAAGTCAAAGTCAAAGTCACTGCGCTCTAGCCAAGTCGTTGCTAATTGATTATGGACCCGGTCGGCGAAGCGCTCCATTGAAGCATCATCAACTGGTGCATAAATCAAGGAAATGTCTACAAGGTTATGTATAAATTTACATTTTTTAACCAACCGATAGAGGACGCGAACAACAAAAGGCAATAAAATTGATTAAATGCTTCAATTGCTTAGTATTTTTTAATGCATAAATTACGTTCTGAGTTTGATTCCCAAATATCCAAACCAACTAACCACAAAAAGTCATAGTTATGAACAACACTGCGTATACTTGATAAACCTAAAAACCTTTGAGATGGTTCAACTCTTTTATATTTCTTGTTCTGACTTCGAATGGAGTAGCAAATGACAACAGACCCATTGCAAATGGCAAATGAACAGAGTACAAAGTTCAAAAACCAAGAAATCAAGAGGCAACAGTGAAAAGAAACTTCATTGTCATTCCATTGGTCAATTGGACAGATACAGCCATGTACATTCACTTGTTGTATTCTCAGCTCAGAGCAACAAAAAGCGACACATGGAAAAAGCTGCAAAATGCTCTTATTTCTAAGTGCAACAACGTTCCGTTATGTCCATTATGAGCTTCTATCTGCCTTGGACAATACAAACGGGAGTAGACAAAACCCTCTCAAAAAAAAAAAAAAAAACAAAAACAAAAACAAAGCAAAACAAAACAGTCAAAGAAAGGCGAAAAAAATAGCACGACAATGTAGGGAAAAGTTGGAAAAATCTGAAAGGCCGTCAGCGCGAACAGCAACCAAAAACCACGAAAAGAAGCAACTGGGAAAGGGAATGGGTATCAGGGGGAACTAGGGAAAAACTAAAACGGATGTGCGCACAGTTGTTGAAGAAAACAAAGATTCGCGGCGCTAAGCAGTCGTGCGTGAAGTGCGTGGATGTCGATGCGAGTGTGTGCGTGTGTGTGTACGGGTTTGCCGGAAGCCATTAGACAAAAACGTACAACTGCAACGGCAGAGGCAACGACAGAGGCAACGCAGGATTTGCGCATTGTTGGCACTGCCCAAAAGTGGACACAATGTGGGTTGTTCCACGGGTCTCAATTGCGATTTCATTGCACACTCCGTACAGCGAGCAATCTCAACCCATAGGTCCTTCTTATGCGATGTTTAAATATCAATTTTCTTAAAAGTTTTAATTGTAGGTACTTTAAAGTGTACCATCTCATTCACTTCAGCAATGAAATTCATTTTGCTAACCATCAAAAGGAAGGTTATTTGCATCTGCCCTACAAATGAACTGAAATTGCTTATTTTACATACAAATTTTCATTCTATGAACTATCCTTTTATAAATCCCTACTTGTCCATTTTATTTTATAAAAGCCTTCAAGTTTTAACTGCTTGATGAGCAGCTAGAATTGTCCATGTAATAAATTTTTACTTATAATAATCTCAAACGGCTGAAATCCTTTTAACAAACCGATTTTTTGGCGAGATATTAAATTTACCTTTCACGAAAAAATCCCTAGCGAGAATC
This sequence comes from Drosophila sp. 14030-0761.01, assembly GCA_018150735.1. Taxonomy (NCBI): domain Eukaryota; kingdom Metazoa; phylum Arthropoda; class Insecta; order Diptera; family Drosophilidae; genus Drosophila; species Drosophila sp. 14030-0761.01. The sequence goes on from JAECWO010000090.1 coordinate 2,056,819, forward strand.
AAATTCTGTTTCGGAATGTTAAGAAAAATGTAAATATGCACCTTCGTTTCGTCATTTTTTTGTTAAAGTAACCTGGCAGCACACCGTCTGATACAGAGAAAGCAAATCCTTTTTCACATATCTGTAAAAAAGCTAATTTTTTTTTTTTGCTTTTTAAAGAATTTTGGTGGAGCAAAACTTCAAAAAAGAGATTGTAATACTGTTTTTTGTTTCACAGATTTTAGTATAATATTTCCAAAGTTCAGCTTCTGCCAAATTCTTCTTTTGTCAAGGATTTTTCATTGTATTTCAAAAAAGACATTTAAATAAGTTTCGATAAAATCGCAGTTAAATTGGTTTACTTTTTTTTTAGTTTTTTTAAATAGTGGAAAAATATCAAGATTGTAGTAATTAAAAATATTTAAAAACTTTTTGGATAATCTTTGAATTTGACTAAATTTTTTCTATAGGCGATTGTTATCTGGTTGCTTTGTTGGAGCAGTTAAGTCAGGTTAATTAACCAAAACAGAGTCTTGCCTATGCAATTCCGTTTAGAAATCAAAACTTGTCTTTGCAGTAAAAGATGGTTCTATCAACCATTTGAGAAATGATATAGAATGATATGGCAAAGTTTATTTCCGTTTTTAGTCAACTTTATGGGCTTTTTCTTTTGTTGTTGTTGTTTTTTATTGTTAATGGTGGTTGATGGCTGATTCTACTTTTTTTTAATTTGGTTTTTTGGTAGAATAAATTTTAATTAACTCGTATTTTTATGGGACTTTTCAATTTTTAATGTCGTTTGTCGTTGGATAATTAAAAACATTTAGTATTTTAATTGTTGCATTTTTAATCAAAATAAACCTAATGAGCTAATCAATGCAGCCAAAAAAAAAAAGAAGAAGAGAAAAACCCAAAAAGTAATTTCCGCCTACAACTGAATGAGAAACGAAACGAAATAAAAATAAAGCATTTTAATTAAAATTGTTTCGCTTTCGAGCTGATAATTGCAGAACAAATGTTTCCATTAATAATCTAATTGCGCATAATGCGCACAAAATTAGCACTAAATTAGTTACGGCCAATGCATTGTTCTATGGAGTGCCAGCCAGCCAGCCATCCAGCTATCCAGCCTGGACGCCCGATCAAAAATTCAATTTGCAAACAACAAACACGACCAACAAACAACAACTGTACATAATTTACGAAAGTTAAATTAACCAAAATACACGTTCAACAAGAAGCCAGCCCAGCCGGAAACGCATGCAACAACAACAGCAACAACAACAACAAGCCCATCAACTGAGGAGCAAACGAAATGCAATTACATGCACTGCATACTTTTAGGCAACTCGAGTTGCTGCCGCAAAAAAGCTCAAAGGTTTATTAGATTTGCGCTTTTATTAAGCGTTAAATTATTTCGTAAAATTGTTTGCAGTCGAGAGGGCAAAGCAAATAAACATGGAGATGCATTCGTGCCCTTGGCCCTGCCCCTGCCCCAGCCCCAGACCCAGTCTCTGTGTGTCTGTTTCTTTTTCTGCTTCTTTTTACTGGATATGCCATCTCAGCACTAACCATTCCTTGGCACTAGTGTTGTAGTCGTGATAAGTGAACTGGTTCTTTGTAGCCCTGATAAGCTAACTGGTTCTTCTTCTTTAGCATATAAAATTCTCATTTATCCTTTAAATTATTTATATTATTATCAGGAGTTTTAATAGAGTTAACAAATATTTCTGCTCCTTGCATTTAGTACGCTCTTTTTTTATTACTTCTCTTAGTTACTAAAATTTGATTTTTCTGTTCTTTATTTTATGAATCAAACTTTTAATTTCACTTCTTTATTTTTACTAATTCCCAGGTGAACTCTCTGATGGGCTACTTTCTGGTGTTCTACCCCTGTCAAGGCTCCCGTGGACCCTCTGAAATCCAATTTGCACTTTTTTAATAGATGGGCATTATTTGTTACCTTTTGAAATATTTATAATTGAATTTTCATAAGTCATCTTTTAGGTATGGAAAACTGTTATTAGCTAAACGTTTTTTTTGAAAAGAAAGCATCATACATTTAAGATTTATTATTGCCCGATAAGAGAATAGCATAAGATGAATATTGAAATGTACTTTTTATACTATTATAATAAATAAATAAAAACAAAAAACTATGCAAGGCTTTTAATATGAAAGATGTTTGGGAGAAAAGAACTAGTTTCACCCAGCACTGGGTGGACACTGCACTGACTTCATTTTAGTTATCATTTGCATAGGGCAGGACCAAGACGAGCAGCGCCCTGCGGTGCTTTAATTAATTATTTGACTGGACTGGTATCTGGGGGCGTGGGATGGGGATGGGTGATGGGGTTAGGACTCTTGTTTCTAGGTTCTCGTCGCTGATCCCTTTTTTTTTTGCCTCATTGTGAAACTACTTACACACAAAAAGCCTGGCAAATGGTGAATGGTAAATGGCAAGCAATGTACAACAAAAAGGCGATTAGCTGGACCGCTCAACCCCAACTGCCACGCCCAGACAGCAAAGGAGATGGTGTTGGCTTTGTTGATGTTGGGGCTTTTGTGTTTTGAACAACTTTGCGCCAGGCTTCACAGATAAATAACTAAATGAATAAAATGCATAAATGTATAAGCAAATACATACACACAAACGCATGGACAAGGACATGGAAAAGGACATGGACAATAGTTGCCTTTGACGCCTATGCCCCTTTTGTTGGTGTTGGTGTTGATGTTGGTGTTGTGCACTTTGCTGCGCCTATTTGCATAGAAAACAAAGGGGCAAAGTTAGAAAATGGAACCCGACAGAGAACAGAGACCAGAGAGAAAAGTGGGAACTGTTGGAAATGCCTTTTTAGTTGTCCTGTCCCGCTATATTCTGTCCTGTCCCTGTCCCTGTCATATTCATAAGCTCGAGAGTCAAAACTTTAAAAGTGTCATAAATTTAAATTTTCGGAACACAATTCCAATTCGAGTGAGACCATGCCTTGAGAAAAAAAGAGAGAGAGAGAACGAACTCGAGGGAGAGAGAGGGTCAAACATTAATGGCAAACTGACAAGCTAAAAATTATTTCCTGGCCCCAACACAGAAAGTAAAAATAAATGGAGGGAATTCTACCCCAACAACAAAAAAAAAACAGAAGCACAACAATAACAACTACCGGATGCTCATCCATCGCCGTGTACATGGCGTCTATTTTATAAGCTTTGCCAAATCTTTTCGAGTTGATTAAAAACAATAAAAACAGCGTGTTTCTTATGGCCAAAAGCTGAGCCATAAATAAGCAATTTATTGTGCGCTTCCGCCGTGTTTTCCCATTGTGTGCCGGGGCCACAACCAGAGTCAGTGGCGCAGCATGCGGCCACTCTTCGACTCTTCCATTCTTCCACTCTCCCGTTCTCTTTGCTCCTCCCTGCTCCTTGCTGTGCTGCGCTCGAATGGATTGCCATTCGGCCTGGCAACTGGACGGAACAGCTAGCTGGAGCTTGGGAACTGACACTGACTCTCTGACCAGTTTGGCATTCGGATGGCTTTGGATGTTTATTGCAGCATTTGGAGTGAAAGGCACGAAGCAATTTCCGCTGCCGTGAGAGCTTAGCAATATTAACAAACTCACAAACACAAGTGAAAATCCTCACCACCCATTCCCCCCTCCCTCTCCTCCTCCTCCTTCCACACTTACGCTCTTTTCAAATGGTATGGTTCATATTTGTAGCACTTTGCCATCGTCCTCGGACTAAGCTGGAGCATTAGTTGATGATATATGTGAACCCCACACACCTATACATAAGAGTGTCTTAAGTTTGATTAAGATAAAGGTAAAATATCCTCATAAAGGATAACTTTCAAATAGAGATCGTTCTTTAAAACGCTATCGAACGCTTCGTAGATCTCTTGGCTTACTTAACAATCAAATCAATACGAAAATGGCGAATAAATATGTAGATAAAAGGAGATCAGAATCCTTCACACATATATAATTTGGAATAATTTGTCCTCTCGGAAATTAAAATTCATAAAATATTCTTTTATTCAAAGCCCATTAGAATCAAGGTTTTCCAATTATTTAGCTAAGTTAATTAATGCATTTTCTGTGTATGGTAAAAGCTTCTTCTCTCAAAGGAAGAGAAGAATTTCCATTTTGATTATAATTTACAACTCTTATTTCCAATTTAATATATTTCTCTTATATAAATTCATTCGCTCAAGAGAAATAAATTGAATCGAAAGTCCTTCGCTAAATTGCGATCATATTATTTTGCTCTTTACTATTTTTTGCGTAAGTGTTGCAAATATAAAGATAAAAAGTTATTAGGAAAGTAATAGATATTTCAATTAAATTAGAGATAAAAGCACTAATACCAAGATATTTAGATTTAGATATTAAAAAGTTTTAGTATTTTATCCTGAAGAAGGAAAGATGATCAAGCTTGCTTTCTTCTACTCTCTCAAAATAGAATATATAAGTAAGCTCAGCGCGATCGATATGCTATGTTAGTCGTTGCTGTTAGTTAGTCATAAATCATACATTTAAATGTATTTGCAAACCCTTAATAAAAGATAAATAAACACTTACAAGTCGAATTGATAATTTGATAAGTTTTTCAGGAGTATAATACGATGTTTTGTATCTAAGTGATGAGAAGATTATTGACAAATTAATGGATTGCATATGTCAGCAGACTCTCTTTTAAAATTGACTCACAGGAAACTGAATATTGTAATAATAAACGGATAAATAAAGAATCAGTGTACTCAAACGTAAAATAAAATTGTGTTTAAATTCCAAATTAGTATAAACAATGGAAATTTACTTGGCATTAAATACAACTCGAACATTTGAACATTTTCAAATTGAAGCCACATGCTTGACCATGGCTAAGTTCACCAACAGGACGGAATGTATTCTTTGCTTCGTTTCTACTTGAAATCTCACTTCCCCTCACTTCCCTTCACCTCTTCCGTAACAATTGGAAATTCGGAAACATATTTCGCTCAGCTCTACTTATGATTACTTTTCGCTAATCGCTGTGCATTATTTCCTTTCAATTTGTGGTTTTTTATTTACGTGCAGTTCAGCGTAATGCTGACCGCACACACCACACACACACACACACACACACACACACATCACGTCCCTGGCTGGGCACGTAGCAAAATTATTTGGGTGTTACGAATCGCGTTGGTTGAAAATATTTCCAAGCTTCTAGGAGCACGTGACATCACAAATAGTTTTCCAATAGTTTTTGGTTATTTTTTGTTATTTTATTTTGGCAATTTTGTTGAAATTTTAGAAAATTTCCAATAGTTGAAAATTGTTGTTGTCGTTGTTGTTTTCGATGCATTTTTGACATTTTCCTTTGGCCACTAAATCCATTAAAATTATATACACATACATATATGTACATATATATCGGCGTATGCTTTTGATGTGCTTCTCTAATTTCATTTTATTTACTTGCAGTTTTTTTTTTGTTTTGCAGCTTTTTTGTTTTTTTCTCCGTATGTCAAAATAAATTGAAGTTGGGTCTGGGATCGAGAGAGCGTCGGGAGAGGCACACGGAAGAGGGGGTATCCGCAAATTGGAAATATCTGGCATATCCTGTGATACGTGCATATCCTGCTCAATTCTAACCCGAAATTCTGGCCACAACAATTTTCTAATTAAATTCGATTTTCGCCATGCATGTGGCATAAATTGTTTTGTCATTTTATGTCCATTGTATGGAGTGTGTGTGTGTGTGTGCGAGTGTGCACACAAATCTTATGTATATGCTTTCGCATTGCCTTCTTATCAATGGCATTGGCAGTTTTTGGTTTACTCTCATCTCCAGGCAACGAAATTGTATATATATATACATTTGAGATTAGCAAAAATTGAAAATCTTTTGCCCGGGGTTAAAAAAATGTACTACATGTGTGTGTTAGTGTGTGTGCATGTATGGGGAAAAAATAATAACCTTTATAATTGGTGTACATGTGCCCAACATTCGCCCAGGCAGATCGAAAGACCTCCACCCCGTCACCCAAAAGTCCTGTTTCTCTCCCAACCAAGTGCTCAATTGTCCTCTGGCATTCCATTTTCCTTTGTTGGTCTGCGTGTGTGCGTGTGTGTGTGTATATACTCTCTTTTTGTTTCATGTTTTTGATTCACATGTTTTATTTAAAGGTAAGGCATTTTTCCAACCACAAGCCATTCAACCATCTCCAGCCAGCCAGCCAGTCAGCCAGTCAGTCAGTCTGTCGAACATTACCAGCTACAATTACCAATTTCATTTGGCCAGGTTGGCTGCCTTGTTATTTTGCCTTGTTTATTGTTCCTTCCCCTCCCCGCCCAGAATTTATGTTGTTGCAGCTGCTTTTTAGATACTCGAACTTAAACTTGAAGATCTTTAAGCACTTTCCTCCAAGCAATTTGAACTAATCTCAGATGTGCCCATCTCGAGTACTTCAATAACGCTGATCCGCATACAAAGTAAGCACAAATCTCCACATTTTCTTTTTTTGCTTTGCTCTGCTGTGTGTGGCACCTGAAGAAAATTAAATTGAATATTGTAAAAATATGTTGGACATAATGCTACTGATGGGGGCTAGCTCCTCCTCCTCCTCCTCCTCCTGATTTCGGTCCTCTTGCTGTTGCATCTTTACGAGAGCTATTAAATATTTGCCCTTGCCGGCAACGAGACGATGCCAGGCGATGTCCTCGCCTCGATATCGTCTTCTAAATATCCATCGTCTCATCGACGGTACAACAACAGGAGCAGCGACAACATTTCACTCAATTCAATTACCTTAAGAGTGTCGCCATCAAGTGTCTGCTTTGGAGCAGTCGTCGACGACGACGACGATGAGGAGGAGGAGGACGAAGAGGATGAACAGGACGAGGACCAGGAGAACATTGCCAGCCAATAGACGGTTGCATTTAACGTTGCTGTTGTTGCTGCTGCTGCTGTTGCTGTTGTCTTTGGCATTTTAAATCCCACATTTGATGTGCTTAGAGCTGGCAGCATTTCGTTGACTGTCTGCTTCTGCTCCAGCTCCTGCTCCCCCTCCTTCTGTGACGTTGTCGGCTGCCTTTACCTTTGCAAGCTGACAATTTTCTTTGGCTTTACCTGTAAACTCAACTTGATTTATTGCCCTGCCAAGGCATGGACCCCGCCGCCATTTGGGGACATGGCGTGTAATAAAATTTTAATCGATGTCGTACATTTACATGCCAATTGCAGACAGTTTTCCCAGTCACATGCATATAAAAACCGAGCCAGGAGCAGCAAAAAGAAATAGGCAAACAGTTCCCAACTGTAATTTGCTTCGCATTTGCATAAATAATGCAACTATATAAATGCAACTAAATGCTGCAACTGCAACGCCAAGGCAACATAATTATTATATGACTATGATCAACGGAAAACCTTCAAGTGAAGGCCCACACCAAGACCCAAGACTCAAGACCCATTCCCACTCCCAGTTCCGGGACCAACCAAGCAAAGCAAACTTCTTTTTTCCTTCTCTCTCTCTCTCTCTCTTTGGCTTTGCAAAAATATGAATATAAATTTGTATTATTCTTAAATTAACAACGGAAATGAAAACGAAAATTGAAAATTGTTTTGCCGCCATTCTTTTTTTTAGCCAGCTCGCGGATGCTTGCTTTAGCCTGCAGATTGGCGGCCCATTCGTGGGCGTGGCATGCAAATGCAAAAAAAAGGAGAACTCTTCTTTTGCGGTTGCTGTCGCATAATGAAAAAACTTAAATGGAATATAAATATGCAGTAACTCGCACAAGGTGAGTCGGACTAAAAGCCAAAGGGAGAGAGAGAGAAACATCTACTTAATAAATGAAATATGCAGACAGATGCCAGAGCTAACAAATAAAAGAAATTGCAACCATAAAGACACATTGTATGGATAATGCAGAAACAACGAGATTTATGAAATGGCCATATGCATTCTGTTTTTGGATTTTCATGAGGTAAGGCGAGGTAATTAATCGTTAAATTACACAACTCTCTCTTCAATAGATTCATTTACTTATTAAAGCTGGGGTTAACTTAGTGTTAATACAGCAGAGTTTCTTCGGAATTAACTTTCAAACTGAAACAGAACATACTTTGATTAACCCGAACCTGGTGAAGAGTTTCAAATCATCGAATAAGGCTTAAAAGTTCAAGTTAAGTTCATTTAGTCGTTAGAGCTGAGATTTCAGAAGGACTCGCAAGTCGCATTGACGCATTTCGAGTAAGGTTTTCGTTCAACGAATATCCATCAATTCAGATTTATACCATTTAAATGGAGAAACCTGTTCGATCTTAACTGGCTAGCATGCTTTTTGATTATAAACCATCAGTCAAGTCAAGGCGCCTATCTATATATCTATTAATCGTCAATCAACTATATTCTTTGTAAAACTATATTCTTAATAAACATATAATAGTAATCCCCAAATAGACATATTCTTCAGATGACTTACCGATTCGACAATCTGCTGTTGTGTCCTTTTACCTGTATTTGGTGATAACCTTATACGATGAGGAATTACGCGAAGCAGTCTTGCAATCTGAAAGAAAGATAAATAGATTAGAAGATAAAATCAAATTGTACTTTTTTCCAGGCGTCTTTTTTATAACACAACAGCACAATTTATATATACATCTTTCTAGTTGCTATTTAAATAATAGCCAAATAGATCATTTTTCAAAAGTAAATCTTGTGAAGTAAGGAAAACTATATAAGGCATATAGAGAACAAAGTTTATATACGAACTCTATACACCCTAGAGAATTTATAACAGATCTAACTTTAGCTTCACTAATTATTCATTATTGCCCATGCACGATAAGTTTATTTAAATATGATAAATGATTTGATACGAAGATATCCATAGACTTTGGTCCAAATTCATACACTGAATCTATGCGAAACCGATTCGAAAGATGCAAGATTTGATGTCTACGACTTAAAGCAGATACATATATAAAACCTACAGAAATAGGATAAAGTAATCCCACTGCCATATGAGGAATTCAGACATTGTATGAGCATTTAATTAAAAAATCCATTGCTAGCAATAATTTTTGGTATTTTATTATTGCTTGGTGTAATAAGTGTGATTTGTAAAAGTTTTGGGCATAATGGGCGTGGCACCTAGCCCCCACGCCCAAAAAAGTGAAATTTATCCACATAAGTATGCTATATAATTTAAATTTTTTGCTTTCTCGACATATTCTTCAATTGCAAGTTCAAGATTCAAAGATTCATACAGTACACTGTACACAATACTATTCGTTTTTAAAGCTACAATTAAATTAAGTCTAATAACTCTGTATTAGCAAAGGTTTAAGAACCTAATAATTGACTAATAATTGCTTATAGTCACAACTTGCTTTCTACACTTTTTTCCCTGATAATTGATTCATTTAAACAGCTTTAAATTTCAATTGGAAGTCTGACCAATTGGTTTCCACTAATTGCTTATACAGAATAAGCCATTAAGTTGGCATTTGCTGACCATAAAATACATTAATGCCTTGCTTTGGTCACTCCCCCGTGCTTTGGTGTCACAGCAATTATGGCTAAGCTCCGTCAAGTGTCAAACATAATGCGGCGATTGCAACAAACAAACAGAACAAACAAACAAACGAACAAAGCGGCAAACAAATAACAACAATAAACAGTTGTCACAGTTGTGAGCCCATTAAGACGCTGTCCAAATTGCTGACATTGGCCGAAAAGTCAAAGGGACAAATCTTTTTAATAACCTCCTCAGCCCCCACCCACCTCACAAATAGGTAACATGTGTGCGGAATAGTTGACACGAGGAGAAGGCTCTGGAATGCGCCAGTTAATAAAGACATAATGGCATAGATTTATTTTTTATGTGCTTCCATTTGCGGTTGATATTATTATCGTTTGTGTTGCGCCACCAATTCACATAAGATCCAGGCCCATTTATGTATGCTATAATTTGCCAAACAACAGCCAAGCATGTGTGTGGGTGTGTAAGTGTGTGTTGTGGGTGGGTATGAGTAGGAGTTGGAGTAGGAGTAGGAGGGGAAGGTTATTTGGCAAATCACCTGCGCTTCCTGACAGGCTTCCTGTTTAGGCAAACTTAATACTTCCTTGGGCAAAATGTAAAACAAGAAGGTGGGCCAAGCCAACCTACTGGCAACAAGCTCGAATATTCTCTTCAGAAGAGCTGAATGTTTATAAGCAGAATAAAGTTCCCTCACACCCACACACACACACAGACACACACTGATACATAGACAAGGCATATTACACACAATTTTCATACAAGGCCTTGTCCTGCGGCAACGACTGCCTCTCCATTTGATAAACATACCAAGCAGAGAACTGCATACCTGAATGGTTGTCTACATGACTGGATGGCTGAATGGCTGGCTGGTTGGATGACGGGATGGACTGGCTGGCGGGCCCGCCTGTGACCTGTCCTCAGCTACTCATATTATACATACTTACTTTCTTTTCATTTCATTCATCCCCTCGCCTTGTTGTGCCGACAACCGGCACTGAAGTGCCTTTTTCAATTTCCCCAGAGGCGCTTCCGATCAAGCAGGAAGTGCTTAAGTTCAAACTGAAGTAAAAGTGCGCACAAACCCATCCGCCACTACACTATCTTTATCATCAGAGAAAGAGAAACAGTCAGCAATTGGGAATGTGTATGCCCTTCCTTAAGGACTTGGTCTGCTCTCGGCTGGATCATCACCAATTAGGTGGGACATCTATGTAAGTATTACAAGGTCTATAAGGTTCTCAAAAATAGCATTCAATAATGTATTATCTAAATTATTTATTACAGAATGGCCTAGGGAAGAGTTCACATACATAATCCCTATGATATCCTTCAACAAACCAGGATCAAATGACTAGTAAAAGTTTTCTTTTGTGTCTTTTATCCAATTTAGCTGATATTTCATCTTTATCTCTAAGGAATTTTATATAATTGCAGCCTGTTGATAGACATATAAATAAAGATAAGTTGAAAAGATTCAACGATATTAAAACAAAAAGAACGTTTGAATTTTCTTGTTTTATCCTGGGACTCAATAATAATATATTTCACAATATCAATAATATAGTAATATGAACGATATTTTCCTCTCATTTTTATGAATATTTTAGATCTAGTTCTTAGTATTTCAATAATTCAGGTGAGATTGTTTTAGATTGATTAAGATCTTTTAAACTGATCTGGGTGACCGACTTTTAATTGACTGAGAGTGTTTATTTACGGCAATTCCAATCATGAAATGATTATACCCTATGTATTAGTCTGAATATTAGTATTGAATATGGAAATTAAACCATTTGCATATAAACATTTTGTCGTGTCGTGATTCAATAGATTGCAGTTCATATGCAAAAAAATAGCTAATAACCATTAAATTTTAATACATTTAAATACAATAATTTAATTATTTAATAAAGCATCAACCAGGACTATTTAGTTTATTTATTTAAGAAAATAGCTTCCAAACGATCATTTGTAAAGTTAGTCTTCAGTTTTTTGTTACTTTCATATTATTTTAGAAAGCCTTTAAGTATTAAATTATTAAAAGCTACATACTTATAATCAGTTATTCATGAAATATTCGGAAGTTCTTTACTTTACAATTAGCAGAGAAAAGAAGTTAGTTAATTTGGTCTTAAAAACGTGTAGAAAACCAATTAGTTTCTCTTTAAATTAGTTTGTTATTCGCGTTGTAAATGCAAAAGTTCAAGGACTTCCCACTCGAAGCTCGTCTGACAATTCCTATTTAGCTCTGTTTGATCTTCGTAATTTCTAATTTCAATTCCCTTTGTCATACATACAACTCGACTATGCCCTTTCCTTTCGATTTAACTTAACTAAAAATGCTTGAGGAACATAGCCACCAAATCGCACCACCCACCCACCTGTAGCTTCATTATGGGCTAAAAGATATGCAATATATAAACTGCCAAAAAAAAGGAAGAGAAGTAGAAAAAAAACCAAAGAGAATAAAAACCACCGCAGGGTGCAAAAGCGATGTAAGCTGCCCTATGGGGGCAAATGCAAAGCATAATATTTCATATGGCTAATAAACCAGACGGTGGAGTCAACAACAACAACAACAACCAGGACTTCTTCGTCGTCGTCGTCGTTGGCAGCCACATAAATTTATTAATGAGTGGCAAATGAAGTTTTTCAATGTGCCCTGCGCCTTGCTTCACCCTTGAGCTCGCTCCACATCCACAATGGCGGCGGCTTAGTCAAGGCCACAGCGCTGACAACTAAGCCGCCCGCACAAAAACGCAGGAGCCAGGACCTGCACATGCCGCACAACACAACGGAAGGGCCAAAACCAAACCCAAACCCAAACCGAAACCGAAAAGTAAGGAGAGCAAAAAATAAGCTCAGTATTTTCAACATAGCTCCAAAAAAGTTAGCAACGCCAACGCGTAGATAGGCTGATTTAGTGTACACATTGTGGATACATACCATACATCCTGGGACATAACTTACTGGGCAGGAGGCGTAGGCGGGAGAGGCTGGCTGGATGGCAAGGATCACCCACGCAGCCATGAACGCAAATTGGAAGCCATGAGCTGCAATTTTTAGGTAAAAACATGGGAACAGGAAATGAATGAGGCTCACTCGGTGACTCGGTGAGTCGGTGAGTCCTTTCACCCAGCCAGCAGGAGAGCATCCAGTTCTTGGCTGGGGTCTGGGGAAAAGTTAACAAACTTTCTCTGATTGATAAATATTTAAAGCACAGCAACAAAGCAAAATAATTGAAATAAGTGAAGAAGCAAAGCAGGTCGCCCGCCGCCATCCAACCCTCGACATTTTGCCGCTTTGGCTTCGATGGCGGTGGTGTTTCGCTTCCTTGTTAGCCCGCCCTCCAACCCCGATGTTTCTAGTGCTCCTGCTACTGCTGCTGGTGCACCTTTATTCAATCTAATTTCGCTGCTTATCACTGAAGCTGAAGCTTAGCTTCTTTAAAATGCGAATGACATGCCAAAGTACTCCAGATTCAAAAGATTGTGTCGTGATGCCACCGAAGCGATGCGCCGCCACCAGGATGAGATGAGATGAGAGAAGTGGAGAACTGGGATGGTTATGGATAGACATGGATGGGCGGCAGAGTGCGGGCTCCAGAGTGGCGGAAGGGGCAGCCAAATGGAATGAGAAGGAGAGCGCTCTCAGCTGAGCATGCTTTGTTTGCCGGATGAGCAGCCTCGGCAGTGGCATCGTCATACTGCCTCAATGTCCTTGCCATGATTGTTGATGTCACTTTCATTGTATTTCCCCTCACCTCCACCATCCTGCTACCACCTCTCTATCTCTCCTTCTTGTGAACCTTTTACTACTGTCTGTTCGGGTATTTTCACTATTTCATCATGGATTCAAGTCTCAAAATTCAAAGTAAACTCTGTGGGAGACTTTAGATATTTGTTTTAGTCGTAGCAAATGAAATTTACCATAAAATGGAAAGGAATCGTGAGGGAAAGATGGTCACACTAGAGCGAGGACAGACAGATCCCTAAACAAACCAAGCCACGAAAAAACTAGACATAAATCTTGATATTTTCAACTCTTTTGAGGCAAGAAGGAAATGATTAAATTCCCAAATATAGCTCACAACTATGATGATTCTGTGCAGTTAAATTCCACTTCGCAGCATTAGAATTTGTGTTTACCTAGAAGAGTATTTAGTTTTCGGTTTTGGTCGAACATTCTCTCATTCACTGGCTTTCACTTCGCGGCTTTAATTTGTGCGTTGCGAGGACTTCATACTCCTTTTCATTTCTTCTGTTTGACTATTTGTCTGCTGTCGTTGTTGGCTGTGCCCACATAATGTCGCCATTTCTTATTTTCGGTGGGGGATGGGGGCTGGGGGAATGGAGAGGCAGTGGAGACATTGTTTGATTTGAATTCATTGTCGTGTAATTTTTGCAACACGCCTTTCTTTCACTGCATTCACAACTGTCGATTTGGCTTGCCTTGTTTCGGTGCTCGGCTTGGCTTCGCTTGGCTTGGCCATGGCGTGTCGCTAATTACTCGGTAATTAAAATTGCCGTATTTACCTCCTGTGACTGAGTGCGTGCAAAAATGTTTTAAATATTCATGCATACACATATGTATGTATGTATGTATTTGGTGCATATGTACTTACACTTATCCACATATCTCTGTGTACATAATAATATAAAATGTTAAAAGTAAAATAAAATGTTTATTTATTATGTTATAAAGTTCCATTTTAGTGTAAATATTTTTATAAAGACGAAGAAACTCATTTTCATTTCACTCCATCATCCCAAGATCCTAACTGTCTTTTACCACGGTTCAAATGCTTTTCTAATTTTATCCTTTTATTAATTGAATTAAATAATAATAAAAAGAAAGAAAATCTGCAAGTGACAAGCTATAAATTTAATTATGCAATTTAAATTTGCAGTTAATCTTCGATTATTGCCCTTTTTGGATTCCTTGATTCTTTGGACTTGAAAATTTATCTAACGCAGAACTTCACAACTTTATATTAATGGAACTTTGATTTTGTAACTCTCTTTTAAAGGAATATCAAAATAAATGTGAGTTATTATTAGTATTATTATTATAGTGTATCTAGATTTGTTTAGATTTAAAGCTATAGCTGCTAAGGATTTTGACTGGTTCATTTTACTATTTTAATTCATTTAATTCATTTAATATTTTTCGCCTTTTGTAATATGTATTATTTAAATAGTTAGCTAAGAGGGAAATAACATTGGCTGAATTGAGGTATTTTATAATAACTCTTAGATTTTCTGAGATAGATTTTGATGTGAAATCTTTCTCTTGAACTTGTCAAATCAATCGAAGATGCTCCTATTAATAGATTTCATTTAATTACAAAAATTAAGTTGATATCTTTTAAAAGAAAGCATTCTAGAGTCAGAAAGTGACCTTAAATTCACACACGACTTGGTTTTCTAACGCATTTATCATTAGCACTTTATTTGTGGTGCATTTCCGCATTAGAGTGACGTTTTGGCTTTCCCCCTCCGCCCAAGAGTATGCAATTGTAATTTTAGTTTGTAAGTCATTTTGATTTGTTTTACCCTTTTGTGGGCAAGTGTAGGTGCTCATGTGGTGCTCAGGTACATTGTATTACATTGCGCATACGCCGCGTACTTTGCATGCCATTTTGTGGGCGTGGCAGGCGTTTAACACATTTCGTCCTCGTCGTCGAAAACAAGCTGTAAATGTTTGGCCAGCCATTAGTCGGCCACCTCACATTTTACTTATTTGCGAATGCAGCATTTTAATTGCTTTTTTCGCTGTTTGTCATGCAGGCGCTGGAGCCTAAAAATAGGCAATGCCCCCCCCTCCTCCGACCCACTACCCCGACACAACCAGAGGCTAAGAGTGCTTTTGCGTGTTGCTATTTTCAACTTAATTAATCGCAAACACACGACCAACAAATGCGGCGGCAGCAGCAGCAGCAGCGGCAACAAATGGAAATACAACTTTTAACTTGTGCCCCGATACACACACTCACTTGATTTATGCCGCATGTGGGCCATTGTTTATGCATAATGTAACTCGTAATTAGTGCCTGGACTAACCCAAGGCAGTGACTTGATTTTGACTCTGGATTTGCCTTGCGGCTAGCTGGCTGGCTGGCTGACTGTGCCATCTAATATTTATTATTTGTAAATTACAATTGTCTTTTACATGCATGCGATTAATTTCATTGCTAGTGCTTTTGCATTTCGGTCATAAATATTTATTTACAACTCTTCTGCAAAAAGATGCCATGCCCAATGGCAAATCTTTGTTTAATTTTCGGCATTTTGTCCTTTGCATTCCGTTTCCTTGCTCTTGCTGTCTCTCTCTATCTCTTTCTCTCTTACTATCTGTATCTCTTTCTCTATCTGTATCTCAAACATGACTTTCAAATTTACTGAAAGCCATAGATTTTGGCTTACGGCTAGTCGACTTCCATGCATTTTTCAATGCCAACTGCAGTTTTAATTAAACAACAAATAATAATTTTTACATGGCACAAGACCGAATGAGTTGTGGTGTGTTTGTGTGTGTGTGTGTGTAATTCTTTATATTTCTATTGATATGTACTGCAAAATGTTCATTTCCCCCAATGTCATTCAATCTGACATTCCAAATAAATTTGGTTTTGCTTTTTGCATAAAGCATTTCATATACAAATTTTCTTATTTAATTTGTTAGCTCAAAAAAGAAAACTGACAAACCAGTAAAATAAGTTTTCACATCATATACAGAGGCTTTTCCGTGATGGCTGTCTTGAGGAAAAAAAAACTCTCTTTTAGGTAATAAATTATTAAGAATTTTATGTTTTCATTGAAAATGTTTCTAGCTTGAAGAATTTTCTAGATTAAAGAACTCGTATAATCATTCTATTCTTCATTTCAATGCATCACAGAATGCTAGAAAGTCATAAATGGTAAAGTTTCGATTATCCAGATACAACTTCATTTGAGTTAAGAAATATATTACTAGAAAAATCTAGGAACTTTTCTGAATGTACGTATTTCATTGTTATAAGCTTATAGTACATAATAATAGGTTCCATCTTGAATTTATTTAGCATCAGAAATTTATCCTAGGATAAAAGGGTATTCAAAAATATAAATTGGAAGACTGCTGAGAGATTTATATTAAACTTTCGGTTAAGCTAATTCTAATTTTTTTCTCTTTAAAATATATAATTACTACCTACCTATTAAGCTTTCCTCAACAATATATAGCTATTAAAGAAGTCCCTTTTGAGTCCTTTAAATCCCTTTAAGCCCCTTTCGGATGCACCAATGATGGATGCATCCATGTCCTTGTGCTCTGCTATGTGTGCACGGGCAGCCCTTTGGTTTTTTTTCTCTCGAATATTAATCAAACATCGATTTAATTACTTTTATGCCAAAACAAATCAAAGAAATTTCAAGAATAAAATAAATCAAAAAAGGCGAGCCAGAGAGAAAAAACTCAGTTATTTTTCCTATACCGGGCAAAACAATTCATTTTGGCAGCAAATTAACTAGTTTTTCGTAGACTCCAGACTCTTGCTAATGAAGCTAAAAATTATCTGACTTCATCCAAGGGTGGGGAGGGAGGAGAGAGGGGGATTTGCAGCAGGTGTGCATTGGGCGATAATGCTTGTAATTAATTTAATTCCTTTTATATTTTCATCTAGAGTCTTGTGTAGTGTTTGGGCCAGATTCTCTGCAATGCGCTAAATACTTTTCGTTACGGGTTTGTGACTTTTGCTGGCCAAGAAAATGAGAATTTTGTAATTTTTTTTGCCGCCTCATTACCTACGTTTCGTATCTGAGATGTTGTTGTTGTTCTTGTTGTTCGTTGTGCTTCATTTGCAGTTACTGTTACTCACTGGCCTTCTGTAAAATCAGTTAACTCCTTTTTTGCTAATTACTAAAGTTTTATTTTGCCATCCTTTGGTGTGGCAATCTTGATGTTCGTGCTGGGTATCCATGGGCCATATGTTATAGCTATATATGTATGTACATAAGATCCATGTGCCGTAAACAGAAGGTTAATTAAAAGTCGTAAAAACTGTTGTTGGCCTGCACACTCATTTTACGTGTAAGCCACTCTTCCTACTTCAGGCGAATGCACTGTCTGATATCACTTTGACAGCTGCAGCTCGAATGTCAAGTGCCAATTGAGTGACGACACACACACACACACACACCGACACACACACACATGGCCCGCCCACATGATATGGTCTTTTGTGATTGACGAAAACAATAACAAGTTGTGAAGGACTTTCAGCCCCCCCGCCACTTGAAAACTTGCTCTACGCTGCTGCTGCTGCTGCCATCGCCAGTCGGCCCAATGCAAGTGGCAGTGGAATACATAGGTAAAATAGGGGGGTGGTGGGGGCAGAGCTAAAAGGCAAAGCCAAAGTGCATCATGCTCAAGTTCACAAAAGGTAAATATTTTTACTTTAGTTATGAAATTGCCCTCCGTCTTTGCTGTCGTTTGCCTGCCATCAGAATCAGAATCAATCAAGCGCTCAAATTTTAATCAGTTGGCCAAACCAAAAACTGAAACTGAAACTGAGATGCGGAGTTGTGGAGATGTGGAGATGCCTGCAAGTCCAAGTAGTGGGTACTTTGTTCATCAACTTTTCAAGTTTGATGCCATGAGCAGTTGCTCCCAAAGAAGATGGCTGCCACTATCACAAGCCGTTTGCCCAAGAACCGCAAAATTACATGATGCCCAGGCCAAGGATACCAAGGTAGGAATCACCTTTACGCCCTTTTCTTTGCTTTCCTCCTTCTGCCCTGTCCTTTCGCTTAGTTTGCCAGCACTTCACAATCAAGTGCTGGCGAATTTTGATGTTATTTCTCTTCTTTTTTTTTGCCAGATTGATGAACATGGCATACCCGAAGCAAAGCGAGGGTATATAACAAGGACAAGGCGTCGCAACGTTGGGCTCCTTGTTGCTGCTGTTGTTGCTTTATTTGTGTGCCTCTCTGTTGAAAAACAAATAACAATAATTATCTTGACAACAATTTCCGGTATTTGTGCTCAAGTCGAGCGCAACAAAAGGCAAAATGAAACTCAACTCAACTTCAGAGACGTGCCGTGCCCACAGGAGGAACTGGGCCAGCCCCGCTGGCTTGTGCACATTGGGGGGAGCATTCAGGCGGCACAGGTTTGAATATTTCCCATCCTTCATCCCTCACTCTCTGCCCGGTTTTTTTGTGGCCTGTTCTCATTTCTCATTATGTAGTTTTTCATTGGCAGCTCGTCGCAAAATCATCATGTCAGGAGTTGTTAAACTTTTGTAAATTTGATAAGCGACAACAAGAATGGGAACTGTAACTGGGCACAAGGATAATACATACAAGTGATAAGTCAAGACTGTCATTTATTCACCCAAAACTCAATCCCCCCCAATACAGAGAGCATTAAATGTTAACTTAAGCGTGAAATTAAAACATTAATTTATACTTTTTTCCCATTGGTTTTGTGGCATATTTGATATGGAGATCGAAACACGTTAATCGCATGAATGATGCATAAAAAGGGATTTTCACCTTTTACCGATATGTGAAATTATATAGACGCATATTGGCGTAATTTTCCTTTAATTATTTCATGGAATTGCGAAACATGTCACATTTGGGTCAAAGGAAAAAAATAAATTGTGTTTTGTAAAGCCTTCTCTGGCAAGCAAGCAGATTAATTTATATCTTAAATATCAGAATAGAGAAGCCGAAATTATCATTAGAACTATTTGCTCAATATAGAGAACTCCTTTTATTTTATATTTTCAGCTCGTATTTAAGACAATAATGGATTCTATTTGGCTTTAATGGTGGCTTCGAATCGAGCCTTTTTATTTTAGGCTTAAAGTATTCCCAGACGTTTTAAGTCCCTAGAAACTGGCTAGCACATTTCGAATATATGTGGTATTGTTGTACAAATAAATGCATCAGTTATTATGCAGACAGTCAAAATGTCGCTCTGGTAACTGCCAAAAATTACGCAGTTCTTCAATATATTTCTTAAGATTCCCAAAGGTTTCTACAGATTTCTATATATTTCTATATATTCCCATAGATTCCTATAGATTTCCATATATCCCCATAGATCTCTATATGTCCCCATAGATTTCTATATATTCCCATAGATTTCTATATAATTCCTTAGATTTCTATATATTTAAATTGATTTCAGCTTACCTGTATGTCCAGAAGTAAATTACCAGTCGAAATCCAGAGGTCCGATCCCGCCGACACCCGAGCACCAACTGATCCTCAGGCCCCATATAGCTCCTTTTATATACCCTGTAAGATCATTTCAATGATTAAACAAAAATTCTCAAAGATTTCTATATATTTATATTGATTTAGACTTAGCTGTATGTCCAGAAGTGAATTACCAGCCGAGTTCCATAGGTCAGATCCCGCCGACACCCGAGCACCAACTGTTCCTCAGGCCCCATATAGCTCCTTTTATATACCCTGTAAGAATTTCAATGATTCACAAAGATTTCTATATATTTATATTGATTTCGACTTACCTGTATGTCCAGAAGTGACTTTCCAGCCGAGTTCCAGAGGTCCGATCCCGCCGACACCCGCGCACCAACTGACCCACAGGCCCCACATAGCTCCTTTTATATACCCCGGAGACATGGAAATTTGGCGCGATATCATATAACCCTATTAATTTTAACCCCTATTTTAGTTAACCCCTATTTACATGAGATGTGTTTTTCAACACTGTTACTTAAAAAATCGTTTCCAGCACTGTTACTTTAAAAAGTCGTTACTCAACACTGAACATTTTTCGAGTAAAATTTGAAATTTTCGTTTTCCAACACTGAAAACTATCGGATAAAATTTGAAATTTCCGTTAAATTTAAAATCTTAAAATAATAGAAAATTTCTAAGCAAATATACAAAAATTTAGGGAAATATATAGAAATCTATGGGAATATACAGAATATATAGAAATCTATGGGAATATACAGAAATCTATGGGAATATATAGAAATCTGTGGGAATATACAGAAGTCTATGGGAATATATAGAAATCTATGGGAATATATAGAAATTTATGGGAATATTTAGAAATCTATGGGAATATATAGAAATCGATCTAAACATATATAAAACGGCATGCGTTAGTTGTCGCGGCAGGCGAAAGGAATTTAATATATGAATTTGGTCTTATAATTTTGAATTAGTTTTTCCACTTCATTTAAATATGATTTCAGCGTATGAAATTCAGAAAAGGATAATACTCCAAACTTATTTGCTGTTAAAAATGAGTGACGAAAAGATGGGAGATAATTTGCCGCTAGTGCACATGAATCCGAAAATGTATCAAATATAATCTAATTATAGAGAAACACGAATCCAAATGTTTGGGACTAACAAGCTGATCAAACATTTGTTCATTTTTTTTTTTCTCTCTGTTTAAGATTCGTCTTTGGCATTTAATGAGAATTGTACAAACATTCACCTTTTTTTTGCATGCAAAGTTTTAATTATGTCCTCATGCCAAAGAATACATTTCCAAGCAATTTCACTCAAACAATTTTTGGTCTAAAAACTTCCTTTTAAGCACACACCCGCACACACACACACACACTCGAACACACACACACACACTCGCACACACACACACATTTACAGTCAGACACTGGGCGAAATATTTTAATTTGTATTTATTTTAATGGTCCAACGCCCTTTGTTGTGCCATGTGCAAAAACCCACTTCAAAAGCGGCCATGACCAACAGAAAGCAGGACTGAATTTCCTTGCCGAAATGCCTACGGGGAAGGGAGGTGAGGGGTGGTGTAGCGGTGGGGAAAAGGGATGCTGTTTGTGGAAATTCCTTTGAGCGGCATGGTCAAATGATTCTCGACTATTCTTTTAATGCTCGCCCCGATTCAACGCCTTAAGCTATGCACTAACTTTTGGCGGTTAACCTGAAACAAATACGAGAGCGAGAACGATTTTAGCCCCAAAACAAATAGCCATAAGGATATTCAAGAACGGCGCTTCACTTGGTCGTATAATAAACTTTAATGGGCATGTTCATAATAATAAAATTTCATTAAATTGCCATGGCCAAGGAAACAGGAGCAGAGAAGGGGGACAAAGAGGGGTTCGTAGGCAAATTTTTCGGTTAAAGGCGAAATGAAGACAAGTGGACCACTTTAGAGTGTGTGTGTGTGCGGCATGTGTGAAGGACTTGCAAGGACTCTCTATATGTTTGTATGTACTCTATATGTTCTCTTTGCCGGAAGGAAGCTTGAAACAATTCAATTACATTGCATAATGGTTGCGTCGTCCCCATGTCTGTATATAATAAAGTTTCATTTTATAGACCTGCCACCACGTCTGGGCCAGCTTTTGGCGTCGCCATTGCTGCAATCGTAGGTCGAAGTCGGAGTTGGAGTTGGAGAAGGGAGTCGTAACCGCAGCCACAGAAGCATAACTCCTTGCGTCTGTCCAACTGACCCTCGAATATTGTTGCTATTACTGGTTTTCTTTTCTTTTCTTCTTTTTTGAGAGAGAGAAATTTTCACAAGTTTACAAGAGAATTCTGTGGTCAGAGCTTTGCCCCCGATTGCCGCACACAAAAATTCTTGTCCAGAACTTTAGCAATTGTTGTTGCTGATGCTGCTGCTGCTGCTGCTGCATTTGCAGCTGTCAAAAGAGGCGCACTAAACACTAAATAAAATTTTAGTTTTCAACTGCGTACGCACGCACATGGGAGCTCCTCATGTCCTTGGCCATTTGTACATACATATGTTGGCCCTCTACTGGCCCCCCCAATATCAGGCCTCCTTCTCGCCTCCTCGGTCTTGTCTTCCGCCATCTCCATCTCCATCTTCTCATCCTTGTCCCTGTCCCTGTCTCTGTCTCTGTCTCTGTCTCCGTCTCCCTCATCGTCATGCGGCCTGCTGTGCGACTCTGGCATATTGAACGAAGATTTATTGCAGTGCCAGTGTGTCCAAGTGCAAATAAATCAAATAATTTTTCATGTGGAAAAATTTCAAGCAGAAAAAAAACACTGAAAATTAACACACCAAAAAAATGCTTGTAGGTTAACATTGTCATGTCAAAGTTTATATACTCTTCCCAAAAATAGTTTCCTTTTTTTCTCCTCCAAGCAATCACTCGCGTGACATTCGCGTTTTGATATATCGATACGATCGCAACATAAGTCAAGTTAAAAAATTTACATTCAAATCAAAGAAAATCTTAGCAATTTATTTACCTGGTGTTGCTTCAAAGAAATGCAATTTTAAGAGGGGAATTTGTTGATTGATTTAATTCGATTTCATATGAGCTTTGTGTCCATTAAATTGTGACATCTGAATGACTGTTCGACCAAAGGTTTAACATGAAATTATACAGGAATATAAAAGGGATATCTTTAAAGTTGACTTAAAATAACTTAGTACTAGGTATCTAGATACTTAAGGATGCTAGTAATATAACTAATAATAAGTGCAATATGAAGTTAAGGTCCTAGGATTATTTGAAGGATACAAATAAATGGTGCAAAAACTCACCCATTATGTGTTTATTAAATTGTAGGGTTTTTTACTATATTAAAAATGATTTATTTTATAAAATGATAATTTTCTGCAATTATGAAGGAAATTTCTTTATACCTCTCTAATAGAAGTGCTGGTCTGCGATTCGCAAACCACTCTTGAGACGATATATACAGTATGTCAAATATTTGTGGACTTATTTAAAGCTATAATAATTAAAGTTATCGGGAAAGTCTTAAACTGATCACTTTTTTAATTTACGCGAGCTAAAATCATATATCAAAGAGGTTAAGGTAATGCTATATTGATCTGAACGAGTAAAATAGTTTAGCTAACTATACAAACGTCATGATATATTTGCAATACCTAGAAGCAAGAGTATTTAAGATGTCGAAACTAGAAGCCAACAAAAATTCAGGCTCTAAGTTCTGGCCCAAAATGAGTAAAAATGTTTCGTGTAATTTACACGGACCTTATGTTGATTACGTAAATGAAAGTATGTTTGTACATATGTCTATGTATGTATGTACATATGTATAAGAATTTCTGCTCGGACAACAGGCAACGACTGCAAATGCTGCATATGCATGAGGCGAAGGGCCGCAGGATTCTGAACTCTAGACGGTGGGCCAATGTATTTTCATATATGTATGTAAGAGCGCCCTCCGGCCCAGCCAGTGCCCAACTGTCATTGTCCAGAAATTAACGAATATATACATACACGAAACAAGCGAGAAAGGGAGGGTAAAAGAAGAGAGAAAGACTTGCGAGGTAGAAAGAAAAATTTTGCATTTCCTCGTGCTAATGTATGTTAATTACAGGGGGATTTTCCATGCGGAGGATTTGCATTTTAATTTATGCACCGAAAAATTTGCAAAACAAAAAAACGAAAATGAACCAAGAAAAGCGAAAGAGGCAGCAGCAGCAGCAGCTGGGCAAAGTAGTTAAAAGAGGAAAACAAAGGAAAGAGCAAAAATAAAACGTAAATAGCGAAAAACGAGCAGCAAAATAAATGGCCCAAATGAGAAGTTACACTGACGCAATTTGTAAACGTCATATAGGTGAGTGTGTGTGTGTGTGTTTGGGATATGTTGAGGCAGTGCAGCGGAAATTACCGAAAACCTATTTTAAACTTTGGAACTTAACAAATACACCAAACGAAGCCTTTTAATTTGAGGTGGTAATACACAAGAGGACTTCGTGTCAAATTCCGAAACTTATACTTAATTGTTTTATTTATTGAGACAAAGATTCGGAAAGGAAAATGAATACCAAATTGAAACTAAATTGATTCGAATTTGATTTACTTTGGAAAAGTATTCGGAAACGGAAACAGTGTTTTATATCCCTTGCAATTTGTTGGCCAGTGTACATAGTAGTTACCCAAAGTGGGTAGTTATGTGAATATTTAATTGTTAGCATTAATTTTTGAGCTAACGCAATCATTTTGAAGCGATGCTTAAGTTTAATCAATACGAAAACCAAAACCCACACACAAATAGGCAAACTCCTTGACTAGCTTGAATTTAATTATTGTCTAATGTGTGTTGGTTGCCCTCAATGAGCTCAAAGTTTCACTCACCTACTTAACGCTGCAGCGAACAGAACAGAACAAAATAGAACGGAATGGAATGGAATGGAAGGGAATGGGAGCGAAAGGGGCGTAATGTGTAGGGAGGGTTGGGGTTGGGGTTGGGGCATGACTTAACCAAGGAATCTCCATGGCTGTTCAGTTAAATTAATACAAAGCCCGTGTACACGGACTAATGCTAAGTAGATACGAATACAAACAACTATGGAGGAAGGGGCTGTAGGCCGAGAGAGAAAGAGAGACAGAGAGAGAGCCTAAGCTAAGCGGGGGAGAAGGAATTTTCTTACACACACACACTGAAATTCAAAGGCAAAAGCAACGGCATCTCAGAGACTGAGTGAGTGAGTGTTGGGAGAGCGAGTGTGAGTACAAGTGCGTATGTGTTGGTTAAGCGTCTTACTTAAGTATTTATGTATTTACATTGCGAATATTTAATGGAGATATGCGACGGATTACAACAACTTGTAGACGCCTACCGCACTGTGGCAGCAGCAGCAGTGGAGGAGGCAAGGTCTAAGCCCAACACGTGTGTGTGTGCGTCTCAGAAAAAATTCCACACAAAGGTAGGTGAAAGAGAATATTTAAGTAATGTAAGTAACAACAAGTTTTATTTTCACTTTAATAAATATTGCATTATCAAAGAAAAGCTCGGTGACAGGACAGAGGATAGAGAGGGGGGATAGAAAGAGAGAGAAACCGTGTCATCTAATAAGCTAAAAGCGAGCAAATGGCTGCCTGGATGTCTCATTTGGCCTAAGGCTGGAAAAATATTCAAGGGCCGCCAACTGTCTTTTTGCTTCAGTAAACTATACATAGAGAACACACAAACAAGTATATAACTATGTATATATACATTTTATTTACAAAGAAAGGCAATTTTTCACTTAATTAAACGACAAAGCAAAAGCCATAGTCAAACAATTTCCCCTAGCATACTTGTGAAATGCCTTTGAGCTGATTCCGAATACGAATCGGAGCTTTATATGTACGCGGCAACACAGGACATTGGGTATTATTCCCAAAATGCTGCCCCCTTGTGAGTGTCCCTGCTGTGATCATTCCTTTTTTTTAAGGCAACAGTGTTATCGTCTCGGCCCACTAATAAATGTTAATGAATTTTAATGACTGCACTCAAAAGGAAAAAAACAAATAAAGCAACTTCAGACCAGACCAAATTTGACTATGACGAATTTGTCATACACTTGCAAATTTCCATTTCTAGAAAAACAATCCATCTTACTATACTTTACTCTTGCTCTTTTTCGATTAAAATTTTAGAGCCCGAACTATAGTTTTATATGTTTCAGTTAAATTATATGATAATTATCAACAATTAAATGGTGTCCCACAGTTTTGAACTAAATCAGAATTATTTCTTGATTATGATATATTTTCATGGGGTTCATCAATAATCTTTTGGTCTGTCGTGGCATTTTAATAAAAAATTGCATTAATATGTGTTTTTTCGTGGAATTAAATGCAACTTTATCCCGTCAAGTTATATAATAAATATTAGTACTATTAAGTAATAGAGTTGGAGATGTCTAGATATCCCCACCACATATCAATCTAAATTCATCATAAAAATCGGGACAGTATATAGTTTTCATTTACAGAATTGCTTTCTTTGTCGAGTTGCAAAACACACAAACGCTTTTTGTGGAAGGGTATAAAAAGAAAAACAAATTGCAATCAAGTTTTATCTACTCGACCACATTGAAACTCAGCGCTAATGATGCCAAACAACCGCTGGGAAAATGCAAATACCAAAACACACACCAACACACACACACAAAGAGACTTACACACACAAATTACTGGCCACATAAAAATGCGCAAGTTTGTAAGCCATTTTTGGCCATTTTCACCAACCATTTGTCGCATTTCGTTTAGCCTTTTATTTATTTGCACTAATTTTAAGTGTCAACTGCATTGTTTTTTCTTTTATTTGTTTTTTTTTTTTTTTTTGTTTTGTTCGTCCCATCTTTGTTATTAACAACAGCATAATCATAGCTGCAAGTTGGTTTTTCTTACCCTATAGAATCCACCAAGGGTTCTAATTAAGTGCATTTACTCTAATGAGCAAAAATGGCAGAAGCAGCAGCGGAACCATGACCAGGACGAGGACCAAGACCAAGAGCAGCATCGGCAGCAGTTGCAGGAGTGGCGACAAAAACTGTCACAGTTCCGTGAACGAAGCGACCGTGCGTGAAAACTGACCTCCAGCACTTTGCTGTGAGGCAAGTTTTGCGGTTTATTTTCCTTATTTCTTTTTTGGTTGGTTCTGTGTGTTGTGACCTCATTTTGGGTGTTCTTTTTTTTTTTGCTCTTCACTAAAAATGTCATAAATGGACAACAAGAACGTCGTGTTTCTGTCTCTCTCTCTATCACACACACACACACACACACACACATACACTCATCTGTGTCTTCATCTAAAGCTTTTGCCTGGTGTGGTCATCCATTTGTCTATGCAAAATTTGTACCGCTCATTAGTGCAATTTGCATGCATGATGGCAAATATAGCTTTAGCCTGTCCATCAACCATTCATCTATGTGTATCTCTTCTGTCCAGTTAGATACAGATACAGAATGGGTATACGAGTGCAGTTCCAATTTCACTTACTACGTTCATCAACAATTTTCCAGAGCCACAAAGATAGTCTCCCATGAGGAGGGGCAGCAGACTGACAGTGGGAACAGACACAATAAAGGCAAATTCAAATATGTATACTTGAATTTTTGTATTTGCCGCACAATAAGCGAGGAGGAATAGGAGCTGGTGGGGCCATCTCATTCCATCATGGTCAGATTCGGCGACACTAAGTAAACAAATGCTGCTGCAGCTGTGCACAAAATGGATAACAGGATGCGGATACTTGAAGCCCATTGGCGGGTCTTGCAAGGGGGAAAGTGAGGGGGTGGTGGGGGGAAATATGCAAATATCGGCCTGTGCCCAAAACTCACATGTCCTCCTCTACCCCCGTCTCCTCCCTCTCTCCCAGCATACATGCAGAGAAAATACAAAACTTTTCGAATTAGTAGTTGGAAAAAAAAACAATCCTAGAAAAAGAGAGAGAATAGGCAACAGCAGCAAATCCCCCTCCACCATCCATTCCTCCCTCCCCCTTCACTCACCAAAAAAAAACCAAATTCATTTTCAATTAAGGATTTTTCTGCATATATCGACAGAAATGTCCTGTGCCTAATGCTTTCCTCTCATTCAATGGAAAAACATTTGAAATGCTAAATAAATTACGCAGACCATATCGATATATATATATGTATATGGTATACAATATAGAGATAGATATGGGTGTGTGTGTGTTTGTGTGTGTGTGTGCATTTAGTTTTTGCCAATTTACAGTGGCTGCTGTTGACACTCGCTAGCCGTATTGGTATTGCCATTGGCCGGGTGTCAGAATGTGGTCAAAATGCCAATTGCAAAACAATTGCATTTTGGTTACTTTGCTGTTAAATCCGGAATTTCGATGGCAGGCAACTAACCAACATGGCAACGGCTTCCGTTGACATTATTGGTTGGGTTAGCTGGATATGAGTTTGGTCTAAGCAACACTTCGATGCTGGGATGGGAATACTAGTGGGTGGCCATGCTGGAGGGGATGCATCAAAGACAATAAAACGCTGCTGGCTTTCGGTTAAAAGCAAAATATTGTACCAAAAACACATATGTATATCCATACCAACTTGATTTTCTCCTTTATGCAATGTAGTTACGATGCTAGACGACAACTAGTTTAGTTATATGCATGTGTGTGTGTACGCCCCGTAGAATAACCGAAAAAGCAATTAAATTGTACACTTTGCCAATGCAGCAGCTAAAAGCAACAGCAACAAAAGACACCAAAGGCATCAAGCAACAATATTATAACATTTGCAAACTCCTACAAAAATCCATGGGCCATGGGCTTATGTCCAAATTGAACCAATACGAAGTATCAAACACCCTAACAATCGATTGGTAATCAATTGATTTAATATGCCCAAGTTTAACCAGGATCAATGAGAGAAAACACAAGAGAATCCTTGTAAAACTAAAAGTCAACATTTAATGCTTTGAAAATACTTTTTTAATCAATCATATATGTATCCTTCTCCCATGACAGCAGAGCTTGGAAGCAATTTCAAGTTGTTGGGATATTGTGTTGATGCAGCAGCAACCAGATAGCTTCTATATTTATAATATAGACTCTTGTGTGGCAAAACTTCTGACCAGAATGAATATAGCCTTTTGCAAGGATACAAAAAACTGCATACACACACAAACATTCACACACACACACACACATAGATACACACATTCCTATGCAGGACGTTTTTTTGGACAACATTCATGTGAGTGACAGTCTGACATGCAAATACGTTTAATTTCAAAAACTAAACTAATAAAAGCATCGCTGCCTCTGCACTTCTGCTGTTGAAATTCTCTCCTCGTCGGGTTGTTTTTTTTTTCTTTTTTTTTTCATAAAAAGCAGAATAAGCAATCAAAATGAATTTTGCAAAATTTGAGAAACTAATGCAAATATGTGTACGAAAACAAAAAAATAAATTATTACCAGTCTGAATCCATACAGATGCAATTGATACTGCTTTAAAAATATTGCAATTTTGCGTAATATTCAATAAATTCTAAAAATTATAATAGGAATAATAATCTAATAGCATGGATGTTGATTAGAGCGTGGATTGAATTAGTATATAAATCTAACGAGAGGGATCGAAAAATCAAGTCATAAACAATAATCACTAAACGCGGGAAATCTGGCTTTCATGCCTACATAGTTCAATAAATTTTCAATAATTATTCAATTTAAGAAAAATACCATTCATCAATTAAGAAATTCAGTGGCACATCCCATTAACTTTATGATTTTATTGCTAATTTTCATAGTTTCAAATGAATTTGAAAAACTCGCTTTTCCAATAAATAAAAATTTACGCAATGTATGAAATATAAATAATAATACAAAATGGAAAAACTTACCCATTCATATTAAGTTCAGATAGATCAGACAACTCCAAATCCCTAAGTTTGTTGTATTGCCCGTTTCAATTTTCTTTTGAGAATCGACTTTGTTTTATAACGAGGCATATCCAAAAGGTTGAAACCGGTGTGAGCCACAGGCAGAGATCGTTTGTCTAAAGTGGGTTGGATTTTAATCTGTAAAAATAAGTAATCCATTAACCCCAGAACGTATTTCTTCAACTTCAACTAATACCTTATTCGCCTCCATGCCTTGAATTGGTTTGCGATCGCTAATGGGCAGATCGTGAAATACTTTCCAGATGATCTTAAATCGCTGCAAATACACAAATTAAAAGCCGATTTGTAGAAAGATTAGACCTACATACTTACCGTTTTATTGGCAGGTGTATAGCCTGCCAATTATCCTGCAACACTTGCCAATCGTAGGCATCATTTCCCACTGCCACTGCCACAGCCACATGACAAACTATAGAAGTATTAGGTACTAATAAGCAATAAAAAATGGTCATAAGCTCATTCAAGTCTAGTTTTTATGGGTGTAGATGGGTTTTCATTGATTGAAGTGCTTACCATCTTGGAGATAATAAATCACTGATTCGTTCAATTGTGTAAACCAACTATAATTATGACCAACGAAAGGCCCAAACAGCCGAGACCAGAAAACCCATTTAAGAGCGACTGTCATTAAAAAAGGCAAACTCGAAGGTTTGTAGGTACATTAACAGGGATCTATATTGAGTTCCATTGGTGTCCCTATGTCAGTAGGTAAACCGATATACAAATTGAATGATGCCAGCAAATATGTCAATATCAAATAGAACATATCAAAGAAGTTAACTTTATTTTGGTCGATTTCTATATGATATAATGATTTGATTTAGTCAATTCCAACAAATGTGCTGCTTATTCCAAAACAAAAAGGTTATACACGAAGTTTTATTCCCATAGCTCAAAAACTAAGAGGCTAATTTGCAAGCGTTGCAAGCACCTGACTAATTTTATAAAACCCTATGCAAGGGTATTCAAAATTATAGATATCTCGATGAGGCATATTTGTAAGCCACACTACAAATATACCTAACCATAGATACATGCGTAGGTACATACACATACACATGTACATATGTAAAATACATTTGCCCTTTCTTCTCGGAAAAGCGAACGTGATTTCCCACAACAATACTCGCGGGTCATATATACATATGTACATATGTATGTATGTATTCATGTACATGTATAGTATATGCCATTAAAATCGGCAACAAAAGAAATCGCACATTTCAACGTTTTGAATTTGTAAAAGGATATTTTTCGCATTATAATAAGAAATGAGGCTGAAGACGCGCAGCGCATGTTTTGGCCAGAAATTCACCATATTCCGCTAACCAAAACCCAAATTTTTTGGCAGCCACTTGGAAATGCAGAACAGCTGAATAACCATATAAACACAAATAATAAAATCGACAATTTGGCAAGAGGCGCACACAGACACACATAGATATCATGTGTGTGCGTGTGTGTGTTACTGGGAGTGCGTGTGTGCATAACCGCAAATGTACTGGCAACAAAACGTGCGGCGATTTCATAAAAAGTCCAATGAAAATTCTCAAAGGAAAAGGGGTTAATTTTCTTTCGACACAGACACAGAAACTGAGACATAGACCCTTTAAGAAGACTTCACGACGCCACTAGCATGATCTCAGCACCAGCAGCACCAAAATAAAATATACAAGAAAAATCTTTTGCCGAAGGATTTAAAAGAAAACACTTCTCAGAAGTTGTCACAAATACATACATATGTATGATGCCATAGGCAGAACCACAAGTTAATAGCCAAACTAAGTAGTAAAAACTGAGAATTACAATGAATAAAAGTCACGAGCCGTGACTCACGACTTGGCAGTGGGAAACGAATCAATTTAGTGAGTTATTCAATGGAATAATTTAAGTTATTAAAGAATAATACAATCACATTAAATCAATTACTATATTTATATTCTCAGTGCTATTAATTTTGGTAAAAACTGATGAGCATTTGGAGTACAAATTTAGGGTCACTGGTAATTGAGTGAGGTCCTTCAAGAACTATGAGAGTGGCGATCGTCTTAAAGGCGTTTATCAAAAAAGCCATTCGAGAGTTTGTTAAGTTAAAATCATATAAATAAGTGTGGAGAATGTCCCAAGTAGCTGAATTCGCATATCGTAAGGTGCCCATGTAGATAGCGAATATCGTATGTTTCTGTTCTACACAAGAAGATGAAGAAGAAATTCAAATCAAAGGCAAACGACTTTGACTTTGCTCTTCATGCTTATCACATCACGTGCTTGGGCTGTCTTTGGCCTCTCTTTCTCCTGCTCTCTTTCTCTCTCTCTTTCTCTCTCTCTTTCTGTTAGCTCTCTTTTATTGCAGTTCAGGATAGAAAGATGGGGAGAGGGAAAGCATTGAAAATACAAATACGTATCTCATTAGCTTTGCTTTGCCCCACTGGCCGCACTCAAATTTCAAATGGCTTTGCCCCATCGTCACATACATTTTCTGTAGTCTCTCTCACGATGGACTCTTTTTTCTGAATGACTATTTGCGCTGTGTCACAAGCGCTACTAATGCTGACGCTAACAACCGATACCGACGCCGCCGACACCGACCCCTCGAACCACCTACCACCTACCGCTCTGTGATTCCCATTGTGGTTGGTGCTCTCTAAATCCATACATACACACGTACCTACATACATAGTTGTTCCCGGTGAGGGCAATTGTGATGCGGCTCGCCACTTTTAGTGCACGTTTGATTCTCAACGCGAGTGTGACGATCACTCATAGCTCATATACATATATCTTCTGTGTTCCTAAAGGCACTTGCCAGTCGGTTTCCGCGTGCGGTTTGTGTTTCTCTGTGGATCTGTGTGTCTGTGCGTGATAAATCAATCTAGATTTGCATATTAAACGATATTCAGCTGGTTAACGCTTTAACACAGTCTCAATATGAGGGAAATTGTCCATCTACAGGCGGGCCAATGTGGCAATCAAATCGGTTCAAAGGTGCGTATAATTGATATGCAATTAGTGCCCCACATTCGTGATGAAGAGCTCTTTGCAAATTACTATGAGTATCTCGAACGTTTTCCTAACCTCACATGTTTAATTATAAAACAGAATGAGAAAATAAAATGAAATTTTCTTGGCCCGCTCTCCACCTACCTCTACCTACCTACCCATCTACCTTTTGACGAGAGGCATTCTCCCCCTCTCTTGTTCTCTCTGGATTACTATCTGGTTTTT
The DNA here is from genome assembly GCA_018150735.1 of Drosophila sp. 14030-0761.01. NCBI lineage: Eukaryota > Metazoa > Arthropoda > Insecta > Diptera > Drosophilidae > Drosophila > Drosophila sp. 14030-0761.01. The sequence continues at coordinate 2,089,736 of JAECWO010000090.1, forward strand.
CCTCTCTCACTCTCTCTCTCTCTCTTTATCATCTTTTTCTGCTCTTTCCTCTCTCTCTGTGTGTCGGTATGTTTTTTTTTCTATTCCTCTCTTTTTTTCCACTTGATTTATTTTGCTTTTGTGATGAACAATTAAAATGGGGGCGGCATAAACTTTCTTCCCTCCAGTTTTATAAAAACTATAAAGCAAAAAAAATGGACCTCACTATATAGACATACATACTTGGTTTATCTTATCAGCTTTTTGTGTTTATCAGTAGAAGAACGCACAAATTTCACAAATATGTGGCTTTAGTTTGTCATCAAATGCTTCAATGGCGAAAGTAAGCCCACAAAATGGAATCATTTGCCAAATTCGGACTTCATGTTTTAGCATACATACATATGTACATATATCGGTTTCAAAGTCAGGTGTAAACAATTAGCTAGCTATCACCTAGGTATACAGATACATATATATCCAATTCTCTTGGCAACAATCCACATATGGCTCAGGGTTGCTGTAGGTAATCTTATCAGCCCAACATGGCCAACACCTATTCATCCATTCCGTTAAGAGAAAATAGAATCTGTTGACGATTTAGTTAGAGTGGCGGAAGTATTTGGAGACTTCCAGCGAAGGCTTCGGAATGCGAACACATACGATTCTTGTGGCAAACAAGTTTTCCCCTCTCGCATGCCCTTTACAGTTGACTAAATTAACAACTCTCAAGGCATCATCAAAAGTCTATTTACCCTCCGCTTTATGAGTAAATGCTATATCTGGCAGATTTTTATGTAGAGCAATAAAAAAAAAGAAAGAAAAGAAGCAAGAAAAGGGGCAAAAACCAGTTCGGCTGTGCTCAACTTTATAATGAGTTTGGTTTTTGTTCTTTAGGAAAGACCTTGCCGCTACACGTACTTAGCAATTACAATCTGTATCTTGTAGCTATTGTATCTGATTTCTCGTTTTGCTCATAAACTATGTGTGACACAGTCACAGCAGAAGGGAACTAACTTATTTGGCTTTGTGCAAATGCCAATGCTATGTATTGATGCCGCCTGCTCTTATCAGCAGCAAATTACTTGTGTCTAATCAGCAAACTTGTTTACAATACTTTCAGCATAAGTGACATAAGATAGTCGATAGTCCCAAAATAGAAATTACACAATGTTCCTGAGTGACTCTGTTTTCTTTACAGTGGGACATTGATTAATGTATGAAAACATTCTTGCTCGAATCAACCCAAATGCCCCCCAAATGCTCAATGCTCGAGTTAAGTTAATTTAACCCATTTACCATTAACTCGCACAATTCCAAGCCACGCCATGGAAAATTCAGTCATTGACATTTGACACAATTCTACTTCTAAATACCCTCAAAGTAAAATATGAATGGGTATATTACTTAGTAATCTGATACCCTATAGACTTCGGCTATAATATGTTAAGCCAAATAATAAGCAAATCAAGTTTAAAGGAATTATTCAACGAGATAGTTCGAAAAACAAAGAGATAGACCTGAATCCTTTATTCTTGGACTACTGTTTAAAAGGAGACCTAATTAAAAGATATGTTTTATTCCATTATCACTTAGCTAGAGTTTAGCTTGTATAACACATTTATCCAAGATGCGATAAGATATTATTATTATAAATGAATGTGTCATAGGCACTCCAGCTAAGCGGATAAATATTCGTGACAGTAGATAAATAGTTCATACAAAAAAAATATAATCTACTTGCAAAAAGAGCATTTTCAAGTCGAGTTAAAAAAAAAATTGTATCCAATATTTGACAGCTTTTGCAACCGTGTATTGTTTCATCAAAAGCTCAAACTCATTTATTGGAAGCACACAAAGTGATCAAGTTATCTATATTGCACTATTTTGAGAATTGCCAAATTCTTTCATCAGCAGACTTTGCTAAAGACTCTAAAATTGTATGCCAGAGCACTATTTCAATGCTTAAACAAGTTGCGAACTATAACTAAATGAAGTCAAAAATCTTTTAAAATAGAGATAATTCCTTTAAACAAGTACACAAAGTATCTGCAAGACTGCTAATAACAAATAAAATGTCTATTTTTCTTTGTATACTAGAACCCGATATTAAATTTTCCATGTTCTTGAAACATATCAAAGTTTCTGTATAAATAAAACTGAGAAGATTTACTTTTCCAGACCTTCTACCATTTTCTTTTCTTTGTTTGTTTTCTTTTTTTTGTGCCATTCTAGTCTTTGTAGACTAGATACTAGATACTTTCCACACATTTGTTTCCCAGGGCAATTTCCCCCTACACGCTTTGCAACTTCATTTTAATGGAAATCATAAACATATTTCAATGCTCTCATATTTTCAGCCTCGCCCCCCATTTCGTGGGCGCGATCTGCCGTTAATTAGCTGGCCCTTTGGCATAACAAAAGCCTCGCATTTTATGCTACCCATTGTTCATCGTTCCCTTCAATAGTCAGACTCGTATATTTATTGGCGCATAGTCGTATATCACTGGGAACATGTATGCATATAGTATTTGCGAGCATTGTTGCAAACCTTTGTTAATTTAAAGTTTATCTAAAAAAAAACAAAGTATTATTTATGCAATTTGGTCAAAATGGACAAACTTATCGAACTCTATAGATTACACAAAAAAAAAAATCTGTTTGTTGTTTGTAGCATTAATTTTTGTAATAACATATTTCGTTGCCGGCCATATTTATTTATTTGTGCAAGTTTTTTCCATTGAACAACATTTTGTACTTTAATTGAATGTCCTTTTCTGATTAATTGGCTGTCAGTGTGAATTATTGTTGCCAGCTAAAGCAAATAAATAAATAATAAATATGCGAAAGTAGCATAAAACTAAAAAAAAACAATGCAAATCCAAAAGAGACGACCGAATTTAGGCAATAACGAAGATTGCATGCCCTCTCAAATGAGCTAATCTCTCGGGTCACAAAGTTTAGATTAAATTATCAGAGAATTGAAAAAGCAAAAAAGAATCAAAGTTTATTTTGAAGCTGAAATACTTTTCAAGGATATATATATATATTTCTCCTAAAGGACACTAGGTCCATTTTGTTTCGAGTGAATTAGCTCTTGGCACTACCAACATCTCGAAAATATGAATATACCCTAATGCACAAATATGTAAATAAAAAAAAAACGCTCGCAAACAAATGCTGTGAATATTGAAATTTATGCACAGCATAAATGGATTTTTTATTATTTTCCTCTGCAAAATTTTTGGAACTAATTGCTTTGCTGATAAACGAAAAACTGCGGGAAATAGGCAAAGATTAGCGTATTGCTGAAATATTTACTGCTAATACACATAAATAAAAAGCTTTTAATTTGACTTTAAAAAAATAAACGTATGTAGTTACATATGTAAATTAAAAGACTTCAATGTCGCATTAAAGTAGACATGTTGTTATTCACTTTTTTGCGCTCATTTTTATTCAATTAAATTGAATTTTCAATATGCTTGCTTTTAGCCAGGCTAAAATTGATCACACATGAGGCAGAGGCATGAAATGCATGGATATTTTGCCTCTTTTATAGCCTGCAGCGAACGCTTTTTCATTATTTACATAAACCTAATTTTCCTTAAATCATTTTCTCTTCTGTTTTTTTTTTGTGAACAATAACAAAGAAAATCTATTTACGACCTTAAAAAAGGGCAAGACACGAAGCAGAAAATACAAGAACAAAACAGAAAAGTGGAAAAAGTATGACTGAAATTTATAGACGGGCCAGAGCGAGCATACCAAGCAAGCCACCAAGCAACAGACAATAAAATTAAAGAGTATGAAATACTATACACTCAGGGAAAAGTTGTGTCACTTTAACTTAGAGCTGCTTTCGTATGTGACACTTGGGTATATAACATCATTGGAGCTTTCATTTAAAGCGAAACTTAAGCTCAGTTTGTTGAAGATTTGGCAGATTTCATACATCCCGCAAAGATATTTATCATAACCGGAAAAATAAATTAATTTATCAATAAAATTGTTATTTATAAAATAAGGATTGAAGCAAAGTCTAAGACTCAATTGAACCAACAGCTTCAAGTTTACAGCTATTCGAATTGTTCGATTAACTCGAATGTCAAATTCTTCATTCGGCTTGACATATCATTTATTATCATTCATGTCACTGAATGATGTGTCCCATTCCTTTCATTCAATTCATTTTAAAGCCACGCAGATTTCTATATGTATTTCATTAACTTATTCCTAACTATCAACTTTCGATTGATTAATTGATATTCTGATTAAAGAATCATAGCAAGGATAATCCTTGGGCAAAAAATTAAAAGTTGTATATAGTCCGATTGCTGTCCAAAGTTTGGTCTTTCAATAACATATACTTCATGTCGAATTCTTGTTTTTAATTTATGAATATGTAGCTCAAACATATTTTACTTTACAATTATGTTTGATTCCTTAAGACTTTGATTTTCAGGCATATTGTAAATATTTGTTAATGCATTTTGCTTACATTATGTTTGCAATTTTTGAGAGTGTAATCGTATAAGCAAAAGCCAAAGAGGAGAAAGAACCAACATGTCTTTTATGGCACGGCATGGCATGCAAATTTGCCCGCCTTTCGTTGGTTGGCCGCCTCAGGATACATTTATTTAGCTTATAATGGCGAAGCATCATCATTGCAGCGCCAAAAAATAATGCAGAAAATTGAATTATCGATAGCGTTGGCTTTCGTTTGGCAACTATCGAGCCATAATTTCTTTATGCTTACACGATAGATGGGGAATTGTCTGTGTGTGTGTGTGTGTGAGTGTGTGTGGAGCTCGTGCTTGTGCTCTACTCATAGGTAATGCGCCTGGCCGTATGCAAATGCAATTTTCATGTGGCTTTTAACAGTGTGGTGTGGCAGTGTGGTGATGGTTGCTTGTCGGATGGATGAAGTAAAAACAAGCAATTGATAATTCAATTGGCATATTCACCATTGGGTATCAAATCCAGTTTAGGTGTGAGAATGAGTTGGGCGACCTACAAAGATGTTTGCCCATAAAATGTTTATTAAAATGTGATTAGCTACATATATTTCCTCAAACACATCGCGTGCCTTGTGTCAAAGGTAATTAGGATTGAATTTCTTTACTTAATGACATAATTCTACAGCTTACAATTTGATTGACAGCAGACTTTACCAGGAAATATAACAAAGCTGGCCCAACCCATTGATTTTTAAATTAATATAACCATTTGATTAGTTTTTTGCTTTGGATGTAAGGAATATGTAATCGAAATCCATTAATTAAGTTGTCAAACTCAACCAAGATATAAATCTGTTATCTGATAATATAGAACTGAACTGATTTATTCTTAAAGACGGAATAAAACGTAATATGTTCACTCATCAATTCTATGTTTACTATTACATGTTGGAAATGGTAAAAAAAAATAAATGAGTTTATTGTTTCAAATAGTTGCTAGCATCTAGTTTCCTGTGCAAGGGCTTGGTCAATAGAGATGCCCTCGAAACAATTACCGTGGCATGCACCAAGCCACAAAAAACAACAACAACAACACGAGAGGTAGAAGAAGAAAAAAATCCATAGAAATGCAAAATTTTTTACGAAATATTTTTCAATTTACATAAAAATGCGTTTATGCATACCAAATAAGGTTTACACAAAAGCCACTCACACTCACACATGCCACACCCACACAACCACACACACACATACTACTACTTGCGCCTAGCGGTATGCAATGCTCTATGAGTGGCAAAAAGGGTGAAGGCGGAGCCGTAGAACGGGATAACCCCTACGGCCCAAATGCTGCTTCGTTGCACAAACTGATTATGAATAAACAAAAGGGAATTTTTATAAATATTTTTCACATACTCCGCTAGCATTTTGTTGAGCTTGATGGAATATAAAAATTACTTATTTATGTATATCTTTGTGCTTCTTTACGCTCTGCTTTGAGCTTGAACACCGCGCATGCAAATTGATGAAAAATGAAAAAGGAAAATGCGCATAAATATTAGAAAATACACACACACACACACACACAAACATACACATACAGAAAAAATATAATAGCCATACACAGTTTTATACATACATATGAATGTAAATAGTATATCCATGTATGTATGTGAATTGTGTGAAAGGCTCTCTCTCGGAGGAGACAAAGGCTCTTCGAGGTGTCCAATTTGGCCCGCATGCTACAGTTGTGGCCATGCATAAGCCGCTTGGAGCGGCTGAGGCGACAGGTTGGCCAGATGTGCAACACCAGCAAATGGCTATTTGTTATTTATTTAACACTTTTAAAAAGCATTCCGCTCTTTTGCCCATTAATTTCTCATGTTGCTCTTAATGCCTCTGTCCTCTGCCGTCTGCCCTCTGCCATCTGCTCTCTGCCATCTGCCTGGCCAATCCGATATAAAGGAGAGTCGGTATATGTTTCATGGCCCATCGTGTTGTTACTTCTTGCTTCGATGGCATTTTCAATTACTTTGGTAATTTTATATTATTGAAATAATATGCCAGAAATTTGTAATTGTTTTTTCTCTTTTTCTCCTCCTCGTCCCATTTTTCATTTGCATTTCGAGCAGTTCGACATGCCACGCCTATTTATTGTAATATGTTGCAATTTTGTAATCTCGTATTTACACAATAATATTTTAAATGTATCAAGCATAATAAATACCAGCACAAATAAGCTTTAATACGGTATTAACGAATATCTACACCCTGTACAATTACACTGTGTGACAAATTAGAGACCAAACTCGTTTTTTGGAAAGTAATTAGCCATAACTTGAAAATGTTTAATCCGATTTTCATTTTGGGCTGGGCAAAGAAAAGATCTAATGACTTAATTTATCCTTTAATTATTATTGCTGGCAATTACTTCACTTTTTATAAAAGAAATTTAATTATAGGAGCTATTTCGAAGATACTGGCTATGTAAGCCATGGAAAAAGTAATGAGTATTCAACAAATGAATTAAGTTAATTAACACATTTAAATGCATGGAGAATATGAATATCTCTTTTGAAAAATCGAAAAAGTCTTTAAAGCAATCAAATTTGATTATTTTTGTCAAACAAACAAAATTTCTTTGGCATTTATTTCCAAGGAGACTCAAACTCATAACTATAGCGAATGTACTTTCATTTAGATATTTAGGGTATAAAAGCAGCGTAAATTATTCATTCAATTGGATTTACAATTTGTAATTTGTTGTCTTATGCGGTGCAACGCCGATAAGCATGCAACAGAAAAGTGCATTTAACCGAAATTAACCACAAAATAGCAGGCGACAAGTGTGTGCAGAAATACGAAACATAATTAACAAAAGCAATTCGCAAAAATATTAAATAATCAGTATATATGTATATGGTGCTATTCAGTTTTTGTTTGTGCAAATTGCATTGACAAATTTTGCAACCAAATACACGCAAAATGCCATTGCAAATTAAACAAACGAAAAAAAAAAAAAAAAAAAACAGGCAACGGAAAAAAGACGAGTGCACGAAAACGAATGCGCCAAACCTCATTAAAAACCAATGTGGTCAAAATATTTATCATTTCTGTGTGTGTGTGTGTGCATGTGTGTGTGTGCAAATGAGCATATACGTATGCTGCATGTCCTTGAAACATTAGCATCGGTTTTATAATTTATGGCAGGTGCTGGCGACATTTTGGCCGAAAGAAACTTAAAACCACAAATTACCGAATAACTCAGCCAAACAAATGGTTAGCGAACAAAAAATTTGTCTAAATTTGGCGAGAATTATTCGGTTCGTATGCGAAATCGAAATTAACAATAGAATTTTCTGCATAACGATTGCAAATACCAATCAAATATATTAAATTATAATTGAAATTTGTGGTCTATCAAGTTTAATGAATGAATGGTCACCCGAAATTCTCTCAAATTTCCATGGAATAAATAAAAAAAATTCACTCCATACAATTTCAATAAATATTATGGACAAGCAACTTTCACAGGGTATCACAGAAATGTTCTATCATTTAATATAATTTAGTTTCTCAGTATTTGAAACGATTGGTTGATTTGACATATTCATTCCCTTAAGAACCTTGAAAAAGGCATCAGTTGAAGCCATTAAGCATCAATCTTTATCGTTTATTTACTAATGAAAATTTATTTCACACAATTATTGTATTTCATATCAATTATAAACATGCTGTATGAAATCGGAGATGCTTCATTCTATGCACAACTTTTGAAGAGAATTCAATTATTTTTGTAATGTGGCCTTTTACAAGAAAGTACAAATCAATAAACATATAGCATTTCATTGAGGGTTTATTTAGCAAACAATATTAATTGGATTTTTGCATGCGTATGTGCATATGCACATGTATATATACACATACATTTGGCCGCCAAATGGCAAATAATATACACATATAAAATGCAACAAAAAAATACGAGAAAATGGACAAACACATTGGGTAAACAATCGGATGATCAAATGGGCAAAACAAAAATTCACGCACCAATGTAATAAAAATTAATTCAAAATGTTGGAGCATAAAAATGTTGTAATGGGATATTGCAACGATATGACCAAGTTTTATCAGCGAGAATGCAGTCAAGGCGAAAGTTTGTATAATAAATTAATAAATCTATATAAATAGAATATATGAAGGTTTTTTTTTGTTTTCTTTTTGTTTGCCTGATCAAACCATATTCATAATTTTGATAGTAAAGTGGCACTTGACAAAATACGAAAAAAAAAAAACAATAACTATTGTTGTCATTAATAAAACGTTGTGATTCATTTGACTCGCACTTAATAAAGGCTTCATGCAGCAGGCATCATCGGGAATGCAACATATCCAGCAAAAAATGTGCTGCACATGTTGCATAAAAATATTTTTACATGACATTTACAAAACCGCGCCCGATGTTATGGCAGCAGTTGCAACAAAAACGTAAATGATATATGAGTCAAGCAATGCGGGTGGCAAACTGTTGATAAACAAAAAAAATTTTTAAATATCTACAATAAAGTTTTTAAATTAAATTAATTTTGTATTTATGCCCATATTAATACAGTTCAGGCAAAAGCAACACAAATTACAGATCGGCTAACAATTGGATTCTGTTTCAAAACGTTAATTAATCTGTAAATTTAGTCACAAAATCAGCTCGAAATTCATTGAAATTATTAATATTTCGTGGGACTTGCTCTTTGAGATGTTTGCCCCAAAAAGTAGGCAATGAAATTGGTTGTAAAGGTTTTCTCTATGCAAAAGTGTATAAAGAATATCTGTTTATAGTTATTTAATTAAGCCTCAAAAACAACATGGAACAAGACATTTTCAATTAGAAGTAGATGGAAATCCAACAGAGTATTTGTCTGGTCAAAAAAAGGCAATGAAATATGTTAAAAAAATAATACTTATTGTCAATAATATTGTTAATGTTACTATTATAAATCCTGATTGTAACGCGTTTAGATGAATTACATATTTATTTCAATTGTGACTTATATCTTTAAAATACGTTGATGAAAATTCGCAGAGGTTAAACTAAATATTGAATATATATTATATTGAATTTTAAGTTTATATTGCAGACCAATTGACTAACATAACAGAATTTACCAGAATGATTAGCAGTTCAGTTTGAAATGTAACGATCGAGATATTTATTAGCACTGATGTGTCAAGTTATTATTCAAATGATTTACATAAATATGACAAGCAACACCTCCATAATAAATAACTATTTATGAATGAATGAAATGGCGACTTTTTATGTTCACACATTAAAATGAATTTTAATTGATGCATATTTATGCTGAACTTTTGATTTTCTAAAACATTTCGAAATCTTGTTCATTATTATTAGTATTTAATATGATTGGGATGCCTCAGATGGGGCAGACATGAACACAAGGGTTGGGGTTGCCACTTGCCACTTGAGGCCACATGGGCTCCATACCAACATCACTTATGTGTGTGTGTGTGTGTGTACCTATCACCAACCGAGAGAGCGTCTTTTCAAAATGTTTGTTCACATCCTGTTCTGGCCTGACAGTGTTTATTTATTTAGCTTTTCATGGCATCAACTTCATATCGCTGCCATATAAATATTATTATTATTACCCACTCTGCCCCCAAGGCACGAGACCAAATCATGCCAATGTATGTGATAAGTGTATACAATATATATATACACATATATATATATATATATACTATATGATAAAGTGCAAGTTGTAGTCATTTATATGCATACAAAGATCATAAAACATATTGCGGCGGCATGCAAAACGATTGCAGAGGATGCCAAGGATGCTTGAGAATGGGCCACACTCAAATTGTGGCCATTAGCAAATATTATTGCTGCCTACCCATCCAAACACATCAGTTGAGGTCGAGTCGGGGAGTCAGCCATTCGGTCCAACAACCACGACTTAGACACGCACCAACACTTTAGCCATGGGGATGAATATTTTCCCTCCCTCGCTTAAAGCCATTTTATCTGTATATATTTTGAAGTATTTATGAAGCACAACAAAACAAATTCAAAGCATATATAAATCCAGACAAACATATGCATAGATCATCGTGAATAGCATTTCGACACCTGGGCACAAATCAATTTTGGACCATGGCCAATGTTGATATTGATATTTACCTCGGAGCTAGCCACACAGCACAAATAAACAGTATACTATATATATGTATATGCATATATTTATATATGTATATATATATAAGTATATGCATATGTAGTAACGTTCACATTAGTTAAGTCAATAATTGCAGGTCAACCATAGCAAATATACAATAAATATTTACATATCTAAATCGACAATTATTGAAATCTCAATTGAAATTGTTTGTCAGCCGCATGTGTGTATGTAAATGAAGCTGTACGCACAATTTGGCTACGACTATAATATGGATATGTGTTAGAAAAACCATGCCCATTCCGACCAAGCCCAACTGGCAGCTGCCAGTCTCTGGTTAACCTGCAAAATGCAATTCCTACTCCTCTGGCATTTAGCATTAGCGTGGTGAGTTTGGCATGTTTTGAGAAGCCATTGAATCAATTTATTAATCGTATCATCGCTTAGTTTTTAATTAAATTACTTAACTTTCTTTGCTTGTATACACAAGAGATAAGCTCTTTAAGCTTTTTCGCTCTTTTCACGCATTATTCAGTTGTAAATCACAACTAGTTTTAGCGCTGAACGAGTGTTTTAGCAAAGTCTGCTAGAAAATTCATTTAATATGTTTATTAGGTAACTTGGAAAACTTTAGAAAATCTCTGAACACTTTTTTATTCTATTTCGAAAGCTCAAATTGCTAAGGAATACACAAATAAATAAATTATGTAATTCAAAAAAATATTGAGCAACAAATCTATTAGCTATCATCCAATTTTTTCAAGTATTTCTAAAGCATTTTAACTTTTTCTTTTGATAAACTTGTGGATTGACCTTCTTTGCTATGCGCATGAGTTAGACGAATTTTAATTATAAGCTATTTGATGTTGCACTTAGACTGCGTCATCGTTATCCTTGTATGCAACAACCGCATACTCATACTCACACCCACACACACACACACAAACCCACACACACACACAAACTAAAACCCGCTGACCAACACTAATGAACAAATATTTGACGAACGAGATGCAAATGTTGTCTGGAAAGAAGCAAAGAAAGAAAGGAATCTCTCTTAATAAAATTATTGGGCAATTACAGAAATGCGTTTAGAATTTAAAGTAAGCTTTTTTTCGGTTTCACAAACTACACAATTTAAAGCAATGGCAATTAAAAGAAATAAAATATACACAACAGCAGCAACAAAAACAGAAACAGTAAAAATGCAGAGCATAAAGAACAACAAATTAAAAAAAAAAAAAAGGCCACGCACTGATAATGACAATTAGTGGCCACATTTAAATTGATGCACTTGACGATAAATGCAATTGCAAATGCAGCTGACACACACATTTACATAGAAAAGGTAAATTACACATTGGGGCGAAAAATTGCATTTTTCTGGCATACCGAACTCGCCTCGAAATTAACACGTGCCACCAAATTGATCCGGTGCACAATACATACAAACGTACACGTACATATGCATGTGTAAGTGTATAGAGATTGTAAATTGCGGCAACATAGCCAATTGCTTCAATTCCATGCCAACATGAGCTTAATTATGACCAAATTCATGATAGTTCTGCATTCCAATATGAGACCTTCCAAAAATCTGCCAGAGCCTTGTAATTATTGTTGAAGTGCGGTAATCATTTTAGAAGTTGCAATTACTATTTATTTAATACTAAATTTGGAAACACTTTCACGTTGTCTATGAAATGTTTACCCAATAGTTAAATATAAGTACATATAATAAATGGCTATGCACAGTGAAGTAGATTTTCCAGTTCCCTAATAAATAGAATATAAAATTATTATCAAAGTTTTAGTTTGTTCTATTAAAGTTTTCCATTTTATAAATCTCATTCATCCATATTAGGTAATATTTTCATGTAATTTATTCAATATCAATAAATTTACTTGTCGTCCCTTGAGGTAAGATTGCAAATAAATTGTGGAAAACACTAAAAAACTTAAATTCCATCGTTGGAAATGCTTGTTCATAATTAATATACTTAGTATTTTGCATGATCTGCCTACTTAAAGCAACCTTGCGTTTTTAAAAATACTATTACAAATATGAGTGACATAATTTGTATTAAAAACTTTCAAGTAAAGTTTATTTTTTTCAATCTATTTTGAATATTAAGTTTTTGATATCGATTATAGTTCAATATCTCAATCAAAATGTATGTAACTAGCCAGTTCAGTTGTCTTTTAATCGGCTACTCCAGCAGTTGTTTATGCTTATTATTTTTAACAAAAAACTTCCTATTTTTGTCTTGAAACATCAACTTACTCACTATCCTTCAGTTAGGATATTTGTTTAATATACTTTAATCTGTAGTATTTTATTTGAGAAGCTGATGGCTCATATATATTTCATATGGCTGTTTACTTGATTGATTTTTAATGCCAGAATTTATGGTCGCTCGTTGTGTGAACCCTTTATATTCTAAACGGCCTGGAATGCCTGTCAACGGTCGACAAGTGACAAGATCCTTTTAGTATTATTACAGAATACGCCTACACACTTGCCCATTCACTTCATTCCGTTTGCCCACACTCTCCCGGAATGAAGCGTAGTTTAGGGTACAATTCGTTATTTTGCGTTGCGCGCATAAAAATTGCATTTTTGAGCAGTTCAAGTTTAGCCCAGCTGAGCTGCATGTAGATACATATGTTTGTACATATGTCAGTCTGAGTGGCTTTTACTTTTTATATACTCTACGAAAGAAAGGTGTATTAACTTTGCTGAACGAGCCATGAAGATTTCTCAAAGTTTCATTGGCCTAAAAGGATGTATTATTAGGATTCTACTGTGACTTAGAAGGAAGTCTGTTCTATGAAATAGAACATAGAATACATATAGATGCAGATTCACTAATTTGAGGGAAAAATGGGTGTCATTTGCCTTAAGTTACTCCTACCCAATTAAGGACTTGAACAATTCTGTTGCATACCTTCAAATAGAAGGGTATAGAAATTTTCTCTGTATCCAATTGAGCAGAGCCCTTTAGTTTCATATTCTTTTTTTTCGCTTTGACTGCTCAAAATGGTTTATGACCACCGGCTGGAAAGTGTCATCCATCGATGGACGGCCGTTAAGTTTCAAGTGTGTGCTTTGGTATATTTATTTTATTGCATGGTGCCCGGCCAGGAGTTTGATTTCGATTGGGTTTTTCCAGTCCCCCCCCCCACCCCTCCCCCGCCAAACACTCCGACTCGAAGCTAAAGCTCATTACGCTAATGGATAACAGAAACAACACACTGCCAATAAATGAGTGTGTGCGTGTGTATGTGTGTGTCAGTGGGCCGTTCAAAATTTACCAAAAAATATTTGGCGAAAAATTCAAATAAATTAACTTGGTACGTGAAATGCATTTTAAGCGGGCCACAAATCGCACGGATTTGTCGCACATTTGTAAATTGGCGAATGATCGAAATGCCGTTGAAATCCTGTTTATTATTTTATAATTAGTTTAATGCCAACGGCCGAAATTCAATTGGAATTCTATTTGCGAACGTTTCGCCACCTACATTTATATGTATGAACATAGAAGAGGGTGAGTGCGTGTGGGTGGGGGTGTGTGTATGTGGACGCATGTGGGCAAGAAATTATCTAAGGGTACCCAGGCCTAACTCCATTAAAATAACTCAGTAATTGCAAAAATCCATATGTGGTTTGTATTTTTAATGATTTTTACGCTTAATGCCTTGCAGTGCATTGAATGTTAATTAGAAATGCAGTTTTTGTTGCTGTTGTTGTTGTTGTTGTTTATCTTTCACCTGCATGTGCATCTCCTATTTATTTAATTATTTATTTTAATTGAATTTTAATAACTTTCATTCATTGAATATTTTATTTTTTACTTTTCATTTAATGGTAAAAGAAATAAAACTAAGATAAAACTATGCAAATTATTAGATTTTATCTTGGGTAAATAATTGTTTGTATTTATGCATGAATTCAATTCCCATTAGGAGTTCTAATCCATCTCGAAAAATGGAGAACATCTCAACTTGATTTCTATATATATATCAAGATCAAGTTTTCCATATTGTCTTTATATATTTTGTTTACATTCGCGCAGAACTCTATTATAGGAAGTGTTTAATATTTATTTAGTCACTCTTTTCTTGTAAAATGATTCAAAAATAATTATAAGAAAGTAAAACTGTTCACCAAGTAATTGAAAAATTCATAAATACTTTTAGGTCCTTTTATGATATTCCCTAACGATCTCTCTATATAATATTCAAATCACTCCATTTTCTATTCCTCATAGACCGATAAGGAAAAAATTCACTTAACGCATGCGAAATTCTTCGATATTAAAACTTCGTTCACATAACTTCTGACTGTGTCGAGGGTTTTATGTGCAATTATTTCGATATAAAATTTAAGCACACAATTTAATGAATTTGAAGAGAGAAAAAAGAGATGCAAATTTGTTTTGTTTTAGCGCTGAATCTGAGACCAGAAACCTTTTACATTGTCACAATCTTACACCCTGGAGACAATCTTTGTCCAATCTTTGGCATTATTTAATATTTATAGCTGCAATTGTTTATTATTTATGCGAGCCGTGAGCTAAATCATCAAAAACAGAAGAAAAAAATTTAATATTCAAAAGCAAGTAGCTACTTTCCGCTTCCCTTCCCCCTTCCACTTCCCCCAAAGACACCTTCCTCCGCCATTTCTCAGTGGCAAACGTTTGCTCTCTTTCACATCCGGTGCGACATGCATTTCCGTTGCTTTGCGTATATCCTGGGCTCCTTTGGCCCTAGATAAACTATATATAGAGGAATGTCCCTCATTTTATTGTTTCAAGCAGAAACAAAGCGAAACTACATAGCAGCTAGAAGCCGCAATTAATTTATGCGACTTTTCTTCCTTCCATCGTTTATTTTATTTTCTTCTTCTTTTTTTTCCTTCTTCTGTTATACGCGACTTTTGCCACTTGACTTTTGCTTGGTTTCACTTCATACACTTGCCCGAAAGAGTCACTTAGTCATTTGGTCAAATAGAAGGCAATCGGATATATCAAACGTTGGTTAACTATGAGCATAAGTTGGATTTTTTAATTATTAGATCAGTTCATTTGATGTTCTAGTTCTTAAAAACTAACAAACTGAATGGACAGAAGCTTCTAATTGATTTATATTTGTCGAAAATTAAATAGAACTGTCTGAACAAGATTTTTCTCAATTCCTACTGTGAGGTATTTGTAATTTCGAATCTCTTAAAACATTGATTTGCATTTAAAATGGATGAACAATTGGTTACACGAACAAATGTGGTTAACTAATCCAAATAATATGGAAACTTTAAAATTTAATTAGAAATTGGAGAGACATAATAGACGTGTAATTAACAGTGTATTTATATTTCGGAGTTTTCGAATTTAGCTCACAGGATCCGTTTTTTTTTTTTTGTTTCTTCAAACGCTTTGGGAATTTTAATTTTGGATTTCTTTTAAGACTGAGATGAGGCACATAAAAAGCGGGCGCCACAAAATGGCGCCGCTTTGGTCAACGCACGCGGTTCTTTGTTTACTTTTAATTTGATCATTTTCTTTTTTCCATCTCTCTCTCTCTTTTCTTTTTTTTTTTTTTTGCTGTTTTCTTTTATTCCATTTTTCCTTTTCGGTTTTTGCCAGGTTGCCTGTTTCTGTTCTTTCTGCACTTTTAAGTTGAACGCAATTTTGTAATTAAGCAATTTGACCGCAGCCACCAAAAGTTTTAAGCAAATGAAGGCAGCGTAATTGTTTTTTTTTTCCTCTCAACCTCTCCTCTCGCCACTCTCTCTAGTCTCTATCTCCCTCTCCTTGCTGATGGCAGGGTAGATGGGGTGTAACTTTAAATTGGGGCTGCTAGTCTCAGAGTACAGACTTTACCCACTTTAAACTGGCAAAAGAGTGGGAGGGACGACCATTTCGCCCATGACCGTCCGCCCTCCAGCCCGCCTGTCTTGTCAAAAGCAAACAGAGGTCATACCGGCAAACGTCAGAAATGAGATGGGCAAACGCCAAAAGTTTCCATAAATAAATTATGCTTCAAAAATGTTAAAAGTTGGCCCTTTCGTCTTATCAAACGAAATGGTTCACCCAGAACAACAAACGCTTATCGGCAATTGGCTTTAGAAAATACACGAAACAGGCCAACTAAAATGCGAGGGCAACTCCAAACGTTTTCCCCATAATGTATATTTATATATATTTTATAGGGTCACAAGTTTCTTCTGTTTATTACCTAAGTTTTGGCACCTTTTTAAGATACTCGCACTCTAATATATTCTTTTATTGCGCGGACTAGAACTTGTTTTTCATTATAAAGAGTTGGATTAAAGGGTTTTTAAGCATTTAATCAATAGACTTTGCAAAGAAAAGTATTTTTCTAAGCTCACCTCTCAATCGATAGGTTCTTGAATAACTTTCTTTCTATCGTATCTGAGATGAGCTCTAAAAGTCAGTCTGGTAATGTTATCCCAAGTAAATAAAAGCGAATATGATATGGATATTAAGAACTTTCAGCACAAACCTCGTCCTCAAGTCTCCCTTTGGGGCAACAAGTGCCATCGTTTGACTGTTTGTCAAGTGGTTTGTTGGCTGCGCATTCAAATCAAAGGCATTGTGTAACCCAAAAGCATCTACCGATGCGTACAATTGAGTGTCATATTTCCATGCCACATTTTCTACCATGTGAGGGCCAAAAGTTTTTTTTGGTTGAAACTTAAAAGTTTTTCCTGGCCAGCGATTTTTCTTTGCTTTTTTTTTTTGCTCTTTTGTCATAGAACTTGTTATCATTGTTGCATGTCTAAAAGCCAATGAAGAAATAAAAGTTTTAGCCAACAAGCGCGACTGCAGCAAGATTAGCATAGCAAAAAAAAAAAAGCAAGAAGTATACAAGGAGAGACATATACATTTATGTGGGGTGTGTGTGTGCAATCAACCGTTATCAAATTTCTTTTTTTGAGAAAACTTTCACCTTGCCCTTGCTGCTCCTAGCTGTCCCTGTTGCCATCAACGCTTCAGTCGGTCTAATAAAGTATTTATGGCTCTAGGCGGGCCAAAGTTGGATGATGATGATGATGGTGATTATAAATACTTTAAGCATATGGAATAATATTATGCATATTTGAAGACATTTTAATGTTGCCGGATCCGTTTGGCTGCCAAACAAAGTAATCCAAGATTGACAGCAGCAGAGACACATACACACACACACACACATAAACTATGCAGATCAAAGTGTCCAAATGGGGGGAAAATTGCGTACAGTTTGCAGCTGGCATTTGGCATTGCATTAATTAAAATCCACAATTTCAGAAGTCAATCCCTCCGGCTCCTGGGCCAAAAGTCTCCTAACTCTCCAGCTTCCACGGATAGCTTGTGTAATGCCTGGCAAAATAATAAAACAATAATAAAAATACAAATTAATTCATGCCCCTTCTGGCAGTTGCCGATGCCTTTTAGTCCATTAAAAATCATTTCGATCAATGTGGGCGGACGGCTGTACACCTTGCGATTTTCTCACAATTAGCATTTCCCCTCACACACGCCAGAGAAGGCGCACTGGCAGAGAACGAGAGACAGAGACAGAGACAGAGAGAGAGAGAGAGAGAGGGAGAGGGGAGAGTGAGTGGACGTAGCGACTCACCTGTGCACACACCTGCTGAACAAAAGAAAAGCGATTGAAACATTTTTAAAAATTTGAAATTCATATGCGCAACAAACGTGAAATGTTTCACGAAGCGTATTGTGCAATAAAAAAAAAAAACAAGAGCAAAACACAAAAAAAAACAGAAAGGAAAATAAGGAAACAAAAAAAAATACCATAAAAAAGGAAACACGCAAGAAAAATACTTGCACCCGTACATATGTATGTATGGGCGGAGGGGAGAGTGAAGAGGGAAAAGAGTGGAAAAAATAAATATATGAAAGCACCTAAAAGGATTCAATTATTCCCCCTCGTTACACAACAAAAAATAACACGGCACCGGGGGGAAAAAAAAAATTGCATGCCCATGAAAGTATGCAACAGAAATTGCTCACGGCATGTAAAGTGCTGGATGGTCGTATGTTGTGCGTGTGTGTGAGTGAGTGAGCATATGCACGCGCATAAATCGACAACAGATAGCAGAAGCAGCAGCAGCGGCAGTAAGGACAACGGGTACCACGATGCTGATGGCATTGGCAATAAAAGCAAGCACCATGTAAAAAGGACACTCATATTTATATGCATTGATTGCCAAAGCAATGCAACACAAACACACGCACACACACACACACAGTAAGAGAGAGTTACATTCACAGACACCTCAGACGAACGGATACAATGATTGAAAAATAATATTTTTTACGTACCGAAAAAGTCGCTTGCGCAATTTTACAAAATTCATTGCATACAAACGGGCGCTGCTATCTCGCATAAAGAAATGAATGCCCAAACCCAGCCTGACATGGCATATTTGCATATTTAAGAACACCCACCCAACCCAACCCACCCACCCCTTAGTCCTCCCCCCCTCCCCTCGCCTTTCGCTTGATTAATAATTGAAATTTACTTATAAATATGTATTCCTTTCTTTCTTTCTCTCTTTTTGACAGTTCTGGGAAATCATTTCCGATGAACATGGCATCGATCCCAATGGCTATTATCATGGCGAATCAGATCTGCAACATGAACGCATCGATGTCTATTATAATGAGGCAAGCAGCGGCAAATTTGTGCCACGCGCTGTACTCATCGATTTGGAGCCAGGCACCATGGACTCGGTGCGACAATCACCAATGGGTCAGCTCTTTAGGCCCGATAACTTTGTATATGGACAGTCGGGAGCGGGTAAGTTCATGTTTTTAGAGTTCCCTCGTGATAGTTGCTGCAGCTGGCCACAAGAATCATGGGAGAAGAACAACAAGCGATGTTTTCATTACTTTGATGCAGTTCAAACAAGCTGAGGCAGCAGGCGAAGTCGTGGTCTGTGGCTCCTTATTGTGCCACAGCGAACAAGTAGCCACAGCCACATCCCTAGCCTTTGTCCCATGATTGTTTGTTGTGATATGCGCAGGACTGGGCGCTGGCCATAATTACCGCTGCCATTGACATGAGCCTATTTGGCTGCCGCTCCTCCTGATGGTGATGGTGGTGGTAATGGTGGTGCGTCTGCTGATGATGATGATTGCAATTATAAAATGGCCTGCGGATGACGATTAAAATTAATTTTGTACATGTCAGCTGCTGCCACTTGTGGTGCGAGTGTGCGAGTGTGCGAGTGCTAGTGTGTGTGTGTGTTGATTAGATGAGCAATTATTGTAAAGCCAAGTTTAAATTCAAATAATTCTCTCCTACAGGCAACAACTGGGCCAAGGGTCATTATACAGAGGGTGCCGAGCTGATCGACTCCGTTCTGGAGGTTTTGCGCAAAGAATCCGAGGGCTGTGACTGCCTACAAGGCTTCCAATTGGCCCACTCATTGGGCGGCGGCACTGGCTCCGGCCTGGGCACGCTGCTCATCTCCAAGATACGTGAGGAATATCCGGATCGCATCATGAATTCGTTCTCTGTGGTGCCATCGCCCAAGGTAAGCCCGAATGCAACCCACATATATGCATAGATCAACATCATCCTCATTATGTCCATGGCCAAATGCAAGCCGCTTAAATCAAATCAGCTTAGGTCATGCACAATCAATGTGAAGTCTCACACAGTGGTCAAAAATGTTGCAAATAAAAACAATGACAACTACAAAATACAATGATAATCTAAGGTCTAGATGGAATTATCCAAATATTTTGCATACTGCAACTCAAAGTTGGTAAAAGACTTTAACTAAAATCAAAGCTAATTTGAGTTAGACTAATTCCCTATATTAAAATCGATTTTTCCTCTGTCTATTTTAATTCTTTACTTACATTTTAAGTAGAGTAAAATGTGCCCGACTTATAGGGATTTCCTTATATCGCATTTAACAATAATAAAAAGTAGTTTTTTCATACACTAATTTTAGTTAAATAAATTTATTAGAGAGGACAAGAAATCTCTGATGTAGTTTTAGGAGAGTTTTATTTTAATATTTCCTAATACCATCTAATATGTTTGCATTGAAGGGAACTCCAGGTCTCGATACCTTTCATTTGAAGTAATTTAAAATGTTGAACTAATATTTTGATGCGAATCACACTGTTCCAATTGATGGTGTCTATAAGCCGACCTCATAGCCCCACAAAAATACATTTTACACTTGCACCTGCGTTTTTGCCAAATTAGCGAGATGGTCATGGCAACGCATACCAACAAACCTACGTGAGTGTGTGCGTGTGTGTGTGTGTGTTTTCCACAAATGTTGTTTTATTTATGCAATTCATACGCTAAATTCAATTGGCGGCTTTGTGCGCTGTGGTACTCTCGGCTTTGTCCAGAATAATTCTAATTAATTTGCTGGCAAAATTAGCATGGCCATCGACCAGCGGCCAAAGCCTAATTGGCAATGCAATTTTAATGCAATTTCGTGGTTCGCACTCATAAGGAAGATGCCATCTAAATTGTGTGGACAACAATATTTTTTTTTGTGGTTTTCTTCTTTTTGTTGTCATAGCAGGGCAACACTTCTCTTCTCTTCGTTTTTTTTTGTATTGTGACACGCCTCAATAGCTGCTTAATTAACCCAGTTGCATATTTTACACGTACACACACACACACAAGTACACTCAGGATTCGGGAGTAATAGAGAGGGAGGGGCTCGGGGTCGGGATTGTGGGTAGGGCTGTGTGCTACGTGACACGCCTTCATTTGCATTATAAGCATTATTCGCATTTAATTACATTTTGACATTTAATTAAATTAATTCAGTGCAAAATTGATTGTCATTGGCAGGAGGTGTCCAATGGCGATACAAAAATGCATCATACACATTTATCCCCCAAAACATTGGTGGACGGGGCCATTGTTATAGGATTTGTGGTCCATAATGTTCGATCCAGAGCCATCGAGAACAAAACGGCAACAAAAAAGATTGCATAATTATATTGTTAAAATATTAAGCAAAATTAATGATAACCTGCGCAAACTGAAACCTTAACATTCGCTATAGTTCATACGATTTTTGTATGGTAAATTGCATCAAATTAATTCCAAATTGAGCAATTACATAAGCAATTAGGAGAGCCGACTCTCAGATACTCTGCCACAAGGGAGGGGCATGAGTTTAAGTTCATTTTCACCCATCATAAATGAGCAATATAGATTTTAGAAAAGAAGTTTGGAAAACCAACCGCACACAGAAAAAGGGTCTGGAGTATATCCGTAGGTTTCCATGCAGATATAAGTATAAGCATATAGTCGCAGAACTCTTCTGTTGAGTTTATTATTCAAGATCTTAAAAATTACTATTCAAATCAGATTCAAAACGTGTCTTTAATCCCTGGCTAAAACTTCTTAAAACGCAAAATATATCTCATAGTTTTTTATATTAATTCGCTAGCCAAAACTGTGATAAACAGACAATTAAAATATAGCTTCCTTAATTATGTCTCAACTTATTACGTACTCTTTATTGAAATCGATATTCCTCCCCTCTTTTTAGCGACTTTAACACTCGACTTTTGACCCTGTGGGTATAGGGTATAATTGTAGACAAACTTTTGTGGGTTGAATAACTTTTAAAGCAATAAATCATTATCATCACTAATGGTCGACTTTTTTAATGACGTAATTAAGATATGCAAAATCACTTAATTAGAGATGTCATATTTTATTATACATACATATGTATGTATGTATTTGTATGTAGTTACGTAGGTTGATATATATTTTTGGGTATTTGGGTAATTCGCATTTGGTATTAGAACAGTTCAACAAAATATTAGTGCATTTCTTTTACTCATACTTAATTTGGAAAGCTCAATTGGAAAAACGATTGATACATAACCTCAATTGGGACCAAATAAACAATGAAAAAGTGTCTGAGAGTCAAGGATTATGTTTAATTTGCTGTAAACAATAATCCAGAGAAACTCATACAAGATGGAGCTCCCCTTCAACAGGATATCTCCTGAAATCAAATCTCCGTTGATTATTATTTACCTGACCCATTTCTCTTACCAAATATGAACTTAAAGTTTAGAATTTTCAAGATTATATTGCTTTCAAAATAAGTGAACTTCACTTACCTACTTTTAATCCTCATAGATGTGCTAAACTTAGGCTTTCCTCTCTAACTGGCATCAGTATTCTCATAATCAATTGGTCAATCGGGAAAACTATTTTGGCATTGTGGAGCCAATTGAGAGCCAGTTCGGATATACTGCGCATTCATCTATTTGGCCATTTCTTCTCTCTGAAAAACGTAATTCCGGTGAATTTGCCATGGGTTGGACATGAAAAATGCATTTCAGATACAGGATGCAATGCAAACTGGCCAGCACTCTTCATTTTTAAATAGGAATGAGCTGTTGTTTCTGCCTCTGCTCCTCCTGCTTCTGTTCCTGTTGCTGCTCCTGTATCTGCTGCCGTTACCATTGCAGTGTTGCACCCGAAGCGATACTCAGACTCTCAGTTGTTGCATAAATGCAGTTGCATGCTGCACAAATATCTAACAATAAGTACACACACACAGACACACCCATATGGCTGTATATGAGAGAGTATGTGCAATTGAAAATTATGTATAATCTTTTGCATTGGCCCTGTATATTTGGCCAGGCAAGATGCATTGCCCACACTTGAGTTCCAGTTCAGTTTTGGCCCGAATGCAAAATTTGTGCACATAAATTGTGGCAATTATTTAATGGCCCGGGCCCAGAGCGATAACGCACACACTCACACCCAGAAATTGGTATAGGAATTGGGGATACGGTTACGGATTCGGCCAGGTACATATGCACACACACACACCCATAGAGATTGTGTGTGTGTGTGTGTGTGTGTGTGTACATGCAGTTAATACTAATGAGTTATGCCCAGACACATGCATTTTGCAATGTTATTGTTGTTGGTATACTATTTGGACACTGGTCAGGCACAATATTTGTCTCTACATCTGTGATGGCAAATCAAAAGGATTTACGAGCAACATTGCCGTCGGCCCTCAGGCAGGTGGAAATCTCTGAATTGATATCATCATGGATTTTCTTCAATTTCTAGCAGATTTTCACTGAAGCATCTGACGGGGTCCACCGTTCGTGTTTGCCGTCACTCTCATTAATTAATGAACATAATTAAAAATCCTTAATCATATGCTAAAAATGATGGACAATTTATTTTTATTATTAATTTTTTTCTTTATGCTTGTGCATAAATTGCAGCTTATCAAAGCGTATGCGAGTGGGTTGGAAAAAAGGGTTTTAAATGAAAAACTATTAAATTATATAGATACCTAGAGGACGCATATTTGTATATGTGTTTGGGTGTCCGTGTGTGTGAGTGTGTGTATTTAAAACATTATAAAGTGACAGGCATATGTCAGGCCAGGCCACAACAAAATGGCCGCCAAAGCCAAAGCATTGCGGTAAGCCACGCGGCAGCCCGACCACATACATACATACATATACATATAAATAACATCAGAAATGACTGGCCCAAGAGAGGAAAGGTGGGGGGATGGGTGGTTGCATATGGTGTGTGTATTTAAAGTTAAAGCCCGATGCCCGAGAAATTGGTATTGAACCAATTCTAGTTGACCACTGGCTTTCAGGCGTAACGGTAATAAATTTAACACAATACAAATGTAACTATCAACGTGTGTGTGTGTGTGTGTTCGTGTGATTGTAAAAATGCCATAAAATTTATGGCTCGCACACACACACACTTGCACACACCGAGTAAGAATTTTGTCAAATGCTAATTTCATGGCTCAATGAACTTTTTATTATTTCCCTCCCAAACACCAAAATTTGCTCAAGTATGCAGATATTTATCATATCATATCTATGTATATATCTATGCCCAAGCTCTTTTCGAATGTTTTTCTTTCAAATTCTAATATCAGATATGTAATTCAGTCGTTTTACTTATGTAATCCTCGATTTTGATTTTGTTTTGTAAGCACTAAGTGTCAAAGTCTCTTGGGTATTTCAATTACATTCCACCCAAGTCACACTCACTATAGAAATACCGTTAATTGAATAATTCAATTGATTAGCCTGCGGTTATTGCCAATGCGGTTAACCAAGGACTACATTACATACATATGTCACAAGAGCAATGGAACTATCTAGAGTTCGCTTCTATAACTGGACATTTTATGAGGATATTATATACTAAAATTAAAAAAGGAAACATGAATCTGTGGGCAAGAAAGAGCATTAAAAACTGCATCCTCAATTGCTTTAGTTTCTTAAGATGTGTTTTTCAAATGAATTGTAGATCACATTTCAATGGGGAATTTAATTTAACTTCAGAAACTTATATAAAGGAAAGCGGTTTCAACTTTGTTCAGCTCTTTAAAACCAATTTAGATTTTTTAGTTATGCAATATTTAAAATACAGAATAAAAGGTTATTTTGGGGTGTCCTTTTACACATTTTCTTTAGTTTAACTCCGCCTACAAGATGTGCTAGGTCCAATTTAAGTTTCAGTAATTAAAAATATAGAAACTATAATTGAAGAAAGTCGTTTTTCTCTTCTTATTTGCAATCTATTCGAAAAGAACAATGAGCAAATTGGTATTCTAAATAAATATAGCTATAATAGTGATGTTTTTTGCAACTAAAAGGAAACTTCGGTTTTTATTTCATAATTTGATCTCAAGCCCCGATAAACATTAAGATATAACTATAATAAGTACATAACATTCCATTGAAGAAAGTAAATGTTTTTTTCTGTTAATATTCGAGATTTTTTCAAACTGGAAATATTTCAAAAAATGTAGGGGCAAAGGTGTTAAATTACCATCACGTTTATTGTTTTTATTTAGGCTTACAAATATAATTTGAATAGTTATCGCCTTATAAAATTATATCAGCTACTAAAACATGAAATAAATAAACTGTAAGGAACTTCTGATTGAACAAAGTTGATCAGTTTTTTGAATTGGGCTAAATGTTGGCATTTGTGCTTATCATTTTATGATATAGAAATATATTATACACAAATTATTATCAATAATCTGTTAAATGTCTGTGATATAGATGTGAGTGGCCATTAGTCATGACCTTTGCTTTGCCATGTGACAGCTCTCCCATCATTTCGATCAAATCATATTAGATAGATATGTATATGAAAAGTATATAGATTTAATGGATAAGTACTTATCCAATGTGTGCATTGCTAATTAACAAATGTATTTGCTTTCATTTCTGCATGATGCCGACCATCGAATCTTACATTTGCTGCCGCCTGCTGAACTTGAATCCCAAATAGGTATCCGATACCGTTGTGGAGCCATACAATGCCACGCTCTCGATACACCAACTGGTGGAGAACACCGACGAGACCTTCTGCATTGACAACGAGGCTCTCTATGATATTTGCTTCCGCACGCTGAAACTGTCATCGCCCACGTATGGCGATTTGAATCATCTCGTTTCTGTAAGTGTTACTCTTTGAACAATCCGTCTAATGTATGTTTTGTGCGCCCCGAACCCGCCCGAAAACCGAACCCAATCCGCAAAACATCAACTGTCAACTGCCACAATTACATCCACACCCACATCCACATCCTTGGATGTCAGGTGTCCGAGGTGGTGGTTGAGCCATACAATGCCACGTTGTCGGTGCATCAGCTATGCGTGAACACGGACCAGACATTTTGCATTGACAATGAGGCCTTGTATGATATTTGCTATCAGACTCTACGTCTCGGTTCGCCCACCTATGAGGATCTCAATCACTTGGTGTCCGTAAGTAGTCCAATCAATACAAACAACAAGAGAAGGAAAGTGCATTGGAAGCCCTGTTGATAAGTGTTTTACTCCACAATTGTGTTTAATTGATTGTTAAAACGATTCTTCTGCTCCTTTCCCCTGTCCCACATTTACATAGGTCACCATGTCTGGCGTGACCACTTGCCTGCGTTTCCCCGGCCAGTTGAATGCCGATTTGCGTAAATTGGCCGTCAATATGGTGCCCTTCCCCCGCCTGCACTTCTTCATGCCCGGCTTTGCGCCACTCACGGCCAAGGGATCGCAACAATATCGTGCACTCACCGTGGCCGAATTGACCCAGCAGATGTTCGATGCCAAGAACATGATGACGGCCTGTGATCCTCGACATGGCCGCTATTTGACAGTGGCCTGCATCTTCCGTGGTAAGTAGAGACGAGACGAAATTCGGTAAGGAATCAAGAAAGGGAAAACAAGAAAAATAGTTGGCAACAAAACCGTAAACACCTCCATCCAATCATCCATTTAACCCTCCGGCTTAGCCAAACAACTTTGTCGCTTTGTCATGGGCACTGGCTAGCAGGTGGCACACCTTTGGGGCACGTACAGGACAGGCGGATAGGCGGAGAGCGACAATTTTATTAGCAAACGCAAAGCCTACTTATGGGGGCCACTGAAAATGATTAATGCAAGTTGGCTGGCGGCTAAAAAGGCTGCAATCCGTCAACGCGCACGTAGCGTAAATTTGTTAGCCACCGCCGCCGCCACCACCACCGAATCCCCGACATTACCAGGACCAAGACCACTTCCATTTGCAAGTCTAGGCGGCATTTTTTCGCGCTAATTTTTAAATTAATAAACTGCTACGAGATGCGGCGCCAAAAAGTATGCCGCATAATATTTCATTTGCTTTTCCTCTCTGGCCGCCAGTTTGCATTTGCCTTTGACTGATGAGTCGCAAAACGCGCGTAATTAGAAATTTACTTTCAAGATCCATTGGGGAATTGTATAAAGTGTGTATGTGTGTGTGTGTGTGTGCTTGTGTGGGTGTGTGTTTCCACGACCACTGCCTGAAACGACTTTGGGCTTAACTAATCATGCTGAACGTGACTTAAGGCTGCAGCGCCTGTCGCAGGACCCGCGTCCGTCTCTTTGACTGACTGCCAGAAATACTTGCAAAATAATTAATCACAAAAATGTGTTTCAACGAAAACGAAGAGGAGAAAAGAAAAACGGAGAAGGAAAAGAAACAAATGCCCCGTACGACAGGAATTTAAACAACTTTTTTAGTTGCCTCCTGGGACTGTTTGTGCGCCTAAAAGTCGACTCCAGGTGGCAAAGTGCGCTGTTCGGGCTTAGAAGCCGTTTAGTATTTCATATTCAGGGATTTTGGGGATTGGGATTTCTGTTCTGTTGGCTCATCAAAGCCAACATGCCTTTTGATGTATGTATGTATGTATATAAATACAATAGGCGGTTGGATGGTGACTGGGAAACGCTTTTACGCTTCTTTTAAAATCTCTTATTGCTGTCATAATTAACAGGCCCCATGTCCATGAAGGAAGTGGACACACAAATGCTCAATGTTCAGAGCAAGAACAGCAGTTACTTTGTCGAATGGATACCAAACAATGTTAAGGTGGCTGTCTGTGATATACCACCACGTGGCCTCAAGATGTCGGCCACCTTCATTGGCAACTCGACCGCCATTCAGGAGATCTTCAAGCGCATCTCTGAGCAATTCACGGCCATGTTCCGTCGCAAGGCTTTCTTGCATTGGTACACCGGCGAAGGCATGGACGAAATGGAGTTCACCGAGGCTGAGAGCAACATGAACGACTTGATTTCCGAATACCAACAGTATCAAGTAAGTTTGCTGTGCATATTTCCAACTCTATCTATTCTAAATTTTAAACCTTCCTAGGAGGCAACTGCCGACGATGATGTCGAGTTTGATGATGAACAGGGCGAGCAGGAGGCCTACGAATCGGAGACTCTCCAAAATGGGGATGCCGAGTAACAATCCGAATACAATTGTGTTCTTATTACTTGTTTTCTGTATACCTAGCTAAGAATATTTTGTAAATTATATGACAAGTAAATGGCTTCAAATACAGATGTAATAATAATCCCAGCTTCCAGTTATTACATTTAACCAATGTATATACTATTTGTTGTTTCTATTATTTTCGACATTCACAGGATATCACATTAATACTTTACTAGGTAAAGTGATATACCAGGTAAAGTATTAAAGTATTACTTTACTAGGTAAAGTATTAAATTCGATTTTCAGTAATCGATCTGTTCAAAACTCTTAACAATTCGAAAAAATAGATAAAAACTTTGGAAATCTTTAGAACTTTGTCGTAAAATTACAATTTTCAACAATTTTCAACAATTGCTCCAAAATTCCTTAAAAAACATCAACTTTCCGAACCTCGTACTTGGCCAATTTTTCAATGATTTTAAAACGTTATGTCTTTTTTTGCTGCTCTGAATGTGAGTTATAAATTGGCATTCAAATCTGAAAAACTAATTTCGACCCGATTTTTTAATAAAATTACAGTGTATAGACTGTCAAAATATTCAAAAATCGAGCCGAAATTTTTTTTTTTAAATTCCATTCTTTTGATAGCATTTTAAAATATATAAAAACGAAATACGAAATAAATTAAAAATTTTGAAATCGATTGAAAATTGTATAAAATACAGTCTAGAGAAAATCGAAATTTTGAGCAAAATTATTCAATTTTTCAAAAAATTCTCAAAAATCCCCAGCTGTGCAATCTTTTAAAGTTTTGATGGCATTTAAAAGTAGGTAAAAATTCGATAAAAACTACATCAAAACTTTGAAAATCAGTAGAAAATTGTCCTACATACAGCATTAGAAAAATTACAATTTTGACAAAAAGTATTTCAATATCTGTGCCAAAATTTTTTGTAACTTTGCAAACCTGTAACTATGTCAATTTTTGGCCAATTTCAAAATGTCATGTCTTTTTTTGCTGCTCTGAATGTAAGTTATAAATTGGCATTCAAATCTGAAAAACTAATTTCGACCCGATTTTTGAAAAGAATTACAGTGTATACTCTGTCAATATTTTCAAAAATCGAATCAAAACATTCTTTCCCATAATTACAAGCTTTTAATGGCATTTAAAAGTATGTAAAAATGTAATAAGAACTAGATAAACAATTTTGCAATCGGTTAAAAAATTGTCTAAAATACAGCCTAAGAAACATAAAAATACTGACCAAAATCATACAACAATTTTCAAATATCCCCAGCTTTGCAATCTTTTGAAATTTTGATAGTATTTAAAAAAAGATAAAAATTTCACAAAAACTACTTACTTTGAAAGTAATCGTTTAAAACCGTCTTGATCCTTCAAAAAACTCGCGAGATATTCGCTATTTTTGTAAACGACGCGGATCACCAAGAACTTCATTCTGGCCAAAGGACATCCTGATAATCCTTGAAATGGCTTAGTTAAAAGGACATTTATGGTTTTTTGTGACTTTCTGGCCACTTTGTCAACTAACGCCCTTACACAAATTTGAGCAACATTTTAGAAAGGATAGTCTTGCTTCTGGAGCTGCCAGAAAACCATGCCCGATCAAAAACGGTTTATGGCCTAAAGAAATCATACTATTTTCGTTTCTTAGCTTTAAAACCCGCATATCCTGGCTTTCTAGGATGTTCTCGATGATCTGCATCGATTGGCATCCAAAAAATGTAAAGGTTATCTAAAAATGCAGGACATGATATTTAAAACGACAATAAACTGAAAAAATCACAAAATCACAATTTATTTTACATTTTTTACGTTTTACTTTTGTTGTGTATTGGAAGAGGATGCACCTGCGTTCAGGCTGGGAAAATTCTTCGAGAGCTCATGAACTTCCTGATGGTTTTCTAAATCCTTCGGAAGGACAATTTGCTTACATACGCCGCAGACTTCCAGGCACGGTAAGGATTTGCGATGTGATGACGCTAAAGAGTTCAAGTGTTGCTTGTGGACAAGGTAAAGCTCCTGAAAGAGGACAGGTCAATGAGAGAGTTGAAAACGAAAGAAAAAAATGTATATTCCATACCTGTTGCTTGCTTATATCGGGAAGCATAACTAAAAGTTCCGGAAAAAGTTTGGGGAAAGTGTCTAGCAACGCACATTGACAGTGCTCATAGTACGCTTGACCGGTGCAGGAGCCATCCCGGAATTTCAATGACAGCAAACGAAAGTTTTCTAATTCTTCGGGCGTTTTAAGTATCTCCATGATCTGTGTTACCAATTTCTGAAAACAAGTTTATTGTCTGTTAAACTGCACATCTTCGAGCATGCTACTTACCTGATTCCTAATATCGGACTCGGGAGGATCGCTATAGGTATATGGACTGGGAACAATGCTATAACTCTCTCCCAAAGAGCTGGTGAATGTCAAATCATTTTGCAATTTAGCTACTGAATTTACTGTTACATTGGATATAAATCCAGGCGGTGGCTTAAGTGCTGGAGTTGCAGTCCCAAGACCAGGTGGAGTACGGATAGTTAAGTTTCCATTAGATTTATTTACATTTAAAGTTTCGCTGGACGGGCTTTGTTCGTTGTTGTTCTTCTCCTTTTCTTTTTGTTTCGGCCTGGGCTGAGTCTCCTCATTATTGTTGTTCTTTTTCTTTTCTTTGGTCTTTTTTTCCTTGGTATTCTTGCCTGGTTGTTGGTTTTGATAGTTATTGTTGTTTGTCTTGCTGGCTGGAGTAGGCAGCACCGGAGCTGGCGCAATTTTGGCCTTGCGATTTTCCAATTCTCGTTGCTTCTTCTCAACACCGGGCTTGGCCCAATTGTTGTGGGATGATTTGACAACGGAAACTGGAAGAACAGCTTTGCTTGAGCTAGTGGGACCAAGAGTTGGAAATTCGGCTGCTGTTAACTTTGGCGCGCTTTTTTTCAAGGCTTCCTGCCGAGCCTTAGCTTCGGATTCCTCTTTTTGTACCATTTGTAACTTTTGGTAGGTGCTGGGATTGGCAACCGACACGTAATCATCGACGAGAGTTCTATGTTTGGCCGAAACATTTGTTGCAAACGGTGACGAACTGGGCAACATATCCTCTTCCAGATTGCGAGCGGTGGTAAAGTTTTTCTTATTCTTACTTCCAGGTGGAAGCGCAGGAAAGTCCATTTCTGTAGCACCGCCCGTTTTTTTGGCTGCTGGTCGATTTGAAACATGCAAGACCATACCATTGACACCACCAACACCACCTTGTGCAGAACTGGTTGGAGTAGACTTCTTAAATACAGCCGCTACCGCCTTTTGTTGAGACTGAGCTCCTCTGACGATGGGGGGTAGGGCAGCAGCTCCACCAAGGGCTGGAAAATTTTCTTTGGTCCGGGCTAATCCGGAAGTACCGCTGAGATTACGCATGGAAGGTGGCGGCGGTCTTACCAACGAAACGTTTGGTCCCGCTGTGACCCCACCCAACGTTGGAAATTCTTCCTCGTTGCCTGCATCAATGCTAACTGGTTGGCCATGGTATGCACTTGACGAGGGCAAATCGTCCAAAAGTTCATCGTTGCTAAAATTTGCCGAGTGACCATAAAACATAAGTATCCAAAACATGTAAATTCGTTTTAGCTTACCGCGATCTCATGTTGGCTATGCCTTGTTCCATGGGTCCATTTCGACCCCGTCGTCCCAACGTAATCTCCAACTGCAAAGTACGCGTTTGCTTGGCTTGCAGCTTGTTTAACGACTTTCCATGGACATTGGCAACATGCGCCTTGTACTCGATTTCATTGCGAAACGCTCCAACAAACTGTTCCGTGGAGCATTTGCCCTCTTCACATAGAAAGTGCTCGTTCCGGAAGTGATCAGCAAGGTCAGAATATTTGTTATAGAACTCGTTGCATCCATCGGCATCACAAAAGTGGCAAAAGTAGTGCTCCCGTCGCAAATGTCGAAATAGTTCGTCTCTATCCACGTAACGACTTTTACAGTACTCGCACATTGGATGGCCACGATGTGACCGGTTGTCTGCATCTCCTTTGGTGTTGTGGATATTGAGTTCGGTTTGTGTGTAACAGCGACGTTCGAATGTAAATATTTTGAGCGTCTCCACGCACAGATCGCAGTAGTATAAATTGTGTTCGTTGCGTACATGATTCCGCAGCCCCGAAAACGTCCTGTATGGTGGCACAGAGCATTTTTGGCACGGATGATCAAGTAGCTGAAAGAACTTTTGCTGGATTTCGGCACTACAAAATCCGATGCGATATTTTTTGCTGTAAAAATCGGATCGATTCGCTGCCTCCAGTTCTCGATAAGGCAGCTTCTCCAGTGTAAATAAAACCTGTAGTAACATTGTTTTATTAGATTATTTTTAGATTTCGATGGTTTGACTCACCTTGGCCAGAACATGACGGCAAATTGGGCACTCATTTTGCTGGCACAACACCCGCATACGTGTTGAGCACTCGTAGCATACTGGGTGATCACAATCGCCAATTGAGTAGATATCTACATTTTTGAAGCAGACAACACAGGCGTTATCATCAGGCCCATCAGAACTTACTGCAACAGCAGTACTGGCAAGGCCACTTGCTGCTTCCATTGTGACTCTTGCTCCCGGTCGCTGACGGTTATGCTGGTGTTTGGTCGAGGTTCTTGGTTTTACATTCATGTTGCCAAAGGGGGAGAGCGGAAAACCAAAAACTACTTATTACCTTGGGTGCTGGGGCTCAATAATGCGACTTGATTATAGCTTGTTTTACGATTCTCCCAATTGTGACTGTAAAACTTAATGCCTTGAAGCTGATTTAGTTTTATTTAGCTAATATAGTGTATTAAATACAGGCCCCAAAATTTCTAATTTTTCCAACACGAGGCAAAGGGAAATCAGCAGAGCTCGCTAAACCAGTATTTGAACCACTATTATTTATATGCCTTTTAGTGCTGCCAACTCACTTCTCGATAAATTAGCAACTAAAATTTACTAACACTAGTGGCTTGTGTTGAATTTTAAAAATCGATGATTTTTATCAAAATATATTTAAACTAAATACTGTAAGAATTTTTCTCATTTGATTGAGATAGTCTGACTATTTATAGAAATTATTTCGAGTAAATAAAAGATTTAGCTGTTTCACTTATTGTACCACAGATTAGCTATTTTCTGCTCTTGAAAAATCGGCGGCACTGGAGCAGAGACCAAAAAGAGCATTTTTGAGTAGCTAGTAACTCAGAACTGAGGAGCTAAAAAAAGCTATTTTTCTTCTTGTCAACACTGCCATGCTGGCAAGGAACTTGTTTCTTTCAATTGTTGGTCGGCACAATTTCGGGCCAATTATTTTAAAAACGTCAGCAATCACGGGTGTCACTTGCAGTACTCGAAATATTCAATTGAAGCGTCTTCCAGTTCAAAATAGCAAAATCATGTCCAAGTACGAGACTGTTGAAAAGGGCGCAAAAAACTCGACGAGCTATAGCCTCTATTTCAGTAAGTATTGAATTTATAAAACATGTGTCCACATGGCGACAGACATAGGAGTCGCAAGGACGTAGACTTCTTTCGATTTGAGTAAATTCGAGATGTTTATGTTTAATAAATAAAAAGTATAAAGTTATGCAATCAGGCTGTTCAAAAGTCGCTGCGCTTAGGCAACGCTTTATCAGCCAACTTTAATGACATCGGACAAGGTGAAGGTGAATTAATTAGGAATCGACTTGCCGGTTGTGATGGACTTTACACTTTTTACAAAGAATCCGTCACTTTGTTTTTGGAATTTATCAGGCTAATATGTGACATTCATTCGGTGATATCAACATTTAAGTAATGGAAATATATTAATGAAACGGTGATGTCATTCAAGAAGTCTAAAAATTAACCCAAATATACACTCTTAAGAATATAGCCCGGGGTAATCCCCATTCTTTTTTCTGCAATTTTGAATCATCCATCTGATAACGTAATCGCTCTAATCACCATTGCGTACTTGTGAAATGGGGAATGTCCCCTTAATTCAAACAAAGAAACAGAAGAATTAGTTTTGTGAAAGCGTTCATTCTTTATGATTGGTATCTAATGTTTGTCTAGACTACAAAAGCAAAGGCTATCCATCAATTATCTCATTCTCATTGCGTGCTACCTAAATTGTAGTACATTAATTAATACGCCTTCAGTTTGATAATTACTGCCTTCTTTCACAACAGAGAATAAGTGCGGTAATGTCATTTCGCCAATGCACGACATTCCATTATATGCCAATGAGGAAAAGACCACCTACAACATGGTTGTCGAGGTGCCTCGTTGGACCAATGCAAAAATGGAGGTGAGCACTCGTGTCCAGTATCCATACAGGAATAATTTAACAACTCTGCGAATTTTGATCTAAATCTTTAGATTAGCTTGAAGACACCGCTTAATCCTATAAAACAGGACATAAAGAAGGGAAAGCTACGATATGTGGCGAATTGCTTTCCCCATAAGGGTTACATTTGGAACTACGGTGCTTTGCCGCAAACGTGGGAAAATCCTGACCATATTGAACCCTCTACAGGATGCAAAGGCGACAACGATCCCATTGACGTAATTGAAATCGGTTACCGTGTGGCTCAGCGTGGAGATGTTTTGCAGGTGAAGGTCCTGGGCACGATTGCGCTAATCGATGAGGGCGAGACAGATTGGAAAATCATTGCCATAGATGTAAATGATCCATTGGCCTCTAAGGTGAATGATATTGCAGACGTGGATCAATATTTTCCAGGCTTGTTGCGTGCCACTGTGGAGTGGTTCAAAGTAAGTAGGACTACAATGTACATTCCAATATTCACTGAAACACTACCACTTTCGCACTTTTTTTCACAGATTTATAAAATACCAGATGGTAAACCGGAAAACCAGTTCGCATTTAATGGCGATGCCAAGAATGCTGAATTTGCTACTACAATTATTGCAGAGACACATAAGTTTTGGCAAACCTTGATCAATCAGACCAATGCTGGCGCTGGGGACATCTCTTGGTGGGTTTGGTTTTATATCCGTATTAGCCTTTATTATCAGTATGCTTTAATAATTTTTTATTGTTATAGCACCAACATTACGCATCGCAACTCTGAATTCCATATACCAAAAGAAGAGGCAGCCAAGATACTGGCTGAGGCGGCAGATGATGGAAAAGTTGAAGAGGTAGCCGACACAGGTAAGGTTTATTACGTTAGAGCTATGCTGTAGCCACCAAAACATATCAACACACACAACAAGCTTATGCGAAAATTGGTTACAAAAATCCAACCTGCATGTCTATCCCTGTCGCCAATTAATATTTCCTTATTTAGAAATGCTTTATGCTCTGTATATATACCAAAAATCCTAAATTCACTTTAACACTTGTAATTGGCTTTATAATAAATTTTGCTAAACGTATGTCAATATTCTTTCATGTTTTTCCAGTCGATACTTGGCACTTTATTCATCTCAAGTGAAAGATGCTTGATGAATTCTTTGAGACAGATGCAGCATCTTAATACGAATATTTCCAATTTGTATGCTAAACTGAACTCGAGATTTTTGCAATTGTCAAATCCTTATATATACATATGAAATATAAAATAAATCTGATTTTGCATTAAAAACTTAATTGCGTCTATGGCTCCGTCTATAATGGCCTTAAAATTACCGAGGTTTTAAGACTTTTGTTTATTTGCAAAATAAAACACCGATTGAAATACAAATGATTACAACGGGTAATTGACTAGCACATCCTGGCGTGCCAATTCCAGCAACATGGGATCATCAAAGAATTTATTGATAGACACGTCTTCCGACAGGCCCTTACGCCTCCTGGTCTTTATCATGAATTCTCGTGCCAAATGAGAGGCTTGCTGGGGTTCTAGTGGCCTAATAATAATGCTCTTATCCAGAGGATCGCCGGGTACTATTTGCCAATGATGGAATACTGACAAACAAAAAGCCTGCCCTTGCGTATGGGTACGTAAATCTGTCTCAAATCCAAAGGAATCGATGGCGGGTATAAATGCTTTGATTGTATAAATGGGTGATCCAGAAACGGGGGCATCTTGGGTGACATGACCTCTGCAAGCAATTCGAAAAGATGATGATTGGTCACACACAGAATTTCTGCTATTTCGACTCACCTCCGTCTGGCCAGTACAGTGTAGACAGCGGACACACAATCCGCAGGCGCTTGAACCTCTACAAAGAGATAAGGTTCCATGAGGCGAGGAGTGGCCATTAGGAATGCCGAGTAAGCTACTCGACGGGCCGTTGGAATGATTTGGCCTCCGCCGCGATGCAATGCCTCATTGGCAATGACAGCGTCTAGTATTTTAAATTTGACATTTCGTATGGGCTCCTCGCAGAGGGGACCTTCCCGCGCACCCCATTGGAAACCTTGTACAATTGAGTCCTTCACAGCGGTTAGCAAATTCTTGTCGACTTCCGAGGGTAGCGTATCGTCAACAAGTATATTGGGACCAGTTGTATCCGGACCGAAGGCCCAAATGGAACGAGCTGCCAACAAATCCCAGTCGTAGTTGACCTGAAAGAATTCGCCAATTCGCTTCTTGTTCCAATTGATGCAGACCGTTTCGTTCTCGATATCTTCGGCCAGGCCCTTTTCCAGTGGTTCTGATATCATGGTGATTTTATTTTTCTTATTTGGTGTCTCCGCAAAGCATTTGAGGGAGCTGGTCTCCACAACGGTCTCGCAGAAGGCCACCACAGGATCGGCCACCTTGATGTCAATCTCTGAATACATTTTTCGAAGGTCATGCATTACGCAATCTAGATACAACTCGCCCGTACCGAGAATAACATGTTCTCCAGATTCCTCCACACGGGTGGAGAGCAGAGGATACGATTTATTGACTTTGCGCAGGCCATCCAACATTTTCGGTAACTCCGAAGGATTAACAGGTTCGACGGCAATCTTGATAATACTTTGCGTATTAAACTTGAGTGGCCGAAATATGTAAAGATCCTCGGGTACATTAATGTCTGCTATGGTGGAAGTTTTCACAATGCACTGATCGATGCCCTCAATGAGCACCCAATTGCCTGCGGGAACTCGATTAAGCTCCACCTTATAGCGGGCCTCATACACCCACAGTCGTCCCACTTGAAGAATGCGGGAATCCTCCTCATCCTGCAGCGTATAGTTCTCGCCAAGCACGCGCACCTCCTGATTAGCATGTAGGGTTCCGGACACAACGCGAGCCAGCACCTGGAAGAAGGTACATTCGTCGTTCGGATACATCTTGGAACTATGCACCATCAGAGTTCCGTACTGATTACATGTGATCATGTCGCGATAGATGTCACCCTCCTTGGGGCCAGTATAGATGTGATCAACCTTTCGCCTGGCATTCTCCAAGGGAGATTTGATGTGCTCCACGCACATATCCACAAATCCGCTGCAATCGCCCATGAAACGATTGCAAACCAAACGCAATAATGGTCGTATATTCGATTTCATCTCATCCTTGGACACGTGAACACTCAATTCGGCCAAAGTGTCAGACAAAGTGGTGTCAACATCACCGACCACCTGGGCAATCAGCTTGTACATTGGCTCCAAAATAAACTCGACAAAGCTGCGCTGTGCCGAATTGTGCGGCGGTTTCTTGGTGAATTTTCGCCTATTGGACAGAAAATTGATTAGAATTGAATTTCGTAATCGTAGTGCGGCGAAGAGATCCACTCACGTTTTGCTATTGAAGTACATATCGCCCCATAGGCGTTTGGCAAAATCCAAATACTGGACACCTTCGTATGTATCCGCATAAAGTTTGGCAAAGGATTTGAGGGTGAAACAAAAGCCGTAAAGAGCACTGGCAAAGCACACATTGCCCAAAACGGGCGACACCATGAGACTATCATCACCTCCAGCGTAGATGCTAATTTAGGAAACAAAAAAAAAACGTTTGATAAGCATACGTGTAATCAATCTCAGATAGAGATATATATACTCACCTCAATAACCCATTTACTTCCTCGACAATGTGCTTGAGTTTAAAGTAAGCATCCTGTGGTGGCAACTTTAGTTCCAAGATAAGCCGATCAATCTGAAATTTGCGATTGTTATTGCTAAGTCCGTTTGCTCACATAACGATTTTAGTGGGCTCACCTTGTTAATGCATACGGTAATGGCCAGGCGTTCATGCACGGCATGCTTTAGCAGGCGTTCCGTATTAAGCATAACGCCCTCAGCTGCGTCGATGAATAGGACGACACCGTCACTCATGCGGATGGAAGCTGTGACCTCGTCGGAAAAATTCACATGGCCGGGCGTATCAAATATATTGAGGAGGTAGCTCTTTTGCTTGACATCCTGCAGGACAAGGGTCACCGGTGTGGCTTTGATGCTGCAGCCACGTTCCTGCTCTGTGAATAGGGTGTCTGTGTATCGTAGAGACCGCTCTTCCATATTCTCAAACTGCGGATGCGTTTGCCGTATGAGGCAGTCTACAAATGTGGTCTTGCCATGATGCAGATGACCAACAAGTGCGACATTCCGAATGAGAGGTGGCGTATCCATAAGATCAGCCATGAACTCCATATCATAAGTGGTTTCTAACAAATCCTGCTCTTTTATTTGAAACTTGAGCTTTTTCACCGGCTCTATGAGTGGCTTGTCTAGCGGTTGAGCATCCTCCTCCTGCACTATTGTCTCCACATCCGGGCCGTATACCTCCACGGCCGAAGGGTAATATCGTTTATCCTCGTGCAGCACCACAGCAGTTACTTCCTTGTCTTCATCCTCCTGCGGTTCGGCTTCTTCGGCATCCATATCATCCTCCTATATGAGTGGCAGTTTTAGGTAATGCCGAATTGTGGTTCTCTAAAGTACTTACATCTTGGTCATCCGGCACGTCGGGCTGCCCATAAATGCTCTGATCATCGTCCTCGTCGCTGTCCAAATCGGGCCCTATATAGTTGCCAAACTCGTCATACAAATCGGAATCCATGCTGTCTGTTTAATATTATTTTAAATCTATTTTTATTTTGAAAAAAAGAAACTTAGTGGTGGCGGCGTCGGCAAAACGTTTTCGCCAGTGTTGCCAGAAAGAAAACCGGCAACAATTTCTGGCAATACTAGTCGAATTAGGGTGACCACTTATCAGCGTGGTAAGTACAGTGAATTGAGCTGGTTCTAGTCGGATGTTGAAATACGTTACGGAATTTCGGAAGAAATTACCAAAATGAACTAAAATTAATCAAAATTCTTCCGTAAACTTTTATATAGGCCTGCGTCAAGAGCTATACGGGCGGACAAATTTTTGTGCTCAAAAGGGAATTGCCGGCGAAGTTCTGAACATTGTCTATACTTTAAATTCATTTAGAATAATTCAGATATATGTTTATCATCTTGGAATCCATGCCACATACGAATATGGTTTTGCATACTCAAGATTATGCTGCGTACACTGCACAAGGATGATCGATATAATCAAATGGACAGCGGTGAGGATGCTCAGCTCTGAATTTTTGTCGCACGGAAACGAAAATGTTAGTATATGTATATCTATTTTGTTTTCTTTGCATTAAGTTATTAGATGAATAAGTAATAAAAGAAATGAAATGGAGAAAAATATTACTTCTTTTGCTTGTGTGGATTGTTTGGTGATTTGTTTGTTGAATTTAACTGATCTGCACACATCTACTCTAACAGGTTCTGGAACAGGCCTGGAGTGAGGAAAGCATTTTGTGAAGGATCTCGATTAGAAATGATGGAAATTATGACTCTGATTGATTGTTGGCTTTCTTCTTCTCCATAGTGACATTTGCATAGATCGTTGAAGACCTAACTAGCTCGAAGAAACGTTAAGGACCATAGCCATGAGAACCAATGTAATGATTCTTCTACAAATTGCGAGCTTGAGGCTCAAATAAATTACTTCAAGTCCAACATTGCTTTTTACTTAACATTCAAATTTGATATTACAGAATTACCAATCTATAACTATAACATAAATGTTTGTTTTATTTTGGCATAAATAGCTGACATTATTTTCAAAATGGCTGAATATCAGTGCCATATGTCATCGTGAGGACTAAAGTGTTATTTGCACCGTAATTCAGGTAAACGCAGCAATCAACAGGTAAACGGCTTACCCTTAAATTGTCTGGCATTTGCCCAAAAGCAATTAGTCAGTTTTGAGGGTCTAGCAAGACACAACATGTGGGCTCTGTGTTTTCTTCTTTTAATGGCTCATTATGCCATATCCAGTCAAGCAAATATTCAATATGGATATATGAATACCATTGCCAATCGCGAAGATTGGATTAAATTGGCAGAATATCACATTGGAAATCGCAAAACGTATAATCTCAAGAAATACCAACAGTATGTGCCAGGACAAATTCAAATTCCAAGTGTAAATCCTTTACCTATAACAAGCACAACTACTGAAGCTCCGGCAGATTCCACCACAGTTGATGGAGGATTAGAAACAACAACGTCTTGGTCCGGTATTACTACAGAATCGCCAGAAGAAACAACAGAATTAGTCCAATCAACAAGTACAGTTGGTACTGATCTAGAAGAGACAACATCCTGGCAAAGCAACGGAGAGGAATGGGAAACAACAACTTCCTGGTTTAAGATTACAACTCCAAGTACTTCTATTCTAGAAGAAACCACAATCTGGCAAAGCACCTCAACTGAAGAAAATGGAAACGATTGGGAAACAACAACATCGTGGACTGAAAGTACAACTCACAGTACTCCAACTCTTGAAGACACAACAACTTGGCAAAGTACTATAATTGATGCAGCATTTAATACAAACACAGCAGAGATTTCCACGGAATCGATTGACACCACAACCGAATTTTCTGAAAGCACTTCCAATTCAATTGTCAGTACAGAATCGCCTGTAACATCCACTATG
Organism: Drosophila sp. 14030-0761.01; assembly: GCA_018150735.1. NCBI lineage: Eukaryota > Metazoa > Arthropoda > Insecta > Diptera > Drosophilidae > Drosophila > Drosophila sp. 14030-0761.01. The sequence continues at coordinate 2,131,085 of JAECWO010000090.1, forward strand.
CTTCTGGATATTATTTCCACAACACCAGGTTATGTCACCAAAAATAATGATGATATGACCACATTTGAAACCAGCACAGAGGAATACAACACTACCGAAGCGAATTTAATAACCACAACCCAAAAAAGTCCCATCCATGTGGAGGATATTAATCAGTCAAAACCTAGAAAGATTACATATTTCTCAGATGTAATGCCAGAATTTTCATACTAGACACTACTAATAAGACACAGAAATAAATGCGAATATTAACATTTTCAAATTTCTTGAATTTCAATTTGAATATGTCCGCCAATTATGTATTTGGGTCTGGCAGCGCTGCCAGCTGACAACTGTTGCAAAGGTGGCAATGCGAAGCAAACACATTGGTACAAATTTCAATTAATCACGGCGCTTATTCAAGATGAGTTTGTCCAGTATTAAACAAAAAGAAACTAAGGGTAAGAAGAACGTGTTGCCAAAGCTGCGCACTATTCTGGCCAATCCCTACAAGCAGCATTGTCCCGTGCTGTCCGATAATGATTTGCAGCAGTTTTGCCGCATCTTGGAAGAGGCCAAATCTGGATCTGGGAGTGAGGGAGGAGGACATTCAAATAAAAGATTCGCCAGTCAGTCCCACATCAATCTGGGTCTGGAGAGTTGTTTGCGTGTCATACGTTCGCAACGATTTTCCTGCATTTTTATATCCCTTAGCCTAAGGCCGGCGCATCTTATCCGTCTCATAGCAACCAGTGCAGCCGCTAAGACACCAACTGCTGGAATTTTTGCACAACCCAAACTTGAAGAGTTGACGTACAAGTTATTTGGGGTTCGTTCAATGGCCATGGCCCTTCCATTGGAATTGAAAACCATCAGCGAGGATTTAGATAATTGGGTGACCAAGCACAGGAAGCCAGCTCCAGCAATTTACAATCTCCCCATCTTAAAACAAAGAAAGGAAAAAGTGAGAGCGGAGATACCACAATGTGCAGTAGAAAAACAGAAAGCTACACCTACATATGACGATAAAGATAAGCAATGGTCCGGAGATTACATATCCTGTTCGACTAATGAGACTTTGACTAGACTAGACTCACAGTTGGAGGCACAACAACTGGGAGCAGCTCTTAATAATTTAGCCATGAAAGCAAAAGAGAATCCAGTAAATGTTCCAGAATGCAAATCTCAGGCAGATGAAATGCACCTTTACTCCATGGAGGTAGATGTTACAGAGCCACCAAATGAGGATAAGTTTCTGGACTCCGACTTGACCAAATATCGTCCTCTAACCATGAATGTTTTGCGCCCAAATCCAAACAAGAAGCCAAAAAGAAAGCGGAACAAAAAGCCGGCATCCAAAACAAAATAATAGTTGGCAACGCGACGAATCCCCATCAGCTGTAAATGTTAGGTTAAGTGTTCTTGTTTAGTTTTTATTTCATTACGTTTCTGGAGCAATGTTGAGGAGATTACGCCAAATAGGAAAAGTTGGCCAATCTTTTTTGAGCACTTCGTCTGTGGTAATCAGAACTAGTGTGCGTGTGATTCCCGTTCAATGCCAATGCCATGCTGCTGCAATTCACACCAGCCAGGTGGCTTTAAAATACAACAAGAAATCTTCTCGTGCGGCAGACGATCTGGACAGCGACGATGAGGCTAATGATGAATTTAAGGATGAGCGCGACTCCAAGGTAGTCAAGGCTTATGTCAACTCCCTAAGAGCGGATGTGCTACTCAAATCAGGCCTAGGCATGGCCAGAAAGTAAGTGAAGCTTGAACATAGAAAGGAAATAAACTTAATTTTAATGCACTTTTAGTAAGGTGGAGTTACACTTTTATGAGAGCAAGATTCGGGTCAATGGCAAGAAGCTTCAAAAGAAGAGCGTTCAGGTAATGCTCTCAAAATTTTGTATCTGTTCTTTACTAATACCCCTTCCGCACTTTGTTTTCTCTCTAATGCAGCTCGATGTGGGAGATGAGATTGATGTAATACGTGGATTTAGTCAAACGAATCCCTCCCATTTAGTAATTTCACGAGTTGTCATACTGTCCGCCACCGAACGGGAGGAGGGACTCAGTGTGCACTTACGTCGTTTCAAATCACTGCTTATTGATAACTATCGCGGTCCGAATGCCTACAGATCATCGGAGGCCGCCACGCACTAACAATATTGTAAAGAAAATACATAGAGACTCAAATTTGTTTAGAAACTTATTTTATTTATGCGTAGTTTTTATTTTGTGGCTTCACGTTAGTTACTTGGCGAACTCGCAGTGTTGGCTTATCAGCGGCATTGCTTAACTCAACGCTACCATACGCGGCACTTCTCTGCTTTAAGATTCATACGACTACCAAGCGAACAATTGTATGCTTTGGCGAAGTCCTCGCTATTGCTGACAGCCCCAAGGACTCGATATTTGTCCGTTGTATGCTTATTAGTTAACTCCTCCCAATAGTTTTCCTCTTTGTAAGAGGCACACCATAGTTGGGCAAAGCCCAGAAAGAACAACTGCTCCGGTGAGTGATCCAACCCGGGCATCTGTTCACTTCTGGGCACAAATGTCTCGTTCGCTGCGATGGTCAGTTGCTCCTTCATAAACCTGTGATAAGCGCTTAGTGCTTGGCGTAAGCCCCCGCTGTCGGCTATATTTTCGTTCCTGGTGTGCTTGCCATTGATTTTCCGATTAATTTCTGGAATCAGATAATTGTTAAAGTGTTCAACAAAGCACTGAGCTCGCTCGCTAAACATTGCGCCGGATCTCTTAGACCACCAGTACCGCATTTTGCCCTGGCTATCGAATCTTGATCCAACCGAATCGAATCCGTGGGAGAATTCATGACCCACCAAGTAGCCAATAGTTCCAAATTTTAGTGAATGTGGCCAGGATTGATGGAATACAGGCGGGTGAAGTAGACCAGCCATTACATAAATAGAGTTGTCTATGTTGTAATAGAAGCTATTTACTTGCATTCCCACCATCAACTCCAAGGGTTTCGTTTTGTTTGACAGTTCCATGTGGTGATGGCCATTGAAGCGATCCATGTACACTTTGAATCGTTTGAGATTTATATTATTCTGTGCATAGGTACCATCGACGAAAGTAAGGTTATTTATCTCACGGACCAGTCGATGGCTTAGTTCGTCATCCTTAAAGCTACCAATGCGCGTCTCAATAGTGGATTCTTTCTCCAGGGCCTCTCTGCGGGTCTCTGTGTCCAGCCACTCTGCATTCTCTAAAACCACACGCAAACTCTTCCGGAGTTCGTTGATAATGCCCTGAACCTCGTTCCGCGTCTCTTCAGTGAAGTGTTCCTGCAGGAAATTTAGTATGTTCATATGTGCCTTTCCTTCTCTACGAAAAGTAATTAATGATATATGATATACGTACGAGAAAATAGAGCTTATCCAGCAAATGTTTCAGCGAGGATTGCACACTGATCTTGCAATGTTCTGTCTGGTATTTGACGTCTGTTAATTTGGCATCCATTTGGTACAACAACTTCATCGCCAGATAATTTGCCACCGAAGACGCATGTTTGATGCACACTTTATCTAGTTCTTCATAATAGTAGTCACAGAATCGTTCGAGTGTTCCGGACGAAAATTTATGCACATTCCATGCAATCTCATAGTAATTGGTCAACTGTGCAAATGGCAAACTGCCGTTTGAAAGTACATTGCACTTGTCGAAATCCTCATCGAAACGATCGCTGATGTCCAAGGCATCATGCCAGAAAGCAAATACACCGGCAATAACATCGTTCACTTTCTCCTCAGGCAGTCCAAATGCCTCCAGATACCCACGCATACGTTGTTCGTTTAATTTATAAACCCGCGTTTCATTGGTGGCAATGTTGTCGCTGTGAACGATGGAATCGAACCCCAGCTCGGGCAGACTGAAGATGGGGGCAAAGGGATACTGTGGTTCAACTTCGTCGCTGATTAAGCCATGGGCTCCGTAGTTTGTGAGGTGGGCACTCATGTTGAACCAACTAAACTTGTCCGCTTTCCACGCCGCACCGTCAACGGCGGGGAAGCCACCAATGGATCTGATAAGGGCCAGATAAGCGGGGTCGGCTGCTGGCAGCGGGTGAAGATCGGCCGTGAGGCAGGCATTATAAAATTGTTGTCCAATTTTCTGCTCGACTTCATAATTTAGATCGACGGCTAGTGAAGTCTTGGTAAGCAACTTTTCTGCCACATCACTCAGTGTGTAAAAAATATCCATGAGACTGCTTCGCTTGTTGAAAGACTGACGATCCTGTTTAACGTTCTTCCAGTTTCCGCAAGCATACTCATAGAAGTCGTCGCACGGCGAGATTGAGAGATTCATATAGCTTTTTATGCGATCAGCATCTGATTTTAGGAAATCGGTATCAGCAGGTTCAGGTATCAGGTTTTCGATCGTATTGCCCTCCACCGATGTTGGCTTGCCGTCACATGTCATCCATAAGATGCTCACAATGACGAGCGTCAACAATATATTCCGCGTCATTGATCGATTTGAATTAATGAACTACTTGGTACGCTATCTCTATCCTCAGCACAATTCTCCGTCTGCCTCTTGTTACCTCTGTTTGATTCCGAATCTAATTTAAAACTGCGGGACACTCAAAAACGAGACTTACATTTAAGCGATTTAAGCTCTCTCACTCTCTGTTTTTGGGAACGCAACGACTTCGTTAATCAGGCGGAATTTGTAAAAATGCTCAGTACTTGACCTATTCCAAATGCGATTAAAGATTTCAGCTCATTCATAATATTAAATGTGGCGCGAGCAATATCAATTTTAAGTCGAACGGGAATTTTAATTTGAATTTGAATGTAGCGCAATGTTTTCTTGTGGTAGTTGCCACCTGTTGGACATTAGTGCGCCCCTAAAATGCAAAATTAGTTAACCGCTAAAAGAACAAACGTTTTGGACGGTGTAAACTCGAAAAGTAAAAGTTTTTTTTTACTAATCTTGTATTTCTGAAAAAAGGATGTCAATTAAGCACTTACTACAATTTAAACGGTTGGATAAAGACACATTTGACTTAATATAAATTATAAAAAAAAAGTTAGTTGGTACACCCTGCACCAAATATATTTATAAGACCAAATTCGATTTTATTGATAATTTATGTGGGTGTATTTAGATTATAGACTGCGGAAGGAAATAATTTTTATTGAAATTTCGGGGGTGCAATTCTGGCCATTGTACATAAATACCAAGTTTGAGGGTTCTAGCAGTAATCTAAGCTGAGATCTCGGAGTTCATACATTTTAAATTTAGGTCTAAAAGGGTATAACGACTTTCTGACTTATTTTCTTGGTTATTTTGTGGGTACACTTTAGTTGCTTACCAGCGGCATTGCCTAACTCAACGCTACCAAACGCGGCACTTCTCCGCTTTAAGATTCATGGGACTGCCAAGTGAACAATTGTATGCTTTGGCGAAGTCCTCGTTATTGCTGACAGCCCCAAGGACTCGATATTTGTCCGTTGTATGCTCATCTGTTAACTCCTGCCAATAGTGTTCCTCCTTATAAACGGCACACCATAGTTGGGCAAAGCCCAGAAAGAACAACTGCTCCGGTGAGTGATCCAAGCCGGGCATCTGTTCACTTCTGGGCACAAATGTCTCGTTCGCTGCGATGGTCATTTGCTCCTTCATAAAGCTGTGATAAGCGCTTAGTGCTTGGCGTAAGCCCCCGCTGTCGGCTATATTTTCGTTTCTGGTTTGCTTGCCATTGATTTTGCGATTGATCTCTGGAATCAGATAATTGTTATAGTGTTCAACAAAGCACTGAGCTCGCTCGCTAAACATTGCGCCGGATCTCTTAGACCACCAGTAACGCATTTTGCTCTGGCTGTCGTACATGGATCCAACCGTATCGAAACCGTGGGTGAATTCATGTCCCACCAAGTAGCCAATAGTTCCAAATTTCAGTGAATGTGGCCAGGATTGATGGAATACAGGCGGGTGAAGTAGCCCAGCCATTAAATAAATAGAGTTGTCTGAGCGGGAATAGATGCCATTTACCTGCATGCCCACCATCAACTCCAAGGGTTTCGTTTTGTTTGACAGTTCCATGTGGTGATGGCCGTTAAAACGATTCATATAAATTCCAAATCGTCTAAAATTGATATTATTCTGTGCATAGGTACCATCGACGAAAGTAAGGTTATTTATCTCACGGACCAGTCGATGGCTTAGTTCGTCATCCTTAAAGCTACCAATGCGCGTCTCAATAGTGGATTCTTTCTCCAGGGCCTCTCTGCGGGTCTCTGTGTCCAGCCACTCTGCATTCTCTAAAACCACACGCAAACTCTTCCGGAGTTCGTTGATAATGCCCTGAACCTCGTTCCGCGTCTCTTCAGTGAAGTATTCCTGCAGGAAAATTAGAACGTTTAATAATTGGGTGTTTCCTCATGATATAGTTTTTTTTATCTATAAATTAATAATTTGTTAAATTTATCTTACCAGAAAATAGAGCTTATCGAGCAAATGTGGTAGGTAGAATAGCACAATTCGTTTGCAATAATCCCTCTGGTATTTAACATCGTTTAACTTGGCGTCCATTTGGTACAACAACTTCATTGCCAGATAATTTGCCACCGAAGGTGCATGTTTGATGCACACTTTATCTAGTTCTTGATAATAGTAGTCACAGAATCGATCAAGTGATTCGTTTAAAAAGTTCTGCCCATTCCAGACAATCTCATAGTAGTTGGTCCACTGCGCAAATGGTAAACTGTCGTTAAGTGACGAAAGTACATTACAGTTCTCGAAATTCTCATCGAAACGATCGCTGATGTCCAAGGCATCATGCCAGAAAGCAAATACACCGGCAATTACATCGTTCACTTTCTCCTCAGGCAGTCCAAATGCCTCCAGATACCCACGCATACGTTGTTCGTTTAAATTATAGACCCGCGTCTCATTGGTGGCAATGTTGTCGCTGTGAACGATGGAATCGAACCCCAGCTCGGGCAGATTGAAGAATGGGGCAAAGGGATACTGTTCGCCGATATGCTCCTTGATCAAGCCAGTGGCTCCGTAGTTTGTGAGATGGGCACTCATGTTGAACCAACTAAACTTGTCCGCTTTCCACGCCGCACCGTCAACGGCGGGGAAGCCACCAATGGATCTGATAAGGGCCAGATAAGCGGGGTCGGCTGCTGGCAGCGGGTAAAGATCGGCCGTGAGGCAGGCATTATAAAATTGTTGTGCAATTTTCAGCTCGACTTCATAATTTAGATCGACGGCTAACGAAGTCTTGGTAAGCAATTTTTCTGTTATGTCGTACAATGTGTGAAGAGTTTCCCAGAAATTGTTTTGCTTTTGCAAAGACGGACGATAGGGAATCACGTTTTTCCAGTTACCGCAAGCATACTCATAGAAGTCGTCGCATGGCGAGATTGAGAGATTCATATAGCTTTTCATGCTATTAGCATAGGATTTTAAGAACTCGGTATCGGGAACAGGTGTAAGGTTCTCGTTCGTATTGCCCTCCACTGCTGTTGGCTTGCCCTCACATGTCATCCATAAGATGCTCAAAATTATGAGCGTCAACAACATATTCCGCGTCATTGATCGATTTGAATTAATGAACTACTTGGTTATCTCTATCCTCAGCACAATTCTCCGTCTGCCTCTTGTTACCTCTGTTTGATTCCGAATCTAATTTAAAACTGCGGAACACTTAAAAACGAGACTTACATTTAAGCGATGTAAGCTCTCTCACTCTCTGTTTTCGGGAACGCAAAGACTTCGTTAATCAGGCGGAATTTTTAGAAATGCAGTATTTGCTAAATGCGATTAAAGTTTTCAGCTCATTCATAATTTTAAAGGTGGCGCGAGCAATATCAATTTCAAGTCGAACGGCAATTTTATTTTGAATTTGAATGTAGCGCCATTTTCAAATTTTTGCTTGTGCGTAGTTGCCACATATTACGGATTAGTGTGCCCCTAAAACGAAATAATAGTTAACCGCCTTTTTTCTCATACAGTTAAACAACAAAAGACTGTGACGACTAATTTGTCTTTAGAATTGTAAATTTTGTTAATATTAAAAAAATAAGGCAATAACAATCATGTCGTTAACGGCCAGTGGGGATTACCAAGTACTCCTGCAGACTTACAAAGTGAATATTGGTCTTCAACTGATTGTCATAAATGCATTCATGATTTAATCCCACATTGCAGCACAAGAACCTGAACATCATTTGTTCCTATAAGATTTTCCCAGACGTATACGACTTTCATGACCAAAAACTGGTGCCAGACTATCACTGGATGACAGCTTCACGCTGGTCGAGGATTGAACACGGCTTGCGTCGGAAGTTTGAGGGCATCCGCAATGCTCATCTTCCTTCAGATGCAGCCAAACTTCAGGGCAAAATGCAAATTGACCATATTAAAGTGGAGATTAATGTTGCCTCCAGTAAGTGGCTTTCGAGTGTGCAGAGAGTTTTGCAAGGTAGGGAGTCTCCGGGCAAAGAAGATTTTGTTGGCCTCGATATAGTGCTTCAGTATATATCCCATGAAGACATAATTTCGAGGGGATCCCCGCCCAAACGACAGCGTATGGCAGAGACGGACACATCGAAACCGGGTCACAGCAAACACAAGCAGAAAACCAAGTATGGGTAAATGCAATTTCTATTTATACTCAATGGATTTTAAATTATTTGAGTTTCCCCTATCTTTAGCGAGACAGTAAAGGCCATACAGGTAGCTTCTGGCACAGGAGCACCCAGCAGCAGTCAACCAGCAAGTGCTAAGATTAAACGGGAGCGCAGATCGATATCGCAAAGTGACCATAGGGAGAGAATTGCCACTAAAACGTCATCAAGTAGCAACGGGCATGTCTCGCGCAAAGACAAACCAGATAAGTCTTCAAATTCAAGAGCCAGTTCAGTGGAGACATTAAAACCTATGCGTCGTTCGGCTCGATCGCCAGTACAGCCTCAAAGATTCCAAAACTTCATTTTGGGGTAAGTGGCCCAAATCGCATATACTCAACGCCTTCCCTGTATTCCCGTATTTTCTCTACAGCCAAAAGACGTCATCATCATCAAGAGCTATCAAACCTACGGGAGAAATTACCCCAAAGCAATACAAGGTCGATCAACTTGATGGTACAACTATTGTTGCACTGCAGAAATTGGATAGTATGCTAGACACACCGAAGCCTCATCAAGTAAAGATTTTGCAAGTAACCCAGTATAGACTAAATCGAATCTTCATATCTAATCTTTATCACTTCATTTTAGGCTCCTGGATAGTAAGAACAACTCCGAGATACTGGACACGTTCGAGAAATATCAAACTGATTTCGATCGCTTGTTTAAGCGTCGCGAACATAAAGAGCATACAGATGGATATATGGGAATTCATCATCTTGACGTAATGGATATACTGGATAAATCAATTAAGACCAATATGATCCAAAAGCTGGGCGATGTATATAGCAAAAAGAGCGTAGGTTTTTAACGTTATTTCTTCTTATGGAATGATTAACAAGTTGCTTTTCAGTCTCATGCCTCGCTGGTCATCAACGGCTTATTACCAATGTGGATTATTCGCCTGTTCATGGACGAGTACGAGTTCCAATGCGAGGAGGACGCGGCAGATCATATCAAGAAACAATTGAAATATTCCTCCTATTTGAAGGCTCTCAACAATGACCCCTTGGCGTCCGATTTGGATGACTGAAATGACGTTATTCCTTTGTCTTTATTATTACATCTCTTTATTTCATTTGGAATACACTTCATAATTGAATTCTCATTAAAAAAACGAATGGAAACATTAGAAGTTGTTTTTTGCTTTTTGCAGAGAGCAGCTCCTCCTTCTTTTACAGAGAAGGCATTTACGAAATTCGGTTACTTAAAAACTAAATTGATGCAATGTTGTGTTGGTGTGTAAACTTAGTCTGGTTTTCCACTTGCTTGATATAATACAAGCCATGTTAATGGCTTAGAGTTCATCGTGCTGCTGCTGCTCCTCATCGTCCTCATCATCGGCTCCTGCATTGTCAGAGGTACTCTTGGCGTCCTCTGGCTCATCTTCGTCCTCGTCGAATTCGACTTGCTCATCTTGTGACACACCCAATGTCTGGCGCAGCATTTGTTCAATGCTGTCGGCGAATTGGGCCGTTTCCTGAAGCATGTAGCCAGAACGCAGAGTTGCGGTACGGAACATCATCAAGGCCATATTCTTGGCGGTGTCATCGGCTTCGTCAGCTTCAACGCGACGCAGGAGCTCCCGCATTAGCGGATGTCTGGGATTGATTTCAAGTGTTTTCTTTTGATTGAGGTAGTAGGTACGTTGCGGATCATCGGCCTTCTGATGAGCATTAGACATAGCCAGACGCTCCATGTTGCCAGTCCAGCCGAAAACGCCAGCCACCAGAGCACAGGGGGAATTGCTCAAGCGCTCCGACACTTGTGCCTTGGAGATTTGATCCTTCAGTGCAACATCGTTAAGCCATTTCACAAGGGGTTCAAATGTGCTCTTCAGGGTTTCAAAGTTCTTCTTGCTCTTCTCCGATTCGTTGAGTTTGAAGCCTTCCTTGGCGACATTCTGGAACTTCTTGCCATCGAATTCGGGCAGTGCTGAGATGCAATATTCATCAACGGCCTCGACTAGATACAGGACTTCATAGCCCTTGCTGAGCAGACGCTCAACGAACGGAGATTTCTCCACTTCAGCGCGATTAGCTCCAGCGATGTAGTAGATGTGCTCCTGTTTGGACTTCATGCGTTCCGCGTACTCGGCCAGCGAGGTGACGCCTTTGCCATTGGACGTCTGGAAGCGCAATAGTTTGGCCAAACGTGAACGGTTGCTGGGATCCTCCATAACGCCCAATTTGATGCTTAACAGAAAATAAAAAATTAGTATGTTTTGGTGCTGGAATTTTTTAGAGGATGAGTGTACTCACTTAGTTGAGAACTCCTTCCAGAACTTTTCGTAGGCCTCCTTATCAATCTTTTTGATCATGTCGAGCACCTTGCGGACCAGTTTCTTCTTGATCACCTTTATCAATTTGTGTTGCTGCAATGTTTCACGAGACACATTTAGGGGCAGGTCATCGGAATCCACGACACCGCGAATAAAGCTCAAGTAGTTGGGCATCATGTCGTTGAACTCATCGGTGATGAAGACGCGACGCACATACAGTTTAATGTTGTCCGACTTGGTGCCGTACCGATTGAAGGACTCAGATGGTTGGATTTTGGGTATATACAGCAAACTCTTGAATGTGACCTCGCCTTCGGCAATGAAGTGGGTTTGAGACAATTGTTCACTTGAATCCTTAGTCAGACTCTTGTAGAAGCTAGTGTACTCATCGTCCGAAACTTCCGATGGTTTACGCGTCCAGATGGGTTTGCTATCGTTGATCAGGAGCCAGTCCCAGGTTGTCTTCGAAACCTTTTTAGTCTTGGGCTTATCATCCTCAGAAGCCTCCTCCACCTTAGCATCCTCATCCTCAACATCATCCTCGGTCTTCTCGGGCTTGGCTTCCTCCTCCTCAATGGGAACTTCTTCATCGATTGTCTTGCTAGACCACATCAGGATGGGGAAGTTAATGAACTGAGAGTACTTGCGGATAAGCTCGCGTACTGTATCCTCCTCTAGGAAATCCTGGGCCTCTTCCTTCAGGTACAACGAAATGATGGATCCCCGCTTAAGGGTGTCACCACGAGGATCTTCAGTGATAGTAAAGCTGTTGGCATCCGACTCCCAGATGTATTGCTTGTCATCATTATGCTTGGTGGTGACCACCACACGATCGGCCACCAAGAAGGCCGAATAGAATCCGACACCAAACTGTCCGATCATGTCATTCATATCTTGGCCCTCCGCCTTGCTAGGATCTTGCATCTTTGCCAGAAAATCAGCTGTGCCCGACTTGGCAATGGTGCCCAGGTTGTTAATTAAATCTTGATGCGTCATTCCAATGCCCGAGTCCATGATGTGAAGAGCCTTGTTCTCTTTGTCCGCCTTGATTCGAATATGCAGTTCAGGATTCGTATCCAACTCCTTACGGTCTGTCAAGGCAAGCAGGCGGATCTTGTCAATAGCATCGGAGGCATTAGAGATCAGCTCACGCAAAAAGATCTCCTTGTTTCGGTATAGAGAATTAATGATCAGCTTCATCATACGGTTTACCTCCGTTTGGAAAGTAAACTTCTCCGCCTGTCCAGGAAAAATGGGAAGTTGTATACATAATTAAAACAAACTCAAGATACACACATACCTTTTCACGGATTTCTTTGAGTTGAGCCACGTTCAAGCCATCCAATTGGATTGCCTCTTCTTCCCGCTTAAGTGTCTCGGCATCTGTAGGGAGAGGGGGCGGGAAATGGCATTGCAAAATAAGAGATAAGCAGTTAAGAAGGGGGCGTCAACAAAGCTGACGTGTACATTACAATTAAGGTGAATGGAGCCACGTACCTGTTCTGGAGCCCTCCTTAAAGGATCCCAAATCCAATTCGATGGTTTCGGCGCTGGCATCGGCCTCGGCAGCATCAGCGGCAATTTGCGTGATGCCTAATATGGAAAAGAAATTGCAAAAGAATTAGGTTAAAAAGCCGGCATCATGGTGCGGCAAACGCCGAATAAATTTGTGAATCGTGGCAAAAATAAGATTTATTTATGTCCATATCTATAAACGAACCTGCACAAAAAAGCAGACCAAGCAGCAGATAATATTTCATATTGCTGAAGGATTTATTGACGATGAGAATCTCTGTTAATATGGCCACGTCACACCAACCACCAAACGAAAATTAGCCGCCTCGATGTCTTTTGCTGCAATAAATATCTACGAAGTTAACACAATGTGCGCATAGATTATATATATATATATATATATATATATATATATATATACATATATTAGCATTTATCTATATACTTTGTTGTACTCACGATTAAGTCAATAAACGGCAATAAGTAATTTCACTGCAGCTAGTTGTATGAAAATGAAAAAAAAAATTTTTTTGGCCTCTTATTTATACCGGTGCTCTCTTCTTTGTCTCTCTCACCTTACTAGTGGTGACACTTTCTATAATAGCATGACTGTAAAGAATATATCGATAACTATCGAGTATCGATATCGATTTCTCTGGCAAATCAGCATCGTTGCAGCTGGTCACACTTATTTTTGACCACTCCATTTTTCAGTGTTGAACAATTCAAAAGGGCAACTTTGGCAACGAGTGTTGGTAAACGTTAAATTAAATTCCCGCCTTTTTTAAATTTGGACTAAAATATTTAATTTAAATAACTTTTGTTAATTTCACAGAATAATTAGTTAGTTTATTAGCTATTGCAGGCGTATATTAAGACCTGCCCTTTCGGTGCGACAACGGGGATTTCCTTACCCACAAAAATTAGAAAAACTTCCCCGCCGACCTTTGTCAAGATAGTTTTGGTCAAAATGGATCAAAACTATTACATCCATTGTTAATCGTGAAGGATTCCTGGGTATCCGTGACACATATATTGGCAAATAATCAAGGCGAAGCAGAATGCCAAATAAAATGGCCACTGGGGTACCATAGCTACTCCGAATGTTGGGCTGGTTATGTTATCTTTTCATTGTTGCTTTTAAATATATCGATTGGCATGTGGTTGTTGTTGCAAGAGAGAAAAATTCCATAAATCATACAACATTAGCGTGAGTTCTCAAAATCAAAATACACAAATACACAATACGACAAGACAACACCAATTATGGTATAATTTGCATAACATATGTATATATATATGATTGCAGCATACCCTTGAATGCATGCAACAGGCAGAGGAGCAACTGCAAGAGGCACTATCAACGCGTCAATACAATATCGCCCTCACTTAAAGGCGGCCCATGTGAGCAGAGAAATTGGTGGAGCACACAGACTGTTATTTGGTGGAGCACTACATTGCTATTCAGTGTCGCGTCGTGCGTGGAGGTGGAGCAACAGCAGCAATAGCGGCCGCAACGTCAATTAATAGTTTTGCATATATATAATAGCCCTCCTCTCCTACCACCACCCTCCTTTCACTCTCGCTCGGTTCGTGTTATACAACAAATTTACCAGTGACCGAAACTAAAAGTACGCCGGCATTTTGAGGACCTTCTTTTAATTGTCCTGACATCAGTCGCACTTCAAACCGTGCAACTTCGCTGAGTGCATCACAGTTCGTCGTGAGTGTGAGTGTGTGTGTGTGTTTTGGAATTGAAATTATTAATTGTTGTCGGCTGCAAGTGGTGGTCCTTCTCCTGACCAAATAACCAACTCGATTGGGGTCGTCGTAACATAAGCAACCATAGCAAGGGCAACAACATCTCAGCGGAACCATGAATATCGATGACTACGAGTCGTTGCCAACGACCAGCGTTGGCGTCAATATGACAGCGGGCGCAATTGCTGGTGTACTGGAGCATGTTGTCATGTATCCACTGGACTCGGTTAAGGTAAGCCCAAAGTGGAGAAGCATCAGAAGCGGCAGCCGCAGTGGTGTCATCTGACCTAACCTCACAAAATGCATCTCGGTCAATTTTAGACAGTGTTGTTGTTGTTGTTGTTTCTCTTTTCTTTCATTAAGGTCTTATGCTTCGGCATAATCGTGATGTAATTCTCTGGTTTGTGCTGGCAATGCACGAGGGCAATAGAAAAACATGTGAAATAGAGTACTCCGCTCAGCTGTGGCTTATCGGATGTATTCACTTCGACCCTCTCTAAGTGCTTATCAGGGCACGTTCCCTTGGGTTATAATTTTTCATTATTTCGGTTGCGATAAGATTAACCAACTTCAGTACATTGTCATGCTACCTGGTAGCAAGCAAGATGGAACGCTTACCTCCCCTCCACTCCCCCTGGCGCATGTCTGACCATTCTTCACATATATGTATGAACAATCGGAGCATAATCATTTCAGCTTTTACGTGGGCCAAACGGTTCGTTTGTACCTGGCTCCCAGGTATTAATATGCGTTCAATTTGCATTTAATGAACGTACTTAGCTATTCACGCGACGTCAAACGTTGTGGCCGACTTGCCCTGGATATATATTTATTTACCTATATATAGTACATTGGATTTTTTTGTTTGTTGTTTTATAGATTTTTACAATTATTGGTGAAAAATACCCAGCTAGTGAAAGAATGTACCAAATGATTGTCATATCTCGAACTCCTCGAACACTGTCAGATAGGAGGGAAAACATAGTATTACACATACGACATGTTGTTCTCGACATTGTTTTTGAAAAATCAAAGAAATGTATAATTGAAATATAGGTTGAATGCCTTTTCAATTTCTATTAATAGCAGCGATAATTTTGTGGTTCAGTTAGTTAATGTTATATATACATACATATATAGTTCATGTTGATTAAAAATTAGTGGGCAACGAACTCAACCGCAGATTAGGGTACTAAAAACTAGGGACATTATCTAGATAATTTTAATATGTTCATAAAATATAGCGAGAAAGTTCCATTTGAAATATATGTACAATTCAGTTTAAAATTCTTCTACCATACAAAGATATGTGGGCTTGTGGGTATGTACATATGTACTATATATCTCCGTGTTGTGTTCGATATTTCTTTTTTTTTTTTTGATACCGGCATTTATTGATTTTCCCGCAAGCAAATCAAAATGTTTGGCCTTGTCAATCGAACAAAGCTAGCTTCTGGCTGACCAATTAAATGACAAAACTAAAGCCTAGCCGGTATTCCCGGCGTCATCAAGCTTTATCAAGAGCAAATAAAATAATGTGTTATAAAAATCAAATAGCTAGCAAAATTATTTAATTGAGCAACAATTTTCCCTATATAGTATATAGAGTATAGCATGTTAGTCTATGAATAATTATTGTTTTCACTTATCAGTTGGGTGAGTGGGGGGGAGTAGATGATGCACTGTGTTTTGTGGGAGTCCCGTTTGAGTTTGTTTTCTTCTCTAGTTTGCGCAATCTTTGAGACATTTTAATTATGATTCCCCGACCCGACCACATATTACATACATACATATATACAGTTGCTACAATTGTTATTGCCTTTTCCTCACCTTGAATTGACTTGCACCGAAATCTGACAGACAGACATTCTATATATTCCAAGTATCTATATATATGTATATAGTTGTGAGTGGGATAGATAACTACTGCTGCTGGATGTAATATTCCTAGAAATGTTATCTGAATCGCAATAGCTCACGTCTTTGTAATTTATAATGGGTGATGCTCGTTCTGTGGGCGTAAGCACACACCCCTCCCCATTATAATCATTGAGATATATATGTACATATATATATATATATATATATAGTATACAGATTCGTTTTATGAATATTATTTTCACTGATAATTTCAAGAACTCAAACATTGCGCTTGGCAGTATGTTACACATTTTCACAGAACTCTCTTGATTCATTCTTAACTCGATGAGTTCAGCATGACAAGGCAAAACGTAGAAATTTATACATATGGTACGTCAATCCCAAAAGCAACAATATAATCACAGGTTGTATTACTGAATGACTAACAATGAGATCGCGAATTTTTATCCGAATTTATTGTTTCATATTGAAAATGAAAAATTATCTCTAATTTCCACTAGACCCGCATGCAGAGCCTAACATCGCCCACATCTAATCTGAATATAATGTCCACTTTGCGAAACATGATTACCCGTGAAGGAATTATGAGGTAAGTGCGACTAAGCACAAATTGATCAAATCAAACGAGAACATTCTTAAACACTTCTTTCTTTTCGATATTTATAGACCTATACGTGGAGCCAGTGCTGTGGTTGTTGGCGCTGGACCGGCGCATTCATTATATTTTGCCACCTACGAGTTGACCAAGGAGCATCTAACTAAGTTCACATCACTTAACCACCTCAACTATGGTGAGTGGAGATGTAAATGAGAGATCTATTCAAAGATTATACAACGATTTTTCGCCTGATTTGCAGTGATTTCGGGTTCGCTAGCGACACTCATACATGATGCCATCTCAAATCCCACGGAGGTAATCAAACAGCGTATGCAAATGTATAACTCCCCATATACATCGGTATTGACTTGCATGCGAGATGTTTACCAAAGAGAGGGCATTCGGGCATTCTATCGATCCTATTCCACTCAGCTGGTCATGAATATACCATATCAGACAATACATTTTACCACGTACGAGTTTTTCCAAAACAAGGTAAGAACTTGAACAAAAAAACAAACGAGATCAGATCAGCATTCTCGGAATTAACATTTTGATATGAACTAATCAGTTCACAGATAAAAAGATACTGCTAGACTTACTTATGTATGTGTACTTAATATGTGGTTAACATTGAATTTGTACATTCTTGAGAACTCTGAGCAATATTTTTTATGTTCTCTTTTCTTTTAATTTATTTGAGTCGGAATCGATTGGGTGAAAACGACTTTTGAATGTGTATATAAATACCTTGCATCTTCTTATTGATAGCTCAATTTGGATCGGAAATATAATCCGCCAGTGCATATGATAGCCGGCGGTGCGGCAGGTGCGTGTGCGGCGGCCATTACAACGCCTTTGGATGTGGTTAAGACACTGCTCAATACACAAGAGACGGGACTAACAAAGGGCATGATAGAAGCTTGTCGAAAGGTAATCAACAAAAAGCTAACGAAAATTCGACATTGTGGTGTTAAACAAAATTGTATATATTTCCAGATCTACCGCATGGCTGGCCCATCGGGCTTCTTCAAAGGCATGACAGCGCGCATCTTGTACGCTATGCCAGCAACGGCCATCTGCTGGTCTACATATGAGTTCTTCAAGTTCTATCTGTGTGGCCTAGGACCGGATCAGTATAAATCGTCAATTACGGGTCGTTCCGAACTGTCGCCCTCGCGCAAAGTTGAAAACGACTATGTGCTGCCCAAGAGCACAACTGTCGATGAGCAGGAGGATATTTCGTTTGAAACTTCATCTACGCCAGTTAAGGATGCTGCACTGCTGCATCCAGCGCCACCCACAGTCAATGCAGCTGGTGCCATCAAGACCGTTTGTGAGCTATCGACACGACCGGCAGCGCCCACTATTAACTTGCACACACGACATACGGACGTGAAGAGTCCCTACGATCGGGGCTTCTCTAGTACGTAGGCATCGCGAGTGGGCGTGGCCCGCGTTTGAAGTGTTAGCAACAGCGACAGCTAAAACATAAGCGTAGCTATTAGTTAGTGGCCGGGCCGAGTGCTGGTCAAAATATGGCAAAAAAAGTTGGTAAGCTTACACGGTGCACGGCGTTTGAAACGTCTGGCGAGTGCCTACCTCCTACCCCCATCCCTCTTCTTGACCAGCCCCCGTCCCGCTGCTTTGTATGAATACTCTGCGTGGAGTCGGTGAGAGAGTTTTATCACTCCAAAGTCGGAGGTTAAATTTTGTAGTTGTTGTTCTGCACAAAACTCTCGCTCTCACACACACACACACATACACAAAACTCAACAAATATACACACCCCCACAAACACACACAGATGACACACACACACACATACATAACTTTAGGCAAAATGCAAAACAAACAAACATAAAGAAAATTCTTGTTGAACAATAATGATAATGATAATCTTGTATCTATGTTACTGCGAAAGAAAGAAAACTGTGAGAGATCCTTCTTGTAAAATACTATTATTGAATATATTTTTTTTTTACAAATTCAAATTATACCTACGGAATATATATTTATGTTTATCGTTATAAAGTAAAAGAATCAAAAAAAAAAAAAATTAAGGAAAAGTTTCACCAGGCGAAAATTTTTGTATAATTTGTAATTCAATTACAATTAAAGAAAGCTTCAGCTCCCCTAAAACTATGCTAACAACATCGACGCTATGTAGAGAGATACCCAGGAGGAGATCCCCCAACCCCTCGACAGTAGAGTAGCCTAGCTAGACCTTGATGATTGTAAAAGAGATATATTCTAATGCCATTGGTCAATCTATTAACTGAACATTTGTTTAAGCACCCCTTCGGTATTTTCCCCCTCCTCTGTAAGCATTGTCTCCACAATTAAGTGCCGCCTGGGCGTTGGAGAGATTGTAACCTACCCCCCTTTACCCTCATGCATAATATTATTATGTTCAATATTGATTGTTATTTTTATTTATATATATATATATACCATATATGAAATATATTAAAAACAAAAAGAAGAGAAATTGTAAAGTATAGGGCTACAAATACCAATTTTATTGTTAAACAATTCAAAAGAAAAAAAAGAGAAACAAAACGAAAATAGCAGCAATGCAACAACAAAAAAGAACAACCCATTAAACGGATGAAAGAACACACTTGTTTTATGTCAAATGCAACAACAACAATCTTGCATCTTGCTTTTTATTATAATTATAATTATTGTGTTTGTTTGTGTCAAATTTTTTATGATGGATGATCCGGCTAGAGGATTGAGTCGAGGCCACGACGACGAGACCGCTGTGATAGCACTGGTCGTGGCTTGTAGAGATCATCGTTAGTGTAACGCTGCTGCTGGCATAACTTTTGGCTGAGCCGCCTAGAGGAGAGTCGGCCAGCTGACAAAGGGGGAAGATGCAATTACAATTTTTTATACTTATATACACACACAGCAAAAAAGTGAGATTTGACAATGAAGTTACGTGAGGCTATTCTACTTAGTCTTACCCAACCACACATGAGAGAAGAGAAGGGATTAGTGGGATTCTTCAGACAGCTATGAGGTTAATGAATTTCTTTTATGATCAGCATGTGGAAAGAAGATAGAGATTCAATAGAGATATTGGCCATGAGCAAGATGAGGCATTGAAAACATAGAAAAACAGTTCAGAAGGGGGAGAATCGGTAAAAAGTACATACCCTGCATCTGCTTCTCCTGTGCTTCGTTCTCTTTGGAATTGATACTGGCCTCTGATGTTGTGGGCGATGATTTGACTTCATCGCGACGCAGTCTTTTTGCTGGATTCGTTTTCACCGGACTACTGCTAGTGGAGCTAATACTGCTGCTACTTCCACTTGGACTGATCTGCTGGGTTGGCGTCGTCTCCTTGGTTAATCTCCTTTTAGAAGTGCTTCTCCGCAATGCTCTCGCATCGGCCAGAATTTGCGGCTCATCTGCACTGAGTTGGTTTAACAGGTTTCGATGCTCTTCGATTAATTGTTTAATCAGCTCTAGTCGTGGCTTGAACTCATCGGCGTTCTCCTCCAAATGGGTAATGCGATCAGATTCCTCTGAAGTTGATTTTTCAGTAGGGACCATCTCAACGTCATCACTGGGCTTCGTTTCAGGGGCATCTGTTTTAGAAATCTCTGCAGTCTCTTCACAGTCTTTTAATGTATTTTCACTAACTATCTGGTCTGTTTCTGGTAATTTTAACTCTTTCCGATCATCTGTTGACTGTATTTGTTGCTCCTCCGAGTTTATCTCCTTCTGTTCCGACTCCACTGGCTGCTCAGCTTTAATTTGTTCGGATTCTGGCTTCACCTGCTGGTCTTCCGCGTTCACCTGCTCGTCTTCCCCCTTCACCTGATCGTCTTTCGCCTTCATTTGGTCGTCTTCCGCCTTCACTGGCTGGTCTTCTGCCTTCACCTGCTGGTCTTCTGCCTTCACTGGCTGGTCTTCTGCCTTCACCTGCGGGTCTTCGGCATTCACTTGCTTGTCTTCCATCTTCACCTGCTCTTGGGACTCTATTTGCGGATCTTCCGCCTCTATCTGTTGGTTCTCTTCCTTTTTCTGGTCGTGCGCCTCCAGGTGCTTTTGAGTTTCCATTTCCTGATCTTCCACCCTCTGCTGCTCTTCAGATTTCATATCATTTTGGTCCAATTCCATGGGTTGCTCATCAACTTTCATTTGTTGCTTTTCCGACTCCAACTTCTGGTCCTTTGATTCCATCTGTTGCTCCTTTTCTGGAATTAATTCCTTCTGCATATCGTTTGAATCGTTCTGCGGTTTGATCGGCTCCTCCAGTATGGATGGCGATTCCGGAACAATCATTTCTGCTGGTACTAAACTAGGTTCTCCTTTCTCTGCCTCTTCAGTTTCGACTTTCTCTTTGACTTCTGGTTTTTGTGCAGCGCTCAGTTCAATAAAACTAGTCGAAGATTGTTGAAGCATATCGCTTACAACGACAACGTTCTTGGTGTCCAATGATTGTGTGGCATCCTCATGTTTGCCATTGGTACCGTCATTTCCATTCAATCCGTTGCCATTTGGAACAGTCTCTGGATTGGTGGCACTGGTGGTCTCTTTAGGGGCAACATCATCTACAGGGGATTTAATAGATGCGCCGCCAGAGCCTGGTGGTTTGCCCTCATCATTGGAGTCGGAGCTTCGACGTTTCTGTATCTTGGCTTTGGCCTCGTTATGATCATCCTGAACGACTGGCGGGGGAGCTGATGAAGATGATGAAGAGGATTTGTTGTGAGAACGATCTCGGTCGCGATCGCTTCTCTTAGAATTAGAAGAGGAGCTGCTGCCATTATGACTCCGACTATGACTGTGGCTAGATCCATCTTTCTCTCTACCCCGATTCGACCGTGATGATGATGATGATGTCGATGACGACTTGGACTTGTGATCCTTCTGTGAGGAGGATGAAGAGGATTCGGGACGTGGTAAATTTGTGGAAGAGGAGGAGCTGCGCTTAGTTGATGACGACTCGCGATTACTTCGACTCGATGAGCTTTTTGAGCTGCTACTAGTGCTACTCCTATGCTTGGAACTGGAAGATGAATGAGAGGATGAGTGCTTCGAGTTGGAACTAGAAGAATGTTTGCTGTGCGACTTGTCGCGGCTGGTGTCACGATCACGATCCCGTGATTTACGCCTCTGTTTATCACTGGAGTGGGAATGATGTCGCCTATCCGTTTCCTTCTTCTTGTCTTTGTCCTTTGAGTGGTGTCTTTTTGATTGTGAGGACGAGGAGGCTGGCGACGATGTGGATTCGCTGGACTTTACCGCCTCGTCCTTGGGATTGGCAATAATGTCTGGAATAGACACTTCAGCGGTCTCAGATGGGGGTTGTGGGTGCTCCTGCTCCTTCACCTCGGCTAATTTACTTGTATTGGATTCCTGGGGCAACTCTTCTTTGATTTCTACACTTTCTGGATTTGATAAAACTACAGGAGTTGTTTCTTCAATTGTACTGGTATTGCTATCAACCAGCTGTGGTGTGTCGAGTGCTTCTGTTCTGGGTGGACTAGTTTTTTGTTCCGGCGCAGGTTCGGGTTCAGGTTCTGCTTCGGGTTCAATGGCAGCATGATTAGCATCATCAATGACCGCCTTTACCTCGGACATGATTTCATCCTCAATAGAAAGGATCTGCGGCTCACCATTGTTGTTCTCCGATAGAGAATTCTTTCGCTCAGTACCTGAAAGAAGAATAAGATCCCATACACTAACCAATCTTTTGCAACATTCTGGTAAACACACCTTCAAATCGAATGGCATCCTGATTGATATCAAAATGCAACTGGCGACGATCGTTGCTAGCCGCCTCGCTGGCCTCACTGGAATTTTCGCTAAACTTGGGCATCTGGGCCTCCTCCGATATGTTGGCTGTCATGTTTGGTGTAATAGGAGTAGGTTGCTGGGTAGTACTACCCTCCAAAGCTGAGTCCGTAGATGAGGCAATAGTCAGTCGACTGTCACTGGACACCTGTGACAGCTGTGAAACCTGCGAGGCGCCAGCGTCTCGCGAGTCGTTTGCCAAGTCCTTGTTGCGAGAGTCCGATGTGTTTAAGGATCCATTTATTGTCTCCACTGGTTTAGCCTCAAGCAATGGTTCAAACGATGGCGACGTGTCCTCGTCATCTACACCTGGAGGTAATTCATCTTTGCTATCGTCCTTCAAATCAGATTTGACAGTGGCACGATCTGAATCTGGACTTATTTGCTCTAGATCAGTTGGCAAAAGGCCAGCAGTGGTTTCAACATTGAGCAGGCCACTGCCGTTGCCCATCGCATAGGGAGGTAGTGGCGGAGCTGGTAGCAAAGGAGGTGGCCTCGGTGGCGGGGCATTAGCTGGCGGAGGAGGTGGTGTTATTCCCAAGTACTTGTAGGCAATGCTCTCAATCTTTGGCTCAAATATGGTGGCCACCTTGGGATTCACCACCTGGTCGACTATCTGATCTACTCCCTTGTCTAGGAGGTCGGTGCTAAAGATGGGAACGATAAATTAATTAATTTGGCATAGTTAGGATATAAAACCTACTCCAGCAGATATTTGCGCAGTCTCTCCCTCAGTTGAACCTTGTTCGTCTCGGGAGTCCATTGCTGTTTGTCCAAAAAGTCGTTCACAGCAGTCTCAACGCGATTCCGTACATTCTGATAAGCGGGCTTGGTGTCCACATCTGCCAAGCAGCAGTTGAAACGAAATTCATCAAAGACGCCCTGTGATTTTACTTCCTCGATGAGCGTTTTTACAAAGTTATCCATATCTTCAAAGACACAATTGTGTTTTTGTTTAGAAATAGGTGTGAATGTGTTAATCGTATTATTTTTTCTGAGTCTGGCAACTCTATTTCGTTCGATATGGTAGGGTTGATATCAATGAAGCGAGCGTCGGTAATACAGTTCAATTTAAATAATCGAAATTCGAAACTTATACTTTAAACATTATTATTAAAAACAAAATAAACAGTTTTTTCCACATCAGATACTGAAAGATTGGTGCCTACCACAGATTCATTAGTTACATTTTTCATGTGGTTTAAATTTATTTAGATTTCTGACAAAACAAAGCCTTTAGAATGGGATTCTTTTAATGAACTAGTTCCTTGGAGTTAAGTTCCCACTTTTCTCGAATTCAAATAGTTTGCTTTTGTTTCACCTCTTTTTCGCTTTCTTGTTAATTTAATAAATTTTTGATTAAAAGTATATTTAAAAACAAATTGTATTTTTTTTCTGGGCGTAAACAATATTTTCTTATAAAATGATCATGTATCTTATAAATCAGGTAAAATAGGTGGGCATGTGCAGACCAAATGCTTATCACCATAGGCATCATCAATTCTGCCAACAGTGGGCCAAATTTTGGCATCCGGTTTCACAAAGATCTGAAAGGATCTTAAGATAAGCAATTGCAGAATTAATTAAGATAATTTAGACTTACCGCTGGAAAAGCAGCTTGTTCACGTGTGTATGGACGATTCCATTTATCTGAAATCACCTGTGCCTGAGTGTGCGGGGACATTTTCAAAGGATTCACTGCCTTGTCCATTCGACCAGCCTCGATTTCGGCAATTTCCTCTCGGATCGATATCATGGCATCACAGAAACGGTCGAGCTCTTCCTTATCCTCAGATTCTGTTGGCTCAATCATAAGAGTACCAGCCACCGGCCAGGACATGGTTGGGGCATGGAATCCATAGTCCATTAACCGTTTGGCTACGTCTACTGCCTCGATATTAGCAGATTTTTTCAGATCCCGAATATCCAGAATAAACTCATGTGCCACCAGTTGTGAGTTCGGAGCCTTGTACAAAGTCTTGTAGTGCTGCTCAAGCCTCTTGGACATGTAGTTGGCGTTGAGAATGGCCACCTGGGTGGCGCGCTTCAATCCTCGGCTACCCATCAGCTTAATATATGACCATGAAATGGGTAAAATAGCCGAACTGCCGAATGGAGCAGCTGATACGACGCCAAAACTATGCTCCTCGCTGCTCAATGGACTGATGACCGGATGACCAGGCAAATATGGAGCCAAATGTGCTTTCACACCGATGGGACCCATGCCGGGACCGCCACCACCGTGTGGAATGCAGAAGGTCTTGTGTAAATTTAAATGGGACACATCACTGCCATAGTCGCCGGGCCGGCACAGGCCGACCTGGGCATTCATATTGGCTCCATCCAAATACACCTGACCGCCATGCTTGTGGATCAGCGTGCAAATGTCTGCAACTGTTTCCTCAAATACGCCCATGGTTGAGGGATACGTGATCATCAGGCAGGACAGCTGATGGGCATGCTCCTCGGCCTTGTCCTTTAAATGGGACATGTCAATGGAACCATTGGAAAGAATGCGTATCGGTTCCACTTTCATGCCGGCCATTTGAGCCGAAGCTGGATTTGTGCCGTGAGCTGAGATTGGTATCAAGCAGATATTGCGATGTCCCTCATTGCGATGTTCATGATAGCTACGAATGGCTCTCAGTCCGGCATACTCGCCCTGGGCTCCTGAATTGGGCTGGAAGGAGATCTTATCGTAGCCTGTAATCTCGCAAAGATCTCGCTCCAATTCATTGAACATTTGATGGAAACCCTGTGCCTGCTCGACAGGAGCAAACGGATGGATATCGGTAAAGTGACGGAATGAACAAGGCATCATCTCAGTTGTGGAATTCAATTTCATGGTGCAAGAACCCAGAGGAATCATTGAGTGCACTAGAGAAATGTCCTTATTTTCCAGCTTCTTGAGGTAACGAACCATGCGGGATTCGCTGTGATGAGAAAAGGAGAGAGGAAAAACATTTAATAACTCCCACGATTCGAGATAATTTAAATTCTCACCTGTGATAGCTATGGAAGATCGGATGCTGTAGGTAGGGCGATGTTCTTAGGAATTTCGAGTTCTCAATGGAATTCTTGAGCACATCCTTGCGTGCCAATAGCCCCTCCACTGTCGTTTCCGTCTTGAACACCCACAACAAGTCATTGACATCCAGCACACTGACTGTTTCATCCAAAGCCACGCCCACAGAGCCACCATTTTCGGTCAGATACCTTAAATTAATACGTTTGTGCTCGGCTCTCTCCTTGAGATCCTCCAATGTCAGTTTATCCTCATCCAGGCGCACATGTAGAGTATCGAAGAAGTTCTTATTGATCACCTCATGACCAGCCTGAAGTAGACCCGTCTGCAGGGTAAGTGTGAAATGATGTATACGATTCGCGATGGCCTTCAGTCCCTCTGGTCCATGATAGATGGCATACATGGCCGACATATTGGCCAACAGAGCTTGGGCAGTGCAAATATTGCTGGTGGCCTTATCCCGACGAATATGCTGCTCCCGAGTCTGCAGGGCCAATCTGTAGGCATCATTGCCATCCATGTCCCTAGTGACGCCAATCATGCGTCCCGGCATTAGGCGAACCAAGCTCTGTTTGCAGGCAAAGAAGCCGGCATGTGGTCCGCCATAGCCCAAAGGAACACCCAAACGTTGAGATGTTCCGATGGCTATGTCAGCCCCAAACTCAGCCGGTGGACGCAAAAGGGTGAGCGATAGCAAATCAGTGGCCACCACAACTAGAGTCTGGGCACACAAATGTTGAGAATTAATCCAATTTCAAGTGAGCTCAAGTGTTACTTACTCCATTCTTCTTGGCCAGAGCGGCTATGTCCTCAAAGTCCTTGACATCGCCATAGGTATCTGGATATTGGAGTAATATTCCCGACAACTCGCGACTACGTAAGTCTGCCTTTTCGATCGGTCCCACAATAATTTCCAACTCCAAAGCCTCGGCTCGAGTTTGCACCACCGACAGAGTCTGCGGATGGACTCGATTCGATAAATACAGTTTCTTTCGCCTATTGTGGCGAGTGGCCAGGCACATGGCCTCCGCTGCCGCAGTGCCCTCGTCCAGCAGCGAAGCATTCGCCACATCCAGACCGGTCAGTTCGGATACTAAAGTCTGATAATTAAGCAGCGATTCCAGACGTCCTTGGGCAATCTCTGGCTGATACGGTGTATACTGTGTCGTCCAGCCAGGATTCTCGAACATATTACGGACAATGGTGTGCGGCACATGGCAATTGTGGTAGCCCATGCCAATGTAAGAGCGCCACAGCTGATTTTTCAGCGAAATATCGCGTATGCGACGGATTAGCTCATGCTCATCTGAGTTTGGAAACAGAAAAACACTTTTTATTAAATTTTCAAAATATTATGTTGTCAGCCAGCCAGAGACAGAGATAAGGTTCTGAACCCAATGATGAACCGCCGCCGACGACTACGAGCTTATCGCCCATCAATGACAAAAACATGCCAGGGGGTCCAGCCGTCTGTCACTGATGTGGTGGAATAACTTTTTATAGACAGAACTAAGTATTATTCCCATATTATTAATAGGAAAAATCTGCCCCTAGTACTGGGATTCGTTTACTCACTTAAAGGTTTGTCTAGATCGAGATCACGTTTCAGTTGTATATTTTGTGGCACTGCCTTTTCGGTAAGCTCTGCCAAGGACTAAATGGAAAGGGCATCTCGTTATCGGAAATTCGAAATGAATTCGATTTGGTTTCCTACCTTATAGCCAAGGGTATCTAGCATGGCCACCACATCCGTTTTACGTGGTCCTATGTGACGACTGGGGAAATCCGATTTGGTGGGGAACAACACCTCCTCCACAGGAATCGTAGCCAAATAACGATTTTGGCCCTTCAGCAAGAGGCTGTAGCCAGTTCTACTTAGAAAACGTTGCATCTTACTAGCACTTACGTCCACACCACGCGGATTCAAGTCGAAGACTGTTCTCTAGCTCAAATTTTGCGTGCTGATAATGTGAGATCCGCTACATTACCTTATCTCTACAGATTTTTCCACATTATCTCTACTCTCAACCCAAAATTGAGAACGCTTTAGACACACAGAGAGTCTCAAATGCATTTCACTTTTATTTCATATTTTCTTCGCTTTTTTTTTTGTAACTCAAAAACATTTTCAACAATTTGTAATAAAAATATTTGCCATATTTTTTGACACACAATTAACAGAAATATGTTTTTTTTTTTTACAAAAGATACATAAATACATACAAAATCAATAAGAAACAAAAAAACATATAGAACAAATTATTGTTCATTCCATAACTGAAGCCGCAACATTCTTGTTTCGTTTGATTTTGTTTTGGATTTTTGCCTAATTAACAATTGCATTGTCATAATATTTTTCTAATCGTTTTGATTAATTTTTTGTTCCTTTGCTTGATGTAGTAATTTGTATAGCCATTGGAATGTGAATTAATTTGCTTATGATTCGTATTTGTTGCAATGGCATAATTGAAATTCAACAACTGCAATTGGTATATATGCATAGGTATAAGTATAGTTTTTTTTTTATGTATGTATAATTAACAATCTTTTCTTTAAAATAAACTAATTGTACGGCTCGTTTTTAGTCAGTCCTTTCCATTAACATTTCGACTAACTCGGCCCCGTCGTGTGTGTGTGTGTGTGTATCGTGTGTTGTTTGTTTTTATAGTTAAGTAAATATATAATTTTTAAGAAATTGAAATATAATTGAGTAAGGCGCATTGGTTCAATGCTAATTTAGTTAAACTTCATAAAACCAGGCTTACACTTCTCAATGGCTTTCGGCTTCATCGATTTTTATAGATTTTAAATCAAATCGTTTTATTCCATCATTGAGAAATTCAGCCCATACCATATATATGTATTATATAAGTAACGTTAAGAAAGTTTTTTAAAGTTTATGCGTAAATCGCCAGAGTTTCACATTGAATATAGTTTTTCCATATAGTATATAGTATATATTTTGTATAAAAAATCTTTGCTAAATGATCAGAGTTTTGGTGCCTTGAATGTAGATGAGGTAAATTTGCAAGAAGCCAAAATGGTTTGGTGCAATAGATTCGCTTAAAATTTTGAAGAGTAAATATCGGATACAAGTATATATGTATGTTTGTATATATATGGTATGTATTTTGTGTATATATATTTGTTGTAGAGTAATATATTGCTTTTAGCTGGATTTTCGTAACGAGTAAAATTTGTTTAGTTGAGCAGCTGTTGATGTATTGGAAATGTGTGTTAATGACAACCTTTAGATTAACCAGTGGACTAAGGACTAGGGAATTATTATGTTTCAATTGTCGTCTATAGCTTGTCCTGATCACTGGATGATTTGGACGATGAGCTATAGTTTGAGACAAAGCCACTTTTATAGGGATACTGACCCAAGAGACCGCTGGTCGAGCTGCTAGCTGGCTCTCGCAAAGTGAACGACATCATGGGATTGTAAACGCCAGTGCTGCCGCTTGAGATGCCAGATGAACTGACAATGGGCAAATCACTATGGCGATTGCTGAACGAACTACTGAAATTGTATGGCACATATGCCGAGGTGGAGGTTGAGGTGGAAGTGGAAGTGCTTGGAGGAGCTGAAGTGGTGGAAGTGCTCATGAGATATGAATAGTTGCTGCTGCTGCTGCTGGTGGGCAACGAATATGATGTGGCGGGGCCAGCATAACTGCTGGACATGCTTGCGGTGGATGTTGTGGGTCTTGTGGTGTCACTGGTTACAGTGCCCGGCAGATCGGTATAGCTTTTGGCTGTGGCCGATGGTGAAACTACGGGCGAACGACTGGGTGGACGTGATAGGGTCTGCTTCTCGATTTGTCTTTCGGTGAGAAAACGATCATAGAACGTTGATGTGACGGTCGTATGACGAATTTCCAGCTTTGCTGGCTGATAAACCGGAGCCGGATTGGGGGCATTCACTGTACGTCTGTATGGGTCATAGGGCTGGCGATATGGCGATACGGGCCTTTGAAATGTATCGGCTGCTGTGGTGCCTGTTGGGCCTGTGCCTGTCCCTGTACCTGTGTTGTTGTGGTTGTTGCTGTTGTAGCGTGTGGTTGCTGTTGTTCTGGACTCATAGGGCGAACTCAAGGGTGTTCTGCTGGCCGAGCGTCGATCGTCAGCTTCGTACTTGGCGCACGTTTCTTCTAGTTGTCTATCTACTTTATGAAACTTAGTTAAACTACTGCCGCTACTTAAATCGCTACGATTATCGAGAAAATAATTTGGCAACATATTATCACGTCTTACCCTACTACTCTCGCGCTCCTCCAGATCCTCGGCATCGCGACGCCTTCGCGGCGATAGCTCCCTGCTGATATCCCTATGCGAGCGATGATGCAACGGACTGGACGCACGCAAGGGACTTGTGCGCAATGATTCGGCCGAGCCCAGAGATCGATGCTCCGAGGTGACACGAATGGCCGGCGTATAGTCACTCGATCGTTGTGCCGTCCGTCCTCGACTCTCGCTGCGACTGTGACTGTGCGTTAGCTCCTCCAGTGAGTTCTTCTTGCTGCTACTGCTGCCAAAATGCAATGAATCTGAGAAGAGTGAATCAATATAGCGTTGGCATTTCTCCTTCTGATAGGGTTTCTCCTCGCATAGCGTGTCAATGGACTTGATGGTATCCTTGATGGAACTCAGACGATCATTGATATTTTCTCCTGTGCGTAGTGGCACTCCAGTATGGGTCCCAGTGCGGGTAATAGGCGAAGTTTCCTGCCAATGTAACACATTAAAAGTCTTCGCTAAATTTCAATCTAAGGTCAGGTCACTCTTACCCTCATGAGGCGACTACCCAGGGCATCGAGACCCTCAGAGGTGGCTGCCGCTGCACTGATGCTGCTGCTGTTGTAGCTGCGATCTGCAATAGTCTTCTTAAGAATACGTTGAAGAATTTTAGTATTCTCCTCAATACACTGCAAAACGACATTTGTGGTGCCCACCATTCGTTCGCTGGACTGCCGAGACTTCGGCCGATGGCTCTCCTTGTAGTAGTCCTCATCCTCGTCCCGGAAGCGTATTACCTTTGGACTCGTCGGCCTATAGTGGGGCGTCTCCTCGCGTCGGTAATCATCATAGTCGTCGCGTCGCATTGCCGACTTGGGTGTTGTGGCTCCCTGACGCCGGGGACTCTGTTCCCGCGACTTGGCCGCCTTGAACTCCTCGAAAGAGAGCGATGGAGAGATAACATCTTTGAGCTTTTGATTGAATGCCCTGTAGTCCTTTTGTGTCTTGAAGTCGAAACCCTTTTCCTCCTCCAAGGCACGCATTCGCTGTTCTAGTTCCTCCTCAGTGGGTGGTTCTGGTCTGCCAGGTGAACTGACCAGACGCTCCAACGTATGCACAGGCGTTCTGGGTCGCTGTTCGTCCAAGAGCTTCTTCCGCTTCATGTCATCGATGGTGGGCGAACGAGATCTCGATTTGTGGCGACAAGGCGACTTCAATTTCTCGTCCAGCAGACGTATACGATGCTCCAGTTCCCCGGTTGTGGGTATCTCGCTGTCATCTGGACTGGGATCAAGTAGCATTTCGAGAGGATGAATCGGCGGTTTTTTGTTGGGATCAATTTTGCGCTTCGCTAGATTCTCCTTGGACTTGGAACGCACAAGATCAAGCACACGATACTTGTACTCCAAGTCATCGGAAATGGGTAAATCATCGGGATGTGCCTGGCGACGCACTGGCGAGGTGTAGGGGCTCCTCTTTTTATCAACACCACGTGATGGCGATGTATAAGGTGACTTATTAGCTGGCTTACGGGATGGGGAAGTGTGCGGCGATTTAGCAGGTGTCTTTCGCGATGGGGAAGTGTGCGGAGACTTTGCAGTTGCCTTACGCGATGGTGAAGTGTACGGCGACTTTGCAGCTTCCTTACGTGCTGGGCTACGGGAACGCTGGGTCTCCTTGGTGTCCTCTTCCACCGCAGTTGGTTCATCATCATCCAAACCTTTGCCTTCGCAGAGCTCTAGATATTTATTCAAATCCTTCTCATGGGACAGAGAGTACTGCAGTTTGATCTTTCGTTCGATTTCATTCAGACGCTGCTCCACATCGATTTTCTCCACATCTTCGAGAAGTTTTATCTGACGTTCTAGTGAGCGGAAGCGAGCCTCCAACTCCTTAGTCGAGGGCAAATAAACGGTTTTGCGTTTCAAATGATGTTTCACCGGATTGGGTCCCCAATCATAGTCCTCGGGTTCTTGACCGCCATCGGCTGGCTTATCGACTTTTGTCTCGGAATCCGTTTTTGCATCTGGCTTTCCGCTGGTAAAGTCTTCTATTTCTTTGGTCAGATCGCTTATGGCCTGAGCTTGCTCTACCTGCTCTGCAGATGGTTTTTGTTCCGTACTAGTCGCCCGTACTAGTCGACCATCTTCGGACTTGACTAGATTGCGATCTTGCAGTTGCTTTTCCAGAGCCTGAAACAGACCTTCCAGCTCCTCGGTATTGGCTCGGGTTAAGCGACGCACCCGCGAGGCTCTGGGTTCATTGTCCATGAGTAGGACTACGGTCTTATTATTGGGATCCACCGGAGGTTCAATGTTGTTGGCATTGACAATAATCTTGCCCGAATCGTTGGCTAAAGGTTTCTCTTCTGAGCTGGTTTCTGCTGGGGGCTTGGATTCCTCTTCAGACTCTTTAACAACATCTTTGGGCGTCTCTTCTTCTGTCTCCACAACTTTTGCCGCTTTCTCTTGGGTCGCTTGAGCTATCTCCTCGTTCTCCAAGGTTTTTGTTTCCTTAACTGTCTCCGGTTCAATCGTAGCTGCCAAAGATTCTGCCGCTGGTTCTTCTATCATTTCAGCTTCATCACATTTCACCGTCTGATTGTGAGTGTCCTTCTCTTGCTTTTTGTTTGCCTCCTGCTCTTCCGGTACCAGTTCCGGTTCCGGTTCCGGCTCCGACTTCTCCAATGGTTTAGTCTCCTCAACGACATCAACGCAACTTTCGGCTTCCATTGAACCATTATTCTTGGCGCGTTCTTCCAACAGTTGCTGCTCCAATTGCTCTAGACGCAGCCTCAAATCCTCCGTGCTGGGTTGAGTATCTGCCTTTTCCTGCTGCTGGTGTTGCTGCTGTTGTCGTTGTTGTTGCTGCTCCTTGTTGAGCAGCATTTTAATATTAATGCTTATGTTGATGGGTTTATTTGAGCCATCTCCTCCCAGCTCCTCTAGCTCACCAAAGTTTTGGGTATAACGAACCAGCTCCTTGCCAGTGGCATCAATGGTATCCGTGCTGAGTTTCCTCGGAGAAGTGCTCCCATTGGGGGCAACGTTCACACGCATCGCCTCCAGCAGCTTAAGGCTATTCTCGCTCAATTGCTTCTCCAGGGCCAAGACACGTTCCTCCAGCTGGACCTCCGCCCGACGCGCCGAAGTGCTGGGCCTGTTGTCGTCATCCATCGATCGCGATGCAACTTCGGAATCACTTGCACAGCGCTGCTTGTAGAATTTCTTGTACAATTGCTTCTCCAAGAATTGTAGGCGATTCTCTAGATCGGCTCTTGATGGCAAATCAGAGAAACGACGAACCATTCGCTGCTTCTGCTGGTGCTGCTGCTGCCAGGGTTCGTAATTTCCCGATCTGTAGTAAGCGGTGTTTGCAGGTGCTTCCGAGGTCTCATCTCCCATTGGTGTGGGCCGATGCAGCAGACGTTGTTGCTCTTGCCTCTGTTTGCGCTGTGGATTTATCTCGCTGGGCTTGAGATTCTCCTCGCCCGGAGATGATTGTCCTTGCTCTTGTATTTTGGCCTGAAGCTCTTCAATCAGCGCTCGTTGCTGATGCATTTCCGGATCGGTTAGGATTTTATGCTTTGATGGTGGCGGCGGCGGCGGAGCAGGAGGAGGAGGCGATATATGCGCCTCAATTGCCACATCCACTTTTTTGGGCGGTGTCTTGTTTCCCCCCGCGTGTAGCTTCTCGTAGCGACTCTCCAGATTCTCTGTTGTTGGCGGCGGTTGTTTCCTCTCCGGCTCCCCAATCTCTGTAGTCTCTGATATTACCTCTGGCTCGTTCCGCTCATTGGAAGACTCCGTTAGATTGCCAAAATGATTTTTACTACTCATGCGACGCTTGAGCGTCTCGTAGCGTTTCTCCAGATCTTCTGTGGATGGCGGCTCCGAGGCTCTACGTTTACCCAGTTCTTTGGGTTGAGCAACATCCTGGTTGCCGACTTCTGGTTGGGATGTCTTCGATTGAATAGGTTCATTCTCTGGCAACATTTCTTTTACCTGGCTGGTGGCTTCTGTCTTCCTTTTATCTTCCTCCTGGGTTTGCTTCTCCCTGGTTTCTTCCGCTGTCAATTTGGTATTGATTACTTTAACTTTCTCATCAAAAGACTTGATGGATTTTTGTGTTTGGATTTCCTGTTTGTTCTCCTTTACATTTTTAGTTTGTTCTGGCTTAGAAGTAGTGGGTTGCTCTGCTTCCAGATTAGTTGTGCTCAGTTGTTTCTCCAAGGCATTGAAACGCTTCTCCAACTCCTCGGTGGAGGGAGGACTCTTTCGGTTCGCCTCGTCCACTAGGACTTTGTCCTTATCATCCGATTCGATTTCCTCTTTATTTTCTGGAGTCTTTTGGGGGCTTAGTTCCTGCCGGGGTTTCGGTTCCTTGCCTTTAGGTGGACTTTCAATTTTGGGGGCGGGTGTTTCTTCGTCGGGTGGCTCTTTCTTTGTCTTTGCCGGACTAGATTTTTGTACGCTCATTTTTCGCTCCAAAGCATTAAATCGATCCTCGAGCTCGGCTGTAGAGGGCAGTTTCTTGAGTCGTGGTTGTTCCTCTTTCGTTTCTTTAGTTTCCTCCTTGGATTTGCCGGGACTCTCCTTTTCCGTTGCTATTTCTTTGGATTCCGATTTGTTGCTTTGTTTTTCCGGTCCTTTGCTCTGTTTTTCATTTTCCTTTTCTTTTCTCTCTTCTCTTTCGGGTTTCTCGCCAGGCTGCTCATCATCTTTATTTAGGTCAACTGGAGCCTTGGATGTGGATTCACTGGAACTCATTTGTTTCGTTAAGGCATTGAATCGTGTCTCAAGGTCAGCTGTGGAGGGTATACGATCCAGCTCCTCCTCCTTGCGCTGTTTCTCGGCACTCAACTGTTTCTCCAGGCTGTTATAGCGCTCCTCGAGGGCTGCGGTGCTGGGTATATACTTAGGAATCGCTTGATCTTGGCTCAATTGTCGTTCCAGGGCCTGAAAACGCTCCTCAATCTCAATGGTCGAGGATCTGGTTAGCGTTTTACGCCTGGGATCTCGTCGCTTTCGGCTAGCATTCTGTTGGCTGGTGATTGAAGCTACTGGTGGCCTATGCTCTTCTATCGTCATGCTCAGAAGCTCCTTATAGTCATCCTTATTTTCGCCGGGTATATTATCATCCCGGATCTGTGGAACTTTACTAACAAGTGGGTATTCGGGTGGATCTTTCAGCTCAATCTCCGCACTTTGGCGATTTTCCCCCCTCAAAATCGTGGAGTCCTCCTCCTCGTTGAGCGAATACGAAAGCTCTAGCCTATTGGGACGTTCAACACTGTTGACACGCTCGAAATATTGATTGGTTACCCCAGAGTCACTAACGTCGAAGTGCTTAACAATGGGTTCCTCTATCACTTCCTCACTTCCCTCATCTTCCGTCTTGGGCGGACTTAAATTGATGGTGCTGAGATAAGCAGCAGTGTTCGGCAGTGTGAGGTCACTATCCAGCGGCTCTAGTTTACAACTAGTTGGATTATCTGCCGCCTGAGTCCATTCCGAATCCTTAACATAGCCAAATCGACCGCTTTCAGTGGCACTATCTTCCTCAGCATCCTGTTCCTCCTTTTTGGCTTCCTTCTCATCGCCGCTGTCCATGCCCATTAGCATGAAGGGTATCTCATTGGTGCTTGGGGCCCAGGACTTGGGTCGCTGCCGCTCTGCACTGGACTCCCGTGAGCCCAAATGATGAGCCTTCTCCTTGAGCTTACGCGACACCTTCGCCTTACGCTTGGGGCTCCTTTCGCTAGACTTGGGATCATCATCATCGCAGAGACTGGTGTCCGTACTAGAGCCACCACCGGCTGCGATATCGGCCTTCTCCTCCTGTTCGCCATCGCTATCCTCGCTATAGGACGAACTGTCACTTTTGCCCAGTCGCGAGCGAAGTTTCTGTGTCTTCAGAGTGCTCGAGTCAACTCCTTCGCGTATCATGGCCGCGCGATCCGCTTTGATCTCCTTCCACGTGAGACTATCTCGCCGCCGTCGACTGGGGTCCGTGTCCCGCCAGAGAAGGGTCTCTCCACGTCGCAGCTGCTTCTCCCCCATCACCATGGGTTTCCCGTTGCCGTGCAGAACAGCTGGAAGCGATGGCTTTCTGGCTGGTGGTATGGCTCCCAATGGAGCACTCACCCGCTTGCCCCTGTTCGTCACAATCGCTTGGCGACCCTGAAGCAGCTGATTAACCGAGGTCTGCGACGAAAGCGTCGGACGAGTCGCTGTCGAGCACGCTGTGGTAAGGATAACATGCGCTTGCTTCTGACGTTCACGCAGCCGATCATATTGCTTCTTCAGCAGTGATATATCCAAGGCCAGACGATCCTTCTGTTCGGTTGGCTGCTTGCCCAATGCCGAAGCAGCTGTGGCTCCGGGACCCACCGAGCCACGGCGACCCCAGTTCAATCCCCACACGGTAGCCACTGCCATACGCTCCTCATCCGAATGCGTATCATCGTCATCGTAGTAAAGTCTGTTGGCAAGGATTAAGAGAGAGTTAAGGATTTTCCCATTTGAACAATAATTTTCACACTCACTGTATCCCTTGCTTATGCCGCAGTGGAGCTATATTATATAGATGCTTGTCTCTCAACTGTCTTAAGTCGGCAATGGGCCCCAGTTTAACAACCTTTTCGATCAGGCCATTGGAATCAATGAGATGACCATTGAGCAATTCACTCGAGAATGATCCCATTTTGCCATAGAATTCATCCGCAGATCGGGCATTAAGTACACGCCTAAAAAGAAATAGGAATATATCTATTAGTTTGAAGATGTTGAGTTTATCTAAGAGAAAAATCGATAGAACTGTGTTCACTAGCAAATTGATTGAAATAACTGATAATTCCATAACAAAAAATATATAAAAATATTTTAAATATATTTTAAAATAATTTCTTATGAATTCTTAAGAAATTGTTTATTAAATGGAAAAGGTTGTTGCTCAAATTAATTTCTGTTGGTTTTACTTTATCAGAAATATTTCTTTTCAATGAATTTTAACTTTTTGAATTGTTCAAAACGGTTTGAAATCTTTTTTTTAAATGGATCATAATGCTTTTTTAAAGTCTATACTAATAAATTAAGTTTCACAATCAATATAAATTAATTTTAAGTTTCCTCCAAAAAATGATCAATATTAAACAGAATTTATTTGTCAAGTTTCTCTCAAGGAAAGATCAATATTAAACAGAATTTCTATATGGCAGTCATTCCATCGGACAATTCCATACCAAAAAATATATGAAAGTTTTTGAGAAACTGTTTATTAAATGGAAAAGGTTCAAATGTTTCTCAAATTAATTTTTGTTGACATTATCAGAAATATTTATTTTCAATGAATTTGAAATTTTTGAAATGTTAAAAATGGTTTAAAATGTTTTCTTCTCAATGATTCATCACTATGAATTGAGTCCATACTACTAAGTTTAGTTTCACAATTATTTCTTATGAATTTTTCAGAAATTGTTTTATAAAAGAGAAAGGTTCAAATGTTTCTCAAATTAATTTTTTTTGTCTTGGAAATGTTTAAAACGTTTTGAAATGTTTTTTTTTTTTAAATAGTTCATAGTGCCGATTATTGCGCCTCCCAATTAATAGGAACATATTTAGTTTATCCCAAAAAATATCCATATTAAACAGAATTTCTGTATCAAGTTTCTCTCAAGGAAAGATCAATATTAAACAGAATTTCTCTATGGCAGCCATTCCATCTAATGAAAACATTTTTATCTGCAAAACTTATTACGTCTGTTCCGAAATGTCAGCAGAAACATTTTTGGGTTGGTTACAAAAAACAAAAACTACTAAATTGCATTTCTCTCAGCATGTAGAAAAGTTCTTATTTTTTTTTTGCCAAAAAATTCGAGCCAACAACCTTGTGCCGGCTGGGGAAGCCTTGACACAAATTTGAACTGAGCTGCAGGCAAACACAATTGTCAGCAGCGACCCCCCAGAACCACCCACAGAGCACGAAACAAGGCAGTTAAAAAATACTCACTCCTCCAAGAGACTCCAGAGGACGAGGGCTGTGCGCAAGAGAACATCGCTGCCTTCGATGAGAACGAGATCCCAGACTCGCAGGACACAGGACATGGGCAGACAGGTGCAGAACATGGTGAGGAACCATTGCATGGTGAAGACATTGGTAAGCGGCGGCTCGTAGGCATTCTCCACGGGTCCTCCCTGCAAACGCTGCAGATGCTTGGCCAGACGCGGCAGCTTCGTTTGCATAAGCTCGCGAAAGACTCCCATGTCCGCCTGAAGGCCGCCCATTGAACCATAGAAATAACCCGTTGGCAGGACACCCTCCACCAGATAGATCATGACCTTCATGGACTCCTCCTCTTCCTTGTCCATGACTTGTAATATTAGAGCGCCCAACATATTAAAGCCCTGCAAGGCAAAGGCCAGAGTTGTGGGTAAAAACAAAAGGATATGAGAGTGTTCTTTGTCTCCGACTCACCTGACAATAGCCCACCTCGGGATTATAGCGAGCGTAGCCGAGTAGAATGCGCTTCAGCTTGGCCTGGTTGATGGAGCCAGCGGGACCAGTGCACAAATTAGAGCCAGTGCGATGCAAATCCTAAAGAACAATACGGTTGTGTGTGTGTGTGAAGAGGATCTTATATGCTGGGGCTTGGGGGACTCACTCACCTTGACAATTTGTATGCCCAGCTCTTCGTCATCTTCACGCCACTCCTCGCAGAAGCATTTCTCACGCTGCTGCGTCCAATCAACATTCTTGGACTTGAGATATTTGTCAGCCAGCGAGAGCCACAGCTGCAGGGATTCGTTTTTAATGAGTCTCAAGTGGAAGAAGAGGGAGACGTCACTTACCTTGCGACGGAACTCGGGTGGTGTGCCTCCTGGTAGACGGGCCACCAGTTTCATGGCATGCAACCATTGATTATAATCCGAGGCAGCGTCTTCGTCAGCTGCTGCTACTCCTGCTGCTCCTGCTCCTGCTCCCGCTGCTGCTGCTGATGAGGCTGAGCTGCTGCTCTCATGTCCCAGCATATTATCTTTATTATCGTTGTTGTTGTTGTGGGTGGTGCTACTGATGGTGGTATCGGTTGTTGTTGTTGTTGTTGTGGTGGTGATGGAACTGAAGCTAATGGCGGTGTTTGTGCTACTCTTGATTGAGGTTAGGCTGGCGGTAATAGCTTTCTGTGGCGGTGGTGAAAGGCTAAAACGCATTTTAGGCTGTGCATCGTCTGAAAATGTTAAGTGAAAATCGATTATAATCAAAGACAATTGATTGGATCAACATTGAAGAGATACAGATTAGCATCTTCATTCGTGTTAGACGTCATCATCATCATCAAGACTTACAATATCCGTGCAGTATGCAAACTTTACATTTATACAGTTTTAAAATTATTGAAAAGTTCAATATGTATGTATTCATTATGTATAGAATTTACGTAAAAGAGAAGAAGAAAGAATACAAAAAGGATATAGTTGTTTTTCATATATAAATATATATATATTTAGATTAGACACTTAATCGATTAATTAAGTTTTTGAAATGGTAACGGAATGAATTCAATGGAAAATGCAATTTGTGCTGTCTAGAATCTACATAGATTGCTGCCCCAACAAGGATAATGAAACGAAATGGCAGACAAAGCTTCCTTTGGCCACAGGAAATCTTTCATTTTATGTTTCTTTTTTTTTTTTGTTCTGCTTGTCTTCTTTATGAAATTGACCATGACATTTATTTCAGCTGCCAAGTGACGAAAGTCGAGTCAGCGCGAGGGTGTCTGTGGCATGTGCGATGTACGATATGTGGCATGCTGACATTTTAGCCAACATCTGCTCCATGCTATATACATACTCTCATGCATGATACATGACTATGTACATACAGATGTAGTTCTTATGAAAACAATATCCTCCTGCACGGTCTTAACTTTGTCATCCTTGTTACTTGCCACTTGCCACTTTATGCGCACAAATCTTCAACTAGCAACACTGAACACACACACTCATGCTAAAGGTCATGTTAATAAAAGTAGAACTCAAGAGTTTATGATAGCGCCATAAATTCAGAGTATGATTGGCTTTACTTGTAGCATTTTTCTTATACCCTTTGCAACTAAAAAATGGGGGCCTATAGTTTAGGTACTTCGTTTGGTTACACATTATTAAAGCTCTCTATTTTCACAGAATTTGTTCTTTAATGAATTGAGAAATCCAAGTATTTTATTTATGCGATTTATGTGAGTAGAGTCAAATTAATGATTACTCTATAAATATGTAATAGAAAAGTATAAATTTATTTTTAATTTGAGTTGAAGGCCTTGGTAGCTTTTAGAAATAATTAACTATTTTATTTTATAAGATACCCAATGTAATAAATGAATAATAAATAAAATATTCATAATTTAATACTTTTGTTTTGATTGATCTGTGTTTCGTTGAGTAATTATTTAATTTGATGATTAAATAAAATATTCATAATTTAATACTTTTGTTTTGATTGATCTGTGTTTCTTTCGGTAATTATTTAATTTGTTAATTACATTGACAATAGACTAATGAAGAGTTTAATAAAATCCATTCATACTTAGTTATTTAAATAAATTGGTGTATTATTAAATATATTAAAAAATTCGGAGCTTATATAATTGCAGAAGTATCTAAAGATATGAATAATGCCTTCAAATTGTTATTAGCATTTTTAATCTGCGCAGATTCAAAATTAATGTAAGAACAATATCAAAATTGAATAACTATTAAGTAACTTTAGCGACACAATTAACGTTTAAATCTCTTTGTAATATTGAATTTAAAAAATTTAACACTGCTTCTCAAACTTTTTCTAAATGTGGCTAAGAAGACTTTGTCAATTCATAATTTAATCCAAATGAAATTCCTTTTTATTAAAATATAGGGTATATGCTAGTCCTTAATCCGACTTGCTTGATGGATATTTCGGTATCCAAAACGTTATTTTCTCTCTTCGGCTTTGCATTTTAATGCTTCCCGTGCGGGCAATTGCTTTTCCATTTTATGGCAAATAATTTGATTTACCAAGTTTCTCCCTATGCTTATCAAGCTGCATATTGTTGTACAGATAAAGCATGATAAAAATGATGATATTTAAATTATAAGTACTAGATGCAAATTCCTATTAAATAAGCGCGAGGAATAACCAAAAACATGAAAGAGAGCAAATATAAATAGACAGCAAAAAGAAGAAAAGGATAAAAGTTTATTTCAACTCTCCAGATCATCTTGTTCCTGAAATGAGTTTGAGTTTCGGTGGATTTGTTTATGCTTATTTACATACGAATCTGTTTATTCCAACACATTGAGCCAGCCGAAAAGCATTTGTATAATGAAATTGGGTCCTTGGTCTAAGCAAACATTTCAGTTTACTTAGCGTAAATGGAAGTAAATGCGAAACATACTCGTACAAGCGAGCGGGCGGGGTAGAGGAGAGATGAACAATCACTTGAGAGAGACTTTGGGGTCCAGCTAATGAAACACTAATTGCACAAACTGCTTATATAATGACCCTTCCCAACTCAGCACCAATTAAGTGCTTACAGCATTTTTATGACCAATGCGCTCGTCCCCTCCGAAGGATCGTAAATAAATATTTTTCAAATGCATTTTATCTGAGAGATTTATGTGAGGCACAAGAGAGACAAGGAAAGACAGGAATTTAGTTCATTTATCTCTTTTTTTTTGCGCCATAATTATTTTAAATGCATCACAGCCGGGGGACAGCCGAAGGACATAAAAAAAGAGGAAACAGAAAGGATGTGTGCGTGTTTGTGTTGTGCATGTCAAGGCTGTGATTATTAGGCAGGCAGTTTGGATGAGCAGTTGGTCGGTCCTTGACCAAAACTGAACATTTAAGCAGCATCACGTGCGTGTTA
Source organism: Drosophila sp. 14030-0761.01 (assembly GCA_018150735.1). NCBI lineage: Eukaryota > Metazoa > Arthropoda > Insecta > Diptera > Drosophilidae > Drosophila > Drosophila sp. 14030-0761.01. The sequence continues at coordinate 2,172,752 of JAECWO010000090.1, forward strand.
CGCTATATTCCTAAATATATCGTGTGTGTTTCTGTGTGTTGCCTGTTTTTTTTTTTCGTTTTTTATATGTTGTTTTCTTAGGACACTTGTGTGCGGCCAAGTAAAAAACGCAATGCGCGACATTTGGTTTAATGAGACGTGCGCAAGTTCGCTTTTATTTTTATAGTAGCTACAAAGAATTGTGGTATGTGGCTAGCTAGGGTGCCGAGGCCCTTATACCCTCGTCTAACTATGCGAAACGACCCACGGAGTTAGCATACTTTTGGGAACTTTGAATACCCAACGCATAGATTTAATCATTATATAGTTGCTCTACTCATAATTGTATAATCAGAAGCAAATTAGCTTCACTAAAATGGTTAAGCTATTATATACTACTAATTTATACTATTATAATATTATATACTACTATATAATATAGGCAATTTCAGTTGGGTTTTATGTGATTTTGTGACTTAATGACTTAAAAAATATCGAAAGAATTGGGAAAAAGTCACTAACAATAAGTATTATCATATTATTGTTGGCAATTGATAGGTAATTGCTATGTCGAATTAGAATTTTATTGAAAAACTGACACCAAAATAATATATATAGATATGTATATAGAAGTTAGAATCGCCATTTTGAATTCGCCATGGGTAACTTTGCCAAAATACTCTGGTTTTTAGCCGTTTTTAAGCTACATATTTGAAACTTTATACAAGAGTGTTGTACAACGTTTTTTTATGTTTAAAATGGGCTAATGAATAGATTGAAACTTAGAGTTAATGTGTTTAAAATCAATCCACATTAATTTTAGAAACAGATTTAATCGGTTTAAACAAAAAATATACATTTAAGTGGATTGGTACACACTGGATATATATAGTAGATTTTAGTTAGGCTGTTACCTGATATATATTTATATTTAACCTTGGCTACATGACCACCAATTTATAGATTAATTTTGTCTACTAATTAATAACTTTCTCTAATTCCGTTAAAGACATCAAAGCACTTCTAAAAAAACATTTAAGCTATTAATGGAAACTCTGGTAGTTCGACTTCTTTCCTAAAATCAAAGTTTTCTATACACTTCCCTTTGGCCAATGTCCAAAAGGACAGCTACTCCTGCTGTTCCTGTTGAGATAGAGAGACTGTGACAAGTTAATGCGCATCCTTTGGGAGCAACTGGAGACAGACTAGCTGGAGTAGCGACAGTTTGTCTGTGGTTGCGCCACTACCCATTCGAGTGCAGCATTCAGCATTCAGGGCTTTGGCCATTCTCGCATTGCGCAAGCACGTCTCATGCCATTAGTGTCTCCCTAATGACTGCCTCCGTGGCATGCCATGGACCTGCTATTGACCAGGCGAATAATAAATTAAATACTGCTTGCTCCATGGTTCATTAAACCATTAAAATGCTTAACCTCAATTGATATTGGCTTAAATCCTTAGTTTTTATCCTTGTTGCAGTTTTTATCCTTATCACGCGGCACAGACAGATGAAACACTCGACCAGGCGATTATGCAGTGGAGCACCACACACACACACACACACCACACACACATCGAATTATATAGTGAATATATGTAAGCACACATGTACACAGAGGAGGATAAGCGCCCTGCAGGCTGCTTGACTCGACTCAAGCGACTGCCATTGTTGCTGGGCTCCCTTTCATAATGGCTCCCCAAAGTGTGTTGGCTTTTTTACTCTTTCTCTTCTTTTTGTTTTTGGTTTTTGGTTTTTTGTTTTATTATTTTTTTTTTATTTTGCCTTTTGTTTTTAGTATTTTGTTACAATTTAAACAATCTCACGTTTTATTGTTGTGCATAACTTTGATTACATTTTCCTGTTTAGTTTGTGTGTGTGTGTGTGTGTGAAAAATGACTTCGGTTTTGTGTAAAATGCCAAAGCAAAGCCAATCAATTTGCCTAAAGCTGTTGCTTGTCAATTTCAATAAGCGTTCAATTTATTTTTGCGAAAATAACCAAAATAAAAACGTCCTTTGCATATAAAAATTAGAACTGACAAGGGTTCGCTTCTGTTCTGCATTTGTCAGGTTCTTGGGAAAATTCTTAAATTTCCATGAACATTTTATATTGGTATGGTAGCAGCTTCTTGCGACCAAATAAAGGTCGAAAGTTTAATAGCCTGAAGATAGTTTATTTGTCCTTGTAATGTAATTAAAAATTAATTGACCTATGTTAACTTTGCTGCCATTTAAGCAGCTAAATAAAATATCTATGGAGAAAATGCCACCATGATGATGTTTCCTTTTTGCTTATTTTTAAATATTTAATTAAATGTGGTAAATCAAGAATTTGCAGCTCTGGGCATTTGCCCATACTGTGAGTCTATGGAGTTCAATTTGATTCCAATTAATCGGTTATAGCAGAGAGTTGGTTATGGAGTCTCTACAACACACAGGTTCTCAAATAGATCCTATATAAATGCGCTGTACTGTGCCTGAGAAACCAAATTGATTTCGCTAAAGTAAGGGCTCAAACAAAATGAATTCTTAATCAATTTACAATTTACATTTCATTCTTTGGAAAAATTTTGAGACTATTATGTTATCGAAGTCAGATTTATAAGTAGCTTCAAATGTTTCAATATTGGTTACAGCAGCAGCAGCTGGAATTCGGCCCGATTGGTAATGACTTCCCTGATATATTTAATTGTATGGCATTATTTAATAAAAATGTTTTGAGACCGATAAATATATAATTAAATGCAATATTGAGTCACAGTTAGATTAGATATGTGAAAACTATGTCAATAGTTATGACAGAGCATATTTTAGATGTTTTATTTATCTATCCACTCATGGTAAATAACAAAATCTTAGGAAGTTCCTTTTTAATTTGATACAAATGTTTTCTTTAGAATGTTGACTTAGAAAAGTTTTGTCCTTAACATTTAATTGCTAAAACCACCCAGATTTATTGGAGCTTAATCTAAAACAATGTATTCTTTTATGTTTCGGTAATAAGTTGTCTTTAAAGTATTCTTGTGGGAATATGGATATCCTTGTGTTATTTGATATGTATGAATTTTATATGTAAAGAAAAACGGTCATCAATTTTGATTTTGATTTGCAGCAGTAATTACAATTTAATGGAAAAAAATTGCAGAGGGGGAAAGTACATAAACTAGAGCAAACATACAAGTAAAGTGAGAAAAGAAAATTAAAATAAGCGTACACAGCTGCAGATACTCACGACAAATGAAGAAATGGGGCTTGGGGGTGGGGAAAGACGAGCTAGCTAAAAACAACAACAACTACATTCAACAATTTAGTGTGGGTGTGCGGGTGTGAGGGTGTTGGTGTCCTATTGAAAATCTGTTAATGACAGGCGATATTCTAGAAAAAAATAACACAATAATTAAATGGGGTTAAAATGCGAAATGGAAATGTCTGATGTCAATTCGCAGAACCTTCAGAGCCCATGTTGGGAATAATGGAAATTTATGCCAATGACTGGTAAGATGGCAACTTCGGATGGTTTGTCAGGTTGAAAAATGTAAATGTTAATTACACACACAATCGGGGGGGTTGGAGCCCCAACCGACCAAAATTAGAATTGTGCGCATTATGCATGAATAATTGGACTATGTAAATATGCCAGTCGGAGCGGCGAGTGAGAGCGAATATTTGTCCAAAAATAAACACAAAATGGAAAAAACACTTAGCATAGATTACCTTTTTGTTTTTGTTCATATATATATATTTTTATTGGTTTAAAGTTGAAACAACAAACACAAATATAAAGAGTAGAGCGAGAGCGAGAGCGAGAGCAAGAGAAGTAGAAAAATAGAGACATAGATAATAAATTAAATGAATTTGAAATTAAAGCAAATATATTCTTTAATCGCTTAGTATTTTGTTTCGTTTGAAGACGCGCTAAAAATCATGTTAAAAGAGCAAATAATGGAGCACACAGAGAGAGAGAGTTAGAGAATTAGAGAGAGATATCAATATATATACTTATTATATATATATATATATATATAGATATATTCGGTATAGTTAGATCTGTAGTTTGGGGACATTTGTTTTAATTAGTTTCGTTTGGCTTGTTCTTGTAATTATTTGATGTTTTTGGTTGTACACTTTGTACAATATTTACCCATGTTAAGTAAACGTGCGCCTAAAGTTAGGCTATGCTTTTGTTCAAAGCGCCGCTTCGTTTAGTTGTTGTTGTATTTAGTTGTTGATGTTGTGGGTTTTGACATTTTTATTTTACGTAGTTATTGTTGTTGTGGTTGTTAAAGTTGTTGTTGTTGTTGTAGTAGTTGTTGTTGTTGTAGTTGTTGTTGTTGTGGCCTATTGTATTAGTTACACAAAGACTTATATATATAAATACACATACATACACATAGACTGCGTTTGGAAAGGGGCTGAGGGGGGCATGCATAATGTTCTGATTGTGAATAGTATTCAATTATTTATAGTATTGTATTATCATGCTAAAGTTATGTAACATGCCAGAGATTCCTACAAATACATATGTACTTAAGACACACACACACACTCATACATAGTACATAGGCACACTGACAGCAAAAAAAAAGTGTCATTGAAAACTATTTTTTGCTTCTTTCATATCTGTTTTTTATTTTTTGTTCACTCACTCAAAATAAACACTCAACCACACACACACACAGAGCCCCACAACCACCACACAAAGAGGACACAACAAAAACTATGAGAGACCGAAACGTAAAGCGGAAACCTTGACAGCGACAACAAGACACCAAGTTCTCCATCTACTTGGGATTAGGTAAGAAGGCTATCCCCGCACAACTAACTATCGCAATCGCATTGCCATTGTTCTCATCGATTCTTTTTGCCTGTCTTGACCCACTTTCTAACTTGGCCACTAAGTAATCTGTAGTATTAAGCTGCACAATTTTGGAATGTTTTTTAGCATTATGGCATTTTGAATTTGTTGAATTTTAATTTCCCCCAAAATGATGAAGCTTATTAAGACTTAATGTCTTCAGTGTGGAAGGCCTTGGCATGCCACGTGGCACTGGCTTTGGCATAATTAAGAAGTGAAAGCCTCAGGGAAAAGCCAGCCAAAGAAAAAGTTAGCGCTTGAAAGCCAAAGGAGAGAGACAGTAGGTAGAGGTAAAACATTTTAGTTTCTGGCCAAAATTATGAATTATTTGAGGAATACAAATCTCTTTTTTTATTCTGCAGCAATAAGTAGAGCTTAGAATTCGCTAATATTATGGTATAAAGCCAGAAATTCAACAGCCTTTGGAGCTCTTTTCATATTCTCTTATGTAATCTTCAATCAAATACGTTTTTTTTTTCTTTTTCTCCGTGAACCCCTTTTTTGCGAAAAGGTCTTTTAACCAAAATTCGTTTGCTCTCTTACCACCTCATCTAACATTTATTTTGGCCACTGGGTAAACAAAGGCACAAATAGAAATCGAAAGCAAATACTACATAGCAAGGAAATGGACCGACAAAATGGCGCGCAACAGCAAAAGCGGAAATGATAGCGAGCAGGTCCCGTTTTAATGAACTTATGCATGAAAGTGTAGCATACATTTAAGTGCTGCATTGAATTGTTAATGCAATTTTTAATTGCATTTTCGCTGTCGATCGATGAAATGTGCGAGCATGTGCGTGTGCCTGTGCGTGATATAGAATTATGAGAGACTGAAATTCAATTAAAAATGTTTCCCATAAATAAAACAAAATGCTATATTTGCACGCTCTTCTAATTCATTGCGAAAGATCCAAGGGTAGCCTACACAATAACAAGAGGAAGAAGAAGCGCTTAGATTACTTTGCTTTTGCGGAGGCCAAAGCTATTTTATATTACACGATTGTTATTACAAACCGCGTGCCTACACACTGAAAATTCGAGGAAGCTACTCGATGGCTATGCCTATGGGTGTGTGGGTGTGGGTGTGGGTGTGTGCGTGTGTCTGCGTGTGTGTGTTTGGCGTGTGTGTGAGGCACGTCAGACAGTCTCCAAATGCCAGTGAGTTGTTTTCCATGTCCAACCTCTAACATTGTGTCGTCATCAACCCCCCTGATACCCACACAACAACACTCATACACCCACACACACACATACGCACACACACACATATATGTACATACATTCTGTAGGCTTTACCTGCCCCGCAATACAAAAAAATACCAATACAAATGCACAACAACAAGAGGAAAAGCTTCATTCAATAAAAATCACACATACATGCACGTCAAGTGACACGAACGTAGAGTTTTCCAGCGTTTCGGCCGTTTTTTATTTTTCCTATTTTCCGCACAAACGACGCACACAGCTGAGAGTTCCGCACTTAACTGAGTTGGTCAATCTAAAAGCAAACCAAAAGCAAACCCATCAAGCTGCCAGCTGTGGAACTTGCGCACTTGCTCCAAGTCCCACAATTTGACAGTTTGACTACACTGCAAGAAACAGTTCTATCTCAACTAATTGCAATATAGAGGAATATTTCCATAGAACTATTTAATTCACTAAAGTGATCAACGACAAAAAGCTATCGACAAAATGTAATCCTAGTTTTAGTTATATTTTATTGGATATTTTAGAATACTCACTACTTTCCACTATGAGCACAGCATTGAGAAATCCACAGAGCACTTCCTGATGCCTGTTCAAGCGATCGCGCACTATCAAAACTCTTTCCAATAGATATCCCATCATTAAGATTTCCACTTTCAATATGGCACACACATCGATTAACTCTCTCACATTGAGATTTTCAAGGTCCGAAGGACTTCCCGTCATACCACTAGCCATTCTGGCCAATTGTCCTTGCCTGGGTGTCCGTTGAGCTTCTTGCTGCTGCTTGCCGTAAATGTCGCATAGTAATGCATCGAGTAGACGTTTAGTTTCACTGTAGTTCACTTATTTTGGTTAACCTGATTGAAGTGTTATCTATGCTATGCTAATTCTCACCTCGTTTTGTGGTCTTGCCGATATAAAAAAGCCATGGTAGAAACTACGCGATACTCGAGTTTATTTAAAGTGCTTGCATTTGAATTTATTTGAATTTTTTTTTTGGGTTTTATGAAAGAAATTAAATTAAAACTGAAGTAATACTCAAAGAAAGAAAACACAAATCAAGTTCTGGAATTTGAACAAACTTTTTAACTCTGTTGTTGTTGTTTACTTCTACACATCCGAATGGTTAATTTAAATTCATAAGAAAACAAATCGGAAAGTTGCATAAATGATTTGAAACATTAGTAGAATGTACGATCCATGTGGGTATTCAGCGAGAAGTTGCGATACATGCCAAAGCGAACCACTTCGTTGGAGAACTTTTGGGGCAAGGGATAGAAGCGAGATGGAATGGTATAGGCATTGGGTGCATAATATCCATAGTCCGAGTTGCAAGTACGATACATGGTATTGGTATCAGTCTCCACGCCATAACCCTTGAAGTTGTCTAGTCGAAATGGAAGGCACACATCACTCTCTAGTAATCCCAGTGATCTTTTCTAGGTACTTATACTTACAGGGACATCTGATATCTTCGCGTTTGTGCAAATCCTCATAGAGTTTTGCTGTCTGTACCATCGGTTTACGTTTCATAAACTTCTGGAACTCCTTTTCCGGATTGAAGGACTCCAAATCGTCGCACAAATGTTCGCACATCTTGGTTTTTGGAGTAGGAAAGTTTGAAAAATTTAAATAAATAAATTTGTTTTTGTGTGAGTGTGTGTTGAGAATTGTTTGCTAGTCGGAGGCTAGTCTTTGATTTGTAATGTGATGAGGTTATTGAACAAACGACAGGACATAAACAGGTTGCTAAGATTTGAATGTGACATTCCAAATGGAGTTCGGCTACGTTTCGGTTTTTTAAAACGCATGCGCCTGGAGTCGCCACTGACAGCTGTCACTTGGCCTGTCTTTTGGGGCATATGTATATGTTCATTTGTATACATGTGTATACACACACATCTTCACGGCATATTGTCCGCAAATTGTTTTCACAAATGTATAAAATGTGCAATTTGTCGAATGTGCTTAACTTCATCATATGCATAGCCAGTTTTAGCCAAACATTCGATGGCACTCTGGCAATTAAGCGTGGTCCACATCATCCTCGAGGGGAAACACGCAAAGTAGATCAGCATTTAACGCATGAGGAACAGTAAGTTTTTGCCATTAATTCTCATCTAATTATGAAATTAGTCTTAACTTAAGGGGTGAGATTGAGTAGCCCATATAATCTCGTACACAGATCTTTGGGAATAGCCCCAGTGGAGTTAATTTTAGGTACTTATTTTTCAAGAGGGCAAACACAAAACCAATACCATCTGTTGAAGTACTAAGTACTTTGCTAAATCTCTTGGGTGTTGGTTAAAATTACTAAAATTGGAAGCATAATAAATAAAAAATATAAACGACTATTATTATTAACATTATTCCAACAAATTATATATTAGTCTTTTTCCAAGGGGGAGATTTAATTATAAATTATATAAATGAAATGAAAACAGAAGAATTAAAGTTTATTATGTATTTTATTTTATTCCAGTCGCATAGACGATGATCTCAAGGATATGGGAATACAGGCCAATTTGGAAGACATGAGCGAAGAAGAAAAAATATTCTACATGTTCAAGGTGTAATCATCAATATAAAATGTTTGAAAACATTAACTAAATATATTTGCTTTTGTTGCTTAGGCCCACGATAATGATAATAATAATGCCTTGGATGGATTGGAGATGATTCAATCGGCCATGCATCATAATTATGATTATTTCAAGAACAGTGAACGGGATAATTATCTGCAAAATGCCAGCGAGGAGTTGGAACATTTTATAGGTAAGTTCTGGAATATAATAGAAACCACTATAATATTGTATATATATTATTCCACCTACAGAGGCAATTGATAAATTTCTGCTGATTGCCGACGAGAATAATGATGGACTGCTGCATTATCCAGAATTTGTGAAAGCCATTTCCGGTGGCAAGGAACAAATCGATGTGGATAGAAATATGCTGCGCTAGAAAAACTATAGTACACACATATTTATGTATCAATCGAAAGTTAACCACTCACATGATGTAGACACAATAATAGAGTTAGTCTTAGCATAAATATTTTGATAGCATCTAATTAACTGAAATTTTGAGCGACTTTTCCATTGAGGAACCAAAGGAGACTCCAAGTTTTTGCTACACTTTATTATTTAAACTATTTGTATACCTACATATTAAAGATATTTGTTATAAATACATTCCCAGCTTATTTCTCACAAAAGGCCATCACAGACTTGGCTAGTATTACAGGCCACGCCCCGGTAGCCATCGTAGGCGGCTTTCTCCATTAAAACAATTAAATCATTGTAGCGCGGTTTCTCCAGAGGCACCCTAAAGCATAGGAGAAGTTGAAGTTGGAGGTTTTGATGATTTCAACTGCTTGATCTTACCCTTCGAATATCTCAATGGCTCCCATTAGGGCGCGTCCTGCCTTGGCATACTCATAGGCTGCATTGGGGCACTCACAGGCTGCCGCATATAGACACTCATCACGACCAGCTCCTTGGGCAGCCAGAAAACCCATTATTAGATAATTGTCACCCGATGATATGCCCAGATTATAGCCAACATCACTGCGTCCTGCCTCAACTGCTGAACGGCCATAACCATAGCCATAGCCACTCCAATGTCCGGCTCCCAAGAGGCCAGCCGAAAAGATCAACACTTTCAGCAATACAATGATTAATAAGTTGGTCAGATTCAAACTTAGCACCTGGAATACCACACGAATTAACCAATTGTCCAAGACAACTTTAACTTGACTTGCCTGACTGTTGCCCGCCGAACGATGTAATAGCTCCTTGGCCACCTGCAAGACAACATTTCCAGCCGGACTGCCAAACATATCCTGGGCATTTCGCAGCCAAGCAGATGGATGAAAGACTTCAGATGAGTTAAGCGACGTCTCGTTACTCACTTCCACGCTGGCTGACTGGCATCGAGTGGCCAAAGACAGCCAGAGTAAGATTATTACATAATCCAAGTGCTGTGGCATTTTCAAAAGATCGCGTGTCTAGTTCCAATGCTGACAATTCGTGACTGAGCCTCAACCTAGACGAAGCGACTGTCTTTTATCTGCAGGCTGACAAAATTGTTCCGCCTTGGGGCAGGTAGCGAAGGGATTAGCAAAGATATTTTTGCTAGGCCTCGTTGCACCATAAAAGTGTCACTTCCAGAGAGAAAGATGTGTGTGTGGGAGAGAAAGAGATAGAGAGAGAGAGGAGAATCATCTCGGGCAGTGAGAGTGTTTTTCCTGATGTCATTAGCCTGAAAATTGCCCAGACGTTTTTCCACTTGAAGGAGGATTTATTAGCCCCGACTTAATGTCAATGTTAAGTCCCAGGTAAAAGGCAATTGTTAATGTAGTTGCAGTTGTTACATTGGTTGTTGTTGTTTTTGTTTTGTATGAATCATTAACTCATTTATTGTTACTTGTGTTATTTTTTCTGGTTTGTATCCATTGGAATAGTTTATAATATGTATGTATAGATGCATGTATTTTTTTTTGTATATAGATTTGCAATAAATTTGTGTGTATTTCAAAGTTTGTTTCTCCCGATTTTTTTTTTGTGTGTGTGTGTTTTCTTCTTCTTTTTTTTTGGTTTTTGTAATCAATTACAGACAACATATAAGTACACATATATCTTTTTTGCTATACTTTCACAATAATACGAGTATCTTTGTTATTTGTTAGGTAGATCTTTTGTATTTGTATATGTATATGTATGTAAGGTTTATGCAATATAATTTTGAGTATTCTTTGATTTGGTTAATATAAATTAACCCGTTTTGTTTTCAGCATTTCTCATTATGGTGATATATGATATATTAATTACTATTTGTTACGATAAATGCCTGTATTTGGTTTATATTTATGTTGTGTGTGTGTGTGTGGGTGAGTGTTCTAAATTTGTCAATATATGTTTTGTATATATATATATATATCTATATAGTTTGGAGTTTTCAAAACATTTCGAATATGTGTTTGAAATGATGATGATAATGTTAATGTTCACAACAAAACGTACAGGTAGCCAAAGATTTACTTTATGTAGATGATATATGTTTGTTTCTATGTATTTATGTATGTTAATTTATATATTTTTCATTAAGATATTCGTCAGAGAGAGAGAAAAAAAACAGTTTAGGTAACATCCTCATAGCTAATTGGTATTTGTTTTAAAAAAGTTCACTAATTTTTTCGTTTACAACCCAAATTGAAAATTGAATTGGTTTTCGTTTAACTATTATAACAAATTGGCTATGGTTTTGTTTTAAAATTAATAATGCTTATAATATGTGCGTAACAAAAACATTTCTAACATTTTGTGGCTAAATCAGATATACATTGTTTTTTTTTTTGCTTTTGAGATATCTAGTTGAATTATTTAATGTTTAAATATGACATTTCGTTGTTGTAAGCTATATATATACATATATCTGTATCTTTGTATAATTTATTATGTGTATATATACTTCCAGCAAAGATCATACATATATATATATATATAATTGGGGTAAAACTTAAGGTAACATTGCTTTCATTCGTGCCTCATCGTGCCGATCTCCTTTGAATAGTTACTTTCATTTTTTAATCGTTCGATAAACTGTTAATACTTGATAATAATAAATATTCATTCATTTTGTTTATGCATATAATAAACATTTAATTTGTGTGTAATTAGCATTCTTTCATTTTGTGTGTTGGAGTGAGTGTTTTGTGTGTGTGTGTTTGTGTAACATTTGCTCATAGTTTTTTATTTGGAAATTGTTATAACTTCTCTTTTTGCGCATATTGTCTTTCATTTGAAGCACACTCCCAGAGTTTTGCATGCGTTAGTTAATAGGGTTTTTGGTTTTCCGTCTCATGTTGGTTTAATAACAATTTAATTAATTCAAAAATTTCATTTTCTTTGATTTCATTAGTTTGGATTAACATGTCATATATGTAAGTTTTTTTGTTTGTTTGTTGTCTGTATGTATGCTTGGGAATAAGTAGCAACATTTAATATTTACTCGTATTTGTATAATTCATCAATAATATATATACTATATATATGTATATATAGGTATGTATATGTATGTATATACTCAAAATTTTATTCATTTTGCTGCAAAACCAGTCAAGTCATCGTCTTCTCATTCTATATATTCACTATACGAGTATATATACTTTTATATGGGGCCTTGCATTCATTATTGTTGTTTCCTTTTGGTGGTTAGTTATAGTATATCGATTAGTAGATAGTGTCTCAAATGAAATCGTATAACAAGACATAGTAGACATAAATCCATAACTACTTGAAGAGACATACATATAATATCATATCATATCATATTATGTGTGTTTGTGTGTGTTTAGGATAGTTTTTTCTAACGTATTTATGTAGTAATTCAAAGTATGCAGTAAGTATGTAGTAACCCAATGTTGAAAGTGTTTAGTATGAGTGTTAAGTTCCATGAAACCAGGAAACTTCAGAGGCAGAAGTAAATTGATAGATTTCCATAGTGTAGAAAGAAGTACATATGTATTTATGTAATTATGTTATGTAATGATTTTACTTCAGATCCATTTCATCATCATCGTCTCGGTTAGCGGCACTCCAGCGCTTGGTGGCGGATCCAATGCTGCTCACACTGCCCGTATCGCTGAAATCACTGAATGCTGCATTCTGTATGCCCTCGTAGATCTTATAGGAGCCAGAGCCGGAGCCAGAGCCCGAACCCGAGCCAGTGGAACCCATGTTACTGGAAGCACACATGCTCATACTCTTGGCTGCTCCAAAGCGATCACTTTTGTAGTTGGACGGTGGTCCACCAAAGATCATATCCGCATCGGATATTGATCCAGCAGCACGTGTATATTTGCCATTGCCATGGGTTGCCGATGCCGATGAATTGGTTGTCGAGATTTTACTCTCACCAAATATGATGTCCAAGTCCGATTGTTTGGAGGCTGTAAAAATGCAATAGATAATTTAGCTCAATGATACAAATATTGTTCAGATTTCACTTGATATGTGCACATCGATTTGGCGTGGGTGCGTTTAAAGAGCACTACATTATGCCGAATTGCTTGACGTGATGGAAGGATGGACTAAGAAATGAGTGTTACCAAAAAAATGTTGTCAATATGAGTGAGTATATAGGAGAGGGATGAATGAAATTTATGTACATAATTCGTTCAACTGATTCCACTAATTCTAAGTCCTCCCATAGATATTAGTCACATATTTTTGATAACTCTGCACTTTGCTTAAATACACACACACACACACGCACACACAGACACTTTAAATATTGAAACACAAAAATGGGTTGCATTTAAAAAATATATATATCTAAAGAATTTTTTGTTTCACTAGAAGCTTCAAGTAATTTTATGTGTGTGTGTGTCCAGACTTTATAATTTCAACTAAGTCCTAATAAAAATATAGAATTTGTTTTTGTTTACTCCAAGGACTAATCGGATATTTGAAATTATTATCAAATAACACAAAAAATAAATGAAAGATTGTACGAATTTAAGAGATCTGTTAGAGAAATATCCAGGATGATTTCCATTTGCGAAAAACTAAGTTATTTAATTAAAACGTTTCTAAGATCTGTTAGAGAAATATCCAGGATTATTTCTATTTGCGAAAAACTAACGAATTTTAATTAAAAGTTTCTAAGAGAGCTAGTTTTTTTGGTCACACAAAGTTTGAATATTTTCTAACAGATTTCGTATCAGTAGTAAAGATTTTTGAATTAATAATTTAGAACTAATTTGATAAGAAACTAATTGTTAACTTATATTGTCTTTGGCTTGTAAAAATTGTTAATAGTTTACAACTAAATCCTGTACTAAATAAAATAAATAACTGATATTGTCAAATTTTTAGATCTGTGTGTTTGATTTTTTTTTTTAACAACTTTAAACAATTTTTGTTAACTAATAACTTGAAGAAAAGTCTCAATTAAGTTGTGATTAAGTTAAAGTCTGGTTGTATCTTTGGGGGAAAGTGTTTGCTGTTGTTGTTGTTGCTGTTGTTGTTGTTGTTTGTCTGTCTGTAGCGTGCCCAAAAAAGCCATAAAATGAACTGAAGTTGCGGTGCACTCTAAGGAGTAAATACTGTACGGCTGAGTTCCTGTTAGGTTTCTCGTGTGTGTGTGTGTTGTTGTTGCTGTTTGTTCTTAGAGAGTATTTCGTGCGTGCGTTTAGGCAAGCGTTAGGCAACACTGGTCGATGCACTTACAAACACTGGTTTTGTAAACAATTCTTTCATTTCTTTTTTTTCGGCTCACACATGTCGTATACGTTATATTTGGCTTACAACACTCTGAGAGAGTTTTGCTAGGGAAACGAAAATAGTTAGGAGACTCCACTACTAATATATATATATAGATATATCTTTTGGCTATACATATATATATGGTATATATATGATTTGACACCGCTGCCTACTTGGGCTAAAAGTTAACAGTTAAGTTTGGTCTTTCATAGGTATTAAATGCTTCGATATGATATGGAATGTAGCTGATTAGTACGAGTTATGAATTCAAATTATGATGAATGGAGGACATCTAGGTCTTGCGCAGAGTCAGGCTGACCAGGAGGACGCCCACAGCTAGATAATTACCATTGCTCTCGGAGCGGGAGTACGAGGGTCGTGTGTACGAGGGCAAATCGCTGGGATTGTTGTAGCCGCCCTGTGAAGCAATCGAGTTCGAATCATAGCCAGAAGTGTCGCCTGGCAGGGCCGCTGCTGCCGTGGTCACAGCAGCCGGAGCACTATACACACTAGCCGAACGCATTCCGATGGCCGAACGCCAATCCGTGGTGGCCGATGTGGTAATCGCTTCTAAGGCGGACTCATTGCCAGTTCCAATTGGGCCACCAGTTCCTGTTATGCCACTCGAGCTGAGACTAGTGATGGCCGTAATGCCGCTGGCCTCGCCAGCTCCCGTAGCCGTGGCTCCCGTATTTGTGGTATTTGTGTCCATTCGCGTGATAGTCTCCACGGATGTGGAGCTACCGTAATTGCCGTAGCTGGTCTTGTCCTTGCTCAGCGAGCTGCTGAAACTATTTCGATAGCCACTCGAGCTATTGGCATTGCTGGCCACATTGGGCGGCGGTGGTGGTGGCCCAGAGGGCGGCGGCGGCGATTTGATGGAGTTGCCATTGCGATTTATGCGCGAGGAGACCGAGGATGAGGAAATCGATGAGGAGGACGACGTTGTTATCGAGGCCACACTGCCCGATGCTGAGGCCGATTTATTGGGCTCCTTGTCGAAGGGATTGACACGTTCTTGTGGCTCAAAATTGGTCACCGGCTTGTAGCCGCCGGCTGGGGTATCCGTATTTTTATTAGTGCTAACCGAAACGCTGACTGCGGCCGCCTGGGGCTCTTCCACCGGTCGACTGGGCTGGGTGGAGATGACGTCTGACGGTGTGCCCGACTTGCTGCCCGTTGATGCGAACGAGAACTGCTTGCCCAGGAAGGAGCCGCTAAAGCCGCCGCCACTGCTCCCTGGTCCGGCACTGCTCGGCCCACTGGCCATGCCGCTGCCGTTGCTCGTCTCGCTGGCCGTTCTGCCGCGCTTCTTATTAGCGATTTCCTACATGTCACCAAATATCCCCGCAAAGGTCTTCCTCAGGTTCTTCATGGTGTCCTCCGCATCCTCAACCACAGAGCTCTGAGATTGCGGAGGACGCTGTCCGACCCTGGACGCCGACGAAATGCTCGATGCCTGCGATGTCTGTGAATCTCGGCGCACACCGCCGCCCACAGTGCTGGGTCCCGACGAAGAGCCCGCCTCCTCTGGCAGCTCCGAGATGCTACTGCGGCTGCTCAGCCGACCAATAGAGCCGACAGCCGGAGAGGTTCGTTCTGGTATGGGTGGTGGACCACCCATTGGTGCCGGCCTGGGTCCAGCTGGAAGAGGCGGAGTGGGGGCAATGCTATTGCCATCATCTGTGGGGCTCTCGGCCCGCGATGAGACCGATGATCGGGATGGCAACTTGCCACCTGGTCCAGTTTGAGCCATGCTAGGACGGCAAACGTTCTGCAAAAATAAATCGCATCATCATTATTATTATGAGCTGGAAGATTACTGATTGATTTCGTTTGCCACTTGCCTGCATTCTGCCGGATACTAAGTCTGCTATCTGCCTGCGGTCATCCTCTTGGCTGTCGCCAATCAAAGCGAAAGTACTGTCACAGGCACTGATGATGTACTCCCTGCCATCCTTGGCCACGACCACAGAGAGACCACACACCTCCATGCCCCCGAATAGCTCTGATATCTGAAAGTGATACGATTGCAGATACGATTAAATTCCAATTTCTTATTGAGAATCATGTGAGTCATCGCATCATGGCACCAAGTGAAAATGTGTTTGCAATTTTCTTTTAAGTAAGCAGTTTTCTGTGTGTGGGATTCCGGTGTTCATTTTGCCCGGTTTTAATTACACAGTTTGCTTTGATTAGAGGCAAACCAGACAACCCACCCACCCACATATGAAATTCCAAAAAAACTGTTCGAGTCTTATCTAACCGCTTTAGAATGAGCGAAATGTGCAATTTATTGCAATTAAATTATATGCAATGACTCAACTGTAGGAATGGGGGAGCTCAGTTTTAGCTTTTATGGCATACGATCAAATACCTTAAATACCGTAACTGATGGCATATTCATGTCGAACACATCATCGCATTAGGAAACTCTGTGGCGCCACATTAAAACAATTATGAGTGCCTCAATTAAAATAAAAAAATCATCCAGCAGCTGGTTTAAAGCTCTTTCCTCTTATATCAAAATCCGCTATAAAAACCGATTTGCATATTCATGAGGTTTAATTAAAGCTACAATACGCCCCAGAGGCTACACAGCAATAACAACAACAATGTTTGATTTTGTTTTTGACTCTGACTGTGACCTATTCCACATAGTTGTTAGGCAGCAAACCACTCAACTAAACTCACCCACCCACCCACTCACCCGCTGGGTAAAATCACCAAGAAACCGAATCAAAATCCATGCCTTCAAAATGCCGCAAATAATTTAAAACGATTTTCTTTGCCCATTATTGATTGGCAAAAATTGATAAATGTGAAGCTGCTGGGGCTTCATTTTTTTTTGACTACGGCCAAGTAGAAATATCAGTCTTAAGCCCATTTAATCAAGTCTCTGAATAACTTCAAAATAAAAACTCCAAATAAATTATATCCATCATGAGTAGGCAAGAAATTGTGCATTAAGGGTATATTGACTTTGGCATTCCATTTGAATTTTCATAGGATTATGAATAATAATCTATGAGTGTAGAATTGAAATAGTCATTGATTTCCGTTGGTCTACTGGTTGTTTTAGTCATTGATTTAGTCATTCCCTTTCATTCTATTTTGTTTTGATAACAAGAAAACTAATAGACCGATATCTAACTCAGTGTTGATAAAAAGTATATCATATATATCCTTTTGAATTTCTATTTTATTTAACAATAACCAGAGGCGGATTGAAATTTCCACCTGGGTCACAATATTTTATTTTTTCAAATAATAATAATGAGAGCTAAAACATTATAGTTCACATTACAGTTCTGCCCTGGGCACTTGTCTATAATATAAGTCCAGAACTGACTATATCAAATTATCGACATAGACATATCCGTCAAGATATCAAACTAAGTAGCTGAATATTTAGTTTCGCTTACAATTGCTATAGATTTATGCATATATAACCAACTGATCTGATTTGAAAACTAAAACTAAAATGTTTTTATATAGTTTCATTCATAATATAAGGATAACAAAAAAGTCTCTAGAGAAAATAACAGCCATTCGCATGGGAAATGAGTCCAAGTAAGCGCTTCTTGAAATCTAATAAGATCAACCGTTTCTTTTATTAAAGAATATTAAATCACGTTTCAATCATATAATGCTTACAATTAATATTTTTGAAGTTAGGAATCTCTTAATCATTCTGGTGAACTTATTTCTCTTTGATTTAAATGTGTTATACTTCTACTATTTATTGATTATCGTAATTGGAAATGCTGGAGAGGTTACAAGTAACCCTAGAAAATAAAGCTTGGCGAGTCTAACAATCCTTAGAGACCTTAGAGGGGCGACGTTATCCAACCAAATCATGATGGGCTAACTGATTGATTTAAAGCTTAAAAGTATGATACGAAAGTTGAAAAAGCTGAAGTATCTTTGAAAATTCGTAAACACATTTTATTCCCATATTATTAAAAAATTTTAAGCAATCGATGTAAAAAAATAAAGAATATTTTAGCAGTATCTTTAGACAGCTAAAAAAATGATGTGAGCAAGAGAAAACCAACAAAGAGTATTCAGAGTTTATGTTACATTTCTATCGAATATTATTGTTGGTCTTAGTATCGATACCAAAATGCTTAAAATTTGTGGACTCAAAATTGTTTGGCAGTTTGGTGATTTGCTGCAGTGACTTACCTCATCCACCCAGGTTTTGTACTTCTCGGTTAATGTGATTTGCTCGAGCATGGCAGAGCCTTGATTGGTCTTCCAGTTGCCAGAGATGGATTTGCGCCTGTTAAAGAGCGAAAGCATGCAAGCATAATAAATTAGCCAAAAAAGATACAGAAGAGGAAAAAAAAAAAACATTTATATGAAATGAAAAGGCGAGGATAATTTGCCGCCAAGCAATTTACATGGCATGGCAACGGGAAGGGGCTCTGAGATCTTTGAACTCGTGCACATTTTCGATGACAAACAATGAACTCTTTGCCATGGCTTGAGGTTGCTTTTGTTTGCTGACAGTTGCAAGGTCAATTGCCAGCCACTCGACCCATTCCCAACCCATTTGCATCTGCATCCGGCATCTTGACTGCCGAGTGCCGACTGCTGTCTGCGGTTTTTGTGGTCATCACTTACATAAATGCCTTGTAGTTGTTGCCAATCTTTTGGATATGCACGCTGAACTTGGCATCGATGTAGGGCTCAATGGTGCAATAACAATGCGTATCATTACCAGCGCCGCTAACAAGTCCGGCGGCATCTTGCAAGGCGCTCTGATTCTCCAATCGAGCGGTGGCCACACCGCCATGGCAATGTCCAGCCTTCAGTACGCTGGGGAACTTGGTGAATTGGAACTGCCAGACGGATGAAATGAAAGAAAGCGAAAACAGCATTTTTTTAGTTAAGTTGAGATTGCAATGGGTCTGTTTGGCATTATATTAAAGTACCCACAACCATAAGTATATATTGTACATATTGATTGTAAATTCATTTTTGCATATTTTGTTTTCTTTCTGCGGAAATTTCAAAGTGCACGTAGAAATGTTTATTAATCAAGTTGGCCAAAAGCCAAATTAATCTTTCTCAATTTTTCGATCTTGTTTCCATTTTGTTTTCCCTGCTTTGCTTGATTTCCGTTTGTAAATTTGACCATGGAAATGGGCTTTAATTGTGGCAAGTTGATTGTGCTTTTGCGCCAAGTTATTTGCAAATTTCCATGAATTTCATTTCATTTTCAAATCTTTGCAGTTAGTCAAATATTTTATAAATAGAACCTAATATATAATTTGGGCTATAAATGTTCTATTGTACTTATATAAGAAATCATAAAAAAATTAGTCATATAACTGAAATCTATTTTTTAGTTTTACATGTTAGAAAATGTACTAAACATAAATTTCAATTATTGATGACTCTTGAAAAAAGCGGAAAACAGCATATCATAAATTTCAATTATTCAAATTTCTTAATAAAAAAAATAAAAGAGTGTTTTCCTTTTGATGTTTCAATCTGATTAAACTACCTAGTTTATTTTCCTATTTTTTTGAAAATTTTAAATGCGCTATCCACATCAAGGGACTTTTCGTGACAATTACTTAGACCCCTTGGCACCTAGACTTTTCCGTCGAACCCTATATGATATTTGGACCCTAGATAAGTGAGTTTTGATCTCATTTCTTCAGCCAATCGATACAACTTTAGCAGATTTTTAATGTCATTCTAGATATATTTAAATGTTCTCCTGTAATCAACTAAAGAGTCTAATAAACATTATTTTGTTTTATTTAAATGACTTATCCAAGTTAGTAATAAATTTGCTAGATAAATCAGAAACTCTCTTATTTATATTTCAATTTTTGATTACATCTTCCAATGTGCATATTGAACAGCTTTAATTGTGTTGAATTGCATATTTACACATGTCAATGCATATTTGAAGTGATGTCCTTAATTATGT
Source organism: Drosophila sp. 14030-0761.01 (assembly GCA_018150735.1). Taxonomy (NCBI): domain Eukaryota; kingdom Metazoa; phylum Arthropoda; class Insecta; order Diptera; family Drosophilidae; genus Drosophila; species Drosophila sp. 14030-0761.01. Next base: position 2,193,014 of record JAECWO010000090.1, read on the forward strand.
CCTTCAGCTTAAAACATGCCACAAGGGGTCATCCATTATTGTTCAACATTTTCGTTTATGCAACGATTAAATTTTTATGGTTAACAAAATAATATATTGAAATAGTCTTTACCTTATTTTCTACAGAATAGAAATAGTATAATTAAAGGAAATAATTTATACATAATTGACTAGTTATTTGTTATGCTGCTTGCTAAGTGCATATGTATGTATTTGAATGTGGAAATACCCTGATAAATGAGTCACATATTTCTATATAAAAATTGGGCACAAATGATTATGATTATGGCATATTTAAACAAAATTGAATAACTGTTATGATTGTTTGCGGAAGATAGCCAAAATAAGCCGAGCCCTTCATTGATATGAATCAAAATAATCCATTCATATTTCAACTGTAAAATAACTAAATTGTTATAGAACCTTTGAAATGAATTTGTTTGGAATTAAACATTTTAAGGAAATTCTCCAGCAACTCAAGGAGTTGTATGAGAAACCAAATTTCGTTCAATTAAGGATTATTCAAATGCAAATGATGGATTAATCATTGGGTATAAATAAAATACCAGGCGATTATCATTATTAAAGCGAACAAATAAATATTTGTATTGTACACAAGAGATAAATCATATTATTTCGAGCATGTTGGACATTAATTTTAAAGAAAATATCAACAAACCATAACAAATGATGACGCAGACAGAAAAATTGTCGCAACCGATGGCGTTGACAATGGAACGAGGCGAGAAGCGAATACTCAATGAATATCAATAATAATGATGATGATGATGATGATGATGATGACGATGTTGGGCAGATACGGCGGGTATACGTGAGGGATGGGGGCGGTGGGGGATTGTCATGTGCCACCCCCACATAGCAGAAATTCTTGAGAACTCGAGTGGCCCTGTCTAACTATATAGACGGGGCTCTGAGTCTGGGGTCTCTTTGCGTGTTTATCTCAACAAACTCTTAAAATATGCATTGTGACGCCTACGTATCGGGTGAAGAATAGTGAGTGAATATATGGATGTATGTTTCTCTGGGCAGATTCTGGCCACGTGTTGTAGGTGTTGCATGAAGCATGATCACTGGCACGTGTACATCTGTGTATCTGTGTGTGTGAATGTAACTTAGTAAGTAAATTATTAGTTGATTTGTAGCCTGACAGATGCGCTATAATGTTGCATCTGCTCTGGCTGTGGCGCCAAACATGCTTCCTATGCCCCGAGTACATGCAATTAATAAAGCTGCCAAGGTAAAATAATGCACAACCGCTTTTCTACCTCTCTCTACCTCCCTTTCTCCCCCTCACCCACTTTGCCTCTCCCTTTCTCTCACAGTTGCAATGAATTTATTATGCTTTTGATCGTCCCGTCTGGCTGGAGCAGAGACGGAGGCAGAGGCAGAGGCCGAGGCAGTTATGCGGGTGCGCAACTCGCAACTTTTGAGTCAAAATTATAAACCAAAACGCTCAACAATTGAGCGATCTCTGGATCTCTCTCTCTCTCTTTCTCTCTCTCTGGCTATCGCTCAACCAAAAACTTGAGTGAAATTCATTGTAAGAAAACACATGAATCGCTTGAGTTAACGTTTCAGTGCAGAACCGCAAGCTCAACGAAGTAGAACACGCCGCCAGCCTAAAGACACGCAGCAGATACGCGCGGCAGCAAACCGATTATTGAATCCAAACGTTAAAAAAATATATAAATTGTGTGTGAAAAATTTCAAATATTTCGAATTATTGTTCATATATTCAGTGCAGTTGCATTGAAAAAAAACAGTGTGCTAAATTGTGTCTTTAATCTGTTTTTTTTTTATTTGGAAACTTTTTGTGCAACAAGGAAAACGTATATCAACCAGTCGGACAGAGGGAGAGAAAACAAGTGGCAGTCGTAAAGGTTACTAACTAATTTTATTTTTAAGCATTTTGATATTTTATGTCGCACTTAAAAGAATGCTAAACACGCGACATAGTATCACTAGTGTGGCATCGGGGCAGCATCGTTGACACAGCGACACAGTTTTCCACGATGTTGCATTTCTTTCTATACCCTGTACGTCTGCGATTAAATTGGAGTATATTGTGATAGCTAAAATGCATTTTACGATCAGCTAATCTATATAAGATTTTAATTTGATTTCTTAGATTTATCTATTTATTCCCTTTATGGGTCTTAGGCAATATAAATAAATTATATATCTACCCAGGATTTATAATTCCACCAGTTCTCTTTTAAATTGCATATTATTTTAAAATATTTGCGTACTAAGGTTCAAAATAAATGGATTTAAGGTTCTCCTACAGTTTTTTAGATGTTTCACTTATATATGTCAAAGTTTCCCTATTTAAAATAAACACAATCAATGTCAATTAATTAACTGAGATACTAGCTAACTGAGATTTTAGATATGGGGCTCTAATTTGGATAAGTTAGCAAGGAAAAATGAGAAAAATAGGTAATTTCCTTAGAACTCAATCACTAGTTGAACTAAATTAATTTCCTACTCCTACTTGTTACAGGGTATCTCGTAAGTTGTCGCCTTAGTGTCAACATTTGAAATTTATTTGAGTTTATTTTTAATTTGTTTTGTATTTTCCTTTTGCTCTTCTTGCGTTTTCTGTTTCCCGTTTTCCCTTTTGGCGTTGCTTTGCTTGGACTGCGGCTATTTGTCTTTTCAACATTTCGATTTGTCTTAATAGGTTTTAATGTCGCCAATTTGTAAACAAACTGCAGCCATAAAAAAATTATTATTAAACAGCGTCTACATGATTTTTCTTCTTTTCATTTTTTGCATTGTGCAATATTCCTTTCATATATCATATAAATCTTTTTTTTTTCATATATATGTAGATGTAACATTTAGAAATTGTCCGTATGTCAAGGTGTTTTGCTTTTTTACATATATTACGCATACGTCATGTATGTTCAGTTTTAGTTTCTGCTTTGGCATTGGCTAGTTAAAATAGCTATAAAAATACCACAAAAATTTATACATAAAATGTTACAAGAAGAAAACTAAGAATATTCTCAAACAAATTTTTTGTATAATTATCGTCACCTCATTGGAACACAAAAAAGACATAAATTTAACATTCAAACGGACCCAAAATGCATTTCATGAGCAAGACACTGTATTTTGAATATTGAATACATATTATATTCATACTTATACATACATATATGTACTCTCATAGGTATTATTTATGAATTTTTCCTTCATTTGACTTTTCTTGTTTTGTTTTTGTTTCTTTGCTTCAACTTAGTCAGCACTTGAATATCTACAAAGTGTTTTCTTGGAAAATATACTATAGTAGATGCTTTTCCGGACTATATATATATCATTCATAAGCAAATTTTTATACTGTGAACATTTTAAAAACGAAATTTCAGCTTTTTGTTTTTATTTATCGAACACATATTGCACATGTGGCGCCCTTTTTATTTTTTGCTGTAAAAACACGTTAACCGCAACAGCTGTATGTTTTTTTTTTATATTTCTGAGCCACAAAAACGCGGTTAGTGGGCTATATTGGCTCATCCCAGGCTACGTATCTATCATCTGTGCGTCTGTTCGTGCAGGAATTATCGTTTTACAAACGATTTGAGCTTCATTGAAAACATTTATCATCAAAATAGCATTAAAGCAATTTAAGAAAGTTAACTGGATTGATTATTTTTCAACAATTTTATATTTATAGCTTTTATTTGATTGAGTTTTTAATCCCATAAGTCGAAAATCTTTTAGACCTTTTTTTCTTTCATTTCAAAGTGATTATAATCTATTTGAAACTGCTACCAATTAAAGCATATTGCACTGTCAAAATCTGTCTAGAATTTCTGTTTTTTACATATATGTATATGTTTATCTGTTGGGAAGCTTCTTTATGAATCATTCCAAAAACATATGTCTCTTTATATCTGAGATCAGAGTTCTTTATCTTTCTCGCATTTCTAGCAGTTCACTTCAGATCCAATTTATTTTAATCTTAAATGTCAATAAATAACTAAAATAAAATGTTCTTTCAAACAAAGTTTTCATTATACAGTCGACATTTATCTTAAACTCCGAGTTCGCCTAGGAAGCTATAGAAAGCAATTTAAATGTTTTCTAATTATTTAATTTATTTCAGTTCACTTTATTTGCTTTAAATTCGATTTAGTAATATGTATCCTATATAAATTCAGCAATTGATGCTAATCGTGTATATTTATAGTGGCCTCACTCTATACTCTATGCATTGTGAAAATAATAATGCTCTCAATTCGTCTAATTATTTAATTCCACATTCATTTATTATGTTGACCCAAAATGAAGATTAGATAAATGGCTGGTTGCATGGATGGAATTAATTACTTTATCTTTTTGGCATTATACAAATCCAATTGAAATTATTGCTTTCGATTACCAGTAAATAAATTGAAATGTCTGAGAGCTGATTAAAATTCCAATTCGCCGAATGCAGCCATAAAACATTTTCTTCGCACATCATTCAATATTACCATTTTTGGCCAATGCTTTTAAGGCCCAAAAAAAGTCGGAAAGTGTTTGCCTTATACAGAGAAGTGAGAGATAAATACGTATGTATATATATATATATATATTTGTATTTTGTTTATGCTTTTACACTTGCCTGACTTTTGGCATGCTGACAACAGACAGAAACATGGACACGGACACACCCACAATAACCACAAGCGATTTTTTGGGGATTATCCCCCTGGATAATTGTGTGGGTGTTGTTGTCATTAATAATTTTCGTTCTTCTTGTATAACTTTGCAATTAAATATTATTGTACAATTAAAAAAAAAGCAAGATGCAAAAGACAGCTTAACAAAGAAGAGAAACGTCTCCACCATTCGTATAATATCCATTCATTGATGATGAGTGTCCCAGAATGGTTTCCTTCCTTCTCCCACCCCGCTCTCTCTCTCTCTCTCTCTCTCTCTGCCTCTCGGTGTGTCTGTGTGATATCAATTTGTTTGATTGCATGTCAGTTCATCAGTTTATTGAACAAGAACTGTCACAAGATCTCTTCAATTGAGTGCTATTAAAATTCCAATCCAAATGTAAGCATTTATTGATTTTAAACAAAATTTTCGGATACTTAATACTGGAAATTCAAGACCACACACACACACCCAGAGAACCCGCCTCAATCAAACACACACTGGACTCCATTGTTGTCTGTTTCGTGTTATTAATACTCTATTTTGTTGTTGTTGTTGTTGGTGTTGGTGTATGCACACAAATATAAGCAAATATATGCCAACAGGCATTGAGTTTTGCTCATTAAAAATTTATGTTTTTATGACCCACAAAATGCAATAAGAGTTGAGCTCTGGCCTGAATGGTGAGGGTTGAAGGGTGAGGGGTCTGGGGTCTGGGGTACTGCAATATATCGGCTTCTAAGTGGGCAGAGTCCGAAAAAGGAGAAGAGCTTACCCCATTCCGACCCTTCCTTCTCTTTGTGCTTGTTAAATTTTATTTGCTTTTTGCTGGCGCGACACATTAGCATTTTTAATTGAGTTTTCGTTACGCATCCTGGCTAAAGCCTTGAGCGAACAAATTGGCTGACATTATTTGCACAGAAAGGGCAACAAATTTCGAATTTCATTTCAATACGTGACGAATCTTGGGATGAAAAACTGTGGCAATTTTTGACTTTTTGTTTGTTTATTTATTTAAAAACCAAAACTTGAGAAAACAGAAAGCCAAAAATCATATAAACGAGTGCCCGAATAATATGATATACGTAAGAATTATTTTTGGCCACAAATATTAAAAAGCCGATATTCAGATACCCTTTGACAACTTTCTTCTTTTAATAAGAACAAGAAGATTTGGTTTGTATCAAATATCAGGGGAAGGAGGTTATTTCAAACATTTAACTGGCTTTTACTTAGCGTTTTATATGCTGAAATTGGATGATATATATATAGAAATAACATATATATACTTTATGACATGGGAAGTGAATCTTTTCTAGACCGCAAGACGACAAGAATGACACATCTTATTACAATATTCAATTTCTATTCTAATTTCCACTATATTTATTCATTTACTGTGATAGGTAGTAAAATTATGGACTTTGTATAAGTGGGGGGCTCAAATTCGAACCCCAATTGAAGTAGGCTAAACGGTAGCATGAAAATTACCATAACGAAATCGATATGTCGTGACTGTGTCATTATACCCTTTGCAAATCGTTCACTCACTATTAGTTCTGCACTGCCCCTGGGCGGTCTCAAATCATTTAATCTTACATTTTAACATTTCCTTACTTGGAGACCGATATGGTGTATTTTTATTCTATTGTCAGCAATTTGATTGAATATAAACATAAATAAGTTCTCGAGAAGTAATTCAGTGTTCACGGAATTCAAATAGACGGACTTTGTTGACTTTTAATCAAGAATATATATACAAACAGAACTGGTTAAAGTTTTAGTCCATAAAGTGTATTGGTTCCCCAAACAATTGAAGCTCCAATTTAACTGTGTAGAAATCCTCGATGGGTATCTTGATCTCTACTACACTAGTCGGCATATATATTTTGACATAGCGTTGCCTTAGTTTACTTTCTTAATATTTCTTATTTCAAAAGCAATAAATTTTTCATTTTATTTTTTTATGGTTACAGTGTAATGTAGAAAATTATAAATTAAAAAATTTTTTCAAGTTTAACAATGATTTCAATTTTTTTTTTTTTATATAACTAAAAACAAAGAAATTCAACAGTGGCATATATATTTTGACATCGTTATTTTTATCAACAAAATTTAATATTATAGTGAAAAAACGCAATTTAAATTTTAAATTAATGGAAAATATACCCTCCTTTGGCATTTCTGACCATTTGGAGGCGGTTCGGGACGGAATCCACCAAGGATTGGAGATGTTTTAATGGAATCCTTTCCCACTCCTTTGTGACCTCTGCGATCGTTTCAATTCTCGTCCTTGTCAGATCGGCGGCTCTATTTCGCTTTATTAGCGACCAAACATTTTCTATAATATTCAAATCCGGACTTTGGGGTGGCCAATCCAGTGTTTCCACCCCAACTTCTCTCAAAAATGTTGTTATCATTCTGGCCTTGTGGCAAGGAGCGTTGTCCTGCTGCAAAATAAATGATTCGCCGATCAATCTGTCGCCAGATGGGAACGCAAAATCGTTTAAGGTTCTTAAATATTGACCCTGGTTCATAGAACCCTCAATAGGAACCAAGTCGCCCACACCATTGTATGAGACGGATCCCCAGAACATCACGTTCCCACCCCCATGACTAACTTTTTGACACACAGGCGCGTTTTTTTTGCGAAATTCTTTGTCCAAACGTACATAAACTTTCTTCTGCGATGAGTGGAACTCAAAAGTGCTCTCATCCGTCCACAGGACATTGCGCCAGAAGGATTTAGGCTTGTCAAAATACTTCTCCGCAAAATTAAGACGCTTTAGTTTGTTTTTAGTGGTGATAAATGGAATTGGTTTAGCTATATATGTTTTCATATTTGCTAAAATTAATCGCCTACGTATAGTCCTCTCATTTATGGGGTTAGACGCGGTCCTATTCCACTCCAAAGCCACAGCCCTTGGTGTTATGAGAGGGTTTCGTTTGAATTGGCGCACGATCAGACGGTCTTCATCAGCATTTGTCTTTCGTTTCCGTCCACTTCTGCGCTCATTGGTTAGTTCATTTAATTTTTTATATTTATTAATCTGATAATAAACAGTCTGTCGTGACAAATTATATTCCTTAGCGATATTTATAACCGAAATACCCAAGTTATGTTTTGTCACAATTTCTATTCTTGTTTGTTGGCTTAACTCAGATATTTTAACCATTTTTAATATTAAAAACCCGATAATATGAAAAAAATATACGGATTTATTAAATCAAAAGAGAATTTCTCAAAAATTTCTTAATAAACACTTCAAAGTCCGCCTAGAAACAACGAAATCACGCAATGTCAAAATACTTATGCCGCTGCAATAATCGTTGGCTCCTGCATTTTTCATCAGCAGAAAGAACAGACAAAACATAATAGACAAAATATTTCGCCAATTTACAGTTATTAGTGCGCACTTTACTTTGGCATTCATTTTCGCTTCGTTTAATGCAACGGTACTTAGAAAAAAAGAGTAATAGTGAAATGTAAATGATGTCAAAATATATATGCCGACCAGTGTATAAGGAAGTTAATTTTTTAGTGAGAGTTTACAAAGGAGTTATACAGAAAGCTGGCAATAAGTAATATATTTGGACCCATTGAAGGGATATTTCAACAAAAAAATATTTCTATCGAAGAAAAAAGGAGATGTAAGAACTTGGATTAAGATTCAAACTGTAAATTTGCTTTATTTGGCCGACCTAATCCTTAAAAGAAATATTTGGGAATGGTTAGCAAAAAATGCTTTAACTAAAGGAAGCAATACTTATTGAATCTATTGAGGAATTCGGAGATAGCATTGCTCAAGCCTGGAATATCATTTCTCTGAACTATATTGAGAAATCCCATGACTCCCCATATTAAACCCGATATTAGAGTTCAGGCACCACACATTTTTGAACTATTTTCTAAAATCTTTGAAGTACTTATAGCTTGATTTTTTTTAAAGGGGGTTTTGATAGGCTGATTAGTTTAGAAAGTGTATATACTTATATATAGTCCGTCATAGTCTCCTTACTCAAACGATTTGCAACTCGCACTTAAGGCTAATTAAATATTCGTTTTATATATATATTTTCTTATATATAGAAATGACTAAGCCATAAGAAAACATTTTTCTTGTAAAAATGGAAGGAATATTATTATGAATCGGTTATTATTTGAGTTCTCTTCCAGGCCTTGCTCTATTTAATTGAATTGACAATTTCGAGCATCTTTATATACTCTTTTGGCCAACTCTTAAGGGGTATAAAAAACTTGCATAATGCTTTTAAGAATTAATGATGCAGAAAACCATAAAAAAACACAAATGCCAAACATTTTACATTGTTGCCACTGGGTGGCGCCACCGTTGCCATGACAGAATCACGTCACACCTGAATTGAGCTGTCGCAACGGTCTGACACAGAGAACAATTCGCTGCTGCGTCTCTTTTTGTTTTGTTATTTTGTAGACAAATGCATTTCAATTAGCAACTCGTTAAGGCAAATCAAATATCATTTGAGCTTCTTATCAGTTTAATTAGTTTTTATTAACCACACAGGTGTCTGGTTGCATGTTCAGAGTTAAGGCTTGTATGTACATATATAGCTACGTAATTATATGTAGGTATACATATATTTGTATATACCTAACCTGGCAATCGCAAAACATTTGCATGTCAAAGATCAACCTGGTCAAGATAGTGACCGGGGGGGACAGCAGCAGCATTAATCAAAGTATTCTCTATAGCCAATTGAGCGGGAGACTCATGAGACCCATTGATCATGCTGATTATGGTATTGCCCGATCGTGACTTTGAGATTTTCCTTTAATTTTCATCCATTGTGCTGGGGCATCTAAGCGGAAAATGGAAAGACCAAGACCAACCAAAGACCAAGCCATGGGCCAAAGAAAGTTTCGAAAAAAAACATGAAAACCCAATATGAATGTGAAATATGGAAAATGGGAAAAATTTGCAAATGCAATCTGCATGACCTCATTGCCTCGCATTGCATTTCTAGTGAATTTGGTTAGCTGCACTTAATTAAGAGAGACACAGAAACACAGAGAGATAACAATTCAGATGATAAGCTGCTACTACCCACATATACGTATATCTGTACCCACACTTCGAGTGACATCATCTCCATATCGGATCATGTAACATCATATCGTTCGAGAATGCCAAATGAGACAGGCAAATCGAACGGCGCAGTAAATGGAATGTTTAGAAAGTCAATCAGCAAATAACAAACAAATAAACAGAACGAATTGTGTATGAAGAGCACAAGCGAAAAGTAAATGACCGACTTAAAAAAAAAATGGCACTTAACAAAAAGAATATTCTACGCCATAAAAAGAGTCATTTTGTTACATATTTCTTACTTTTACTCTTGTTCCTATTAATTTCTAGTTAATCTTATCAACTCCTCTGCCGTCTTTGGTAAATAAAATGCAGATTTGATCGTGAACTTTCCAATGCAAAATTATTAAAAGTTGACATGAAATTGTTTTTCCTTGATTCCATATAAAAATTATTTAATTTAATATTATTGTCATCGCATCACTGCATTTCCGCTATTCCGCATATAGCCAATATGTAATGCATATGATATGGAATTAAAAATAGAGGGCAGATTGAATAAGTTATGCAATAGACAAGTAGGCGGAAGGATGATGCAATTTGTGATCTTCAGGCATAAGTTTCATTCATGACTCTTTGATTGAAATGAAACGATAAACAGTATGACTGAACTAAAATTAAAATATTTTCTTTGCCAAAGGAAACTGGGCTGGATCCATATAACTAACTTTTTACCTTTAACATTTTACCTTTAATATGAGATCGTAACCATACAAATCGGCCTACAAATTTGTTTTTAAGCATATTTTTGGTAGGACTTTTTAATATATATTAGATTTTGAGCCGCTAAATTAAGGCATCTCATTGGAAATTTAAAAGAAGTTAGCTTAAGGGATTTTTTAACATTCAAATCAGTTCCCTTTGACAAAAAACAAGCTATATATAGTGCTCTTAAGAGAGGATCATGGTTTTTCTTTTCATACCTTACCATTAAGGCAAAATTCACTTCATAATGGACACGAAAATGATTTACTATTTATTTTTTCTCTGTCTGTAGATCTTGATATAACCCTTCACCCTGTGGGTATAAACAGAATAAAAAACGAAAGCAAAGCTAAATGGGAATATTTGTTTGTTTTTTTTTCATTTTGAATGCATTCTTTTGAGGAGGCAAATACTTAAGATTGTAAATTGAAAAGCGCATGGCTATTGCCTCAAATTGAAACCGAAACGAAATCACGTACATAAATAAAAAATCTTTTATATTTCCATTCCCCCCAATTCGCCGACTCACCACCCCACAGCGGCGCATTGTGGTGGGTCGTAAAACAGGCAGAGTGCTTCAATTTTTGTCAATATGTTTGTGGACTCGGCCACATAATGCACACATTAGTAGCGTTTTATGGTCTCGATTAAGTGCTCATAAAACAATCCGCTCTCTCACAACTCTCTGACAACTATCAACCGTGATGTTTATGCTGTGGCACTTTGACCCGATATTTATGGTAACGAAAGCCAAACAAGTAACAACGCCAACCAAAATCGCATTAATTATGCGGTTTTAGCCACTTTCGGGATGCTGGCTGAAAACGAAACCTCAAACCTGGCCGCAGCGCTTTAGTTAAGACTTTATTCAGCTATTTTTCAATCCTTTTTTTTCTGCGGTCCTCTTTTCAGCGATTTTTCATTTTTCTGACCTTTTCGCACCTGGGGAAAAGGCTTTGCTCCGTCGTCTGAGCTTCTCTGTCTGGGCAAGTGTTAATAATTGTGATTATTTCAATTTGCATAATTTGAATTTGTAATGCTTTTAACACAAAGTCACAAGTAACCAAGGCATTCGAGCATATAAATTAGACCCATTTTGGTAGCAGACTCATGAATTTATCATCACACACTACTCAAGGCTAAAAACCAGGGCCAAAATATTCTTATGGTAATTAAAAATGTTGTATTGTTGTTTTCTTTGAACAATATAGAGATCCATCATCGCTTGAAATGTAAAGGATGAAGCAAAGAGCAGAAAACCCAAAAAAAAAAGGTAGAAGATGTTTAGAAAAATCTAATAAATTTGTAAACTTAGTAATGAATAAATTTTTATCCATTTCAACTGCTTAAAGAGTCAACTCACTAAAGAAAGAGATTGACTAATGTACATTTAATTTATTTATTACTATATTGTGTAATTTGTTTAAATGGGGTCCACTTTTGCTTAATTTTGAGGGTTATCTGAATATATAAGGTTAAAAATTGTGATTTGAAAGCTATAGAGATGTCAATTAAATAATATTTTAAAGCTGCTATTTATACCGTGCATCCAAGGGATGAAGTGGTATATGGTTTTCCACCAAATTTCGTAAGAACCGATCCACTGGGAATTTCAGAGACATTGACAAAGAACAGGCCGTAAATATATATATTAATCTATATTTTCATAGATTCCCATAAATTTCCATAGACTCCCATAGATTTCTATATATTTCTACACATTTTCATAGATTTCTATATAGGCGAAAGGAATTTAATATATGAGTTTGGTTTTATAAATTTGAATTAGTATTTTTCACTTGGTGGATGGTAATTGATTCATGCTTCATTTATTATTAAATAGGTTTCTCTTAATTCTAATCATTTTTTTAATGCATTAAGAAATCAATAAACATTTGCTTAAAAATAGAACTCTTTATTTCATATTATTCAGATTAATAATGTGTTCTAAAAGCTAAAATTGGCTTAGCTCTTGTAGAGTTTCTTTATATATGAAATTGGTTGTATAAATTTGAATTAGTGTTTTCACTTACTTACTACTTACTTGCTTCATTTATTATTAAATAGGTTTATTTTAATTCTCATCATTTTGTTAATGTATTAACAAATCAATAAAGAGTTGCTTGAAAATATAACTTTCTATCCCATATTATTTAGATTCTAAAAGCTAAAATTCGCATAGCTCTTGCAGAGCTTCTTTATCTTGTAATATATCAACAATAGAACACTTCTTCTTTGAAACCTGATCGAGGGCAGACGAATTTTTGGAATAATGGTAATCTTCGACTTCGCTAAGTGATCAACAGATAAGTGATCAGAAGTTATGGTTTTATTTGTGGCTAAGAAAATGTATGCAAATTTCAGTGAAATCGGGTAATCACAAGTGTAAAAGCAAAGAATTATAAAGACAGAGCGATATATCAAGAGAACTTATAAAGTCTTTACATTTACATTTCTTTATACATATATATGTATATATATCTATACGTATAGTAGCATATATCACTGAACAAATATCCCATGCAATATCATCTCATCTTATCTATCTTAGATTATATATTCAGATATATTTTTACTATCTTTTTTTTTTTTTTTTTTTTTTTTTTTTTTAAAGACTTGAATGTATCTGAAAAACTTTTGCTACAGTTAACATTGTGGGGCTTCTGCTGCTTGTATTTTCACTGAGCTCTCTTGAATGCCTTTTCTTTATTTTGTGTGTTTTCTTTCTTTTTATTTTTTGGGCTTTTTGTTAATTGGCCTGAGGGCAAAAGTGGAAATCAATGCTAATTAAAGTCATGCTGATATTCGGCTTCGACTTTACATATCTTTCGAAATGCTTCGCTGGGCTGTTGGTGGCCCGCATAACTAAATGGCAGCGGCATGGAATTGTTCAAGTTCCAGTGTCAAATGTCGCCATCGATGATCATGATGTTGATGATGACGACACACACTGCAGCAACAACAACAACAGACACAAACACAAACAAGTGTGACCAATTAGACGAGGCGTGAAGTGACGTCAAAGAAAAAAAAAGAAAGAAAAACGCTGAACGGCAGCTAAATGTCATATCGCCTGCTATAATATATAAAATATTTAATTGACATATGTACAGGCTGTCAACAAACACACACACACTGACACACACACAGAGGCACCGCCATTCGACCCTGCTGGTGCCACTGTCTCCCAACTCTGTCTCACTTTGCTGACACATGCCGCATGCCGCCTGCCGTGGCAACTTTAAAATATGTATGTGTGTGTGATATATAACCAAGCTAATTGTATGTACGAGTGTGAGAGCTGCCGTGAAAAACTAAACTGAAAACAAAATCGTGCGAATTTTCAACGCCTCTAAAAATGTTTTTCTTGTTTTCCTTCTATTAGGCCTTTCGAAAAGTGATTTAGCTGCTGCTAAATGCTGTTGACGTTTTCCCATTCTATCTATCCATCTATCTATCTATCTATCTGTGTGTGTGCCACTTTTTTGTTGCTTGTTTTGTGTTGTCTGTTGTCTTGTCTGGCTGTTTGTTAAACAAATCCGTGCCGCCGCCGCCGCCGTTAATTGCCAGGCAAAGTGTCAAAGTAAGAATATGAGAGGGGAAGAGGTGGGGAACACACACAGGGAGAAAGGAAACTTTCCTTCTTGAAGAAAAAAAATTCTTGAAAGCATTACGACACACTGTAGTCGATCTTCCATGGCCCGTTTCTTGTTCCAGTTTATTATTCCCCCATTAGTCAGAGTTGAGTCGTCTGTGTGTCTGGCCGCCACTTGGACTGCCACTTAATAAATAGTTTGATGCATTATATTTGCTTGCATTCAATCAATAAGGCAATCGACAGAAATGACCCCCTTTTTCCATCAGTCAGCCATCGCTTTTCCCCGCGAAAATCACACGCACATGCCTCGGCAGCGTCTTCCATCCTATCTCCTTGGCGATGTGTTTTTCTAGTGGCTTTTCCGCAAAATGCTTTTAATTCAATTTTATTTCAATTTAATTGCCACATTGCCGAGAGCTGCCGGGTATGCGTATGCATGCGGATAGATAGATAGATAGATAGACGCTTGCCCTGGCATGCATATGGTGTCTATATATACTATATATATACGATGATTGCTGCTGCTGTTGCTGTCGATCGACTTTGACTTCGAACTGGAAATGCATCTCCCTCCCTCTCTCCCTCTCTCTCTCTCTCTCTCTGTGTGTTTCACGATATTATACAATAATTTTGCAGCCGTTTTTATTGTAATGGATTTCGATTTGTGCTTCAAGTTTCTATAAATTTCAAATTGAAATGCCATAGGCAATTGAACTACTTTTTCTCGATACGATTTGTGGCTTCTAAATTGTCTGTTGAATCGTAAAACCAAAAAATAATATTATTGAAAGAAAGAAACGTTTTGTGACAAAATAAACTAAGCATAAACCAGAAGACGACCCTTAGGCAGATAGAGAAAATAAATATGCTAGATTTAAAAGTGAGAGAGAGAGGTAGACAGAGAGAGAGATAGAGGGAGAGAGTGATGGAATCAAAGATGAGATGAGCATGCTTCTGACAGACAGCAAGATTAATTGCTGTGACACTCGGCGTATGTGTAATATATTAAATGCATAATTGAGCAATATATTGATGGCTTGATTGATGCTGCCTCTACTACCTCGGCCTCAACAGAAAGAGAGATAAGCTGAATGACATAAGTAAGACAGACTTAATTAAACTCTCTGTATGACCTTCTTTTCCTGCTGCTGCTGCTGCTGAATTGATAGTACATCATCGTCTTGTTAATGGCAAACGATTTCTCTGGCAATCTCGTCTTTTATGCCCCTACATTAAAGGGTATTACAATTTTATCATGACTTTTATAACGCACTGAAAATGGCATTAAATGCGTCGTACTTTTCAATTGGAATTAGTTTAAAATAAATTTTCTTTAACCCTTATTTTTTCTCTCTTATTTCCTTTGCAGCCCCTCATTGAGAGAGTCAAGTCAAGTCAAGGCGACAACCATAAAGATAATCCATTAAATATATATCCTGCCATGGGTTTTATAAAATATTTAAGTTTATTGGCGCTTAGCTTGGTGGCAATTCTAGCGTTTTATGGTCAACCAGCAGATGCCTGCTCCTGCATGCCCTCGCATCCACAGACGCATTTCTGCACAGCGGATTTCGGTGAGTGACAACTGAAGAGATGTGTGTCCATAAATAAATGCCAGAATTTCTTTAATAGTTGTTCAGCTGCGTGTACGACGCAAATCGGATTTGATTGAGAGGGGTAAAACCACCTACAAGGTGCAAATAAGGCGAACCTATAAGGTAGGTTTTCTTTTTTTCGATTCTATTAAGTTTTATTCTGATGACAAGACTTTTCCCCATTTCTGAAGGCCACCCCCGAAGCTCTACGCATGCTGCGCGATGGTCGCCTCACGGCGCCCAGCATGGACAGCATGTGCGGCATAAAGCTGGATATCGGTAAAGTCTATATTATAGCTGGACGCACACCCATGCTGAATGTCTGCAGTTACTACAAGGAATACACCAAAATGACTGTCACAGAGCGTCATGGATTCAGCGGAGGATACGGCAAGAGTTGTAATTGCACGGTATGGATTTCCAGATAGATCCTTTGGCCACAACTTTAAATTGATTCCTCCATTTTTCTCCTTAGATCTCCCCCTGCTTTGGGAATAACTGTTTGCGGACTCGTGAACTAGTCGATGGCTGCAAATGGTCGCCGTTTAGCAAATGTGAGCGAGATTTCAGCGCCTGCACGCCCAGAACCATACACACCCGGAATGGCAGCCTCTCGCGGTGCCGCTGGCAACGAACACATGCGTACAAAAAGTGCCTCAGCTATCCGTAGGAGGCAGCTGCCAGTCGCTTTTGTTATGCCACTGTTTTTCTCTTCCCTCTGAGATTGAATTTTTCTTCTCCTTCAACTTCTACTTCTTTCTTTCTTTCTCCTCTGTCCTAGAGCTTTAATATGTACGTTATGCCTAATTGTGTTATTTATTAATTCAACGCCCATTTTTTTATAAGTGTAACCGTAATTTGTCGTCTAGTAGTTACTTAATTAGTATCATAGATATAAATTTACTCTTATATACGTAGAAATGTTTGTATGTCTGGACTTACCAAGTCGCGCGGATTGGGAAAGAATGTTTGTTCGATCAATGGGAAACCATCGCGACCCAAACGACGCTGCAACTGCAGCAGGTGCGAAAATACCCACGGTTTATCCTAAACAAAAAAAAGAAGGGAATCAAAAAATTGTTACATATCCCCAAACTATTTGTTTAACTCACCTGGAATTGGTAAATCGAATGCAGTGAATTTATGCTGGGCACTCCGCCATATTTCAAACCCAAAATGGTCGATCGAAAATCGCTGGAACCATCACGTGGCGGTTGCCGTATCAATACGAAATCCGGGCGAAAAGAACGAGCAACCTGGACACAATTTCAATGAAAATACGTAAAATTTATCTCTTTTTTTGGTGTGATATTCCAAAAATAAAAGAAAGCAAAGTTCTAGCATGTAGTAACAATATTGGAACATTTTACGCTGACAAATAAAATCAACAAGTTGTTTTTTGCAGTCACTTTAAATGTTTTTTTTTCACTTTCAAAAACTAAACAATTTATAATTCAGATTAAATAGCCCGAAAAAAGGATAATACACTTTGAGATTGGCAGGATTATATAACTCTAATCCAGTATGGTTACTTTCCTTTAATAATATAAAAACATTGGAAAAACCACCACCTAAATGAAAATTCAAGGAAAACTGTTGCAGGCTTTTAGGGTGTAGGAATTAACTGCATACTTTTTGACAGCACTGTTGCAATATGCATGTAAGATTTATGTAGAGAATTTGTAGATAGCAAATACAAACTTTTCTTTTAGTAAAAACCATAAATTTCGAATGAAATTCTAAAAAAAAACAGGTTGAAATTGAGTAAATAATAAATAAGTTAACAGAAACTTCTGTAAATATTTAGCATGATGTGGCAAAAAGTAAAATAAAAGTAGAAGTAAGAATTTAGGTTCTCAAATGGAATATATTTGTACACACAGAACTGAGAGGTAAATTTAAAATTGGATAAACTTTGATTCTAAATTTTAAATGTAGAAAAATGCAATTAATACTCAGTGGAAAAATCACAATTAATAAAGAAATTGAAGCTACTGAATAAAAGTTCCTATGTAGATCTTCTTATAAATTTCCTAATCGTTTTCCATTTTGCAAATTAGTGATAAAAATTTATTAAAGAAATAACTTTAGTCGGTTTGTACTAATAATTGTTAAATTTATTTCAATAATTAAAATAGGTTTTCTAATTACGCTCACTTTGAAAAAAAGAACCTTTTGCCCGAAATCATTTTCGGCCATATGCTCTAATTTATTACCCTTAAATTTCTGTCTGAATTTACTTAATTCAGTAAATAAAGGACATGAAACGGTTTATTTAGCCAACCTTGATTTAAGTGGACAATCAAATATTGAAGTATATATATACACCTAAGTAAAAGACAACAAATTGTGACCACCATATTGTGTTTCAGTGTCTCTATTTACTGTTCCCTCGCTGTGTGCTAGACATTTTTCTTTCTACACAGTAGCTCTAATGAGCTGGCGTCTGTTTGCCTCTGAATTGCAACATTTTATTGCCAAGCTACAAGTGTTTTCTATTGCCCGCCCAGTGCAGCAATTTAGCAGTGTCATAAAAATCAACAAAATGGCTCAAAATAAACAGAGACACAAACTATGCAAACCGAGTGGCTTAAGTATATTCTCTTTGCCAAGAGCCCACTCGAGAGGCGAGCTAAATATAACCCAGACAGGCATTTTCTCTAATTAAAGCCAAGGGAGGATGAGCAACTTACCCGAGTCCCGCTGCGATAGGCAGCCATGGTAACAACTGGTCCCGTATCGGCGCTGGAGACCACCGTAATGTCCTGTAGAAATGTGAGACAGTGAGTTTAAGCCGAGTTTTTGCAATGTTTGCAGCTTACCCTAAACTCCGCCTGCTCAACGCGTATATCGAAGTCGCCGTGCAGACGCCGACCACGGAAATATTTGGACCAATCCGTATTCTGATCGTCCAGGACGAGAAGAGTGAAGTACTTATCCTTGTTGAAAGTGGGCGCACGTTGAGTGGCACTCTGGACCGCAGCTCCTGAGATTTAGTGAAGTGAAGTAGAGTGAGAGATGAAGAGATGGGGTTAAGTGACTTGGGCAATGGGGGAAATCTGATCATACCCAATATGGAGGCACCCTGGTCACGTGCTGCCCCCGTCAAGCTCTGCACACGCTGCAAGAGACTCTCCCGCGACTTTGCCGGACTGGTGGGAGCACTGACGCCACGTGGTGGGGCCGGTGCCGCCGAGGCTGGCGCCTTGCCAGCTCCAAAACTCAATGCCAATTCTGGGGCAGCGCCAGATGGCTGCGGAGGCAATTGGCCCGGTGCCGGCGGTGGCGGCATATTAGGTGGGCCACCGCTGGCTGGGGGCTTGGTCGGCTGATCCTGTATAGGACGTGCCGCCGGCGGCAAGCTATTGGGATCGACATCCTCTACCTCGGAAGATAAGTCTCCCGAGCTGAATCTGATTCATCGTGCGTGGATTTATGTGTTAGTTGTTCGAGGTGATTCAAGGTGGACAAAGAAAGGGTGCAGCGCAGTTAAGTGATAAACAAGAGACAGGGAGCAGATACACAAGAGAGAAGAGACAACGAGAACACAATTTTCCAAAGGGGGAGAGAGAGAGAGAGAGAGAGAGAAAGGGAGAAATAGACAAACATATGAAATTTCAAATTAGTTTCTTTTGCTCTCAGCCCTGCCCAACCCATTTTGCTTGAACTTGAGTTGGACAATGGCATTTCCTTTTTTAAGGTCTTTACCTTCTCTTCAGGAAATTAACATTGGAAGTGAAGCTGGATTTAAACGACGAGAAATTCAGGGTGCTGCTTTTTGGTTCCTGAACAAAATACAGAGTAGATTTGAGGAGTTTGAGATTTGGTAAAATCTTAAATTGTAGTTTAGATTGTAAGTGCTTTGTTTTATTTTTGGGCATTCAAGTGACGAATTCTTGTTGTTGTTTATATAGTGCATAGACATTGAAAGGCATATAGTATGTATATGTATTTATTTACATATCTCAAGCAATGCACAAAACAAAAACGAAACGGAAAACCATTAAAATAAAATTTCAAAAAAAAATATATTTCGTCCTGCCCTGAACTGCAAAATGTTCCCACTCCATTTTTTTGTTTTTAAGAAAAGCATATTGAAACATTCGTTCAATACACTCGTATTCATCCACTTCGAATGTGAATTTTCACAGTGAAAGATGGTAAAAATCGTAAATTACCCAGCTAATTGCTGTCTGCTGGGTAAGAAGAACTGTGTTAACTCATTTCAAATTTCATATGTCGCAGCGATTAGTATACAATTATTTAATATCAATTTCAATTCGTAGTTGGACTTACAAAAGAAAAATTTTCCAAGATCATGATTTTAAATGCAAAAACATTTTTTTTTTGTATGAATATGAATGTGAAATAGTTAGACAGACAAAGATCGAGGGAGAAAGAGATTGTGTGGAAAATTTTTAAAGTGAAAACAAAAATTTTTATATAGTATAAAAAGAAACAGCAATTAAAAGAGCTTAAAATCAATTTTAATTAAAATATGCAAAACGAAACATAAAAACTAACTACTCCTGCAGATGAAAGTAAGTGTGCACTAACAGTCCTGCGTCCTGTGTCCTGCGTCGTGTGTGTCCTGTGTGCCCAGTGGAAAGAGCTCAACAGGTAACTAAGCCAAAGAGCAAATGGAAATTGCAAGCCACAAAGACACTCCTGCTAAGTTTTTATACCCTCTTGCTAATTGGAATTTTATGAAAGCTTTTAATACATATCCCTGGCAGGTGCACTTAGATGCACATGATAAACTTCTATCAACTTGGATGAGTACACCAAAATAAAGATCACAAATAACTACTAAAGTTTGACATTTTCAAATTAAACTTGTAATTAAACTGGTCTCTAATCTTCTTCTCGTTTTTATTATTTTTATTTATCAATAATCTTCTTCTCGTTTTTATTATTATTATTTAAATGGCGTCGAGTCCCAAGCTTCGTTTTAGTGTTTTTTTCGATTATTCCTTTTTTGTTTCTCTATCTGAAGGTAAGAGAAAATGTTCAACTAGCAACTTGTGAGTCTTTTAAGATTTCGAAAAACTATATTTCAAATGAATTGAGGACTTCTTCAATACAACCTGTTTGATTATGAACTCATCTATTGAGGAATTCTCTATCAAATTTTCTAAAGTTTGTAAATAAACTTGTATGTATTTTATCTAAAAGCTTAATTTAATTATCAATACGTATTATCCTATTAGCCAAAGCCATATGATGGCTGTGAAATACGTAGTCTAATATATCTACACAAAATCAATTAAATTGAAGTGGACTTTAATTCACAATAAATTTACTATTGATTTTGCTATCATATATTATTTTTCACGTTATTCAATCTCTTCAAAAAAATGTGACAATAAAATTTTAGAAACTTTCAGTTGCCATTATAAAAAAAAATCTTTTTATTTAACAAATATAAATATATATAAATATATATATATATAAATTCGAATGTTTTCTGTAAAAGACTACCTAGGGACTCTATTTATTTTCCTTAATGCAATATACCCTTTTATGCAGAAGAAAAATAGAAAGCTTTTACCCAAGCCCAAGGACTTTGTGCCGCCTTTGAGGCACAGCTAATAAAAGGCAATTGTATTAATGTAGAGCCCAGCCAGTGAGGGCAAGGGCAAAAGAGGGGGGAGAGTGGTGGGTGGAGGGTGGAAGGTGGGGCGGTCTTGTCAACACAATGTCAAACACTTGTAGCCATAATCTTGCGCCTTGTTATGGTTGCCACTTGAAACTTTTGAAGCCAACATGTACAACAAATAAAATGAAGAAAATGGAAAAAAGCCTGCTGGCTATTTTTGAGACTTAAAAAGCAAACAAACTATGAAAATAAAAAAAAGGCGTTTTGGTGATATAGCGCATACATATATATATATATATATATGATTATTTTATATACATATATATATATGTATATTTAAGCAAGGCAAGTTTGTGCTGAAATATTTATTTTATTGGATTATAAATGGAGTGGAGTGGAATGGATGGAGTGGTCCTTGGAACAGTCTTACCGGTGGCGGGGCGCAGATTCGCCCACACCCAGCAGTTGCAATGGCGCTAATATTGACAGTGGACGACTATGGAGAGTCGTACAGTGGGGCCTCTACACCGTTGCCTCTGGTTGCCTAATGAGTGGACAAACTCGACTCTGTAATAAAAGATAAATGAGAATGAGAAGAAAAACTTTATTGAAACTCTTCAAAACAAAATTCATTTGCTCAGCTGCTGCTGCTCTTGCAGGCAAATTGCCAAGAAGAAAAATGAAAAGTTTTAGTCGACAAAAAACAAAAAGACCCAAAAAAAAAGGAAGGGAAGCAGGCAGCAGCAACACAACAAAAAGAGGGAAAAAAATGGAAAACTACTACATATCAGGGCTGTCCAACTGAATGGAATGAAATGACAGGACTGTCGACTGACAGACAGACAGACCCTTTGGTTATATGTGTATTTGTATGTGTGTGTGTGTGTGTTTTGTGTTTGGTTCATTGCACTGACTGTGGCCGCTAACTGGGACAAAAGTGTTGCGCAAACGGAAGACAACTTCCTGCTTATGAATGACTGATAAACCACAACAGTGCATTTCTTTTTTTCGGTTAATCAATTGGAAATACAAAATCACGCAAACTTTTAAAGTTCTTAAAAATATAAATAATACAAAATGCAAATCTAAAATACAACCTTAAGACATTTTTCTATAGCCTACTTACAAGCGCTTGCTTGCGTGCTGCAAAAAACTTTCGCAAATTAAATTGTCACGAGAAATAAAGATTTCCTTGAAAAGCAAATAAGCTAATAAACATAAAAAAGTGCTCGAACCAATGCCATAACAAACATAAATTTACTTCAAAAAACATTATTTAAATTTAAGAAAATTCGCTTTATGGCAAATATGCAAATTGGCAATCCCAAGGAGAATTTTCTACACCAAATATAGCTTAAATTTAAAGAAATTGTACAACGATCAAAATGACGAATTGAGTTGTGTATATGCTTAGTTTTTATGCAAATTTTTGTATATCTTTTCCATATGAATTATTCTACAATCAAATCTTGAGCTTGCATAATTTGCATTCCTTTATTAGCAATGTGCATAGGAATTTTATGCAATTCTTTTTTGGCAATTTAAATCAAAATGTAATGCATACATTCATGGCAACGAAAAGAAGGTTTTCAATAGGATTCATAATGGATAAGAATATTACGTATACGTTATGTTAGCCAATTGGCGTCAAAGTGTCTGCTGAATTATATACTTTGTGTGCCACTTGGCCGCCTCTGTGTGTGTGGGACAGAAAGGAGAATATATTTGTATATATGTAGCCTCAAGCTGAAGCTGTGTGAGTATGTAAATGTTGCACTTGCCACTGACATCGGGACACTGTCGCAATGGGACTGGGAATTGTACCGCTTACATTGTGACATTTGGCATTTGAGTGGGAGGTCTCTTGCCTCTCCTGGTTGTATATTAAAATGTCAAAGTTGAGCGCGTTGACATAGCCGAAAAGCGAAGGAAATGAAATCTACCGCACACACACAAACACTTATTTCACTTCCTCACAAAATTGATGAGCTCACGTTGTTTGGGCAAGTTTCATTACTTCTGAATGATGTATGTATCTTTTGATTACCTTTCGGTTGCTATTTCTATACTAAATACATTTTTTTTCTTGGGTTTTTTGGCTGAGCCTTCTCAGTTGGCAAATTAAGTTTGTTAGGCCCGTAGAAAATTCTGCAGATACTCAACTTAATTGGATGATTCTCCTACAAAAAAAGTGTATTTTTATGCCATGGATGAGTTGTGAAGGAAACAGATTTAAGGACCACAAGCACAACCACAAACTTACACACACACACACATGCCCACACTCAAAACGTGTGACGGTGTGTGTGTGTGTGAAAACTTTTTGAATTAATAATCACAGCTAACGTGTTGAGGGTCTCGGTCTCTGGTCTTTTTCGGTTTGGTTAGCCCCAAACGAAAATCTGTGCTTCAAAAAAACTTTTTCACACAGTTTAACCTTTTTGTTTCATATGCTGATGACCGAAATTTTTGTGGCCAAAAAAGAGAGCTACTCTTCGAATTGAATTACTAGTACAAAATATAACCAATTTCAAACAGAATCGTTATAAGTTGAAGCGAAAGCAAAGATTTTAGTAGCCCAAAAACCATATAAAATTTTATGTGATATGGGAAAGAAGACAATTGCTCCCTTGAGTTCTGCTTTTCGTTGGCCATAAAGTTACCCAATGTTGGTAGAAACATTAAAGTTGGTTCATTATTAAATACATATATATATTTTGTGTCATGGACTTAATGTCAACTAGAGTTACATAAAGCCTGATAAGTCACATTGGATTTTCTCTTCTTGGTGGCTTTCGTTGAGTTTCTTTGGGGGCTTTTCCTTTTTTTGTTTTTTTGCTAACCCAGTTTCTGGCTGCATTTCCTTAATGCCTTCTCAATGGTAATTAAAGTGAGAACTGAGCAACTCCTGCCACTCATTAGGAGACACGCAGAATGGTGACAACATTTTTGGGGTCAAAGACTTGCGCAGGCTAAATACAACAAAATGACTATTGTTGCTCCACATACGAGTTTGTATCACGTGTGTGCGAAAGCAAAGTGAAAACAATTAACGATATTAAATCCTCTATGTATTCCCTTGTGGCCTCTTTTCCGAAATGAAACTTAACAATTTTAAAGTTTTCTTTCCTGGCTTATCCAAAACGATTTAGTATAATTAATAAGTCACAATCCATTTGACATGGAAACGTTGTCACTTACCGCTTCTCTGGGATTCTGGGTTTGTGGGTTAGCTTTAATCGCTTAGCCTTAGTTGGGTCGTTTGAGCGCTTTTTGTTTTACGTGTAATTCAATAAAGACTCGTCGGGTTTTTGGCTTGTTGTTACAGCGGCGTCTGTCTACGCTTATCACGTACACACACACACACACAAACACAAACACACACAATCACAAACACAGGCACAGACACTGGAAATAGCTATACTAACTGATACAGAAATTTTTTGCCGTGTTTCGATTTTTCCTTTTCCCTCTCTTTAGACGACTCTCTGTCACTCGCTTGACTTTAATTTGCACTTTATTTTGGTCGAAACTTTGCTAAAAAGCAATTTCGAAATCAATAAATCAATTCGATTAACCAAACTTAAATGGAAAACTTAATGAAATTTTTGTTGTTGAATGATTTTTCTTAAAAATTTGCTAACTTTAATTTTGTCGAACACGAAAAAGATTTTTTTGTGGCTAAACAACTATCAACGACGGTGATGAAATTTTCACTGAGCGCCGAGTCAAATTGTTATATATGAATTTCCCAATCGGAAAGGAAATGTACATAAATGTAAAGGCACGAGAGAGCAGAATAGCCAAACGAGAGAGCGGGAGAGCCACAGAGAATTGGGGATATTTATGGTACTTATTTCAAATTCAAAACTTTTCATTGAAAACTATAAAAAATCATAGATTGTTAAAGTTTCTTGCAATATAATTGCAAAAACTATAGATCTTTCATTAATATTCTATAAAATAAAGCAAATAAATTTAAAATTATCCGTTATTTATCTAACATTAACCAACACTTGCCACTCTCTCAGCAGTTTAAGTAACCCCTCATAAACTTGGCTTCACAGCGCAGGCGTCTCATATCGATTCAATGAATTCCACGTTACGTTACAACAACCCCCAACTAAACTCATCCCACCATAACCCCAACCCCACCCCACCCCCTACTGCTTTATTTTTATCAAAACTAAGTCAAGTATGAACATTGTTACTCTTGCTTGGGCGCCAAAGCTAATAATTTGAAATTGTTTTTTCAGCTGTCCGGCAACCTTATTCAACACACAAAAGCAACGAACGAATCGAAGCACATAACAAAATAAACAAAAGATGTGACCAAAACGAGAGACGTAATAAAGACCAGACAAAAAAAAAGAGCGGCCAACAAACTTGGCTTAAACCTCTCAGTCCCAACATAACTCTCGAGCCGTAAAGTTGTTGCAAACGTGTCAAGCGGAAAGTTAAAAGTTCCCCTCAAAAATTTCGCGTTTTACTTGAGTTATTTCGAATCATTTGTGTTCATAGTGCAGGTAGATGAATATTTCATTAAAAACAAAAACAGCATAAATATAAGAAAAATATAACAATAAAATGGAATGAAAACCATAAAATATCAAATAGTAAACACTTCACGTTGCATAAAAACTTGTTTTTTTCACGTGCTCAATTGAAATTATTTAAAGAGAAGCTGGCTTAATGCTATCAAAAGACTATAAAAGTGATTTCCTAAAGAAAAACTAACTAACAAAATTATATAAATCTTAATAACATTTACAACATTACTCTATAGCAAATTTCATGTAGACAAAAAGAACTAAATTTGTAATAATATTCAATTGTTTGAAACTTGGCCGAAACTATGAGCAAATCAAAGCCAAAAATTAACTCTCTTAGCCAAATCTGGTCATTTCTCTTAGATTTCTGTCCTCTCTCATTCCTGTCGGTGTCTTTCTCTCTCTTGCTCTTTGGTTAAACTATTGCACATTGATGTTTGGATTGCATAAAATTAACAAATATAAAAAAGAGTAGAGAATTAGATTTATTCACTTGTATTTATCTCTGTGTAGGTGTGAATCTATTTCCGTCTGACTTTGCTCATGATAGTAGAAAAAAATGCGAAATAATTTTAATTTTAGCCCTGAGAATTCTAGTATATTTTTTGAAGCTTAGGAATGGAATTCAATTCATATTCAGTACATTTTGTTTCATTCTCAAATGCTAGCTCAAATGTCGCACTCAATAATTATTGTCACATTTGGAATGCTGACGTAAGCCAAAGTCAAATATTTATCCCAAAAGCAAAAAAAAATAAAAAACAGATGAAAACAAAAAACTTGTTTTCTGTTGGAAACAGTTTTGCGAAACCTTTTTCCAAGTAAAACAAAACAAAACCAGGGACACGGCCAAGACGAAGTTTCAATACTCTTAAGAAAGTTTAATGCAAAATGTCTTATAAATGGAATGATTGTTTCATAATCTTTAGAATGTGCGTAAATCCTTTAACTACAAATTTTAGGAGAAATATGAAAAGAAAATCCTCCTTGTAGACATATTTTGTGGATGATTTTTTCCATGGGAAATATAGACAGATAAAGCTGGTAAAACTGTCATTTATTTTATACTTTGAACTCAGTTCTTTTTATTCGTCTAAGATAAATATTATATTCTTTTTAAATATTAATAGATGCTTCCTTTCCTACAACATTCGTAGTAAGAACACATATACCCTGGTAAAAGGGTATCTTAATTAGTAAACTTTAAAATTGTATTGTTGATTTTTTTTCCTATAGAGTTAGCTGTCTAAGATCAATCAGGTCGGGGTCGCTTCTCTCTTCTGTATATTGTTTCTATTTTTTTTTTTTTTTTGTCTTTGATGAAAACGAAATCGAGTACGTGAGACAGGAGAAATGATGGTCAGAGATCATATGATAGATAAGAAAGCGAGGCATATTAAAAGATTAGAAATTAATGCGGCGTTGCACTTGTGTCACGTTTGTGTACTCAAAAAAAAAAAGGAAAATTTCTTAGAAAGTTATGATTTGAAAAACCACACAAACGGGAAGCGATCTCAAAATGCAGCTGTCGGCAGATGTAAGAAAGATGAAGAGTTGATAAGTAACCGCAGTGAGAGAAATGGTCTAAGAAAATACTTACATATATGTGAATGTATCTAGAAGCTAAACTTGTATCCGTTGTTCTGGCTAAATTGACTCATGCTCATCTTTTGAATGACTAACTGGCAGCTGGGGTAAATCAAATGTCTACGTGAGCTGCATGATATTTGTTATAACAATGTAAATTGAATTGGGTGATAAATTCAACAATTATTTGCAGTTGAAAAAAAAAAATAAAGGACGCAGTGAAGCAAAAAACAAAAGACTGTGGCAACAAACTAACCAAAATCATGTTACCACAAAGGAGAATACAACAACAAACAGAACAACGGTGGCTAATGCTGCTGTTTACTTCGCTGCTGCTGCTGCTTTACACACAACAGGTAAGTCCAATGAATTAATTAGACTAGTTTCTGGACATTTCACTTTTCATTTACATACAATGCAGTTAACCTAAAGTTCTTGGGCATAAAAACGAGGTTAACTCACACTCACTCTCCCACTCCCACTCTCTCTTCCTCTAACTCTAACTCTATCTATGTGTGTGTGTGCGACTGTCATTTTCATGGCAAATAAAACGAAAGATTTTCCATGGCAATTTTCCAGCATTTCACCAGGCAAGACAAATTAATGAACTAAAACCAAACCAAAGCAAAGCAAAGCCAAGCAAAGCAATAGAGAGTCAGCAGCTGGGCCAAGTCCAGTCAATAACTATAACTCAGACGGCCCAGTGAATTGGGGCTTATACTTAGTTTCCCTCCATTGCCTCTATCCATTTCTTTCTCTCTCTCTCTCTCTCTATCGGTTGCTGTCTGTACTTGCAACCTTCGAATGTGCCACTAACCGATATCTTAACTTTTACCAAACGAATTTTCCATTGTTTGGGGGGAATTCATTTCACATTTTTCTTCTAGTCCGGCACAAATCTATCAAATTGAATGAGGGCAGTTCCGAAAATTGGTTCAAGTCTGGCTTAAACCATTAAAAACTAAAAGTTATATTTAAACTGAATCACACATTTCAACATTTGTGCGTTCGATTGTTGGAATTCGCGTGATTCATTGGTTAATTATACCTCTAAGCTGAACTTTGCCCGAAGCTTCTTGGTATTTTGTTTCATTGATTGATAGAACTCAACTAGAAAAAGACTTTCAATTTCTAAGGGGATATACATATATGTAACGGTTTATCTGTAAAACGAAATGACATCATATGACGACGCATATGAATGCGGCAAGCTGAAGGCGTTCAAAGAGAGTCTGTTAGTGTTTTTTTTCTGGGCTTGGCGACGGCGGCTTCAGCCTACAACTTTAGACATTCTTACGTATATACGAACAGCCACTTAGCCATGTTAGTTAGCTTTGGCTAATGCAAAAACTCACAAAACCTTGAAGCATAAACAACGGCAAACAAACGCAGCATGGAATCACATAGATGAAGATAATCATGATGGGGATGACTGCGAAAGTAAATCTCTTGTTTCCCCCCTTTATCTTTGTGTGTGTGTGTGTTTGTGTGCGTGTTAAGTATCTGTTAAAATTTAAATTTTGCTTACGGCTTACGGTACTTTGTTGTTGCTGTTGCTTTTGTTGCTTCCACTTCGCTTTTCACACTCATTAAACAATGAAATGAACTTGCCCCTTGCTATGTTTTAAGTTACCAAAAAGGTTGTAAACACACACGCACAATCACACACACACACGCAGACACCCATACGCACTGTAGGTTAAATCAAAAAGCCAAAGACCACATTTGACATCGAGTTGGCCAAATGTAGTTGGCCATTATTGTTGAATACTTATTTTTATAATTGTAAATAAATATTGACTTGCATATTAGCGAGGCATCGACTGTAGTTACTTATGTCTGCTGTTGTTGTTGTTATTATTATTTTCATTGTTGTTGTTGTTGTTACGGGCCATTAAAATCAGTTTCAATGTCAACGTATACAAAAAAAAATACCGAGTCAAGCAAACAAAATATGCTAATTCTCAACGAAGCGACCAAATATATTATGAATAAGGCAATATACTACATATGAACGATATATATATATGGGGTACAGATGTGTGTGTGAGTGTGTGTGTCGTCATGGCTTTGGCTTGCCAGACTTGCCATATAAGACAATAAATAACTAAAAACCAACCGTCAAAGATTTACGTATGTACGAAAACCCGAAAAGAGAATCTTGGCCATTTGGTTAGAAATGAAGCGCTCTGTATCTGACCGCAGTTAACTTATGTTTGGCCTGCGGTTAAAACTGTGGGGATTACAGTCATACATAAATTAAATATACATATACGCTTCTTTCCATTGACCAAACTAAAATTCTCTAGCAAACATATAAAGAAAGCATTTCTGAAAAGAACAACATGATTTCTTATTATCATGAAGAGAATAAAAGCATTTAGCAGGCTTTTTCAATATCTTTTGTATAGGATTTTCTGAATTTATATTCTTGAGTATACTAAGAACTTGTTAAAACAAAACCCAATCCCACTTTTAACCAAACCATGGCCAGAAAACGTTAAGAAATAATGAAATACCTCCTCAATTAAGCGAATATCTTTCGCCTCTTATAAGAGAAGTTAATTTATAAATATTATAATTTCATTAAAACTCAATCTCGAAGTCAAATGTAATAATAATATTGAGTTTCAGTGAATATATTTAATTTATATTTCCATTTTATGATAAATTAGAATGTATTGAAAAAGAATAAATAAATAACATTTGTTTATTTTCTTTATAAAACAAAACATTGACATCAAGGCAGTATTCCAGATGATACAATTTACCAATACTGATAGTAGAATAACCAA
Organism: Drosophila sp. 14030-0761.01; assembly: GCA_018150735.1. Taxonomy (NCBI): domain Eukaryota; kingdom Metazoa; phylum Arthropoda; class Insecta; order Diptera; family Drosophilidae; genus Drosophila; species Drosophila sp. 14030-0761.01. The sequence goes on from JAECWO010000090.1 coordinate 2,223,243, forward strand.
TTTGTCATTGTTTTTTTAAGGATTTTTACGTTTCATGTCAGAATTTATTTGATTGAATCGATCATGTACATAAATACATGATATTAAAACCATTATTTGATATGCAATAAAATTATTTAAATTATAAAGTTTAAATTATCGAATTCGCCCTGTAGTCTGAGGTTCAAAATATTGGAACTTTTATATAAAATTATTTGCAATTTTTCAAATCATAAGTAAAATAGATAAATGCAATAAATTTTCTATGGTTTTTCTATCTAACATTAGACCCTCCATTGTATTCTCTATATAATTCCCACATTTTTAGCCTTCATTATAAAGAACAACTTTGATAGCCTGGCCTAAGGTAATGTTAACTTGCTCAAGTGAATAACTAAAGACCCTTTCCACTTGTAGAGTAGACAATAAAACAAACCGCAAGAATTCCAGAACTGGAAAGCACGTGCTTTACAACTCTTCAGTTTAAAACTCGTACACAGTGCCAGCCAATTGTCGTGCCCCACACTTGGATCTTATTTCTAGTTCTTTATTTCATTTCATTTCATTTCCTATGGGCGTGTGAGCCACTGTGGGCAATAACTTTATGTTTGGAATGGCTACCCAAATATGATTCATTGTTTGGTTAATTCGAAATACTTATTTTTTCTAAGAAATAAAGTTCTGAGACGGGCAGTTTTCGATTTAAACAAACAAAAGACTTGGACCAAAGAATCTTTTGCTGATTGTCTAGGCTATTTGATGGAAATTCTTTGTGGATCTTTGTGGAGGGCTAACGGTGAATGACAGTTACAGTTGGCCAGAGTTTTATAGTTAATACAAACTAGTTGATAACTAAGATTGAAAATCTTTCGTTTATGATGAGAACCGCAGAATGTCAAGAATAAATATTTCTTTTTAAGCAGATTATGCTCTAATTAACAGAAAATGTGGCTAGTTTTTCCTCTACCCGGTTTTTCATTTTTTTTGGAGAAGGATTTCCATTCGGCATTAACCACAAAAATTGAGTGCAATGAAGTGGAGTGGAGTGGAGTTGGAGTTGGAACCTGGTTGGGTTTGTCATACATATCAAGCCAACGACTGAGGCAATTAGAAGAGCCAACCAGTTTGGCCTCTACACGCAACTCCAGTGGGTTAGTAGTGTGTCTGAATCAGCAGGAAACCAGACTCAACTCGAAAGATGCCATTAGATTGGCTCACACACACACACACCTCCAATTTGTGTGTTCTTTGGTGTGTTTTATGTCATGCGAATCACGTTGACCACGAGAAAAAAATGTATAACAAATCTATTTTAGTTAGTAGTTGACGCAATTTAATGCCATGTTGGGTTTTTGCAGTGCAAATTATTTTGTTTACTTGCAGCAAGTCTAGCGTGAAATTCATTAAAATTTATGCAAAAGTGTTTGGCATATTGGGTCATCTAGTCACTACATTTCACTGTATGTATGTACTGTAGGCTGGAGAAAGTTCTTTCCTTTGTTTGTCTAACTTGGATTACCTCCGACTGTGCTCCGAATGCGACACCAACTCTTCTGGCCCTGGTTCGGTTAGCACATTTCATTATTTGATTAACTTGCATTGTTCGCCTGCAGCTAATGCTGGAGCATAGCTGGAGCTGTCACTCAGACCAGTAACAAAAGCAATTTAGCAATTGTTTTTCTTTTCTACAATATACATATAAATACCCTGTAATTTTGCTTAGGTTCAGGTAGGGGTATATTTGTATCTACCAAGTCGAACTGTTCCTCTTTAATAACAAAGATCTTAACAATTGAAAAAGAAACGCTAGAATGTGAAGAAGCTGCTTACTAGAAACGATATGATGTCCCCTTTGTAGGGTATCTAGAGGTCCAAATCCCCTATCTAATGGTTAGAATATTTAACAATTTTTCCCCGTAACTTTGAATTCAGCTGCAGGCTTCAATGTTGGTAAAAGTAGGTTTTATTTGAAACTAATGGGAAAAACTATTTCCCCCAGTTCTGTAATTTTGTTCAATGCTGTTGTTGTTGTTGTTGTTGCTGCTGTTGCTGTTGCTATTGTTGTTTGACTGTCATTGAGGTTTATGCTCCGAAAGTTTGTAACATTTTTTTTGTGTGTTTGCTTTCAAATTCTATTTGCCAGCAAATGATGAGCAAAGGAAAGTGCGCATTTATGAAAATTGCATTGACTTGAGGGTTTTTTTCTCTTTGGATTTTGTTTTGGTTTTTGTCTTCTGGGAAAATGAGTTTTTCGTGCCCAAGCAAAACATTTCCGAAGCAATTAAGTCACTGGCCAAAGAAAGTGTGGCAAGTTTTAGCCACATCAAAGAACACGATTAGCTAATTTGTGGCTGAATGATAAGCAAATTTTTTTTCTGGCAGCTGAGAAAGTAAACAAAGTTCAAGTATATAAAATTTATCTTGATCTTAGGCGATTATTAGATTGGTCAAAAGTTAGAGACAGGAAAAATGGATAGCGAAGCTCTCAAAATATAAATGTGATGTACAGTTATATTAAGTAAAAAATTTTTGAAATTATTAAAACCTTCTTTGGTAATATCTCTAATCCATATGGGATTTTATACAATAGCAGAACTGTCTAACTTTAGTGTAGTAAAGTTGGTTTAGTAAGAATGCCTTCATTTCAATTGGATTATCTTTTTATTGGTGTCACACACGTTTTTCTTTCCTTTACCTTTACAAAAGAAAGTGAATTTCAGAGTTGTCTCTATTCATCGATATCAACTTATCGATGTTATTTAATCCCTCTTGTGTTATCAGTTCATTGGGGACATCAGGATTATTATCCTTCTACTCTTTTTCTTTCCTATAAATATTCTGTGACATAAATAGACAGAACTTGTTTCTCTCTATCTAAGCAAATGTGCTTAATAACTTTTCAAATTTGTAATCATCCTATGGATAAATTGGCTCCTTTCCAATCAAATTAATATTAAGAGATAAATAATAATTCAATTGCTCACCCGAATCTCTCCGTTATTTCTCCTGTCGCTTATCCCCGTTCCCATTTAATAGATTGATTAATGATAATTTCCAAAGCCATAAAAAGCATTAAAAATTGTTAATGCATAATTTAGAACTTTCGGCACTTTCTCATCATCAACATGATAATTATAGATGGATGCAACTTTTGAAAAGAGAATGTTTAATTCAATTAAAGAGAACTTTCATAACATTACCAGCCCATGTAAACCCTCAGTTTAGGCGAGAAGAATGAAAATAAAAAGAAAGTGCTTAGCATAATTGCCTGAAGGTTTATGGAAAAAGCATTAAAATGAATCTTGGGTTTTTTCATGGCTACCGTTTAAGCCATGATCTTTTATGTGATGAAGAAGTTCTGAGGGTGAAGAAAGCAATTAATAAAACTCATAAGTAACGATTGGAATTCTCTGTTTCTTTTCTTTATGGGGCCCCATGCTAAAAGACTTACAAGTTGTAGTTTCTTCTTCATCTATTGATTGCTTTTCAGCCATGGCCAACAAAAGACAACAAGGGGAGCGAAGAGTGGGGGGAGGGGGACAAGAACAAGTGCTTATTATTATATTAGTGCTACGACAGCGTTTCATTATGAGAGCCACACAATTGACCCCGACGAGTGTTGAAAAGGGGTCCGTCCAGGTCGTTGCCAAAGAACGTGCAGGCACACCAAGAGACATAGACATGTCAGGCACACTGGTCAAAGATATGGAGAACATGCACGGCAATAGCTAGATTGATGTTTCTCAAAGAAATCTAACAAATTTATAGTGAGAATAAATCATTTAATTTGCTAATTGAATAATCGTGTGCAAACTGAAACGATTTCCAAACAATTATGCCTTAAAAAGTAATCAAATATTTATTACATTTTCAGACTAAAGTTTTTCTTTTTTATATTTTCATGTTTTCTTTGAGCCTCCGACCCACTGTGCCTTTTGTGGCATCGGTGGATCTCTAAAAGTAGACACATCAATGAAACAGTGCGGCGAGGCAATTGAAATTTAATTGAACCGACATAGCGACATTAATTGCTGGCCCTCAGAGGGTAGATGGATAGAGAAAGAGAGACAGCCAAAAGATTGCTAGAGGTTTTGTGTGAAAAGTCTAGGAAAACCTTTCAGCAGTCGTCGTCGTCAGTCAAATATTTTCTTGTGTGTGTGTTTTTTTTTTTCATTTTTTTCGTTCATTGTTTCATTTTTATATAAGCACAGCCGATGGCAGTCGGCAAAACGAGTTTGGAGCTTTTTGGCCAAACCTTAAACTAAAAACTGAAACACAAACCCGACCCCAAGCCCAAGTATAAGTTGCCCAAAACATAAATACGGCCAACAATATGCGACGTTGTCTCCTGGCTCTTAACTCCCAAGCTCTCCATCTCCATCTCCGGCTCCATCTCGGACTGTAATGCGAGTTAAACGGCAATTTATGTGCTGCCAGCAAAAATACCGTGACAATTTGCAATCAGCAGCCAGTCTTAGCCAGTCTCGTAGCAGCAGCAGCAGCAGAGGGATTTGAACTGGACTTGCCATGCTCCAACTGCAAGCTCCAACTGTGGGCCTTATGTTATAATTTACTTCAGCTGAGCTTTATTGCTTTTGTGCGCCACATAGCGGAAATTTAAATGCACGCGAAATATGTTAAAAGCAAAAATTCTCCCCTCCTCCACCTCCTCCTTCCCCCATTGGCCATAATCTATCTACCTATAGTCAATGTCTTTTGTTATGCACGAAGTTTTGTTTAACTTCTAATTCAAAAACAACTTGTTGTTGTGTTTTTTTTTTGCTCCATGTGTTGCTGTTGTTTTTGTTGTGGTATGTCCACATACTTAGCTATATATACCCAATACTATATGTTTGGCAATCTATTCAACCCAAATGCGCAGCTGCATAGCCTGGGATTTGCCTACCAACTGGCGATTGTATCACATTTAACAATCAATAGACAAAAAAGCAATAGACAAAAAATAATAAGTCTAGCCACAGAAAAAAGACAAAACACGCCCAATTCAATTAATTGCTCCAAATAAATCAAAACCGTTTTTTATTAGCCTCGAAAGTGCACTGAACAAAGATTTGCAATTTTTACGACCCCCAAAAAAAAAAGAAAGAAAAAAAGAATGTTCTTTCACCAAGTGAAATCGATTTGCTGTAGTCATAAAAAAAAATACTAGAACCATGTGTGTTCTCATAAAAGTTATATTACGAATGTAGTTTGCTTATTTATAGTTTCTTTTTTTACATAATTCAGTTTACTTACTTTCTTGGTTAAATGAACATAAACCAGCATGTCATGTAGGAAGTTCTTAGTAAAATTATAACATTTCCTTTATAAAAATAAAACTCTAAAAATTGTAAATAGTAAAAAAAATTTCCCATGCTTGAAAGATTCATTTTTGCGATACAATATTACAATGATGGTTATCATTATATTTTTTTTTATACTTTAATTTTGACTTTGCCTAATTATTTGTACTTGAATTCATTAATTGATTATAATTATATTGGTATCTACATTTCTCGCTGAATTTGTAAAAAAGTGTGGAAAAAGGACATAAAACCAACACTTGTAATATTATTTATATTTATAAAAGTTTATAAATATTTATATGGATTTCTATAGATTTCCAAATAGTCCCAAAGATTTCTATGTATTTCCACACTTTTCTATAGATTCCCATATATTTTTATATATTCTAATAGATTTCTAAGTATATATTTCCATAGATTTCTATATAGTCCCATATAAGTATAAATCTATATGAATCCATATATTCTGTTTCATAGATTGCTATGTATTCATATAGACTTCTATATATTCCCAAAGATTTCTATATATTCAGATAGATTTCGACATATTTCGTTGGATTTCTATACATTTAAATTGATTTCGACTTACCTTTCGACTGTCCAGAAGTGAGTTACCATCCGATTTCCAGAGGTCCGATCCCGGCGACACCCGCGCACTGACTGACCCTGAAGCCCCAAATAGTTCCTTTTTTCTATCCTGGAGGCATGTTAAGTTAACAGAGGTGACAGAGGACTGTTAAGTTAACATAATATCGGAAAATTATAATGTTACAATTTCCGTTAACGTTTAAAATTGCAGTTAAAATTCAAAATTTTCCTTAAACTAGAAAAATCCGTTAAAATTTGAAAATTTAGAGCAGTATTTTCAAATTTAACGAAAAGGTTAAATAAAGAGAAATCTATGGAAATATATAAAAATCTATCGGAATATATTAAAATCTATGGGAAAATTTAGAAATTATATAAAAATCTATGGTAATCTATAGGAATATATAGAAATCTTCAGAAAAAAATGGAAATATATAGCAATCTATGGGAATCTATTAAAACATATACATATGGCCAGTTCTTTGTTAAACGGAATTCCCTTTGACCTGTTTTTATGAAATTTCGTGTCATAATAACTCCCCTTATACAATTCCGGGGGGTGAAGAGGCGTGGCAACAAAAAACTAATAAACTTGTAGCTATCAAATATGTATCCCTTTAGGGTAAGTCGTGTGCATTTTTTATTTGTAATACTTTCCACGGAAGCCTCACAAATGAAATATTAAATATGAGCCTATGTTGCTTCTTTGTTTTTTGCCATTATGCTTACTGCCCATATTTTTCTGTTTAGATCTCATGGGTTTTTTTTTTGCAGTTTTGTGATGATTCTTAAGCAACTAATTGCCTTTCTAGTTACTAATTGCTCACGTCACTGGACTTAATAGTTAAAATGTCTAAACGCGGCGTCCGAACAGTTTTGGTTTATGGCCGCAGACAGTTTGACCCCATACAGCTATATAAATCAGCGGTGGGCTTAGCTTTAATGGGTACACAACAGAGGAGGAGAGGTAAACCACAGAGTTGGAGATGGAGATCGAGTCGGAGATGAAGACCCAGCTCCAGCTGTGCGTGGATTTTCCGGTACGATTTGCATCCATTCATCCTGACGTCGGGCAAACAAGTTTGTGCCTTTTGCAAGTCTTTTGTTTTGTTTTTGAAAAAGGAATTCCGCGCTAAATAAAAAATCACTCAAGCTCAAATATTAGACATTATAGCGATTATGTATGTGTTCGAGACCATAATATCCTGTGGCTCTTAAATCCATCACACGAAATTTCGATGGCGTGACTGGCAGTGCAAGTGTCTAATTGTGCTTATTTTCGATCCGACATATAAGCAATCAGAGCGTGTTGCATAATCATACAAAAGCCACTAACAATTTATACTATGTTTGCTATTTTAACAAGCCCCGCAACGATAGTGAAACGAGCATGCAAAAAAAACGAAAAAAAAACTATTTTAATTGACTGAAAACAAAAAGAAACCAACAAACAAGAGAAAAAAAAATGGAAACCCAACAAACAATTGCATTTTGCCCAGCGACAAATTGTCATGGGAGTTGTGCCGGAGTTGGAGTTGGAAGTGGAGTCGGAGCAGCAGCAGATCTTGCTCTAACTATATGGAATATCTCCATATGACCCTCAAGCGTTGGCGCATTGAACTCCAACCATATCGATGTTGCCAGAGAGAGAGAGAGAGGGAGTGAGAGAGGGAGGGGGGCCTTTGGGCCTTTTGTTTCACAATCAGTTGATGCAATTTTTATGGCCTTTTCTTAAGTGCTTTGGCTTAAGTTTTCCAATAAATTCCTTCAAGTTCTGCTGCTGCTGTCCATGCAAAGTGGATGTTCTAGTTGGCTCAACTTGCCAGTAGAAAGTGGCACACTGTCCAGCCAAATGCTGTTGCAGTTACTCTTTCATTTTTGGGTCAACTTGTTGCACACACACACACACAGTAGCTGCAAAATGCGCCAGTGGATTGTCTTGAAAAAATTAATTGCTTTAATGACTGCACAAAAAAAATTTCATATTTCAGTGATCCAATTGATTCGACATTTCGAAAGTAAAAAAATAAATCAAAGAATGGGAAAAGGAATAGCAAGCCCAAGCCCAAGCCCAAATAATGCCTGAGGGTTGGACAAACGTGATCTGGACCAAGCGGCGTCAGCGGCTTTTGTCATGACATGACTTACTTACCTTTTTTTTTTGCGGCTTATCTAGCGCCTACAGAGGCTCAGAGACTGAGACCTGGGACCTGGGACTGAGTCTTGGGCTGGAGCTGAAGACTCGTAGCACAAATTCAATTATCACGACGACGTTGAGTTGAGAGAGCTTGCCAATAAATTATCTTAAAGCCAAATGCCTTTGACAGTGCGCGGCTGGAACTGACCCAAAACGTGCAGAACTTTGGCAGTCTTCTCTAAGTTCTAAGCACAATTTGACTTCACTCTTGGGCTATGGGCTATGGGTTTCGACATTTCTTGGGCTGATGTTGCAATTAATTGCGACTTTGGCTTGCCATTAAAATTAATTTGAATTTTCTTTCTTTCTCCCCAATGGCCCAATGACTATGCATTAAATTAATTTCTTTGTTGACCATATATGCGTCAGTTCCCAGGCTTTCAAATCAGGTCAACGTTATTAACTAACTGAATAATAGGAAGAGAGAGATAATCAACCATTTCTCACTTTTTTTTTCAGGTGGCCACACAGGAACCGCCAGCTGGGCCAGTCGAGTTTGCTCCTCATGTGACGGCCACATGCAAAGCGGGCACCATGAACATCAAGGTAAAGTTCAGTTCCGGCTATACGGGAGCTGTCCATGCACGGGATTCCCGGACTCCAGCCTGCATGGCCATGGGCGATGGCAGTGATTCCGTTGCCTTTAGCCTCAATCTGTGGGCCAAACAGGGTGCCTCGGACTATTGTGGGATTCTGGTCAGCAACGTGAGTGGAAGCAATGTAAGCATTAACCAAATTTTGGGCTAACAAATTAATTAAAACTAAACTTTTAACATATAAATGATGGGATTTTCAGAAGAAACACTAAAAAATGCATTCAACTCAAAAGTGGAGTATTGAACTTTTCAACAACAAAATGGCAAATTAATTTGACCAAATTGCCAAACTAACGAAAATAAAACGTTTTCAATTACTCAGCTTTAGTCTAGTCAGTCAGAGAGCCGAAAATGATGTAATAGCAATGAGATTGAGTTTGAGATTGAGTTTGAGAGTTGAGTTTAAGAGTGGAGACCTTGTCTAGTCTCAGTGGCTTTGTCTGTAACCATGTCTTCTGGTTACCAAAAGGGCACGCATGCGCATAAATTGTGTGAGCGTCTTTCTCTCTCTCACTCTCGCACTCTCCTCCATCTGAGTGTACTTGAGTCTTGGCCCCGAAATCAACGCAAACGCAAATCGGCAAACTGAGACGAGCCAGCCAGCCAGCCAGCCAGTCAGTCAGTAACGATGGCAATAAAAATCAAGTTTAATCCTACGTGCATCACATGGCGTGTTGACAGGCGGCGGCCTACTCGTGCTCTGTGGCTCAAGTTGAATGCAAACAATGGCAGAAGGCAACCAGAGCGGATTTAAGCTCCGGTACTGTGTACTGGGGACTTGGGACTTTGACTGCAACCAAATCGCATTAGCCATAGAGAGTTATACACATACTTATATGCAAATTATCAGCATGGCAGCAATATATGTATGCATGTATCTCTATATCTATATATGATGTTTCCCCAACATTATTAATTGCAATGTCAAATCCTGGACCGCACCCTCCTGTATACCAAAAATAACTACAACTCTCTGATCTGGTATATAGATTCCGCTTGCTCTTGCTCTTGCTCTAGAGCGGAGCCCGCCTTCCGTTTGCCATCGCTTGTTTCTTACTTAAAGGGAGGAGGTCCCCCATAAAATTAAATCACGCTTATCGCAACAACTGCAACAAACTTGAGGTCCTATTTTCATATGCCCTAACCAAGGGGCAAGGTATTCACATTATGACCAAGTGTTTGCCACGAAATAAGGTTGAAATTGATAATGGTAAAATGTTTGATGACCTTTCAGAAAGAAGACATATAAAGAAGTTTTAGACTACAATATTTAATAACCGAATGAACTTGGAATCAATATTAAAATAGTTTTTCTTTATACTTAGCTAAATTACATTGAGCTACATAATTCAAAAGATCGAAAAGAAATCTCAAAAAAGTAAAATAAAGAATCTAGTGTTAAGATTATTAGGTGAATATTCGCAGAAATCAAATATTGAATATTAAATTGTAGTAATTACAAAAGTAAATAAAACAAGAAACATTTTATTTAGTTTTACTCATTACTAGAAAGTCTCTCAAGTACATTTTTTTGGAACATAAAGGGTGAAAAATTTAAATTCGAAAAAGGAAAGACAATACGATTTATTTGCCCAAGTACTGGACCAAAAATATTGAAACCAAAAAAGCAAATCTAGTAAATTATCGCGTTATAAAAAACAATTTTTCCATTAAAGAAACAGCAATCTCTATAAATATTATAATTCTATTTCGATCCAAAATTAAGTTCAGTATTATATATAGAATTGTATTTTAGATGCCTAAATCATATTATATCTAGATTGAGCAGTAAAGATTCCTAAATCGTATTATATATAGATTGAGTAGTAATAAGAATTAAAGATGTCAAAATCGTGGTATCTTGCTCAAATATTGCGTTTAGTGAATTTTCTTTGAGTTGAAAAAAGAATTGTATACAAATATAGAACTGAGGTTGCATTATTTAGCATTGGAATACGATAGAATAATTACTATGTATATAGATAAGATAGAAATAGCAATCAATTATAGAAGTGGGAGTGCATACGAAATAAATAATATTAGATTATAATTATTAGTTGCATTAGATAGGGTATAAAAGCCATCGGCAATGGCTAAATTAAGTCTGGCCCTCTGATTTTTTCTACCCAGCTTTCAGCTGGGAGTGGCGTCTACAAGTTCCTCCAGACACACACACAGATACAGACACACACACTCGCACACACACAGTTCACATGGGCAGACACGGCTTTCCACGCTTTGACTTTGACAGCATTCCACGGTGTTGTGGCTGCGTGTGCGCGGAATTTGTGTCAAAAGAATTCGTTTTTCGCTTTTTTTTTTTTGTTTGTGCAATTTCGATACGATTCTATTCGCTGGCAAATATTTTCTTTTGAGCCTTTAATTGCTTTCGAAATGCCTTCGCATTGGGCTTGACCTTGACGTTGGCCAAGCCAAGCATCCATTTGCAGTCTAAAATTGGCGCTGAGACGCCCAAAGCCAAAAGTCAAGCCGCAAAGAAGACGAAAGAAAAAACCAACACAATTTTCCATAAAGTTCAAGCTGTTATTGTTTCTTTTTCTGTCCATTGTGGTTGCGGACTGTGGGCTGACTTTGACGTACTTGAACTTATTTCTTATTACCAGTATTATGATTATTATTATTATTATTATTTCGAGTGGGTTGCTGCTGCTTTGGCATTATTATTTGCCATTACTTGATGATGCCCGTTTTCTGGGTTCTTTCTGCCTGAGCTATTACAAACATTTAAATGTTAATTGCATTGCACAACAAACCAACCAGATAGACAACACATAGAGAAGAACAAAACAAAAAAAACAAGTAAATACGAGAAATCTTCTAGCAATTTGCCATTAAGCAATTTCCACACATTACCTCACATCTATTCACATATGGTAAATCAACTTTGATAATAACTTTTCATAATGATGCACGAGTTGGCCAACAAATTGTGACATAAACTGGCAAAAAAAAATTATATCGTTCTTCATCGTTCTTCGAGGTAAAGTTAACTCAGCAAATAACCAAAGAAAACTTATCCATGACTGAATTAAAACAAGCTTCATTCATAAATACAAAAGCTAATACTAAAATAGGGCTTTTAGACGTGGGTGTTGTCTTAAACATTTAAACAAATAAACACGAGATGAATAATAATAACACAAATAATATAAAAATATATAAGTATACGTAAACCGGTTTTGGAGATACGAAACTTATTGTCAATTAAACAGAAGTGGCAAGAAACTTGTACTTTAGCTATATCTTTTTACGGAAAGCCACTGCATTGCCACACCGCAGCTCACAATTGCAGGTCAAGGTGAAATGCGCACACATAGCTACAGAAAAACATGTATAACTGAAACCCAAAGATAATCAGTGCCATCAACTACAGTTAATAAAGGAGAATAGGAGTAAAAAACCCCTTGAAGCTGGCCAAGCGTAGAAATTCTAACAAGTTGCTCGCTCAACTCTCAAACTGAATGATATTCAAAAAGAAATTGTAATTACCCAAAACGAATGATAGCCAAGTAAATAATTAACTTACAAGTGCAGCTATTAAAATTGCTCCCCTTGCCATAAACAAACCGACTACTCTATACACTTGCAACACGAGAGAGAGAGAGAGCAAAGAAATTATGCAGCTGCAATGCGAATATACTCAGCTAGAGCAGAGAGTTGTTTGGAAAATGCTTAGAAAATAAATGAGGAGAAAATAAACAAGTGGAAAACTGCGTCACACTTGGCGGCATTTTGCATTTCCTTGTTGCGATTGCATCATGTGACAATTAACATGCCACAAGTGCAAGTTGCAGCCATGATCTCATGGGGCACCAGACTAGGCCTTGTAAGCGGCGGCTAAACGAGTGTATCAGTGTGTGTGTGTTTGTGTGTGTCTTATGAGTGAAGAACTCCCCAAAGAAAATGCATAAATAAGGGCATTTAGTCTTGGCTTCAGTTGGCTTTTAAACCCAATCAACATTAACGTCACGGGCATAAAGTTTTAATAACTAGCGATTAAATATCTTTCTCTTGCTATTTGTTTCTCCAGCGCACCGAGGAGCGTTCCATTCAGCTGGCGGTGCGTGTGCACAAGACTCTCGAATTGGCGGATGATAAATTTTATGTGATTACCTGTGGCAAATCGGGCTATACGCGGTAAGTTGAAATATATTTGTATATGTGTGTGTGCCCAAACCTAATCCTAAGCCCAACTGCACTTAAGACTGTCCAACTGTCCGTCTATCCGTCCATCTGTCTGTCAGTCAGTCAGTGAGCAAGTAATTTGGTCTAGGCTTCCGTCAGTCTAAAGTGCTCGAAATTTCATTTGATTTGGCAATTTCAGTTCAGCGTCTTGAAACTTGTTTGCTGTTGGTTTTTTTCGAATTTTTTTTGTTGTTGGTGTTGGATCGGCTCACAACAATCAGAATCAAAGAGCGAATTATGTATGATGTATGTAGGTGTTAAAAATTTCTTAATAGAACCAAAACACTCAAGGCCATTGAGCTCTCATTTGTGTGTGTCCAATTCTTTCACTCGATCATTATTTTCTTTTTATACCCTTGCAAAAAGGGTATATTAATTTTGGTCAGAAGTGTGCAACGCATAGAAGGAGGCATCTCCGACCATATAAAGTATATATATTCTTGATCAGCATGACAAGACGAGTTCAAATCCGTTTGTCCGTCTGTCTGTCCGTCTGTCCGTCTGTCCGTCTGTCTGTCTGTCTGGATCAACAGCTTCTCCTCCGAAACCGCTATAGCTACAGAGCTGCAATTTTGCACGAAGTCTTGTATATACTGCAGGCATTGTATATCTCGGATTCATCCCGATCGGACAACTATATCATATAGCTCCCATAGGAACCATCGGTCGAAAAATGAGTTTTAGATCAATAACTTCTTTCTTTTTCACCCGATTATCATAAAACTTAAGATTTGGTAGTTTATTATACATCCAAACATCCATGCCAAATTTGATCAAGATCGGATTACTATATCATATAGCTCCCATATGAACGATCGGACCAAAAATAGTTTTGCTTCTAAAAAATTTTTTGTTTCTTGAGCGATCATCGTCAAACTTGGTAAATAACATTTCTACATAGAAAATTATAATTCTGGTAAATTTGATCAAAATCGGATGACTATATCATATAGCTGTCATACAAACATATGAAAAAATTGCATGCTGCATGTCTACATGCATGCATATGTATGCGTGCCGTGCTATGGCGTGTAAAAACGGATTTTTACACCAGGGTCTTTACATTTATATAACTCTTTTTTGGGATCTAGCAACACAAAAGCTTGCAAGGGTATACAAACTTCGGCATGGCCGAAGTTAGCCCGGCCTTCTCGTTTTAATTCATGTGGTATTTATTTTCTGCTGTTCAATTAACGGTAAATTGCAAGATAACAATCTTTTCGAGAAACAATTTAATTTGTACACCAAAGAGTCATTTGCATAATGCCAATGACTTTAAAATTACCTCGACGACGACGACTACAAATTACGCAAGTTTGTTGTCTAAGTCTTTTGTTTTTTTTTTTTCGGCAGACGAGTTAATGAAAATCGGCCAGAGATAGAAGCCAAACGATAAAGCACACACACACACTATATATATATATATATATAAAGTTTAAAATGGTTTTCCAAACGGTTGCGCTCTGTTAAGCTGAAAGATGAAAAGAAATCGTAAACAAACTTGCCAACATGGTTCGGTCTGGTTATACGAATTTATTTATACTTATGTCTATAACATCGTAATGACCGGCAATTGCATAATAATTATTTTTGCAAGCTTTTAGCTCTATTCACTCGCACAATTTTTTAATTACCAAGCAGATTCGTTGTAATTGCTTACCGTTAACCCATGTCTCCCATTCCCCTTTGCAGCGATGACAACGCCCATGTGGTTCTTAAGTTTCTGGAGAACGATCATCGAGTGCGTGAGACTGTCTATGGACATGAGTACAAGATACGCGCCGAGTTCTCAAAGCCAAATGGTGCGTAATACGTAAATACCCCTTTGTACCCAGTACTTAAAATAGAGTTTTTTTTTTAACAGATACCTATGGCCTGCGTGTGGGCAATTGCTTTGCCTTTGACAAGAAGAATCTTACCCTTAAGTTGACAGACGATCGAGGGTAAGTCTTGTGGTTAAAAAAAAACACCCAATCACAGTTCATTTCTCATGTACTTTGTCTTGAATTTAGCTGCCCTTATGATCGTAATTTAATAAGCCGATTTGTGCCCACTGCCGATGGTCGAGCTGCTGAAGCTACACTTGCCACCATGTTCAAGTTTCCAGAGGGTTAGTACCCGGAATCTGAATTGGGAGGAAACCAATTGATTTACTTATCATTTTGCAGGCTCGGAGGTCCATCTACAGTGCGATGTTATACAATGCTATGGCCGTTGTGTGGAAATCGATGATTGCAATGATGTGGCTGTGGCCGGTTTTACAAAGGGCGGCAATGGAAATGGACCTCGCAAATTTGGACCCAATGAAGAGGGTTCCACCATAGCTGGAACTACTGTATTTGTTTTGGATCCTGCCGAGGCGCGTTGTAAGTGCAACATTTTGACATCGTTAAATCGTGTGATTAATTAAATCGAAATGGCTTTTCAGTGCTCTCTTCGAATTGTGAGGAGGGTATACGTCCCAGTTGGTTGCTTTGGCTGGCCATTACCCTGGGTGTTCTATTCCTGATAATGTTGCTCATGAACATATTCCTCTGCACGGCCATGAGCTGCAGTTGTGCTAATACAGAGGTGAGTTGCAGCTTAAAAAAAGGGGGGAAAAACAGAAATATTAATGCCCATCTTTATTCCATAGATCATTGAGAAGGAGCCTTCGATAATTGAGGAATACGATCCTTATCGCAGCTGGCATGGCAGTCAGTATGGCTCCCGGTATTCGCTGCATGGTCGGGATGCGCACAAGGGATATACCAGTGGCGGTTCCACAATACACTCAAATAGGTCTGATAGATATTAATTAAGTCTGCCTGCAAAAAAAACACACACTCAAACACACACACACACACTCTATTGAACACTTCGATATGCAACTGCTGATGCTGCTGCTGCTCTGCTCTTCCAACAAAAAACAATAAAAATTTCTGGTAAACACACCTACACCTACACACACACACACACACACACTAAGCATGCCTTAAAGGACATTGTATCTATGTATCGTATTTTATTGCTGTATCTCCTGTTAACTGGACAATCAACCACAAGAAAAGAAAGAATGTTATACCATTTCGTGCCTAGTATTGCAACTGTAATTAACCGTTATTAATTCTGCATTGTTTAATTGATAGTAACTAACTTTCTTAGTATCTACTGCTAGACCTTCTTCCTAAATCCCTCAAACAAACAAACAACAAAAAACACAAGCAAAACAATTGAAATTTACTGACAATTTCCCGAATTAGATTATGCTAACTTTACAACTACATAAAATCAAATTCTCTACTCCTTTATTATTATTATAATTATCTATTGTATTATTAAATCCCAACTTATCATCCAACATACTTCGAAGGTCTATGCCAATCGATAACGATAACGATTACGCAATTGTACATTCGCGACCCGGCTCTAGACATTCCCATTCCACGTTACATGGACAGCGCGCCAATCGTGGACCGCCCAGTAATATCTAATTGTAAAACGAAACAAAACCACATAATTCTAAAACGAACAAAAATAATCAACTAAAATTTTCAAAAACAAAAAAAAACAAACAACAACCATTCGCTTTAAGTTACTCGTAAGTCTTCCCCCCTCCAATCCCAACTCACAATAAAAACTAAGTCTCAAATGTATATAACTAAAACGTTTAATGCTCTCTCTCTCCCACTCTACCCACTCCAGTTTTTCCAAATTGTCTAGGTTTAGAAAGAACAAAAAATTATGATGACATTGTAAAATACTAAAAAAAAAACCACAACTAACTAAAAATGAAAAATTAAGTAAAATACTAAACATTTCCTTTTTTAAAATCTATTTAACATAAGTCATTAGTCTCTCATAAGTGCGAACGAATGTGTATTAGCGAAATGTTTCAATTACTTGTAAAAACAAAACAAAAAAACAAAAGAAAGAGCAACCCCAACAAAATTAAATTAAAATTTATTTTGTATTACAGAATAGTCTAAAATCTTAAGCGAACATTTGGCGAATTGCGTGAAACGTATCAATTGTAATTAATTTAAAAATAAAAACATTAATTTGATTAAAAATTAAAAAATTAAATTTTATTGTTAATTTTGTAATCTCATAGAATTCAATTTCAGTGTGGCCTTTAAATTGGGCTGCAAGAATTTGGAATGTGTTTGAAGACAGGAATTTGTTGAGCAAAGTTTACTCAATTTTTGGCAAATTATAATTATTTCGAAGATGCTTTTGCGACTTCAAAACCGATTTTTAAAACTAGTAGCAACAAATTTTAACACGGCTTTGAAATCGTCCATCGTCTTATAACAAAGTTACCAAAATTGAGGATCATTAAGAATATGTACTATATTTAATATGGTCATTCAGAGTCATTTTAAAAACGTTGTCAAAAATTAGTTGATCAGAAAAAGTTTAAAATATATTGCGAAATAAAATTAGTCGTTTTAAAAAGATTTATATTTTGATATTTATATTAACAAGCCAACGGTTTCTAATGACCAATACGAATCCCAGAGTTGAAAAGAATAAACACCCTAAAAGTAGACTACGTTTTGTGTAGTTTCTGCTAACAATAAGTATCCGCCCATATGTCTGCTTCTTAAAAATGGTGGCCAAATTTAACTACAACTACAACTAAGAAAAATATATATCAGCACCAAAATTATTTTCTTTAGCTGTAGATTGTCTATATCCTTCCGATAAAAACGAAATACATATCAAACATTTTAATATTTATTCAGAGCAGTAAGCAAGTAAATATAGTTTCTAATATTTTATAAATAGCAAACATTTAAAAAAACAAAATATTGTTAGAATAATAGTTAGACTCTCAATATTTAATTTTTAATTTAAAAAAGGAATTGATATATTTATCAAGTTTTTAAAGAAATTAGTTGTTTCCTTTTAAATATTAAGTACAAATCAACCAATTTGGAATTATTGAATTCTGTCCTTTGATTTTTTATAAAATCAGAGTTTCTAATATTTTATAAATAGTAAACATTTAAAAAAACAAAATACAGTAAGAATAATAGAATAGACTCTCAATATTTAATTTTTAATGTCAAAAGAGAATTGATATATTTATCAAGTTTATAAAGAAATTAGTTGTTTCCTTTTAAATATTATTTACAAATCAACCAATTTGGAATTGATTTTATATAAAATCAGATATCTCAAAAACTATAAATAATACATATTATAATAATTACCAACGTTAAATATTTATTTCTTGCCAACAAATCTGTGTTTTTGGACTACTGTACGTCAAATCGTTCCTACCCTGTTCTCTCTGTTCTTGGCTTATCTTCGTTTTTGCGCTCACAACGAGTTTTGTTTTTATACCCTGTAGCCATGCAAAGTGCAAATGGGTATATTAAAGTTGCGGAAATGTTTGACTCAATCGATTGGAAAAGGTTCGTTAGTTTATCCATGAACACTTAGATCTTCGTAGCTTAGTAAGGGCCAACAAATTAATAATGCATCTACATATAATTTGAAAATTTTTACCAATTTTGTAAGATAAAATCTGTTACTTCACTTAAACTCGGAATGAAAAATGGAGTATTTTTTAAAATGTTTAATAATAAAATGTGGATAGTGCTAATGAGAGAGAAAGAAGTTTGACATCGTAAATTCTACTTAGTACAGGGTAAAAACAAGGCGACGCCCCGACTCACCTGCATTAGAGCCGAACTCTCTCTGTGAAGCAATTCGCACTCGATGGTCGCGATGTGTCGCAGTGTTCCCAGTTGTAGTTGTAGTTTGGCATTATTTTCGCATGGTCTCTGGGCTTCAGTTTAAAACTGTCGGTCGTTGAGCGCGGAAGTGAGGCGATTTCTCGTTGAATGGCTGCCTCGAAAGGCAAACGCTATATCTATGTACATCTCTGTGTGCGTTCGTGTGTGTAAGAAGAATATCGGCGGCAACGATACCGACAACGACAAACAACGTAAAAATTCTGAAGCATAAAGGCCAACAGAAGAAAACCCATTTAAAAAGAACACAACAAACAAGAAGCAGGCAAAAAGAACCACATGGATTTCATGAGTTTTGTTGTTGTTGTTGCTTCCAAGTGAATTGAAGTGAAGGGGAAGTGGAAGTGACCTTAGCCTTAGAACCATCTACCTACCTACCTGGAGGTACACAATTCGCGATTCGCACCACTGTATTTGCGTGTTGTGAATGTTTGTTAAATTTAAAAAAAAAAAGTGTAAGTGGCCATGCAGCGAGTTAATAATAGTGCATTCGGGAATTGCAACAGCAACACAGTAAATTGAGCCGCGTGATTTGCAAATCGATTGAAAAACAACAACAAGCAAATGCACAAATAATTATGTTTACCCCGTCCTCTTCCAATTTTTGATTCTTTCATTGGGCAGATGAGTCATCAGCAAGACCCTTCAGTAAAACTACATACATATTTATATATATAGTATATATGCAATTACAATTCCACTCATGCACGCCATTAAAATCTACAAAATTCTAAATATATAAAAACGAGTGTTTGTGCCGCTTTACCTATGTATGTAAAAATGCTCTCTTCAGATTCGGCAAATACTCTACTTGAATATAAATTTAGACCCACTTCTGTCTACCACACACTTTTGCCTTGATGTAACCGGGTTGTAAATTAAATCGCAACAACGACTCTCAGTTACCCAGTAATGCGAATTACATTCTTCTGAACCATTTCCGCTGTTCAGCCTCATAGAGCGGAAGTTATTGTAATTTGTGCTTAATTTAAAGACAAACGATTTTTGCTTAGATTTCACACTGATAGTCATGCCATTTAATTTTTACAGCATCCTTGTGTTTGCTTGACTTAATATACTCGTTTTATCGCAAGAGCAAAGGGTATGCAAATTCTCGCTGAAAATGTCATTAACCTCGACAAATTGAATTCGAATGGTTATTTTTCGTGTTTGATTTAGTGTAAATGTTAATTTAATTTTATGTTAATGACAAATGCATGTGCCTGACTGAGTTATCTCTTCTACATATAGGTCATCGTTGTCAATGAATTTCCTTTTTCTTTTTTTTTTTGCTTGGCAAATACTTCAATGAGCTCATTTGTGCCCCCATAAATGAAGTGGAGTATTAACAAAAGTGAAGATGTCACTTCTGACTGTCTGATTGGAAGACAATCAATGATATACAATACAAACAATTGGCAATTGCGTGTGACAGAGAGTCAAAAAAGTAAACAAATCACTTTCTTTTGCTGCAAATAAGTATTTCGACATATATCGACTAAAAGAATGACCTTATTTTGTATTGATTATATTGATTAGTAGTAACAAAGTTGTAAAATAAAACCATAACGATAGAAATTTGCGATAAAACCGATCTAATCATATTAAAATATCATGGCGAAAATGTTATAAAAATTACAAAGAACCGCTAAATTGAATACCGAGATATCAGTTACTGAATTTCTTTCAATTCCATATGGCTTACAAAAACAGTTACTTAATGGGTATAATGCCAGACATTGCCCTTCCAATAATATCGTATTATTGTAATATGAAAACGATAAATAGCAAGCGGGATTTATTGTGATTGTTGTCTTTTCGCTCATTCTCATTCGTTTTCGAGAATCTCATATACAGAAGACGAGAAAAATTAACACATTTATCATATTTCTTTTATTATTCTTTTGGTTCTTATCTCAGGAAATTCGTTTGTTTGCTTTTCTTCATATAAATATGTATATATATCTGGACTCCCTCTGGCGGTGTTTTGAAAATGACGTAATACCTTCATTAACTACACTTATCTCTGTCTTTCTAAGACCCTTCAGTTACTTTAATTCGTTTTCAAATTTAAGCTGATCACGTTGCCAGACTAAATAGCTGCTATCATGACCCTGGAACTCCTAATCAATTGCACTCTTTAGAATAATCAGCTAGACTACGTCATGAATTTGCTTTTTTTTTAAAAAAAAGATTTATGATCGATTGCCAAAAACAAAACACACACACAAACACAAAACAAGTAAGCAGAACAGCTATTAAAAATCTATACAAGATCGCATTAACTTTACCTAAACAAAGTTTGCTTTGTAAAGTAAACCGACACCGAAAAATGATGTCATATATGTATAACCCCAAGCTGGGCTTGGGCTTATTTGGCACCTCTCTTTCTCTACATATGTATACCTACATACATATGTATACCTTTATATATACATATAAATAAATATATATGTACCTACACATGTCTGTATCTGCTTTATGTACCATATAATTTGAGCTTGAGTTTTTAGTTGGCGATTTGATTTGTTCTCTGATCATTAACTTACTCTGTAGTTCGTGGAATTCTCTCCGTTACGGAAATAAAGGCATTTCCTCCTGACTCAAAATTCAATGAGCTCATCATGTTTAGTAAGACAATCGACGAATGTGAAATGTCAACCATTATACTTATGTTTCACTGTATAAATGTATATAAATTCTTTTTTGTTTGACTAATTGGTATCTAATCATTTAGTGTTTGACCCCCAAAAGCCACCTCCAGAACTGACAGGTCCACACTGACATCGCCCACACGCAAACTGCGCCTCGTCAGTGCTTAAACTTGCCTCAATTTGATCTGATCTGTACATATATATACATTTGCTATATATCTTACATATATATCTGTATAAATTGCTGCAATTAATATAATCAACTCGTCGGCAACGTTGCATTTCTCTCAAATGTTAAATACAAAATGCATTTCCATTGTGCCACATGTTTCTATACCCTTTAAAAAAACGGGTTATAGACATTACGGACACACTTTGGTTCAAATCGTAATATATACATATGTGTCTTGGATGCTGTTCATAAGTAGAAAATCTGCGACTTTTACAAATATTGAATCTTTTTTTTAGATCAAATATCATATGATTGTAGTTATAAAGCTAAAAAAAACCCATAGAAACTATAGATATTATTCAAATTCATTTTACCACTAAACTCCCTTTTGTCTGATTAGAGTATAAACAATTCGTTGCAGTTGTTTATGATTTTTTCCTTGTCGCATGTTTAATTGACTTTGCAATGTGAAAATATCGATTTTTGAATTTCAAATGTATATCTAACAGGGATTTCCAAGTAAAGGTCGCGTTTCCTTCTAAAATAATTATATAACCTAACAGAAAGTTTTAGTTGTCTTATATCTTTTTATATGCTGTTTATCTCATCTCATCTTTTTTTTTTTTTTTTTTTGATTAGCTTTTTTCGTGGGAAACAGCAAAATGTACTTATATCAAAACTTATAAGACCATGATAAGACAACATTGAAGCAGACAACGAATCTTCCCAACTACTCGTACATATACATATATACATAAAGAGAAAAAGATCGGCAGAGAACATAGATAAAAACCTGTCAAAATATGACAATTACGTATACAGGTGAAGTGGCCACATGCCGAGGCTTTGGCTGTTTTCTCAAATTGCTTCTCAGGTGAGTAAAGATAACTATTCTAGAATTTGTCATTCCATTGTTAATTACCTATAGAAATAGTAAATACTTATATAGATATTGAAAAATGTACTATATGCAGCACCAATTGGGGGATAGACTTATACGTGGGGTCAGTTGCTTACAATTGCTCAACAAATAATAGAATTTTCCATTTCCCATACCCATAGAGAACCAGTTGCAATTCCACTGATAGACAGACCTCTCCAGCCACACAAATGCAAATAATGATGCCATATCAACACCATGTTGTAATCTAGACCTTTTGTCGTCACACATACTATATGTGACATCTGTCATGCTTGTAATTTGAATTATAATTTAATAATGTCGAGCAACTAGTGACTCAACAAAACCAGCGTGAATTGAGAGAGTTGTTACATGACAATGTTCCGATATCCCATATGAAGGACCACTGATAAGGCTGTAATCAAGGGACTGGGAATTGTGGGTTATGATGTTGATGATCTAATTAAAGTGCTGTCAATTGGACATGTGTAGTAAATAAAGAGTTGTTTGAAAAGATGAAGAGCTGACTGCAAATTAAAAGAGAAAACATAGGTTTTTAACGCCCTCTTGATAATTGGAACAATGGAAAAAGAAAACAACAAAACGAACAAAGTTTCAAATTCAAAGGAAATGGTTATTAATTGAACACGATGTTCTTACCTGATGTTGTCCTTATAACTCCTTATAATCATAACGTGAACTCTGGTATTATAAGCTTAGCCTCCTCCTTTTCGTTTCATTTTATTGTAATTCGCAACTAGTTTTAGCTTTGAAGTACAAATATGACATTAGAATCATGGACTCACTGCTAATAAAGAACATGGTAACTTTTTGTACCACCTATAAGTGACCTCGAGCCTTTTTAAAACCATAGTTTGAGAAAAGAAAAATCTAAACAGATATTTAAAATCTCATAAAATTTCTCAATTTACATAAATGTAATTCAAATCTTTGAAAATTTAAGAAAATCAAAGAACAAAGTTTATACCGATTAGTTTGAGATTAAGATAAGATTTTAAAAAATTTTAGTTCATCTACTTATTAATTCTGCTTTCATTTGATGGAAATATTTAACTGAAGTTGTAATTTTAACAACAACAAAGGAGTATCCTAATATGTCACTCACTTTCATAAAATTATTAGATGTGAATGAGATTTTCGATTAAAAAACCAATTTTTTGCGCTATATATTTTTAGAATTAATCACATTCCTGTACGAGTATGTGTAACTATTTCTATTTCCATATTAATAACACATGATTATAAGTTTTCATCCATTCTGACTCACTTTTATAGAAAGACCAAGCGAAATATCCAAAATTGCTCATACAAAGATTTCCAATTAATAATTTTTTTTAGCCTTTAAAGAAGTTTAAAATTATAGCGACTATTTGATAAAAAGGCAAATTTCATTTGATACTATGATATGGTTTTGTTGTTATTGATGGTATTTGGGTTTATCATGCACGATTCGTGTGATAAGACCAGAGAAAGAGAGAGAGAGAGGGAGAGAGAGAGAGAGTCACGGCCAGTTAGGTAGTCACACTGTGTTTACATAGAGAGGTCGTATTATTGTATACCGATTTTATGACGTTTTGTCAGCAAAACAATATCAGGTAAAATAAAATGACGTCGCCAGTTTGAGGAAATTCTAGTGAGCCTACACAGAAACAGACACCGTGCCGCTGGCCAATTAAAGCGAGCATAATCATTGGAATAGCCCAAGTCAATGATTAGCGGGGGAAACGGGAAAAGAGAGATAGACACAAGTGGCGTACCTATGGAAGTATGGTGATTGGGTTTACGTGTGCATACTATTTATAAAGACTGATGTCGTTAATTTGGAAATCTCTAATTTTTTAACTTTGTTTTTGTAGATGGCGTGGAAGCATTTACAAATTGGTCTGGTTGGATTTGCTGGCTTTTCTGATATGTTACTATGTCCTCAATTTGATGTATCGTTTCGCTCTAAACGAGAGCCAGAAAGAGTAAGTAGTAACCACCTCTTAGAGAGCCTAAACTGGATTATATTCCAAGTGTGTTTTTGCAGGACCTTCGAGGCTATTGTCGAGTATTGCAATAGCTATAGTGATCTAATCCCATTGTCCTTTGTGCTTGGCTTCTATGTGTCAATTGTGATGACTCGTTGGTGGAATCAGTATACATCTATACCATGGCCCGATCCCATAGCCGTATTTGTTAGCTCCAATGTCCATGGCCAGGATGAGCGCGGACGCATGATGCGACGCACAATAATGCGTTATGTATGCTTGTGTTTGACCATGGTGTTGGTCAATGTATCGCCGAGAGTGAAGAAACGATTTCCGGGTCTCGATAATCTGGTGGAGGCTGGTCTCCTCAATGACAATGAACGCACCATTATTGAGGCCATGAACAAATCATTCCCGAGGCCCTCGAAGCACTGGTTGCCCATTGTGTGGGCAGCGAGCATTATAACCAGAGCCCGCAAGGAAGGACGCATTCGTGACGATTTTGCTGTGAAGACCATTATCGATGAATTGAACAAATTTCGTGGGCAATGCGGCCTCTTGATTAGCTATGACACAATCAGTGTTCCTTTGGTCTACACCCAGGTGGTCACATTGGCAGTGTACTCCTATTTTCTCACCTGTTGCATGGGTCAACAGTGGACGGACGGCAAGGTTGTGGGAAATACCAGTTACTTGAACAAAGTGGATCTCTATTTTCCAGTGTTCACCACACTCCAGTTCTTCTTCTACATGGGTTGGCTCAAGGTGGCCGAGTCACTGATCAATCCTTTCGGCGAAGACGATGATGACTTTGAGGTGAGGTTGAAATGTGAAAATTAAATGGGAAATTTGTTTTTATTAAAAGAGAACTCTCTAGGTCAATTGGATGGTAGATCGCAATCTCCAGGTATCCTATCTGATTGTCGATGAGATGCATCACGATCATCCGGAACTGCTCAAGGATCAGTATTGGGATGAGGTGTTCCCCAATGAACTGCCCTACACAATTGCTGCCGAACGTTTCCGTGAAAATCATCCAGAGCCCTCGACGGCCAAAATTGAAGTGCCCAAGAGTGCTGCAATGCCATCGACTATGTCATCAGTGCGCATCGATGAAATGGTTGGTAATAACGCTGCCAATGCTGCACCAGCTCTGGCTAGTCTTGCCCCAGAGGGGTCCAAAATCTTTATGGAACAGCCACAACAGGGTGTACCCCTGCAGACAGTCACTTATGACCTAAGCAAGGGTGCGCCAGATGAGGAGGTTAGAATCAAAAAGTTGGCAGCATCTAATGAAAGCGCATTGGCACCATCGATCCCAAAACACAATTGGCTAATCCAAACAAATCGTTCATCAATCAATGTGACGGCATCAAAATTACAAAAGCAAAATTCTAACCTCTTTCCTTTCCAATCTGGGGACTATTTCGTTCACAATTCTATCACATTCGCATTTTCAATCATAAACGGTGATTGGTAGTTTTACATTTTAAATTAAGCAAATATATTTAAAACATATATGGAATGGGCATAGTTTTTGAGGTTAATACTAAATTGAATAATTCAAGTATTTATCAGACTTAAATATATGACCCACTATGCCTGTTCCAAAGTCCTAATCTTTATTGTAATTTGTGTCTCTTTTTCTTATCTAGAGTGTAAACTGAATGACTGCATACTAACATTTTGATTCTAACAATTCTATCTGCCTACAGCCTCTTAACGCACCCTGCACGGCCTTCAAATGCTTTTGATATTGCACCCTAAAAATGGCACTATAAGAATTACTATACACAATATCTGAACTCCTTTAAAGATTTCCTACTAATATGCTAATTCTGTTTGTCTATTGTCCACCAGGCTGATGATGCCAGCGGCATACATTTCTCAGCAGGCAATGGAAAAATGCGTCTGGGATCGTCGCCATCTCTGGTCAGTGTATCGGGAACATTGTCGCGCGTCAACACTGTGGCCTCTGCTCTCAAACGTTTCCTCAGTCGTGATGACAGTCGTCCGGGCTCAGCGACGCCCAGTGAAGATCAGAATAAGTATCGTTTTCCGGCCAGTGCAAGTTCGGCCAGTTTGACAGGTGGCGGTGTACTTGGCTTGGGATCAGCCACATCGGGTGGCAAGCCACCGGGTAGTCTGCGCATTACCCAACAGGTCATTGAGGAGGTCGATGAGCAGGCCACCATCACTTCAATGCGGGCAAATGAGCAGCGTCCCAATGTGAAGGATATATTCGCCACACTACCACCGCTGCAGGGCACTGAAGGTGGCACCACGATACTTCAACCGCCTCCACCAGGAAGTCAGCCTGGACAAAAGTCCAATCCCGTGGACATACCTGGACGATCACCGCAATATGCTCGTGCTCAGTCCCAATACGAGCCCACACTATTTCCGCCTGGCGGCGTGGATGCTCTACTAAGCACTTCAGCTCCTGCTGGCGGAAGTCCCTCATTGATGGCCACTGCGCCCAGTTCGCCTGCGGGTGAGAGTGGGAGCACCAAGTCTCTGTTCGATCAGCAAAAGGCTGCCAGTCGCGAGACAGGTATGTGTCTTAAGAAACTGGATGATTTGCCCAGATTAACATTTCGCTTCATTTGAAACTCATTTTTAACATTTTTGTATATCTTCATTTTTCAACGAATTCGCGTTTCAAATAAAAGAGCGACCAGATGCACCGCAGGTTTTCAGGTGGTTCGTCACACCCGGTAAATTTTACCCATTGGCCATTAAAATAACACTTTAATTCATTTTACTTAGCTTGTTGCAAGTAATCGTTGCTGTTCTTTAAAACGTTATTCTTTTTTCTTTTTTTTTTGTTGTACTATATTTTGTATTTGATTTTGATGTGTATTTTGATTGATTTGATTTTTATCTAATTATTTTCCCGTTTTGTAATTGGCATGTTGTTTTAAATTGCGAAACTGCCTCAAACTTTTCAGATATAGAAATACTAATCTCAGCTTATAGTCGACAAGAAACATATTCATGTAGCCCTTTTCAAAAAAAAAAAAAATTGCACGTTTTACCTTGCCCAAAACGCTCCCTTGCCAATTAGACTAACTTTACTAATTGAAATTTTCTGATTACAGTGGAAAATATGGACATTCGGTCCTCCAATGATGTGTTGGCCAGTACAGCAAATAGTGAACCAGTCGACGATGGAGATGATTTTGAAAAGCTTAGGGCTACTCGAGAGAAGGAGAAAATTATGCGGCAGCAGAAGAATTTGGTTCGCACCATTAGCACAGCTCCTGGAGTCGAGCAAGCGGCTGTGCCGCTAGTACCCGGCGTCCCAGTGACCATGCCCATTGGGGCAATTGTAACCCAGGTTAACACCCCGGCCGTCATCTCGGCAGTCCCATCTAGTGCCGATCTTCTAGGCGGCGGTGAACCCGTCTCTAGTTCGACCATCAAATCAGAGGATGCCACCACTGGAAGTTGAATGGACGATCTGCTTAATTTAATATATGTTTTCCGTTCCCCTTTTTTTGTTAATGTGTGTGTACATATTCTTTGATCTTAGTTTAAGTCTAATGCATTAGTTAATTTATCTAAGCTGCTAAGCACTAAAATGCAGAATGACAGGCACAATTAAGAATGCTCATTATGTCTAGACGAGCTGGACCTATTTAACGCAATTAATTATATAATATACATAGCTACTAAAACTGTAAGTAGCAAGTGATTTGAATTTTTACAAATATAAGTTTTTGTAAATGGCCACAACATTTGGTTTAATTTAAATAAAATTATCGTTTTGCTTAAATTTGAATTTAATTTGTAACGGAAATTCAAAAATACTTAATTATCGGAACTCTGGCATCGCCAAATACTATTAGCTCAAATACAGGGAAAACTCATAACGGTCCACTGTTAACTATCTGTTAACTTTTTTGAATTTTTATTTCTTTTTTAGCCATAATGAAGATTGTATTTGTTAATAATAGCATATTCTACCGATTTTATTGGTAACCCAACTGTATGGTTTCTTTTTATGGACCAAACTCCCCGATGAGATTGCCTATCGATAATGAAACTTCAAACATATTTATAAACATGGTGGCAGCCCTTCCTAACTTCTAAATATCGATATTTGGCACAAGGGCGTAGCGAGAAGGATTGATACCATGGGCCAACCAAGAGGGGTTCCGGGTTAACATCAACCCCCACTAGTAAAATTTTAATTATATATGCATTACTTAAAAAAATTAAAAACAATGAAGTTATAATTGAATATAAATAAGTAAAACATTCAAAAGAAAAAGGAATTACACTTTATTTACATATATACATACATATTTGATAAAAATTATATTTTATACATATTGGACAAAATATAATAAAGTTAAAAACTCTATATTTTTGAGTGTTTTTGGCGGGCTTGCTTTATACATATGTATGTACATACATAAATAAAGTATATAAAAACTGTTTTTTAGTGATTCTGTCTGAGGCAGCCATTTGCTTGTAATGTTTTTGGCGGCTTCGTTTGTATGTACATACATACATAGATAAATACAAAAATGTGTACATACATATGTATGTATATTTGTATATAAAGTATATAAGGCAGTTTTGCTTCATTTTGGGCAACGCATAAACAAGAATAACTGTTTTTTGAGTGATTCTCGCTCAGGCAGCCACTTGCATGTAAATAAGTAATGTTTTAGGCGGGTTTTCTTTACATGTACATACATATACATATGTATATACATAAAACAGTTTGGCCTCATTTTTGAGCAACAAATAACAAATAAACAAGTCGTACATAAAAAGAACTGTTTTTTGAGTGATTCTCTCTCAGACAGCCACTTGCATATAGTTACATATATAATGTTTTAGGCGTGCTTTCTTTATATGAACATAAATAAATACAAAAATGTATACATACATATGTACATATATCTGTACATATGTATGTACATATATAGGTAAATAATGTATTTAAAACAGTTTTGCTTCATTTTGGGCAAGAAATAAACAAGTCGTACATAAAAAGAACTGTTTTTTGAGTGATGCTCTCTCAGACAGCCACTTGCATGCAATTATGTAATGTTTTAGGGGGGTTTTCTTTACATATAAAAGTATATAAAACAGTTTGGCTTCATTTTTGAGCAACAAATAACAAATACACAAGTCTCACATAAAAAGAATTCTTTTTTGAGTGATTCTCTCTCAGGCAGCCACTTGCATGTAAATATGTAATGTTTTTGGCGGCTTCGTTTGTATGTACATAGATAAATACAAAAATGTGTACATATGTATGAAAATAAAGTATATAATACAGTTTTGCTTTATTTTGGGCAACGCATAAACAAGTCTTGCATACGAATAACTGTTTTTGAGTGATTCTCTCTCAGGCAGCCACTTGCATGTAAATATGTAATGTTTTTGGCGGCTTCGTTTGTATGTACATAGATAAATACAAAAATGTGTACATATGTATGAAAATAAAGTATATAATACAGTTTTGCTTTATTTTGGGCAACGCATAAACAAGTCTTGCATACGAATAACTGTTTTTGAGTGATTCTGTCTGAGGCAGCCACTTGCTTGTAAATATGTAATGTTTTTGGCGGCTTCGTTTGTATGTACATAGATAAATACAAAAATGTGTACATATGTATGTACATATGAAAATAAAGTATATAATACAGTTTTGCTTTATTTTGGGCAACGCATAAACAAGTCTTGCATAAGAATAACTGTTTTTGAGTGATTCTGTCTGAGGCAGCCACTTGCTTGTAAATATGTAATGTTTTTGGCGGCTTCGTTTGTATGTACATAGATAAATACAAAAATGTGTACATATGTTTGTATGTAAATAAAGTATATAAGACAGTTTTGCTTCATTTTGGGCAGCGCATAAACAATTCTTACATAATATGTGTATGTAGTTTTTGAGTGATTTTGTCTGAGGCAGCCACTTGCTTGTAAATATGTAATGTTTTTGGCGGCTTCGTTTGTATGTACATAGATAAATACAAAAATGTGTACATACATATGTATATCTGTACATATGTACTTATATAGGTAAATAAAGTATATAAAACAGTTTTGCTCCATTTTGGGCAAGAAATAAACAAGTCGTACATAAAAAGAACTGTTTTTTGAGTGATGCTCTCTCAGGTAGCCACTTGCATGCAATTATGTAATGTTTTAGGGGGGTTTTCTTTGCATATAAAAGTATATAAAACAGTTTGGCTTCATTTTTGAGCAACAAATAACAAATAAACAAGTCGTACATAAAAAGAATTCTTTTTTGAGTGATTCTGTCTGAGGCAGCCACTTGCTTGTAAATATGTAATGTTTTTGGCGGCTTCGTTTGTGTGTACATGTGTACATATGTACATATGTATATCTGTACATATGTACTTATATAGGTAAATAAAGTATATAATACAGTTTTGCTTCATTTTGAGCAACGCATAAACAAGTCTTGCATAAGAATAACTGTTTTTGAGTGATTCTGTCTGAGGCAGCCACTTGCTTGTAAATATGTAATGTTTTTGCCGGCTTCGTTTGTATGTACATAGATAAATACAAAAATGTGTACATACATACATATGTATGAAAATAAAGTATATAATACAGTTTTGCTTCATTTTGAGCAACGCATAAACAAGTCTTGCATAAGAATAACTGTTTTTGAGTGATTCTGTCTGAGGCAGCCACTTGCTTGTAAATATGTAATGTTTTTGGCGACTTTATTTGTATGTACATACATATGTAGATAAATACAAAAATGTGTACATATGTACATATGTATATAAAGTATATAAGGCAGTTTTGCTTCATTTTGGGCAACAAATAACAAATAGACAACAAATAAACAAGTCGTACATAAAAAGAACTGTTTTTTGAGTGATTCTCGCTCAGGCAGCCACTTGCATGTAAATATGTAATGTTTTAGGCGGGTTTTCTTTACATGTACATACATAAAGACAAAAACGTTTACATATAAAAGTACATACATACATATATAAAGCAGTTTGGCTATATTGTTGAGCAACAAATAACAAATAAACAAGTCGTACATAAAAAGAACTGTTTTTTGAGTGATTCTCTCTCAGACAGCCACTTGCATGTAGTTACATATGTAATGTTTTAGGCGTGCTTTCTTTATATGAACATAAATAAATACAAAAATGTGTACATACATATGTATATCTGTACATACGTACATATGTATATAGGTAAATAAAGTATATAAGACAGTTTTGATTCATTTTGGGCAAGAAATAAACAAGTCGTACATAAAAAGAACTGTTTTTTGAGTGATTCTCTCTCAGGCAGCCACTTGCATGTAAATATGTATTGTTTTTGCCGGTCTTGCTTTACATGTACATAGATAAATTCAAAAATATGTACATATATATGTAAATAAAGTATAAAAGACAGTTTTCGTTCATTTTAGGCAACAAATAAACAAGTCTTACATAACAAGAACTGCTTTTTGAGTGATTTTGTCTGAGGTCTTGCTTTACATGTACATAGATAAACGCAAAAATTTATATATTTGTATGTAAATAAAGTATATAAGACAGTTTTCGTTCATTTTGGGCAACAAATAAACAAGTCTTACATAACAAGAACTGTTTTTTGAGTGATTCTGTCTGAGGCAGCCACTTGCTTGTAAATATGTGATGTTTTTGGCGGCTTCCTTTGTATGTACATAGATAAATACAAAAATGTGTACATATGTATGTACATTTGTAAATAAATTATATAAAACAGTTTTCGTTCATTTTAGGCAACGCATAAACAAGTCTTGCATAAGAATAACTGTTTTTGAGTGATTCTGTCTGAGGCATCCACTTGCATTTATAAATGTAATGTTTTTGGCGGCTTCCTTTGTATGTACATAGATAAATATTGGGTAACAAATAAACAAATTATATTGATATTTATATTCATTTATAATTTCATTGTTTTAATTTTTTTTTCAAGTAATGTAAATATGTATATTTCAGATTTTACTAGTGGGGGTTGATGTTAACCCATAAACCCTCCTTGGTGAGCCCATGGTATTTACCCTTCTCGCTACGCCCTTGTGCGAAATACCGATATTTACAATTTACGAAGGGCTGCCACCATGTTTATATCATAAAATCATCGATGACTCCCCAGCTGTAGTAACAAAACGAAACATTTATATTTTTTGAAATGTTCACCTAATTTTTTGAGTCCCTAAGTTGATAGTGCTGGAATGGAAATGCAATTTGACAGCGATGGCTATTGGAACCGATCCTCTCGAGCCGCTTTTAGTTTTGAAGATGAAGACGACGAAACTGACGGGATCAGCACAGAGCTGCCCAGCTCCAATTGGGACAATAATATCTTTAGTGACGACCCCGAAGTGAGTATAGAGAAAAATGTTGGTAATTAATGTTAAAGACATTTTGATCGCTTTCCAGCTTCCAACCAACAACTATTGCATACAGATATCCATTAAGGATCTATTGAGTGAGGAGGCCTTAAAACAGGTGTTACATGAACAGACTTTAGACGATCGCGTTATGCCCAAAGGCGTTTCTGCTGAGGAAGAATTAAAGATGCTACGTCGTCAAGTCCAAAGCACACTCTATCCCAACGTGAAAACAACGACGCACAAATTGATGCAGGGCAAGACGACTTCATTGGAAATGTATAAATCTCTGCACGAAAAGCAACAGCTGCTGGACTCACTCTTAGCTAACGGTGGTGGAGGCCACGCCATCATTGCTGTGGTGCTCTTTCTCAAGCGCACGCTGAATCCTGCACAGTTCCATGACACACTCAAGCAAAGGCCAAAAGCGCTGCAAGAGTATCTAAGCTTTTTACAAGAATGCGGCGATGTTAGTGGTCACATTGATCTCCTGCAACGCTTTGGACGTCATCAAGAAGCTGCTCTTAAGCAATTTCAGGCAGCTTTTGGGCTTGCCGACACGGGGGGAAGAAAACAACAACTTCAGCGACTAGTTGATGCCTACGCCAATGCAGGAGTTGGCATTATTCCGCTTTACGAACAAGTTTTTCATGCTGCCCTCAAAATGCAATTGCTTTTGGAAAAGGAGCCACACCTGGTGGCTGATCAGTTAACGCCAATTGAACTGTTGTATGCCTGTTGTCAGCGAAATGGTAACTGGAAGGAGCAGGACATGTTGAAGCTAATATCACCACAGCGATTTGCTGCCGATCAGCAGATATCGTCTGCGCAATACGAATGGACGGCCCTTAATGAACGAGCGCAGGCACAGGCCTACGCTGATCTGGAGTGCATATTTGAGCGTGTGCCCACCTGGCATCCCCTGAAGACCAAACAATTTCATATAAGCTTTGATCTAGCATCAGCTGTCCAACGACTCTATGAATTGCAAGCTCCTGCCACAGTTCTGCAACTATTTCTATCCAAAATGAGCAATAGCAATGATAAGTTGAACCTAGCACGACGGGTGAAATGCATCAAGGCCGTAATTGATGCAATGGCCGGATTGAAACAGCAACAGGAACTGTTGCAGCTTAAAGACACTTTGCCCGAGCGTTCCGAAGAGAAGTTTTACTGTGAAAATGCCTTAAAAACATTGCAAAGCAAACGCTGGACCACCGACAATATTAAACTAAAGTTATAAACCTTTTTATAAAAACGAAACCCTAGAATTTAACTCGCCAAACATAAGACACTCAGTGGATGTTTGCTACTTCAATATACAATTTTATATACATAAAATGCTGAATGCTTTACTGGGTCGGAACAAAACACAATTAGCCGGTCAACCTTATAGATCGAGATTATTATAGATGTATCAAGGAATTAATGTGCAGGTTGAAAAAGTTGAATCTCGATAAAATACGATTTTGTATAAATTTTATATTGACCCACGGAAATTAAAATCTTTTAACTGCGTAACTCTCTACTGTAATACGAATTTTGGACTGTAGAAACAAAACAAATCCTTTGCTTTATATGAGTTTACTCTGACAGTTAGTGCAAGGATATTTTCATTTAACAAACACGAATTTATAGAATTGCTCGTACAAGTATAAATTATTTGCTTTGCTTTGTATAGAAACATATCATTTATTGTTAATCATACAATATGAATATAATTATTACAATTCTAGTTCTTCTTTTCAAATGTGTTTTTTATTAAATAATTTGCAAATCACAAGCTGAATATCAATTAAATAAAAATCAAAAACCGTTCTTTGTGTCCCAATAAATGAGCAGCAGGGACAAAGATGAGTTTTCCTATTTTTACGTGATTTTTTTATTTTGAGTAAACAAATAAAGCAAGGTAAAGCATTACAAAAAACTTAAATTGTTTAAATTAATTGTTTTGTATGAAACATTTCTTGTTTTTCTTTTAAATAACAGCACAATAAAAAGCAACAACAATAATTATTAAACATGATTGGGGAGTAAGGGAGGAAGAGCAAGAGAGAGAGAGAGAAAGGGGAGGGCTACCTAAGTGTTTTATGTAGATATATATATATATATGTATGTATGTATGTAGATTATGTGGACACCCCGCATCCATCTGGAGTCTGGATAAAACATAAACCTAAACTGAATTACTTTTGGTTGAGCACGCAATAACTGATAAAACGAAACAAAAACAACTTCAAAATAGGCGGCCTTAACGAAAAGATATATATAGACACCCAGATGTGGCAAGCAGTAGTAGTAAGGAGAGGAGGTAATGACGAATCCTGGCTAATTGGCGGAATCACAATCCGAATAGCTGAGCAAACGCTGGCACAGAATTGTCTTGAACTTAACCGTAAAGCTATCAAAAATGACATCCGTATCCTGCAGCTGATGTCCAGTCGCAGATGTAGCCTGAGTTTGGTTGCTGTCTTCAGCGGCCGCAATCAGCAGCTTAAACTTCTGATTGAGATTCTGCTCTAAGGCCGTGTTGTTGTTATTGAAGTAGAAGACATAGGCTAGCTCCAGCAGATAGTAGTCCAGATCACCCATGAAATACCGCTCGCACTCGAGCATATCGAATTTGTGCTCGAGAAAGTGCAGACACATATGATAGATAAGATGTTTGAGATCTGATCGACGCAATGGTACATAACCCGTATCCTTGCTGAAGTACTCGAAAAGTTTCAGTGTCCGCTGGCCACTATCACAGCTATGCAGACACAGACGAAAGGCCTCGACAAATCGAAAATTGAGCATACAGATGCGTATGCGATACTCTTGACGCGTGGGCCGAGCACACTGGCTAATCTTATCGGGATTATAGAGACCATGGAAAGCATACAGGCAGTAGTGGATATAATGTCGCAACGGCTGCAACATCGTCTCATCGACGCCCTCTGTGCTCGGAGTGAAAGTGCTTGGCTCATCTTCATCATTATCTTGAAGTTGATGAACATTTAAGCCGGTCATCTGATCCGGCAACTGTATGTAGCTCTGCTCCTCGGGCGTATCTAATGAACTTTGGACATCAGGAGGCGGTGCAGCAGCATTTGCTCCCTGGCTTATTACTGGAGGCGGATTGTACGAATAGCTGGCATCGTTCTGACTTAAATTTTCCAAACTGCTAAGCAGATCATCAGAGTCCTGACCCGTCATCGCTTGGTCTGTGCTGCTCTTGTAATTGGCTCCCCCCTGGAAGTAGTGCGGCTCGAAATTGATGTTGGCCGACTGCAAAAAGTGCGGCTGATATGGCGGCATGACCTTTAAATACCGTACTGGATCCTGATCCAATCGTATACGTGGTCTGGGTAAATTAATCTCCACTGGAGCATCCACACATTGGCTCTCGAAGCGCATCAACCGCTTAGTAGTCGGCAAGCACACAACTCTCTGTCGCATGCGATCCAAACTGGGACCCAAATCCCGTCCGCACTGGCCATTCGAGTTGCCGCCAAAGGCTCTAACAATGTGATCGGTGGTCATGACCAGAGTGAAGTCAGCTCCGCAATCCACATACATTGGGCTCACAATGCTATCGATGGGGGAAGGTTTCAGCACAGCCCGTCGATCCTTGTCCTCAGTGCCCAACTGATGCTCTAAATTTTTGCCCCAAGTGTAAAGAGTACATGTAGATGAGATCAGGGCAAAGTGTAAAAGGCCACTTGAGATCTGCAAAGGAGAATATTAGCATCATTTAATATCGATAAGAGAATTCACAGCAAAGATTCAAATTATTTACCTGTAGAATTTGTCCAGCCACTTCGCTGGTGTCCACCAGATGCGGTGTCAAATGCTCTGTTGGATCAGGTTCGTTGCTGGCAGTTGATGCTGTCGCCGGAGTTGACTCTCGTTGTCCAACTGGAACTGGTTCAATATTCTCGGTAGCATCTGATGTGGTAGCCTCATCTTCTTTGGTTTTTGACGCCGAACCAGCCACCACTGAAGCATAGGATGTACTTGGCTCTACCATGGAGCCACTACCGCTTCTATTGCTGGCCGGCAATAATGTAGCCTCTAATTGCTTGCTAAGCATCTCCCGCTGTTGGTTCTCTTCAATTTTTTGTTTGGCATTGGCACGACGTTTGATTTGATTGGCCAGTCGCAGAGCCTGGGGTGAGCTGCCCCATGTATAAAGACGCTCATTCTCATCAACGGCTAGCTAAAGACACAATATATTATTAACAATATGAGCAACTGCGTCCAAGCTATTGGTTTTTCAATCATTTCCAACTTACATTCGTAAAGAATTTGGTGTGTATCAGTCTTAGACTGCTGCCGCCTGTTACCAGACGCACTGGCAGATTTATCTTTGTATCACCGCCCTGCTCGCTGCCACCGGTGCCAAGTTGCCCAAAATGATTTGAACCAAAGACAAAGAGCTCATTGCTGCTTTGGTCAGCCTCTGTATAGCTATTAGATGCCTGGCATAGCACCAAACTGTGGGCATGACCCAAAGAGATTTGCAGAATTTTCTAAAACAAACAAAAACACAGCTATTAAGCCAGCTAGGCGATCTAGAATATTTAGAGGATAGACTACCTTGTACTTGAAAAAGTTGACTAGTTTTGGTGTGGGTATATTCTCACAGCTCCCCTGACCCAGTTGGCCATAGACGCCCCATCTGCGAATGAAAGATTTTTATATTAAAGATGATAACAATATGATAACAAAAGTAAACTCTTACCCCCACATATATAAGTGGCCATCGGCCACAGCTGCATTATGATATTGTCCTGCCTCCAATATGGTGATACACATGCCATCTAAGGCTGTGACCAGCATGGGTTGCTGGGCCATCTGCATATGTCGGCCAATGCCCAATTGGCCAAGATTATTGTTTCCCATGGCATAGAGCTGAAAGCACGAGAAAGAATTAGGGAAAGTTTTTATCAACAAGGTAAGGAGTAACTTACTCCATTATTGGTGAGTACAAGTGTATGCTGGCGACCGCATTTCAAGGCATGCACTTGCAAATTGAGCTGGGCAAGTAATTCTAGACTCTTTACAGCATGAGCCGGCTCTGGGGGCTCTGAAAATAGAAGTAGCATTTATCTTGACTAAAATCCGCATAGAAATTCGGTTTACCTGTTGACTTCTGAGCACTATAACAGCAGGGAACACCGCTGGAGCCCCAGAAATAGGCCACACCATCTACCACACAGGCACAGTAGGCACAACCAGCCGAGATTGGTTTAAAACGCGATGATTCAATGGCAAACTGCAAATGACATACAAATTAATAAATCAGGGAGGAAATCCTCTAATAGCCAACTCACCTGATTGTCCTCATAGTTGATGCGAAAAGTGGATAGGGCATTCACAATGGAATCATGTTTAACACGCTGCGATTCCATATGTATTAACACGGACAGATAAGTCTCGATAAGGCTCTTGCAAAACTCAAATAGATGGGAATTATTGTCATTTGAATTCAAGCTGCAGCTGCTGTGCGATACAATGGGACGCAAGGCGGGGGCAAAAGGGTTTAGCTGCAAAGCCAGCCGCTGCAATACGCAAGGTCGTATGTGTTCAATCTTCTCCTGGACAAAGGCAAAGTAGTCCATTGCAACTTGTGGCAAGTAACCGATCGTTTCCATAAACAGGGGCTCACTAAGGTTATACAGACAGACATTGAGCTCATTATACCAGCCGAATTCCTGAGCAACCACACTGATCAATGCATTAAATGTGTCCAGACAGACACCACGTATTCTGGCCAATATAATGGCAGCCGAGAAGAGTCCACTTTGACAAAGTACAATGCTGGTCATGTTGGTGTGATATTTACTATTGGTGACCAGAAAATTCCTGAGAATTAAAATACAAAAACAAAATGTTAATCTAATGTCATTGAATATGTAATTGCAATCATACCATAATGGCAAGTAATTCTTATCATTGACTGCTTTCTCAGCTAGTGTGATTAGCAACAGATTGGCCAAATGAAATTGCGATGACGGTGACATTTGCAATGAACTTATTGACTCGTCCACACCATAATGATAGTCACTGCATTTGACACAGGAATTCAAATCACCCTGATGATCCGCATGCAGAGGAAGAATTGAGCGGACATCCTCCGAATGCCGATAGGTGATATCCTTTAGCATACTCTTCAGCAAAGGGTGGCACAAGTATCGTGAGCGCAGCAAATAGGTTGATTTTAAGGCCATGGCACTCAGCTGCATCAGGGCAAAGGTATGACCATACATGGCCAATTTTAATGCCGTTCGTATGGGTTTTACCCGAGCGACATTGTAGGTAAGCAGAGCTTGGGTAATCTTCTTTCGACGCAATAGATAATCCCCAGCAAATTCAATACAATGCTCAAACATGAGATCGAAGGTGTTGCAAAAATCTCGACACTGATTCCACTCACTCTGCAGTGCCGCATCCAGGAAGAGTTCAAAGGGCTCTTTTCTGCAAATCATATAGAAATTTGATCAATCATCAATGTTATAGTTCATTTAATCAGGATCAACTCTCACCTAAGCTGTATGGCGTAGACATTTTTATTGGTAATCACATAGCACGGATCGTAGTTAATCTTTGGGAACTCTGATTGCATTATTTCCATTTGACGCAACGAGAATTCATCACTTATATCAGAAGTCTCATAGAACTGCACATAGTCCATGGGCGTGTGTATGTCCTTAATTTCAAAGGCCCTGGCCTTCTCATCTTTTGTAAGAGTTTCACACTGGCCGACAGCGTTGCGATACTGAGACATCTGATAGAGATGCAGAACAGTTTCCCTTTCAAAGCGGAAGAGACCAATCTGAGCTAAATTATTAAAGCGCTGGAAGAAATTCAAAATGATAAAGACTACATCCAATGATCAAGGCGTTAGGTTAACTCACATCTTCGTCGGATGTGTGCAAGGAGGCCATGGCACTGCTTATTACGCTGACAGCATTAATAGCATTGCTGGGCATTTCGCTTTGATCCACACTTGAGCTTGTCGTTGTGGTTGCGCTAGTTGTATCGCTCTTTGTCGCAACTATCGGCACCCTTTCCTTATCCCCTTCGAGTTCCACCTTTTCTGTATCTGCATCGCGATTCTCCTTCTCTGTATTGACCTCAGCGGCCTCCTCCAGTGAGGAAGCTGCCGTCGATATGGCCGAGTCACTGCGACTATGCAGATCCACATAGTGTATGCCATATAGTATGTTGGAGCTTATGAGTATTTCCTGGGTATGCTTGGGTATCTTGTAGACAAACAGTGGCTTCAAATTGATGTCGATGCTGTGCACGGTTAAACTGTGGCTACATGGATCAATAAGAAATACCATGTTAATATCCAATGGTTTCTCTTCTACCTAACTAACTTACCTGCTGCTATGTAAAGCACTTAGTAGATAAGTGCTTCGAAGACTCTGAATGGTATAGAAAGATCCAGTGGTATGGCCCAAAGGCTCCGGCGTCACTGAAGGCGAATCCATAATCGCAAATGAGCCCAAACTATTATCAGGCATAACTGGAAAATGTGGACAGTAAGAGAGGTAATTAATTAAATGGCAAGTTATTAAAAAAAATTAAAATCAAAAGTGTCGTCAGTGAGTGCGGTGTGCTTAGAGCTGGGACCCGTAATGTCGGGTCTCGTAGCCATGGCTAACTCACCACGCAATCGACGCTTGAGCAGATGCAATAGTACTCGCAGAACTGCTCCACTCAGAACCAAAAGCAACAAAAACAGTAACAAAGATCAAGGATAATATCAAGAAATGCAAGCAAGGATAATAACAGAGAAGAGCCTTGATAGTAGAATAAATAAAGGATTCAGATATCTAGGGTTTATGTTTGCTTACGCACATTCATCGAACTTCTGCCGCTGGTCGGATAGTCTCATCTTGATGGCCTGCAATTTCTTAGATCCAAGACTCTTTAGAGATGCCAAGCGGGCTCGAGTTGCAGGGAGAATGTTATCGAAACTACTGGCCGGCAGCATTTGCTGTTGGATGCGAACACCTGTGCTCTCAGAGGAGGACTGACGTGTGGCCACAAATTCACCGTATGACGGGGGAGCCGGAGGCGGTGGCATATCACTAGACACTGCTATAGAAGTGGCGGCGGCGGTGGAGTTGACAGCGACGGCGACTGGTGCATTTTGAGGCACATCCTCATTAGCAGGCGGGGCGAACACGTCCTCCTCCAGTTGGCTACTGTCAGATGCCGGATCCGAACTGTTGCTTTGTCGAGCATCACTGGCGTCCGCTTGCTGCTGCTTATGATGTGGCCTACCATGCACAGACATAACAATCTGCCATGCTCCCTCCCGCGTGGTGGGTGAACTGTCCCCTGGATAGACATACTTAATAGCTTTCTGCTCTAGCAATAATTTATATTGCTGTTTCAGTGAGGATGTTATCTGAAAGAGAGATTATCAATCGATTATTGGCCTATACAATATGGGATCGATTTGTTGAGTATATGTACCAGTAGCATGACTCCATCGAAAGTGTTATCCTTGCATATCAGAAGACGCATAACTGAACCATTCTCAATAGCCGTGCTGGCAATCATTGGACAATTCGGACTGAGGCCTACGAAGCAAATGGAACCATCTGAATAGCCAATAATGGCCCTATTTAGGCCATAATTGGTTTTCCACCACACCACCGAGAGTGGATATGGACAGGTCTTGGACGCCATAAAAGAGGTGGCCATCATTTGGCTATTGCCAGTGGCATCAAATTGCTGGACGGGTGGTTGCTCCGGCTGCGGCTGCTCTGCGTGGCTGTCGTCTTTGCTGCCACTAGCCAACATATGCTGCGGTAGTTCATGGCCCAGGGGTTCCACATTCTCCTCTCCTTCCAGTTTAATATTATCAGCAAGATCAGCTAAACGATCTAATTGCTCTTGTTGCTGTTGCTCCTGCTGTTGCTTTTGCTTGTATAATCCACTGGCAGAGTGATTGGGACACTTTTTCGAATTGGGACACTCGTGGGGACCAACGAACGGTATTATATAGGATGTCACCTGCGTTGTGCTATATAAGGAGCAGGCGGCCAGATCATGCGTCTTGTCCATCAAGGCCAAGGCGGGCACAATGTGTAGCGTATTGTCGAAACCTGTTGATAAGAAGAAGCATAAAGCGGTTAATGGTCAATAACCAAGCATATTCCCCCTAAGCCCCCATAGAAACGTCAAATCAAAACAAAATACGCAACAGAAAATCAATAAACTCACATTCATTCACACACACACACACGCGAACACACGCACGCACGTACGGTCTTCCCTTCCCCTGCCCACACTTACATAGCACCAGCAACCAAATCCCAGCAGGATCGAAGCACACATCATGTATAACTCGATTCGTGCGACGAAACCATGAGATCATCTTAACAACCTCCTGGCCCGTTGTGCTAACATAGCGGAGCACAATCTCGTTTTCATCACTGACCAAGCAAAGGAACTGCTTATCGAATCCAACGGCTGACAGTTTCGAGCTGAGATTTGTGATAAGCGGACGCAGCTCAAAAAGATTGAGGTCCTTGAGTTCGGCGTGGCCCGCCATCGCCATTGATAAGGCTGCTGCTGCTGTTCTTATTCCTGCTGTTTAAATTTTCCAGCTTTTCGTTTTTTCGTTTTCTCATTTGCAACAACAAATCACACTAGAGGTGGAAGAAACATCGATGACACCAATCGATGCATGTCCCATCTCTAGAAAAATCGCACACGTTCGCCTATCGATTATTATAATTATCGGCGTGTATCTCTCTCTTTTTCGCACACCCAGGTCTAGACATAAATCGAAATTAACGGCGGTTTGTCGAAACGACGCTTCAAAATAGAAAAAAATAAAATTTTGAAAAGAGTGAAAAGTGATCTTGTTAAAAAAAAGAAATACAGAAATAAATTAATATGGAATCACGTCTACCCAAGCCACAACCTTTTAGACGACCCATGCAGGGATTGCCTAAAAACATAATACCGGGAGATAGAATCAAAGCCTCAGCCACAGGAGGGGAAGCCGGGAATGTACCACCGCTCACCAGGGAGTTGTCCAATTCGCACCATATTTTGGCGCCTTCTAGAGGTGAGTCCTAGATTGCACATATTGAAATTGTCTATTTAAGTGTAGCATATTGTCGTGCCATAGGTCGCGCCGCATCGCCCGAGCCCCTGAGGACAAACATTCGCGCTAAATTGCGGCGCAGCCGGTCGGCTTGTGATGTGAACGAAATGCGCCAGGGCTTGAAGCGTACCGCCTTGCCACCCACTTTGCCGAGTGTGCCTAGCAAATTCTCACGTACCACTGCAACAACAGCTGCAACGACGACATCAACTGCACCCACAAGCCAACTACGAGCGAGTCGACCCCAAATGCCAGCATCTCGAAAGCCACCAGTTACTGCATCGCGTACTGCAGCCCGTACAGCATCGGCGCCTGCGCCGTCAGTGAAAACTGGTGGAGGTGCCGCAGCTAGTTCGACTGCTGCGCCCAAGAGAATAGCGCCATATGACTTCAAGGCGCGCTTTCACGATTTGCTCGAGAAGCACAAAGCGCTCAAAGGAAAATATGAAAAACAAATCGACGATTTGGCTGAACTTGAATCGATGCCAACGCAGTTAGAGGAGACACATAATAAACTAATAGAAACGGAATCCAAACTTAAAAATACGCTATCAAACAATGAGTGCCTTGAGCGGCAAGTGAAGCAGCAGACCGAAAAAATTGCGACAATAACAACCACCCTGGGACGCATTAATACTGAGTTAACCGATCTGCGGACCAAGCATGAGGTAAGTTGTATCTTTGCCCACGTTCGTTGTCGCTTACCCTCCCTTATTTTGTTTTCCATTTACAGAAAATATTAAATGAAAATCACAGTCTTACCACCGAGGTAGTCGAGTTGCGTCAACGCTCCGACCAATTGCAGCTTCGGAATGAGCAGGCGACTAAAGAAATCGATACGCTGCAAGAACAGCTCTTTAAGTCGAACATGGACCGCAAAGTGCTACACAATAATGTCATGGATCTGAGGGGCAATATTCGTGTATTCTGTAGAATTCGTCCGCCTTTAGAGTGCGAAATTGGACGTTTGAACTGTTCTTGGACCTATCATGATGAGGCCACCGTGGAGATACAAAGCCTTGAAGGCCAGCAAGCCAAGCAGATTTTTTCATTTGATCAGGTATTCCATCCGAATTGTTTGCAGACAGACATTTTCGATATGGTCTCACCTCTGATCCAATCGGCCCTGGATGG
Source organism: Drosophila sp. 14030-0761.01 (assembly GCA_018150735.1). Lineage (NCBI taxonomy): Eukaryota > Metazoa > Arthropoda > Insecta > Diptera > Drosophilidae > Drosophila > Drosophila sp. 14030-0761.01. The sequence continues at coordinate 2,267,214 of JAECWO010000090.1, forward strand.
CTACAATATCTGCATTTTCGCCTATGGGCAAACTGGTAGCGGCAAGACATATACCATGGATGGAGTGCCAGACAGTGTAGGAGTTATACCCCGCACAGTTGATCTTCTTTTCGAATCGATCAGTTTTTATAAAAACATGGGATGGGAATATGAGATAAAGGCGACATTCTTGGAAATTTATAACGAAGTTCTATACGATCTTTTGAGCAACGAACAAAAAGATATGGAAATTCGCATGGCCAAGAACAACAAAAACGATATATATGTGTCAAATATAACAGAGGAGTGTGTCAGGGATCCAAATCATCTGCGCCACCTGATGGAGACAGCAAAAATGAATCGAGCTACGGCATCCACAGTTGGCAATGAGCGATCCTCGCGATCGCATGCTGTTACCAAACTGCAATTGATTGGTCGCCACGCCGCGAAACAAGAGGTTTCCGTCGGCTCCATCAATCTGGTGGATCTAGCTGGCTCTGAATCTCCGAAAACCAGCACCCGTATGACCGAAACAAAGAACATCAATCGTTCCCTTTCCGAGCTGACAAATTGCATATTGGCCCTGCTTCAAAAGCAGGATCACATTCCATATCGGAATTCAAAGTTGACGCATCTGCTGATGCCAGCCTTAGGTGGCAATTCAAAGACCTTGATGTTTATCAATGTGTCACCATTCCAAGACTGCTATCAGGAATCCGTGAAATCGTTGCGCTTCGCTACCTCAGTTAATTCTTGTAAAATGGCCAAGGCCAAGAGGGTTCGTCATCTGAACAATTCGTCGGCGAACAATAGCAAAAGTGAGAACTCAATCTAAAATGCCCATTTTGTATTCGCAAAATCCGTTTTTTTACCTAAAATACATTTTGTAATATTTAAATAATTAAAGAACTATAAATTGTTATTATTTTTAAGAGCAGAAACAAATAAAGTGTACTAACCGGTCGGACTTAATTGAGAGATGATATTTCCCTGCAGTTATGAACCACAATCCTTTCCAAATGCTATGCCCATAGCCACATTATATAACATTGAACTCAGTTAAAAACAGTTTTTTTCAGCCAGTGTCACATAATTGTATTCGTTTTTTAATTCTTCAACTCTTTTAACAACTTACTGAGGACATGAACAACAATATTAGTTTAAATAAGATGACAAAATAACGTTGGTCTGCTATCGCTTAGATAATTGCGGACTATAAGATAAATTGCTCTTCTATTTGCTTCCCACTGCCTGCCGCACTTCAAGCGGTATTTTGGACACTAGCTCCGAGTGGTTCTCTCCCACAGTGGCTAAAACTCCCTTACGATTAATGTGCTCCACATTCGCATTGTAGGAATAGTGGTGACCATCGATATCGGTTAGCGTACCGCCTTGGGCTTCCAATACAGCTTCTGGGGCACAGGTATCCCACTTTTTGCATCCTGGGGTGGCAAATACATAAGCATGTGCCTTGCCCTCAAGCAATTGGAGAACTTTAAATCCGGCGCCGCCCACCTTTAGAATCTGGCTGGCGTTGAACGCATCCAGGGCCTGCTGATGCAACGCATTGGAGTGCGATCGAGTAGTAGTAATGATGAACTGACCAGCTGGTGGTTTAATCGGATCATATCCACCTGTACCCAAGCCCTTAAGGCCCCAAATAGTGCGGCCAAGTTCACCACTTGGATGTTTGTAGAAGGGCTGATGAATAATGCCTCCGACCGCCGCATCTTTGATAGCTATGCCAATGAGAACTGTCACATGCTCCACAAAGCCTAAGGATAGTAGAGATTATAGCTGAGGTTTTAGATTTAATTTCAATTTATTATGAGTTTTCATACCCTGTGTATACTCGGCGGTACCGTCCAATGGATCCACCCAAACCACAAAATCCTCTGGTTGAGCGTCTTTCCATTCAGCCGGGCAAGACTGCTTAAGAAATGTTTCGTCCAACTCTTCCACCAGCCAATCCGCCGGCACATTCAAGTCGGAGCCGCCCTCCTCGCCAATTATTTTCACGCTGGGAAACTTGTTGGTTAAAGAAGCAATAATGCACCTTTGGGCAGAGCGATCTGCCTCCGTTTGTGGATCATTTTTGCCCTTGTCAACAATCCCTAAATCACCTTTCTTTAGAACATCACGAATGATGGAAGCCGCTCTTACCGAAGTCTTTATTGAAGCGGCCATAATGCGCATTATAATTGGAGACACTGTGCTGGTGGCCATGATTCCTCTTCTAATTGGATGCAGTGGAATGTAGATGTAAATAAGGAATACGAACCGTTGATACCAAAAACCTAGCCACAATGTTCCATTTTCACCTATCCCCCTGCACAGTGGTCAAATACTAGTAAAAAAAACAGCAGAAGAATTAAGTAAACCTTCAATAATAAGATGTTTCATTAACAATAACTGTCCAATCTTTAGTAGAACTAATTCAAACTCCAATAGAAGGAAGAGGATTAGGAATAGGAGTAGTTTTTAGTCGAAATTTCTATAATTTTTAATGTGATTTTATGGCCAAATAGTTAGCGCTGAAAATACATTGTGGCAACGCTGCGGCAAAAACAAGAGACCTTTGGACCACCACCACTTCCCCTCTACGGTATCTTCAGATTCATATTCATTTCTATCAACAGTTTTGAAGGTAAGATTTTAAACAATTAACTAATGGAAATAAAATTTATATAAATAATGAAAATCCTTTCGCACAGACAATGGCACGTGTTCTGGTTGGTGTAAAGCGGGTTATCGACTATGCCGTCAAGGTAAGATCTTACTATTTAGTAGGAGTCTCCCATAAGTTCTTCTTCTTATCACTTGTTGCTGCTCTCCATTTTCGTTTTGCGTAATCGTTTTTGATTGCAATTAATGCCAATTATACATGTGTCCATGTTTGTATCCAGGTTCGCGTCAAGCCCGACAAGACTGGCGTGGTTACACAGGGTGTCAAGCACTCGATGAATCCCTTCGATGAGATTGCCGTCGAGGAGGCCGTCAAGTTGAAGGAGAAGAAGCTGGCTAGTGAGGTAATCGCTGTATCCGTGGGACCAACACAATCGCAGGAGGTGATCCGCACGGCCCTAGCCATGGGAGCAGATCGTGGTGTGCATGTTGAGATACCAGCAGCTGAATACGAGCTATTGCAGCCCATCCATGTATCGAAGATACTTGCCAAGCTGGCATTGGACGAGAAGGCTGATCTGGTTATATTGGGCAAACAGGCAATCGATGATGATGCCAATCAGACGGCACAGATGACAGCCGCCGTATTGGACTGGCCCCAGGGCACTTTCTGCAACAAGATCGAGAAGACGGATGCTGGCCTGACTATCACTCGGGAAATCGATGGCGGTCTGGAGACCATTAAGACCAAAACACCTGCTGTTCTGAGCGCAGATTTGCGTCTGAATACACCACGCTATGCCACGTTGCCCAACATCATGAAGGCCAAGAAGAAGCCCCTGAAAAAGGTGACAGCCAAGGATTTGGGTGTAGATACATCGCCGCGCATTGAAGTTGTCTCCGTGGAAGATCCGCCAGTGCGTCAGGCCGGCGCTGCTGTGGCCGATGTTGATGCTCTAGTCGCCAAGCTCAAGGAAGGCGGTCACGCCTAACATCCAAGAGAATTGTGAGCAAAAATTCAACGTTCTATTTTTTGTTTATAATCGTTTTGTTGAAGTTTATAAGAAATGTGCATTTATCTAGCCTCCCAGAGATTGCGTATATCTAATCTGGCATGGCATCTCCCCGTGCTCTAGCAACCCGATTTAGTGCTTTAAGTCATAACAAATTTGGAATTTTTTGAATGCCCAGCAGTTTTAAGAATAAAGTGTGATTTGTAAGCTCAGAGAACAAATTGAAGCGTTTCCCGTCTATTCATTTTCAGCAACTGTCGATCAACTTGAGACAACTCCAAAAATAAAAACCGACCAAAAATGGAATCTAAACTTGACCTTCCTCTTATATGGCAAATCAAGGCTGAAACTCCAATTGCTGTCAATCGCAAATTTATATTTTATTTAATTAAATTGGATTAAATGCTCTTTATTTTTGAGATAGCAAGCAAAATGACAAACTAAACATTGTTCTAATGTTATATAAGATTATATAAATATGCATATGTATATGTGAGATAAAATCGGATAAAATTTACATTCAAAAATTGGACACTTATGCGCTAATGTTTAAAAATATTGTATAACATTTGAATTGAACTTATTTCTATAGAATATTTACGGGCAGTTTAATGACGATTCTTCTAAATTCTTCCTCTGCGATTTAATTTCATCTAAAATCATCATTAAGTAACATGGCATAGAATAGCTAATAGATAGGCAGGATCTGGTCGATTTCGTTAGTAATAGATATAGTAAATGCTAATTCGGATCAGTGAGTACTTTTGAACAGTGAACGACTCGATTAAGAGCTAAAAGTGATAATGAATGATATAATAAAAAGGCAATTTTAATGGGTAATTACGTTGGGTTCATTAGCCCAGACTTAAAATTCATGACATATTTTTCTTGATATTATATAATCGCAATTAATCGTTACATTTTTAACATTTTAAGCTTAAAACGTTAAAATCACGTCCGATTGAATGCTGTAATATGAATGTTAAAATGATGGAAATGTGAACTAAATCTAATCTCATCTATGTAGCTCCATATATATTATAGTATCACCAAGATTTGATCGTACTTTCATTTATTTTCACTTTTTCGACAATCTTTATAGTTCCTAATCTAGTTCAGTGGTCAAAAGTACTCGCCAAATTTCTTCAAAGACTATGTAGGTATATAGAAAAATGCAATAAAGACGTATTTTGTGTGCAGTTTGAGAATAACAGTTGCCCTCCCCACTTCCCATTTATATCACCACAATCTCATTCTCGTTTTGTGACCAGCCCATTAACCAATTCAATAGCAATCAAACCCGTCCAGCTGGTGCCATTTGTTTATCGCTGAAACGTAAAATACGCGTCAACATGGTCGTAATGCAAGGTATTTGCTTCTGCTGATGCATTTCGGGTGTATCCGGTGTGCAGGACTCAAAGTCAACAGCCACCCTCTGGCATACAAATGTGAGCAATGTCAGGATGTCCAGACGTTTGCCATTGGCGGCCAACTCGGCGCACAGGCTTTGCATGAACCAGCTGCCCCGTGTGGTGTTGCGCCACGAATAGAAGCCCGGGATGGTGGAGTACGCAATAAGAAAATCGGCATGGATCGGTATCTTGTAGCTCATCGATGAGTCGCCATCGGTTTCTGTATGCCCGGTACGCTGCATTGTGACTCCAGCGTCGAGACGATCACCCTGACAGGCCTGAATGAAAAATAACTTTGGTTTACCAGCTAAAGTGGGACAGTGATTGGCAGTGAAATAGCTCCAGATGTTGTCCAGTTTATACTGAGTGTCCTTGGCATAGATGTAGCCCATTTCGCCGTGCGAGAGGATGGCCACTAAGACGCAGTCGTTGTCGGTGTGATTCTGGGACGCGGCATATTCCACAGTTCGTAAAATGTCCTTGTATCTGCAATCCTTATAAACGGTCACCTCAAAATCTAGTTGTTTGAGCACTCGCGTCAAATTCTCACAGTCCACATTGGTGCCAGCGCGCGACTTCAGAGTGGGCACATCGAAATGTTCATGATTGAAGATCAAGGCCATTCCTCGTTGCTTGTGCCGCATATTGTACTCGGCTGCATGGCGTTCTGTGGCCATTTTGGCAACATACTTGTGGTATCCCGACGACGATGAACTGTAGCCATTGGCCAGCTGACCAATTGCACCAGTGCCAAAAGACTGGCTGTGATTATGATGCACTGCGCTGGAGGACGAAGCGGAGGTGGATGTGCTGACCGAACCGAATGCATCTGTACGATCGTCAGCATTGTCCACTCGAATTCCTACCTGGTCAGCGGATTCACTAGTGCTCATTGTCTCGCTTGCTGCATTGTTATTGGCGGCCATTGTGAAAATTCGCCTTTTTGTATTACTTTCTTTTCTCTTGCAGAGCCTGCGAAATTATTGATGAGTCACAAACAACGAAACGAAACTGGTTTTCCTTAAAGCGCCAGTGGGTTCAGCTGATTGTAATAATATGCTCAATTCGCGTAACTTTACAACTGTTGTAGTTGCGGGCAACTATAATCAACATACGCGCACTATAATTAAACAACTTGTAACAAAGAAAAATAATCCGCGCGCAACCAGTGTTACCATGTTTTATTTTTAGTATATCGATAATCATCCCTGAGCTTATCGTCATCGTTTTCGGGGCAGTTATCGATAATTCGTTGTAGTCTCGAAAAATGTGAAACTGGCGGGTCGAGCAAATCCTGGCGGGGCTGTCGTGCCATGGAGCAGGGAATGCTAGAGGATGTCGCTTTTTATGGTTTGCCCTAAAGGTTTCACTGGTCGTTATGTATCCCTCAATGATACAGTGTTCCGGCTGTTCAGGCAGATATTATCTACAATGCAAAATAATCCAAAATCAAATATAATCAATCACATTTTTGGAAATTCATTTGGAAATCATTAAGAGAATCCGAAGAAATTTGTATTTTTTATTTCTTTTTTATTATACCATTGCAAAAGGGTTTATTAATTTTCCAGCCTGAGTTTAAATTTGATAAATTATCGAAAAAAAAGTCGACTGTACTCGATTGGTTACTCAAAAACGTCATTTGTATTCGATTGATAATGATCCAGCTGTTTGAGAGCCCTTGTAAGGTTTGACAGTCACGTTGAGTACAAACAAAAAAATCAAGAATAATTAATAAAAAACAAATGGTTTGGTCCCCCGAACAAGTCGAGGACATTTTAAATGTCCTCAAGACTGCGACGGACAAAACCGTGGTATACAAATGCCTAGTTAAGTTGCGCACAGATCTTGTTAAAGATAAAGATGGCATTGTGTTATTTCGCACATCGGGTGGTGTTCCCATAATGGTAAGTTTTGCAGTCACAACCACCGCTACCGTTTGTAGTTTGAGAGTCACAGTGATGATGTTCTTTGAATTCTCATTCACGTTTTCCTTCTTCTGATTGTAAAGGTTCGTCTTATAAGCAAACTAAATGAGAAGATAATGGAGGTGGTGCTCAGCATTTTGGGAAATTGCTGTACAGATGATCTGGCCTGCATAGAGGTGAGTTTGGATACATTTGTAGACATACGTTTGTATAATTCCTGGGCTCCATCTTTTTCAGGCTATCGAGTGTAAGGTCCTTGGCCCATTGATTACCATATTGAAGACCATACCAAATCCGGTGATTCAATGCCGAGCCTGCCGCATGCTGGGCAATCTGGCCAAGAGTAAGCGAGCCTCTCAGTTCCTGAATGCTTACTATGCATCCATAGGCCCAGCAATATGCCACATTATCGAATCAACCACTGCCGTTCAGACTCGCATCATGGCATTTCGTGTGTGTCGGTTTCTTCTGGTCAGCAGCCAATTCCTCAAGCAATTTCTCATGGCCAATGGATTCCTGCAGCTGATGCGTATCTTTGTGGCCGTTATGAAAAACAATGAGGCCCCCAAAGGGACAGCTCAGGATCAGCTGGATGTGTCCGCCTTAATTGGCCTGAAGCGTAACCAACATCGGGAGAAATATTTTGAGGAGGTTGCTCGCAATTTGGAGGGTGTACGCAGCGATATCTTTGATTATCAAATGCTGAAGAATTCCACACGTAACTGTGAATATGTGCTGCCCAAGGAGACAGAAGCCATTGAACTGGCCCACGAGATACTCAAATGTCTTGTCTTATTGTCAGCCCAGCAGATCGGGATGAAAGCATGGCAGGTGGGTGAAAAGAGTGTAGCGAAGAGGTGGCAAAAATCAATTCATTATTTTCTTTTAGTCGATTTCCCATCAAACGTCACTGGCCGCCATCGTATATTTCGTCAAGGAGGATAGCGATCAGCGCTCGACGGCCCTTAAGATCTTGTCGAACTTTAGCAAAGATCCGTGCGCCTTCTTCATGCTGAGTACAGCGGATGCCATTGAGGCTGCGTGTGAAATGCTTATGGCTGTCAATATGGCCAAGCCGCTGGCGGAAAGCGAGAGTCGTCATTGCATCAATATCATTGCCACAATGGCCACCGATGCGTGCAGTCGCTCGAAAATACGCCGTTGCGGTGCATTGCGTCGCCTGGTGGCCATAATTAGGGAATCGGGATCGCAGAGCGATCGTTCGTTGGTGAGCAACAATTTTCTTTACTTTGCCAAAACAATATTTTAATTAAAGGCAAATACTCTTTCAGCTTCTGCACATTCTCAACAATTTCCAATACGATAATCTGAGCATGGAACTGTTGTTATATGAGGGTCTGGTGCCCTTGCTGGTTAGGGAGTTGAATGATTATCTCACCAGCGATGATGAGCATCACAAGCGACGACGTGAGGAGCGTTTGCAAGGCGGTAAAAAGCGCAAATTGACAGATCCGTTTAGCCCGGATACTTTGAGCAAGGTGATGAATCTATTCACATCCACGAGAGGAGCTGTTTTTATAATATTCTTTTATGTACTTACAGTTTTCAAAGACCCAAGAGCCAGACTTTGAGTCGCCAAGCAGTTCGCCGCGCTCTTATCGCACCATTAGCCCTTGCAGCTCCCGGAGCATGTCTCCCATTTGCTCTGATCTTTTAACCCATTTCGATAATGATGAAAACTATTCACCGGCTTGCAGCGATGACGATGATGATGATGAGGATGACGTAAATGCGGAGGTGAAACCGGAGAGTGGTGATACTCGGGAACATCGCATAGCTGCAAATCGCGCACAGAGCTCAAATGTTCTGGATATATTAAAACTAATCGATGAGGGCACCGAACCCATTGATGATCCCTTGTCCGACAAAGAGGATCTCGACGATGTCAGCACTGATGCTCCACCGCCCAAAATGAGCCAGTTCCGCACTCCAAATGGCGGCGACACAATTGACATAATAGAGAATTTAATCTATCGGATTACGTTGATGGTGAATAAACGCGCTGAGCTGGGCAAACCAGATACTTTGGATACCTTGATCAGGGCAATCAATTTGTTTGGCGGAAACAACAATTTCTCCAATGCCCTGACCAACATATTGCTGTAAGTAGAGCCAAACTAAACTCAATGTTAAACTAATCTCTTTTCTCATTTTGCCAGGGAAAGCCAATTTTTTGCCCAGATTATTAAACACGGCGTGGTTCATCAATTGTATCAGTTGACTAAAGTAGAGGAGGTAATCATTGGATAAAATTAAGATAATCTAGCTTAGAAATCAACTCAATCTCTCACCACTCTTGTAGATGCGCAAAGATGGCTTCGCTTTTCTTGAGACGCTCACCAATGTCGGTGAATCGAATTATGGCAAAGAGGAGTTGGTTCGCCTCCTGCGCTGCGATGATCTCAATTCCCAGCAGCGTGCTGCCATTTCGGTGGCCTTTATAATCAAAAGTCATCGATTGCTCTATCAGTTTCTCTATGATGGGAATGCATTGACTTTGCTCTTTGACTTGCTGTTACGCAAGAAGAGTGAGGATCTCTATGCCGCTGAAGCGGCTGATGCTCTGACAGCCATGTCCCGCTTTACACTTGGGATAACCTTGCCCGAAGCCATGTATGAGGAGAATACAGAAACAGGCACTTGCTCGGAGCAGATGAATGACACCAAGCCGTTGCACAAGGATTGCGACATGCGTTTTTTGGTACCACAGGAGGGTCAGCCATCCGAGAGTCAGGCGAATAGTCTCAGCATTGGATTTAACAAGCAATTGCTGTGCGATACCAGTGAAGTCTTCAACAAAATGCTGAACAGTGACTTCCGTGAGGGCCATCAGGGCGAGATCCAATTACAGGAATATACTGCGAGCGGTGTGCGATACTTTTTGCATTTAATTGGCTGCCAACAGCAGCACATAACCAAACCCAATTACACTGCAATGCTGCAGGCCTTCGAGATGTCCCGTGTGTATATTATACCCGATATGGAAGAAGTTCTCCTGCAGCGTCTTATACAATTTCTGGATTCCCACAACTGTCTGCGCCTTTTGGAATGGGCCCTAAAGAACTACCATACAGATCTGACCGAGACGGCCATTAATTACTATCTATGCGCCTCCCTGCCCACAGAAGACAAACTGCAGCTCTTTCGTGCCGCCGAGGACTCCAAATATGCCAGTGAGTGGTTCCAGCTGCTCAATGATGCGGTCTACGAGAGATGCCGCAGCACTGGCTATTAAAACTGTGATTGTGTTCCACCCTTTGTGATGTTGCATACACATACTTATACACTTTACTACTTATACATATATGCTGTGTTCGTGACCACCCAAAAACCCAAGTGACAGTGACAGGCAAACACAGCTCCAGCTGGCAATATATGTACATATATTGACCACAACACTCCCTAGCCAAGTATTTCCAGTAAACTAAAAATAAATGTATACATAGACCTACTACCTGATTAATTTTTGCTCAATGGCTTGCACTCCTCATATGTGGGCATGGCACAGAATCGCACAGTAAGCCAATCAACCAGGGGTGCAGGACAAATCCAAAAGAGATATCGATAGATCCTATAACGCCATGGTTCATGTATATAGATGGTCCAAGGCTGCAAGTTTGTCAATGCATCTTTAAATTTGCCCATCAATTCATCATCCCTCAATTGATTGGGTGCCTTAAAGCCGGAAAGAATTCTTAAATATCCATGGAAGTGCTCAAAATATGCATCATAGTAGTTATGCTGCTCCCGGGTGAAGTTCTCGCGCATCTGCTGGGCCTGCTGTTGCTGTCGAGCGGCTATATTGCTGGCCAACACAAATGAACCGGGTATAAAATTCACCACCTCCATGCCATGTGGCTGCATCTCAATGCGCAAGGCATCTGTCCAAGAGCGCAGAGCTGCCTTGGAGGCAGCATACGGGCCCAAAGAGGGCAAAGCCTGTAGTCCACAATGACTGGTTACATTGATGATCCTGCCATGCTGTTGACGCAGCAATGGCAATAGCTGTCGCGTTAGTCGCATTGTGCCCAAGAGATTGCAATTAATTTGCATCTCAATCTGCTCCGGAGTCTGCCATTCAAACTCCCCAAAGCACATGACTCCGGCATTATTGACCAAGGCCATAAGCTGATATTCCGTATTCGTTTCCAGAAGATTCGTCAATTGTTCATGCACCAGTTCAATCGACGCAGGCTCCAGTAGATCCAAAGCCCAGGTATGCATGCGATTCTGCTCCTTGGATGAATTCATTTTCCTAAGGAGTTGAGCACCCTCGGATTGAATATTATGGCAGCAGGAGACCACGGTCATGTTAAGAGCATTGTGACAATACACGGCCAGAGAGTGGCTACATAAAACAGAAATTACTTAAATTTCATTTCAATTGATGGACTTGTCTCACCCTAAACCGGAATCACAGCCAGTGATTAGGATCACATGGCGTTTATCAACCGGTAATTGCCTCCTACCCCAGCCGAGAGTCCGTCTCAGAGCCCGCAACAAGTGACTTCTGCTCATTTCGCCAGTTTCTGTCCAACTGAAACAAAGGGACCAAAAAAATAAATGAGAAAACCAAATTGAATGCAAAGTAAGCAAAAAGCAAACCAACGAAAAAAAAACCCGAAATTTTAATATACCTACATACATATGTATATATGTAAGCGTTATCTGGAGGAAACCATGTAAATGTGAGTACATATACATATATTCATATATATATTTAGATGTGTGCGTAGATTTGCAACCTTTTGCGTTTTACCTGTGCATCGCCGACTACTTTACTCGTAAGATACATTGAGCGGATGCTCTATGAAAGCGAGGTGAACAAATTATGCAGAGAAAAAATTAAAATTAACGACTTTAGCATACCCTGCAATAATTTTAAACAAAGGGATCAACTTTCCCTGGCAGCAATTTCTCTACCCGTTGCCATATCTATTATGTCTTATCCAATATTTACTCCATCAACTCAAAAATACTTATATCTTTACAATTTTTGAATCTTATTACGCTATAAAGTTATTAAAATATTTTAATCTTTATATGTATTCTTGAATAGCATAACTAATTTTTCTGGAACTAATTCTCCAACTAATTCTACGTAAAATAGAAACCATTCGATTTTATGTGAACACTAGACAAATAATTTGTTCATAATTAAGATCTTCCTGTTGTTGGATTGAAGAGTTTTATTTTTGTAGTAGTAAACTTAAAAAGCTTTGTACCGGAACACTGAGCACTTGAAAATACTGCTCATTTCCAGACGTACATAAAAGACCCATCATAGAAATGATCGATTAAAGAATATATTTCATATGTTGCTTGGCAATAATCGACAAAAAGACTTCTTTCTAGCTTCTAATCTTCATATTCAGAAGTGTAGGAATTAAATGTATATAATTTATACATTCAATATCTATACATTATAAAAAATTGAGAAAACATACCAGAAAAAACGGCTAAACTTTATATGTAGCTCAATTTTCAGGTCGTAAAATAAGGATATATTGGGGCTCTCCTAAAAGTTCCATAAACGGACTTTTCCTTAGTTTTACTGTGTCTACAAGATTTTCTAGGTTTCAATACAAGTTCGTTCATTTTTTGATATATATATAGATTTCTAAAAAATCAGATTCTTACCTGGAATACATTTGAAATTTAATCGGGTTCCAATGGTTTCCTCATTGTTTGAGTTCCATTTGGTAAAAAGCAAAAAAAAAGAGGACAATTTAGTTGTTTTTTTTAAGGTTTTCCAGTATTTTTATTTGATTTCTTTATATCGCAATTTTGGTGTGTTTCTGCTCTTTAAGTGCAATTTTTCGTTTATCAGTTAACTATAGATTTCTTTTGGGGAAAGGGAGGGTCATAATTTGATTGATCGGTAAAGTTTAATTTTGATTTAGTTTTCGGTACGGACATTTTAACATTTTAACATTGCTGTTTTCGCATATTTCATGGTATAGTACAATAATTACATATTAAATAATTGCTTTGCTTTTTTGTAATTTTCTTATAAATCGTATTTGAAAAATAGCGTTTAGTAAAAATATATTTTGGTTTTCCTACAGCAGAGTTCACACCAACACATATACACAAACACACACATTTAGGTGTGTGTGTGTGTGTGGTCTATGTCTGTGTTTGTGTGTGTGTGTACTCCTGTTTGCTTTTGTCGTATATAAAACTTGCTCCTAACGCATTAAGTTAAATATAGTATATAATATATATAAATGTTTGCATTTCTTAATTCTCTCTCAAGGCATCGGGTTTTTGTTTTTTTTTTGTTTTTTGTTGTAGTTTTGTAATTTAATTCTTGTTTTTAATTCTTTGTTGTTGTTTCGAATATATTTGTGTATTTCATTATGCAATTCGTTTTGATTTAAATGTACAATTTTAAAACCAGCTTAGTTCCTTTCATTACACGCATTTTCTTTAATTCGTTTATTATAGTGTTTTTTCTTTGTTTCTTTTATTATGTTTTTATTTCTTTTTTTTTTAGTTATTTTTTTATAATAAATATCACAACGCATCCATTCTACTACGCTTTCCTTCTCACTTTTCTCACGCATTTTCATTGAATTACTATAATTTATATATGGCGCAGGCATATACATATACATATAGATATATATATATATATATATTTTGAAAATATATACATATATATTTACAGATCTCGCACGCAAATGAAAAGGTTTTGAAAATTGCACACAAAAATACAAGTAATTAAGATATAGCAAAATCATAAATTAAATAAACAATCATAAAGATAATAATACAAAAGCGTTAAAAGTTAAGGTGGAAAAACAATAAGAACGAGAGAACCGGATCATCCGATTTTCACAATTTTGGGGGGGTTTTCGGTAAAAATTGGGATCCGTGTTCAGCAAATATTCGTTACAAAAAAAGTGAAAACATTATCTTAATCATCATTATCATCAACATCAGCTTCAGCTTCAGTTTCATCGCTATCCTTTTGCTCCATTTTCATCATGATCTCTCTACATGTCTAGGAAATAATAATTGTTTCCGTTTTGTTTTTTTTTTTACGTTAATATATAGTATATAGAAAACTTAAATTACTTTTGACTTGGTTAGCGCCGTGCGCTCGCCACGCCCCCTACCCTAGTTATAAGGTGCACAACTTGGATGGCTCAGTTGTGGGTGTGGGCAATTCCAGCGGATGTTTGTTCTGCGACGAGCAATTGGGTATCAATGGACCCGACACCGGAGTCAATCCAGTGCCGCCATCCATAAGGGAATCGAAATTGAAAACGCCCGCCGAGGGTGTCGTAATGGATACACCCTGTATCTGTGTGGGTGGTCCCCCCTTGCCGTCGATGGCACCGGCAACACTCAATTGCATGGGAGTGGCAAAGGGTCGCTGCACGGCCAGCGTGTTGGGTCGAGCCTTGGGACCCTTGTTCAATAGATTTAGCGTGGGACTGCTTGGATTGATGGCGCTGGCCGCAAAGGCAGCAAAACTCACTGGCGCTTGGCTTACAATTGGCGTATTGAGAGAGCCCCCACTGGGATTAGTGGGCGTGGTCAACGAAGCAGTCAGCTGGGCAATTGTGGGCAGAGCTCCCACACGTTTTGCCGGCGTGGGGCCATCCTGATCGAGTGATGATGATTCTGAATCCAAGCCATTGTCGAGTGGCTCATGTTTGATTTCCAACAATAGATTCTCACCAATATGCACTGGCTTCAGATCCAATGGCGAGTGACTGCGTCCAGTTGAATTGAGGGTGGCATCGAAGCCAGTGATGGTGCCGTTGCTGCTGTCATTGCTGTTGCTGTTGTTGTTGTTATTGTTGCTGTTGTTGTTGTTGTTGTGAGTGTGATGACTTCCACTGTGATTGCTATGGACACTGCCACAGCTGCTGCCTGTGCTATGGAGAGCAGCTGGGCCAATGAGACCATTACAGGTGGACACACTAAGTATATCATCGCGGATCTTCGGGCAAGTGGTCAAATGGGCCTCAATCACATAACTTAGCTGGCTCTCCAGCTCTTTTAGCATTGCTATTTCGCCTTTTAGATTCTCGCCCTTCTTAAGCAGTGCCTCCACCTCCTCGGTTAGATCGTTTGTCTGATCCACACGTCGTTTGCGACAGCGGGCCGCAGCCGCCTTATTCCGCTCCCGGCGTATGCGACGCTTCTCCTCTTCCTCGGGTGTCATATTGAATGCCTTATTGGGTCGCCGGCCGCCGCCACGGCGTGCCGGTGTGGCACTGTTTGAGGTATTTGTGTTGCTCCTTCCCGACCCGGACTGCTGCTTGTCAGCGGCCAGGGCGCCAGTGAAATTGTTCAAACTGCTGCTGCCATTCGATCCATTGCCCAGCATATTGCCATTCTGATACGAGGTGCTATCGGTGGCGCCACTAGCTGCAAGATTAGGTTAATTCGTTAGCCACCATTGGGAGTAGTATTACGTTAGGTTACTTACAAGTATCTGTTGTATCCCCATTAATCGGATTATCAATCCAGGAACCGTTCGAGTCCTCCGTATCACTGCCCAATATGCTGTTGCTGCCATTTAGCTTGCTTAGGGCATCCATTGTCGGCTGATGGATTTCAATGGCTGGTCCCGCTGAGACCATTGTGTCGGCAATTGGACCACCACTGGCCGCCATCAAGGGAGCCAGCGGTGGTGGCTTGAAACCAGCCTGAAAGGGTACATTCACACTGTTGATCGTCTCGCCGGTCAACTCGTAGAATGTCTCATCGATGCTGCGCAATGTGGTGGGCGTCAGTGTTGGTGTTGTTAGCGTCGGTGCACTCTGCATGCCATCGAATGTATGGAGCTGCAAGAGAGATTACAGAGATTACAGATTACAATTAACAGTTAAGGCAAATAGAAATGGCATAAAAACAGTTCTCACACTCGCCCATTTAGTTACAATTTCGAAATAAAATTAAATATTCCTATAACTACTCGCGATTTGTTGCATTTCGATAACATTTCGACAGCGAAAGCTTTCGCACTCTCTTTTTACCTGCTGCATAAAAAGCTCGCTGGCTAGAAAATTGGCTATTTCATTGGCATCCATTGAAAATTTATCGCTATTATTGTTGCTATTATTGCCTGCAACAGATGTTGTAGTGGGCAACTGCTGCTGCAGCGCCTGTTGTTGCTGCTGCTGCTGCTGTTGTTGTTGTTGATTATAATTATTAAGAGCACAATTGTTGTTGTTGTTGTACTCCTGTTGGCTTAAAAAGTTCTGCATTTGGCACATGGCGGCCATGGCTATGGCATTGTTGTTGTTGTTGCTGTTGTTGGCGGCGGCGTTGGCGTTTGTATTACCATTGCTGTTGCTGCGTGCTAAAAAGCAGTTTGAGTTGGCTGCAATTGTTGTAGCCATGTTGGCGGCAACAAATGACTGTCTCAGCTGATGTTGCTGTTGTTGTTGATGATAGAGAGCACTCTGCGTGGGCTCTAGTTGTTGCTGACGTAACAATTGTTGCTGTTGCTGTTGCTGCTGCTGTTGCCGCAACTGCAGCTGGTAATACTGATTGCCAGTATTGTATTGCTGTTGATGTTGCTGCTGTTGCAGCTGGTACTGCAGCTGGGCATGTTGTTGTTGTTGTTGCTGCTGATGATGCTGCTGCTGCTGCTGTTGCACAGCATGTTGCTGCTGCTGTTGTCCAGCATTCGATTGCTGTTGCTGATGATAGGGATGGTAGCACGCATTATGCGATCTACCATTTAGATTTTTCATCATTTGTATTCGCGTTACGTTTACGCTTAAAAAACTACTCTTAAATTATTAAGTATACGCATAGAGAGGGGCATGTGACGCGTCACGTATACGCACAGTTGGCTGATCTGACTAGTATTCGTTGAATTTTGGGGGCGGCTTCGCTTACAATTCTAAAAACTATTCTAAAAAAACTAAATCTAAACAAATTCTGACAACAACAATGGTAAATATATATAAATAAATAAATTTAAATTTTATATACAATACAGATAGAGAGAGAGAGAGAGAAAGAGTACAATTTTGTAAGCAATATTTATATATATGTATTATATGAATTTCTCTTTGTGCTTTGTTGCTTGTCTTTGTTGTTGTTTTTGTTGTTGTTGCTGTTGTAGCTGTTTGTAGCCAACAAAATTTTCGTTCGTTTTTGTTTGCCTTTTCGTTTCGATCGTGTGGTTGGTTGGCTTCGTTTTGTGTGTGTTTTAGTTTTTTTGGATTTTAGTATTAATCCTTCTTCTCTTTATTTTTGCTTTTATGTAGAAATTCGTTAAGTTAATCTTCTGGAGGCCTCAAACGCTTCACAATAAGCATTTGCTGATCTCGCAAAGGATTGAAATCAATATGCAATTTTGCCAAAGCAAACATAATCAAGTAGAGAGCTAGGCAACACGTGTTGTTTCCTTCCGAGTTCAGGGGTTCCTTTAGTTTTCAAAGTTGAACAAGCGGTTGGTTATATAATATTATTATTATATAGACATAAATAATAGTTCGTATAGACTGCTGCTGCTGCTTTGCTCCAATTGCTGGGCCAACATTTAATTGCTCACTACATTTAATTTATGTTTTTCTTTTCAATTAATTTTCATAAGTATTTCTCTATGTGGCAACGCCTCGAAATGATTTTTTCCCTCTCTTTTGCTTTTTGCTTTGGCCAACTATTTTGCCTTTGCATGTACGAGTAGTATAGGAGGTATCGGGCTGTATATATACATATATACTTTTATATATGCGTTAATTATTTATATATATATATCTATATATATATATCGATGCGGCATGCAACAGCTATAAAAAAAAACAAAAATTGTGCGTCGTTAATTCCTATTCCTTTTTGTGGTGCGTATTTTTCGTTGTTTCTGATATTAGAATTATATTCGTAGTGTTTTTTTGGCAAATGCACGCGGCGCTATTCAAACCAAAAGAAAAAAAAAATCAAATGAAAATTGTCGACGAAACCGTAAGATTCAGCAATTTCCAAATTTATTTTCGTTTTCGATATTTGGTTTTGTTCTTGTGTTCTCTTTTTCCCGTTTTTGGTTCTTCGTTCGAAAGCAGCGCGCGCGATTGTGCGATCGTTTTTTGCACTTAGAATTTTTATTTTCTAAACTTCGATGGTTCGTTGTTCGTTTGCGACTGAGCTAAAAATTGGCAAAGATCAGCAGCTGCCACAGATCCGTAGACATATATCCAACTATAGAAGAACAGTGAGAGTAATACCTCTCTCTCTCTCTCACTGTCTCTCTCTCTCTCTTGTGGTTTTCTCTCAAATTAGAAGCAGCCATATAGTCGAGTCGAGCCAAATCAAATAAATTTAAATGTTAGGTTGCTCTTAATTGAGCGCCAACCCACACGGTAAAGAAGCCCGCGGCCAGCAGCCATCAGCCATCAGGCGGCGGCAATCAACCCACGCATCAGTAGTGTGCCTTCATCGGCTGACAGCGTTTGCTATAAATGTTTTTATAGCAAATGTATGTAGCACACACACACATATTTCGATAATTTCCGTTTACAGGAATTGTGTGTGTGCTTTTGTTTAGCCATAAATTATCATCTGCTCTAATCGCAATCTGTTTGGCATAAACACACATTTGGCACCGGTTATGTCAAAAATGCCAACCGTGCCTCTTGTTCTTTCATTTATTTATATCACCCTCTTGTCACATCAAACAAACAATACGTATGATGATGAGTGTTAGTGGTATATCCCCCACGGAGTCTTTGAACAGGTGCTTATTGGGACACTCATTTGATAAATTCTCAAGTATTATTCGAGATTTAGTTCATTGTGTAAGTTTTTCCTTTTTGATACTCTTCTTGGCATTGAAGAGTATATTAACTAAGATAAATGTTGTCCCACTAGGCGTATGAGTTATGAAATCTTTTAATTGCTTCAATCTTAGTCCATCTTTGAGGTTTCTTCTTTGTTTTTATACTTATCTGTGATAACATTTTCTTATCTCTGGTGTGTGGCAAACACAATCGATTCGATTCTTTTGTAAATTTTGTAAATTTGTTTACATGTATATGTTTATTTAATATTTCTCAACATTTTACTTCTTTCAACTGAGCCGACGACTTTCATTTTAACCCACTTTCCCAACCGATATACACATATTTGTTTAATATTCACAAAGGGAGAATGAGTGGGGGGGGGGGACGATTTTGGGGCTTTCTGCAAAATGTCAGATGAATCAGCCAATTTAGAAAAATTAAAAATAAATAATAAATTGTCTAAATTGAAACATTACGCTCGGACTCTCGCTCTCTCTCTCTCTCTCTCGTTTTCTCTCTGTTAGTCTCTGTTATCAGCCATCCCCCAGCAGACAAACAAAGTTCAACTTGGCGGGGTCAATTAAGCTGCGACAAGCGTGGCATATATATATATATATATATGTATATACTATTTGCATATGTAGCCAAACTGACGTCGTCAACATATCTTTCATTCTACAATTCTGATATGCTGACTAATACACTTGAATTGCATTAAAACTGATTACAATATCGAATCAAAGAAATTGAATGAATTGAAAATAAAATGCACAAAATGAATGTCATCAATTCTAGCACAATACACAATGATCATGATTTTCCCTTGATTTTTATTTAATTCAACTACGTGTAATTGTTGTAATTCTTTTTACAAATGAATCAGTGTGCTTAAAAAACAATTTAAATACGTCAAATGGTTCCAATTCCTTATCTATTAGTAATTTTCATTTAATAAAATTTGATTAGAAAGGGTGATCTACTTATATATATAGAACCCAGATCACCCTTTACTTTAATCTAGGAAGAAATAGGTCGGCAAACTTTTAAACTCTTGATAGATAATAGTTGATAGAAAAAGATTTCGAAATTATAAAATTTGTACTTTAGATAGGAATGAATCAATTCTTTTAATTTCCCATGAATTTAAAGTAAAAATTATTGTGTTTATCTATGTTAAAAGGTCTTTATAATCCCACAAACTCCAGTCTATCAATCCATCTTATCCATCAATCTAATGGATGAGATTCAAATTGCTTTTATGACTTTGACTTTGTGTTAAATATATTTACAAACATAAATTTATTTATATTTAGTTCTTCTCGATATCGCCAGTGTTTTGGCCCCTTGAGTTTAATTAGTTCACTTGTTGAAACACGTCCATTCGGACGGTTTGAGAGGATAAAAAGAAGGGGGAATACTGGGGGCTAAAGGGGTAGTGATGGGGTGGCAGGCTTTAGCTTGAAAGCG
The DNA here is from genome assembly GCA_018150735.1 of Drosophila sp. 14030-0761.01. Classification (NCBI taxonomy): domain Eukaryota; kingdom Metazoa; phylum Arthropoda; class Insecta; order Diptera; family Drosophilidae; genus Drosophila; species Drosophila sp. 14030-0761.01. Next base: position 2,287,415 of record JAECWO010000090.1, read on the forward strand.
AAAGAAACGACAACAAATGTGGCATTAACAAATTGTTTTACTTTTCTTTTCTTTTCGTTTCATTTAGTTTTTTGTTTTTCTCCTCACATTTGGTTTTTATTTTGTTGTTATTTCTTCTAGCCTGTTTTTTTTTTGCAGCTGACGTGTTGTGTTATTTTTGAAACCAATTTTTAGCCTCACAATGACGTAATAATGACAAACACAAATAACTTGGCTAAAAAGCATGGCCGAGAAACAACGATGACAATCTCATTGTTTATATCAAAAGTGGCGGCTAGCTTGTTAATTATACTACATACTAAATACTAAATATAATAGCTAACTAAGCCGCGCAAATCAGTTTCTACATTATTCACGAAATGTCCTAAGAAGTTATTAACTTTTAAGCATATATATTTGGAATCAACAAAAGAGAACACTAGAGAAATATCTGGGTTTTAGTTATAGAGAAATATCTTTTCTTTATCTTAAGAAAGCATTTTAACAAAAGAAATACTATATTTACAGTTAAAGTTAAAGCTACGATTCAATTCTAAAAATATTTAATTATTTTTAAAATGTCTAGAATTGAGTTAGAACTGGGAGGAGAATAAAAATTCTATAAAATGTTTATGAATATAAAAGGAAAACGCTTATGCAGTGTATTAACACTTCGTGGTACTACCCCTTTAATTTGTCTTAGTTTTTATTATATTCGGCATAAATTAGTTGGCGAAAATTGCACGATGTGAAGGTCAAATTGTGAAGCCTGGTTGATTCGTTAGAAATGCGCATAATTTATATATATGTATGTACATACATATAGAAAACAACAATCAAACGAACAAAACAATAACAGAATCAAATGCAATTTTCGATTTCTAATTGAGAATAAATGGAAAATAAAAAAGAGACTGGATCTGCAGCATTGTTTTGAGAGTTGCCTCCAAATTGTTGCAGTTGCAACTTGCAATGCCATTCGTTTATTAAGAGTTGACAAGTTCAAGTGCAACGAAATAATTATCAAGTTCATTTGCACATTATGTTTATATACATACATACATATATGTGTAGTATATATACTATATACACTTCCCTTGGCGATAAGCATAATATTTAAAATTATTTACTTTTCTTAATGTTTTTCGTTCTTGTTGTTTCTGATTGTTTTTTTTTTCCTTTAGTTAGTTATGCAAATTCTGCGAATAAAACAATTAATGAGAAGGAGACGGAGAAGTCAGAAATCATCTTTGCGTTTTTCAATTTATGTTGTTTTTGTTGTCGCCGGTTTCTCTGGAAAGGAGAACGTGACCGCAATGCCAAAGTGAAATGGCAAAAGTGTTGAGTGCTTGGATTTCATTTTGCTGTATTTTTTTTGATAAAAAAAAATATTTAAAAAAGAAAAAAAACACCAAAAAGTAAACCCCATCCACAGCTGGCAATGGTGTTGGCTGTTCCCGTCTGAAAAGAATGTTTTTTTCATTTTTTTTTTTTGGAGTGCCACGAATGTCAATGGCCGGGCATCCCGGGTTTGCCGGCCTTTTTTAGCCACGCAATCAGCCGCTGGCCGCCCCAAAACCACATATTCCTTACCCCTACCCCTTGCCCCCCCAAACCCTGCTGATCCAAGTTACTACCCCTTCAACTTCCACTCCTCGCGATGACCATACCGAGCGCCGCCATTAAAATCACTTTGTTGCTTGTCCATTTTTGGAACGCCCACGCCAAGCAAAAACAAAATGATCCTACATTAAAAGATAAGGTAAAGACTTTTAAAATACCCTTTCTATCTGAAAGGGTTTGCGAAATCTTTGCTAATTTCTGTCTGTCTTTGAATGGAAAAAATAGAAAAATAAATAATAATATTTGGAGCTGGACTAAAAAGGGGATAAACTTGTGTTACCTACACTGCAGTTGATTCTATATTAAAAATACTCTTCAATTACAGGGTATAAAACAAAAGCAAATTTAATTGAATTAAACATAAATTTTTGGTTTGTCATTTTTCTTTTTTTTCCACATTAATAATTCAAAATTTTTGCCAAAAGTGCAGCAACACCCCAAAAAAAAGAAGTTTGAACAGAAAGGGGGGAAGAGAGAGGGAGAATAATGTCATTTCTCGATTTGAGGCAGAACACATAAATTTTGAAGTTAATTCCTATACGGATTCGGATTCCTTTAAGTTCCAGTGTCAAATTAATCAGACTTTTTTTTCTGTTGTTGGCTCGAAACAAGCCCAAAAGGTGGCAGAAGGTAGAAGGGCGTGACGGCAAAGGCGACGCCACACAATTGACAAATTTGCATGTGATGTTCATACACACACACACACACACACACACAGTCACACACAGAAAAGTGAATATATGTATTTATGTTCTGGCGGCAAAAAATAATTTTGTTTGCTTTTTTTTTAAAGCAGTTTATTGAACTTTTTGCCTAATGAATATACTTGGATTGTCTTTCTATATAGACAGGGAGAGAGAGAGGGAGAGAGGAAGCGATAGAGAGAGAGACAGCCGGCTGTCACGCCTTTGGGATATACGAGTATTTACCAAAGGTGTGTGTGTGAGATACGACACACAATAAATGGCAAAGGAGTAGATAATTTTAAATGACATAAAATGAGTTTTGAAGTCGGTTAACTATCAAATTTAATATGCGGAGAATTACAGCATTTAAGTATTAAACTTTAATGGCAAGTAAATGACTTCAGATTTTGTTAATAAAATATCATTATATTCATGATAGTTCCCTTCGCTAAGTGCAATGAAAAAAGTTAAGCTTTTACAATATTAAAATGAGAAAAATAAAACAAAATGGTTAATACAAAAAAAAAAAAAAAAGGGTAGTATAGGAAAATTACAATATTTTTAGCGATGATCCAAGATAACTTTGAGTGTTTTAGAAGTAAAATATATCCCAAGTATCTAATTTATTGCATATTTTTGTTCAATTGGGTTTGTGGTTAAGACCAATTTCTTGCTTATTGGAAAATTACAAGGTAATCAATCGATTGCAATACAAATTCATATCATTCAAAATGCATACGACACGTTGAACGTGACCACGCCCTCTCATGCATTCAGATTCACACTAACAAGTACAGTGCGTATGGCTAATAAAATGACGCGACATTGGTCTAGGAATAATTTATTTAAATGCATTTTGTCGCGACACGCCAACAACAACAACAACACAAAAAACAATGAAACGAAGCAGCAGCGGCAGCAGCAGCAACAACACAACTTCAACCTTCAAACACCCAAGTTGGGGGAGTTCATACAAAAATTTATGGCAAAGTTTTGCAGCAATTCCAAGGAAATGGCAAACAAACGACGCGTCATTGAGGCGCCAAAAGCACAAAAAAAAGAAAGGACGAAAGGACACCAAATGCAGCAGCAGCAGTAGCAACAGCAGACACAGACATCAGAGAAAGGGGCCAGGGACAGAGAGAGGGACTGACTGGACTGGACAAGTAGAAAAGACAAGCAGTAAAAGTTGTTTTCACTTTTCATTTTGGCTCGCTTTCAGCTGGCCAATTCCAAGAACTACGAGGACCTCGTCTGACCGCAGCAATCAAAAGGAAACGTTTGTCCTTTTGCCAAGAACAGAGACCCAAACGAAACGAAATGAAATTATAGAAGACAGCTCGTTGGATCTAACAAGGTAATGCTTGGCGAAATTACAAAGCAAACTACTCAATCGTTTGGTTTTCCCCTGTCCTGCCAAATTATCTGAAAGTAACAACTAAAATCTCTATCTGTCTGTCTGTCTATTTGGGTATTTTATTGTCTTACAGACGACTGTGCCTTGCTCGTTTTCTCATTAGTAATCCACTTAAATCATTAGCACAAAATTAACCAAGTGCAATCAACTTCACGCTGCAATTAAGTCCACCTCACTGCAATATATAATTATAGACATATGTTTCTACTTATTTGCTATATATATAGAAAACCATATATACATATATCGCGTTGCATGTCCGAAAAAAAACCAAAATGAAAACCGTAAAGAGAGCAAAGAGCGTTAAATTGAAGTTTAAATAGAAAATGTGGTTTTTTTTGAGGCCAGTTCTTAAATTGAGGTGGTAAGTAGGTGGTAGGCCGAAGACAATGGAAAGTTATTGTCTTGTTTAAGCATTGACTTCACTTCACAGCACATCAAGTGTTTCCTTTCATGACATGCCCACGACAACGACAACGACGACGATCAACAACCAATCGAAGACGCCTACAAATCGAAATTCCTCCAAATAAGTTGAGTTTTGCGAAAGTACCACAATCCCCCAAAAACATAAAAAATCAACTAACTGATGGACTGTCAAATATCTATTAATCATTAGCACATTTCTCTAAAAATATGTAATGAATTACTTTTCGTTAGAGATAAAGTATTTACAAGCAATATTTCAAGACTTCGTTAACTCTATTTAGTAGGACATTAAAAATGTCTAACTTGCAGTTATAAATTTGGAAAGGTTTTTGAAAGTTTTTCATGTCTTTGTAGCCCCCATAAAATTCAATTAACCAAGGATTACAAAATATACTCTTGAAATATGCATTAATATAATTATTTAAATCATAAATCACGTAGAACTTATTTTTTGTTGAAATAATTTATTAAATTATATATATTAAATGAAATATTGGGCTTAGCCAGCACAAAAGTGGGAACTGCGATTTTGTAAGCCTTGCTTCCTTTTTTTCTTCATTTTATTTGTCATTCTCAACTAGTTTTAGCGTTATGTTGCCTAATAAATGATCTTGAGCCGGTTAAACGAAAGCTTTGATGCATTTCAAAAGATCGCATATAATGAGATCGATATAAATAGCTTATTTTTATCTTAATGCAAACAATTTCAGTTGTTCCTTTAAAATCGTATTAGAAATCATTAATAGCTTTAAAGGATTTCGCTATTATTCGATCAATTTAAAAATGTTAAGGTACATTTAAACGTTAAGTGAGCTAGGCATATGCAATAAAATACTCAATATACTTTATTGTTTTCATACACAGTAATGAGTATAATGGCAAAAAAAAAACCTCAACTTGTAACTCCCACACAGACACACAGTGGAGAAGTTTAAGTGCCATATTTGGAGATATTTCAGTTAATTAAAAGTGTTTTTTCGAATTATTATGTGCGAAAGAAAGTTTGGTTTGCCATGTGTCTCTGTCACTCATTCCCAGTGGATTTTGTTGAGAGGCGCCCACCCCTTTTGCTACTCCTACTTGTACTCCTACTCTTACACCTACTTCTAGCTGTCTACTTAAATTTCGCTGGCTAGCTGGATGGCTCGTGTCACTAGCGTTTGACTTTGCCACTCGTTATTACTCTTTTGAACCCGCCCTAATTGTAAAACTCTCTCATATATTATGGATATGGAAAGTTATGTATGTACATATGTCCGAGTATCAAGTGTCACGCAAATGTGTGGTTCATATGTTAAAGGGTCAAGCATTTGGACAGTGTACGTACGTATGTATGTATGTATGTATGTATGTATGTAATCTAGTCGGTACAGTTTACTTTCTATGCGCAATAATTATAAATGCAACAAAAATGCCAAAAAATAAATGTAAGCCCCCTTTTTTAAGCGGAAAGTGAGTAGTGACTTGATAAATTGTCACGAAATTCGCACGTGTGCAAGATATGGCCAACGGCGCCGGTTCGCCCTGAGACTTCAGACCAGACAAAACCAGACCTGATCAACGGACTGGAAAATGCAATGTGCAAAAAATACAAAAACAGAAAAAAACAAGCAACATAAAAACAGCCAAATGTTTCATGGTATAGCAACGTGATTTTTCTTCTTTTTTTTGAGCTGGATTAAAGGGATGACTTAACCAGTTTAAGGGAATATTAAAGCAAACGCCCTAAACAATACGAATTTAAGTACTAGCAATTCATGTCTCAATAGTTTAATTTTAATCATAATATGCCAAAAATAGCAACCAAAATGCTGATATCTAAACATAACTCATAAATCACCAAGAATATTCCAAAAATTTCAATTATCATTAAGAAACGCACACATGGAATAAATAAATGTGGCTACACATGATGTGATTAGAAACCATTTGGAACACTTGCCCACAGTCAATAATATAGTACGAGTATAGAAAAGAGGCATTTTCTTATCACGAAATTGCTATGAAAATGATTTTTTTTTGACAAAAAGAATCACGTAGTCGTGGAGCCATTAATCGGGGCGGCGCCGTTATTGTCGTTTGGTTGAATTTATCAATAAATAAACAAATTCAATTGCAAAACCAGCAAATAATACATTAAACTCGATATTGAAGGCAATGCCAGATAGCAGATAAGCATACTCTGCTTGTATGGAACAGGGGTAAGGCAGACCCAGACCCAGACCCGGACACCGATAACAAATAGAATTCTTTTTTTTTAGAAAAGACGTGCCTTATGCATATTTGTACATACATATGTATGTAGAAGAGAAGCTCGAAGGGTTTCCAATTTCTAAGAATTTTTCGCTTAGCACTGATAAGCATTAGCACACAAAGCGTAACAAATGAGCGTAATATTCCTATAGGAAAACTATATACATATATATACTTTCCAGTAGATTTCTAGAAATTTCAGAATTGACGATAAGGCCACACAGGCACAGTCACTTGGTTTTGATCGAAACTTACCACTTTAGGCAATGGCGAGAGCGGCATATGGAATAAATATTCATCGCCAAATGCAATGGCATAAGTATCCAGCGTCATTTTGTTAACGGAAGGTGCTAAGTATTTGTTTTTTGTCTATTTCCAAATTTATTTATATTTATTTCCGGCCAAAGTCTATTTAGACAAGAGCGTCTAAAATGACTCAAAATTCTGGCGAAATTCCTTTTGTCTTTGTATTTGACGATTTGTTTGTATCTGTATTTTTGTATATATAGAACGCGATCGTGCGAATTTATTTCGCTCGTTGTTGTTTTTTTTTCTCAGAATTTTCTGAGAATTGTAAAATTTATTTTGTTGTTTTTTTTCTGGCACTGCACTTTTCTTTATATTTCGTTCTCGCTCTCAAACAGTTTGCTTTTCACGTATATTTTTCATATGAAATGTATTTTTTTTTGCTTATTGAAAATGTACCTCGAGATGCCGACGAAACGATTCGCGCGGCTAACTTGTTTAGACTAAATGCGTCATCGTTGTTGTATCGCATTTATATACGGACCCCAGGCAAAAAATTTTTGAGCGCTTTTTTTTATCGCTCTGCCAATACCAGCGAAAGAGAGAGAGAGAGGCGCAACGAGTGAGAGACAGAGAGTTTTGGTATTTCCTGAGCGTAGCTGAGCCAACTGAGCGTATGAGCAATTTTTTTTTTCTTTTTTGGTTTCAGCAGCAGCCGACTTGAAATTATATTTTTGGGTTTAACCCAATGTGTGCCTGGCCTGCATTTTATATGCTCTACTCTACTCTATTCGGAACTCACGTGCCTGCCAATGTTTTGACTTGCTTGGCTTTTCTTTTTTGTGGATTGTTTACTTAGATTCTTGCCTTTTGGCTCTTTATCTTATCGCGCTCAACACAATTTAGTTATGACATAAGCAACTAAATTTAAAATAAACCTATATACATAGCGGGTAAAGTACCACGACACAACAATACTATAGCTTTGTGTCTCGGCTCTTATCTATGAAAATTTTCGATTGTTGCTTTTTCTTTTTGGGTCGCTAGTGATACGTAGTAAGGTATGATATGATGAGCACTGTGCAGGCGCAGGTGTTTATTTCTAACAATTTTGTACACTTATCTATGGATATGTTAGCTTTTCAATAAATATTGATGATGGAGCGAGCACTCTGCTGCTCCATGTAATTTTATGCGGCAACAACAAAAAGCACAATATATAATATATCGAAACAAAAAGGCCACGTTGACCTTGTTTCGAATAGTGTGTGAGAGACGACACCACTTACATGTGAGCCTTTTGGGTTGGAATTTTTACTATATACAAGCGTATGAGAACTGGGTCATGTGACACTGAACATTTGTTCAGTATAAATTGCAGGTCCAATTGCATTTAGCTTTACTTACCTGAAATGAAAGAAATAGAGAATAGAAATCAGTTTAAGGACATAGAATATATGTGTACATATATGTATAGAGATTCATAAACTCGAATCAGACTTAATATAAATGTTTCTGTGATTCAGTTAAATACGTCATTAAAAGCGATAGTAAGTACATAACTTCCGAATTTCTATAGAAATTTAAAATATATAAACATGCCCAATCTACCATATATGCTGCTTAAATATGGTGAGATAATGCGTAGTCTCAACTTACATTGACGTCATGAGAAGGGAAGTTCAGGCTAATTTACCGATCAGTATAATTATGAATAATGGGCGTTTTCTTACGAACAATTGCCAGCTGATAAGGTTGTCCCTGATATCTTTAGAGGTTTACATCAGTCTTTTAAAATAAAATTGGCATTTTTCTTTGTGTTTTGATTTTTGTTTTTTTCTTCCCCCCGCCATGTTTATTATTCACTGATAAAGAAAGGCTACAGTAAGCAGATAAGATTTGAAGTTCCGTTGCGTGATCAGTACTTCCGGCATTTTGGTACCGTGTCGTAGGCCCACATAGTAGTTAGAAGTCACGATAAGATTTCACAAAACTGCTAACAAAACAAATCGCCCTAAAACCTAAAAAAAAACCATAGTGATCAAGAGTTTTTGCGAAATTAAATTCATTTTTATTTATTGTGGTAGCTAGAAAACCTTATCAATAGTTGTTAAGTGCCCATTAAAATGGTTGATATACAGTCTGAAAAATATGACAAGACACAACAATAGAATACCCTAATCAGTGGTTCCATAGTTTACAATGTTCCAATTAAAAAGGGCTTAAAATCTATTTTGATGGAACTTTGTGATAAGGTTATTACAAATCTACGGTACTCAAAAGTGATGCAATACACCGAGTTACTGTAGACGCAAGATTATATGGATAGTGCAGAAAAAATAGAGATAACTGAATTCAGAGAGAGATTCATCTAGAACAGCTATAGAATCTACTATAGCCTGAATATATTACTGTTCTGACAGAGTTAACTTCTTAAAACCTGTCAGAGTTTTCCAAAGAAAACTAAACTGAAATAGTGTAAATATTTGTATACCATGTTCGGCTTATGGACAGGAAAATTGCAAGTGAAAACTAAATTGTTAATCGATGTCTTGAAATATTACGACACTCGAATGTTGAGAACATCATCATTAGTTTCTGGACTCGATCCCACCGATAAGCACCACGGAGAGCCCTATCTAGTGAAAGTGGTTCAGGGCAGGTCTCGAAAGAGTAAACTTTTCGGTGGGCAGCCTGATCAACGTTTTGGCGAGGATAGTTGGTTTATTAGCTCAACGCCCAAAGCTGAGGTAATGGGCGTGGCAGATGGTGTAGGTGGTTGGAGTCAAATGGGCATAGATGCGGGTCTCTTTGCCCGGGAATTGATGTTTTGGTGTTCGAACTATGCCAAACGTACGCATTTCGATGGACGCACTCCTCTTGATCTACTGAAGGAAAGCTACATCCAGATTAAATCGAAAACGCAACCAGTAGTGGGCAGCAGCACGGCCTGTCTGGTGTCGCTGAATCGTAGGGATTGCACCATGCATTCGGCTAATCTGGGCGACAGTGGTTTTCTGGTCATTCGAAATGGTCGTGTGCTGCATCGTTCCGAGGAGCAGGTGCATGATTTCAATACACCATTTCAGTTGACAGTGCTGCCAAATGAACAGCTGGACGATGTGCACTGCGATGCACCCGAGTTGGCCGATTCGAGCAGATTGCCCTTGCAACAGGGTGATCTTGTACTTTTGGCCACCGATGGTTTGTACGACAATGTGCCAGAGGGTCTTATAGTCAAGACTTTACGCAAATATCAGGGTGTGACTAGGAAAGAAGAGCTGCAATCGGCTGCAGATAGTCTAGTGCATATGGCCAAAGATCTCTCACTTAGCCCCTATTTTCAATCTCCATTTGCCCTCAAGGCCAAGGCTTATAATGTGGACTATCCGGGTGGCGGCAAGCCAGATGATATAACTGTCATCTTGGCCACCGTTGCAGTGCCAAAAAGTTCTCTAAACTGATCATTCAAAGTCAACGTGAGTTTAAAAAGGTGTTGGTAAATATTATATTTGATGCCTATCAAAAGTCAACAAAAGCAAGCGATAAAAATTATTATTGTATAAAAAACAAAAAAAAAAACACCTCATTCATTCAACAAAAATATGAATGAAATGAAAGCGTCTACTTATGTGTACGCCAGCCAGCCACTCTACAAATAACAGAAACAGTTGCTGGATGACTCATACTCATTTTAACCAGAAATCGTGCGATTATTTAAGCCCCAGTTAGGTGAGGTGAGGTGAGTTGTCGGGCGGGGGGAGCCAATTGGAGGTGAGGTGGGGTGTAGACAACGTGGACGTGCCATGGCCTAGGGCTATGTCGTTTATCGTCTTCTACTTGCGTCTCTCCCACGCCTACTTGGTCAAACTTGTTTCACCCACAAAAGCACTCGAGAGAGAAAGAGAGAGAGATTCGAGTCGAGTTGAGTGAATAAAATGTGCACTCAACATACATAAAAAGCCATATCAACGGAAATCCCCACACAACATGGCGAAATTCACACATCGCAGTGGCAGCAGGAGAAGCATACAATGAATTTTCAGATAAACGAAAACCCACTAAGAAAAATAGGAAAAATTTTGATTGTCTGATTTGTTTTCAATCTTAAAACTACTGACCTCAAAATAAAACTAAGGCGATAATACTAGGCTTTAAAATGCATTCATTGCACATTCCACCATTACGGTTTTTCCCCTCAAGTGAAACTCAAAATTTCCATAAGTGTAGAAAAGAAATCTGCAGTTTATTGGCCTAATCTAAAACATATCCAATTCATTTTATGTTTGACTTCCTTTCAAGAACCGACACATAGAGAGGAGGCATAAGGGGAGCACATGCCGGGGGGGAGCTTAAAGAATGTTGAGAAATTTTGCAGTTCTCTCCTCATCAGCAATAACCTGACTTTGCATTTTTTTTTTATTTTTACCCCCCAACTTTTCAACGCCATGGCGAATTGAAAATGAATTTGCTGCAACAGAACGTTGCCTTTTGTGGAATGCTGCTGCTGCTGCTGCACCTCTTCTTGGAATTGATGCGTCACAAAATAATCCACTTCCACTGCCACAAGGATTGCAGTGGCTGCCTTGTAAATCTTTCAATATTGTGTGTGAGCATTTTTAGCCACAACTCCAACTCCAAATCGAAAAACACTCCAGATGTGCTCCAATTGCAACTGATGTATTTGCAATTTCCGTTAACAATATGCATTAAATTAACCAATATTTTGTTTTGTTTTTTTGTGGGTGGCATATTGCTCAATTAACAAAAGTAGGAAAGTTCAAGAAACCCATAATCAGGCAATCGCTTTGATGGCTGTGATGATGGCTAAAATTTTGTCGAAATTTCCAAGAAAAATCGAAGGCACGCACAAGCAGCTTTTGACATTTTCCGTCAATTTGCGTGTTGTTGTTGTTATTGTTTTGCCTTTTGTTTCGTTGAAAATATAATATGACATAATTCGCTGGCGAACAGCCGTTTGGTGTTGCTTCGTTTTGGGAAAATTAGCATTTGGCAGCCGAAATCCATTCGAATGTTCATATACATACATATGTATCTTATGGATTGGCTTTAGCCTAATGCCAGGGCAAGTTTTATTTCAAGTTGTGACGTCAGCAGCAACAGCAGCAGTAGCGTTTGACTTTAACCAAATTTGGCTCTCGAAATTGAGCTTCAGGAGGCGATCACTTCGACATTCAACAAAGAAAAGAAAAAAAAAAAATAAAAAGCAAAAACCGGCTTGTCTACGTTTAAGTTAAAAATTTATTGACGTCACGAGTTAATTTCATTAGCAGAGCGCTAAGCTCAACGGCAAAATAAATACATATATATGTACATATATGTAAATACAATTGTAGCGTATACACATTTATCACATTTGCCGAGTTGAATTTAAAGAAATGAGAACTACAGTTGTGATTATCTAAAACGAACAACTGGTTTTTCATGGGTTTCCCCATTATATGTACTACACTCAAAAGGAAGGCCCACGATAAGAATAACCAGAAACCAGGAACAGAAAGAGAAACCAGATAATAACCATCAAATGTAGGCCGATAATTTCAAGTAAAAACCCCCAAAAAAATATAAATGCAACAGCGATAAGTGAATATAAAATTAACACTTTGATACCTTGAGAATCAGGACTGGACAACAACTCAGTCAAAGCTTTCGGTTGTTAAATTTACTTTAAAAAATAGCAACTGATAAAGATATATACGTATAGTTTATTTTGCCGTTAAATAAAGCTATTTCCTCTACATACCGTTAGTTATTTAATGTGGTGAAAGAAGGGCATTAAATGTCCTAATGTCCTTTCTTGGTAAGCGAAGCTCATGTTAAAAAATGTAAAATTTAGTTTTGACTGTATGCGTGCCGAACACTTATAAAGATCCTGTGGAAAGATTGGTGCTGCTAAAGATTGGTTTTTATATTTTTGTTTTATACAAATTTAGTAGAAATTTCTTAGGTATTTGGTAGAAAATTTGTTAAGTATGTTACTATCTTTTCCCTTTGTTGGTCAGTTTTAAATTTCGCTATCAATCAATGCTAAAAATTCATCATATCCGGCGGCAGCTGTAGTAAATTGTATTATCTATCAGCACTTGGCAAGCAAACAAAAAAAAAAATTTACAAAACTTAACGAAATTTTCTTGGAACAATTCAAAAGCCACATATTGTGTGTGCGATCAATAAAAACGTTTCTTTCTCTGTTTTGAGAGCGAGGACAAACGAAGAATGTCATAAACTCGCTGCACACCCAACACCAACAAAAACAGTTAAAATTCAGTCATAAAAGCTATCAAGCAGCAACAACTACAACAACGACACAAACACCAACAAATAATTAATTATTTGTGTATGTATTTATTTATGTATTTGCTAAAATGAACGAGGCAATTTGATTTTTTATTTATTTTTAGTTGATGCGCGCATTAAAATTGGATAAAAAAAAAAAATAGTCGTATAGTATCTGAATCCGTGCACACTGCAAATGCAAATAAAACGATGTTTTATTCTTAAAATGAGAATACATAATAATAAAAAATAAAAAGGGTTATCATTGTGACTTTTGATGCTTTTGCTTTTAATGCATGAACATATTTTACACGGCTCGTTGCATAAATATTTTATGCAACAAATAGAAAACTACAACAACACAAGGCAAACTGAAATGGCAATTTGGTGAATTTCAAGTGCAACTCACGCGCCATATACGAATGAGTTGTGGGTCCCCGACTCCACTTCACTTCACTTCACCTCACCCGATCCCAACCAGACCAGACCACATCACATTTTCATCTCCTTCCCCATCCCCATCCGCAATTTCATCTACATCTCTATAGAGATGGATGGATGCACAGCATACATATGCGAACGACGCGTGAGCCATTTGACATTCTAAGTGAAATACCAGTGAACGAACACGATCAAGTGAAGGGGTAGAAGTGATTAAATAAAGTGTATTGTAGCTGTAGCGGCAACGCCAACGTCAACGCCATGCGATAGCAGATGTGTGCCATTTAACCTTGGCATTGGATTTAATTTTGTTGCGAAATTCACACTGCAACATAATTTCGTGTAATGCCAAATGAGAGACAGTCGACAGCAGGCCTCTGACGCAGGAAAAACCAATCAACTCGACTACTTTGGAAACATAACAAAAATGTATCTTGCGGCTAAAGCCTAGATATAAACTTTCTTTGTTGATTAATTAACCAAACTATCTTAAACGGACAGCGATATGGAAGGATATAATTTTATATTATATTTCTTTAATGAATTTCCATCTACTTGAGATCCGCCAATGATTTTTAAAATTTAATATTTATGCTTATTTGTTGATACATACAAAGTTAATTTTATGTGGCCAAACAGTTAACAAAAATTCTATTTCCTGTTGGCACTATCATAACCTTTCTACGCCAAGGTGGCATTTCCACATAAATCGGTGTCATCAGTGTTAGCCTTGACCCCCCACCGACAACTTGCACTGATTGGCAAAAAAAAAAAAATAATAGGAAAAAAGAAAACGAGACGATAAAAGCCATGAGAAGCACGTGTGACAAATAAAAACCTACCTACCGCCCACCAGTCCCCCGCAATGTCGCAACGCCTACGCAAAAACTCATAGAACATTTGCAGTTATAGAAAAAACACAAAAAGAAAACGCAAAATAGAAATGCAATGAAATGCACATGTCGAAATAGCAAAACAAAATCAAATTGGACAAGCATAACCTTGACATGAGTGTAAAACTGAATAGAAAATCACTCACTCAAATCGAATTCGAGTGATATTTCTCGCATGCGATAAAGAAAAATCTCTCTCTCTATTTTGTATCTTTTTACGTGCGAGAGTGCACGTATTAGTATCTGTGTGAGCTGACAAGAGAGCAAAGGTGCTCTGTGTGTGTGTGTGTCTGTACGAAAGAGAGTGACAACAACAAAAATGTGTAAATTGAAATTCCAAAGATGTCGACAAAATAAATACGAATAAAACCAAAAAAAAAATTCACCACAACAACAACTGTAGAAAGCTACAACAAAATGCGCACAATACAATTCGGCGAATAATCATAAAAATATACATACACATACTATACATATATCGGAATATACAACAAAAAGAAAAGAAAAAAAGTTAATTTTTTAAACAAGTTTTTTTTTTTATTTAGCGAGTGAAGCGAAATGATGGATTGTAGGGGGGGCAGTGGGTGGGCAGAGGAGAGAGACAGGGGGGAATATAAGCTTAATTGCGTTCTATGCACTCACAGGTTCCAGTTTGTTCCCAACACATTTTCTATATACCCTAGCAAAACCAAAAAGGAGTATATCAGTTTGTGCAACCAAGAATCAAATTCTTCATAGAAAGATCCCCAAACATAAGTATTTTTGTTTTTATTATCCTTTTTAAGAGTTAAGTCTCTTCATTTTTGATTAAAATCGGTCAACTGAAGGACATTTTTAGTTCAGTTTGAAGCGATCAATCCCAAAGTTGGTATTGAGTTTCCTTATTCATCGATCGAATACTGCTCGTCTATATAATGTAGCCTTAATAGGAATATGATCGTACATTTGCTAGGGTATTGAACCTACGGCACAGCTAAAGCTAGCCCGATCTTCTGGTTTTTATGTAGAACTGTCATAAAATAAGAATCACTTACGATAAGATTGCGGGTTGTTGTTGCCGCCGTTGCTGCTGTCGCTGTTGGTGTTGTCGTTGTCGATATCGTTGCCGACAGATCGGCGGGCAGAAAGTCCAATTGGTCTGATGTTTCTCGTCGTGGCGTCGTCACCTCATTGTCGTCGTCCTCATCAGGCTTTGGCTTTGTGGTTGGCTTCTTTGTTGTTGCTGTTGTGCGTTCGACTTTAACTTTCATTGTGACTGCTGCAGCTACAGCCCGCCAACAACAAATTACATGTGCGGGTGGTGCGAATGCGAGTGCTCGTAACCGTACTCTTACCCTTTGCTCTCTTTCCTCTCACTTGTCTTTTTGTTGTTTGGTTCACTCTCTTTTGCACTTTTTCTTTTCCAGCTGTCAAATTGTTGCTGTTGTTGGTTAAAGTTGTTAACAGTTCGCATAGAATTCTCTAGATTAAATTGCCACGCCCCGCGCACCTCGTTTGAACGACGTTACGTTGTGTTATGCTATTGAACTTTGTACGTTTCGTAATTTTATGTTTCGAAGTTTTTTTGGTTTTAATGTTGCAGTTGGCGTGTAGATAACGTAAAAATACACTATTCTCGCTGGGAGAGAGGAATGTGTTTCGGTAATAATTTTCAAGCACTTGTGAAAAAACCAAAAACTTGTTACAACATTTAACAGAAATTGTTATAATAATAATAATAGTAGTAATATTAATAAAAACGTTTTGTCTGTGACTTTCTTTCTCACTTTAGTCCACAATGCCCATATGTAGGCAAGACAGAGAGGGAACGAGTGGGTGAGGGAGGAATAAGAGAGGGAGGCAGCGAATGTTGTATAGAGAGAGAAAGAGAGGGGACAGAGAGCGACAGAGTCAAAAAGATACACTATCTGATTGCTTGTGTATATGAATGCAGAGTGCGGCCGAGGGGGGGATGAGGAGAAGATTGGGTTTGGTTTTGGTTTTGCTTTTGAACTGATGATATTAACTACGCGGAGAGATTGGGGGGAACGCAGCGCGTGGCTTTCCGTTGCCGTTGCTGCAGTCGCGTTGACTTAACAAAAAGCGAAAAATAACTGAGCAACTAGCTCCGAGACAGCAACAGACCGCCGCCGCCATCCACCATCGGGTGACGTCTTGGCCATTGCGAGGCACGCACACATCGACGTGCACATACAACCAGACGTACTCATACACACAGATACACACACACACATGAAGGATGTGTAAGTGTGCACGCTGGAAATTTTTCATTGTATGGGAAACCAGGGCTGCATATCAAGTGGAACCAGTCGAAATAGCAAAAGATACAATTATGCACATAGATTACAATTATAAATGCTTCTGAATACAAACATTACATATCTATGTATGTACATATGTAAGGATATATGTAAGGACATATGTAAGGACATATGTAAGGACATATGTAAGGACATATGTAAGGACATAAGTGTATTATGTGTATATTATGTTCGTTCTAATTATGAAAATACTATTTGTAACGAGCGTTTACATATGTACTTTATTACCTAACTAAACAAATATTCCTATCGTTGGATCAACTCCCTACGAAACATTAAACTTACTAGTTGCAGGTCATTTTGAAATCGGTATAAATCTATATACATATATATATACATAATTTTGCATATCGAACTAGTTACTACTTTATGCTCCATTTCGATTTCCGTGGCCCTGACGAATAGCTAAACGTAAGCAAACCACACAATAACTGTCAGAATGTTAAGGCAAAAGGCAAAAGATACAAAAAGAGAGATGGAAGAGAGATGGCGTGCGGCTCAATAATCCAGCTCACACTCACAGATACAATATATTCGTGGCACACACACAAACAAGCACACTCAGTGGATACAGATATCGCATGCGAGAGGGTTGAGTGAGATTCACTCGGTTGCCACTCGGACTCAGACAAAAGTCGTTGTACTCACTCAAATTGTGAATTTGGCGCGCATTTGGTTTTTGTTTTGATTTCATTGCCGCCTCTCACTAATTCTTCCTCTCTCTTGCACACTGAGCCCAAACGGGGGATATGATGAGGATGACTCATCGGGGTTTTTACACACGGAGGAGTCTGGGCCTCCAGCTTGGAATTTTCATGGATATAGATGCATATACAGGTTTCCCATACATTGCCATACAAGTGGCAAGTGGCAACAGATTGCTGTCCATGGCCCGAGAATCCGTGAGATACATTCATACATAAATACATACAAATGCCTCTGTGTAGTCTCGTGTAGATGGGCGCGTGCTAAATGCGCCTATTAGCCACCACACAGACCATGGCACATTCGATTCAGCAGCCATTAGGGGCAGGTAGCCTCAATCTAAATAAATCTCAATGGTTTTCAACCATTAACCACGCTCACTCCCTGCAGGACACACAGACGCACACCGATAAGCCAATGCGTCTGAGTCTGAGTGCTGCTGGCGTCGCTAGCACTTCCAATTCACTGGACAGACAGACACACAGACAGACGTAGAAGGAGTGTCGAGGAACCGACCGTTTCAAGGTTAAGACATGAGGGTTAATTGTGCAATTTGAGAATGCATTAGGTGAGCCTTATTAACCTAGAGCGAAAAGGGATGTTTCAATCCAAAAAAAAAACTGATGAAAGGAAACCCATGCACTTGCTTATATTAAAAGTAATAACTTCTAATAAGGCATCTTAATATTTTGAACGCACTTCCCTATAAGGACCATTTAATTTGGGCATGTTTTTGTCCATTCACCTACACAAATCTAGAGATCGAAATGGCTAGACTCTAGCCGCTAGAGGCATCCATATGTGTTTTTTTTTTACATTTTTCCCACGATCCGCCTTAACTAGTTGCAATTTCCTTAAAAACATTTAGCTGAATTTTAGCCACTTTAATGATCTACCAACTTTAATTGAAATCGTTTCAGAAATACGTAATTATTGTCAGGTTGCCAATAAAAGATGCCAATCGTTAGTCCGGCAGTAAAAATTTATGTAAATGTGATAGGAAATTAATAGATACTATATACTTTTAGTAAGTTAACAGTAGTCACTTGTATCAGTTTGAAATTGAAAAGTATTTAGCTTAAAGAAAACAACTGTCATTCACTCTGGTGTCCGAAGTCCGATTTCAATTTTTACTATATCGTACTTATACATCATCATAGTATCATACTTTGAAATGAATACTTGTCACAAGAACTATAAATTGATGATGTAGTATAATCTCTGACTTGCGGAAGATCGTATTTCAGGTTATTTGGCCAGGTAATTAGAAATGATCGTGTACACGAGAAATTGTATACGTTGTAATAATTGTAACTTGATTTTTTTTAATTTGTTTACATGCAGCAGTATTAATAAACCTGCTATGCAGTCTCTTAGGGATGATCGCGTCATCGTTGTTTATGTCATCAATCGAAGCGGGCGAAGACGTCATCATTTTGCCCTCAACTCATTTGGATTTCATAGAATTTATATTAAATTTCTTCGAATTAATTGCTTAATCATGCAAGAAAGTTTTTTTTTTTTATTATTTTATTTATAAGGGTATTTCCGACACATGCTAAGCACAGGCTAGGTAAAATAAATAAACAAACAAATAAACAAAGAAACAATAAAGATCTGGAACAAAGATCGTAGCAATGCATATGCATAAGAAAAGATATAGAAACCTTAGAGTCTATTCCTTTTTGTATTAGTTCGCTACGGTAAAATAACTACGAGAATATTCTGCTATATTATACTTATTAAGAGATTAGAATAATGACAAGGTAAGGACTTGCTATATATATCTTGCCAAATGTTCTATACTTTTGAGATATCATCTAAATAGTATCAGTTGCTATCTTTTTAAAATTTATTGCACAGAAGTCCACAAGTCTGATCTGACAAAGTTTATATACTCTTAATAGCAGCAATAACCGATACCCTTTGGTTGTCTTCACTACTATTAACTAGTCTATTACCATTTGAAAACTTTATTTATTTTATTACTGAACATTCCCAAAATTACCCGGATATAACTTGTTAGATAAGATTGAACATTCGCTGGAATCACCCGGAAGTAATATAATGTGCACATATATAAACGCTTTGTATCAGGAATGGACGTTTCCGATCGAATATATTTATTTAAAATTTCGTTAAAGAAAATTCTGTTGTAGAGCAGAATAAGTTCGAATAAAACAATTCCAATACATTCTCATAGACGAACAGATCGATAAGGATCAACTACAGGTGTAATATTTTATTTAAATTATGCTGACTAAGTTTTTTATTAATGCTTCACTTGCTTCTCTATTTAAAAATTAAAATTTGCATTTATATTTCATTGATACAAATCTAGTAGTTAACAATTGGATTAATCATATTCCCAGTTATTTCCGCTACAACTATCAATTTACTAGAGGCGATCAAAACTTTCCCCTGAGTGGGCGAATGGACCCCGTTGCCTGTTTATGGCTTTTCACAGACAGCAACTAAGAAATACAGTCAATAATCGATATACAAACCATACAAATTTAAAGCTGTTCGATCAATTTTCAACAATCTTAGACAAAAGACCTTCACTTAAAACATCTGATTTTGCTAATGGGCTAAAAAGGGGCGTATAACTATTATTGTATACTGCAACACTTTGCAACGCAATAAAATGATTAACGTATTTAATGAGTTTGTTGTAGAACTGTTTTGCACTAAGAAACAATACGGGGGAAGGAAAAAAAACGAAAGCAAAATGCGATGCCCATTAAAAATTGACAAGAGCAACAACATCAACAACAATCACAACAACCACAACAGTTAAACGACTGCAAATTAAAGTTGTTAATTTCGAGCACTTAATTGTTTTTGTAATAATTAATAAGTAAAACAAAAAGGCAAATAAGCCCCCAAAGTTCAAGGGCCACAAAAAAGAAGTCTTTAAATTAACAACTTGTAGATTCATTTCACAAGGTTCTATAGACAGAGACTAAACAAACTAAATCGCTATGGTTATTTTAAGACTTTAATGTTGACAATATTAGCAATTAATTAATTTGTTTAACACATTAAAGAGAGAGATCGTGATCGAGACTTGTCTGACAAACTTTATTTCAAACTGGTAGATCGTAAACGAAATCACTCTCCAATCTTTAGTTTTGGAGGTATTCTGTTTAGCCCCAATATTTAGTCTTCGACTTATAGTAATTAAAATATCAAATAAATAAGCCTAATAGATCCGAATAAAATTGAGCAGATTGAATGCTCTATTATATCTTTTTAACTAAAAAGTTCAGTTTAGGTTTACTAGAAAAAGGACTTTATTTATATTTTCAATTCAATTAGTTTATAGCAATCATTAAATGACAAAGTCAAAGTTCCTATATGACTAAATGAAAACTTTCCAACCAGAGTTATTCTGATAACTGGGTTTATTTCTTTTTACCTAATTTATCAGTCGTTCGAATAATAATATACTTATATTTAATCTACTTGGGTCTCAGTAAGCTGTGGTTTTTATAGTTTTAATTTTAGATTGCTGGATAATCAAATTGCTCATGGATTTATTTCAAAAATGATTCAGATCTACTTAAATTTAGATGCTATAGTAAACCACATTAATTCCATGAAACTATGATAAAACCAACTGGACACTCGTAATCTGAAAATGTATTTTCGTGCATAAACGAAAATGGAAGAAATACTTATATACTCTCGTATTTTCGCTGGTCGATGGACAGACAAACAACTTGCTATGGGTACTGTATTGTAGATAAGAATGGATTGACAGAAAGTCAAATAAAGGTATGTCTTCTGTTGTTGAGTCGCTTTACACTTGGTATTTCCGTTTTGGGTCTCATACATTTTGTGCGCAATTTTTGCGCTACTTTTGGTTCATGTTTACAGCTTACAGCTTTTCTTACTTCCTGGCCTGGCCCACTGTGAGTGAGCGGGCACTTCGTGACTATGCAATTGCCATCTTATCGGACCTTTGCGGTTATGTGGCGTGTGTTTGCTGTCATCGTCAGCATGAGGGAGACGATAAGTTTGTACGTCAATTCTATGGTGGCGAAGACTCGCTCAGACTTTGGGTCGCCATGTGTCATTGTTCATATTTTTAATCCATGACGTTAGTTAGTTGAGCTAGAAATTAAGCATAAAACTAAAAACCAAAACGATAACATACAACAACAATTGAAAATCATATTCAGAGGGACTTTTTCGCCAACAAGTTGATTAAACTCTTCTGAATTTTTTTGATAACTGTCTGCTGGATTAATTTAAAATCAACTCGCCCAACCCTTTCCTCACCAGCTCCGACCTACTATCTACCACCTTACGCTTGTCCCCGCTCCAGTTTAAACAAATTAAATTACTCAAAATGTATTTTTGATTGTTTGGGGAGCGGCATTCCCACGCCGTGGAACAGCAAATACAATATTTACATGAGATAAACAGTCAATTGTCAAATCTAAGTAACCATTTTGAAAATGAAAAAAAAAAAAAAAACAAATTCCATACCGTGCGTATAAGTAATATCTACGTACAGATAACGCATACGCCCCATGGGACGAGCGCATTCGAAAATCGCCATTTTGAGCAGCATCCCAACAGGGAGGATCACTCGCTCATGAAAGCAACACAGAAAAAGGCACCGAGCACTCCACCTTTCGCAAAATGCAAGCGCCGCCCACAAAATCGTTAACTCAAAGGCGACAACAAATCACAAAGAGCCAACGAAAGAGATGAGGCGAACTAAAGCGAGATGGAGAAAAGTAAGCTCATTTGTATGTAGGTATTCTCATATATACATACATATGTGTATATATATACATATGTATATATATAAGATGCATCTATATGTGCATATGTATGCTTTTAGTACGCGGTTGCCTATGGGTGATATTGACTTTAAGAGAAGAAGCCTTAGACTTTCAGCAATATAAAAAATAATAACCAATTTCGTTTTAAAACTTGATCTATCGTCTACATAAAATTGTATGCATTGGATCAATAAAACAGGTGATTTTATTATCCTTTTGAAAGGTAACTGCAAGGAAAGTTTAATGGACAATAAATGCGGTCGAAACCAAATTCAAATAGTAAAAAATCATTAAAAAGAAATTGGTTGTTAATTCAAATTGTCAAAGTTTTCTTTAAATACATTTATGGTATCTTCTCGATCACTAAAAAGACCTAGGAACTAGCACTGTTCCTAAAAGAAAACACGAGTTCTCTTAAAAATAATTTAACTAGAGCAAAGGAAAAACTTAAAGTTGTCCGATAGTCAGATTTAACAAATGTCGCTTTCGAAAGCTTAAAAAAATTAATAGTTAATTAAAACGCTGCGACTAATTAATTCTTTTAGAATCGTTTGCCAATTATTGCAAAGATTTCAGTTAAACAAATAAATCTTCTAATTAAATTGCTACAAAAGCCAATCAAATAAATAATGAACTTTAGCTCACTAAAATGGAGAAATTTATGATGTGGATGAAATAGAATCATGGAGCAATGATTATATATAGACAGTTTAAACGTATTGTACTTACCGGTGATGAATATTTCTCCTCTAGATTATGTCGCAATTGTTGCGTCGGCGTACAATCCTCTAAATGTCGTTGATGATGTTGCTGTTGATTTTGTGTTGGCCTGGTTGTTAGGGGAATTAGGAATTGTTGTGGCTGTTGCTGCTGCTGTTGTTGTGGTTGTTGCTGCTGCAAATGATGTTGCCTTTGTTGTTGCTGTTGTTCTTGTTGCAATTGTTGCTGTTGTCGTTGCTGTTGTTGGGAGGAGATGTAGCAGGACGAGGGAAAACAATTGTTTATTTGAGCTTGTGTTGTTGTTGCTGTTGAGTAGTAAGTTTGTTGCATGTACTGTTGTTGTTGATGGTGCTGCTGCTGCTGCTGGTCTTGTTGCTGCTGCACCAAGTGATGATTGTAATTGATATTCATGTTGTTGTTGTTATTATTATTATTGTTTGTATTATGGCGCTGCTTATTATTGTTGTTTAAGGCTATCCAGGCTGCAGCTCGTTGCTGTTGCTGCTGCAACTGCATGATGCTGCTGTCGTTGTTATTGGTGTTGTTGTTACTGTTGCTGTTGCTATTGTTGTTGTTGGACCAAACATTATAATTCTGTTGCTGTTGCTGCTGTTGGTGGTGTAATATTTGCAACTGTTGTTGTTGCTGCTGTTGTTGTTGGTGGTGGTGATGCTGGTGCTGCTGCAGATTATTATTGTTGTGTTGCATTTTCCTTGGCAATCATCAACAAAAACAACACAAATTGTTGGCGTTTATCATACGAGTTATTTTTTCATATATATTTTTAAATTTTTTATTGTGTTTTTTGGTTTATCGTTGTTTTTTTTTTATTACAATTATCACTTCAATTTTATTCGTTGCTATTAAAATTTAAATATAGTAATTATTTTTTTGGTCATTTTTCTTTTAAGATTTGGTTGCTGATCGAGGGAATTTTCACTGATTCAATATTTGACTTATATATGTATATATATACATATATTTGCTGTATTGTGTAATTCCACACACAAATGTTTTATCCAACAGTTTTTCACTTGAAGGAATGACTCAACATCTGTCTTCTGACTTAATTATTTAACAATTTCCTCTTGGCGATTTCTTCTGTTTTAATAATAACTTTATAGATGTTCGCGTTTTATTATTTAAAAAATAAATGTTCCCCCCTTTTTTTTGTTTATTTTGGTTGGCCACCCGGATTTGCAACCCTTTTATAGAATGATTTTTAGCACGTGCAAACCAAATGGCTTTAAGTGGGTGGACGGCAAATGATTTAGCATTAACGGTAAACGAAGCGTGTACACTCAGATGTACATATACATGTATACACTACTTACACACACAAAGTTGCACATCAAGTGTCAGCCATTTGCAACTTCTGGCTCCACTTCCACTCGCTGCGCGCACGGATTAAATTACGTGATTTTGTTATAAACAGGCGCAGGCAAAGTCGAAATCGAAATTGAAATCGAAATCAAAATCGAAATGAACACAGACACAGTTTGTTTGTTTTTATTATTATTATTATAATTATTGCATATAATATTTATAATTACAATTATTTTTATATTTTGGCACGTTTTGCATTTGTTGTTAAGTTACTTAATTTCTTGTATATGTATGTATTTTTTTTTTTGGCTTTTTATTTACATATGTTTTGTTTTTGTTTTTTTTTTTATTGTTTGTTGCTCCTGTCGCAGCACACTTCCACACGACAGTACGGCAGAAATTGTATTAAAACTCGAAATGAAAATCGAATTTTGATAAACCTGCGGCTCAGAAAAGGCACAGATACTCGCTCGCACACACACGTACAACAAAGCAAACCGAACCGAAGTCAAGCGAACTGAAGCGAAGTCGTTTTCAACGATCGGTTTTTTCTTTTTGGTTTTTTTTTTTGTCGTGCTGCTCTCAGCCAGGTTCTGAGCTGCAAAAGGCTTAAAACTTGTTGCAAAAAAAAAATTTATAAAATTTTGATAATTGTTGTTGTTGTTGTGACTAATCGTTTGGTTTTTTTTCTCTTTTTTTTGGGTGGCCCAGCTTCAAATGTCCAGCCACCTTTTTGGTTTATATTTTTATATTTTTTTTATTTTTGGTTTTTTGCTCAACTCGTGTTCGATTGCTCATAGACCACACCGGCCGCGATGTTGTCGTCTTCTTGGCTGCTTTTGCCTGTCTGCGGAATATTGTAGTGGCGTTGACGTCGCGTCGTCGCTATTGCCGTCGTCGATCTGTTTGTATGACTAATCCAAGTAGGCACGCGGCAGCAACAACAACAACCATAGCGGCAGCAGCGCCAACTACAATAACAAAAAATATGTAGAATAGGCTGAATAGCAACAACACCAACAAGTGCGAGAACCCCCCTTGGTAATACCCTTTTTTACAAGTGGTATGTTCATTTGTATGGTAAGTGGGAAAACTTCCAAACATCCAAGTTCTGCAGCTTTTCCCTCTCACACATTAGTGATTAGTATATGAAGACTTATTGTCTATTTATTATTTGTTGTAGGATATCAGTTGCATTTATGAAAAATTATTTGGTCGTCGTCTTAAAATTGGACACATATATTTTCAATATCCATCAAAACTCTTGTTGAAACACGCTGTGGGGAGCTATTTCTAGATCAGAATTTAAAATCTAAACGAATACTAATATAATATCATCTATTGTTGATATACAGGACATCATGCAGTCGTCCCATTTGACCTCAACATATGGAATTTGAATTTTGTTGCTCTCTTTTTTGTTTTCGCTGATTTTTAATCTATGCAAAAAATAAGGCGACGTGCCCACTTTTTCAGCAACAACAATTTCTTGTTGCTGTTGTTTTTGTCAATGCATTTTAATCAGTTTGGTTGTTGGTTTTGTTGCTGCGACACCTTGCATTTGGGCGAAACGTATGCAAATGATCCTGGCACTACCACCAGGGCAATCCTCTCTCTCCCAAAGCGCTCTCTTTTAAAGTGCTCGCACAGCCCAAGGCAATTGAGTAATACTCTCTTTCTCTCTCTCTCTCTGTCTGGCTCTCAGTTGGCTATGTGTCTCAGCAATTCATTTTTTTTTGGGCCACCCGCTGCCGGTACTCCCGCCTCGCGACGCTTTTTACCTGTGCAAATGTTAATTGAAGAATTTATTGTTGTCTCATTGTTGTATTGTGGCCTGCCTGGCGCTGGCATCGACGACGTTGACGACGACGACGGCGGCGTCGGCGGCAGTGGTTCTTTTTTCTTCAAATTTTTATTTGTCGCATTTAATTATGACAACAGCAGCAACAAAATACAAAAAAAAAAGCAGCAACAGCAACTGAGAGCGGGACACTGTACACCGATCATTGACTTTTTACCCGCTGTAAAGTCACATATATGTATGTACGAGAAGGTATGCAAAGGGGGTGCGGGGGTGAAAGAGAGCTAGCTTTTGTACTATTATATGTTTGTAAATGTGTCTATATCCATACATATAAATATGCATAAAGGGGTTGAATAATCTCTACACTCTGAAAAAAAAACAATTACATTTACCAATTATATCTATATTTAATAAATTTAGATAATTAATTAAAATTCGTTAATGGAGCCACAGGGACATATACTTATGTCTTTCTATCCCTTGAAGTATTTTGTATCGTGCTGAAACTTCCTCCATTTTTATAGCATCCTTATGAACACAGGAACATTTAAATTTCATGAACAATACAAATATGTAAGCTAGATAAATTTTATAAATCTTCTATACTGGAATTAGTTTTACCGAATTCGCATAAAGTTTGTTAAAAAAGACTGTATTTGAAATATACTTATGTAGGTGCATATAACGTAAAGGTATTCTTCAATTTCGTAAATGTGCAGATAAAATCGCTTAGGCGTTTTGGAATATAATTTATACATTTGTACATAAATATGTTTATATGTAGATACATATATATTTTATATTAACCCCACTGTTCCAGTATGGCGACCCTTTGCAACACGATGACATGTTAATGACATTTTTATAATGCCAGCAACAAATACGAGCACATCTTGCTATAGATATTCATATATACACAAAATATATACATACATGTGTATGTGTATATTGTTTTTTTTATTATAATTAACAACAACAAAGGCGGATGCAACATTTCTCATTGTTTATGGAGCATCGAGGAGCGTGAGCGTGTCGCGTTCGCGTTCGAGGATACAAATTGTTTGCGCTTTTTTTGGCGAGGGAGCGGTCCCGAATCGGAATATATACTATATATGTATTTATATGTATGTATATAATGCGTTTTGTTTCATTGACGTGTGTGTCGAGATTTAAAATGAATTTTGATGTACGATCTGTGTTGTTGCTTTTATTTCTGTATATTTGAGTTAATAATATACACAACAACAAAAATAAAAGGTAACGAGTACAGTGAACTCGAAATTACTTATGTACCTACTATATGTATTGCTCCTCCGTTTTGGTAGGTTTGCATCCCCATATACATATGTATATATGCAAATACAATTTGAGTGGAATCATTTGGCGAATGTTGGGAACCAAAACAAAAACACGAAAAAGAACAGAAGCAGAAGCAGTCACTCAAGCTTGCTGGTCTGATGTCTGCTGTCTGTGGGCGTGATCGTGATCGTACCGGCTACTTTCGGCCAGAAGAGGTCGTCGCCGTCGTCGTCGTTGCTTGCCTTGGCCTGATTTTGCCTGATTTTAACGCACACTATTCTTTTGCGCGGTGGCGCGAGTATCTCTGTATCTCTATCTCTTGATCGGCTGCCTGCGGAAATTATTGGCATACCAAAACGAAGCGACGTTGGAGCACACAGTTCATATGGACATGAAGTACTTCTGGACTCTTTGTCGTCGTCGTTGTCAGGTGCAGGCAAATTTCTAGTGTATTCCCGGGCTCTCGATCCTCCTTACTTTTTGTTTTTATTAGCACGTTTTGCTTTTTATGATTGTAGCGTGATTTCTGCGTTGTGGTTGCTGTTAATTTATATTGCGACGCAGGTTTTATTGTAGTTTTTCTCATTTAATTTTTTTTTTTTTTAGCAACAACAGGTGTGGCCTTTGTGTACATTGAACCCAAAAAAAAAAACAACAAATACATGTTGCTACAGACACAGCCACATAATGACGTGTTCCTGTTGCTCTATATATTCATATCCTCCTTATCTGTGACGTCGTTTCTAGTTGCCGCTTCCCGCTCAATTGGCCGATAGCGCAAAATGTATCTATGACTCATTCTTTTTCGAACAGAACTCGTTTCAATTTCTAACCTACATTAAGTGAGCCCCTCTAGCGTCAATGCTTTATCGATAGCCTCTCTCACACTCTCTGCCCATCTTCCTGGCTCGCTCGCTCTCTCTCTCTCTCTCTCTTTAGCTACCGGACCTAGGTCTATAAGCAAAGGCGGTAACCGTATATGCCATATCGAAATGAACTTCAAACTCTTCCCTTTTTTGCCGATTTGTATGAGTTTTCGACGGCACAAACCCCATAAATAGAAGCGAAGAAAAACGAAAAAAGCAAAACCGAAATGCTTTAATGCCTTTTGCCAAACAACTATAAAAATAAAATTTAAAAAAAAAAAAAACCCAAACACAAAGCCGCGGTTCTACCAACCAAAAACTTCCAGTCAAGTCGATTTTGGTGTGGTTTGTTTCTGTTTTGTTCTGGTATTTTTATGCCCCTTGCTCGAAAGTGTCCGACGCATATTTCAACTTGTCAAACTCCACACAAAAATAAAAATATATGAAGAAAAAAGAAAACGAAAGAAGGCAGGCTCGTAAAGCTCGAAATCAGCAAAAAGGCAAAAGCACTTCTCCGGGGTAATTAATCGACGCCTGGAGATCGGAGACAGACCCAAAAACAACAACAAAATAATAATGAACACGATCAAGAAAAGATAAAAGCAACAGCAACAACAACATACCCAGACACTAGCAAAACATAATAAAATAAGTATTTTGAAATCGTTAATAGATTTCGATGACAATCAATGACTGAAACCAAATCACTCAATAAAAAAATTGAATCTGAAATATCTAATCTAAAAGAAATGGCAAACTAAATCAGAAATTAGACAAATGAAAGATTCACAATGTTACTTAAAAATATAAAAAATATCCTTAGAATATATTTGAGATGAAAGTCCTAGACGCTAGATAAAAAAAAGCATTTAATTTTTTGCTGCTAAGGCAATATATTCTTTAATTTTAGTTCTCAAGAATAGGCAATTAGAATAAAGGAGAACTTTAACTTCCTAGTAATGATCAGGTATATAATATTTGAAGAGGCAATTGCAAAGAGGCAATTCGATGAATGCAGAATTATGATGACCACCAGTAATAATGCTCCACAACTTAGTATTGTCCTAAATTATATCGATGTCGGGAATGCAAACACAACTAGAATCATTGAAACTTATCATAATTAATCCTAAACGTTATTTAAAAGAGAATACTTGCATCCCAGAAGGTGCTAATCGGCTTGATCTTTGTGCGCAAAGATCTATCATTAATAATGCTGACTAGTAGATCTTATTTAGCCCAGTAGGTAGCTTTTCTAATAGCAAAAATAATAATAAATAGAGAAAAGAACTTATACATATGTTCGAAGTTCAGTTGACCTGTCTATGGAATTAGCTAAATATATATGTATACTAAGAGTAGCGTATGTATCGTAGTTTATTTTAAAAACATTAAACTTAGTATATATCAAAAGGCTTACGTGACTCTAATCAAGTAATACGCCCCGAGGGCATTCTCAAACCCATAAAATCCAATTAAACAATAAAACAATTTGTATGAAATACTTGTAAATAATTATAAATTAAAAATGTCACAAAGAGACACACACACACACACACACCTTGAGAGAGTAAGAAAAAGAAAGAGAAAGAGTGGAGCGAAAAAAAACGAAAAGTGAAGAAAACAACAACCACACATAAACAGTTTATGGTGTGATCCGAAAGAGAGTGTTATAGAGAGAGAGAGAGAGAGAGAGAGTGAAGCGGGGGGAGGCCATGGAGATCAGAGGTAGACCTGGAACTTGGCAGTACCCAGCGCCTGCGCCAACACCAGCGACAACACCGGCGACAGTTCCTAGAATTTCACAATCAATTTTAACGCGTTTTCGCTTGGTTTGGCTTGGTTCAGTTGGCTTACTTCGCCTTCTTTTTTGTTGTATTTTTTGTTTTTTATTTTTGTATTTTAGCTCATTTTTGTGAAATTGAATTTATTATTTCGCAAGTCGTCAGACAAATACACACATCTAGAGATACACATAGATACGGCGACAATGGCAGCCTGTAATTGACCCACTTTCGGTACCCAAGAACCTGGGTGGTGGGTGGTTTGGTGGGTCGGTGAGTGGAGGAGGTAAGCATGAACTTTGGGCCACAACGCTGGCTGGCTGCCTCACAACATCCAATATCTCAACACGTGTGCACCAAGCCTTGGCCTGGCCAAAATGGAAAACCTGTTTGCAGGCGCCTTAATTGGACACCGTCCCCCTCCCCCAATCGCCCTCCTGTATAGCGCAACCAATGACTCCTATGTGGCAGCAGCACGTTTTCATTCATCGGCTAAACTGTTGCATGCAACAGGCAGGCCAGGCAGCCGCGAGTTGTAAGTTGTAAGTTGTTTGGTTATTTGGTTGTTTTCTTTTCGCCTCGTGCCAATCGTGGAACACTTGGGCTCGCGCCATGTCCACGCGTCGTCATGACTCATCTGTCTCTGTCTCCGTCTCCGTCTCCATTTGTGGCTTTTGTTATGGTGGTCTCCACTTTATATACATATGTGTTGTATTATCATACGCGGCACGCATTACCAGAGAGAGAGGAGCCTAAGCCCAGACCCAGTCTTATCTCTGCGGTTTTGTGTTTTTTTTTTTTAAGCTCATGTTCTGCGATCTGGTGTGGGCCTTTTTCCCTCTGTTATAAACACACTTGTATGTATGTATGTATATTTACTTTGGGGGTTCGTCCATTTAGCAACCAAATGTTTATTTATTATAATAATTATACAATACTTACATACATATTTGCCTATTTGTTGTTGTTTAACTTTATTGCATATTTGTACAGAACGGAAATTATGCTTTGCGAATGCTTTATTTTATTTTTTGTGGTCATGGTTAAACAGGGAAATCCCAATGAGCCATGACAATCAGCTGACACGTTTTCATATATTAAAATCGAACAATGGATTCAAGTAGAAAATCGAATATGTGGAAAATTGGATATACTTATAAAGTGAAGTTGTGCAAAGCTGTGTGTTGGAAAAAAGCGCCACAAGCAAGGGGACAATCCTAGTGATCCACTAATTTCAGCAGTTGGTTAAGAAAGTATCCATTGGTAACAATGATGTCATTTCCGCTATTTAGTGTCAGATCTGAAAAAATTAAAAAATAGCCATAAGCTGAAATGCTTGTTCTTTTAAATTTACACTGCTTTTTCCCACTTTTGTCCAAATACGTTATTTTCTTCATGATTTAAAAAATATCATTTAAATGAAACGCGCTGAAGATCCATTCAAAATTCAACTTCCAACTAAAATCGCTATGGCAAATTAAAGTTTAGATATGCCGTTTGGAAATAGATCTTTGCGAATTCCAAGTAAATCAACTAAACCTCAGCATACTGCGATTGGACCAGTCGACCATTTAAAAAACATTTGTTCAGATTGTAATTTATGAAATGACCACGACTATTATTAGTTCCATTTAATGCTACCACCAAATTATATGAATTTATTTCGATAAGGAACATTAAAAATGCTTAAAATACTTGCATTTGAGCAACAAACATTGCTTAAAGATCCGGCTTATCCTGGAGAGTTTTATCCACAATTTAGCTTTTTTTTGCGTTGTTTCTAAATAAATGGCTTCACTGATTGATATGGTCCTAAAAAATGTTTGGTTCCGAGTAATTTTTTTTTTTTTTTTGAGAAAGATTACACTCTAATCACTCTGCCTATCTTATACCAATATGAAGGCGAACTTAATTCAAGTTTTTACTATCGAAAGTGAATCATATTATAGCTCTATTCGCGCATTTTACATTTAGTTTTGTGCAATAAAAATAACAATTTGTATATTGTATATCTCTAGTATCTGGAAAATTCAGTGTTTTTTTAAAGGTTAGGTTCGTGTTAGGTCTGCTGACTTTACTGCGATTAAGTCTCTGAAACGTGCTCTTAATGGCCGCTTGGAAAAATGTTCCGTATAGTAGGGACAATTTGACTTATGAATATTTGACTAAAGGCAGAAGAATGACAAAATTCTTGGAAAAGAAGTGTGTAGAGGAGTTGGACGTAGGGATTGGGATTTGAAAGATACTAAAAAAGTCCGTATCGGTCGGAATAAGTGATTGTATATAAAACTCAATATACATATCTGGATGGGGAAGAATAAGTGGTCCCAACGACGCGACGGCACGAGTTTGGCGTGTTGTTATGACGTTTATTTTAAGATGTATATTAAGATATTCGCCTTGGGTTTGTTTTGACAGATGACAATGAAATAAAAATCACGAGATATTCTGCAAATGACGAAAACTTTCATGTAAGTTTTTAGATATCTAATGAAATAAAGTAAAAAATATAAAAATGTTGCACCCTAGAGCAAACATGCTAAGCCCCAATTGAGTATGGCTGAACCGCTCCTAAACTTTGTATTAGGAAAACCATTTACCAATGCTAATTTGAAATTTTTAAACAACAGCAACAACAAGAACAAAAGATGCCGAAATGAAACCCAAATGTTGCGCTTTGATTGAATTGAATGCGAAACTTCAATTTTACAGTCGGCAAATGGCGAAAAGAGTGAAACAACAGAGCAAATAGCATTTAATGCATTTTGTGTGCGCTTAAAGCGCGAAAATTATGTGAATTTTGTGCCGCACACCTGCGTGCCAAATCGAACAATCGGTGACAAAAAAAAATACAAAACAAAAACAGCAAAAAACGACATCTATGTACATCTACAACAACAACAACAGCAGCAACAGCAGCAACACAAATCGTAATAGAAATAGTAGAAAATATTTCAAGTTTAATAAGCGCAAAATGTGTGGCATTTGAAATAGTAAATTTAAGATGCTGCCACCGCCTCAAATGGCTGCAGCTTCAGGGCAAAGCTAAATTAACATAATGATCTCAATATTTGCACAACTTTATCACGACAAACTATTTAATTATACACCAGCAATCAGACATCTAGCCCGCTTCATTTTCTGGCGCACAATTAGACACACGAGATCGGGTAAGCTTAAGGTAAGGTAAGGTAAGGCAGGGCGTATGAGTAATGCAAGTGCAAGCAAAGCGTTTCTCGCATTCACCACCCCCCCTCCACCCCATTATACAAGTTGGACAACCAGAATGACTTCAGCGTCTAATAATAGCAATTCGAAATTCTTGGGGGTCAACGAAATACTATTTTAGTCAAAGGCAATTGGGGAGAGGCAATTACTCATGGCAAGGGCAGACCGGACTCATTTACCATCCCCCCCCTTCACCCCCATCCCCATCACCATTCCCAACCCCAACACCAGCGTCAGGCATCAGCAACAGGCAACAGTTTTAACTTCAACAACTTCAAGTGCAACAAATTAACGAATTGCGAACAAAACGAGCGCGTGAGAAAATAGAAAACGTTGAAAACGAACCCACAGCATTTCGAGCTGTCTTAATGAGGTGATAAACATTTTAAGAGGGAAGTTTTACTTTGATTACATGTTTCATTTTTCTGCCATGTGTTCAAACCGCCCCACAACCAAGTGTGTTTTTTAAAATTGTGGTCCAACAGTGTATACAATAAATACCATTCGATTCTCAGATTGATCCTAAATAAATATAGCTTATTCTAGTTATCCTCTTAATTACCTACATACAATGCCAATTAAAGAAAAATAATTAACAGACTAGAGACTAGATTGTATGGATTTTACATAGAAAGTGGAGTCTGATGCAATGTGATGTTGGAAGTCAGGTTCTTAGTCTACATAAAAGATGAAAAGTCTAAGATATTTGTAATGCTTTCGTAATTAAATGGACATTTTTTCATTTCAAATATTCGATATAATCATCCTCTTTTATATAGTTAGAATAATCCACAAGAGATAAAATTCAATTCTAGGTGACTAGAGCAAGAGTCTAAAAGTATTAAATAATTGTGCTACTAGAAATTCCTACTAATGCGAATAATTCAAAAATTTCAATTAAGTTTTACGCTTTAATTTGATGAAACTTTTGTCCTTCTTAATCTTGACTTTTTTCGGTTTTTTACTGTGTATTTTATTAGCCATGCGAACTTCACCTCATACATACAAATAAGTGGCAAGGCTCCAAATAAGTATGCTACATTTTAATTTCCGCAGAAGACAACTTGCTTTCATTTTTAATGGAGAATTTCCAAGCATCAAAAGTCAAATTTTATTTAAAATTTCATGTAATTACACATTCTTAAGCACTTAAAAAAATTAATAAATAATTAAAAAAGAAGGCCCAAGCTATCGGGCGGGTTTTGTCTTTGCCTCAATAATACTAAACGACTTAGCTAAATCAGGAACTGAATTTATCATTGGAATCTGATGTTCCTAACTAACTCAGCAATTGTTATGAAAAAAATGGACACCTAAAAACATTAACAATGAGAGGAAATATGTAGCAAAAGCCAAAATTTTAAATGAGAATTCTTGAAGAAGTTTCGTAAGCAGTTAGTTAAGTTAATTTCCACAGGGTGGAGCACAAGTGCCACAAATTTTTAGAATTGTCCAAAAAGGTTGCTAGTTAGTGCTAGTAAAGATATATTTATGTCCATGGTACAACTATAAGCAATCCATCTTTGACATTGCTGGTTTTCGATTCTATTTTAATAGATTTTCCGTCCTTATTATCCTACATTCAAAAACAGCTGTTCAAATCGATATTAAAGCAAAAGTAAGCATTACTTTGGGTTAACACTCCTCAATGCAATTGGTTTAATAGTTACATTTGCAATTAGCAAACGACGCTAAAACAGTTGTTATAACAATTTCAAAGAGTAGACACAGCCACAGCACGCAAATGTGCGGGAAAAGGCATTCACTTAAACTTACGATTATATATATTATATATAAAAGTAGATGTCGATAGTTATCTTAAGTCTTGTGCAAGTCTATTAATATATAAAGGAAATTATTCAATTTCTTCAAAGGTATTTTTTTTAATTGAATTCGAAAATTGTAAGCATTTTTTATTATTGAAATTCCTGTGTTGAGTTTAGTTCTCAAAATAACATAATGCCTCAATTTTAAGCCATTTAAAAAACAAATTAAAAAAACCTTTAACCAGCTATCAGAAAGATGTAAGTCTTGATTTTCTTTTGCAATATTTTAAACAACTATCGGACGGACAAATATGTGAAATTATTAATCATTTTCAATTCTATTTGAAGAAAAAATGAAGAAAATCGTCATTTCATATCGATAAATCATATCTGAAATTAAAAAGAATTCTATTCATTGTGCGATATTTCAAAAATATTTAGACTTTTGGTTTTTTTGTTATATTTCAAAATTTTTATTTTTGTATTTTGTTGTTTTACTGATAATTAGTACTAAATAATTTGTATCTTTTTATCAATTTACCACTTTAAATGAATTTATTCTCTGATTTTTTTTCTCTAATCTTCTTTTGTTTTTGTTTCATTTTTGCAGTCTTAAAAATTTGTCTAAACAATATAAATTTTTCGTGATCCATTTATTTTTTGTTCTCTAATATTAAATTTTGCATTTGGAAAATAATTTATTAAAAGAGTGTTGTTGTTGGTGTTTTTTATGTTGAAATTTTTGAATTTAATGATTCAAGGATCAAAATTTCACGGAGACGTATCCACAACAATGAGATTTTGCCTTTTATTTAGGTTTAACATTTTTTGTTTCATAAATTTGAGATGTGTGATAAAAATATATATGGAAAAATTGTACACTGATATTGAGGTATTGGAAAAAATCGGCATATATGTATACATATTGTACATATCATATATGTATATGTTTTAGATGTGTTAGGTATACAGGGTATGTACAGGATTTTCCAAAATTTGTTTAGTTTTGTAACTCGATTAGTTTTGACATGCAAAAATGGCTTGCGCTTGGTGCAGTTAGTGGGAAAAATTCACATTTCATATATTTTTGTTGCAATTATAGAAGAAAACCCAATTGAAATGACACACATACTACATACATGTACGTAGTTCTGATCCTATATATAGCAACTTAGGATTATACCATATAACAAGTGCAATTTTCTACTATTTACTTATGAAAAAGCTTCAAAATTGTTTTAAATTTTTTGTCATTCTCTATAATTGCTTGCGGTTGGTTGGTTCTATATATTTTTTTTACGTTTTTCTTTTATTTTTTGTTTTGTTTCGTTCGTTTTGTTAATGCATTTAACTATATAAAAATATGTATATTTTATTTAATGTATTAAAAATTCACATATTATATTTTGCAAAAATACATACATAGATTCGTTCTATATATATATATATATGTATATATATATCCGCCTAGAAAATGGAATATGAAATACTTTTCTGTTTCTGGATTTTGTAGCTTTGTTTCTGTGGGGCGAGCAAAATGGTTTTGGTTAGAGGAGAAATCTGACAAGACACACAAATGGTTAATGTTTATATATCTGGGAATTTGCATAATTTTAAATGTACTCTCTGTTCTGTTCTCTTTTGATATCAATTCTCACAATATACAACAATACAAATTGTATTGTTATGAGTTACTAATTGTTAGTAAAACAACCAATTTGTTGGTTTTTTGTTTTCTTTGAATGATGTTACTCTGCTAGGGCATTTCTGCATTAATTCGTATTCGTTTCAGTTATCGTTTAAAGTTAGTTCGCTTACTAAAGTATAAATTTGGAGTAATTTACTAGCTACTTGGTTAGTTTTCCTTGTTTCTTCTACTTCATTTTCTTGTTGTCATCATTTTTAATTACAAAGTGCTTTACATTTGAATATATTTAAATAATATCGTGTTTAGAGTTATACAATTAATCATAATATAATTATCAAGTATTTCTATATATATATATATATATTTATATGTGTATATTTATATGGTATCGAAATGGAGGCTCGAAACACTGAGATTTTGCATTAAATGCAAAATAAAAGGAATAACCAAACGGAAAGTCACACACACTGAGAATGTGGAGAGGAGGACGAGATGGACACACACATTTAGAGTAATATACAAAATTTACTTTTGGGCCTTTAAAAAATATACATTGCAATTCTATTTATCGAATATTCCTTTTAAAGCTTTTTGGCGCCCAATTTCATTGGGCCACTGACACGTTGGGCACGACGTGCCTCCAATTCACGTTGACGCTGAAGTTTCTTCTCTTCACGTTTACGACGGGCCTCATCCAATTTGCTGTTGCCTGAGAAAAAAATAAGCCAAATGATTAATAATGTAAAGTAGAGCACGAAATGAATTTTAAACTTACCCATGCCCGGTTCATCCAGCGGTTCAAATTCACCATCAGCCCATGAATCGCTATTCCAATTGGCATTATGCGTGGAATTATTTAAATGCGATGATGGCGGGCTTATATTATTACAATTGGCTGTTGGTGATGTATTGCTGCTGGAAAGATTCGGTAGCTCTTTGGGTCGCAGCTGAGAACTGCTGTTTAGTTTGGTCAACGGATCGATAAGATCGTTCATATCATGAATATGCTGCTGCTGATGATGATGTTGGCTGGAAGAAGTTGTCGAGGAGATGGATTGTCGGGCCATTTGCTGCTGTTGCTGCTCTTGTTCCGCTTGCTCTTCCTCCTCGCACTGCAAATTAAATGAACAGTTAAGTGAGCTTTAAGGACGCGGCTAATAAAATTAAATTCACTTACCGGATCCTCTTCAAGACTGCCCCATTCCTCATTATCCCAACCATCACGCACTTCATTTAATGCATTAGCTGCCACTAATTGACCATTATTGGAACTGGCTGCCAATGGGCTGCTAGGATCCTGAGAGGTCTACCAAAAAGGAATAGAAATGTAGGAAATTTGTTTTTGGCTTAACTTTGTTATTCTACTTACATCCATTTCCCCCCAATTTTCATTATCCCAATCGTTATTGCCATAATCGGAAGCCGATGCTGAGGTATCATTACTTTCATGTTCAAGTGAAGTCATTG
Organism: Drosophila sp. 14030-0761.01; assembly: GCA_018150735.1. NCBI lineage: Eukaryota > Metazoa > Arthropoda > Insecta > Diptera > Drosophilidae > Drosophila > Drosophila sp. 14030-0761.01. The sequence goes on from JAECWO010000090.1 coordinate 2,325,412, forward strand.
AGGTAACGCTACTGGTGGTGGTCGATAGGCTGCTGCTCGATGGTTGTTCTAAGAAGTAAAAAGTGTTTAAATAAGTTTGAAGGGCAAATGTAAGCAGTAGCTGCCATTTACCCAAAGATGCTGGTTTAGAAAGATTTCGTCCTGTTAAAGGCGGTCGTGGTCGCGACGAATCACTTTGGCTGCGATAGAATTTGGCTGTTACAGCTGTAACTGCCCATCCCGCCCATGTGGCAGCTGCATTACCTATAGAAGGTGTCGCTGTATGAACATCCGCCTCTGCAATGGAAATATTTGATGTGTTTAATTGGTCACAGATTAAAATTTCACTCTTACCCATAGTCTCACGTAAACTGGGATCTTCGGACACCTTTTCCAGTTTGCCCAAAAAGCCACGTACGGTCTTGAATGCCGGATCTCTCACAGTTTTCTCTGGATCCACGGTAAGGGAACACAATGATGGCAAGACACGATTAGCGACCTCACTGAGTAGAAAATATTGCTGTGTGGCGGCCAGCGCCAGGACACCAGCTACTCGAGCCGGAGGAAAAGGATCACGCATGGCACGTATAAAAGCCGAGACTAGTACACGCTGGCGCACTTGCGGATGCAAATGTGGAGCAATCTTGCCCAGACACACTGTGGTATTGGTGCGTATGCCACCCTGATCATCGCGTGCCTGCAGTCGGGCAAAATGTCGTAATACCTCCACATTGAGATTGTTATAATTGAGCTTAGGAGCCAAATGGATAATGGATTTTACAGTCTGCTCGCGTATTGTGGCATTTGTGTCCAGAAAACCATGGGCCACTTGTGGAAATATTTGATCATTAACCACCTGTGGCTGTAAATGCGCAATAAACAAATCCAACTGTTGCAAAAGTCGCGAACGGGTAACACGATCCGTAGAACCAAATAGCTTCACCACACAGGGAACAATGCGTTTCTGATATTCCACTTCATCGAGCAATTTACCCAGCTAGAGTAAGAGAGGGAGAGAAGATTAGTTACAGAATTGTCAGAGTTTTTTTTTTTGCATCAGACAAACCTTGAACATGGGCGCCAGCACTGCTGAACCCGCATCTCCATACTCATAGGCGGTTATCAGCTGCGGCAAAATTTTATGCTTGCACACATTATCGGGAAAATAATCCAAATGCGTTGTTAACCCACTAAAGAAGCGATTCTTTTCCGCTTTATCTTTGATTTGTATTTCCTCGAGGAAAAGCAATGTGTCCACCAAATCATTCTTAAAAAAGCCACCCGGTTTACGACAACGTGTTATTATATCCGCTGGATTGGGTCGATTCGATGGCGAGGCACCAACCAGCTCGCAATAAAGTGATTGTAGAGATTTGGGAATATGTTCAATATCCTTAAGATTGGAGCGTTGTTTTAGAACGCCATTGAAGGCCTCCCACACTAGGCAACCCAGTCCCCACATATCCACAGAGCTGTCCAAAGACGAAGAAAAATTGAATACCTTCTGCAAGGGTATGAATGATTCTGACTTACCACTTTGTAGCTGCCTTAAGCTTGCTTTGGTCATTCTTCTCGGGTGCATCATACACCTCAAGAGTAACTGGTATCTTAACAGGAGGCATGGGATTGCTATCTGCTGCTGAGACAAACTCCAGACTGCCCAATTTCCATTCACCAGATGCATTAACAAATACTGACCATGCGGACACATTATTATGCCTCAGATTGCCATCGTTATTGAGAAAGGATAGAGCACGCTGGAAAATTAATTAACATCAGATGGGATATGGATAAATCACTTAGTTGACTTTATTGTTGACTTACGGTTATTTGAAATATTCCCCAGGCTAGATAGAGTCCTTTTTGCACATTATCTGTAGCCAGCTTGGTGAAATATGATCCCAATGGATCTACGGCCTCCGTAGCCACATATAGCATTTTGTCCGTCTCCAGTGAATCTAGATATTGCAATATACTGGGATGACGCAATGTCTTTAGTCGTTTCAGTGATGACTTGGCCAATTCACATTTCGTATCGGATCCGCTGCGAATATCATATACAAATACAGAGACCTCCTCTAGGGTGCCCTTGCGCTTGGCCTTGTGTAATTGCCATATTGAATAGTTATCGAAGCCAGCCACTGGTTCGCCAATTTCATAGGGGAAATCTTTAGAAGAGTCGCGCGAAAAGAACGACCACATCATGTGTTTTGCTCGACGGCTTAATATTTTGTTACGAGGTGTGGGCCTGAATGTTTTGTAAATTAATCACGCACCTACACACACTCACACACAGGCAGCTGTTGCTGTTGTTGTTGCTGTTTGGAGAAGGCACCTTTGTGTATTTACTATGATCTTTGCCAGCTGTTAACTTTACATCTAATCTTCATTTGCCACGCATTTGGTCCGCTTGCTGCTGCACTTGCACCTGACCTAACTCCAGTTCCAATCGTCGTTTTGGTCTTGGCCTTCTTTTTCTTTCCTTTCCTTTCTTCGTCTGTTCCGTCTTGTGTCTTTTTGGTGACTTTTATGTCCTTTTTTGCGTGTGTTTCATTGTTGAGGGACTTGCAGACTTGTGAGGACAGTTTCTGTGTAATTATCGATAGTTTTAGAGTTGAGAAACATTGTACGTTATGGTGTCCACTTAGTGTTGCATAGCGGAGCCGGACTCTATTTATTTTCATTATTCGTTTTGTTTGGAATGTTTAGTTTTACAGTTTTATGAGGAGAATGTTTTTTTTGATGTGAAAGATCTTACTAGAATGTTGTTTTTGCGCCAACGAAACTATCGATGCATTTTGCGCCAGCCCTCGTAACAGCTGATTGTGCAATCTTTTGCAGCAAAACAGGGCTGCAAAACATGCATGCATGCAAACAGTGTTGGAAAATGAAAAATTGCAAACAGTGCTGGAAAGTGAAAAATTGCAAACAGTGCTGGAAAGTGAAAAATTGCAAACAGTGCTGGAAAGTGAAAAGGTCCAAACAGTGTTGGAAAGTGCAAAAAATACAATTAACATTTTGACCATTCACAGCGGGCCGCCATCTTGATATGGCCACTGCAACTAGGTGGCAACCACACGCGGTGTTATAACACTCGTTATCGTGCAGCCAACTTAACGTAGGTGAATTTTCGCTGGCCGAAGTCGTTGATTTTTTGCTAATTTTTTTCTTGGTGCAGGGAAAACTTCAACAACAGCTCACAGGATGATGATGCAACGTTCGACGGTTTTGCTGCCGCTGGCTATTGAAGCCACCCTCCAGGCTCAGCAGCAGCGCGGCATGGCCACATTGAAGGCAATCTCCATTCGTCTGAAATCTGTGAAGAACATTCAGAAAATTACGCAATCAATGAAGATGGTGTCCGCTGCCAAATACGCCCGTGCCGAGCGTGATTTGAAGGCGGCGCGTCCCTACGGCGTTGGTGCTCAGCAATTTTTCGAGAAAACTGAAATCCAGCCCGATGAGAAGGCCGAGCCCAAGAAGCTGCTGATCGCCATGACTTCGGACCGTGGTCTCTGTGGTGCCGTTCACACCGGTGTCGCTCGTCAGATCCGCGCGGAGCTGGCTATTGACGATGTCAACACCAAGGTATTCTGCGTAGGCGACAAGTCGCGTTCCATTCTGTCCCGTCTGTACGGCAAGAATATCCTGATGGTGGCCAATGAGATCGGCCGTTTGCCACCTACCTTCATAGACGCCTCAAAGATCGCCCACGAAGTGCTTCAAACTGGTTACGACTATACCGAGGGCAAGATCGTCTACAACAAATTCAAGTCTGTGGTGTCGTACCAGTGCTCCTCACTGCCCATTTTCAGTGGCCCCACTGTGGAGAAATCCGAGAAGTTGGCCGTTTACGACTCGCTCGATAGCGATGTTGTCAAGAGCTATCTGGAGTTCTCACTGGCCTCGCTTATCTTCTACACCATGAAGGAGGGAGCCTGCTCCGAGCAATCCTCTCGTATGACGGCTATGGACAATGCCTCCAAGAATGCCGGCGAGATGATTGACAAGCTGACTCTCACATTCAACCGTACCCGACAGGCGGTCATTACCCGCGAGCTGATTGAAATCATCTCCGGTGCCGCCGCTTTGACATAAGGAGGAGAAGGGAAAGGGATTCGCCCACAAATGCCCAACCAATTGCGATTCGAGGCGCCTGAAACTAATATATTAGGACTATGGGCCTTACACAAGAATAATGTTATAAACTATCAGAATTAATAAATGTGGATCGAACGAATTAAGTATCTTTCATTAAAGGATGGAAAAGTTTTCTCGATTAATTGGTGAGCGGCTAAGATGTCGGATTTTGTGGAACTTTTTTTTAATTGTGTTCTGTTTTTTTATTTTCAAAATATTTGCTCGTTTTTATCTGAATTCTGTAAAGCATTCTGCAATCAAGAAATCGTTATAAAGGAATAATCTTTCTTTGGGAATTTTCTTTTCATTTTGGTACGCTTTTATTTGTAAACTTTTTCAGAAATAGAATTAAACCTTTGTGCTTAAAAACTATGGAATCGCAATTGACCATTTTATGTATGCGGATAGATAGTTTCCCCCAGCTTTAACACATATTCTGTAACAGATTTAGTATGTAGGCACCAATATCCTCGTCCTGATTCGTCCATGTAATCAGTACGGTCTTTTGCTTATGATCCTTCTCATCCTCCTCAACTTTAACTTCAACTGTTTCGACTGTTATATAACCCGTCTCCTGCATCACTACGGTCCATCCCACTAGTTTTTCATCCAGCAATGATTTCAGCTTCTCAATGGTTCGCTGCTTTGGGCCCGGATCGTCCATTTTCACCTTGGATGTAAAACGCATAACATGGCGATTGATACCAATCTCTTTGAGAGCATCTGTTAGATTTTGCAACATAATTCGATTGTCCTTCATAACAAGAACACCATGGATAAGGCGTCGTCGCTTGGGATCTGGCGGCTGGGCATTATAGGTGCGAGCCTCAGCCTTGAGCAGAGACACAGCTGCATCCACAGGTATTTTAACGGGTGTAGATATGACACAAGTCTCTCCATTAGCTGGCATATAAGTTTCCAAATTGAATTCATCCCGGATTTTGGAACGCAAGAATTTCATCTTTTCCGCCTCGCCATGAACTAGCATCACATTCTTGGGTTCACAGTTTTGTATCAGCTGCATGATGCCTAAAAAGGAAAGAGGAGAAATCATTCTGCGATTTATTTGGGTATTCATTCTATCTCACCCTTGGCATCTGCATGAGCCGAGAAACTCATATACTCCACGGCCATTTTGACTTCGACCACCTGTCGATTCTCGAACTCGACTTTCTTTGCGCCGCCAAGGATTTTGTTACCCACAGTGCCCTGGACACAATAGCCCGGCATAATGACCATGTTGTTTTCATTGGGGGCCCACTTCTTGAAAATCTGCAGCGAGAGGCCGGCATGGAGCATACCGGGAGTGGCGAATACCACCATGGCTCCAGGATTATCAATGTAGGCCTTGTCGAAGGGTTTGATATGCTTAAAGTCGAACATGTTGCGATGCACGAAGGTTTTGCGGATCTTCTGATTCGTCCATGTGATGAACATTTTATAATAGGTATTCGCTTTTTCGGTTAGACCGAGAGCAAAGTATATGGGATATTTGAGGTTCATACGTTCCCAATAGGTCTCCAGTAGAATACAAAGTTCTTGTGCTCGACCCAAGGCAAACACAGGTATCAAAACTTTGCCACCCTTCGCCACACACTCGTGGACCTTCTTAAGGAAATCACGTTCGCGACAACGCTTCGAGTCACGTATGGTGGTGGCATAAGTGCTCTCCGAGATCAACAGGTCCGGACGACATTTGTCAATCCAGGCAGCACCCAAATGTCGATCCGGTGTCATGTTATAATCACCCGTATAAACAACACTTTGGGAGCCTACTTTAATCCAAAACATTGCTGCACCCAGCACATGACCGGCGTAATAGGCCTTAATCTCCAGATCGGTGTCCACCATCATACTCTGGTGCAGTGTCACCGGTATAACTTTCTTCATGCAATCCTTGATCATTTGGGTCGTAAAGAAATTAGATTCACCCTTACGCTCCACGGCAACCTTGCGCATATCTTCTAGAAGAATGGGCGCAATTGCCTTCGTTGGATGCGTCATGTAAATCGGTCCGGTATAGCCTACAATCTCTGACATATAAGGCAAAGCGCCGCAGTGATCTGAATGCGCAGGCATTGATAAAAGCAAACGAATGAAAATTCAATTAGAATTATAGATAAGCCGGCGGCGATGTGAATGGAACAAGGTTAATTTGTTCTTCTACTTACCCAGATGAAAGTGTGAGATGATCACACAGTCAATGTGACTGGTAATAGGACCTTCGGGAACAATATACGAAAAGTCCGGGAATCGGCGCTCATCATTATATCCCATATGCATGCCGCAATCCAGCATTATGTTTTTGCCGCCCATCGAAAGCAACAGACAACTGCGGCCCACATCCTGGCCGGCTCCTAATGGTGTTATCTTGATATCCGGCATGACGATTTCAGGTTGAGATGCCTCACCTGGGTTTGACCTGTGCCTTGCAACGACTAATTATTTAAACTATCTAAAAACCAACGTCTGTTGAAATTTTTCCGACCAATTGCAATTGGATTGTAAACAGCAAATGACAGACAGAGTTGCCACACCAAGTTGATAAGTTGCCAGGGATGAAAACAGGTTTTAGTTCTATCATCTGGTTCGCCCGCATCTTTTATCAGGTGGCAACGCTATATCGTATTGTTTTGGGTCTGCAATTGCTCTTATCAATTGTACACAGAATAGGCAAAATGCCCGACTCTATGGAAGATCCTTCCACAGTATCGCTAAGGATCTGCCTGGAGGGTCATGCCAATGCCTTGGCACTAAACAAGGACAACACCCAAATTGCCGTGGCTGGGCGCAGCTGTAAGAGAAGTCCTTGAACTCCAAACTCCATTCAAAGTATATTGATTATGCTCTTTTTGCTCATCCCGCAGTGCTAAAGGTGTATTCTATTGATAATTATGGCTTCACCGAATCCTGCAATATGCGCGGCGGCAAAAACCAAAATCTTAGCTATTCGTCAAACGATGTCTCCTGGAGCACACTGGATAACAATCTACTGGCCACGGCTGCCACTAATGGAGTCGTATCTGTATGGGATCTATCAAAATTTGGTCGACAAAAGCAGCTGCTTGTCTACAATGAACACGAACGAACTGCTCATACGGTGACTTTCCATAGCAGCGAACCAAATATTCTGATCTCAGGATCACAAGATGGTACCATCAAATGCTTTGATATACGATCAGATAAGTCGGTCAATACATACTTTAGCAATTCGGAATCCGTACGCGATGTCAAGTTCAGTCCACACACACAAAACATATTCTCGGCCGTGTCTGAGAATGGAACAGTCCAGTTGTGGGACATGCGCAAGTGGGATAAGTGCATGGTCCAATTTACTGCTCATAGTGGACCCATATACACATGTGACTGGCATCCTACACGGAATTGGCTGGCCACTGGTAGCAGAGATAAGCAGATCAAAGTTTGGAATATGGATGGTCGTCCTGGACTTGAGTATACAATCCATACCATAGCAGTTGTTGGCCGGGTGAAATGGCGGCCCGAAAGAACGTAAGTCGCATCTAAATATTCATTATTTTACATCCGAATAACCGAATCTTATCTCTCTGGTAGCTATCACATTGCCAGCTGCGCTTTAGTGGTGGATTACAGTGTCCATGTTTGGGACATACGTCGTCCTTTTATACCATTTGCCTCCTTCAATGATCACACCAATGTTACTACGGGTATAGCTTGGCAAGGAGATTCGCACTGCTTGCTGTCGACCAGCAAGGATTCGACCATATATAAGCACGCCTTCAAAGATGCCACACGACCGGCTCTGAAAGCCAATGCCCAGGGTGCTAGTCTGGGCAGACATGGTGATATATCGTTTGCTCAAAAAATTAAAGAGTATGCTCAAAAGTCGAGTGGCGTAAGCAATACAAAAACTACAAGTTTTAAGTAAGTTCAAAAAGTTAATTAGAAACGCTCATTCTAATAATCTGATAATTTCTTAGAAGTCGCTCTAAAACACCTGTGGCTGGCAGCATGCAATTCCATTTGGATCATTCCAAAATGTACAAATTTAGACTGAAGGATATAGTAAGTAGCTCTGACTGTCTTTTGAAAAAATCGAATATTAATCCTATTTGCAGGAGCCTCATTCACAAGCACTCAGTGAACACGAATCTTTTATAGGCTGTGCTCAGGATCTTTTGATTAGCGGCAAGAAACTGTCCGAACTATGTGATCACAATGCGGATGTCTGTCGTAAATACGGCAAACATAATGTAAGCAATTACTTACCCAAAACTTTCAAATCCGCACTAATACTATCGAACTCTGCTTCGCAGGCTACCACCCTGTGGAACTTCATCAAGCTCTTCTATGGCACCAATCATTTCGAACCACCTTTTGAGCATCGCTCATCGTTCTCCACCAATTCAAGGCGCGCCACTCAAGTGCAAAGCGATTGGACTATGCCACAACGTGGAGAAATGGGTCAGGATATGAATGGCAACAATCAAGAGACACCGCATGAAATTGCGGATCCCAGCGTGGAGAACGATGATGAGCATGAACATCCGCCAACCAGCTCGGTCATACTCTCGGAGACTCAAATCATTAGTGAAATAACATTTGATAATTTTGAACTCCTACGCAATGGCTTCATCTATGTGGGTCCCACATCAGATGTTAGCAAGGCATTGGCATTTCCCGCCCTGCATCATGATGTACAGGCAGCCAGAGCACAATTGGATCTCAAGGCGAATGAACATGAGAAGTCACCGGTAAGTAGAACAATAATAAATATTGTATGATATTTTCTATCCTCCTTCTGGGACAGCCACCGCATGTGCCCTCTGTGCTGAAAGTCACACATGTACCACCCATTCCAATGTGGGAACCCCATAAATTTGTAGCCGATGCTCTCATGCTGCAAAATGATGTAGGCGATGTCCAGACAGCCCTAACAGTGATAATTGCATTGGGTGAGGCACGTAAGTTGCTGCCTCTCGAAGAAGCGCTGGTGGTAAGTCCAATATAAAAGCGTCACTCCTGCATGGATCCAAACCAATGTCTTCTCCGCTTTCAGGAGCATTGGTTTCACGCCTATGTGGATCAACTGCATCGCTATGAGCTTTGGAACGAGGCTGGTGAAGTGATTAATCGTTCCTGGCTGCGGTCGGTGCGTCTTTTGAATCAACATTCAACGACAATGCACACAAACTGCGGTAAATGTTCCCGTCCCTTGGCCGGACACGTCGGCTGGCTGTGTGACAAATGCAAATCGATGCAATCGGCCAAATGTTGTGTTTGTGGATTGATAGTTCGTGGCCTCTATGCCTGGTGCCAGGGGTGCTCCCATGGCGGTCATATCGAGCATTTGCAAAAATACTTTGCCCAACACTCCAAGTGCCCCACATGTGGCCATTTGTGTGCATATTCGTGATACCAAGGGGAAGTACAATTAGGTAATGTTGATTAGTTTTTTTTTAGAGTATATAGGATGTATATAATATGTATTTCGGGCTACTTGATGAAAGTGCTCTTAAAAGGCAATATAACCACTACCTTTATTTAGTTTGTTGGTTGGTTGGTTAATGGAGAGTTTCATTCATTCAATCAATCAATCGATCAGTAGCAGAAAGGGGAGAAAAAATTATAATATTGAGAGTTCTGTAAGAATTGAGAAATCATTGTGCTGTTGGCCTTGTTTGTTTTTTAAATTTTTCGTTAAGTAATTAAAACAATTCTATAACTAATTGTGTGTCCTTGGCAAGGACACCACCGCCTGCCAGCGCTGTCCAATAAAAATCCATCAAGCGCAAAGCGCAATGGAAATTGAATTTAAAAAAAAATATTTTCATAAGCTTTTTCGTCTGTTCTTTTTTTTTGTGCATTGCATTGCGCCCGGCCTGAGCTTTGAAGATATGTTGAATCTCAAAGCTTGGATTTGGGAGCAGCGTTGGCGGCTAATTGTCAAGAGGCAAAATCAAGGCTCACAGTTTGGCAGGAGTTGTCGCCGCCATGCGTTGAGGTCACATTTCTTTTGAGCGTTGTTTGAGGAGCTTCATCGTAACGTATGGTCATGGAATTCGAGTTTCCGGGTATTAGAACATATCCCAAAGATTCATAAAATTTGATTAGTTTATCCTTGCAGTCCAAGGACATTTTATAGCAGCCCAGCTCTTCGGCCAATAACGAAACGGTTACCACAATCCTGCCAAAAGATAACGTTTAAATTGGATTTGTAGAAAAGTAGTCAATTAGACTTACAGTTTGCCCAGTTGTTTGCCACGATATGTATCATTGACCACCACATCCTCCAAACGACCGCGCTGGACAAGAATGAGGAACAGACTATTAAGAACTGGAAATTCTTGGGGCCGAATCGCACTTACCACCGAGCAATTGTGTATAAATTTGCGTTCTATCACTAGAGAAGCAGCTCCAATGATCTCACCCTTGCGCGTATCCTCAATGACCGTTACGAAGTAGTCTCCGCTGGCTTTCATCTGCGAGAAACGGGCTGGGGAAAAAGGATCCAAATAAAGTTTGGAAATCCACATACAATTTGTTGGCCGAACTTACTCAAGAACTGGGTGCGATTCACATTGCCCACATGTGTAAGCTGTGATAGCAGCTGCAGAAACCCACGATCATAATCCGTATCCTTGAGTGGACGTACGCTCAACCAAGATTCGCCTGGACTTGCAGCCGAAATGAAAGGTTGAAATTTAGCCGGACTGCGATGAAAATCGAGCTTAAGCAGCAAATTGGGATCGTATAGAAATGTTTCCTGCTGAAAGAGATTAACAAGCGATAAGACAGATGACCCAAAGATTACAAAACTATTGCTAGAGAGATGAGTGGGGAGATGTCGCTACCGTAAACTGAACCATTTTCAATGTAAACACGTCAGCAACTGAAAATGCCAACCAAAACGCAGTCAACAGGTAGATAACAGGAATGGCCACAAAGCAACGCTAACTGGTTTCTTGCATGCCCAATCCAGGCCCAAAACAAAAACACTTTCAATTCGAACGGAGAAGAAGGTGGAGTCGATAACTTGTTTTTTTTTTTTACCACGATTTTAGTTAAATTGGCAAACCGGTAACTTGCGTAGAGCCAGTTGATACTACTTATTTATTGATTTTAGTTTATTTGCCATGCAGAATTACCCACAGCAAGCAGTCAAGGTCGTTGTTGGCTTGGTGAATGAACTGCGCCACATGGTCAATTCTAACTATAGCTTTCTTTCCAATGATTCACATAATAGACAATACTAACCATATTTTTATCTAATTATTGCTGTTTGATAAGAAAACTGCCTCCCTCGCCGAATGGAAGCGGAAGTTTGACTCCGTTTTGGTGTTTTATCACTTCAAAAGACCACGACAAACTGACACGGAGCAACTATAGTGAAACGCCGCAATCCAATGCCCGAGCTGCTTGCGGGGCTCTAATTGGTATGCTTAATATGCGAATATATGCCGTCAGCAGGAAAATCAACGTAAAGGTAAAACAAAACTAATTTTCTGCACTTCAAATGACCATGAGTAGATGTGTTGCAGTGTTCCAGCCCATGAGCATTGTGGGTAGATAAATGTACATATGTAATGTAAACATTTAACCAGCTGATGAACGAACAGAAATTAGAGAGAGAGAGAGAGAAAAAGCGCCTTTGGTATATCGTTTATACGTGATTTGAAATTGCGTATAGCTTGTTCGCGAATAGGGTTAAATAAACTGGGGGAAACTAAAATAGGTGTAAATAAAATTCCGCCAAATTTAGCATGTTACTTAAAATTTGTATGTTACTTAAAATTTTTATGATACTTAACATTTCTATGTTACTTAACATTTGGATGTTACATAACATTTGTCTGTTACTTAACATTTGTCTGTTAATTAACATTGGTCTGTTACTTAACAGTTGTCTGTTACTTAACATTTGTCTGTTACTTAACATTTCCATGTTAGCTCCAGAGCATATATAAATAGGGGTTAAGTGAAATAGGGGTTAAAATTAATAGGGTTATATGACATCCCGCCAAATTTCCATGTCTCCAGGGTATATAAAAGGAGCTATGTGGGGCATTGGGGTTAGTCAGTGCGCGGGTGTCGGCGGGATCGGACCTCTAGAATTCGACTGGTAATTCACTTATGGACATACAGGTAAGTCGAAATCAATAATAATACATAGAAATCTAAGAAAATATTTAGATATCTAAGGGAAAAAATAGAAATCTAGGGAAATATATGTAAATATGTAGAATTCTATGGGAATGTATGAGAATCTATGCCAATATATAAAAATCTTCAGAAATATATAGAAATCTATTGATATATAGAATTAATTCTATGGGAATATATAGAATTCTATAAGAATATATAGGAGTATATAGAAATCTTTGGGAGTATATAGAAATTTATGGTAATATATACAAATCTTTGAAAATCTATGGGCATGTATAGAAATCTATAGAAATATAAAAAGATGTTAGACTTGTCCATACAGCAATCAGATTGATATTGATGGTAATACATTTATGATCAGTATTTGAACAAACTACTAGCTACATATGTACATACATATGGCAATCGTGTGAGCTTTTTAAAAAATCGTTCTTTTATTTAATAAAACTACATATATGTATAACATTCGCTACGTAGCTACAATATATTTAGGAGTCTTGTACATTTCATAAGCGAACTCCTCGCGATGACTGGGATCATATTCTAGGCCAACATAATCAATTTCCAAGCCAAAAGGACCATCCATACCCTTTTTTGCCGCCACCGAGAATCCAAAATGTGTTACTCTATTTAAAGCTATAGGCCCCTGGCGATCCTGTATACGGCCTTTAGAGGATAGGAAAAACTTGGAGAAGGGTATTTTTGCAATTTGCCAATGGGGTCCACCCCTCGTGTATAGCACATAGTGATAGATGTCGTTCCACATAAGGTCGAAATACCCCTCGGTGTGGAGATTAATTAGATAGCTACGTCCATCGCCGCGTACCTTCATAATAATCATATTGTACTGTGTCCAGTCGTAGGTGGCCTCGCGTTTAAAGGATTTCTGCAAAGATTTCATAGGATATGACAAACCAAAGTCGGGAGACCATTAAGCCAACTCAACTTACCCTTACACGCTTTGTGCGTATATTTGCATATCCCGTCCGCTTGATGATGCCATCTTTTGTATGCTCCGAGCTAACTTCGCCATGAAAGAGGCCTGCGCCGGAGGAACTCAGTTCCAGTGCTGCAGTACTCTTGCCCTCCCCATGATCTGCATCGGTAGTGACAGTCCATTTGTCCAGCACATCAGGAGCCTTAAAATCAAATACAACGTCCGTTTCGCCGGGTCGAAATACCAGAATTGGATCACTTTGCAAGTGTTCTTTGACCTCTTGACGCCATAGTTTGATCTCATTTTTCAAATCTTTGAAGCCATCTAAAATTAATTGTTTTTTCGAAGGCTCCGGCAATTTGGTTTTGTAACCGGATTTCTTTTCCCGTTCCCAGAAGGTACTCTGAACTGCTGTTGTGTGAATTTGTTGGGCTTGGATGCCTGTAAGGCAGTAGCATCCTAGGCGATGTCCTTGTCGCAGGAGCCTGTGCATTTCTATTTTACTTTTTATTTAAAATAAACATTAACGTAACAAATGTCAGCTGTTCACATCGCTTCGATAAGGTGGCAACGCTGTCTTGTTGCGCGCACTTTTCTTTATCGAATTAACCAGTTTTTTTTGTTTGCCATCAATCTGTCATTTCGGATCAAAGTTTATTGAAAAATGAAAGTGCAAGACATAAACAAGTGTGCCCCCACCAGCGATTGGAATGTTCTCTATTGGATATTGGGCACCATCCTAATGCCAGTGGCTCTTCCACTCGCTCTAATTGAAATGTGGCATCGGATGAGAGCAAAAAAATTCAGGAATCAATTACCCGGCAAAGTAATAAATTACTCAACATGCTTGATTGACTAAATTATGTAAAATTCGATTGGTTCAGGTGGTGCTGATAACGGGGGCCAGCTCGGGTTTGGGCGAATCCTTGGCCCGAGTCTTTTATCGGGCCGGCTGCAAAGTGATTCTAGCAGCTCGCAGAGTAAATGAATTGGAGCGGGTTAAGAATGATCTGTTAGCATTGGATGTGGTATGTTAATACCAACGCTAAGTTGGAATATTAATCGAGAGATTCTTTTAGGAACCAGCATATCCGCCCACTGTTATGGCTCTGGATCTGGCCGAACTGAACTCCATACCGGACTTTGTTAAGCGAGTCTTGTCTGTTTACAATCAAGTGGATATACTTATCAATAATGGTGGCATTAGCGTAAGAGCGGACGTTGCCTCCACTTCGGTTGATGTAGATCTAAAGGTGATGGTAGTCAATTATTTTGGCTCAGTGGCTCTGACAAAAGGTTCGATATTTCCCCCAAATGCATTAACTTCTAGTTTGTAATGCCTCTTCGACATTTTATGCCATTTAATTGCAGCCCTCTTGCCTTCCATGGTGGCACGTCAAAATGGCCACATTTGTTTCATTAGCTCTGTTCAGGGTAAATTTGCTATACCTCAGCGTGCAGCTTATTCCGCCTCTAAGCATGCTTTGCAGGCTTTTGCCGATGCTCTGCGCGCAGAGGTGGCGAACAAGAATGTAAATGTGTCCTGTGTCAGTCCCGGATATGTACGCACCCAGCTCTCCCTAAATGCCCTGACAGGCTCAGGGAACAGCTATGGCAGTGAGTAGAAATTAAATTCCATGCACATCAAATGTGTACAATTTTGTTCCATTTAGAAATGGATGAAACAACTGCCAAAGGCATGTCACCCGATAAACTGGCCGAACGTATTCTACAATGCATTCTGCGTAAAGAACCCGATATTATTGTCAGTGATCTCCAGGCTAAAGTTGCCTATTATCTTCGTCATTTTTGTCCCAATCTCTTCTTTTGGATAATGGCCAAACGTGCCGCCAAGTTGGAGAAAACTGATAAAAAAGCAGATTAGGATTATTAGTTGCATTTTTTTGTTTTGTCAATTTGTTTTATTTTATTATTGTTAATTGAATTTTGCTTAAAATGAGGAAATTATAAAATATTGCATATGTGTGTGTTAAAAATTAGTTACAATTAAGATTAATAAATAAAATAATGTAATAATTCTGTAAATAAGGGATACAACTTAAATGTCACATATGTGCTTTTTGTTCGTAATGAATAATGATTGATAAATTGTTTTAAAATTAACTCTTGCTAATATTCAATTCATTTTGTTCGTCGTCGGTTTTAATATCTTCTTCGCTTGTTCTAATTGACAAAAATGTATATGTATTTGATTTTATTCAACTGGCCATTAACTAGGGATCGTCCATTTAGAGGCAATACAGAGTGAAAGGAATAATAATGTTAATTTTGTTATCTAAAATTGGCTTATGCCATGAATAATTCAATTAATCTACGAATTAAATTGCAAAATCAATTCCAATAGGTATTGTAGAAGGTATTTTAAAAACGATTGCACGAACATAGACATCTTTCCAAAAAATTTGATTTCCAAATATCTTTAGATTCTTAGGATACTTTATTTAGTTAAGATACTGTGAACTTCAATCAGCATTGAAACACTTGGTTGAATTTATTTTAAAAGTAAGGAATGTTCAGTTTAAAAGCATTCTAAATTCTGTTTTTACAATGCACAAATTTAGTTGTATTCGAAAATTGCTTACAATTTTGTTTAAAAGAAGGGAAGATCGAAAAGGATTCCTCTGTCTAACACTCAGTTAATGGAAAGGGGTGTGTGGTGAGGTGGGATATGGGGGTGGGTATGGATTGAGAGGGCAACTTGGTTTACACAAAATTCATTTAGCTAAATTATATAAAAATAGCAATTAATCACGTGAGAAATACAATATATATCTGTGTATATATATAAAAGTAATTACAATTGAGGTACACATTACACATATAGATTTATAAATCGTCGTTTTGCAGATGTACATTAAATATAATATGTATACATATAGAGTAAAATCAATCGAGTTCATATGTACATTACACAAAACTGGTTCATTTCGCGCTTAAATAGTCTCAGTTGTTCGTTTCATTATTTTCCATTTTCGTTTCCTTTCAAAATACTTTCATCTTAGATTTTAATTTTGTTTGTTCAATCATATATACAGTAGACAAATGTTGGCCATTTATTTAGGTTTTTTGTTTTGCGTAATTTCTCGTTAAAAGAATTGAAATCAATGTTTGACCCTTGCTTGGTTGACTTTTATGTTCTAAGAGATGCTTAAGACTAAATGTGAATTCGAGTTTAGATATTCGTTTTTTTCTTTTTGTTTTGTTTTTATCTTTAAGCATTTCAAAGCGATTGTCGCGTATTCTGGTTTTCTATTTCCGTTTCCACATTACTTTGCCTACGCGTAAACTGGGTCGGTTTCTTGAGCTGAGCTTTCATATATATATTGTATATATATATATTCTTTATGGTTATCTATGTTAATGCATCTTGTATTTGTATATTCCCAAAAATATATACCCAAATGCTCGTAAAATTGCAAACGATTATTCATATTGCACTTCCCATTTGTTCTTACTTCTACAATATATATGCAATTTGATACGCCAACTTGATCTACACATTTATACATACATATATGTATATAGTATATAATATATGTACCTACAAATTGTTTATTGTTTAAACATTAGGGTTTCATTTTTAATTTGCAAGCCGCTTGCTTTGTGATTCTACAAAGGGATGTGACAATATATACACATATATATTGTATATAGTATGTATAGTATATCGTTTAGGTGTCCTTTTATTGTTTTGTTCTTCATTGCTTTAACGTGTTATTGGTTTTGCATATAAAAACTATTTTCAATTTCTTATTTACACACTATATCTAAACACAATATGGCGCAGGCATGGGTGTGTGGTTGTGGCTGTGGTCGTAGCAATGAATGCGAATTGTGTTGGGGATTGCTGTGGTGTGGTGTGGTTTGGTCTAGTGTGATGTGGACAGGCCGATCAGCGGTCAACTGGTGTCAACGGTGAATGTGTAACATTCCTATATATTCACTAAGAACTAATCTTTTCGATGCATTTTGCTTTTGATTTATTGACAGTTTATCGTTGGTTATCCTTTGTTTTTCTTTTGACTACCTACATCCAATGTGTCGGCATGTACTTTTGGGCGCTACAGAAAACTACTCTACACAATCTTGTTTCGGTTAACATTATTCTTGTATTTTGATTTCGGAAAAGTTTTCAAAGAAAATTCTTGAAATAGTTCTATTTAGTTGTAGTTTTCATTTAGTCTGTTACTAAAAATAGCACCTTGTATTGTTTTTTATATGTCTGTTAGCTTTGAGATGTTCGAGACGAAATCGCAAAAAGAGATTTATTTGAGTTACGGATTCCTTGATGAAGATCGTTGTTTTGAAATGTGAAAACAAGTTCAAATAAGTTAGCAACAAAAACGATAGGTACTTAATAGAGCGAGTAATACTGACATAAAATAAAGTTCAATAACAAGAGACGGCCAAGGGAATATCTAATTTTAATTTCAACTAGGAACACATTTGAAAATTTCTATATTTCCAATAACCAATTAAAGGTAAAAGGTTTTGTTGATTGCTCTAAATATGTTGTTTTCGATATAATTAAAATTAGATAACCCAAGAGTGTCTGTATCTGTCTGTATAAGTGTCAGATGCTTATAAAATGGATATATCCAATGTATATATATAGTATATATAGAACAGAAGAGATATAGTTATAGATTTTTCAAGAGTTACCAGTTTACAAATAGACAATACAACAGTAAACAGTTTCCAAAAGGTACAATGTGCGGTGAGTGCGGCTGGCTTTAGGCGGTGGCTTCAAGAGTTGGGTCTTAACCGATGAGCAGAGGAGCGCGGGCGTGTGTGGCTTTTAGTGTTAAGTGAAATGTTGTATGTGAGCGTGGGCGTGGGCGTCTGATTTTAGAGTTCTTTCATCTTCTTCGTTTTGTCTTGTTTTTTTTTGGCATTCACATATTCAGCAGAAACGGCAAGTTTAAGGCAGTGTAAAGTACATATATACCTACATATATATATGCATGTGTGTACATGTAAACCTATACGACAATTTGTATAACTAACATTAAGACTTATCACTTTCACTTGGTTGGTTTGGAAATAAGACAATAATTCCAAACAAAAAAAAATAAGAAAATAAGTTTAGGGAGACTCACTGCCGGCCTTAGCTAACCAGATTCTCAACATCGGAGACAGCCACCTCCAAATCCGAGGGCAACTCGTTGTTCTCTGCGGCTGTCGATTGAGCTGCAGTTGGTCCTGCTGGAGGTGCGACTGCGGTGGTTGATGTGGAGCGCCTGTTAAAGTTATGCAGACTACGCCTCATGTTTTGGCTAGGTGCCGGCGCCTGAGACTGACGTTGCATGGCGCTGGTCGCGGCGGATTGTTGTTGTTGTTGTAATGGCAGCGCTGCTGGAGTAGTACTGGACGAGGATGTCGATGTGGTTGTAGTGCTGCTGGAAGATTGACGGGAAAAGTTTGGCGTGGCCGCTGTTTGCGCCCCCAGACTGGCTCTGGGTATATTGCTAAAGCTGTTCCGTGCATGACGCGCTGGCGGCACTGGTGCTGCCTTTGCTGCTGCATTGGAGGCGCTGCTATCTCTACGCAGGTTGGCATTGGATGAGGAACGTCGCTGGGGCGACGGGCCGGGTGGATCTTTACCGTTCTTGGCTGCAGCACTAGCTTTCAAATTGAGACTGCTACGTTTTTTGGTTTTGCCCAGATTCTGGCTGAGATTAATAAGATTCTGAGTGCTGCCAAAGTTACGTGTGAGATTCACTGATCCGTTGCTGGAATCGGTTTTAACTTTACTACTGCTGCGTCGCGGAGCCACCGCAAAGGGATTGTGATTGGAAAGCGAGTTGGAACGGCGATAGGAACTCCGCTGGGTGGCAGTCCCCCCAGCAGCTGCTGCTGGCTCTAAACTTGCTCTACTCGTGCTAGGAGCTACCTTGCTACTACTACTGGGCTTAGATCCGGAGCTCGTGTCAGCCGGCAGTTCCACATTCTCATAGCAATGATCTGTGAGTCGTGGTGCTGCAGCTGTAGGTGGCTTAAGAGTCTCATAAGTGGGCTCGTTGAGGGTTAGAATTTGATTATCATCTTCGGTTTCATTGCAAAGCAGCAGAGCGCTCCGTTTGCCACGTGCAGAGGAGTTAATGTCCTTCGATGTGCTGGATTGGCCAGCATTCCGTGCACTGCTCTTTTGTCCACGTTTCGGCCGTCCAGCGCCCACCACATGGGTCTTAACCTTGGGCTTTTTCGACAGACGTAGTGAGAATTTGAAGGGCGGTTTGTATACAACTTGGAGTTTGACCTTCTCATTCGACAAATTTCCCATGGATTTGGTTTTCTGCGGTGTCTTTTGTTGCACCAGTCGTTCGGGCGTCGATTGGGACTTGCTCATCACTTTGCGCACCCGAGAATTGTGTTCTATCTGGGACAAGGGCTGGGCAACAATCGGTGATTCCAATAGCCACTTTTGGACTTTACCAAAGGTGTTGGTATGATTTTGATTGGTGGACAAATTGGAAGCATCATCGTTTGCATGCGAATAGTCTATAATTTGTTTGCCTAACTTTTTATTCAGTTTCTTGGGCTCCTCCTCAACGGTGGTGGCAGCTAGGGATTTCTTCTTTTTACTTGGCACCTGACTTCTGGATGACTTTTTGATGGCCTCTGCACTGGCATTCATTTTTACAGCAGCTCGCGTTATTCCTGCTGCAGTGGTGCCGGGTCCTGTTCCGGCTCCAGTTCCCGTTCCCGATTTCTTGCTGCGCTCTCCCCTTACCTTCTTTTTAAAGGGCACCTTGGTGCGTACTGCAGTATGAACGATGACACCATTATTATTTTCCGGCAAACGCACCGTCTCCGTGGTGGCACTATGTATTATGGTCACAGATTTAAGCTTCAGATTCGAGCGCTTCGCCAGCAGCTTTGTGCTCAATATCTAAAATAAGCAAGGGAAAAAGAATACACAATTAGAAGAGAACACAATCGAGGAATAAAACGAAATTAGTTAATGACAATGACCAACAAGCATAAATGATTGGTGGCTAAATAATATTTTGCCTTCTCTACAACAGAATTTAAGTTTCAGATTAAAGATTATTCTATTGATAAATGGGACAAAGTGCTGAACCCGAGTTAACTACCGGTTTAAATGATTCTACAATTTATATACCCCTCAAAATAGCTTCAGAGAAGGCCAACAGCCGAATAAGTTTCAATTAATTTTACAAAAGGGAGTTCATTTTGGAATTTGTTTTTGATTTGTGCCTCCTTCTCACCCAAGGCCTGAGCATTGGCCTCTTGCTGATCCCTTAGCATTTGTGTGATCAGACGTATAAGCTTCCCAAGGCAAATTAAAATGTTAATTTTAATCGTTAGGCTTAAGTTCGTTCACTTACCAGTAACAAAATAACTCCAATAGCCGCCAGGGCTACGGTGTACCAATTCTGATGCATCCATTTCTTGAAACTGGCTATACTCTCCTCGGAGAGTAGCAACTTTCTTAGAGTAGCCAATGGACCCGAAGGATCAACTTCACGACACTTTTGAAATACATCACAGTAGCTAAAAGAGATTAATAATTGTTGGAAATCAGTTAAATTACTTTTAAATTCACAAATAACTCTTCTTACCCATTGTAGTCATTACAGGGCGTACCCGGTTTTGAATACATATCAGGAACATCAAACGGAGCCTCATTCCATTCGAAGGAACTCCGACAGGGATTATCTCCAGCCAGCTTGCAACACAGTTCGCAAGATTTGATGCGATCATCTTGAGGTCCTGGTATACATTGACACGACTCCAGGCCGTAGGCCAGGCAAATGCTGCCAGTGCAATCGCCCATATAGCAAACAAATTCCTTGTTACATATGGTCTTATTCGGTTTATTCACCGACGGCGGACACTGTGGCACTCTGCCATCACAGAACGAAGGATCCCGACAGCCATTGTCATCGCGGCACTTGTCCCCGAATTTGAGCTTGCAATCGGTGGTGCAGCATGGACCCTGCGAAGGACTGCAACGGGCATGTGGCGTCAAAGTGCATGGCGTTTCGTCAATGCGCGGCTGTCGCGACATGGGAAAGCAGCAGGAATCCTTACAATCCTCCTCCCAACCGCAGTCACACTGCTCTCCTGGCTCCACTACGCCATTACCACATATCGAGGACTGTGGCTCAGTGAAGCAACCCTTCATGGAACGAGCCTTGGCATTGAGAACAGGTTCAATTGATTTTAAAGAGCACGAGCTAAATCTGTTGTTATTCTTCTTGTCACCCGAAGTGGCACGAGCGAACATAATGAAATTGCCATCCTCGCCACCTGGAGTACATTGCTCAGGATCATGCGGTGAGCCAAAATTATGGCCTATTTCGTGGGCCAGTGTCACATGAGAGACAGCTGGTGGCACATGCTTTCCATAATTCAATAAAGTGACAATTCCCGTGTTTAAAGATTTCAAGGAGCCACGATAATGGCCGTTCTTCTCACACACACCGCCGGCATTCTTCAGATCCCCCGTCCAGGCAAGACCAAGTGTGCCCATTTCAAAGTCGCGGTAAGTGAACATGTAGGCCAAACAAAATGCATCGTAGTCCTCCTCTGTGAAAGAATAAGATAGAATTAAAAAGCTGATATCAAAATTAGTTTAATTTCTCACCTGAAAACAATTCGAGGAACTTTTCGACTCCATAATTTCCGGGGAAACGATAACTAGGATCTTTTAAAGCATTCATATTGTGAACCTTAATGCGTTTTATCATAAATGTAATATTATCCGGTTTGCCATCATTATTGAAATCCGTATTTCTATATATTGAATTGGCCCGCTGGACATGCCTAGTTATGGCCTCAATTGAGGCCTCATCAGAGCCCATTTTCTGAAAGAATGTATGATCTGCCTGCAGATACAACATGCATGTTGTTTTGCGATCATAAAGCAAACGAGGTGAACTATGTATATCCTCGCCCCGACCGCTTAGTAAATTGGTCATCAGCATGCTGTTGAAACTAGGATTGTGTGGATTCGGGGCAAAAATAATCTCCGGATTATAGTTATTCACAATAATATTGGGCTTCTTGGTGGCTCCATTTTTGGTAATAATCTCCACATGAGTCTTGTGACTGGGGCGATCATTGGCATTGCCATTGCCATTACCCAGGAAAAGTGTCGTCCAATTGGCATTAAAGAAATTGGTAGGCAGAGAGCCGTTTTGATTAGAATTAGGCTCCTCGTAGGGTGTACCAAACTCGGGCTCAATGGGACGATTATATGTGCTCACAATGATATTCTTGTGTTTGGTATACAATTTTCGCACATTATTATTAGAGTTGGAATTGGTGTTGACGTTGCTATTGCTATTGCTATTATAGCTGCGACTGCCATCACCCACATTGGAGGGATTATAGTTATTTACAAGTATATTGCGATTCGATGATGCTTTGGTGGTCAGTGTACCCAAAAAACTTTCCGTACTCCGCCCTGTACTTCTGGTCGTTGAAGTTGTCGGTCTTTTACTAGACTCTTCATCCTGATCGTCTTCTTCCGATGCCAGCACTCGGAAATCATCATTATAGGGCACTTCCAAATCCAGGGGTAATGGTGGATTTCGATTGTATGTTGGAGCCTGAGCTGCTGGACTATCGGACATAGCCAGCTAAAAAAATAAATATTAGTAAAAATTCGTATTAAATATTATTTCTATTCCTGAAATTTACCTCCTCTGGCAGCCAACGTTTTTTCCTCAATTTCTCGCTGGCACAATGCGGCTTTTCCTCTGATCTAATGCCGCCGCCTCCTACTCCTAATCCCTTCTTATGCATATTTACATCACTTAACTTATAGACTATACTGTGCACTCCGCTTTCGGCCAGCTGTTGGGAATACCGCTGGGCTGGCTCTATATAATAGTGCTCCGCCTGCGTTTCAATTGTGCCATCTAGCAGATTATCACTGGTTAGAATGGCCTGCACATGAGCAGCCTCATCGTCCTCCAGGCTGCCTGTGTAAATGCGTGAGACATCGTAATCGATGGGTCCCAATGTGTTCTCAATTTCCACATCGTGGGCGAACACCGAATGTGGCTGTTGATGCAATACCAACCGAAAATCTCTGTAATTGTATAAAAGAAAGAATTAATTAATTCTCAGGTGTTTTGCAAACAGCCCACAGTTGGAACTGTGGATTGTGGTTAGTAGGTTGACTCAGTTTAAATGTATGTATAAAGGTTCAACAGTTTTAAGTTAATGCACCATTGCGAGGAGTGAGTGCTTCTTCGCAAAAATTTGCACCCACACACACTCTTTCTCTCCTACCTGTCATGTGCGGAGAAATTCAATCGAATTGTATGCGCCAGTCCACTTGAGGAGGACGACGACAAGGTGGGCTCTGCTTGACGTTTTCGACGGGAGCGGGCCTGTTCCAAGTGCCTGAGCTGCGCTGCCTGAAGAATTGCGCGATCAAAATTCGCTGCTTCCCAGTGCTTAATATAAGGCGTTAGTTTGTGGGTGTAGCCTAATGGAGAGATGTCAGGTGAATGCGGGGTTATCTCAAGTATTTTTCGTTTCGTTTCGTAGTAATTTGACTTACCTGGCAGCTTGAGTGGCGTTGGTATGGCCAACAACTCACTGGGCGCCCACATCAGGGCTAGGAAGCCCAGCAGCCAGCAGCTCATCTTGATGGTAATGGTGTGTGTGTGTGTATATATATATGTTTATTAGTGAATGTGTGTGTGTGTGTATGTGGAAACCTAACTAGTTCTAGGTTGCGTTTTTGCTCAAAGATTGACCTTTGTCTCCTGACCCTCGTGTCTTACATTATTATGGTTGGTTGTTCTTGCTATTGGCCAGAAACGTAGCAACAAGAGGGAGGGGATATTGCTCAACTCACTATTACCAAGAAAATCTCTGACAACATCTCACGCGTAGCTGCTGTTAGGAGAAGAATAAAGGTATGGGAATTGGTTATAATCGGAGACATGATGTTGATTGCATTTAACGGTTATTGTTGGCACAAAGAAATTGCATCTCTTATGTTCTTACTTGCAATACACCTTTATATATAGCTTAATAATAATAAAAATGTTAATATCTCGTATGCAATTGAGATTTCTCTTATTGTTTAAGAGTCTACTTAAATTGGGTTCGTAAAAAAACCTTTTCAAACAGTAAATTTGCATTTAACTGAAATCCTTTTCTGATTTTCTTTCTTCATGAGATTTTCATTCTTCTTTAGAGGATTTCGGTGCAAAAATTGAATAATAAGAATGGTATTTGAATTTACCCTATCTTAGATCGTGTCTCAAATGGTTTTCGCCCAAATTAAACTAAAACTTTATCAATTTTAATCAATCGTTTCTTCACTATAGTCGTCCGATCTGGACGCAATGAATATGTATATAAATATCTAAATATTTTAGCCTTAATTAATTCATAAACAATTTTAAAAAACACATTTTTCGAATTGAATTAAAATCTGTTTGGTCGGATACCTGCATAACTGGAGATCGCATGGATTGGAATTTTAGTGTATAAATATGCATATACGAAGAGGGCTAAAATCTTTAGCACGGATGTATGTAGATCCAGGCAGCCGGTCATGGCTATATGGTTGTGCATCACCAATATAGGTATATATATACTTTATATACAGGAGATGCTGATTCCTTTTATGCGTTGCAGCCAAAATTAATATCCCCTTTTTCATGGGTATAAATATAGCCAGGCTAATGTCCATACAAGCGTACGTAGGAAGATTTCACACTCGACACAAATCATCGGGCAGAAATGTAGCTTTCACCTTTTGCAGAGCAACAATAAAATAAATAAATACATATGTACGAATCTTTTGTTTGAAATTTTTGCGTCTTTTATGCATAAATGGCAAAAGCAACAAACGGCAATCGTGAAGAAGAAGAAGAGCTCACAGCATCTCATTAGCACTTTGCACATTCATCAACCCGACAAAAATGTTGATTTCGTCTTGACATAGTATGTATTTAATCACTTAGGCTTTTTCGAAATTCCAGTAATTCTTATTATCGAACGTAATATTGCGATTAAAGAATGTTTTAACTGTTAAATTAAATTTCATGTGTCTGATTTTCATTCTGTTTTTTTTTATATTAACAATTTACGATGTTTCAAAATAAAACGTCATACAATATAAGATTTTCGACTGACTTAAGATTTAGAAATTCCGAATATTGTGGGGAAATCCAGGTTCAAAGTTCGTATCAGGAAAAACTTAAGTGAGTCATTTTGAATTTAGCACTTTTGTCTGGTGGAGTGAGACATAAACAAACCGCACACAAACACACTCACACAATCAGACTAATATTCTCTCACTCTTTCTCTCCCTCACTATCTCTCTCTCTCTCTCTGTGTTTGTGCGCCCGTGAAAAATACTGTTAGTCCCCCGTTTCCGTTCCGTTGTTGTTTTCAGCGCATTTCCCATTGGCCAATTTGAATTAAATGCATTCCTTTTACCACTTATTGACATGTATTTAATTGGATAATTTTTGTATCTTTTGCTTTAGCCATTGCGAAGAAATTCTTTGTGTGCATATGTGTAAGCGTGTGTACCTGAGCTTTGGGCCAAAAACGCTGTTTGTTACTCGCTGCTCGTTGTTGTTATTGGCAGCTCAAAATAAATTACAGCGTGAAATTCAATTAGGCAACAAAGAGAGAGAAAGGGTTTAGTTGAGTTTAGTTTGTTGCATTTTTAATTGGATTTGGCCATATTTTTTGTGTTGTATTTTTTGCAAACATTTAAAATATTGAAAATAACAAACACACACACACACACACTTAAGCGCAACACATGCACACGCACACAGAGAAAACAATCGACCTCCGCTCGACTACTAACGTAAATGGTATAAGCCAGCCCCAAGTTTTTTTTTTCGTTGCCAGGGCCTAAAACCAGTTCTGGCTTATACATTTAATACCCGAGACCATTAAGAGAAACTTATTTCCCGAATTACTCATACATATATAATAATAGAATTTTTGATTATTAGCACGCACATTCTTTATTTACACGAACGATGTCATTTTAACGGATTTGCAATTCTGATTGAAATTACTTTTCTTTTTTTTTTGAGGGGGGTTCTTAAACTACCTTGGTAACACTGAACATTTGCTAGCAGTACGGAATACTGGTAAAAATACGATTGATCCCAGTATTCCGTGCTGCCACATAATCGCAATAGTGTGGCCCTAACAAGTGAAGAAAATTCGAAAATGTTTTTCAACTCACTGGAAATTTTGAGTAAAAAAGTTGCTTTTATTATTAACGTTTGACATTCAATTTGTTATAACTAGACTAAAATTTAATAGCTGCCTTAATAGAGGTTTGCTGGCTCTGAATCCCATCACGTAGCTGCTGGGCACTTTCATCTAGTTTTGCTTGACAAGACAGCAACCGATCTTTCTGGCTGACCAATTTCTCCTCCATGGCTGCCATTTTCTTGACTTTTTGATCATATTCGTCGAAAACCTGCCACCAAGATTGGAGCGATAAGCTCTCTGGATCCGTGAGAAGTGTGTGCTCCAAATCGTCGTTGCTACCGCTACTATTAACAGATGGTTGGGTAAATACGAAGGTCTCCATATCGGCTTGCATTTCATCCATAGATGGAGCTGTGGGTGGCGGTTCAACTTGTGGTTTTGCCTTTTTGAACATTATGCGATTTTGGTTGTGGTCTCTGTAAGATTTGGTAACGTCAGCACTTTGTGGTAAGTGTTTGAACGCAGTAATTCACCTATCATTAATAAACCAGGTTGGGGCACAGCCAATCAGCCAACTAGAAGAGTAATATCTTGTTTATAAAGCAATTAGACAATTTATAATGGAAACAAATAATTGAAACACTTTATTATTACATTTACAGCTGTTGTTTACTTTTTTAATTGCGCCTGTGAACTGGTTCCAAATTAGTATTTTATATACATATTCAAATCACAGTCACAAATTATTTATATTTTAGAGAATTATTATTTACACATAATGGTGGTTATATATAGAACAGTTGGTTTTATCTGCCAAGATTACAATATTTTCAAATTATTCGGTACTAGTTCGCTGGTTCAGTTCAAAAGTCGCACAGAAACTATCAGCTGTTATTTTCACTTTTGCCGCTCTTTAGTTGGAAACAACGCTATCATTTGTTTATTGTGGAAAATAATTAATAAAATGACACACCGAGACGAACTTAGTGCAGCAGCAAAACAGAAATTCATAGAAGCTGCTACAAGATCTAAAAATCCTTTGGACTCTCTGCCCTACAGCAGTTTTACGTCTCCCAGTGGGGAAAAGTTTAAATTGATATGCCGCGCCAAGAATGATTTGGACGCCAAGACCATAAAATGGGCATGTAAACTAGCGGAACAGAATGTAAGCCCCTTCTATAAACAAGTAAAGATCGGCTGGCAGCCAAAGATCAAGCAGGCCGAGCACAATAAGGCCTGGGCACGTTACCTGGTGGCCCAGAATGAGAAAAACGAGAATGTAGCATACTCGATGTTTCGCTTTGACTTGGACAATGGGGATTGCGTGCTTTACTGGTGAGTTTAATGATATACAAAAAATGTTCGTTGAGACTCAATCGCAATATATTTCTAGCTACGAGATGCAGGTGGCATCGAATTACCAACGCAAAGGTTTAGGCAGATTTATAATGAAATTACTCGAGGATTGTGCACGCCATTGGCACCTAGAGAAAATCATACTGACCGTCCTTAACAATAATGAGAATTCCAAGTTGTTCTTCAACGCTTTGGACTATGTCAAAGATGAGACTTCACCTGATGTCTTGGAAGAGGCTGACTATGAGATTCTAAGCAAGTCTACTTTAAGTTAAATTTCCATACACTTTATTTCATAAATTTATTTCAACAAATTGGCTTGCGTCTCCAAATGGGTGGCCATGCGTATGTCCTGGGAGCTAAGTCCGCCCACATCGTGGGTGGAGAGAGTAACATCCACTTTGTTATAACAATTGAACCACTCCGGGTGGTGATTGATTTTCTCTGCCAGTAGTGCCACGCCAGTCATGAAGCTAAAGGCCTGATTGAAATCCTTCAAAACGAATTGCTTGAAAATGGCATCTCGTCCTTCAACCAGAGTCCAGCCAGCTTCCAAGAGGGGCTGCAGCTTCTCATTTCGTTCTTGTTCATTAAGTTTGACCTGTGCGCAAGAACAAGTCAATGATTAAGAGATAGCAACATGTACATAAATTAAATATTTTTCTCTACACTTGCCACCATTTTTCGTTTAAGTGTTGTTGTTGCCGTTGTATAGAACCTCCAATAGCCACCAGTTGCTATCCCAGCAGCTGTTTTCGATGATGGCAGATACTGAACTGAGCTTGGCCTGCCGTTGTGTGTAAATCAAAGCTCAAACATTTTAGCTTTACAGTGTGCGTCACTGAAAATCGTACACATACATTGGATTTGCAATTTGTTTAAGGAAGGAGTAAGGTTTTGCAAATTAAAAAAATAAATTTTTTTTTCGCGATTCTTGTAGTAAATTATTAAAAAAAAAAAAATTATTATACAAAAATTGTAAATCCAAACTAGATGTACGATTTTTAATGAGGAACACTGTACCCGGATTCCACTCACCCCTTCTCTTTTCCTTGTGGGGCCAGCAGCCCCAGCCAACCGGGCTGGCTCCAAATAACTCGATTGGCAACTTTCCGAAAGTTCAAAACGCAATATTGGAATTGATTTGTTGTTACCATTTTGACTGTTATTAAATTAAATTAAACTTATTTTCTTTACCCAGTCTGCGAACTGGCAACGCAACGAGACATGTAAACAAACGCCAGGGCTGCAATCCTCTTACGTTGTGTCTAAATTATTTGGCGCACTTTTTAAATCCGAATCCGATAATAAACGGCTTACTCACTGGACTAAAATATCACTTGATAGCCGCATTTGAGGGCTTCTGAGAGGGATATACCAAGATCTGTTGGTCCTACCTCAAACTACTTGGATTTCCTCCTATTCGCAATTCAAGAAAACAATCTGTGAACTTCTCCTAATTGCATATTAAATTGGAAATTAGTAAGTCTACTTGTTAATTGGAGCCTCTTAAAAATAAAGTAAAACAACTGGACGAATATATGTATGTATAAGATACACATGTATGTATCTTTTATTGCTGTTTTCATGTACTAATCTATAAATGAATATACAGTTTCGAATGCCGATTTAATGTTGAGTTTTAGCAACTACATTTTCTGCGTCGCCATTGCCATAGTAATCGTAATCCGTACCCGCTGTTGATGTGGCCATTGCTGGAGCTTTGGGATGATCTGTCGATGTGACCAGTAGCTCCTTGGTTATTGGCTCTGTGGTTCGACGCCAACGCAGACTATAGCGACTGCGGACAAATGGCGGCTTGGTCACCCCGATATCCACGTTATCAAGCGCTGAGAGAGAAAGAAACATGTGGAAAGAATTTCCAATCCTTGCATTTGACTTATCCTTACCCAGGCCGCAGAGGCAACAGCATAGAATCACTAGCAAAGTCAAAGTCAATTTCATTCTGCAAACTGTGACTCTCTCCAGCTGCATGGGCTGCATTTATAGGGGCATGATAAACTCTGAGTAAGTCCCTTAGGTCAGCTGAAAGCGAAAGCAGATCAGACCAGACCAGACTTCATCATCGTCGTCATTGCTCTGGGGGATTCGGCTACAATATAGTAAGTTCATTCACCGCTTATTTCGTTTCGTTTTTTCTTTGTATTTTATTTGTTATCTGTGAACTCTTTTATTTACTTAGCTTACGGGTTAAACGAGAATTGTACAATACAAAAATGGTAATAAATACGTGGGATTTGGATGGGTGGGTTCCCTCAATCAATTATCAATTATTCGCAGGTCTGGGACGTTGTTTTGGTCCTGATGGTATTGGTGGTGGTGGTACATCCGGCACATTGATATTTTTATTCTCCGAACCATTTTTAATATCCTCAAAACTGGGTGTTGCGTTCAGATTTTCCAAAGCCAATGGTTGTATATCCTCCACCTGCTCATTAGATGATTGTGGCTGGGACTGCGAAGACTGAGCCTGTGGCTGGGGCTGGGGCTGCGCCTGATCCGGCGTCTGTTGGGCAACTCGGGTGGGATAACCATGGCTGGGATAGTAATCGTAGGGCGGCAAATAGTTTTGTCGTATATAACCCGCCTGATCGTATAGCACCGGATATTGGCTAAACGGATAGGGCGGCAGGTGAGCCGGCTGGCCATTATACTGAGATGGCAGAGGTATTAGCACTGGTGGTAATCCTTGCTCATTGAGTGGCAGCGGCAATTGTTCCTTGGGCATTTCTTTGGGTTCCGTTTGGCTTGGAGCAGGAATTGCTTGTGGCTGGGGCTGAACCGCATGGGCATCCTCATAGCTCGTTGCAAAGCCAGCAGGCAATGGATAGGGTAACTAAATTATTAATTATCTTAATTAACAAGTTCACATTAAATTTCTTTGCACACTTACCCTCTCATTGGGCTCCAAACCAGGCACAATGGGCTGGCCGAATCTCACCACAGGTGGACTATAGAAGCCATAAGGATTATAGGGACCAAATGGGGCATAGCCTGGCTCATGTATCGTCGGTTGGATGACGGGATAGGCCCGACTCGATGTGAGATTGTCATCGGTAGTGATGAGAGCATTGTAAACCTTGGGTTTTTTGCGTAACCGACGAGCTGCTTGAGTGGAGCCAGGTCCCAGGTATAAAATCAAAGCCAGGAATAGAAATACAAGTGTTTGCTGCAAGTAGATGAAGAGTTGAAAGGAAGATTTCGATTTTACTCTATGTGTAGTTGGTGATCTGCTGTTTGGCTAACGGGTCGGATGAGTAATTTTACTTGTCCACTTTGGTCTCGCTTTAGTAAACTGAGTACTGATACCCCCTTCACCTGGGGGTTTGTCCCTGGGCGTGTCACAACCAACATTTAACGCCACAAATCTTGTTAAAAATCTTGTTTAATTGATTGCCATATCGATGATCAATCAATGAATTGTTTACACTACGCACAATCGGTTAAAGTTTGCCGGAAGTTTGGTAGTCAAAGTCAAAGAGATAAGGAAGCCGATGGCCGATGTTAGTAATAAAAATATAATAAACTACGATTTCATACTTCTTCGCCTGTTCCCATTCTCATTCTCACTTTCAATTGGCAATCGATCGAGCAATAGATCGATCGATCGATCTGATTGAGTTCAAGCTTCTATCTCTGGAACAACAATCAACACATGTCTTTACCATTGTTACGAATTAACTACAGTTCATTAGTTTTGAATTGAATTGTAGATTGTTGTTCCTTTAATTGGATTATGAGCCAGCCGAACGAAACGGAACAATAATGAAATTCTTGAGGCTTTCCTTAGCCCCATGCTCTCTGGCTTTAGGTCCGGTTAAACTAGTTACCCACTTGGGCATGCAAATGCAATTGGAACTGAGCCGATCTGCAATCTGTGACCGACTTCACCTCAGATTAGATTACCTACGACGTTTATGGGCCAGGCCATGCCGGGCCAAGCCAGGCCAAGCTGGGTTCCAATGGGCTGGGCCAGCCACGATCTTTTGTGTGTGCTTGTGTCTGGAAATTTGCTTTGCTTTCCATATGCATTTCACTTTGGCTTTCCTTTGGCCTCAACAAAAATAATAATAAAAAAAAAAAATAAATGAATAATAATAAAACATTCATTCTCCACCCACGCGACTTGCTTGATCTGTGCTTTCAAAATTGAAAAGATCTCGGTGTAGCAATTTTCAACGCTTTTCCTTTTCGTTTCAGATCTGAGATCACGCGGCCACAGTGAAATGTATCTCGAACTCGAACTCGAAGACCAAAACAATAATCGGTAATAATCAAGTGTTTGAGTGCACTTCAGACCCCAGTCAATGGAGATGAAATTGGGCCACATTGAGTGCCAACCAAATGTCTGTGGAATGGTGTGTGTGTCTGTGTGTGCCTCTAATAAAAGTGATAGTTGAAAATGGTTCAGGCCAAAGCGGTTTGTCTTTTGAAGATTATGGGCCACAATAATCTCCTCAGAGATAAGATGCCTAATCTCATTCAACTAAATGGACATTGGGAAATAAAGTTATTCTCACCCAATATTAAACTATGAAAAGTGTGCCAATAAAATGAGTTTGAACTTAATTGTGGCCTTGGATTATTAGGATTCGTTTAATCTTTCAATTGGTGAGTCCTATTTAACAAACAGCATGAATAGAATGAATGAGTAGCGTCTATTGAGTGTAATTGGTACATCCAAACATGCAAATTTGAATAAAGAAAATTCATGCTTGGAAGAATGTTAATCAGTATCTTCAAATATAAGTCATCGTCTCTGATATTCGGAATTGTAAGTACATTAATGTCACGTTTGCTACTTCAAAAATATTAGTGCTAATCTCCAAAAATTGGTTATGGAATATTTAAATCAATTGGCACATTACATGTGATTTTTACGTAGAAGATCGTCTTAGCTTTTACTAACAATGGGAATGTAATCTCTAATTAGTTATTTAGCCTTGAAACTTAACAATTTCTTTTTAAAACTATTTAAATCATATAATTTTCACCCTTTTCAATTTATATAATATTCATCTATTTAAGCTATTTATTTTTAAGGGTTTCACTTATAGCCAAAAGAGGGATAAAGATATGAAACCGATTTCAGAAAACCTAATGCGATTAATTTGACTTCAAACAATAATAATGGGGCAATATGCAAATTCGTTTAATTAAATTAAATGCAATAATTAACAATAAATGAGTGATATTCCTTATATACTTCACTATTGATTATAATAATTACATTTATAGTTTGTCTTTCAATTCAATTTAGTTCACTAAGCTGTTCCCACTTATCGTAACTAGTGCAATTAATTATTGTAATCATTAGTTTGCAATTGTGTGAAATAATATTCACTCTCAACTACCTGCCACCCAGTTGGTATGCTCTCATTCCAGTTTTCCAAGCTTGTTAGAGCCAAGCTGAGCTGAGCTGAGTCAGCCACGAAATAGCAACAATTGGAGTGTTCGATTTTTTCAGCCACTTGAGCAGAGAGTCATGGCTAAGACCAACCAGTTCAAAGGCAACAAAATTGGTCACTTGGTGTAACCTTAAACCTGACTTATGCATTGAAAGTGAAAGTCGAACAGAATTGCCGCATCTAGTCCAATACTCAAAAATACTCAATGATTGGGAAATTTACCTTATCCATTTTTGTATGCGAAATGCGTGTTAAAAGAATCAGACACCGAACCAGCGTACAATGAGTTGCCAGGAAGACACAGGCCGATTCCAAGACCAAACCAAGATTGTATGAATTGTTGAATGATCGTTGCTGGCGATCGTTGATCGAAATGCGGTTTAAAATGCACAATTTGTTATTCAGGTACGTCGTCGACACGTAATGACTTTGAAAACAAGTTGCCTGCAAATAATATTATTGCAATATTTCTTAGTGCACATGCAAAACAACACCAAGTGCAACTGCAACTAAGCAGAAGTAGAGCTAAACAAGGCAAAAGTTACGACAAAAAAATATCCGGAGCACACGACGCGGAGGCTGCTGATGTTTGACTTCGACTGACTGTGGCGACGGTGCGCATGCGCGTTTTGAGCAGACGCTGGGCCCACTGCCTAGATTTTTATACCTTTGAATCATAGTTGAACAGACATCAGGCTATGCCGAAGTATCTATACTCTAGCAAATAGATGATTAGACTGATCAGTATTGGGTAAGTGATCATTCCTACGGAGCCAATCTGTCCTTTAAGGCTAATCAACCAAAAAAGACACCTATTTAGTCAAACAAATTTAGTCAAACATATTTTTCTTATAAAAACTATATAGCTTAACAGTTTTCAGATTCTAAGAGTAGTTTACATAAATTTCTAGAGGCACACAGAGAGGCAAGGCTTTTAGAAATCGGTTCAAAACATATATTCTTTATTTGAAAGTTTTCAATTTTGTTTTTTTTTCCTTTTTATAGTTAACCCATTTACGTCTTATTAGATTTCAAATCAATTGCCAAGCTTTCAAAATGTGTAGTAAATTTTCAACAGAGAGAGGCAAGGCTATCAGAAATCGGTTCAAAACATATATTCTTTATTTGAAAGTTTTCAATTTTTTTTGTTTTTCCTTTTTTTAAATCAATTGCCAAGCTTTCAAAATTTGTAGTAAAATTTCAACAGTTCTTAAACTTGTTATTAGATTTTTTCTCTTGGACCCCATAAATCTATGTATTATCTGTTTATTGTACAGGATTTCTCTAAATGAATTAAATTACATCTGTTCGGGTTTCGTTTCTGAAATCGATTTTGTGATTATTTGTGGAAGAGTATAAAAAAATCTGGTTAGTTTATGGTAACTAATTCATTAGCCTCAATTTAATTGCTTGGTCAATTCAATTCAATGCAATCAAAACTAAGCGAAAGTATAAGAGAACCGAGCGGGTAAAAACTGGATACCCTATTGGTTCCAACTCTCCATTCAAATCGAATTTCTTGCCATTCTGAGACCATGTCAAATAGGCTTAGCTGATTTTCACTTTCATTACAACCAAATTCAAATATCAGAACCTCTATGATTGTTAACCAGTTGCCCAATATCCCCCCGCGCCCTGTTTCCGCTTCAGCTTCCCATGGCTAGCTCCATCATTTGTTTTTCTTTTTTCCGCTGCAGTCACGATCACTGGCACAAATGGTGATAATGGTGTTGGTGGTCCGGTGTCGTCCAACCCACCTACACTCCATCAGCTCTGAAGCTGGCATACTCATGGGGGTCAATCAACAATTTGTTGTTGTTTTCATTTTAGTTTTTCGGTCTGTGCTGAACTTTCGCTTTCCCCAACTATTGTTGTTTTGATTGGCACAATGAGTCTATGAACTTTTCTCCATTGACCCATCTGAACCATCAGGTATTATTAGTTTTATTAGTTGTTTGTTTACTGTTTAATTTGTTGTTGGAGATCAAGGATCATCTAAAAGAAAAAGTCTTGCACAACGGTATGTGGAATAAAATGGCTTAAGATTAATAAATAATAAAATGAGATTTCTTTTAAACAATAAATGTACAACTTATTAGTGTATTGTCTTTGAAAGTTATGATAAAATAGCATTAGCTTAAACAAACTAACCATTTTATAACTTTTAAATTAAAATTAAAATAAATAGAAAAGAAAGAACCATTTTAATCCTTGTCGCTATGCTAAAAGACTTTTATTTATCTTGTTTTTTAAATCTTTTAGAAAAGAAATAACTATTTCTTTTAGTTTTTCTGCTAAAATATAACGACCTATAAGATAATTTTAGGGCAAAATATCTTTAGATCAATTTGAAATCTTGCGCCCAAGTATTTACTGCCCCGAAGCGCCATCTACACCTGTTGAATAGGGCTGCCAACTTGTGATTATCAAAAGCGCAGAAACATCGATAGACTTACAATATTATTATCGATGACAGTAACCATTCTGCGGCAAATTTAAATAATAGTGGAACTTTATTCCCTCGAATATACAAATATTTTAACATAATGCTGCCTTGAAAAGCCTTTAATAAGTAAATAAGTGATTTTGTTTTGTTGATGTTTAAAAAGAAAATAAAACAATTTAAAATCAATTCTTAGTTGTAATCAGCACTCAACCCAGACATAGAACTCTAGACAGCGCTGCGGCCCATTAAACTGAAGCAAATAACAAGCAAATACTTTCCTCTCAGCTAAGCTTGATAACGCTGTTATCATGGCTTGACCTTTTTATAGGTGCATTTGTTTAAATAGTCCCAGATGTTTGTCCAAGAAACTTCAATTAGCTATAAATACGAATGCCGAGCGCAGCAAAAAGTGCAGTTGCAATTGCAGTTCCCTAAAAACAGCATCGGAATGAAGATTTTTCTTATTGTCCTGTCATTGACTGTGGCCTTGGCCGACCACCATGAGCATCATGAGCATCATGATCATCACGGAGATGCCTATGTGGTGAAGACTCACGACGATTTGATCAGATTCCGTAATGTGTGTGCCGAACGTGTCCATGCCGATGAGGATGACTTAGCCAAATACAAGAAATGGGATTTTCCGGATAACGAGAAGACTCGCTGTTATATGCGCTGTGTATTCGAACAGTTTGGATTTTTTGATGATGTAAAAGGTTTCGATGTTCACAAAGTCCATGAGCAGCTGGCGGGCAGCAAGGGAGAACAAGTGGATCATAGCGATGAAACGCATCACAAGATCGTCAATTGCGCGGACAGCAATGAACAGAAGAGCGACACCTGCACATGGGCCTATCGTGGTGGTATGTGCTTCATGAGAGCCAATTTGCAATTGGTCCAACACAGTGTCAATGTGTAGAGGTGACTTTCAAACCGAAATCATTATATTAAAATCATTTACAATAATCAAAAGGATCGAATGTTAATTCTTTTCTATACAAAATGTTGTTGTTCTGCCTAATAAATGAACTCGAGGCGGATAATGATTTTTTTAAAAACTTTTTTTTTAGAAATTTCCAAGAGTCTTGATTTCAAATGCCTTTTATTTTCTTTAGGTGTATTATTAGCCATCTATTGATTGTGTAGTCAGACCTTTAATCGTTTTATTTCTTAATTGTTTTATGAATTTTAAATCAATGTTCTTTACTTATAAGTAAATTGATTTAGTTTGCATCCGTTTCTTGATTCATATATTCATTAACCCAATGACCAAATCGGCCTGAAGTAGCGCATTTGTATGCCTGATAAGCCCATTCATTTGGTTCATCTGTCCTTTGCTCCCTCCGATTGCAGTAGTTAACCACTAACATAACTTCCTCGATTTGATTGTGAGCAGCGAATATTTTCGCTATCCTTTTGGCATTATAACCATGCTCATCTGTCCATAGGCCAAGATCCTTTACCAGGCAACGCAATGCTGCAGCATCATTGCCCTTAGCCAGATTTTGACAATTATCTAGACTCTTTTGAATCTGAATTGTTGTGGGCAATTTCCAATGTAGAGCAAGTGCATCTGACACTGCTAGAGTGAGAGAATAACTAACAAGGATCTGCACTAGTAGAGTTAACCGACACATTTTCACACTGTGAATGCTTGTTTTGAAATTGGAACACCATGCTGGGAGTGAATCGTTTATATATCCATGTGTAATCATTTTGCCCACCATAAACCAGTTTTCGGACCAACAAACTAACGTCACAGCGTCTGTGGATGCACGTTCCGGCATTGACATTAACCTAGAATTCATGGGAAACGATTCTAGCTTGATGTGGTTGTTGTTGTTGTTGGTGTGCTGCGTACTCTCTGACACTTGTTATGATTATGCTTCAGTTATCTCACACTATAGCTCAGACATGGGCATGCCTCACATAACCTGGCCAGCTCTAATGAATAACAAAAAAAATTGAGCATTTCGAATTTCAAATTGAATACGTTTCAAAGTCGAGATTATTAAATTAATCAACTAAGTTATTACAAATATGTGAATGGCTAGGGGCTTCCAATCATAATATTTGATTCACTTACAATTGTTTCGAAAAATACAGATTCAAGATCTTTATTATTGTGTTTTATGGAATCGAATTAATTATAAAAACTACAACTTTACGACTTAAAAAGTTCCATTATACTTATTCATTTCTCTGATTTATGATCTATTATACTTACTAATGCTAAAAACTTTAGTGAACATTTTCATGAATTTAATTCTAATCTATACATGATATTATATTCTGCAACTTCCACATATGAAAGTTATATAATATTGTATTTATAATTATCGAATAGTAGTTATATATTCTTCTCATAATGTATCTATATAGAACTTATACCAATTAATTGAGATATATTCATAATTGTGAGGGTAAGTGTATTTCATTTTCGAATAACTACATTTTTCTAATGGCTTTTGGAATTTGTTTAAAGTATGTTTATACCTGGAGTACACCTGCACCGAAAAACGCATAAAATTAATGGCTAAATTACTGGATTTGAATGAATTGTTGTTTTGTTTGTACGAATTGTAGTAACAATGTACGATGTCTGATATTTATATAAAGTGCTCTCGGACTCACGTATAAAATTGAATCAATATAGACAGCGGCTACTTAATACCCTTTCTTAAGTTAGGTTACTTTACTTAAGGTAACACTTTTCTTTGCAGTTTGAGCCTTTTAAATGCTGGACAAGCTATAAGAATTTATTGCCATCTTTAAATAGTAGTAGCTGAAACAAACTACAAGTAGATATGATATTCTCCCAAATTAAATTCTTAATGCATCTGGTTCTGTCTCACCTTGAACTCTTCTTTCTTTTTATTTAAATGACCCGATTAAAGTTTATTCGTTTTCTAGTTGGCTGAATACACCCTTTCAGCTTACAGGGTATTTGAAACTTTTCCCTTCCTATGGATTATTTTGGAAACAATTTGCGCATGACCTCAGTGACTCGACAGAATTTGTCACCTGGCTTTAGCTAATATAAGATTCACATAAACATGGCCCAAAGTCTATGTCTTGTCACGTCTCAGACGAATGACGAGTTATCTAAAGTTATTAAGTCATAAAACATTTCCTGTGAGTAACAAAATATTAAATTGGTTTCAATCTGCATCCATTTATATATGGAGCACTTTGTGGCATTTTTTTCCGTATGGATTCGTCTGGCAAACTGGCAATTGCAACTGCAATTATAAGCGTTTGGCTCATTGCACAAGGCGACAATTTTCATTTGGTTCCAATTGCTTGGCGTTTATGGAAAACTTGGCAATCAAACGGAAATTCTTGTTTTCCTTTTGACGACTGGTTTATTGTTGTTGTTTGTTTGTTATAGAGGGCTTTTTTTTTCTTTTGGTTAGGAGAGAGAAGGGGGGAGGATGGGGACTTTCTCCGTTGACTGTGACTACTTCATTAACAAAACACACGGCGTTTTTCACGCTGCAATAGATTTTTCCGCACCATTCAACCCGTGCACATGTCACGACATCACGACATTTGACAAAGCTAATTTCGTTTCGCAAAACGCCAAACAAACACTTCACACGACCTATTCAATTATTTCTCAATTAAATGTCGTGTAAAGCAATCGTTCATCGTCATAACCACCATCATAGTCATCATCATCGTCATCATCATCATCGTCTACGTCAGATTCGAACAAACATTCGACTCGTGGCACATTTGATTTTCTCTCTACATTGGGTGGGAGAATTGGGCGGCATGCAATTTGATTTTTGACTTACAATTTACCTTTTTGCTTTCAAACAGAGAGAGAGATTTTTTCCAGTAGATTTCCATCAACGGTTTTCTTTTTTCTCATTTGGTTTACGCACAGCATACGGAAATTCTTGAAGAGGAAAGGTTTTCAGACGTTTTAACGAGATATTGCTCTACCTTGGTTGGCTTAATTGTATTTCATTGAAGCATTTTTTTTTAGCACAGCAAACCTGTGTATTCGATTGGAACACATTTTAGTTGAGCTCAGTAAATATTGGAAAGCGTATTTAAAAACTGCTCCACTTAATTCGTTTTAACATTTTAAGCTCTAATTTCTTCCGACTAGACCAATAACAAAGTTCAAATCTGTCCTGAAAAATCCGTGGGTCGCTTAGAGTAGAAAACGTTTGTACATACCTATATCTCGTCCATTTATATTGTAGTTTCCATGGATTTCGTCACAACTATTAGACATTTATAAGTATTTATGTGTCAAAATAATTTGGGCATGTCACATGATACTGATCAAGTATATATGTAAATATATATGGTTTAAAGCATTTGTTGAACCGGTATAATCTTTACGCAACATTGGTCAGCATAACGATTAAATTTATCGAAACATTGCCTAAACTAAACGTAGAATAGTTCTGATGTGTCTAGTTGGAAACCAAAGTAGTAACGATGACATCGTCATTTGGTCGGTTTTTCATTTTGATCCTGGCTATTCGAATCTCTGAGGTATACTTACATATAATGTAGAAGAATTCGTGTAAATTGTTTTTAAAGATTGCAGCACGAGTGGAGTTCTCCAATATCAAATGTGATACATTGGATAAAAGTTTTGTAGATTTTGAATATTGTCACATCAAGGCTGTAAATCGGAGTTACAAATATGTTTCTGCAAAAGTAAAGTTATTTAAAACGCCAATAACTAAAGCGAAGGTAACAGTTGAACTAGGCATTCTCAATGGTTAATTAATTTACTTTATATTGTTTATAGATGACTTTGGCTTTGATGAAACGGTTTAATGGATATAGACCATTTCTATATAATATCACAGTTGATGCCTGCAAATTTTTAGAAAATCCGGGAAAAAATCGCATAGCTGCTTTTTTAAGTGGTCTGTTTTTGCCATTTTCTAACATGAATCACACGTGTCCATATAATGTGAGCCAAAATCATTTAAATCTACAAACCCAAATTAAAGGAACTTTTTTTATACACAGCATGACATAATTCTTGAAAAGCTGCCTATTGGTTTTTTGAATAATCAGTTTACCAATGTGTTGCCCTTCCCCCTTGGAGACTATGCCTTGTTCACCAATTGGATTGCCTATGATATAAGACGTGCCAATGTTAATTTATATTTCACACTTTCATAGGGGTCTCTGTGGAAAATAAGTATTGTAAACCAATTTTTTTTAGTTTTACTCGACCTTCAATCCAACAAAGGTGCCTGCGAATTCTCGAAATTTGGTCTTAAATAACTTACAATAACTTCGCTTTTGCAGAAATATATTTATAGCTCCGATTTACAGCTTTGATGTGACAATAATCAACCTGTACAATACTTTTATCCAATACTTTGCATTTTAAATTGGTGAACTTCCTCTTGGGCTGCAATCTTTGGAGATAATTTGTATGTAGAATGCATAAATCTATCTTATGATGATACACAGAAACTTTAATCTCCTTAGCCAAATGCCGATGTCGTCATGATTGATTTGACTAGTCAAATTAGAACCAGTCTTTTAGTCTAGGCAAATTAAATGGTTATGTTGTCCAATGTGGCGTAACGTTTACACCTCACAAATTGAGTGACACGAAAGATTTAGAGAGTTAATACACGTACTTATAATGGTAAACGCATCATTCGTTTATGGTTTTTCAAATTTGGCATGACGACATATTTAAAAATAACCTCAGCGATCAATTAATAAACGCTTAGACCAACAATTTAGCGCTTCCATGTAAGAAAATCTGCGAAAAAGGTAATTTTTTAGTAAACAATCAAACACAAATTATTCAAATTCACTCCGGACTAGTTTTTACGCATTATTATTATATTTAGTATTATTTTTTTTAATTGGATTTCTTGTCCTTCAAAATTTGAAGAGTTTAAATTGGTTTCATTCATGTTACTTAATAATGTGAGCAGAACTTTAGTGAGATAAGTTTAAATTTCTAAGTTTTTTTTTAAAGTGTATTGTTAATGGAAACAGGATACTTCCGCACCAGATCTCTTAACAGATAATAATTATTCTTCATCTATTTTGCCAGTTACCAGCCACACAAAAAGGTTACATGGGGGAAAAATCTAAAAAAAAAGGAACACATAATTTATAAAAAGGACACAAAACAGGACATCAATTTTGAAGGTAATTAATAGTAATTTTATAACATATACTTCTATAATTATAGTGATTTTGGGGCATTATCGATCTTTTGGAACACTTTGGCAAATGGTTCAATATAAACCTGCCCTCTTAGATGTTTGGTCTATTTTGGAATTGATACTGCACTTGCAATACCATCAGTGGCCACTTGTTTTGACATTTTTTTTTTTTGGCTCAATTTTAGACCAGAAAAAAAGGTTTAAATGGCAACAAATGCTGACGACCTTACTTATTTTATTTTACAGTTTTACTTGATCTTTTCCAAGCAGAATCTGCAGTAAATAAGCTTGTTATGAGTTCCAAATTCCATCTAGTTAAAATACTTGGAAAATGAGAAGAACATTTTCTCTCCTCCACTCCTTCACCGGGAACGGGCCTCATGGCCCTTGTCCGTTTTTGAGTTTAATGGTCTGCGACTTGTTTCTTTTGAATTGCTTTGTTTCTCCTTTATTGCGATTATATGATTTCTTGTTTTTTTTGGGTTCTTTTTTTGAAATGTTTTCGCTTTGAGAGCCAACTGTTTCCATTGTACGGGAATAGGGGATAGGGATCGGTGAGCAGGCGCCCACTGAAGCTGGCTCTAATTGCAACTTTGAAACTCAATTGGGTAGACAACACAAGGTTGGGTGTTGGGATGGATTGGGTTTTTATTTTGCCGGTTTGGGCCAGCATCCACTTCTTGGACCACATACACCACCAATTAAATTTAAATGTTTTTGCGCTTTTCTGAGTCTTCGGGCACTTCCTTCTTTCACTTTTTTCTCTGTTGGTACAATTTGCACATGGTCCGAGTAGAAGGTCAGCATCACTTCTCATATGAATAAGCGATGCGTTCAGGACACGTGCGTTTTGTTTAAAGCAACGGGCAGTCCTTTTGTGCAAGGACCTCTGCTAACGATGTAAAGGCAGTGAGCTGGCTCTTTGTGATCAGGTCTGCATTTTACGGCCCAACAGAAAATGCGACAGTAAAAAACTTTTCACCCGGGGCGTGGCCCGTGGCAACGTTCCTTCTAGGCGACGACACATTGTGCGAAAAGTTTACTTATTTCTTTTCGCTTCTTTCTGTCGATAAGTTGTGCAAGAAAATTGTCGAATACTTTGGCAAAAGTATTCCGGGAAAAAGTTTTATCCCTATTTCAATTTTTTTATTAAACTTAATTAATTTGATAATTAGCAAGAGCCAAAGAAGTGCAGGGCAAAATGAAAAGGCAAATATCAAAGAAGCTAACTTCGGCTATGCCAAAGTTTGTATACCCTTGCAGCTTTTGACCATTATATTTTATTTTCTAAAAATTTTTTTGTTTCTTAATCCAATAAAGAAATATTTTAAATACATTGGCCGGGGGCAGCCAATCGCCAAATAGTAGACAATGTAGCGATTGATATTCATATTCACACACACACAATCGCAATTTTGACACATATATGTGCTTCACTGCTTATGCGTGCACTGCTTATGGCAGCAGCAGTATGCAGCAGTACTGCTTATGGCAGCAGTACTGCTGCATACTGCTGCTGCCATAAGCAGTGCACGCTATATAGGCAAATTTTATATCGTCGAAATCAGGCGTTATGTTTATCCGATTGTTTTGAAATTCACGCATATGACGTAATCCCTTTTTATTTATGTACATAATCAGTTTGGATAAGATTGTTCAAAAAATAGAGAAGTTATTCGCATTTAACGATTGTATTTGTATGACAGCTATATGATATAGTTGTCCGATCTTAT
This sequence comes from Drosophila sp. 14030-0761.01, assembly GCA_018150735.1. Taxonomy (NCBI): domain Eukaryota; kingdom Metazoa; phylum Arthropoda; class Insecta; order Diptera; family Drosophilidae; genus Drosophila; species Drosophila sp. 14030-0761.01. Next base: position 2,368,956 of record JAECWO010000090.1, read on the forward strand.
TCAAAATCGCAGATGTGTATGTGGCTGTATAGAAAAGCTTATATACGAACTTTGAATGCGATAGCTCTAAAACTGTGGGACTAGATCGCGAAGCACCAGACAGACAGACGGACAGACGGACAGACGGACAGACGGACAGACGGACAGACGGACAGACGGACATGGCTATATCAACTCGTCTTCTCTTGCTGATCAAGAATATATATACTTTATGGGGTCGGAAACGATCCCTTCTCTGCGTTACAAACATCTGACCAATTTTATAATACCCTCTGCAAGGGTATAAAAACAGGAAAAAGTTGTAGAGAAATGGAAAATGAAAAAAAATTGTATTTAAAATATAATTTCATATGAAAACATTGGCATGAAAGGCAAATGGGGAGACGTTAGCTAAGGGTAATGGGAGGATGGGTATGGGGATGCAGAAGCTAGAGGCCAGCGCGTGCTGCGGCTTTTGTTGACCGCGGAGTGGACAAGGCGCTTGAGTGGATACGGTTTGGGGTTGGAGGTGGACGTGGAGATGGAGTTGGAGTTGCGGCTGCCGCTGCGGATGTGGTTAAGTGTGCTGGTAATTGGAATTAATTTAGCATTAAGCTGCATTTTCTTTAGCACAGAATCTTCCCACTCCCTCTCCCTTTCGCTCCCTCTCTCTCTCCCCCTCTCTCGCTCCCTTTCTTTCTGTCCATTAGTGAAGTACCAACATTTTATACAATTTTTTTCTATTCCTACTTCTCATTTTGTGTGTGTGAGTTCGTTTTTCTTTCTTTCTTTCTTTTTACCACATAGCTTGGGTTGTTAATTAATTGCGCTTAGTTGCCGCAAATGGCCGGGGGGCGTGGCCATGGGATGCAGTTGGCCTGCGTCCAGTTGAAGAGTCATTAGCGGTCGAGCAATTAGCGAAGGAGAGCGCAAATGTCATTATCAACAAGTTCTAGTCAAAGAAAAATGCCTTTACTTCCGCCCGTCTATTGATTCCAATGGATCAAATTTAGTCCCGCATCTAAATGCGTTCCGTATATGAATGATTTGCCGAAAACAAAAGCAACAATATTGCAGTTGGCCGGCCACACACGGCGTATGCGCAATGACAAGTCAATCCGTAGACACAGATACAGAGAGATAGAGAGACACACAGATAGATATATAGATAGATACAGAGATACACAACATGGTGGGCGTGCCTCATCCAAGTTGAGTGAGATGGCTACAATTTGTCTGCAACTTATTGACATTTTGTCACAATGCAAGGGCTGCCACTAAAGTTTGTGGAAAGTCAGCAAGGCAAAGGTTGTTAGTTACATATATATTTTAAATGTTAATTTTTGGAATAGAAACTCATTCTCTTAAAAGCACTTCTTCTTTAAATATTTTGGGAATTTATACTAAATTTGAAAACTTTAATATCAGAATTGTCTGAAAATAAAATATGTAAAGTGCTATTATATAATAATTCTTAGAGGGTATGAAGACATATCCTGAGAAATTTTAATAGCTTACTAGATCCCAACATTATTTTTATATGGGAAGAGATCAAACGGTTTGATTTCTATTTGGAGATATTGGACATACTTTTTCCTCTTCCCGGTATTAGGTTATTTAGGATATAGCATCTAGATCTCAATATTTTTACATTATTACATTATTTGCCAATACCACTCAATGGCATTTGAAATGCACTTAAGACAAAGTTGTTTCAACCTTAGAATATTTTTGATCGCTCTTAGATCTTCCATTATCGAGTTCTTCTTAGGATTAGCTTGTGGTTTAATAAATATTTGTGAATGGCATAACCGAGAATGGTCATTAAATTTAATTACTTTCATCTTGACTATTAATTCCCATCAATTCCAATTTTTTTTTAAGGTTTCTTTTGAAAGAACTTTCAACACAGTTTAAGTAGTTAACCGAATGACCATTCCAAGAGAACTTAATATGGATTTTTGCGAAAATGTAAATGCAAAATGTTAAACTTTTAGAATAGGAAATACGATTCCAATTAACACGAAGTATCATAGATTCCTTAGAAAATCTTTTTTACCATGGAACACATTTAGGGGGACTACCGATTTTCCATAATATCAATTAAAATGGTCTAATAGAATTATGAACTTAGCAGTCGTTGACCTAATGTATGTTCAGAGCGTGACACGTGAGAGAAAATGTATCAGAAAGTTATAAAAAAGTTGTTATCGAAGTCAGTTTGCTATATTTCTTAGTTAACCCTCTGGCACATGCTTCGTTTGACTCTAGGAATTTCGGGGGTTTGGTCTTTACTGTCTGGTTCTTGCTACTTTTATCTGTTTTGCATGTATGCTGCCCTCCTTTGCTCTCTCTCTCTCTCTCTTGTTCACCCACTACCTCCTGGCAATTGCAACTCATTAACCTGCCTGAGCTGTATAAATCGCTTTTGTTTGCCCACTGACAATTGCCACCAGAAATAATCCCTTCCACCCACAACCCACAGCCACCCAGTCGAAGAGAGCTTGTCTTGGTGTGTCCATTGTTATATGTAGATATACCAAGTGCATATATAGTACATAGTATTGTATGTATATATGAATGTGTGTGGATGTATGTAGATACTCATTGTGTGCTCTATATTACGCTTGATTACGGACCAAAAGGACTCCCACACACACACACACACACGCATATTGTGGGTATTAACACCCAACTCATTGTTCGTTTCGCATTTGACCGCGTGTTTGGCACTCGTAATCGAAAATGTTGCCCAGCGCCCACCACCACGACCCTTGGCAACCGTTAAGTGGATACGCTTATTATCTTTTGTTTTGCCGTTGATATGTGTCTCTCTCTTCAATCCCCCCCCCCATTCTCTCCCTCTCTCTCTCTGCTGCCAACAACTGTAAATCCTGGCATAATTTTATTCATAAACTCAACTAAAATGCAATACTTGGTCCTCAGCTTAGTTTTTTGGAGGTACGAGGGCAGTTTTAACAGTTCTCTGAAGCAAACAAAGCAAAAATTTATGGGAACAACCAACTCGCCATTTATAGAAATGTACGATCTTTGAATACTATTACGAACTGAATTGCTTTAACTCAAAAACAATGTCTTATATGTATTTTTCATGATATTAAGAAGTTGATGTACTATAATATGTAGTATAAAATTTTAAAAAACGAAGAAATAACCGCATAACTAAATTAGTTACTCACTTTGAGGTCATAAAAGGTTAACTTTCGCTTCATTTAGTTTTCTCAACTCAATTGAGAAACTTCTTTTCTCAATTCTCAACTAGTTTTAGGCTGCAAACACAGTGCATGAAGACGAAGCTGAAGAGAAATTGCTTGCGTTGCGAGTAAGCTAATAGGTTGCACAGTGCGAGACGAATTGGTTGCGCTTTTTATATATTAATCGGATTTCTTTATATATTAATGGATTTATCATCAGATGATGACCTGCTGATTAGCAAAGTTTATTTTTTAAATTAAACGTAAAAAGTAAATGAAAAAATGCAGCCAATAAATTTGGGAAGAAAAGCATTTGGCGAATTTCATCGTTTGTTTGATGAGCTGCGCCAAGATGAGAAAAAATTTGTGGAATATACTTGAATGAAAATGACCACATTTGATTACATTTTAATAAAAATTGAATCACTAATTATTAAAAATTTTACTAATTTTAATAAAACACCAATTATGTGTGTTGAAAGGCTAATTGTAACGTTAAATCAAGTTACTTTTCATTTAATTACTTGTTTATTTACTGTCGTAACTTAATTTGAAATTGTAATAATATTTCCTGATGTAAGAAAAGTGCTTGGTTCCTGTGGGGATAAAGCATTATCAGAATATTGATTTGATGAAGATTTTTGCATTTCCATTCCGCACAAAAGCTTCGCATTTTCTTTCAATAGCAAGCGATTCGTCTTCGAAATCAGTACAGCTGCGTTTGAAGCTGATTGCTTACGTTTCGTCTTCATCTTCGTCTTCGTCACAGCGCGCACTATGCTTACGAGCGAGCGAATTCATATGATTTGTTCTGCACTGTTTTTCGTCTTCATCTTCGTCTTCATCTTCGTCTTCGTCTCAGCGTGCACTGTGTTTGCAGCCTTAGTGTTGAAGTTATGGAAAGGCCAGTGTGATTCTGGAGTCTGCTGATGATAGATCTTGGAGGTTGCTGGAAAAGCTATAGAGACAACAGGCTCATCTTATAGAGCTACCTATGCAGCTAATACCTAAGATTCAATATATTTTAACTAACTGGAGATCAAATTACTCTCCTGACAATGCCAAATTTTACAGCTTCTCATCTAAAGTCTTTACGTATCTACCAAAGACAATATAGAAATGTTGTTGGCATTTTAGAAACTTTACACATTACCCTCGATGTGGCAGACGGTTTTTGTTTTTTTTTTTCCACCTTTTGACAATTGGCAATGCACCAAGACACCAGAGCCCAGCAGGCTGTCTGGCTGTTTGGATGTTTGGCTGTCTGACTGGATTGGCTTTTGTGTCAATGAATACAATAACCAAATTAAATAACCAAGGTGACTCACCCAGAAGTTGGGGATCATAAATCTATTTGTTGTTATGCCCAAAAAAAAAAAGGGTTTTGCCTGCAATTAGCGTTTACCCGAATACATGACTACTTCTATCAGATACTTATCCCACAGAGTGTATTATTATTATTGTAGATAGATTCACAATTCTCAAACAGATGCTTGGGAAATTTGTCTCCACACATATGTCCTAGATTCCTTGATATGCCGTTTATCCGCGTTTATTCGGGCAAAGAAAAATAAATAAGAATAAGCATAAATATAAACATAAATAAACGCTGCGGGGACAGGTCTCAATGTTGAAATGGCAAATAATGAGATAAAAACTCGAGTTCAAGTGCAACAACCTTCCCACACAAACACACACAAACACAAACGTATCCTTTAGATACATTCGCCTTGATTTGTAGAACCTTTTCTTCCACTCGACTGAATTGCCTGCGAACCAAAGGACACAGAACTCCCTCATCTTGAAATGATTATTTCGGTGTATTTCTGTGTTTGCTTTGCGTGTTTTTTTTGCTTCTTTCGTTTTTATTGTGGATTCCTTTTGGCAAATTGCTAGCAATTTAACTGCAATTAAATTGCAATCTTACCACACACATTGCTTTCAGTATGGAGCAAATCCTGGCACAAAGGCGTCACTTGGAGGAGCCTTGAGATGCCGCAGCTTCCCATTGTGTTGTTACCTTTGTGTTGAAAAAGTGAAAACCTTTCTGTTTTTTTTCCAGAATTTCCTCGAATGAAATTTGTTCGCGCTAAAAATGCTAGCGCCTCTCCCCCCTCCCCGCCCCACCCCTCTCACCCACAGCATCCCTCTGCGTTCTGTGGGCTTTTCCGGCGCCTCTTGACTTGCCCTTTGTGGTGCGCATAAACAAAATGGCCGACTTCTTACCTGAATCCATTGTACATACTTTTGCCTTCCTACCCGCCCCCTTCCCGTCGTCACCCCATCTCTGTCTCTCGCACCTTGTCTCTGGACTTGCTCTGTGTTTGTGTTCAACAGCGCGTGCTGTGTAAATTGTATTTAAAAGATATGCCTTATTCCACAAACAAAACCAGAAATAAAACATTTCAATTTCCCTTTGTGCAAACGCCACAAATAATAATTGCTGACTGGCTTTTGTGGTTTCATTTTCTTTTGGTCGGCTGCAGCTGCAGCTGCTACATCCATCATTCCAATAGGTGGCTCTAAGCATGGTTTAAAGACGCTTAACTCTGTCTAAGAATCTTGCTTTTGATTTCATTTCATTTTATAGAAGCTCCCCGACACACTTTTCCTAAAAAATACGTTTTCCAGCTGTGTGTAAATAAGTAAAGTCCTTGCGATCCTTCATGGAATACCTTCGGAATACCTCTAGAAAATGCAAATACAAATTTTGTAATATCTGTTTCATTGGTGAATCTCTTATTCATCTGTTTCTTTAAATGGTGTCAGAAAGCAGCAGTATGCTCCTCTCTCTTTTGCCTATTAATTATAAATTTGGTTTGTATTAAATTCCTTTTTATTAATATTAAAAACATTCTAAATACTTTACCTACATGTAGAAAGTTTGAATTCGAGTCTTTAAATACAATTCGAGCCTTGTCAGAAGAATTATTTGGAGCCTTGGTTTTTCACATATTTATTTATTAAACACTTCGTTTTAAACTATTTAGCTTAATCGACCCGTTTTTCTCTCAATTTCTATTCTATGTGAACTAGTTTTTAGTTTACAGATCAGATCACTCAGTCATCATAAACAAATTACTAATGCTTTAATCTTTATTTCAATTAAATTATTGGTACTAAAACTTTATTTTCTAAATTTTGGAATATTTTGATTTTTCATTCAGTGCTTTATACAACAACGAAAGACTTGTAAAAATCACTGTAGAATAGTGTACATAAATTTCTTAGTTAGTCATAATCTATTCCATTATTTACAAGTACTTTAATAATAAATTGCAGAGTTCGTAGGGTTTCGCATAAAGCTAATCCATTTTTTTGTATCAGATTTATACTTATATTCGTTATGTTTGCATATTCCCTGTTTGTTTCATTCTAGCTAATTCCCCAAATGTCAGTTTCGAGCATCAGATTTTGCGTCAACATAATGAATATAGCCGATGTCCTGATGTAGCACTGGATAATGACTTATATAAAGGATGCTTCGCTCATGCCAGAGTAAGTCTATTGTTAATATGAACCGCATTTTTGAAAAGAATAAATTTTTCAATATAAAAACTAGCCGTGGGTAATAAATTGAGCATTCTGTTGTAGATTATGGTGAGAATATCTGTTTTAGAGTTAATAATGGTATAACGAGAGTCAGGAATACGATTACGATAAACTAAAGTATTCCAAAACGACGGCCAGCTTATATGAAAAGCCACAACCCAATATCGAGGACCTTCCGGAAAAATCTTTATAGTCAATGTCAATCGGGTGAGATTTATTACATATTAAAGAGACTTATATTTGCAAAATCCTCTGCTATCGTGTGAGTAATTATTTTTTGGGGTACTCATTTCTGTTCGTGCTGACTATAAATAATTTGATGGCGAAAGAAAATGTTTTTGGTGGGTAAAGCGCTTTTCAATTTCGTTGTAAACGTGTTAATATTACCAAATTAATATGCATATTAATTTTGTTATTAATTAAAAGGTGCCAAGTGATGCAAAGTCGTGCCCTCTTGTCTTCTCCTTTCCAAGCATGTGCTGAATATATAATTTATTTAATTAAATTCACTTGGCGAAAATAACTTTGCAGGAGCAACAAACGTAATGAGAAAAATTTGCATAAATATTTGTCGCCACGGCTTGTAACCGAAAGAAAAGTTCTTCCATCCTCCTGTTGTCGTCCTGTAGGTGACAACTTGGAATGTCGCTAATCCTTTGCAGGCGACAAAATGCTGCCATATGCCAGTGGGCAAAGCGGAATCAAATGTACAAAATTAAATTTTAAAAGGATAACAACATTTACAAATGTTTGGAAAAATTTGCTACTTATCAATGAAAGAAATGAAAATGAAAAAAAAATGCAAACCAACCCAAAGAGCGTATACCAAATAATGATGATGCTGATGATGGGAGCACGTGCCGCACATAAAGCATTTCCATACTGGCCATGCTCATCCTTTTTACTCATTTTCTGTTGTCCCTTCTCTCTCTGTTCGCATTGTCCTCGATGAATGGTGCATCTAATCCTGATTCCATCGGCTTAATGTCACCAAAACATATTTCACTTTCAAAATTGAAAACAAATTTTCCATTTGTCCCCTTACCCGTTAAGTTACAAAAATATTTTCTATGCTGATAAATTGTTATCCTGTTGTGGACTCAAGTGTGTGTGTATCTACTTGTCGCCGTTGTTGCTGGTCAGTTGCTTGGTCCTCGTAGCTCGTTTGGCCCTCAATTTAGTTCGAGTGTCCTGCGGCTACGAATTTGCCATTTTACTGATGCATGAATTATGCGTTTTGGCTGTTTTTGATCATTTTTTTTTTGTATTTTGTGTCGTCCCGAAACCATTTGATTTCAGTCCCCCTTTCTTTTTGGCTTGTCAAACTTTGAAACTTTTTCGAGCTACAATGGGATTGCAACTAGAAATGTATCTTTAAATTTATTAAGCTCTATGCTCACTTTTTGGGGTCCAAATTCGATTTTATTAAGAATTAAAGTTCAAGCAAAAAGTGTTTTATATGAATATTACATTCATTTAGCAACAGTATATAAAATTTCTCCCTTTACTATATAACTTTATCGTTATAAGTTCAAAAACTCATAACTGCAAATATTTGAAGTATATATATTGAAGTCATAATCGGCAGTAACTTTATTTATTAAAAATTTATTGATAATGAAGGATATAATTTTATAAATTAATTACTTTATTTTAAATACATTAATCTTATGCATTTAAAAATCAATATTTTAAAAACAATACTTATTGTAAAGACATATATAAAGGAATAATTACGTTCCAGGTTATTTATTTAGCACATTTTCAAATGTTTCCTTTTTGTAATGAATTTTATAAAATTATTTCTTGGACTGTAACTTAATCGTTTGTTTGCAGCATTTAAATTGTTTTCCCGGTTTGACCATCTGGAAAGCGAATGCCAACCACTGTCATTGTTGGGCACCCCTTTTCGTTTTTCCTTTTTTTTTCCTCCTCCTTTCTTATTTGCTTCAGTTCGTCCTGGTCTGTTCTAATAAACTTAACAATAACGGCTTTTTTATCACCCCTTCCCAGTGAGTGTTTGTCATAAATAATTCTAATAATAAATTAAATGCATCCGCTACAGGATTCGCATTTGGAATGTTGTGGGGTGTGCGGTACGGGATTCGGGATTCGGGGTACGGTTTCGGTTTCGGCTTCGGCTTCAGGTCAGTGATTAGTGAGTGACTGAGTGAGTGAGTTAGAATGCCATAAACGAAACGATTTGCACCCCCATTTGTCTTGCCAGACTCAGCCAGATACAGATGCATGTACAGATACAGATACAGAGGCAGTTATCCTTGGCACACACACACATACACACTCAATTGTCCTCTCATCCAGGAAAATTGGTGTACACGCTTGAGAAAACCTTAGAGGCAGTTGGTAAAGGTTTACCAAAAATATATTTGATTTGTAGTAAATTGAATTAAATTGTTGTTCCATTTGAAGTTCCCTAATTGCCAATTGCTACACCTGGCGAAGGGCCTGGGGAAGAGGGAAAGGGGAAGGGACAGAGCCAGGGGCAGAGACTGGGGCAGTCACTCAATCAAATGTGTAATGAACTTATTTACACACTTTGCGTGACGAAATTTCGTTGGGTGCTTTGCTGGTTAGCAAATGATATTCGGTATTTTTTTTGGTGTGCGGAATGTCAGCCACAGACGTTACCATCCACCAGCACCATCCAAGCAACCAACCACCAACAGTCGCTGCCCCATTGTTGGCTTTGCCTTTTGACACGCAAAGCCACCCGTCGGCAATATCCCAGTCCTCCCCATTCCCCCATCCCACCGCCCGCACCACCCATCGCATTTGTTGTCTCTTCACCTTTTACGAGCTCGGGTAAATATTACAAAGTGTTTTTGCCCTGGCAGTGCGCGTCCAAAATAAAAGGGGCGTTGTGCTTAGATGGAGTAAGATTGGAAGAGAGAGAGAGAGAGGGGAGGGATGCGACGTTTATTGGCAATAATTGTGCCATGCTGCTGATGTCGTCTGACCCAAAAGCCATCCCATCGAGCGTTTTCAAGCGTGCCCACAGACAATGTCAAAGTGTGATTTTTCGCTTGAAATACTTTTGCACAAATACCAATGTCGTCGCCTTTACCCCATCCATTTCCATCCTACATCCATCCTCCCATTGAGGAAGGAATATGGAAAATATGTTTTACTGGCATTTTGAATTATGTTGAAGTGATCCGAGGGGGGACTGTGGGGCTGTTATATTGTGTGGTTATTGAGAAAATGGTTAAACTAAGCGACGAGAGAAGACAGAAGGGAGCCACAAATAATTCGCAATGGCAAAATTGAAATTTATATTATCATATTTGTCTCATATTTATTGATGAATCAGATTGTGACAGTGCAATATGTAAATGGCAGAATTCTATAATACAGAAAGTGTGAGATGATGTCAGGCAAAGAGAATGAATGGAATATAATGTGAATTCAATGTTGGCTTCACTTTCACAAAACACTTTTGTATTTGCATTCATTCAAATTTAATTAAATTGGTTTACGATGTGAGCAAGTTAACAATTAAAGGATTAAATGAAGATTATAAACCTAAATACTTAAATATAGTTAAATACTATGATCTAAATACTTATATGGATTTTTCAGAAGCTAAACGAAGTCTCCAAAAATAATTGAGGCGATATTTTAATAATATTAATTGCGGACAGCTTCTATAAAATTCCATGACTTTACATTTTCTCTTATTTTGGTTTATTAAGGTAAAGCTACAGTTTGATTAAACAAAATGGGTTGCTTAACTTATCAAATATAAATATAATTTATAATTTTTGTCGATTATATTATAAGGTATTATATTTGAAAATCCAAAATACACCTTAAAATTGTTCCAGGAATAGCCAGGCAATTTCTTTGTTTAATAGATTCATCTTTCTCATAACTGTTGTTACTTGATTTTCTGTAATTTTTCAACATTTTTCTTGTATAATATCTTTTATCATAAAAGCGATATCGATCCCTATTATAGTGTTTATATATTCATAAGTATTGAATATTATGATATCAATACAGAATACAAGTTTTAACTTCAGAAAATCATCTCAATAGGGATACACAAGTCCTGCGAAAAAGTAGTCCTGTTATTAACAACACAAAATCCTAAATGAAAACCCCTTTGTGAAACAATGTTTCCTTTATTGGATCATGTGATTAATGAAAGTACTATTTAATTAATTATCTTACGGCAAGATAAGTCATTTATTTTGGGTCATTTATTTGGATGACGTCATTGGAGTGAGCCACAAAAAGATTGAATGAACCACAATGAGAATTGGGGAAATTCGGCAAAGCTGAAGCTATATTTCCAAATAGGCTTAGGTTGATAATATGTTTTCATTTGGTTAAGCTTTCAAATTAGAATTTCGTTTATTCAAGATATTGACGTATTTGCCTTAATTAAATACTTTGTTGTAACGGTAATTAAGTTACATACATTTAACCCCGTTTTTCTCTTGGCATAGAATTTTAATTTCATTTATGCTTTCGCTGCATAAGTAGCTCGGAGAAGAAACTCTAACTTGAAGTAGCAGACAACTCAAGCCGATGTTGAATTCGAATTATATGCAGCATTTAAAGACTAAATTTCCTGGAATTAAGTGTATGTGCTTTGCAGAGGAGTTTCTACAATATGCATATACATATATCACAGTTGGCATCATTCCTGCCGCCATTATGTGGAAGAAGGCAGACCGAGGGACAGACCGAGAGAGAGAGAGAACTTGTGAGTTGAGGTTGCGCCTGCGTTTCGAGTGAAATTAAAGGGCACAATGGGCAACGAGCGCAAATCACTTGAACACATATATGTGAACTTATGTATTATATTGTACAATATATTGTATACTTTACACATAACTTCATTTTGTTGGGCATATTGAATGTATATGTATGTGCATACATATCCCTGATACACAATGAACACGCGAATGGGCACAAAAGAACGTTGAGACTTCGCATTGATTTTGGGATATTGTTATAGAAATTGTTATGGCCTTTGTTTCCTCTTTGTGTGCAATGTGTTAAAAAGTTGTAAGCATTCTTCTTATGTTATCCGGCGATACTCTGCTCTGCGCATGCGCGGCATCGTCTTGAATTTCCGTATACGTGGGCACCCAATTTTTAGGTTAGATTAAAGTTCTCATCTTTCTTTCACTTGATGAAATTGTAATTCAATTAAATCCGAATTGAGAAGTGGAACTTCCTCCAATTGCTATATTATACTCTATATTTGGTCTTTTGTTCATATAATTGTGCTTGTAATTGATATGTATTTGCAGGAGCAATTCAATTAAATGCTTCGACAAAAGATTAATTGTGCGTGTGGGCGTGGGCATTCACAAGAAATAAATAATAGAAGCGAAGAATGAAAGAAAGAAAGAAAGGACAAGAATGTAGGGCCAGCTGTTGGCGTCCCCCCCGCGCCAATGGCAACAGAATGACAAGACACAATTTGTGTCGCTCCAACAAATTCATAGTTATATTGCTCATACGCCATGGATGCCAACACGAGCCAAGTGGTACATGATATAAAATGTTCTATGTGGCCACATGACGTCAAGCAAATCGAAATGTGTAATATGTATATAAGTTAATGCTGGCACATGGCAAATTATGTTTGTTGACACCACAAACAGACCAAAATTGAGCAGCCAGCAATCGGCTGGCTGGTTATAAAAGACAAAATAACTTTGTTAACGAGGTCCTTAAGCGCAGGCACACACGCACACACTAAGACAAATGACATCCTTCCACTCCGCAAAACACATGAGGCGATAAAAAGTACGTGAAAATGTCAGTAGAAAAATGCCAAACGACTTCAACAGAAATGGAGTTTGATGGGAGTGAGTGATTTTGCTGTGGGCTCGAGGCAAGCATTATCCCTTTGAGAAATGCTAATGTTATAGCAGCCAAGCCAAAGTATACAACCAAAAAAAAAAAGAAAGAAAAAAACATAAATATGCAAATGTGTTTTTCCCCTCATACTTTTTTTCTCATTTTGTTTTTTCTATGGCATAGTTGTGGTCGCTATATGAAGTCGTTAATGTGTTGAATGATATTATAGCCCTTTTTTTTTTGTTGCTTAATATTCAAGTATTATGACTTTGGGAGCAGAAATATCTGCAGAACAAAAAAATATCAATATCAATTTGATTTCCTTTCTCTTCGCTTGCCTTCCATTTTGTCAAAATTCTGTGTGGGAATATTTCCTTTTTTCAGTTGTAACCTACTCAAAGTTTTGGCATATAATTGAAGGTTTAGCAGACATTTTATTATTATTATTTCAGGTATATAAGAAATATCCCAGCGAATTTACTTTAAAAGTCTTTAATTACCATGGCAAAAATCGTATTCTTGTCTAGAGTTCTATATCTGATAGATATATAAATATATTAAGACAGCCTGAAGCGTGTGCAGTTTGCAAATATAGAGACTTGACATTGTTCTTTTGAGTCCAAATACGAACGTGAATTTATTATTTTAAACCATATAAAAATTTTACATATGAGTAGAATAATTAATTCATCCAAATATCTTTCTTTTCAATGCATAAAAACCAATATCTGTAATGAAGATTTATTCATAGAAAAAATATTAACTCAAGTTACAAGTTTTCTTTTATTTGTAGAATTCGAAATGTATTTTAAAGTGACAAGATATTGATTCTAAGTTCATTAATTAAACCGAGCTAAAAGAATACAAAACAATCTCTTTATCAGACTATTAGTAACAAGAACTTGTCAAAGTTTATATGTTTATAACATTATAAATAAAATTGATTAATAGTTTGAGTGGTTACAAGTTAATCAAACATGATTGTATTATAAATAGATTAATATAGCTACTTATTTGATCACATAACGTTTTTGTACTACTCAAATAATGTCAACGTGCTAGTAAAATTGGTGATAATAGATCAATTGTGGCAATTGTGGTAAATCAAAATTTAGTTATTTTCAAGTGACAGACGTAGTTTATTCTGTACTTGGAAAAATCCTCTGATAATGCTAAAACTATGGTTCAGCAATTCCTATCATAGTTTTTTTGGTGAGGTAAATCAACAAAAAGATTAAATGGGATCCCCCAAGAAAGAAAGTACATAAAATGTTTATAATTTCTAGAAGCTTTTTATTTCGTTAATGAAACTAAACAAATTTACTATTTAAATGATAATATATTACAAGTAAACGGCATCTTCGATCGAGATCTTTATGAAGTGTATAGCTGGGCATAATTAAAACACATTTATCTAAAATAAAGTAAGTAAGTCGCCGGGCCGACTTGGATATACCATGCATTAGGTGAAGAGATATATATTAAATTTCTTTCAAATGCTATCTCTTTCACTCTTATGTGGAAACGAGCACTTTAGCGCCCCCCGACCAAATCGGTGATTTCCAGCATATGCTATCTCGCTCTTTTTTGCATGCATATGCCTTGCACCGCAATGGGTGAAAAACGTTTCTATGTATAACTCGGCCATTTTTATTCCGATTCTTGTGATATTTGGTGGAATGATAGATATACGTGACATGTATTAGTGTGCCAAATTTAATTTAATTCGATACGATAAATATTTCGGGTGAAAATCGAATTTATCGAATTTTGGGGGCGGAAGGGGGCGTGGCCAAAATTTGAAACAAACTTGGTCTGCGTGCATACTGCACGCATCTAATGTCCAAATCCGATAGCTCTATCTTTTATAGTTCCCGAGATATGGAGGCTCAAAATATTGTTTTTCAAATAGCGTGGGCGGAAGGGGGCGTGGCAAAAAAAAAAAATAAACTTGATCAGCGTACACACCAAACGAGTCTACATGCCAAATTTGGTAGCTCTAGCTTGTATAGTTGCTGAGATCTAGGCACTCTATCGGACGGACGGACGGACGGACGGACGGACGGACGGACGGACGGACGGACGGACGGACGGACGGACGGACGGACGGACAGACAGACGGACATGTCTCAATCGACTCGGCTATTGATACTGATCAAGAATATATATACTTTATAGGGTCGGAAAAGCTTCCTTCTCCCTGTTACATACATTTTGGCGACTTTAATATACCATTTCATTCTATGAATGCATGGTATAAAAAGCGACGTCATTACAGGAATTATTAACTTAACGAATCTTAATGGTCTATTTGTACTTAAACAAATATAGTTAATCGAGGAGTTTTTTGTTCACAAAACCACTTAAGGAGTATCAAATTTGACCTTAAATTAAATTCAAGGCAATATCAATTAAATATTTAGATAGAGAATATCAAAGTCGTTGAACGAAAGTTAAGCCGCATTGAATTTCAATCAAAAATATTTTGGGTATTACAATTTCTTTTTGCTGTCAACAAAAGAAGAAATTTGAATAAAAATGTGAGTAAATTGCAGACTTGCGCCCATTTCCAGGCCAGTGCCCCATTCGGTGTTTAAGTTTGAAAACCATTCGACAAAATGCTCGTGTCAGGACAAATTATTAACAATTCAATTTGAAAGGGCGAGGGGGAGGACGAGAGAGAGAACAAAATGTCAAGGCAAAAGTCTTGCTGTGTAAAAGTGTAGAACTTTTGCCAAAGAATTTTGCGTATTCGTAGTCGTTGTAATGTAAAAATGTGAAATTCGCATGATTTAAATGCCGTTTTAATTGAGTTTTCAGGCAAAAAGCCAGCAAGGGGTGGTGGGCGTTTGGTTGATTGGGATGAAGGACAGCCAGCCATCAACCGAACCAAACCAAACCAAACCAACTCCCCCCCCATTGGGTGTGCATTGCCAACAAGCTTTTAACCATATTTAAATGAAATTTGCCACCAGCTGAGCAGTGAATAGAAGCGAATACTCGTATGCAAGTATGTCGCATGCCGCCCTCAGGACAGGACGACTATGAGCTAAAGTTCCAAACTGGTCAGAGTTTAAGCTTCTCTGGTCTCGGGTAGAACGCCATTTGTAATTATGAAACTATGCAGAGGGGTAGGAGGAGTGTTTCCGCTTCCATGACTGTGCCACTGTATGTGTGTGTGTGTCTGTGTGTGTGCATATCTTTGAAACTTTTCCCATTGGTTGCCTTTGTGCTGTAGCCGCAACTCGAAATCAATATCAGTTGTATCCTTCAGCAGCAACAAAAGAAGCTGCTGATTGACAGAAACAATTCACACACACACATATATACACACACACACACACTCTCTGAAAGAACAACCCTTCAACACTCAACTACATTTTGATTAAAATTTTATTTGTAGCTGCGTTTCCTTTGAGCGGCAGCAGCAGCAGAGGGGCACCGAAAACTACTTGAACAACAAAGCACACAAAAGCGAACTATAGAGAATCCTTTTTTTATTTTATTTCTTTTTTGTTGTTTTGTGTGTGTGTTTTTTTTTCAGCTTGTCAACATTGCAAGCGGCATGAGGCAAGGATTGTGCTGAGTTGGCCGTGAGGGCTGTTGCTGCCACTGCCCGGTCATGGGGCATGTCCTGGCAAAAGCTGCCATTCGCCTGCGAAATAAAATGTATTTCTTCCATTATTAATATATTTACGTGTCTGAGTTTGTTTTGTTGATAAATTGGACTACTGGATACTCTTATTGTGAAGAGTATATTGAAATGGTTCAAACATAAAGGTTTTGCCACGTTTAGTGCAGTTGTTTAAGAATTTAAATCCATGAACAGCATGTGATTGGTAGACAAAAAACAACTTTATTGCTTAATAGTACTTTTCATATTTAAAATCTTTAAATCTACTACTCCAGATACTCCATACAATATAGGTGCGATGTAAAGAGGGAAATATTTTTATTATCGATATTATCGAGAGCTGCAGCATGGAAATCTATTTCGCAAGATACTTCTTTCGAGTTGCTAGAGTAATTTATTTGTACTGTGAAGTGAAAGAAAGTTTAAGAAAAAACTAAAATGGATCATAATAACTCAAAACTCTCTATTAAATTGTGAGATTAATAACATTAGCTTACAAATTTAATGGTCGTCGAGTGAACCTGAAAAATAAGGACCTTTTTAATGCAATTTTGGGTCGAGAAACCAAAAAATTAGTAGTAAAATGCCCTTTACGATCATTAAGTTCAAACTAAACAAATAACAAGCGCCCAAGTCGGAAAAGTGACAGTTTTTTAGATTTACACAACTTTGGTATATTGATTGACAGTGAAAAAATGTGTAAACTTGCATTGAGTTAAAAGAAATTTTATTGACGAACATTTTGAGCCTAAGATCATCAAGATCTGGTAAGAAGTGCAGAGCGAAAAATGTTTGTGTTAATAATAATAATAATATTTTAATAATAATTTATAGTCCCTTTTGTCTAAATGATGTAATTAATTAATGAATAGAACAATGAATCCCAATTAATTGTCAAATATAACATTAAGTTAAAATATTTGCCTTAAAACATATTAGAGCTTAATTTCTGGCCCAACTGATGAATTGATAACAATTTTTTGGTCAAGTGTGGCCAATTTAAGGCTCATTACTGGAAAACTGCCTTGTCGGCACAGGTGTTCACTTGAAGTACTTTATATAGTATGCTAATCGTAGTTAAGTACCTGAGAGACCACCATTGAAATATGAATCAGATCAGATATGGGGTTCTGTGAAGACCAATCAGTTCGCAATTGCAAATTCAATCTCATCAGATATTATGATTCTATGAGTCAACCAATGAGCAAGTGGTCAATTTGCACATCTAATCGAAATGATGATAAGTTGGACGCCTCACTGCTTGGGGGCCTATAAAAGAGTTGTGGATCGTATTGGCTGATCCATAAACTGAAGGGTTTCCAACATGAAGACCATTTTACTTCTAGCATTCTTTGCACTCGCTGGTAAATTGGGAAATATATGACAAATAATGAGAATTCCTCAAAAATTATTCATTTCCAGCTTCGGCCTTGGAAGAGGCTGATCGAATTAATGGGGAAAACGGTTGGTATGTCCCCAGGCGGACGGATCCTTTGAGTGGGTGGACATGGCTGAGGCTGAAGAGTGGTTGGAGCGAGAGGCACTAGAAATAGATATGATGGAAGATCGAGGTTTGAGCCTTACTCCGGTCAATTTCTACCTGTATACCAGCTCCAATCCCACCAAGAGCAAAAAGATCACAGCCACCACCAAGTCTATCGGTGCCTCCAACTTCAATGCTGCTCACCCAACCAGATTTGTGATCCACGGCTGGACTCAGAGCCTAATCTCCAGCATGAACAAGAATATCCGCGACGCATGGTTGAGCCATGGCGACTACAACATCATCGTTGTCGATTGGGCTCGTGGCCGTTCGGTGGACTACGCTTCCTCGGTCTTGGCAGTCCCGAAGACTGGCAAGAAAGTGGCCGCCATGATTAATTTCCTTAACAGCAACTACGGCATGTCTTTCGATGATCTCTATGTGATCGGGCACAGTCTGGGCGCCCATGTCGCTGGCTATGCTGGCAAGAACTCCAATGGCCAGGTGCACACCATCATCGGATTGGATCCCGCCCTGCCCCTGTTCAGCTACAATAAGCCCGCCAAGCGTCTCAGCTCCACCGATGCCTGGTATGTTGAGTCCATTCAAACCAATGGCGGCAACTTGGGCTTCCTCAAGCCCATTGGCAAGGGCGCCTTCTATCCCAATGGTGGCAAGACCCAGCCTGGCTGCATCTTGGATGTCACTGGAGCCTGTTCCCATGCTCGTTCTGTGACCTACTATGCCGAAGCTGTCTCTAAGGATAATTTCGGCACCATCAAGTGCAGCGACTACGAGGCAGCCACCGCCAAAGACTGCGGCAGCACCTACAGCAGCGTCCGGATGGGAGCCGATACCAATGCCTACATGGTCGAGGGTGACTTCTACGTCCCAGTGAATAGCAAGGCTCCTTTCGGCATGATTAACTGACAGCAAAATTAAATCAATAAACTGCAATAAGAAAATGTATCCCAAATTTTATTTAACTTTCAACCGACAAGGGATTTTGAGAAACTCTTTTTTTTAATTTTTGGTAGTTGTTCAAACATAATTTGAATTTACTTCTAGTTCTAGCAGCTTTGTTGGTGGTAGGTAAGTTTCATTTGAAAAAGAATTTCTGAACTAAAAGAATTTCTAGAACTGAAAATATATTAATTCTATTTGCAGGAAATACTATATCCATCTAGGACATAAAGGATTGTCAATAGAAGATTTTCCCATCACAGCATTAGTTTTCTGATACGCACCTATCTGGAAAGGATTCGTAAAATGAAATCCATGGATTGTCGGGTAAGTGAAATGATCGTGTATGTAAACTATATTATTATTTAGTTTGATATCTCTTTGGAAAGGCAAAAGTTTTCTTATTTTAAACCATAGAAATTGCTACTAGAGTAGGGAAACTATTTTATTTCAAGATTCATAGATGACTTTACAAATTACACATTGGTTTAAAAAAAAATCTAAAAAAATGATTTTCAATGTGTTTTTGCCAAATGATTCGATTGAAATATAGGTTGATTGTCGAATCAAAAAGCCATTCCATCATAAAAGTCTGTTAAAGATACAAAGTTGTGAAGTGTAAAATTTCGACTATTCTCTGGAAATTCAAAAAAATTAGAGTATAATTAGGGAACTCCAGTTCCGTTTCATATTTTGATATTCAAATAAGTAACCGATAAACATAATCTTAATTAAATTTTCCATAAAATTAAGATAAGATTTTTGAAATACGAAACAAATTTTGCCAAGAGTTTTCCCTTAACTTTCGACTGGCTAAAAAAGTTATATTTTCTTAAATAATATTTTTAATAAAATTGTTTACTTTTACTGTGTGAGTGTGTGTGAGACTTTTTCTGCTCTCGGCTTTCCCACTCTATCTCTGTATATCTCTCTCCCTTTTTTGTATTGTTTCGAATCTCTTTTGGCCTGATGGCTGGTCCCTTTGTTCCTTGTCGACTCTCGCATTTTTTTGGAGTAGCTCTTGAGTTACGTTGCCATTTTTGTGTTGGCTCTTTATTATTTGAGCATTTATTTTGCATATTGTATTTTGTGTATTTTATTCGTTTTGCAACTCAACTCTTTGTGACTCAAGTATACGAATATAGTGGGGCATTGTTTTCATTCCCAACTGCCAGTCGACAACTACAATCGCATAGGGATATTCATCCGTATATATATATATATGTATTTATATAGGAAGAGAATGTGCTATTAAATAGATTTCTTATTAAATTCGATTTGATTGCTGTATCTTTAAATTTTGTTCATAACGTGTGCCAATTAAACATTTCTCGTGTCCCTCACAAAGGACACGAATCATTATAAACTGTTGGATAAACATCAACGCCCTGCCCAGTTATGAAAACAAATAGCTAAGTATCGCAATTAGATATTTATCGCACTTTTAGCCCATCAACCCAAATAATACAATCAAAGCCAAAGCCAAACCCGACCCCAACCCCTGGGTATGCAGGCTCTCACGATGTTGTCAACCGCAGGAACACCGCACACGTGACTTTTATGCAGTTTAAAAATCAAAATTTCTGATGGGTGACATTGATGAGGATCGCAGCGAATGTTAAACTGGATTCCACCCCGCTGGCCCACGCTTTTTGTGTGCCTCTATGTGTGTGTGTGTTAATTCAGTTAGGCACTCACGGAAGTACAGTTGCGCCTTAAAAACAGTAGCCAGCAGTTGACAGGAGACATATTTTAAAATACAAAACATATGTCAGAGTCAGGATATCCAATATCGAGTGTGTTTGTGTCTGAAGATCATATCAAACCATCATTGTTCCTCTCTAGTAACTATTCAAACTAAATTAAATGTCAATAATAACTCATTTAATTTATCCATTTAACTTGATATTTCCAATTATCATTTTACACATTTTTTAGAGGTTAGATCGAACATCTATATCATAGAATCGCAACAGTTTTTAGTTCGTTTAATAATTTCAAATAGACCCTTTTCTCCTTGGAGTACAGGGTATAACGATTGACATGTCGGCTGGGATAAAAGAAGCCAACATACTCTCCCCCCACGCCCTTTCTCCAGCTAGAAGAAAGCAGCAAAAGCAAATGTAAAAAATCATTTAAAAGACAACACAGAGAGACAAAACAACAAAAAACTAAAAACTACCCAAAAAACACACACACAAACAATATGTAAATTATGAATTTTTATGTAAACAAAACAGCATCAGCGAGTGAGTGGATGCATCAAAGAAGAACAGGTCTATGTCTAGGTACGAAGGGGAAGAGCATCCAAACATCCGAACAGCCATTAGCATTAGTCCAGCTACTGTATAAAATCATATGGAGACGATGATCATCATCAACATCATCTGCTTGGGCGGCATATGCGGCAGGGTGAAATCAAAAATTGATTTCTCATTGCCTTAGATGGCCCAACAGGCACAAGCGAGCAGGTTTCTCCATACCGATGATGGACTCGCTGCTTATTAGCTGACTGATGCGATCCCAGCCTCATTGACGACTTGCTGCACAGTGGTTCAGAAATGGTAGATAAACTGTTTCAAAGTTGTAAGTAACCTTGGAAAATAAGACTTCTCTTTATTGTCATCTTAAGATAAACAAACGGATTATTTTTACTTTGTAGTCTCTCATTTTTAAACCATTAATTGCTTGAATTTATTTATTCAGTTTATCTGGATAAGTTAGTATATTTGAAATTTAAAAAAAACAGAAACGCTTAAAAAATATTTTACATAACCTCAGGTCCTGGAAGCTGATGAATTTATTTGCAAGAATAGAGCGAAGAAATCTATGTAAGGTCAATATACATATCAATTAGTTATTAGTCAACTAATTGCTCAGTTAATGTTGATCTATTTTAGGTTCTATCCATTCTACACATTCGAAAAGCTTTCTTTGCTAAGATTTATTAATTGTTCGTTAAACGATTATGATTTAATTAAGCAGTTAGCTAAACTTTCTTTGAATATATGCTGTAAACTCTTCAGATAGATCTATCTGTATCTCCTATATTTATCCAACCTATATTTTAGTGTATATAACACTTTGCTTGATCCTTTCTGAGCTCTTTGTACTGTTAACAACATAATTCACCGTGTTATAAGTTCGGAGTATTCTCTTTCAGTAGTAAAATCTTCTACTTTAAACATATATTCACAATTAACTTGTGTTCAGCTGACTATTGGTCCTTTATTTAAAATTACTCAATAGAACGCATATCGTATTGTACGTCAATGTTGTATTTTAAATACTTTAGATCATGTCCATCTTGCCATTGGCATTTTGTGTGTATTTTTTCTACATTATGTCAAACCATTTATAATTTTCCATTAGTGAATTATTAACTTGGTTTACCTGGAAATTTTTAAGAATTTTAATGGAGATGTAAATTCTCTAAATCTTGCTTAAAATTATGTTCTAAGTCATCAGTTTTTCCAAACATATTAAACTGAATTCAAAGAATATCTATTTGAAAGGAACGCCACAATTTGAAGTACATAATTTTTAATAGACAAAACAAAAACGAAATATTATTGTTAGCCCATCCTAATGAGATTTATTCCACTGTGCTGTAGGCGGTGTCTCCTCCTTTTGCTATCTCTCTGACGGCGCAAAAAGGTCTGGGCCACCTACTTTACACGTTTGCTACTTGAAATGGCATTTGTTTTCTTTTCTCGGTTGTTTTTTTCCCTCAATATGTCTGTCGGTCTCGTTGTCTGTCTGTTTGTCTCTCTGTCTATTTGGTCTGTCTTTTTCGAGTTGGAAAAAAAAACAACAGAGGAACGCATTTTGGTTTTTTGGGCGGTCTCAGTGCCAAATTAGTAGTACATGGAATGGCCTTATGACCCGTTTGCTTGTCAAGCCGCAGATTGGGTTACCCAATGAGTCGTTGCATCTTTTTCTGTTGCACAGTGTGTGTGTGTGTGTGTGGGTGGGGTGCGGTGGGGAAGACACATTTGGAAATGCGGAAAAGTAAATAAAAACAAATAAATGAAACTAATCTTCAGACCACCCTCACACATTGTGTTGCTTGAACATATGTTTAGGGCATTTAAAGCTGTTAAGTAACCCTTTTGGCTAAGGATTCGAATCTCTCTTAGAGAATTCAAATGATGTGCAATTTCTTGAATTGTTGTTTGCTTTTTAATTGACAGCACTTTTGGCATTAGACACACGAGGCAAAGAGCCCAAAGAAGGGGGCAAATGGCAGAGTTTTGAGGTTGAGAAGGCCAACTTATATGCCATCTGCCAGCAGATGCAGAAAAGGGTTTTTTTTTGGTTTTGTTGTCTGTTTTGTGTTTTGTGTTTTTTAGCTGCCCTTAGGGTTCTGTATCGAATGCTTGATCTATTTATTGTATATGTTCGGGCTGGTTTGAGTTTTTGGTTTGGCTGTAATTGTCTGCGATTAATTCATTGTCTATTTATTATCGAGCATTTCCATGCCTAACATTGTATGCATTTTGTGTCCCGCTTACGCTTCAAGGGGGATATGTGTATATAGATATGTATATCTCTATGGCTGATGCTACCACAACCAACTGGGATGAACCACTACCATGGCTGCTCCTCCAGCTACCATTGTTGGGCATTGTGTGCATGGCTCACAACAACATGGAAAGCTACTCTAAGATATTATCGACAGCTTGTCCTTCTAACGAACCTCCAACTGACTACTGGTAGTTGCTTGCCTGCTTTGTCCTCAACCATTGTCCACTTCAGCTGAGCTGTTGTACTGGTCGGTCTAACCCACAGGCATTGTTAACCATTGACAATGGTACATAGAATAGTCCATTGTTTGCACACACACACACACACATATCCATGGGTATAAATATACAATCACACAAACACACACTCACACACACGTTATCCTTGTTGCCTGTTGACTTTTCGAGGAGTGCCTACCCACAAACACACACACACACAACAAATTGATATCCAATAATTTAATTTTGTTATCCATTGAGCCTCATGTTTGAAAATAGTTTTGTAATTTGCACTCGGCATGCGTGTAACCGATATTATTGTCCAGTCCAGTCCAGTCCAGTTGAGTTCGGTCTCGTTCAGTCCTTTATGTCCTTTTGGCTATTGTAAAATTTCTCAAATTGTGTGTCGACTGGCCATCCCCTGTGAGTGTGTGTGGCTCTTTGTGTGTGTGTGGGGGTTTTAGTTTTATTATAATTTGTTTTGTTCAAATATCCTCGAAAAACAAACCAAAAATCATTTATGTGAAAAAGGATTTCACACTTTACCCCCCACACACACACACACACACACACACATGTACACACTCACAAATGAAAAACTATATAAATAGTTTTCCAGTCATTTTCCCAATTTTGCGGGCTTGTCGTGTGCCGCCGAGTTGTGGCCAAATAGATAATGATGATACGGCTTAACGCGTCACAATATTATAAGCTCATAATTGTGAAATGTCATGTGCTGTTCCCTGCTCCTTGTCCTTGTCCTGCTGCTGCTGCTGGCGTTGACCAGTTAGCACATTCCATTTGTGGGTGGTCCTTTGTTCTACTGTTCAACACTTCTCACGATTATAAATTGGATGTAATAAAAATTTCATTTATTTGTTCATCCCAAGGGTCTTAAATCTATTTTATCATTTCCTTTATACTTATATATTAACATTGACAATTGATGGGGAATTTATTTGCGTTAATTGCCAATTCATTTCAATAATTACAAAAATACATTGATATATGTTCAATATGAAGAACTAAGACGCTAAAACAATGAAATGCATAGCCAAACCTTTATTGGAAAATATAAAGTTCTTTTACTTCAGAAAACTTTAATAAATAGATTTTTGCCACAACTTATTAAATTCAACACATTAAATAAAAATTAATTAGGGCGTGCTAACAATTGATATTATTATTTCAATCGTCTAATATTTTAGAGACATAGAAAATTAATAAAATTAAGCTAATTTTGTGCTAATAATGATAGAAAAATCTGCTATCAAACATGTTCTGCATAAACAAAACGATTCAGTATTGAAAAGATAATACTCAAATGATTTAAATTATACAGCCATTATTTCAATTAATTTAAACAAAGGTTTGAGGAATTCATTGAGAGCAGGCAATGGCTTAAATGATTGTGCAAGCTTAAGCCCAATTAATAAATATAAGTATATAATATATATTTATATAGATATGGGCCAAGAAGTAAACCTTAAATGCTTGAGCTTTTAATGGTATATAGTAAAAACGAAAGATGACGGAGTCTTAATATGAGTATATTTTAATATTTATTAAATCGGGCTTAAGGACATTTATTGGAAGCAAACAAAAAGTGAGCAGGTTGTCTGTATAGCTATTTCAAGAACCACCAAGTTCTATCATCAGCAGACTTTGCTAACGACCCTAGAATTGCAAGGCCATACCACTACTTCAATAGTATATTTTATTGTAAAATATATCCGTCTTTTACACTGACTAAATTTAAACAAAGTTTAGTAATTTGTCTCGAATATCAATAATATTAGATTTACAAATTTAAAGTTTTCATTCATAATATTTAGATAATGGAATATTATTAGTCTAGAAAGAAATCCTCCCATGTAGAACTTATTCACTGAATTTTTTGTTTGGCTATTTATTTATTTAGGACATCAGCATTGCAACACTCAAAGGCTGTGTGGAAAAATTTGCATAAATAATATTGAATACCCTATAGCATGTTAACTCTTTAAAATATTAAAAGCATATTTGGAGATTGCAATTAGACTTCTCCTTATATATATGTGAGGTGGTCTTTCTCCAGTGCCGTCTAGCAAATAGTATTTCAATTATCGGATACCGATATCAGGATAAATTTTTGGAGTTTCCCCAATTAGTTTTTGAACCTAGAAAAATGTGTTACCTATTTTTAATTTATCCTACCAATTTTAAAATGACCCAAAAAATACTTCCCTCACCAATTTGTTTGATAGAATGCTACCCAATTGATTTTTGTTTAAAGAAATGCAAAATTTTAATTCAGATTTTGTATTTTTATTGATTTGTTGGTTTTGTTTAATTTATTAAATACTTTAACACAGTGTTTGAAATGTATTATCTAATAAATAATACGTGATATATATATATACATGCTACATATATACATATATATATATCTCAATAGTTACAATATAATCTCAATATAATATTAATTTCAGCTAAATCTTAAGGTTGCTTCTTAACTGGGCTTCGGGTGGTGTCATATAATACAATACTTGATCTAGAAATGCCGTAGATATATAGTACATACATATATAATTTACAATTTACGCATAGCTAGGATAATAATAGATTAGACTTATTATTAGACAAGACAAGAGAGAAGGAAAGAGACAGATAGAGAGAGATGGAGAGGATTTCGCTGTGACTTAGATACTAAAAAATAGGAAAAAATCCATTTCTAGGCTAACACGATATGGATATGAAGATTTACGGGTGGTGGCGGGTGGAGAGGGGTAGGGGGGATTCCTTATCTATTCGAATGGCCTAAAGACCGTACCACTACAATTGGCCTCCACTCAATCCTGAGAGTCACCCGCATTGCTACTGCTGCGATCCAAGGGAATGCCGCCGGCTCCATTCGATTCGGATTGTTCAATATCCGCGGCACTTAGGACACCAGGCAGGTACCCCGTGCCGGCATAAGGAGCGGAAAGGAAACGCTTGGCATGGGCCTGCATAAAGGGATGATAGCGATGCGTGGGTGAACCGAAGACGGCGGGTGGAACCAGGGGCGAGAACGCCGACTTCATGGGAAAGGGCGGCGATGGTGGAACCTGCGGTGATGTCTGACCCAGATCTTCGCCGGCCAACATACACTCCATGGCCTGGAGAACATCGCCACGGAAACGTTGCATCAACTGCTCCACATCGCTGCGCCGTCGGTTGGGAAAAACTCGCATCAGGACATCGATGGGGGATCTCTGTTGTTGTTGCTGCTGCTGTGACTGCTGAACCTGAGGATGTTGGCCGCCCAAATGTTGTTGTTGCTGCTGTTGCAGGGGGGGAATGCGTCGCCGGATGGTGGGCGGGCAGGCCGGCTGCAGCGGCCAGAAACTGAGTATGATGATAAGGCATAAAGCCCTGGGCATGTCCATTGCCAAAGGAGCGCAACAGATGCAGATTCTCGGCGGGTGTATTTGGTGGCGATTGACTATCCTCCTTTTTAAGGCTTAGATTCTCGGGCGTGGCCTCATCTGGCGCTGAGTCCACATCCAGATCCGATTCCGGTGAACTGGGCGGTCCAGTGCGGGCGGGCGACAGGCTGGAGGTTAAGTTGAAGAGTCCCGCCACCTTGGGCCTAGGACTGCTGGGTGAACCCGATTCGGAGCCCGTATCCTGGTCGGTTTCATTGGACAAGGCAGCACCGCGCTTGGAAACTGCAAAAGGAGAGAGAGAGAGAGAGAGATAGGGATCGCAAAGATTAGAGATCGATATTGGACAGGTGCCTGGTGCCTGGGAAATTCTGCGGTTTTCCACTTGGCCAAGCAAAACAAATAAAAGTATCGAATTGTGAGCAGGGCAAGTGGAAGAGAGCGATGAGAAATGTAATCAGGGGAAATTGCTTTGTTGGATGGCAAGGGGCAGAGAGATTCGTTGACATGCCAACAATCTGCAACCTGCTGCTTCCATCCACGGGGATGGATGGTGAGGAATGTGGCACAGGAATGAAACAAGTTATATGATATTTTTTTTTTTGTTGTTTGTTGCTCTTCTTGCTTTGTTCCATTTGTTCTGTTTGATTTTTCGAATTGACGAAGCCGCAGTGAAAATTTAATTAAGTTGCACCCAGTTGAGAGAGTCGCCTGGAAACTCCTGGATACGACTGGCAATAAAGAAGAAGAAGAGACGTAGAGAACCCAATATCGCGGTCACCTGGGGCAGAGTAAATTCAACCGTAAAATCGTCTTGGATTTCAGTGCAAATAAAAAGAAAAATAAAACAATTCGAGTATACGAAAATAGACAGAGGTTCGATTGATTCGCGTGAGAATCCTTGTATGTATGTTTTTCTTTCTCGAAACAAACTCAAAGACGGCAAAATACAAATAAAAAACCGGAGAAAACAAGAAAAAGGCAAGCAAGCAAACAATAAGAAAAAGGTGTGGGAGTGGGTGAGGGACAGACACAGGGACTTCGACTTGGAGTGGTTCACATTACTTACGCCCTCAGCATGGGGTTGTCTTACCCACTGACTGCACGATAAACCTAATGAGTGGGCGAAAGATATCGCTGGGAAAGATGAAAGAGACTCTTTGCAACTGTTTAATCGCTCGACAAGCGGCAGGAGTTGCGAGATTGCGAGCTAATCAGGATAATGGCATGAGTGAGGAGGCTTTTGCTATATAAAGATATTGAGATAATGTTGCCTTAATTTTAATTGTTCGTTATCCTTAGGGTTTTGGTTTTGCTTTTCGTGTGTGGGGCATATTTGGAAAAACAAATCTACTTTTTTGCAACTGATTTTGAGAGTCTTTTTTGACTTTGTTTCAAGAATGAAATGTATTGATTGTGTAATAAATGTGGGAACATTAGGTTACTTAAACCACGTTTGTAAGATGATCATTATACGAAAAATACATCTGGGTTTATTAATTCTTCATTTTCATATAGTAATGTGAATAAATTCTCTTCTATCTACTTAAATACTCAAAAAAAGGAGAGTTGTTGAGCCTTTCTTTATTTATTCCTGCAGCTAGTGCTCTGTTTAATATAGTAGGCTATAAATTCAATTTGTTTACGTTTTTAATAATAATAATACTTATTCCTAGTTATTCGAACACCCTTTTCCCCTAATAATACTTTGTATTAACACTTTGTTCTTTTATTGTATTCCATTTGACTCTAGCTTGAAAGATATCTAAGCTAACTATTAACTGTTGGATAAGGGTAACCCAAAACCATAGTGGAATCGATTAGCAAGGAAAAACTAAAGGGTGAATAGGGTAAGTTTTTTGACAAACTATCGAATTTATACAAAAAAAAAAACATTTTTAAGTGCGCAAAACCTTCTAATATTGTAAATTCTTATGTGTTGAAAGACTTTTTAAATCTCTTTTTTAATTAATTAGATTAAGCTTAAACCAGTGAAAATATCAAGCCATTTCTAATGATTTAGAAAACAGTATTATGGTTTTCCATCTTTGAGAAATGGAGAAAAAAATATTTAAAAAACGTCAATTGATATCTAATTGATTTTTCTATCCTAATTAAAATCGTATGAATGCTTAGGGAATGTTTTAAGCTATTTGCCATGTATAGTTTGGCAATTAAAATTATATAGGCGATTTATAGCGACTTTAGAAAGAGTAATTGTACCTAATGATATATATTTATAATGATAACTGAAATTCTCAACCAATTTTACTGCGCATGCATTTGAGCACCTTAAAATTTTAATCAAATTGTTAACTTTAATTTAACTGGATTCATTTTGATTGTTTATGCGACATTTGTGTGCATGGTTTAGCAACCTGCAGCTTGACTTGGAAACCAAAACCTTTGTCAAAACAACACCTAAGCGGCACACACCCACAACCACACTCCCACACTCAATACTCAAGCACACACACATGCATCAGCGAGTGTGGCACTTTATGCACCGCTGCGCTTTTAACAATTGCAAATCCTGAGATTTTCTTAAACGCCTTTTAGACTTTGAAGTGCCTAGCATCATAGGGGGAACCGTTTAGCCGGGCGTAAATATAATAATTTCATTTCTTTGCGACTTACCCGGACTCTCGTCCAATTCCGTACGTGTGGGTGAGAAGCCAACGCTCAAATGCTCGGAACGTGTGCGTCCATCCGTGTCGGATTCATTGCCATTGTAATGCTGATGTGGTTGCTGCTGCTGCTGTGGCTGGTGGTGCTGCTGCTGATGCTGTTGCTGGTGTTGTTGCTGCTGCTGTTGCTGCTGCTGCTGGGACTGATGATGGTGATTGGGATTGCTTGTGGTAGTGCTGTCAAAGCCGTCGCTGGGAGGCGATGGTATGCCAGCATGGAATACACCATTCTGGCCAGAACCGATAACATTGCCATTGGGACTGTGAGGTGTCGGCGTGACACTATCACTGCCATTCTGTTGCTGGTTCGAACCGGGCACAGAAGTGTAAAGCAGACCCAATTCACGGGCCTCGTTCTCCTCCTGTGCCTGCTGACGCCGCAAGGCCACCTGGGAAAGCGGAATAGAAGCAAGAGCAAGTGGATTCGTTAGGCAAATTGTTGCAAGCTAATGATCCGCTGATCTCACCTGAGCAGCCATAACACGCTGACGTTCGGCTATCAGTGTACATTTGGCGCAAACACAGTCCCGCCAGCGGCAATAGCGTTTGTGGCCCTTCAGTGCGCTCACCTGGAAAGGTGAAATCAAATATTTGGGTAAGTAATTTAGTGGGAAACTCGGGATTTTGTGTTTGCTTGAGACCCTACCACGCCATGATTACGACAGCGAGCACATTTCGGGGTACGTTGATAGCGTTCGGAGGCGGCACGTAGGAAAAATGCAGGCGGCAGGGCTCCCAATACTGGATGCTGGGACATGAGATTCTGCATGTCCACACCCGACGGCAAACTCATGATGAATTGTGTTTGATATTTTCGACTAAATCTTAATATAAATCACTAGACACACACACATAGACACACAACGTACACACACACACAGGTTCTGAAGATGGTGATTCTTCAATTGAACAGTTTTTTCTTGTTTTTGATCGTTTTTAGAATTCGTTGATTATTATTGTGAACCGGAATTAAATAGCGCTCGTTAACGACATGACACACTGAGCCTTCGATTGCAACTGATTCAACTTTTTTTGGGATAATACCTAAGCGACGACGGCAACGGCAACAGCGGCGGCGACGACGACGGCGACTACGTCAGCTGCGGTACGTACTAAGGCAAATGGCGGCAAGCGGCAACATTTACCAATACAAAAGCCGCTCACACACACACACACACACAGACACAGAGTGTATTTGCCTCAGGCAAAATGAGGGTTGATTCCGATTCAGAGAGTGTTGCAACCACCTTTGTATGCTGCTTGCGTCGGCGTTGGCAGCAACAGAACTGGAGACGGAGACGGTAACGGAGACAGAGACAGAGACGGTGGCAGCAATTAAGAAAAAAGTTTCAAATCTAATTTGGTACTGTATACAATATTGTGCACTCGAGGCAGCAGCAACAGCAACAGCGGCAACGCGGCGTATGAGCAATATCCATAGTACAGTGGAGATTGGTTGGTTGGTTGGTTTGCTGCTGCTGCTGCTGGTGGTGGTGGTGGTGGTGGCAGCTAACTCTGGTGGTTGTTTGAGGTTTCTTT